>CM037841.1:23123132-25523132 GCA_021234535.1 Stichopus chloronotus
GGCTGTGTGATATGTAAGAATGCAATGGATAATGTTTAGATTCCTGCCAGAGCCGGCTTTGGCTAAATCTAAATTGAGATGTGCGCTGGACTAGTTTTTTGTATTTTGCAATGGTTGCAAAATTAGAATATGTACATGGTATGTACATTTGACATTTCCTTCTTTTTTTTTTTTTTTGTTGGTGTTTTCTGTACATGTTCAAACTTTACTATGGGCAGTATGTAAGATAATCCAAGTCAATGGACACATTGTAAAAACACTGCAGTGTTGATGATGCAACAAATCAACAGTTTTTATCAACCTATCTTAAGAGTTTACAATGATTACCAGCCTCATGATTCACTAACTTAATTTGTGTTTCAATTTACTTGAATCGGAATGTGATATTGATAGGTGATAGTTCAGTTGGACTTGATGACCTACAGGGCAGATAGGCTGGCCAGCCCAATTGAAAAATTTGGTTATTGTTTACTAGAATGACCACAGAATAGCTTTCCAGCTAAACTTGTTCTGTTAGAGTGCGGTGTGCAAGATAGTTACCAAAATACTATTTCCTCCAAAAATTACACTTCAACTCACCTACAACCTAGAAAGCCAAAAGGCTTAGTGATTCCTTGCCTCATGACATATATTGTAACAATCAAGAATCGCCCACATGACAAGCATGAGATCCCACACAGTTATCCTACTTGAGATACCATCTTAGTAAGGTCAAAACCTTTTGAAATCTTGTGACTTCAAAATGACCTTTCACCTCCATTAAAAACAATAGGGATCACCTACCCTATATGGCCATCAACATGCTAAATATGAACAATTCACAAGCTAAGTATAAGATCCCTCACATTTATCACCCTTAAAATACCATGTATACAAGGTTTTGACCTTTTGTCATCCCAAATAACCTTTGACCTACACAAACATGAGAAAACTCCCAAATGGATATGATGCTGCAGGGGAACAAATTATATATTGTCGTGTCTAATAACTTGATAAAAAGGTAAACATGTTTATTTAATCAAAATTATAGCACTTCATTTTGTCAAGTTACAGCTATTGGTGGCAGCTCTTTCATATTTGATTTGTTGGCGTGATGCCCTTCCCAATGGCTATGAGGTCCTTGAAAATTAACTGAAAACTGATAACCCTATTAAACCAGAATCTAGCATGACTTGCAATTTTGCCTTTAATCTACTTAAAGACACAACACACAGTACAAGTTTCCCTCGTTTGATACACAGTAGTCATTTGTTTAAAGCTTACCTGAACTACTGTAAAGTGAAATAGGGCGTTTAGAATACACCAACATGGCGTACAAAGAAATTCGCTTTAACCATTGTTAAACCATTCAGTCTCATCAATAAATATCTGTCAAAGGTTCATCTCCTCAAAACATTATGCATCTGATGAGTAATGGATGCATCATTTGAATTTTAAAAAGTTTGGGTGAACATATTATTGTTGAGCAACAAATAACTAAATTTCTGATCGGTGAGAATCTTATTCCACCACAAACAATAGGGATCATCCACTCAATGTGAACAACCTACACACCAGGTATAACATCAGTCACACTTACCCTTCTGGAGATATTGCGTTTACAAGGTTTTCACATTTTGACCTCCGGTGACCTCAAATGACGTTTGACCTCCACCAAAAACAATAGGGATCATCTACTCAATATGACCAACCCACACATTAAGTATGACAACAGTCAGGTTACCCTTCTGGAGATACTGTTTAAAAGATTTTTACAGTTTGACCTCTGGTGACCTCAAATGACCTTTGACCTCCACCAAAAACAATAGGGATCATCTACTCAATATGACCAACCCACACACCACGTATGACATCAGTCACAGTTACCGTTCTTGAGATATCGTGTTTACAAGGTTTTCACAGTTTGACCTCTGGTGACCTCAAATGACCTTTGAATTCCACCACAAACAATAGGGATCATCTACTCAATATGAGCAACCTACACACCAGGTATAACATCAGTCACACTTACCCTTCTGGAGATATTGCATTTACAAGGTTTTCACATTTTGACCTCCGGTGACCTCAAATGACCTTTGACCTCCACCAAAAACAATAGGGATCATCCACTCAATATGACCGAACCCACACATTAAGTATGACATCAGTCAAGTTACCCTTCTGGAGATACTGTGTTTAAAAGATTTTTACAGTTTGACCTCTGGTGACCTCAAATGACCTTTGACCTCCACCAAAAACAATAGGGATCATCTACTCAATATGACCAACTCACACACTAAGTATGACATCAGTCACAGTTACCGTTCTTGAGATATCGTGTTTACAAGGTTTTCACATTTTGACCTCTGGTGACCTCAAATGACCTTTGACCTCCACCAAAAACAAGAGCGATCATCTACTCAATATGACCAACCCGCACACTAAATATGACATCAGTCACAGTTACCGTTCTTGAGATATCGTGTTAACAAGGTATTCACATTTTGACCTCTGGTGACCTCAAATGACCTTTGACCTCCACCAAAAACGATAGGGATCATCTACTCAATATGACCAAGCCACACACCCAGTATGAGATCAGTCATGGTTACCCTTCTTGAGATATCGTGTTTACAAGAAGTGTTACATACACACACACACGACATCACCATCGCATAGATTCCTTGCGCCTTCGGCAAGGAATCAACCAGAATGCCAAAAGGCTTTGTGATTCCTTGCCACATGGTTATATTATAACAAGCATGAATTATTCACATGACAAGTATGAGATCAACTGCAGTTACTGGTCTTGAAACACCACATTAATAAGCCTTTAACCCAAATAACCTTTATTTTGGTGACCTCAAATGACATTTGATGTCCACTAAAAGCAATAGGGATCACCTACCCAGTATGGGGAACCTACACATCAAGTATGACATCAGTCAACATTACTCTTCTGGAGATAATGTGCTGGAAAATTTTCACCTCGGGGGACCTCAAACGACCTTTGACCTCCACAAAAACAATAGGAGTCATCTACTCAATATGACTAACCCACACACCAAGTATGACATCAGTCACACTTACCCTTCTAGAGATACTGTGTTAACAATGTGTTTACAGTTTGACTCAGGGTGACCTCAAGTGACCTTTATCGCCACCAAAAACAATAGGGATCATCTACTCAATATGACCAACAAACACACCAAGTATGACATCAGTCGCAGTTACCGTTCTTGAGATATCATGTTTACAAGGTTTTCACATTTTTACCTCTGGTGACCTCAAATGACCTTTGACCTCCACCAAAAGCAATAGGGATCATCTACTTAATATGACCAACCCACACAGTAAGTATGACATCAGTCACAGTTACTCTTCTGCAGATACTGTGTTTACAAGGTTTTTCCAGTTTGACCTCCATTGACCTCAAATGACCTTTGACCGCCACCAAAAACAATAGGGATCATCTACTCAATATGCTTAACCCACACACCACGTATAATATCAGACACAGTTACCGTTCTTGAGATATCGTGTTTACAAGGTTTTCACATTTTGAGCTCTGTTGACTTCAAATGACGTTTGACCTCCACTAAAAACAATAGGGATCATCTACTCAATATGACCAACTCACACACCAAGTATGACATCAGTCACAGTTACCGTTCTTGAGATATCGTGTTTACAAGGTTTTCACATTTTTACCTCTGGTGACCTCAAATGACCTTTGACCTCCACCAAAAGCAATAGGGATCATCAACTTCATATGACTAACCCACACAGTAAGTATGACATCAATTACAGTTACCCTTCTGGAGATATTATGTTTACAAGGTTTTTCCAGTTTGACCTCCGTTGACCTCAAATGACCTTTGACCGCCACCAAAAACAATAGGGATCATCTACTCAATATGACTAACCCACACACAAGGTATGACATCAGACACAGTTACCGTTCTTGAGATATCGTGTTTACAATGTTTTCACATTTTGACCTCTGGTGACCCCAAATGACCTTTGACCTCCACTAAAAACAATAGGGATCATCTACTCAATATGACTAACCCACACACAAGGTATGACATCAGACACAGTTACCGTTCTTGAGATATCGTGTTTACAATGTTTTCACAGTTTGACCTCTGGTGACCCCAAATGACCTTTGACCTCCACTAAAAACAATTGGGATCATCTACTCAATATGAACAACCCACACACTAAGTATGACATCAGTCACAGTTACCGTTCTTGAGATATCGTGTTTACAAGGTTTTCACATTTTGACCTCTGGTGACCCCAAATGACCTTTGACCTCCACCAAAAACAATAGGGATCATCTACTCAATATGACCAACCCACACACCAAGTATGACATCAGTCATGGTTACCCTTCTTGAGATATCGTGTTTACAAGAAGTGCCACATACACACACACACACCCGCATACACACCCTCACACACACACGACGTCACCATTGCATAGATTCCTTCTGCCTTCGGCAAGGAATCAATAAAATGTGTTTGCCATTCTATACATTCTTAAAATTTTGGCAGAGAGTATTGCAGGTAGTAATTTATTGCATTTTATGTCTTTGTTATGTTATAAAGCTGTCTGATAAGTGTGAAATAGGGAGCATGCACATCAGGCATGAAAGAAGTGGGTTTTGAGTCACATTTCAATGGGCTGAATTCCTACACAGTAAAAATTTACTGAATACTTTCAGTGTGTTTCTTGTACTAATGAGCTACAGCCTTGTAAACAATTTTTCAGTAAAATTTTGAATTACTGCCTGACTATTAATTGTCCGAAAAATGTACGGTTGGCAAAGAATGACCCTTAAATGTATCCTTACCTGTATAACTTCTGCAGTCACTGTTATCAGTGGTGGTTGCACTCCTGGTTTGGGTGGCATAATATCTTAAGTGCTACTTCCTTTGGTGGTGGAGGGTTAACAATGTTCCTGGCTTGGATGATCATTGCCTCTGGTACATTTTGCAATGGTGCAGCTGGCAATCAACTTGAGTTAATCTATTAATTATTAAGCATGATCGGTCTTTCTGAAAACTCCTTAGCAGGACTGACTTCTTCTTCATCAATTTATCATGAAGTTTTTTCTCCTAGCAAATAACTTTGGCTGTTTCAACACCATCGGTTATTCCTAGGGTCAAGATATCACCATCAAGCTTGGTATCAGCAATCAGTGCCCTGAGTGCTTCGGGTATGGGCCAGACGTCCGAGCGGACTGCAAAACCTTGGTCAAACTTTCCATGATCGACCTGAAGGATTGATAAAATTTATATGTCAGATGCTATTAGTACTGTAGAAGAATAATGTAAAGAAAATTTGATAGCAGTTAATACATTATATATATGTATGTTTTAGACTTAGTCATATGAGCATATGGGTTCACAAAATAGGTTAATGTCATACTTTTTAAACTTTTATATGCTGCTGTCTAGATGAACTACTGAAATTAATATCAATATTTCTCTAGGCATATCAATGTCCACTGATTAAAGTGTGCACTAGAGACTCTGATAGTAGCCAAAATAACCCAACACCCCCCCCCCTGCATTGTCCATTATTTATTTTACTTTAAATTCCTTACAAAACAGCTAAGAACTTACCTGTATTTATATAATATGATGTCAGAGTCAACTAAACTTCCATTCACAAAACTAAAAATTAAAAGCTGGTTGTTGAGAGACAACCATTTTAACAAATATTTTTTTACAATTTTCGGACCATGGCCTTTCTACTGTTGGCAAGTACAGTAGTACAGTCTGGTTAAGGGAATGATGGACCTAAGTTCAAAAACTTAGCTTTAGGATATAATGTGCTCTCAAAATGCTATTGGTTGTATTAACTTAAAAATTGGTCTGTAAAGAATTATTTTGAGAAGTGAAAGTAGTCTGGTTATTCTTTTAATGTTTGTATGTTTCCAAGATATGTTATTAATTCAGATTGTGTCTTCACAATTATGGGCTTGACATAGGCTGTGGGAGGGGTAGAATTAAGCAGGTTGGAAAATCTGGAGCTCTAAGGGGTGGAAATTAGAATGTCATTTAAATTTCAATGCCTCAAATGGAAGTGTTAGAAGAAATGTCAAACATAGAGTAGTCTCCTAGTTATAAAGCCTAGTTAGTGTTAGGTGTAATTCTATTGTTCTGAAAAGATCTGATTTTAATACTAAATCAACATCAGCTTACTCTTATGTCTAATTGCAACACTAGCTTATCAGAGAATATCTTAGACAACTTACATAAATAGGACCACAAAAACACAATCAAGTAAGAAAAAAATACTTACCTTCTAGTTGGCGGTACAAATCCTGTGAGTAGTGCTATCAATTGAGGATAATTTGTTCTGTAGTTCAAATAAGTTGGTGTAGATCAGCAGTGCAAGACTTCAAGCAGTTTGCGAAAATGAAGCTTGTTGAAGAATACACATAATGCGTTTGTACTTCCCTTTAAAGCCGTGTTCCCATTTGAGTGAGCGCGATGGATCATGGTTTTATTGCATCGAGTGGTGTCGAATAACTTGATCCAGAACCGCGTTCCCATTTGAGTGAGCGCGGTAGATCAACATGTTATATGAACACATTGCGTAAGCACGAAAAGGTCACCAACGTTTACAAGTCGGATATCGCACACTAGCACTGTATCACAAAAACGTACATGTGCGCATGTTGCTAACTGCATGCACACTACAACAGCAGCATAGTATTGGTCATATCATAATTTTGCAGCTTAGCACTAACTTTGTTCCCACTTCAACGACGTACTGAGGAGCGTGAGGTATTAACACATGTCAAGAACGTCATTTGTTTTTTAATATGGAGGTAAACATTGCTGGTTTGGCAAGTTTGCTCGTGCTTCTATCTCAGTTAAGAGTTTATTACATCGAAGGCAGTTGACCACTTGACGAATGTTGCTCTTGTTGCACTAAAATGCCATTCGGCAGTTTATATACACTTTATATCAGGGGTTCAATTTATCGGTAACAGAGCAGATGTAAGAAGAAATTGTTTTAAAAAGCAACATACCGAAAATAAGTCAACGAACAGACCAAATTTCTTATAAATTATCAGGGCGCAACTTTAAAATCCGTACCATATGAACGTGCTCGCTAGTTCTCTTAATTATACCTGATACCTTGTCCGATTGCTACCGATTCTAAATTAGTACCATTACCAGAATTGCACTAACTTAGCCCCTTCTCGGTCAATCAGTAGCGAAATACAGGCAGAAAATGTGCGCTGTACATGTACACTACACTACTGCACTATGGTGTATACACTTGCCCAACTAGCGACGTGCCCAGCGAGGCCACCGGAAAGCAAATGCATGCCGGGAAGGAATAAACCGGAGATCCAGGGTCACTTGATCTACCGATGTGTTCCCATTACGAACTTTGATCCAGAGCTGTCGATCTGATCTACCCCGATGGGTGCATCGAAATCGGTGGATCTTGATCTTGAGTGAGCGTTGTTGATCCGCGTTCCCATTAGAGTTTGATCTAGCGCGGTAGATCTTGATCCACTGCGCTCACTCAAATGGGAACACGGCTTAAGAGGAGAGAGGCAGCACATGGTAGCCAATGAGCAAGTAGCAGGTTTACCAGTAACAATAACATGTTTGTATGTAGTTGTAATTGTATCCATATATTGGAAATAAGTGTGAGAGCTGCAGGTAAGCTCAATTCACATACACATCCTTTTGAGTGTATGAAGGCATCGGTTTCACATCTAATCAACCATGGTGTTGCTTTTCAAGATGCTTGTAACTGCATGGGAAGAATCATCTTATCAGGTATCTAGTAACTGTAACCTCCTCATTGTAGTATATCTGTCGGATCTGGAAAATAAATCTAGTTAATCTATAATGGAGGCAGTCAGATGTGAGAATTGATCAGGCAGGTGGATGGGAACTGTCCTTTGATTGAGTGGCCATTCAGAACGTTCTTGTTACCTTTTAGTGACCACACACATGGTAAGGGCATTACCTGGAAGTAAACAGTTTCAAAGATAAGTTGGATATTAGGAATCACACAAAAAGATCCATACATAACACAATTGAAGTTATGAATGACGTGAAACAGAAATGGGAATTAGCTATTTGTTTAGAAGCTGTTGAAATCTTAGACCTATGCCTACAGCTTCACTTACTGTTTTCAAAGTGATTACTTTATAGCCTTTCTAAATATGCATGAATAGCAATCATTAAGAAAGGCATCCTATAGGTGTAGAAATACTGTAAATTAAATGTAACAAATCAGTCACGCAAAACTTATGATCTTGAAAGGTACAAGGCAACATATAGAATGAACATGAAGAATGGAAATGAGGGTGTAAGTCTTCATATGAGCAGATGTTGTATAAAGTTCTACCTTTCAGACTAAAGGCAAAAGGTGAATGTGAACTTTACTGTAAATGATATGAAATATTTTGATTGTACTAAATTACAAAGAGAATAGCAAAAATGAATAACAAGAAGAAATTGCATATATAGAATTCTGGCTAAACTATGAAAATATCAAAGATATAGTTCTCAAGGAGGTGTAGGAGTCAAATTAGCAGGCTATCTTGTAAAAGTGTAAAATAGGTGAAGTCACATTTGATTTTAAAAGAATCATAAGGCATTGAAGCTGGTGGCAGCAATGCTTGTATCGCAATTTTTTTTTAGTTTTGTCAACTTACTGTGTAATACGGCTCTGCGTGTGTAGTACACTAAAAGTGTTATCACATGTGCAATGGTTTAGCCATTAATTGCAATTACTATTTGTGTAACAATAGGTCCTTAAAGTTCTAGAACTTTGCAATAATACAACTTCTAAATACAGTCTTCCTCTGCCTATGGCATGTGATATTTGGTATGGGACAACAGTTGTGATTTCTCACAAGGATCACTTTATCAAGCACTTAATCACTCATGCTATTGTTTAGGGATTAATTGCTTCATCGTCACATCTGCACTGTGTAAGTTGTATTGAATTTTACTGAGTACTCACTTAAAGGGAAATAGGGCGTTTGTTTTACAGAAAACAAGCATATATTTAAAACCAATATTTTTGGACGTAGGATGAATATTCAAAATCAGGGAGGACAGTAGCCTTCTTTTTGCGGAATAAGAGTCACACAGATAGAAATTCAGTTCTTTGTTGCTCAACAATTATTTGTTCACCCAAACTTTTCAAAATTCAAATGATGCATCTTCCGTTACTCATCACATGCATAATGTTTTGAGGAGATGAAGCTTTGACAGATGTTTATAGATGAGACTGAATGGCTTAACAATGGTTAAAACTATTTTCTTTGTTAGCCATGGTAGTGTATTCTAAACACCTATTTCCCTTTAAAATAGTGTTGTGGTCTTCAGTAATAGAGTTTTGTGATGGTAATGTACACATTCTCAAGGAGAGCACTGGTTTATATCTTTTGATTTTAACTTCAATGTTTCTCTGCCATTTATTCATGTCTTTGAAATACATTGTAAAGATGATGGTATCAAAAATGTAAAGGCTCGTATTTGAACTGGTGGATGATGAAATGTGAAACAACAGAAAACAGTGAATTTGAAAAATCTTGTGCAGTAAGCTTCACATTCATGGTGGTCTGTATAACTGAATAGAACTTGTTGACAGCTTTCGTTTGGTGGTTTAATTGAGCCTGTGGAGTGTAACATGGTAAGTAATCTCTTGAAAAAGATCTACATTAAAGGAGTTTCCTTCAAATGTGTGCACATGCAGGGGTAAATGCCAGTGTAAAGCAACTTTCTATTGTTTAATGGACTTTGTAAAATTCTTTGGTTGGTGACTTTAAATTGAACGTTGTAAAGTTTCTTATGGTAGCAGTGGTAGCTATCTAAGCTGCTGGCAAATCGAACAACACCTAGTGTAAGTGTTAAGTACAGTACATAATAGCCATTAATATTTTCCATAGGTTAATTAACAACCACTACTTGTTTTGAGGTGTTATTGCAATTGTTTGGGTAAATTTTATCGGTTTACACTGATGGCACTTTGAACTGTCTTGTGACCAGACCATGCACAATATAACACTTGAGAGTGAACTACATTACAGTCAGTGAATACCAGATCAAGAGTTGAATTCATTGCAGTAGTAGGATGATGTATTGTTTGCAGTGGAGTATATTTTCTAAAAAATAGATGACTGACACAAGTTGATTGTCTTGTAGATTAAATTTAAAATCACCACTTAAGACTGTAGGCCACTGTTGATCAATCTGCGGCAATAAATCTCGTACAATATGCTGCTTGAAATTGTGAACTGAACATGATGGGGATTTGTACACACTCACTACCTGGAACTTTTGTATTCCAGAGAGACTACCTAATGTGACCGTCATGCATTCGAATGTAGATGAAGAATAATTACAAACTTTGAGGACTTCATATTTTTCATTTATATACAGTAGTTGTCCATGGGGTGGTCGTGTTGAACTGTTCATTGGTGCAACCTGATCATTGCGAACAACTGTGAAGTTTGGAATGCTATACTGATGATCAGGCTCACTCTGTAATAATCTCGATTCTACTACAGATATTACATCTGAACTAATTATATTTTGGTCATTTGAAAGATCAGCGTAATGTTTGTGTAAAGATCTTGCATTTTGAGTGGTCACTTTAAGCAATGCTGATTCCATTAAATAGAATGGTGTGAAGCACAAAGACAGGCAACATTCTTTTCTCAATTGTTCTGTCTCAATTATAACAGCATCACTGACTTTAATTTTGTGTTTATTCAGCTGTAAAATATGTAGTCCTGAAGCCTTATGCACAAGACTTAGTGCTACATAATGTCCATGTAGAATTGTTGCTGAGCCCATGTGCGCAACTAATTCATCTACAGTATCTCCTTGTGACTTGTGAGTTGTCTTAGCTACAGCTGGCCTTAGTGGAAACTGTGTTCTAATCACTGGAATGTGCTTCTTTCCTGTTCGAAGTGTGCGTTTAATGGCAAACAATGGTGTCCACTGTGTGGGGATGTTCTGTGTAAAATAAGATGTATATTTGGCTCTGGTTTGCTGTCCAACTCTGAGTGTGTCAAACTCTACCCATATAATGCTAAATACTGGATTTCCTGGTTGCAAGTATTCAATTTTCTGAATGATGCACCCTGATCCATTAGTGATGCCATCTTCAACATCAATATTTGCTACAGTTTCATATCTCAAGCCAACACCCACAGATAAATCGTTCAGTAGCCCACATGTTTCACTAGCATCCTTAGGCACACTTTCCTTTATTTTCTGTTGTACATCTAGTGTAAAGTCACCTACAACAGTATCTTGTGCAGTAATCAGTGTCTTTTCAGTGTTTGTTGAAGCAAATATTTCAGCATTGTGCTCATTCACTAGTGCATTAGTTGGGAATAAATGTGTCATAGATGGAGAGTATTGTGGGTCAGTTTTATCTATGCAACACTTTTCAAGTTCTTTTACATCAGATTCAGTTTGTTTTCCTTCTCTGAGTCTGTTCAACAGTTCTGCAAATGGTTGATCACTTTGTTGTCTCATTATCTCTGTCAGTTCATGCATGTGAAAATATTCTTTCCACAAATTTTGTGCAAGAGGACCATAACCACTTGCCACATCATGAAATATCCATTTATCCAACACAGGTTGTAGCTGAAATAGATCTCCTACTACAATCATGTGAACTCCACCAAATGGTTCATGTGATTGTTTCATCTGTTGTAATCTTTGATGTATACAGAGGAATTGCTTGTTTCCAACCATAGATATTTCATCAATTATAACAACAGATAAGTGTCGATATTTTACCCTAAGTGTGTTAAGTCTATCTGAGGAGAGCTTTTTGTAATTGTAACCTTGATTGGGGTCAATTTGGAATGCAGAGTGAGTTGTTATTCCTTAAATGTTGTATGCTGCTTTACCAGTTGGTGCACATAATAGCAGTCTTATATCTTCTGGATCTTGCCCTTCAGTTGCAGAAAGAAGTCTGTGTAAACCTTGGTATAGGGTCTTTATAACCATAGATTTACCAACACCTGCACCGCCTGTCAAGAAAACATGCAGCGGCTCATTGCCTGATGTGATACTAAGCTGCTTTACAGTGTGATAACTTTGAAACTGCATATGGATCTAACATTCAAACATACCAGCAATGTAAGCAGCAGTTTCTTAAAGGCTGTATTGCATCACCCTAAGCTATATTTTTACCTCCCTGAAAGGAAAATTCTCAACTGGTTCTAAGTTACAGTACTCTTAGATTGACAGCGAATTCGAAAGATGCAGAGCAGCTCGTATTACACACCGTACACAGGGATCCATTGTTTTGATTACAAATGTGGAGGAATGTAAGACAGGCTGAGGGAGGGACTAGAGATAGGTGGTTGGGAGAATTGAAACTGTCTGGGGTGATGCATTACAGCCTTTAACCAATTAAAAGATGGCCCCATATACATATGCACAGTTTGTCAACAAACACTGTTCAAACATGCTGTTGCATAACTACATAGTACTAACTTGGCACAGCAAAACAACACTTTATTGCAGCAATGCACTACGGGGTATTTGTCTGTTCAAGGTGTTGAATGGATATGCCGTACATGCCTTGCAAACTTAAAGAGCGGGAAAGTTCCACGCATTTCTATTGCCAACAAGTGTGCATTCCCACAAAAACCAACAGAACTATGTCTTCATCAGTTAGAAGAAAGACTGTTGTCTCCACGAATCCCATTCATGCAAATGAGGGAACTACCAAGAGGTGGCCAATTTTCAATTAAAGGAAATGTTGTTAATGTCCCTGTAGATGTTGTACCAACAATTACTGCTTTACCTCGAAACTTATCAGAAACACAGACAATTCCTATGAAACTGAAAAAGAGAAAAGTGTATGCCTCCTCTGTTTTTACAGAAAATGTAAGGCCCTTGAAAGTACTGTACTGCACACTTATGTGTTAATTATTACGCATTTCTTCATTCTGAAAAGCCATCATTTTAGAACGTCTGTCACACAACCGGTGATTAATGCGGTTTCTTTGATAAAGCATTGCTGTCCTTTTGGCATGTTTATCGCGGATGCATTCTTGTGCCCTCATTTCAGTGCTTTGTCGCTGCTGCCTTTTTTTTTTCATGATAATAAGCTCTTCAAGAATTATCTGTTTTGTTGTGGCTTGATAGTGTGGATTCAGTGTGATGCTGTTTGCTTTGGATGTTCTGATAATTGAAATATGATACCAAAGTTGGATGTCCATCCATGTTTGTGATACCAAATTCTGTCTGAAGTTCACATTTCATGTACAGCGGCTTTATTTCAAAATACATTGATTCAGGGTATTTTTCTGTTGAACTGAAAAAATACAGATAGTCTATGATGTGTTTTATAGATGAAAAATACAGTAATACAGCAGTTCCATTAGGGTCCACTAATCCAAGATCATTTCTTGAATGAGGATCAAACACAGCATAATTTCCTGACTGACATTTGCAAAGTGCTATCATGCTGTTAGCCCAAACCAATATACTGCTGTTTGAAAGAAGAAATGCTTGATGAACTGCACTATCTAGTCCAAGTGTGGAGCTTTTGTCACAAGGATTACCTAGCTGGTCTGCTAATCCATCATAGTATGTCACTGTGTACTTGAATATTCTTACTGTAAACTGGTTTGGAAGATTTCAGTTGTGAGATGAACCTGACGAATGGGCATTCCCTTCTGATAGTAGCTTGTTATAGATTAAGTTGTACAGTGCATCACCTTCAACCAATATTTCATCAATTTTAGCAGATGTTATAGATTCTGAGTGTTGTATGTATGCAAGGGAAACAAGAGCATTGCAACAACACTGATGACCAATTGATTCACTAGAAAACTGTGGATCAGTTTGGTGGAAATTTCCACGGATAACATTTACAAGCTGAAGTCTACTTGATGTTGTTCTATTATCATGAGGTACACCTTCTGCTCTTTCAGAGAGTCTAGTTTGAATGGAGAAGGACTTAGCACGCGATTTAGAAGACTTTTGAGGCATCTTCTCTACACTTGATAAATTAGTTGGAGGTAACAATATAAATAAGGTTTAGGCAAAACATTTAAGATGAAGGAATTAAGTCATAAATAGAGCACTTGAGATGTACAATGAAGAATCACGATTGATAAGAAAGTGAGAATGCACTACTGCTAAAGTATATATAGTGGGGTAATTATAAGTACAAAGTTTGAACATGTACAATACAAATTACATGAAGTGAAACCTTTAAAAGTAAAATAAGAAAAAATGAAAAACTGCTGCACTACAGCCAACAAAACAGGACACAAGAATGTGTTCATTAATGAACCAACAACAATTACTGAGAGAAAAAATATTCCTAATTGCTATGAAGTATCAATTTTCTTCAGTGGCCAATCCCTTCAAACCCACAATAAAACTTTAGTATAGCCAGACATAAGTTGTAAATTTATCTTAGTGCCATTTTGATAATGTAGTTCATAGGGTCAAAGTTAACATAAAAACTCTTATCAATACATCTATAGGCCTAGCTATACACTGCTACTAAAGTCGCGGTTAATAAACTGACTGTAGGTCAAGGATCTTTTCCCTTTAACTACACTAAAGAATCATCGCATAATAAATTGGAAATGCATGACGTACCAGATCTGCGAGAGTAAGTTTCGCTGCCGTGTCTAACTGAGATTGCTTCCTAATTATACACAAGACAACCAAAGCAATAATTAACACTAATACTGTAGACCCACACAAGAGACACTTCAAACTGCGATATGAAGGTATCCTTTTCAAAGTCCTGGACAGCATGGCATTTACTTCAAGGACTGCATTTATAACCCCAATCAGAGCCCGAATTTCTCAAGCGCGTCGTTGACGTCTGTATTAGTGTTTCCACAAATCCAGCGGCCGGCCATACCTGGCCCCAAGGCCACACAGGTGGTGGATATACAGTACATATATTACCTCAGTGCGGTACCACCTCTTAAAGTTCCCAGAAATCCTGATTTTATTTCCAAAAGAAAAATAAAATTTATTGAAACTAAAAACAACATGAGAAAACGTATATTCAAAACCTTACTTCAAATCATTGCAATTTACCTGAAATAAAAAATTCGGGGAATTTCCTTAAAAATGGAAGCTTTTCTTGATATTTTTATTAAGGTAGCGTACTACCAATACCCTTCCCCATCAAGACACTCAGTACTCTACGGGTTTCTGATCTGGCCACGGAAATAAATTACTCCTTAAAGCTAGCGAACAATAACAGCACAAAATAGCAGCAAGGTACGTTAACCATTTCCTTATTACGGAAGTGCAGAATTGCCATTCTCTTAGTTAATCTTGGAAAACTGCAAATGTCGTATAAAAAGAGATTTTGGCCACATACAGGAATTTCAACACCAGTTTTGGCTAACAAATCTACATTTTAACGCAATATAATGAGGTACTGGTTGTAGGGGGCACCGCCCACTATCACCCCACAGGCTGTAACCTTGGGGAAAATTGTCGAGGAAAACTATATTCAACCCGAGAGGTCGGACCATAATGCAACATTTCTGACTTTCGACCCAACTTTTGGCAAACAAATCAACATGGTAACGGAATATAAAAGTGGTGCTGATTCTAGGGAACCATTCACTATCATCCCACATGCTGTAATTTTGGGGGAAATTGTCGAGGAAAAAGATATTCAACCCCAAACTCAGAACATAAAACAATAAATTTTCTTTTGGCTAACAAATCAACATTGTAACGCAATAGAACAGGAGTGCTGGTTGAAGGGGGCTCTCCTATTATCACCCAACAGGCCGAAACCTTGGGGGAAGTTGTCGAAGAAAAAGATATTCAACCCAAACTCAGAACATAATGCAACATGTCTGATTTTCAAAACATCTTTTAGCTAACAAATCAACATTGTAACGCAATGTAATAGGGGTGCTGACTCCAGGGGGATCCAGTCAGTATGATCCCAAGGCTGTAACCTTGGGGGAAATTGTCGTGGAGGAAAGCTGACAAACTCTTTCCTCTGTGCCAGTAAAAAGAAAAATGTTTGTTGCCACGTACAAATTCTTTTGATCCCTTAGTTCGACAGTATTTCAAGATTTTAAACTCCTCTCCTAGAAATACTGAACCACTAATCTCTCTTTATCGGTCACATCTCTGTAATCCTTTATGTATCTTTAAAGGCTGTATTGCATCACCCTAAGCTATATTTTTACCTCCCTGAAAGGAAAATTCTCAACTGGTTCTAAGTTACAGTACTCTTAGATTGACAGCAAATTCGAAAGATGCAGAGCAGCTCGTATTACACACCGTACACAGGGATCCATTGTTTTGATCACACATGTGGAGGAATGTAAGACAGGATGAGGGAGGGACTAGAGGTAGGTGGTTGGGAGAATTGAAACCGTCTGGGGTGATGCATTACAGCCTTTAATTGAAAGTCGCTGTCATTAGTAGTGTAGTAAATTGAACGATAAGCCTTAGCAAAGGCTGTCTGTCCAACAAGCTTAGCATACCATACACTGTGCCAGCTGAGGTGTTTGAGTCAAATGCGGTATTACACTAGATGCCAGAAGCTTGAACAACCGCCTTTTCAGGTCCTAGAATTCCCACCGTCTTAAAAAAGTATGGATATATGTTTACCCCGAAAGTACAGGCATATCTCTTAATAAGGCTGTAGCTTTCTTTTCCTGAGATTAGATTTAGAGCACTGGCGTTAATAATTAAACTTTCTCTCCTTTTCCTTCATGAAATAGTCGGCTGTTAAACTTCACGCCTTATTGTATCTTGATGTAAGCGGCAAAGTTCAGTGTCTAATTCATCAGCACTTTGTTTGCTAGAGTGGCCGTGTTCTGCGTGCAGTTTTACTAAATATGATAAGTATGTTTCCACTAAATACGATCTGCCTAATAGATCAAATACTTTGCCTATCATTTTGCGCTGAATGTTCATGATACCAGTTCACAGTATTAGAAATTGGATTGAAAAATTGAACTAGAAACTTTCTGCCTAAATTTCATACTACCCACTTCACATGTCAAACAATTAGCGAGATTATCCTCCTGGACTTGACAGTAACAATTTTAAGAGTGAAACCTTTGCTAAATTCTTTCGGCTAAAGTTTAGTGCAACCACTTATCAATACAATAAATTGGTTAGACATGGTCTGTTAGATAGTGTAGTAACCATTTCACTAGCCAATTGTTTTGCTTGATATTTTCTGCTGGATAATAATGTTACCAGTTAACAATGCGATATATTAGCTAGATATAGTCTGCTTAAAATACGTATAATCATTTAAGTGGTCAATTATTTTGCTAGTTATTTTCTGCTAGATTTTAATGTGACCAATTTACAATACCATGAAATGGCTAAATATATTCTGCTAGATTTCGTAGTAACTATTTCCTAAGCCAATTATTTTGCTAGATATATTCTGCAAGATTTTAAGGTAACCAATTTGCAATGCCATAAATTAGCTAGATATATTCTGCTAGATGTACTTGTAACCATTTTAATAGTCAATTTTTTTACTAGATATTTTCTGCCAGATCTAATTTGACCACTTTCCAATACAATAAAATGACGAAATGTGTCCTGCTAGATTTCGTAGTAACCACTTTCACAAGTTAATTATTTTGCTAGATATTTTCTGCTAGATTTTATGGTAACCAGCTTAACAATGCAATAAATTAACTAGATATATTCTGCTAGAAATACCTGTGACCATGTTAGTAGTCAATTAATTTGCTGGATATTATCTGCTAAATTTTAAGTGCCACCATGTTACAATATTATCAAATGGCTAAATGTATTCTGCTATATTTTGTAGTGACTATTTCAAAAGCCAATTATTTTGCTAGATATTCAATGCTTAATTTTAGTGTGACCATTTCACACTTAATACAATAAATTGAGTTGAAGTTTTTTGCCCGATTTCATTAAAGCCATTCTACAAGTCAAAATATCGTTAAATATGTTGGTTACATGTACTTTGCTTTATTTGATGAATAAACTATTCTCATGCTAATTAGTATACCAGATTTAACTGTTAAGTCATTGGTGTGGTTTACAGAAGATTTCTGGCTTAATGATATTTCTAGACATCTGTGTATAGGGATATATTTGCTGATTGTAGTGAACATGCGAGATATTGCATTTAAAACCTTCTAAACTTTGAGGAATCATAGCCGAAAGGGTACTAATTTCGAATCAGTGACCGGAAGTGACGTATTGTTCCTAAAATCCTTGTTTTTGCCTAATTTCACCCTAAACTTAAGCCCTAACTCTCAATTTTAACCATGATTGATGATTATTTAGGTTAAAGCTAGGCTTTAATAGCTTTTTACACCTTCAACTTGGTTTATTCTTATCAAATGCTTAATCCTAACCATCATCAATAACCTTGACTGGTGGTCACTGATTCTAAATTAGAGCCGCCGAGAGCATTAACCGATAATGAAAAGGATGATGTATGCACACAGACACAGAGTTCTTTGCAAAAATGACTCCAATTGGACTCGAGTCATAACATCAGTGACTCGACTTGGACTCGAGTCAGAAACCGGATTGAATTGACTGGATATTTTAATGATTGACTCGAGTGAAAAATTTCACTGAGCTCACCGCTTTCTTCTTCACTATTCATTTTTTGCAACTTCAACTGTAACGGTCGAAACTCGTAAGTTCAAATATTGTCCTCATACGTTATTAGATCTGTAAATATAAAAAGGGTCGATTAAGTGTGGGTAGTTGTACCATGTATTACTTCTGAGGACTGAATCATCATACAACATGAAGTTCAAAATGATTAGTTAAGTTCAGAGAGTGCCACTCGAAAAAATAATTGAGGAACTCATCATGTACTAAATGAAATTGTGATCACCAGTTTTCTGAACAGTGTTCAATGATAGCAAGGCAAGCATTCAACAGTACATTCCCATAATGCTTGGCGAAGTACCATTTTTAGTCCCTATCTGACAGATGACGTGAGTGAAACACAGCTGTAAGCTACTATCATGAGTAGAAAATTAGAAAACTGTCCACCACAGCTGAAAGTTAGCAGTCCCAATTGAACCTGCACACTGAACCTATTGATCCTGAAACATTTTCTTCGTGGAGTAGTGACAAATGTGTTAGTTAAGTGTAACTATAGAATTGTGGGGCTTCTTTTACTGTTGGTTCCCTCCATAGCATACATTACTCCTACAGTCAATGCCAATAGTGTTAAGGTTGTGAATGAACTCACATGATGGACAAATATTTAACATTTTGAGCTCACAATGAAAGAATTTAATGCCATATAAGAGCAGTCATCCATTATTCTTTTAAAGCAATAGCTAATTTCACCTTTTCCTCTCTTCCGAATATTTTCATTATATTTCAGGATAGAATACTGCATCCAAGGAAAATTAAGGCGTTTCTCAGTCATAATTTTCACAATTTAGTGAAAAAAATATTGTCACATGATTCTCAAAAGTCATTCATGAAATAGGGTTGACTTCCTACACTAATTTAAATCTTGACTGACTGCATTTTCCCTTTGAGATTTAGATTTGAGAGAAGAAAATTTTTGATTTTCTGAGAAGAAATTCTCAGAACACCTGCAGTGTGGTCTTCTCTCATGTTTGTCACATGAAAGATATGTTTCATATACTTATCCATTCACTTTTACTTGTCACTTGAATGCTTTTACAGTGGTCAACAGTATTTGTAAAAGTAATACAGTCAGATGAGATTGAAAACATGCATTTTCTTTTCGGCTGTTATGTAGTAGGGGTTCACAACAATTAAAGCACCAGATTGACACCTTTTTTTACTGGGGGGGGGGGAATAAAACGAGGGTATAGTACCACCAATTCCTGAGTAAACTTAGTCTGTTTTAAACAAATCGCATCCAAGCATTACTAATTTAGCCCATCTCAAGACCAGTGGGGTCTTTACTGTCCAAAGATGGCTTAATATTCACCACAGGCATTACCCACAAGATGTTCAAGCATGCTTGTATTGGCAAAATTTTTAATTTGTCTGGCTCAGCGGAGCCTAGCTAAGGTTAAATTTGAAATCTCACTGCTTAATGCCCGTGCTTTAACATTTTGCCAGTGGATTACTAATTTCATTTTATCTCATCCCTATTAATGTAATTTACGGGGTGGGATATTGTAATTGCTCTAGGACGCTAGAATGTATTATGGCTCTCATAGTTGCCATAGAAACAGTTACCATGGTAACATTATGTACGGTTGATATATGAGACATGGGGATGTAACTTGGTTTGGTGCTTAAGGTGACCTGAAACCCCCCATTAAGGTAGGGGTCAAAATGTGGGAAGATGAGTTTGTGTGTGTGAGCGTGTGTGTGCAAACGAAAGTTTCAATTTCAAACGTTTGCGTCCGCAACTCCTCCTAGACCTCAAAGCCGATGAGGGATCAAAGTCTGTAGATAGATGAACCATGGCCTGATGCTGTGTCTCCTGTCCAAATTTAAGGTCAGAAGTCAAATAAGTGAAAATCGTAAATTCGCTGTATTTCTTAATCCAACATGGCTAATTACATTAGACCTTCAAATATATGACCGGTATAAAAGATTTTACCTTTAAATCATGTTTTGTGTGTTTTGAGGTCAAAGGTCAAGTTCATGGGTCAAAGGTCAAATTTAAAAATTAATGAAAGGTTCAAATTTGCTGTATTTTTCAATCCAAAATGGCTATTTACATGGGACCGTCAAATATATGACCAGTATACAAGAGTTTATCGAAAAATCATCTTTTTATGTGTTTTGAGGTTAGGGTCAAGTTCAGGAGTCAAAGGTCAAATTTGACACCGAAAACACTCTTCTAGACCTCAAAGCAATGAGGGACAAAGTTGGTAGATAGGTGACCCATGGTCTGAAGTTGTGTCTCAAAATTCAAGGTCAGAGGTCAAAGGTCAGAGGTCACGGGTCACATTTCTAATCGTCAAAACGCTTTGAAAAAAGTGTGTCGCGGATTCCTTTTAGACAGTGAGTCTAATGAACTTCAAACTAGGTCGTTAGATACCTGATTATGATATGAAGTGTTCACCCGATCGGTGACATCATAGGTCAATAGAGTACATAATACAGCACCGTATGTTCTGTTAGTATAAGGTGCAGCATAACTTATTAGATCTTTGCTTTTCCATACAATGTGACCTAATATTTCAAAATATGCAACTATGTTTAGACTGAGCGATTATATTTAGTAACAATGTCATTTTCCATGCTTTTGGTAATACCCCTCCTTAGTATGTTTTTTTTTTTTTTTACTGTTGCATGTCCTGTATACACTAGCCAATGAACTGAGTGGTTTACTGTACGTTTTGGAGAAATTGAATTATGCAAATTATTGTGACTATTACATAACGCCCGGAGAAGTGGTGCGCTAATTTAAAAAATAAAGTAATGATAGGATTACTTTGACGGACACGCGATCTGCACGGGATCGAATACGTACTTCGACGATCACATGACTTCTACATTCACATCACCACGAGCGTTCCGTGCACATCCATGGCCAAGTGTGAAGCGCCTAGCTACGTGTTCTAATGTACTGTGTATAATGTAAAGCGCTGAGTGTTCGATCGAACTGTAATACATACATGTAAAAGAGCGACTGATTACTGACAATATACGGATGAGATGTAAATCCGTTGATCGCCCTTTTGTTTTGAATTGATCAATGATAACTACCAACTCGAAATGACACGTCCAATTATTTTTGACTTGACTCGACTTGACTCGGATGAAGCACTGACTCGACTCGACAATAGTGCTGAGACTCGACTTCCCTTGACTCGATCTGGAATAAGGACGACTCGACTTGTGACTCGAGTTCAAGTTGACTCGTTGCAACTCTGAAACTATTTAAAAAAAAAAATCATTTTTTTCAGGGAATTAAACCGTTAGTGAACATTTCTGTGTCGACCACCCAGATTTCAAGCCAGGAGGGATGGGAGCTTAAAAAAAGGGATCCATTCTTCTTGACAAACTATCGAAGGGAAAAATCACTGTGACATCTTACGTTTTTTCTAAAACAGTCTAAATCTCCATTAGTCACGGTCCCAAGTCCACGTCACTCGTACTTTAATTAGTTTTTAACAAGTGAAAAAAGTACTGATGGCACCTGAAAAGAAAAATACCCAATTCCCCCGGCTTGATCAGTTCTTACCGTTAATGGTAGATGACCGTTGACAGTTCTTACTTTTAATGATAGATAGGCCTATTCAAATGCTGTTGTGCTATAACACGATAACACAGGTTTGACGAGTCGGCAGATGTTATTGCGGTAAGGATGGTTGTGAAAAACGACAAAACTACCCCGCTGAACCCACAAGTACTGGTATTCAGCCACGTGATCGTATTCGATGTCAGATGTCTGCAAGCATATTGATACTGATAGTGGTGTCACCACGTCTGTGCATTTGAATTAAAGATTTACCAAGGTCTCTTCAACTGTACCTCTTTCAAAGTTGGTTCCTTTTCTATTGCGATAGATGCTCTGATGGCAATAATGTCACTGAGGCTAAAACATAGTTCGAGTCAGTCTTAGCTTCAATAATCACAATCAGTCCATCTGTAATAAATACGAATACCGCCACGCTGTCTCCATTCACTTGAATCTCCCATGAACTTGACAACACTGTCGTCTGCAATGGAGGATTTTAATAGGTTCCGACCATACGACTTTACGGTAATAAACAAAATAAATACTCTATAGGCCAAGGTCTGAATACGGAACGGTTGCAAATGAATGAAGTCACTTGCCTCCGACGATTTGCTGGTTTATCTTTTTTGTTCTCAATTTATTTTTTTTTCTCTTTCAATCAAAGAAAATGTATTTCACTGTTTATCTCTCGTTTACGTTAATTTTCCACGGTACGGTACATTCTGAACAGCACGTAATTTATGTGTGTCCGGGAAGAAGATTCCACCTTGTTCTTACTTAGAATGGAAGAAGTTGTAGCACAGGCCAGTCGATATGTTTTTTTTAAGATTTCACAAAGGAGATTTCACAAAGGAGATTTCACAGTTCCCTCCTTCACTTTTCTTGAAGTTTCCGCAAAGCCTTTGGACTAAAAGTAGGTCTAGACAAATCTTGTCCCCCCCCCCCTTGGACTATTTTACATGACCAGACCTCGCTATTTCCGATCTTTATATTTTGACATCCCCGATGAGGCTATAAACTATTCATGCATTTCCTTTTCTCATCACCGATGCTCTGAAACTTAATCTCTGGTCGTCAAGAGACCTTAATCCCATCTGTAAAATTGTTCTGATTAAATCATTTCCTGATGTCACACACCTGTCTATTTTCTGTTTTACCTAACCCTTGTTCACAATTTTTCAAAGGCCTCGAAAGTTTTCTTTGCAACTTTATTTGGTGTAAAAAAAATCCACAATGCAAAACGAAATGTTTTAATAAAAGACAAACGTAAGTAAGAGAGGCCTTAGTATGTTTGATGTCAGATCATTTGAAACGAGTCTAAAGTGTAAGGTGGATAAGCTGTACCTCCACGACAATGTTGGATTGTGGAAAATCCTGTTCGATGGAGCTCTAAAGAAGTACAGTAAAGGTTTTTATTTGAATGTAACTGTTTGTTATGCTTCATCAGCTGAGACTTTGGTAATCATTCAATATGTTTTTTTTTTTCTTCTATTCAGATTAGGCTTTTCTATTCAAATTTGTTGAGCGACAAAAAGGCATACTTCAAGTGTTAGCCAGCAGAAGGTACCGTACATGTCCTACTCATGAAACAGCTTTGACTGCATTCGTAGTACCCAATTATCCCCCCCCCCTCCCCGCCCCATCCCGCGTATTTTATTTTTCGTCGTAAATTCAATGAGAAACTATCAGACGCCACTGCGTTCCATTACAAATTCAATTGCTATCTATAAAATAGAGTATCACGTCGTTAAGAAATTAGATTATGAACGTCACTGTTTGCTTTTAACAGACGTGTGACCCTCAGTCATTGATTTTCGTCTCATAAATTTGTTGGGGGTAACTATGGAATTATTATTGTAATTACCTCTTAATTAATTAATGTCCATTGTATCAGTGCAAATAATGTTTCAAATTTATCGTATATTTGAAGTACAAACTTGTGAATTCGAATTATTTTAACAACCGACAGTGTAATCACAAGAGATGAGGCTGTTTTCTTTATTAGTATTTTATATTCATCGCTCTTTTTTTTTCTACTTTGTGTCCTTCGTTCTCTTTTTTTTTTCTTCCCCTCCGTCCTCTCAAGACTTGATAAATGTAGTCATGTAAATATCTTTTTCTCTCCTTTGTTCTTGAAACGTTGGCCTATTCAAGTATGATCAGATATTATGAATATGTATTTTGACTTTGCATAACCACTTTGCAATGGCATGTATCCATCTGACATTGTTGATATTAACCAATTAGGGTACACTTTGTCAACGCTAGGAGGATTGGTAGTTGTGATATACATTTTACATAACTTTTCTCACTTTTTAAAATAAACAAATGATATAAACAAATCTCCCTAACAGATTCGTGGTACAAAATGCTCTACCGATACTGCAAATTCCGTCAGAATGTTGCCAAGAAGTCACAAGAAAAACAAAAGAAAAGAATTTTTGAATTTTTCTTATGTTGTCGTCTCACACATAATGTAAATGGGTATGTGTTTTATGCCTTTCCCTAGCTTTGATCATGGACGGTTGTTTAGTTAAACGTCATCCATTTTTATCTGCAAAGTTCAGGGCAAAGCTTTAAATAAGACCGCAGTACAACTTGAATTGAGTTCCAAAATATAATCAGACCTCTTGATATTTCCATTGAATTTTATTAAATTTTTATCCTTTTGAATTATTAATAAATCTTCCAAACTTCCACAAAAATTGAGAACCTGGTTTGGGTAAAGTGGCGTGGGGCGATTGACAAAGTTCTACAGATATTTTGGGGACGAGAAACTTGAACTTGAACAAAGTGACAGATCAGAATGTGATTGCAAGGCCTAGATCCTTAAAATGCTTTCGGCACTTACCTGCAAAAATTATCATTTAAGTCAATTTGGGAGAGACAGGGGGAAATGTCCCCACTGTTTAGATAGTCCTAAGGGCATCTCACCTCCCCCCCCCAAAAAAAATTAAAATTATTTTTTGTTATTTCCCCCGCTCCCAGCTTACGGCACTTTTAGGAAAAGTTTTAGGCCAGATGTCTCCCACAACCCCCACTTTCCATCACAACTAATCCAGCCACATGAAAATTTGTACCATCTTCAAAATACAATTGCATGGAATCACGACTTTCTCAACAAATTGATTTAGTATGAACAGACGCAAAATATAGCCCCATTTTGATCATTTGAGACAGGGAGACACCCCTCCCCTTATATGTTTCCCCAAGGACGGTGGTCAAGAATAGAGACGATGAGTCAATCCCCCCTCCAAAAAAAAAGCCCTCTCTACGCCCCTGTAGGATAAAAAGTCACTTTCATGACTGTCATATCATTATTTATCTGCCCCTCTATCACTTACATTTTTTGTAAGGCTACGGTTATTTTCATACAGCGCAAAACACACCCTACCACCCCCGCAGTTCTAATGTCTCAAAAATGTTTTGCAGAACCCGAAATATCGTCTTGTTAATAAACTAAGCCACACCGACGATATAGGGGAAGAGGGTAGGTACTAGCAGAGAGAGTGAAGTACTAGTAGAGAGGGCGCCTTTAATGACATTCCTGTACCAGTTGGTCCTGATTTTAATTTCCAAGATTAATTTGCATTAGTTATATGACGTGCAGAGCAAACCTGTCGCAGTTTACACATATGCTGCCGAATTTGTGTAAACAAAGGAGACCGTAATTTCCTGAATTCTTCTGAGGGGTAAAGAGAAACGCATGACATATGTTCCTGTCATCCTCTCAGCTCGAGGTTGTCTTTAAAGTGATAGAATGTTTACACACATACAGATCAACATCAACCACAGACTTACACATACACATATATAACATCACATAACAAAATTTAGGGAAATAATGCTAGCAACAGCAACAATGCAATAACAAGTTCCATACTATCGATCTACTACATACACTCATAACCCCAGCTGTTATCGGAAGGTTTGACGAATACTACTATTAGGCATACATGTGCCATACTTATCATGTCTTTACACATTGGCATCCATTTCTTTGAGTTTATAAAGACAAGGCCATATAAATGAGAGTATTGAATTCCAGATTATAAATGAGATGGTCTAACTCTCCCTTTCCTACACCCCCCCCCCCCCCATCCTTACACTGACAATAACGTCAGACACGATGCTGTAGGAGGTCCTTCTTACATTACTAATTTAATCAAGACGCATTAACATATATCACAAATGCAATACATAGTGCGGTTACCAATAAATGAAGAAATATGAGTAAGGGGGAGCCAAAAAGAAAAATCTTCACCATGTTTCTCAGGAAATCATAAATTATATAATATGTTCCAAAGATTTAAAAGATAGGATATGTCTCCTTGGACCACTCAACAAAACGAGGAGCCTCATAATTCTTGTCCTATGCATTATCAACTCCCAGACAGTATCCTGAGAGTAATAACAATATGGTAATGTTTTCACGTGATTATAAATTAACAATAGGAGACAGGAGCCATCCTTATTGTGAAAGTACTGTTATATATTACTGTTACCTGTACGGTACGGTAGACTGCCGCATGTGTTCCATTTGTCTAAGCTACTTTATTTCAGAGAAGAAAGTTACCGTAACTTGAACACTTCTAGCCTGAGCACGTCTTCGGGAGAAGGTACCCTCACAAAAAGTTCCTTTGAAATTTATATGAGCTATAGTGGCTGTTTTTAAAAATTTCATTTCAAAGTTTTTGCCATTAAGAAAAGGAAAAGGCAATCAAATTTGAGAGCATTGCATTAAAAAACTATAAAAATTTGAACTTTTCATGGCTACTTGAATTAGCATTAGTAAATGCGAGTCCTGTAACAAATCCTAATTACATTCCCTCATCATGATAAACACTGAGATTTAATACAATGAAACGGTCAAAGGTCAAAATGGCACTGCTATTGCACAAAGTCTTAGGCCTGTTAGCATTTGGTATCCCCGGGCAGTGCTCAAACCACGAATTGTGCACTGCAGATGGTACAATTGACAGTAAACTGCACATTAGGTTGTTTGCAGTGCATTTTAATTAACTTCACGTATACCATTACAAGCATAGTTCTGATTGCAAAGGTATCAGAAAAAACTGTTAGGTTTTAGTGACATAGAACAAAGCTGCACATAACACAAGTACCCATATGAAAAAAATACAGAACTTGAGAGCTTGTGTACATATGATTCCGTCTGCGACAACTGAACTTTAGAAAGTAAGCTCCTCTCGGTCAAAACAGATATTGTTCCTCACAGGCTTGGTAAAATTGGGAACTCTTCTACACATTTGAAAAATTGTTTCGATTGTATTTTTCAGTTCCTCTCTTTAAGCCCCCCCCCCCCCATAAAATATAAGCACTGCCATATCTTACAACAGGTTTATGCTGTAAGGAAATGACTTTTGCTTAAATCTGCATACAACTAGATAGATATTATTTACTTTAAATTGACTGGGAGATGTAACGATTATCGACTTTAAGGGACAAAAGTAGCAACACTGACTCCATTTGGGATTAGCTACCATAATGGTATTTACTTGTAAGTACTATAACAATATTGCAATGGGATGTTTTATTCTGCAAGCGGATCCTCCCCGTGTTCGGCCAAAAGGTGAGGGTGGTTTTTGCTTCAATTTTCCGGAGGATCCGCTTTAAAAACCTATCATGTTTTTGCACACAAAGCGTACTCTATATCTATGGCATGTTATTATTTACATTCACAAAAACCGAAGCTATAGGGGGCATAGATATTCAAGAGCGAGAGAGTATGCGGCTTATGAAAAGAAGTGCTCTAATCTAGGTAGCGGACACCGCCCTCATATTTCGGGAGCGTGATCCTTTAATCCTCCTCCTCCCATGAGCTCCCCACAACTAGTACTGTCGTTGTCTGTGGAGCATTGAATTGTCAGCATTACCTGTTCTGGGTTTGTTTCTAATGTGGCAATACATCGATATAGGTAAGGACCTTGTGAAATTTATACGTAAACTATGATAAACGTATCTATCTTATGCCTGTACATGTTACCGTTTTATATAATAAAACAGTAGTTACTGTGGTACAACGGTTTAAATTTTACAGCAGTCACTGTAGTCGTCTCTATGCCAATCCGGTGACGAACGGCATACCCTATAATCTTCCTCTGAAATGTGTTTGTGTAATAGTGTGTATGGGGTGCGTAGATGGGTCGGGGCTGATAAATATCAGGAAATCCAAATTTTGCCATCATTAAGGACCTAGCAGAATTTTGTATCAACTTGAAGCTCTATGGTTCACTCTTGGATATATGGGTTCCATTCCACATTCTCATTCTTGCGGGCGTCTGAGTAGGTAAACGTCTCTATTTTTCTAGGTCTTTTTCAACCATTTATACACAATTCTGTAAGATATGAACGCCTCAGTTCCAAGTTTTGATGGGAGGTCGACTAGGCTTAACATTTATTAAGAACATATAATTTTTTTAATAAACATTGACAATGTTTGCAGCGCAGAGGATAAAAACATCACTGGGCAATCTGAAAGCATTGGGGAAGGGTTGCTACTACGTCTTCGCTAGGGCGGTGTAATATTATACCAAAGTCTTCGTTATTACGCATTCACTGTTCAGCTCCTCTCCAAGCGACAACATCCAAACAATAAAAACTAACTAGACCTTTCTACTGTCTATGGCATTAGCGACCTTACGTGCACAATATATTTTAAAAGGACTTCGCAGCGACCACTAAGTGAAACCTTTCAAATACATGTCAGTTTTTATTACAATACTAGCGAATCCATGTGAATCTAATGAAACGTATGTAACCTTGAAATATGCCATTTCGTATTCCCTGCCCCACAGTACCATTAAACACATTGTTGCATCTTGTAAGACATGTTTAATGATGTGTTCTGTAACGGAACACGAAGCTAACTTCTCTCAATGCCTGCTATTTTGACCCCCTAAAACGACCGTCACAGTATTTGCTAACACCTACGTCGCATCACCTTTCTACGGGGTAAGACTGCTACAAAATTATGACGTAATCTTAGAATATCATTTTTGATAGGAGTCTCGTCATGCGTGTGTATTTGAAAGTATCCTGGTAGAGGAATGAATGAATGAACGGTCCAGACGGAAGGCCGACGTGTCGCTTTAACGGCTAATACTCGACTCCCTGCATTCAGCTCGTCTTCAGTTGGTGAACAACGAACAAACTTATTAGTACTGCACTGAGTAATCTAATTTAACAACTACAGTGTGGCGCTTGGCAGAAAGAAAAAGATTGGTTCAACAATCAACTTGTTGCGTCTTAATAACACAAAGTCGGTCAAATAATTACCTAGTACAGAAAAACAGTAAGGAAATAGAGGAAAAATCAGGAAGGGGTTTTGTGTGACAAAGGAATTTGAAGAAGAAGAAGAAGACAATCCCGAGACGTGTGTAGTAACAATCCGAGTGAAAGTTGAAAAAAAAAGACTACCTTTGGATAACGAATCAGTTTCTCATAGACACGTGCTTTGTTGTTGATTAATAATTGTGAACACTAGAGAATATAACGAGAAGCTTGCCTCTTGTCTCCGACGGGGAAATTATACTGAGAGGGAGTTGACTCTTCGTTTGTTTCTGATACCAAAGGCACGGGCTCCTGAGTTATCTTCTGCATTCTAGAGGGATATTTAGTCAAGGAACTTTGCTTATATTGTGAACACGATGGTGAGTTTAAAGTATTGCAACCAATTTTAAAATTGTAATACCAAATGTATAGATTAACCTGTCGTCACGGTACATAAGACTTTAGTGACGATTAATTTTATTATCGGGATAAAGTATTAATCTAGCTCCATTAAACAGACCTGGTATATGTGTTCATATTCCACGTAATGGCTCGTTTACCATTTTTTCCGTTTAAGTTCCTTACAATACGTTTTCTAATGCTAAGATATTAAGATATTAGGTGTGTGGAAGGGGGGGGGGGTTAAGATTTTTGTCGTTGAAGATGGGATATTTATTTTCCCAAGTCAGATTCTGTGCATGTTTAAGGGAGATGGGATGACTGCTCTTGCGATGTCGTATTTTTTCAAGTTGCAAATTCGCGACTCAATGACTAGACTTTTATTTTGATAGTTGCTAATTTTTCTCGGAGCTCTTATCAACAGAGGGTGATTTTTTTGTTTGAGGTTGGGAAGATTTGAAGGGGGGCCCCTTTAAAAAATCAGTCTTTCTTGGGGCCGGACAATTTTGTTAAATAGAGAGATTCGAGGAAGGAAAGCTTAGGCAATGATTAGGTTATACGGAAAACAAAATCGAAAAGAAAAAAGGAAATTGAAACATGAGTTTGTTTGGCAGCCTGCCATTTTCATCCAAAGGAAAGTGAAAATGGTGTTTGAAAACTGAGGACCAATTTTAATACAGCCACTTGCACGTGCAGATTCTTGTGGAATGATGTTAAGGTTAAATTCACTAAAATTCAGGTTGTTCATATGTGTGGTTATGTGATGATGAGGTTTGCTCAAGATGAACACACATCATTTTTTCGAGTTTACAAAAAGTGGTTGCATACTGAAATTGTCGGAAGGCCTCTGCTTGCACAACTTTGAAACAAGATTATCTGGAAGCATGGGATACATTTCCAAGTATGTGAAAAATAGGCTTAAAGATATTGCTTACCCACGAATACCAGTTACCCTAATTATACCTATGCGTGGAATTTGATCTGAGTCCATGTAAATTGTTGACCGATGAAAAGTCTTTAGAACTCGTAACAACTTGAAATTCTTGCTTTGATACCTTTTATGACAAGAAACGAATATTCTAATTTTCTTATGATAATTGATCTTTTTAATCATTGTAACAAAAAAAATAGAATATTTTGGTTGATTGCCTTACACTTAATAAACTGAGTTGCCCAGAATGACGGGGAAAAGAAGAGTCTGAAGAGGGATTGAATAATTCTTAACTTCAACGTTTTTCAACGTTTTTTTTCACAAATCATTTCATGTTTTGTTTTCCTTTATCATACTTCCCATTGTTGTAAGGATATTACGTTATTGTGTCACGTGTTTCCTACAGATTAACTGAGGAACTTCATCACAATTTACAAAACATTACATTTGTTCAACTTGTCAATTGTCTAGTGACATAGAATGATAATTTTTTTAACATGTTATCCTGTAAAGAACATCCTATGCTAAATTTAGACTAGTCGCTTTTTAAATGTATAATGAATTGTACATGTACACATTTTTTTTTACATACTTAAAGTATCTCAAGTATAGAATATACATGTTTTCTATTGCGGTAATGCTCATGACATCGCGTGTGTTTTAGACTACATAACCCAGTGAAGTCTCACTAATGAGCATACCACACTTTACCAACGAATTATCTTGTCGGTGAAAAAAATAAACGATCCTTATATGCCAATTGATCGACTAAGACAGCGTTAATGTTACTAGGAAAACAACGACGAACATGCCAATGATTATGAACTAAACTCGTTTGGTAGCATTAATGGCACAGTATAGCTACATACGTTAGGCCATATTTTTGTTTTCGTTGTAGGGTGCCGTTACTGTTCCTGGAGCTGATCACAACACTTAACAGTTTCATTCTGTGCACACAATTGTGTAACATTATTGAACCTACGTTACTCAGCCTCCACTGTAGAACACACAACGCACTGGCAGCTAGCTTAGACACTGCCAAATATTCCTAACGCGTGTCGGCTGTCCCCATTTATATATATATATATATATATATATATATATATATATATATATATATATATATATATATATATATATATATATATATATATATATATATATATATATATATATATATATATATATATATATATATATATATATATATACGTTAACACACCTATTCATGGGAATTCATCCCGCTCCATGATTTACTATTTTTTATGCTTTGCACTCTAAAGGTTTGTCACTCATGTGAGTAGGACATAGCAGTTATTGCCGGGGAAGTAAACATAGTACACATACATGCAGCAGATAGGGTACGCTACGTACGGAGGAGAAAGCTGAACCTTGCGTCAAATTTAAAGTACCAAGTGCGTTTGTTACTTATTAGTTCAATGCACATTTAATTAACGTTGCAATCTATAAAGAGAAGTACGATTGCATTTTATTACATAAAAGAAAAAACCAACCAGGTGTCAAAATTCTGGAATCAAGTAATTTTTTGTATGAGGTCTAGCCATGCAGACAGCAAGAAAAACAGGTTGTCCAAGTAAAACTACAAATTTAAACAAGGGATAAAAGTTATCCTGGATTCTGATGGTTTCAAATAACAAAAGTTATATTCTTCCAAGACACATGTAGATTAAGAAGGGCTAAAGGGGGTACCGGGCTACTGCGATTCCCCTTTGAGACGCCTTCTTGTTGACAGATAGAGAACCTCGCAGTTTTGTGATAAAAAATGTGTATTTCTTTGCAGGAGAATAACGTTTATTGTGCTTCTTTGGCAATATTCTCTCTAACTTTTCGTTGTGAATACATTTAAATAAAAATGCCACAAGCAAATTTCTGAAACTAAATTAACTGAATACATTCAGTTGTTAGTCTTTGTGTCATCAAGTGAAGCAAAACCAGAACATATATATTTGTTTGTTTCCCAGAGTGTATCATCGTTACCGTTGTTATATCTATGGTGCGAAACATTTCCCTTGTTTGCCGTCAGATCGTGCGTACTATATAGCAACTAAAGTAATACGAGTTGAAAATAATGAATCGAATTTGGTTGTAGGAACTAATTAAGTGCTCTAACGGTGGACCTCACACAGCACCACATACACGTGGTCGGTTTATTAAATAGTCCCAGGACGGTTAATTAGCGGTGAAGGCTGTTCTAGTTTCTTATTGTATAAGCTGAGATGAATGAAAACAGATATGCAGGGAGCCAGAGAGAAAAAGAAAACAAAGAGTGGGAGAAAGGGAAAGGAAATTAAATCTGGCACAATAGCAGGTCTTACGTATTGCAGTGTTCGTATGTATACTGCTCGGAAATGACGAAATCAAAAGTCAACAACAACCATTGAAAAGTCAACTCAGGCGGAATGTCGAACATATCCTCAGTCACAGTTTGGAACCAACGGAAAAAGGTCATTTGGTACTTACGTCATTGAATGTGCAGCACTTGCATCATAGATCACACCAACTTAGATTAATCTCACTCCCAGCGGCAGGGTCTTGTGAGGATACGCCCACACTAGGCAAAACAATCATTAGATGTTTTTTTCGGTTGTCCGTGTATTTTGTATACCTTAATCAGTGTCAAAGTTGTATCCGGTCCGTATATTCTTAAGTAAAGGAGAAGAAAACCCTGGAAAGATCTGATTTATCAAAATGAAGCAGAAGTGTTTGACAATCATCTTCCCAAAGTTTCATTCAGAGATATTGTTTCCTATCCAAGTTACACACTTTTAAAATTCACAGAATGGTGCTGCCAAATTCGCCTAAGTTGAATGTAAACCAACTTGAGTAAGTCGAATTATGATGTCACATAACCACTCAGAGCAGAAATTTTAATGTATTTTTTTTTCTTTCCTATGATTTCTATAAATCCGCACACACTTGTACACATTTTTTGTTGAATTACTGTAATGAAATCATTAATACACTGATTTGAATCTATGCATAACTTTTAAAAATATATTGACAATGAAATAAAGAAAAACAAAAGTTTTTCAATCACATGTGGTACGTTGCTATCATCAAAATGGCAACTTCCTGATTCTTCCTTTTTTTAATGAGCACTCAAATTGCAATATCTTGGAAAGTAAACAATATATTTAAATGAAAATTGGTGATGGTATTCACTAAATGTTAGTCTCTCATTTAACATTGTCAAAAGTCATTCAAAAGACTTTTCTTCTCCTTCGATGGGTTTTCCAAGTCACTCCCTTTTCATATAACAGATAAAATAGGAAAGTGTGCTTCAACTAATACTGTAATATAAATCCAGGCAAAAATAGGAGAAACATGTGGACAAATAAAACAGTCAAGAAAAAGAAACAATGTCTTTTTTTGGGGGGGGGGGACGTGATTAATCTTGTGGAGTCTTGAAAGGGCTGTTTCCGGCGATTTGGGGTAAGTGCTGTTTAAAAAAAATCCATTGCGACACCCCTGTAGCCTTAAACTTCGTGCAGTATCAATGATCATAAAATCGAAATGAGTGCAAAGGTCATCCCTGCACCCTCGGGAATATTGACCCCTGTGCGCCTATGTACAGGGGTCAGTTATAGTGAGAAATAGTTACTTTGAGAATTTGCAAATATGAGATTCCCTGTTTCAAGATTGGGCGTATGCAGCTTATAACAACCAGAAAGTGTCGTTTCCTGCCATTAAGGGTGTTTGAAAAGCCCAAATTTTCTTGTACGATCCGTGCCAACCGATGGTGGCGCTCTCCTTGGATAGTCATTATGGGTTTCTGTAGAGAGGGTTGCCACAACTTGTTATTTGATACCATTTTCCCTAAAAATGGCTTATTGATCCTTTGTGAGGCATGATCACCAAACAAGCTCGGTTATATATGTTTGCTTTTACTGTGTGTAAGTTCAGGTCATGTATCACCGTTTGAGTTTGACAATGTTCGTGCAGGTGGTCCCTAAAAGTCCTGCCGGTTCTCACCCCCCCCCCCCCCAATATCTTTAAAGAGCAGTGAGTGCAGTATTTCTATTAAACAACTCTCCTAAAAGCCATTTTGGCCCCCCTCTGACTGAAACTGCTAGCTCCGCCATTGGTCAGTTAGCCTCCAAGTCTTATTTTTTGTATACGTTTTAAAACATCGTATGCATTAGGTGCATTTAGCGCGTTAAACCTTCTTCTTCTTCTTCTTCTTCTTCTTCCAGAAAGCTGTCATTTTAGATTCTGTAGACGATCACGGTCGTGAGACATTTAATTTCAAGAGGTGCATTGAGAGGGTTCGTGGATCCAGAGAACTTGTCCTCTTCGTTGTTTTCTTTGCCCTGTTGTTGGACAACATGCTCATGACAGTTATTGGTGAGCAGATTCAAAGATTTCTCTCAGTTAAAACCGCACTCCAAAATGTAACCAAAAAAAAAACACACACACACTTTCATCCACGTTATCAACACCTCACCCCCTCAAAGCTGTTCTCACCTTTTACAGTCCTTGTCATCACTCTGCCTAATGTCAAGTTGTTTCATACAAAATTCTTGTGGCGAGCGACGTGGTTTGAGGTGCTTATCAAGAAATAAATTCCTGCAAGAATATTGAAAAAAAAAACTATTTTCCGAAAAAGTTATTGCGAAAGTGTCCTCAAAACTGAGATGATTTACAAAAAGATTTGACATTTTGTTTCAAAATGGAAAAAAAACTTGGAAAAAGCAATCAAACTTTGCACCAATTTGTATCAACGCCCCTTTTTCAACACACCTTCACATGGGATATAGGGGCAGGGGGATAGCCTACACCCGCCCCCAGGGCAGTGATATCTGACCCTTTACATCAAAATAATTTCGCAATGACGCACTTCATCAATTTTATGAGGGAAAACCTGCAGGTTTGCTGATTTGTGTTTGGTCTCTGTTGTAGTATAAGGCTATTGGTCATGGTTAAGTAGGTGCCTTACGGGTTTGTAGATTACTGAGTAGGTTGGTGGATGAGATTAATGGATACGTGGGTGAATGGATGGTGTGGACATCCGATTAAATTGCAGATACAAGTGCTTACTTGGAACTGTACTATTCTACTGTGTTTAGTTTATAGGTGTTACATACTATACCCGAGGACGAATTAGGACTACCAAGTAGATCCCAATCCAAATAAAGCTGCATGCATGGTTGACACAACATGCCAATGATCGAATGATGTTCACAATGTACCCATGACCTTTACAATACTGCAGGAATTAATGATCAGGCTCTGCTCCATGTCATGTACAGGAGCTTGAACATTGGAGACTATGAATCGGGAAGCATGAAGTAACTAAAGTTTACATTCAAAGACATCTGATTCCATTAATTAATTAAGCGGCAAATTTATATCTCTAAGAGAGCAGCTACTTTAAAATTTTCCAGAGGGACACTTGTTATAATTGGCTGAAAAATGAGCCAGACGTACAACCCCCCCCCCCCTTCGTTCCTACACCTCTGGTGCATACCGAATCGTATACGAGGCGTTACAATGATTGACCGGTTCAAACAACCTGAGTAACAAAATATTTTTCACTCCTGTTAACTTCGTCACCCGTCTTTAAAGCAAAGCTATATATCTTTTGCCTTGTTCATCACAACAGTGTTAACTACTTACCATGAGCTACATGCAAAGGATATAAAATAAAGGTCTTAATGTTATATGTGCAAATGCTGCCAGATATTGCGTCATGACTATATTTAAAACAATCACAGACAAAGTCGATCAAGCTTTCTCCCAAATAGGTTCCTGTTGTTTTTGGAAGTTTGATGAATTTTGTATCTACTTTGCATTTTTTTGAAAGGCTAGCCCTCTGGTCCACTGTCAGAGTGGTTAAATCTTTCTTTCTTTCTTCCTTTGAGGTCTCTTTTTAAATCTTTCGTTGACAATGTAAACCAAGTAGTTGGGTTTTTAGGAGAAGTTTTCTGGTTTCTCTCTTTTTCTGTCTTTCTTTTTCCATTTTAATGCGAGCTTTAATTACCGGAACAGAAAAGGAAATTGATACTTTTTTCCTACAACAGTTCGCTCAAGGAAATCCATGCAATCTTTCTGTTGCAAAATGATAAAAACTCTGCCCCGGCATGCATAATATTCACTGTCCTATACATTAAGGGTAGAACCATTTGACGCCCCTAGGATACATCTCTGAATATAAAGGTCTAGGGATCGATAACTTTGCAGGAAATGCTCGAAATCTAATCTGCAGGCGGCTAGAGGGGTTCGAGTAATAGCACAGGAAGCTGGTATTGTGTGGCAATCATCGTAACAAGAGTAAACACATCTGTTATGGATCCTTCCATTATTCTACCTAAGAAAGAAAGTATGGACAACAGAAACTCCCAATGCCGTACGAAGATATGTCGCTTAACCTAACACACAAACTGTAGGAACACTGATAGCGCCTAAGGGGGCTCTCAAACACATCGAGACACACACACACATCTGATAGGACATGTTGTGAACTGGCAATGGTGTACTGTTGTCGTATAAATCAAGATTTTCTGGCTTATTTAAGATATAATTTTAGATATTTAAGAGACAACGCGAAGGAGATACGTAATTGATGAAAGTATGGAAGTATGCTTTAAAATCGTTTGTGAACTTTCAGTTTTATGAAAAATTTACCTCACTAAGCCAAGGCTCCAGAAAAATAAAAAAAAAATGTATGTTTGTATTTCCCACTGAAATTTTTTAATAGGCACACCTCCCCCTTCACCCTTTACCCCTCCTCATTTCAGCAAAACAAATTACAACAAGTAGACACAGTTTCATTTGAAAAAAAAGTAAGATGAAGATGATTTGCTGTCCATTCCACAGTTCCCATCATACCGGATTTCATCTTCAGCCAAGAACATCCAGACCTTTACCTAAAAGAGAAAAATCGTCTGCACGACAGCAAGTTGGCTACTGCGGTACCAACGTCACTTCCGGAATCGCTGACGACGACGACCTCCGCGCCTTCAGTGAGTAGCGATTCCCGAGACGATTCACTTGATGTCGACAATTCTCTTGACTTTTCGAACAAGACGATTCTCCTGCAACACTTGATTACCATTTACCGAAGAACAATTGGTAAAGAACGCCCTCGATGGAAGAAATACGTTCCTAACGACGAGCGCGCCCTCCGATGAGATAAAAAATACCCAGAATTCCATCCGAAGGTTGGGGATTGCCCAAGATTTGAGAGTTCAGTTAGGCCAGGTGATCAGACAGGAAAACGTTAAGGTTGGCATCTTGTTCGGTAGTAAAGCATTCGTCCAGCTATTGACAAATCCTTTCGTTGGTACCATAACGAACAGGTCAGTGAAGTGAAATAATTGATAAATTTGGTAGGCCTATTCCAAGGATAATTATGTACTATGTATACCTTCCTTTCAATTCTTTCTACATAATTAAAAGCCGTAGCCAGGTTCTGAGGGACAGTGGGGTCAAAAATATTTCCAGGGGACGAAAAGACTTTCAGAAGGGGGGGGGATGGTGATGGTGAAAAAATGGATGAAGTCAATGGAAAACCTCAAACTCTTCAGGGGGGCGTTTTTAATTTTGTCATGGATTTATTTCCTCCGTGGTACCCCCCATCCCCATGACTGCAAGCATGATTATTTTGCCACTAATGTTATTAAAGCCAGTAGCGAGATCAGATCCCTATCGATATTGAGTGACGAAATCACCGGCACATGTGATGTAATGTTGATCATTTTTTTCACCCAAAAGTTCTGGGGGAGAAAAAGTTTAGAGGTATCGCTAATCCCACCAAACCCTTTGACTACTGTCATGATGACACGTGACAAGTAAATCGTGTTTACACCCTCACAACCAAGACGAGCAATCTCCTGACGGTTGTATGTAGAGGGGGGCATTTCCCTCCTAGATATGGCGCCCTTTTTTACAAGAAAGTGCTCTAAATGATATATTACACTGCACTTTATAAGATTTTTTTCGGAGTACCCATTTTGATGTTTACCCTTTTCCAAGCTGCAAGAGAGTTATGCCCTTTCAGACATTACTCTTCCCTTTTCTTCCCAACTATAAGAAGGGTGCCTCGATCCTGAGATCTGACTCCAAATTTAAACTAAGTGTAAAAATTAAGTCACTCTCGAATTTATCTAAACTGATTCATGCATGACAGATGGACGCTGATTGCAAACACATTCTTGCTTCAATGAAAACACAAATATTTAATGTACACACAATATGTAATTATATAAGCCTAAAGTGTTGAGAAGACAATTCATCGTGGTAAACCATAGTTAATGAAAGACTACTTATTTTCTTTGTACACCCCTTTTTATACCAGTCATTATACACCATTTCCTTCATATATTTTAAACTATTGCTTTATTTATACGCAATGAATCAACAATGTTACTTATTAAGACATTTATCCTTTGTTTCAGGTGTGGCTACAGTTTACCTATGTTTACCGGTTTCATTATAATGTTCGTGTCGACTTTGGGTAAGTTGACATACCAGTGTTGAGCAAAGAAGAGTATTCTCGAATTTTTATATCATTGGACCAAATTCCATGAGTACACATAGCTTCACTTTGACGCCCTGTATTGTCTTAAAAGAGTTCAATAATGGGAACCCAACTCAACAGGAGCTCCCTACGAAGAAAGGGTTCTGAGCGTTGTCTGCTGAAAATTAAAGATTTGTGATGTCGCCCACAGTAAATGTACATGGCCGATAAATGACATCAGCTCATAGAGCTTATGGGATACTATATAGATGGACGCATTTGATCGAGCAACTTGAACGTTAATTACACGAACGTTTTCATATTTTGAATTTCAACATTGTATACCTCTGGTGGTTATATTGGGTTACAGTTTAAAAAGTAGGTCTATGTGCCAGGTAAAAATTAATTGATGATTCTGCTTGCAAAGCCTTTTATAACCTTAAATGAAGATAATATGACCGTAGACCTCTGTCTCTATTACCTCGTTTTACCTACTTTAACACTCCCGTTAGACAGGGTTCCTCAGTCATCAATTACGACACTTAGTCATCAATTACCTCACTACAATTTTAAAGTATCATACGTTCTCCCAATACCAACGATTTCCTTGCATTTGACTCTGTGCCACGCCAATCAGAAGTCAGAACACTGTCTTAACAAAGGAGTTTCAAACAAACTGTGGTGACAAACAGTGAGATATTTAATTTTATTTTCCCAGTTTTTGCTATCGGAGAGAGTTATCCTGTCCTTCTCATAGCTAGGATGTTGCAAGGCGTTGGATCTTCCTGCTCCTCGGTTGCCGGTGAGAGTGATATATGATCGAAACCCTTTAGTTGTACAAATGCTATCCGATTGTGCCTCTGATAGCTTATTATCTGCAGATGATATCTGATCGTGCCTCGATTGTTTCTTATTATCTGCAGATAATATTTGATCCCCTTGCCTCGATTGCTGTTATCATCTACATTTGATCGCTTTTCTAATAATTTATTATCTGCAGAAGATACCCTACCGTGCCTCTATTGTTTTAATTATCTGAAGATAATAACTGGTCGTGTCTCTGTGTTGCTTTTATTATATGCAGGTGATATCTGATCCTCTTGCCTTTATTGTTGTTATCATTTACAGATGATATATTTGATCGTTTCTCTCATAGTTTATTATCTGCAGATGTTATCTGATCGTGCCTCTATTGTTGTAATTATTTGTAGATGATATCTAAACTTGTCGCTAACGATCTTACCCATGCCTACCCTCCTACCTCTTTTCTCGAAAATGTGATGTTCAAAATATGATTTTTGTCCTCGCTGTTCTCACTGTCATTGCCGTATTAATTACTGTTGTGAGTAATGTCTAAGTTATTGTTTTACTAGTTGTCGCTGTAATTTCTATTGTTCTCAATGTAATCGTTTCAATGTTTTTCCTACTGTGACGTCACTGACATAACTGTTGTAATCATGTCCGTTTAACCGTTTGAAATGTTTCTGACTGTTACCAATGTTGTTGTCCATGCTGTGATAATACCATTGACTTTGCTATTTACATGATGGTTTACTTTTTTCATTCAGTTATTGTGCTGTCCTTTTCCTTTCGTTTTTACTGTGATTAACGTTGTCATTGCCATAGTTCCTGCGAACGTAATTGTCCTTGTCACTGATGTTACTGTGATTTGTTTATAGTATTCTTGTCTACACTGTTTCGTCTAGACTGTTTTGTCTACACTGAGCAAATAATTGTTATGCAGTCTTTATAATTCTTTCTTGCTGATAAAATTGCTCTAATTGATGTAGTAATAGTATGCTTAAATTTGCATCTAAACAAAGTCGTTTTGGAAAAACAAAATTCCACACTGTTAGAGGGGAGTGGTTCGGCACGACCGCCTCCCCACCCAGGGCGTTACCGCAAGCCGAAGCAACTTGGCATGTTTCTGGATCCGGCTCTGCTTTACGTTGCTATTCATGTGTTTTTCACTGTCCTGTAGATCGGGATGCACTGTTTACATGACACAGTTATTTCACATGCTGAGACGAGGTATGAAGTGATTACGTTTCTATCGGTAATCATGCATTTTGTGATTAGTCTTAGTAGTAATCATGCATGTCGGCCTAAAATCCATAGATTGATATATAGAAATGACAGCTACGTGGTTAGTAATGTTAATAGGAAATAAAAACCAACATTTTAGTTCTTCATTAATCGTAAAATGACAAGAAGCATTGATCTCCATGAGGTAATTAAGCAACAAGTATCGGGTTTACATCAGTTCTGAATCTAGTACATATTCGTATGGTCTTTTCCGTTCGAACTAATCATATCATATTTTCGATGACAACCTATGCTATCTTGTAGTAAAATCAACCTTGTAGGGATTCCCTGAAACATTGTGGAATGACGTCTGTCTTTTTCTTTCTTTAGGTATGGGAATGTTAGCTCATCGTTACCAGGACGACAACGAGAGAGGCGCGGCTGTTGGATTTGCTTTGTCCGGCCTAGCGTTTGGTGTTCTCGGTATCATAGTCCTTGGTTTTCTTGTTTATTTTTTCTTCAATGTTTTAAAACAATTTAGGATAATTACACCTGCATATATCAGCCCAAGGTTCTGATTCCACCCTGATGAAAACAATGCATGTTTATACTATCGAATTATTATTTATAAATTGCTGTCGTTCTGGTGTGTGAGACAGAAATGGTGCATTTGAAGTCAGGAATTTTTCCTTCACACATATTTATTGAACAATTCACAATTCCGTGACATCATCACACTAATACGTTACGTAACGTTTACCGTCGAGGACAAGTTAGTTACAATATTCAACATCTCCCCTTTTTCGATATGTCCAGTTGTAAAAAGCAGACTTAAAGTTTTCTTTTCTAGTGCTTCAAATTATTATAATTCACAAGCAATGGTATAGAATGCTCACATTTCCCTTATAGGTGTTTTGAAACAAACAATATGTCTAATTGCCAATTAAATACATTTGGATAAATGTATCTTATGTAAGTACTAGAATTAAAAACGGATGTAAGAAGGTCTGCTCTAAAGAGAATAAAAACTGTAGGTCAGTAAAGAAACCATCAAACACAAGAGAATTCTGGATTCGTGTTACTTTTTTCTTCTTTGTTGTTTTTTCATTATTATTCTCGAATAGTAGAACAACAAGGGGTCATGACGTTCATACGGCGGACATAAGATGACGTGCGAGATGTAGAGTTATCGTGTTATAATAACTTATTATCTCAAGTTTGCAAATTGTCGAGCTACCGACTAATGTAAAGTCGACATCTCGGAAAAATTTCGCAAGTTGTCGAGAAACCAAACAAAAGTTTGCAAATTGTCGCGTTATCGGCTTACGAATGACTTATCATCTCCACAAAAGTTTGCAAACTGTCCAGTTACCGACTTACCCTAAGTCGATATCTGGGAAATATTTCGCAAATTGTTGAGCTACAATGCAAATTGTAGAGTTATCGACTTAGACTAATTCAATTTCCGATTTTCATTTTGGTTTTGTTATATGTAACACGGTATCTTTACAATTTGCAAAAATTTGCCAAATTTGATATAATCAATTTTTCGGAGATGTTTACTTGGCGTAAGGCGGTAACTCGACAATTTGCATAATGTTGTCGAGATAACGAGTTATTTGTAGCTCGGTATTTCGACAATTTGCAATTTTTTCCCCCCGAGATGTCGACTTAGTGAGAGTCGGATATGTTGACATAGCCTTAGTTGGTAACTCGACATCTATCATATCCTGTCTTGTCCGCCGTACGTTTGCGAATTAAATATCATTGTGACATCATTGTGACGTGTGATATCACAACACACACAAGATTGTATCTTCTATTTTAGTGATATTTCAATATAATGCCTTGCTTTAGATGTTTATTTAGAACATAAACAAGGAAGATTATCAAGATTATTAAAAGAACTATTTGAAATTTAAATTTATTAATCGATGTAAGTTTCATTTAAATACAGAATCAGCTGTTAAAGCACATCAGGAGACATACCGTGTCTTTTTCGATATTTCATATAAAGAAACGTTATTACATGAGTCTTACGCACTGTTCCCTCCCCCCTTCCCCCTCTGCCCTGTAAGTCCGAATTTAACCTTTAACATTTTTCACGTTTCTTGTTACAGTTGGGCCTCCATTTGGTGGCGTCTTGTACGACTTTCTTGGTAAATCAGCACCTTTCTACATACTGTCAATGTTAGCTTTGCTTGAAGGAGGTAAGTTTGAAATATAGTTTTCCCCAAAGCGTGAAGTCTCAGCTGTATGTGCATTATTGCTATAATCATGGTAATAATTCATTGAACAATTCGTTCAACGTTGCCAGCAAATAACATGTAATTTCCGATGTGTTAATACAAAACGGCCAATCAGTGGAGCCCGTCCTAATGAAGACTTTCAGATAGATAGATAGATAGATAGATAGATAGATAGATAGATAGATAGATAGATAGATAGATAGATAGATAGATAGAATTATGCTGTACCGGATGTAACAACAGAAAATTCCTAGCGAAATTATGTGATATCCAAATTACTAAACTTTCATTACCATTTTATTTCATTTTGTGGAGAACAAGCTGTGTAATTTTCGTTTCAGTGATTCTTTAGTTAAGTTATACTTTCATATTAACTCTAATAAGGTGATGGCAATCTGGTCAGTATGTCACCACCAGTCATACTTAGTACGTCAAAATATTTATGCTAAGAAATAATCCAATGTACCCTATATCTTGAATGAGCTGAAGAATTTCAGTGCAAAATCTCAAAATGTCGTCAGGACTCTGGAAAGGAGATACACTCTCTTTTTTTCGGGGCTGGTATATGTGGTATGACTCCGTAGATACTGCACGAACCATGCGCTACATTCTGAGTTAATTTTCAGACTGATTAGTTCGTGCACTTTCAGGGTTAAAGTACCTCTGTATGCCTGTCCTATGTGGCAATCTTCTAAAAAAACCAAGAATGTTATAGAATGCCAATGAGAGCTCCGCATAAAGTTCCTTCAGGACCTATACGGAGATATCGATTTAGTTAGACTTGGAGAGTAGCGTATTGCTTCAAGTACATTTGTGTTTGAACTACAGACGGAACGATCGACCAAAATCTTGATAACCAAAGGGTTGAACGACAGCCCTTGTTTTTCCGTTATAAGCTGAAAACAATCCCTAATTATTCTGATATCTGCAGATTGTTCCGAAAGAGGTTTGTTTGGATAATACCGTTAGCTACATTTCGATGTCCCATTTTCCGTGTTTAAAAAGAATTTTCTGGTAATTTGAATTCATTTTTTGTAATTAAAAAAATGATAATCGTAAACATGTTGGCGACGGTTAAAGGTTCGATGTCATCTGTGTACATTGTTTCAACATCGTTTTGTTTTATTTTTTTCTTGCTTTGTAACGAAGCAGTTAAATTTTTAATTACATAAAAATAATGTGCTTCAAAAATAAATATTGAATGTGAATGACGTTTTTCAATTCAGAATTCATCGACAGATAAAGAAATATTCCAGTTATATCATATTTAGGGGGACGAAGACATAACTAGATTAAGAAAACTTAAAATGCTGAGCTCTTCTAAGCACCTATTACTATTTTATCAGTCACAAATATGTCAGGTAAATATATGAAATAAAGATGCATTTAACCAGACTATCGAAAACAACCATACTCTTTCCCTGTTACACAAAAACAGCAGTAGTTTAATTAAACCAAAAAAGTGGAGCCATTCCTTGTCTTCCTTCCTACAATTGACCACGATTTTCTTCATGATTGGGTTCAGTGAAACTTGGCTAGGGCATAAGGTTCCCAGTTTTGCAGATAGACGATTATATATACTTTTTGAGAATCATAGACCTGCAAGAAAATGGAGTGGAATATGGCTGTTGGCAGGGACTATTCTGAACTTAATGTTATCCATTTTGTAAATAGAAACTGGAGTGTGACTGGAGTAATTTGTATGAAATTTCCTATGCCAACAACGCCTACACACTCACAGAAATATTTACCTAAATTATGTAAAATAACAACTCCATAAATTTTATGTAAAATTAATGTAGGCAGTATTTGAAAATTTTACATAATTTTGGTAAATTTTACTACATTTTAGTAAAATTGTTATATCACAATGTAAGACTTACATTAAATGTGTGTAAAATTTTACCAAAAAGTTATGGAGTTCTTATTTTACTTTACCTTTTTGTGAGTACAACACCTTTTTCTGTACTTCGTAATACTTACGATGATTGTTTTCCAATGTCTTGTATTCACCCTTTCAAGCCTCAGAAAAAACGGCAACCTTGGATAAGTAGTTAAATTATACAGTCAATAAGGCACCGAAATAAACTATGTACGAGATATTTAGGAGGTACTTCTAATGACGGGACAGAGTTTCGAAAGTATCGAACTAATTTAATCCACTTAGTTCGCATTGATAAAAAAAATAAACATTTTTCTTCTATAAGTTTGACAGCTGTAAAAAATGATTTTAAATGAATATGGGACGCTCTCAGCGATGTATTACACAAAAACAAAACAGATGTGTATATTTTTATCTTTTTCATTATGACAAACAAACAAACAACTAAATAGTGAAAGAACTGATAAAAAGTTAATAGCTGATACTTTTAATAACTGCGTGTATTGGTCATACAAAATACAAAAGTAGTAAATGCCACTATTAACCTAGTTGTGAGTAATCCCTCAAACATGTTTCTTACTCCAACAGATGAATATGAAATTGTTTAAGATATATCTATGTCTTGCTCACCTTGCACGAAGACTGCTGGTTACGATGATACATCAAGCCTGAAGTTGTTGAAAAATTGTGGATTTCACCCAAAATGGAGTGAAAATTCATTCCAAATGGAGCGATATTTCCTACGTATCATACATATATACTCACCTTTTTTGGGGTGAATTTCACTCTTTTGTTTTTAGAGAGGGTGCAATGATACGTTCAGTTGCCGTCTTAGTCCCTTTTCGTATGCACGTTCAAATCAGTCTTCTCTTTCGCAGTATTACTACTGAAAATCACTCATTTGTTCTGCATATATCCAATTATGCTTTCAGTATTGCAGTTGTTGATATTAAACCCGTCATTCAAGAAAGAAGTGGAAATCGTGGGGGCGTCTTTGACACAGTTATTAAAGGACCCGTATGTGCTGATTGCAACAGGTAGACTATATAATTCACTTTTTTTACAAAGTAAGACGTCGCGACCGAAAAAAAAAAATAAGAAAATAAGGTTCATTACGCAAAGTAAGTTAGAAGCATTATTGAATCAATATGACATTTGAAATAAAAAGGGTTTAATACGTCAAAAACAGAGAATTATAAGAATGAAAGATAAGACAGACAAGAAAGAATGAAAGATATTTTCAGATTATTAGAGCTTAGGTCTTTGTATAACATTTTTTTGTCTCTTTCTTTCTTCCGATAGGGGCCCTTACTTTCGGTAATGTCGGAATTGCGATGTTGGAGCCGTCTCTGCCCCTGTGGATGATTTTTAAAATGTCTCCTTCTAAATGGCAACTAGGTAGCTATCGCGTTTTGATTGTTTTAATTTTCGTGCACTGGTGTCTATATTATACGGATGACTTAACGGTAATGGCACGTATGCTTTGCTTGAGCACTGCCTCTGACGAACATGTAATCAACAAGCAACAATCAAATCAGTCCCAAATTATAATTACACTTTTTAGTGTGTTTAAGCTGGGCGGAATAAAACTGACCTATCAACAATTCTTCAAATTTTGGTCACTTAATGTAAAGAAACATATAACTATCTGTGATTTACATTTTACATGGCATTTTACTCTTTTTTTTTTTTTTTTTTGTTTCTTACTTTATTTACCTTTTCAAATCGGACATACGCATATCTCCAAACGGTGTTAAATAATGGTCTACTACACATGGAGGGATGTTGTGTAGGATGTTAGGAAGTTATGAAGTTATGTAAAATGTATGTCACAACTATACCTACCCTACTTCAAAGTCATCATTTTCTGGTATGTCTTTTATTATCCTTTGACTTGCTGTAAATTTTGCTTTTTCATTGGTTGCATTCGGTTTCACATGTCGTAAGTCGGCATCTTATACAATTCTGTTAATGTTGATTTAGCTATATAAATATCTTATCATTACCTCTATGGGGTGTTGCACCGAATGCAAGGAAACTCTCTCTGAATTGATACGGAACCCTATAAAAATGTCATTATCTCTGATATTAAACAGTAGTCGCACATTATGCAGAAAAACAGACACACTGACAGTTTTACTAACATAATGACAAGACTCACGATGTAGTGTGCCTATTCCCGATCCGTATACCTTATTGAGGAAGTCGCAAACTGGGATACTCTTAGAACAAAGTGGACTGCTGTGTGTAACCAGTGTATGTAAAGAACAGTGCATGAGTAATGTTTCCACTTAGTCAATGGACAAGTATTTATGAATCTCCTTGAGGCATATCATTTCTCAAGAATATGGTCTACATCAAATTATCATTGCACTTGATAAAATATGAACAAGAAAATTATTTCATACCGTGGCAATAAATTTCTGCGCCATGTCGTTACAGTTGTTTTATATCAAACTGACACTTTTTCTTGAATAGGCCTAATGAGAAAAGTTGGGACAGAAGACTACGATACTATAAATTAAACTATAATGAAAATAATCCGCTACATTCTTCTCTGAAGGTGCGACATTTCTACCGGCGAGCTTCTCTTACTTAGTGAGTGCAAATATCTTCGGGACTTTTGGAAACAAATTTGGAAGGTAAGCGACTTGATTTGAATAATGTTGAGGGCCACAACAGTAGCGAAACTTCTCTCGCTCTCTTTATCGCACATGCTGATATATATATAAAGACACAGCTTACAACTCAAGGTTTTCTTCTGGTGATATAATGTGTCTGACAGGATATTAAGTCACCAAATTTGAATGTGGTCTCTTCATTTGTGAAGGACAGTGGCCGGTGGCAGCTTTCATATATTTAACCATGGCTATGATTAGAACTAGAAGAAAACCACTCGACAAATTTTGTTACACATAGTTAAACCCAAAATTTATTTTTACATAATGACTCGTCTATAACATAAGCCAAGCTGTATGTGTGTGTGTGTGTTAGTAAATCTCATTAAGATTGCTATGGATCGTTGAACACAGATGTGACACTACAATGAACTGTTACGGCGCTCTTTATCAATACACTGTAGCCCGTGAAAATGTTTGGATAAACACCGCTTCTATTGTCATACACATGACTCTCGAATAGGAAGAAGTAAGCTGTCTAACAATTTTAATCCTTTTCAAAACAAGCGAAATATTTGATGAATGTTGTAAGGTAGGAAACCGTGATTCCGTCTATTGATTTCTTTGTTTCTCGTCCATGACAGCAAGACGTAAAATTCGTCAACTTGAAGAAAACCTCTTCTAGCCAGATATAGTTCTGTGGTTGACTTGGATAGTCAACCACGGAAGCTCATTATCTCTTGATTAGAAAACGATGCAGGAGTTCAGTGAAGTAAGAAATACGTCATTTAGCCGTCGCTTTGGTCACTTTCGATAACTCTTCAAATGAAGTAGTCAAAACAGCCTCGGGGCTGTTTTGACCAATCTATTTTAACAGTGCACCGAGCTTAATTTGCAATTATGAACAACAATTGGAATCTCCAAACCAAAATCCAAGTATTTATCAGTTTTTGTTTGTTTGTTTGTTTTTAATACGCAGATGGTTGTGCTCATTACTGGGACTAGTTGTGATAGGCTTGGGAATGTTAGCGGTGAGTAATTACAAACTCAGAACACTTTAGATGGCACTCTTTGTTACGCCTAAGTATGTTAATTTTTATTTTATGAACACTTGTTAAAGTGTTCATTAGTATAATTAGCATATTTGCACCTAGCCATAATTAATGTCAAAGTCTCACAGTATTGGGACCAAATATTAAAAGAAAACCCAGATGACCTCACCATGTACACGGTTTAATCGAAATCGTCATAGTTTATGTATAACTTTGCCTTTATAAATTTTACATTTACAGATACCGTTTTCGAGGGCGTTTGAACATCTGATAGCGCCTAATACAGCAATAGGATTCGGGATTGGTAAATATATCATGTAAAAATATTTTTATCGTTAATGTTGCATATTTGATGCCAATCGTTTTAACAGGCTTGTCCGTTTTTATTATTGTTCCATGTGATCACATCAAATATTGATTCATCGTAACAGAGTTGACTGAACGCGCTTTTAGGTTCAGTTAAAGTGAAAGTCTTTGAAGTTTCACGTCCAAAACTTTGATTAGGCTAATGCCACCATTCAGACAATTTGGGAAAATGAGTAGGTTTCAGGTGGTTTGTTCTGCCACATGACTTCAAATGATTCTCACATAACAACTAAAAGTGTAAAATAATGTAGTGGTTGACAGTTTTCATTCAAATCAACGGTGTGCTTCTTTGAACTGGCCAATGGAAGCATACTAGTGTTGAATATTCAGTTAGTCAGTGACGCCACGATGATGTGATCACTTTGTAGGTTATTTGTAAATGCATATGCTTTCCTTCACCCAATACTACAATTCCCGATACCTACCAAGGAAGGACAACTTGAGTAGTATGTTTTTATACACTAATGAGTCATGCATATTGTTGCATGTTCATTATGTAGGCACTCATAGTAAGAACCGTCCATGTACAATAGTGTACATTTAAAAATAAATAAAAAAACATCAGATCAAACATAATGTTATCTTTTTTTTTTTTCAGTACACACGCAATCCCTTTGATAGAATATACACAACCACTTTCATATTGTGTATGTATAAACACAAGTCAACCTGCTTCTAAAAACATTTGTCCCCCAGTGACATAACGCGGGGGCAGGTACCACTTTATATGAGGTTTGCCTCCCTGGTTGATGAAAAAAGTGTGTCCACCACCACTTTCTGACATGTCTGAGTTCTTAGTTATCGTCCGTGGATAAACCGTGGTGCTGTGTATACAATATGCAGGATAAGCATACAGTAAAGCATTGGGTCATTTTTATTGCTATTTTTTTGCGAAAGCGCGGAAGTCCACCATCGGGTAACCCTAAGAAATTCATTGTGTCCCTCTATATTAATTGTATTGAGGGTTACGCTTCAACTCAGAAGGAGCTTACGAATACACATGATGCATGAGGAGGAGGAGGGGGGGGGGGCTTGGGGGCAAGAGGAAAATCATGAAGTTATTAGTCGATGACTTCTGTTGGGTTATTGGTGAAACGTACTGAATCCAAATGTTAACTGTAGACACTTTTATATGCATGTCTATTGTACTTAATCGAGATAATCGTTACACTTGCAAAGCAGTCAACTAAACACGTCGGAATAGATATTTATCATCCACTGATGCAGTGAAAAAAATGTATATATATCCATAGGGCTATACCTTCAATTCATTAGATGTGTTTATCATGCAGGGTTGTTTCAGATGCTTCCGGTCGTATCTCCACGGCATTTCAAAGTGAAAGAGATTGAGAGCTGCCCTTAAGATATTTTCAGTCCAGCAGCAAGTCAATAAATGTATCTCAATTCAAAGTCATTTGGGTTGCATTAATTAGTAAAGTAATTAGATTCAAAGTAATAAGATTACATTACTAGTACCGTTTTAACATTACTGGTATATATATATATATATATATATATATATATATAGTGACTATCGAAGCAAACAAAAAAGTAGTTGATTTCTTAGATGTAACTTTTAACCTATCCACAGGGACTTACCAGCCATTTACTAAACCAAACAACACACTGCAATACATACATGTGAAGTCAAACCACCCACCAAATATCATTAAGAACATCCCCCAGGCCATCAACAAAAGATTAAGCGAAATTTCATCCAGTACAGAGGTATTTCACAACGCAGCTAAAGAATACCAGGAAGCACTCAACACAAGTGGCCATAACTTCAAATTAGAACATGCCCAATACGTCCAAAACACACCCGAAAAGAAAAAGAGAAGCAGAAATATTATTTGGTTCAATCCCCCTTCAGTAAGCATGCTCAAACCAACCTTGGAAAAGCTTTTTTCAAAATCATCGATGAGGAATTCCCAGCAACGCACAAATTACATAAAATAATTGATAGAAACAATGTCAAACTTAGTTACAGCTGTATGCCTAACATTAAAAACATAATCGACTCCCACAACAAAAGCATCACCAGCACACCAAGGGAAGAACAAAAGCAATGCAACTGCCGGAACAAAGAACAATGCCCGCTTAATGGACATTGTAGAAGCAAGTCCATCGTCTATCAAGCGATAGTCACGGAAAATAAAAGCGCCAAATCAGAAACATACATCGGAATCTGTGCGACAGAATTCAAAGCGCGCTACAACAATCATAAAAGCTCTTTCAACAACGAACACAAAAAGAACGATACCGAGCTCAGTAAGTATATTTGGTCGCTAAAGAAAAAGGACATTGAATTCCAAATCAAATGGCAAATTCTCAAACGAACTCAACCATACAACAACAAAACGAAGAAATGCAATCTCTGCCTTTTTGAAAAGGTTTTCCTTATATTCAGCCCACAACAGTGCACCTTAAACAAAAAAACCGAATTCATATCCACATGCCGACATGCCAGCAAATTCCTGCTCAACAAATACAAGTAACTCAAACACCGACCAGTCGCTACACAACACCTGAAGAGTGCACCACATAGGTCTGCACGAAACAAATTTGTAGTGTTTTCGATGTATTTCTAGTTCGACTCATCAATATATAATATTATGCTCTTTATAAAATTGAGCACTTTTCTTTGGATCATATTCCCTATAATCTTATATATATATATATATATATATATATTTGCTCTCTAACAAAAGAGAAAACAATGAAATTGCAAACAGCTTATACTTTGCCTTCACATAACATCAAATCAATCACCGTTATGATCATAACACAGGGATATCCATATCCTCCCTGATCTACGTTAGTGATTTCCCCTGTTCCATCACAATGACCATCACCATCCAAATAGGAAAGAAAATTGCAATAATAAAAATACTTATACAACACGTTACTGTTACAAAGGTCGGTGTCACGTTTTTGTCAAATGATTCTAGGCGTAGGCAGCTTTCCTTTTTGTTGTTGTTGTTGTTTTTGTTATTGTTGTTGTATTTGGCCCTTTATATTTGCTTAGTTGCTATTGAGTTAATCAAAATTCAGATCCACTCCAGAGTCGTTTCTCTCAGTTGCACCAAGACTTCCCTTCATAAACATATACAAATTAGGTCTGACAATTAAGTACTTAATGTACCAGTTTTTTTTTATCAATACACATACAAACACGTGACTGTCAACATCAATACATTTGCTCCTGACAACAAACATGAAGTACCGATTTATCCGATTTGGTTCTGATAATATGCGTCCGCGGATGTTCATTTCTCGAAGGAAAGAAAGTATAAACAGTAGCAATGTTGAGACACATAGCATATAACATACGAAAAACTATTAAGTTTTTTTTTTCCGAGGTTTAAACATCAGTGTATTTGACCTTTGACCTGACAGGTATGGTAGATGGCACGATGATGCCCATAATGGCTCATTTGGTTGACATCCGCCATTCGTCCGTCTACGGCGGTATCTACGCTATCGCTGATGTTGGTCTCTGCATTGGATTTTCCATCGGTGAGAATCTGTCATTTGATTATTCACCTCTTAAGGGGTTGCATGAAGCAATTGTTTAGTATGTATTTGACGTCACATACGTATTTAACAGTCCCTTCGTATATGTAAATAACTGAGCAATTGTTTAACTTTGTTTTTACACTACATATTTCACCAATTATTATTATTACTGTGGTTATAGTCAATGCATAAACATGAGCCATGGATATTTAACCAATTATATTCTATTTTTGTAGAAAATAGATGGCCAAAGTATGGAAAATATCATTTTAAATCCTTCAATCAGTATCTCCCTGTACTATAATGTAACGGGTAAGAATCTTGGGAGGGGACAGGGTGAGATCTGTACTCATTACAGTACTATTATTAAAAAACAGCGTAACTAGTCTCCTGTGAAATAAAATAATCAATACATTTGGGTATTGATTTACGGCCCTAAGAGTAAGTTGCCCAGGTTTCCTTTGAATTCAGTTGTGTTTCTCCATGGTTCCATGCATGTGTAGAGTCGAAAGGTGGGAGGACAAGAAACTTATTGTGCCTAACAAACCAGGCCACCAAAAGAAAAAAGAAAATAAAAAATAAAAGAAGGGGAATCAGGAGAAATAATTTTAAACTTTCAACAGATTGACCTGACAGAGATTGCGAGTGCCTTTTGTGTTGAGATGAGAGTCAAAGCTCAAGTGAAATGTACTAGTTTTTTAGTTTGACCTTGTTGGTTTGATTGTATGTTCTATCTTCAACCATGTAACCAATTAGCGATGTACTTGATTATTCATATTAGTTTACATTAATTGGGTGAGTTGAAAAAGCTTCTACTCAAATTAGTAACCATGGTGACACTCAGCGTACTTGTCGTTGTCTATGTTATAATTGATATTTTGTGGCTAAATTAATTCGTTGGTTATTACAATTTTCTTTTGCTCTGTAGGGCCATCTTTGAGCGGAGCAATAGTGCAAGCAATTGGTTTCAGTTGGTAGGTACTAATACTAAAACTTATCATGAAGACCTAAATCCTTTACGTTCAGTGATAATGCTATAACATTCGAACATAGATTGCATAACAAATGCATATACACGCTTATTAAGTCGTATGCTACGTGACCATTTGTTAGTATGCGCATTTGGCTGCCCTGAAGATTTTGTTATTTTTATTCAATCAGCATTTCCATATCACTTATGGCGATCTTGCACCGTTCATTACTATAGATACACCAACATTGTATGACCTTCATTTTATCGAAGTAGTTGAAAATTCTCACATTCAGACTTGGTCTATAGATGATCACCTATGGTAACATTTAAGCCAGTAGAAATAATAATACCCCACGGAAGAATACGACAAGACTAACGTCCGCTGGGTTTGGAAGTTCGGACAGACAGCTGCAGAATGATAATAGCTTAGAGACCAGACTTGGTAATCATGGACAAAGAAGCACAGGAAGGACTCATATAGATGTGGCAATACCAACGACTCAGACATAACCGAGAAAGAAATTGAAAAGATAGACAAGTACCAGGACCCGCAACTCACAAAATAGAGACTGGAATATTAAGAGCGAAAGTCATATCCATCGTGATAGGAGCGCTCCCGAGCAAAAACCAAATCTAGAGCGACATATACAACAACTAATTGGCAATCACGAAGTGGAAATACCCAAAAGACAACACTACTAGGCACTGCTCATATCTTAATTGTCCGGGTAGACCTCCGAAATCAGAGCCGATAAACATACCAACACGGATGTTGAGAAAGAACAAGAAATAATAAACAAACCTATTTGTATTTATGATTTATTTAGAACAACAGTAATGTAACTGCCATAAAGTCATAAGATCACTTACATTATATTTTTTCAAATAATGTAATAGAATGTCAACTCTCTTTGCCTTTTGGCCAATCAGTATGGCGAAATTATCCGTTATCCATTTCAAAATGCGATTTGGCAGACAGTGAATTGAAAACAATATACGGGAGTAAATCCGAAAACATTCGAAACATTCAACTTGAAAGTAATCTGCTGTAATTACCGTGACGTCATCTTTATTGATGTTTTACAGGATGCTGCGATTGGTCGCAATTGTTGGCTTCATCTACGCCCCCTTTTGCATCTTCCTAAGAAATCCACCAGCCAGAGAAGAAAACGTCGTAAGTATCCTCTTTCGTTAGGAAAAACTAGAGATTTTCAGACCAGCGAGAAGATGCTCTTTGAGAAAAGTTTTAATTTGCCCTCTCAACGTTTGCCAACCAGATCACTTTTCAGAAGCGAATTGGGAAGAGAGCTTTGTAACAACAGTTCCAGCACCAATTGACAGCATATACTTGTAAGAGATGCAATTGTAAATGCGTAATAATTCTCTCGTGATTAAACATATACATTTTTTTACTTCGTTCATTTTCTCTTGGCAGGGAATTTTGATGGCGGAGAAAGATGCAACTGCGTATAATATGAAGAAATCGATAGACTACCAAACGATGGATTACGACTCTGATTATTCAGATTATTAATTAAGGCTACAGACTTAGACAATGGAAATAATATGATTATATTATTATCAATAAATGATAAATAATGTGCATACGTTTACTACGTTCAACCGAACCGGAACAACTAGACACAAACAATGCGCCAAACCAAAATGCGTAAGACTTGATCAAGTCATTTCTCATGTAAATTTATCCTATACTTCATCAAATTTTTGCTTTTCTGGGTCATTTAGAGTAGCGAATATGTCACTGCTGCAGTATAATTAAAAATAACAGATGAAAAATCTTTGTTCTTACCTCAAAATATTTAAAACCAAGATCTCGATTTTGATTATTTGATTTATTTTGATTACTTTTTAGTGGAATTTCCTGCACGAATTAGGTCTATTTTCTCTATGGGTCTATATCTATAAAGCAATTGGTATTTCACTTTCAAAGTTGGCAAATTTAATCTTTGCCATTATAAATTTCGACTATAGTTTACAAAAAATATTTTTCTTCAGTTACATTTCTATTTGTAAATTGCCTGCAAGCTAAATCGTCACCTATGAGGTCAGAACCACAAAAGAAGTAGATAAGAATATTATCATTTTATATTGTTACGAACGCCTTTTGCAGTAGCTACGAGTCATGAACTTACCCCTTCTATCTGTTTCAGGCTTCTTTATTAATGCCATTTTTCGATGATTTTTATGTGTTTAGGTTATATCTCGAGTAACACTGTTGACATGCAATACATTCAAAGATATTTCAAGATTCGTTTTTGAGATTGTGTGGGGGGGGGGGGGGAGGCGGTGGGGAAGTAAAATGGGAAATGTAGAAGCATGACGTCTGACTTTGGACTCTTAGGGGAGGTCCAAGGGAATTGGTAGTCACACACCCCTTTGAATAATTTTCATTTACGATAGGTTTTGTAGATACAAAATGGTGAGATTTGTTTTGCCAGAAATTTTAGAAGAGTAGACTAGAACCACATACAACTGTAAATGCAAGGTGATATGTAGATATAGGAAGGAAAATATCCTTGGCCCAGAAAATTTGAAGGATAGCCTATGTCGTGTTACATCCCCTCCACCCATTTTCATGGAGATGGATGTATCCTCCATTGTCTCAGCACCTTCGCCGGCAGTGATTACATTGTTTTTTTGTCCTACTTTTGCAAATCATTTCATTTGAAGATGTACAACATGTATTCATCACTTATACATAGTGCGAGTGTTTGTTAGGCTTGTCTGTGTAGGCTATATGATGAATACCGCATAGGAAACACTGACTGTTCAACTAAATTCAAAAGACTACGAAGATTAAATGTTTTACTCTTATTCATCTTCCAGTTCCACTGCCTTTTTGAGAACGCTGAAGAAGGAGCATACTGTGGCAAAAGTCTGTAGATTGCAGTTTTTTTTTTTTGTTTTTTTTTGAGGCACACTGAACGTTAGCTCAAATATTTGGTTAATAACAATAACAATCATAGTACAATTAGTAAGTAACTGACAGGATGCCTTAGAACCTGCATTTGCATATCTAACTATGCCATCAGAGAGTAACCGAAGAGAGCCTCTAATGAGGGGACACTCTCTTCTATAGAAATTTTGGAGTAGTATCTCTTCATATTTCATTTTTTTTTTTTTTTTTTTGCTCGTTTCGATACCTTTACCCCATGCACTCCCTTTCTATAGGTCTACTGACAAATGAGATTGGCAACGGTAACTTTATTTATTGGCATAATTTATATGATCCCCCCTCACCACTTTTCGGATCAGCTGTGTGCACTAAACGTTACGTAGTTTTAACACCGTACATACCGGTATGTTACATATTGTTTATGTTATTCAATTTAGTTAGTCAAATCATCATTTTGAAGGATTGGTTATGTTCGCATAGATGTTTTAGCACAGTAGTGAACAATGAAATGAAAAAAAATGCTTGTAACTAGACACGTCGAGACAAAAATACAATCACTTGCAAATTAAGTAACGTTATCTTGTTTGTTTTTTCGTTCCTTTGTCATTTTATCACATGTATATATTCTAAATATATCGTTAGCATGATAAGCAGACACTGAGGACGCAAGCAATCACTTTTTTTTTGGTAAGATTTATGCTATATTTAATATTACGAAACCCCTTTAAGCTTACACTGAAAGTACTTTGAATCTCTTTAAAATACGTTTCTTTTGGGTTTGAGTCATCAGCGAACTCACCAAGACTGATAACAACATCAATCATTTCTTTGTATTCTACGTTTGGGTGGTTCTTTTACAAAGCAAAATGTTCACTTGGGTAGTGCTATACATAATTTATAATTTATTTGTGAAAGACGGTTTACACAGGGACAAATCAGAGAGTAATGTATTACACGACTTTCAAACCTGAACTGTGGCCCGAGGCTAGCCAAAGTAGCAAGGAAGTCATTCCCCCTTCCTCTAGAGCAATATGTTTTGTATTTTGGGAGAGCCAAGTTCTAGCGATCTGAGACGTATTTTAAATTTTCTCCTAATTCTCCCCAACCTGTGGTTGCCCTGCGCTTAGATATCTTCTACAACCTCCCGCTCTCTCGTTGAAAATTTTCTGGCTCATCCCCTGAGATGTGGAGACAAGCATAATCTAACCTTAATGTGCTGTCAATTCGAAATAACACAGGTGTCTTCAAAAGAAACCATAATTGAATGTTACTTACTTGTTGCACTACGTTCGTAAACCATCTACAAACCAGGATGCCAAAAGGCCTTTGGGTTTCGATGATGTGCAGTAATATACACTAAAGCCTCACTGTTCATAGTAGGCGTAGGCTACTCAACACGTAAGCGGCATAAACTTGGCGATGATAATAAACTACATTGATATTACACATAATGAATTTGAGGGTAGCCTTCGCTCCCTTCAAAAAATTTTATGCTTAATTTAAGCAAGAACCTGTGATTAGTTTTGTTTTCTCAGCAAACTACAGCACAATACGTCATCTTGACGCACATAATGAGCCAAAAGTGTGACAGATTTGTTCAAATAAAAAATGCCCGTTCTTCCATGTAGGAGTACGCTTACTTAGCTAACTTTGCGATAAAGTTTCATAAGTTCTAACGCGATCTATTTAAATGCACGGAATATTCGACTATCAGCCATAGTTGCAGGAACATATGCATTAAACCCACATTTGCCACAATTTCATGATCACCTCATATTGAGCTCCATCATTCCAAAACTTTTTACAGCCCCCCCCCCCCCCACCAAAGAAAAAACAACTATCCTTACTTCTAGCCTACCTTCAGCTAAGATATTCCATCCAAGTTACTCCAAAGCTCACATGTCACCAATCAACTAATTGCTACTCCCCAGTGTTTGTTTCGTGACACATGCCTCCCCCACCCCACACTTTTAGAACAAAATCACATCCACCCATGTTAGTAACAACGCGTATTGACCTCTTTATTCTACTTTCAGTGTACTTTATTCGTTCATATAGATTGACGATCTGAAGAAAAAAAAATGAAAATGAAAATACCAGTATAGTCCGGTAATTAAAATGGAAATAAGCTAATGTAGAAGAAATTATACATTAATAACAGTTTGTTTTGATGAGCCGGTTAGAGGGCCGACAATTATAGGTGGCGTACTCTGTGTTTATTTATTGTACTTACGTCAAAGGAGATAAACATTCAATCACGCCGTGCCGCTGGTCTGTTGTGTTATGCATACACACAACAAAGCGACCAAACAATTTGAACTGGCCCTGTCATATCCACACTCACAGCGGAGCATTTAGGTTTAAAAAATCGAGCCAATGTCGGGTATAATATTGACACGAGGCGTAAATTCAGCAAAGTACGAGGTTGGAGAAAAAGTTCTTTGCTTCGAACCAGATCCCACTAAAGTGAAAGTTCTCTATGATGCAAAGGTAGGCTATTCCGACGTTAGTGTATTGTAGCTTAGCTGTAATGTTAGGCTTAATCGCACCGTACAACCACATTGAACACACGGTTTTCAAAGTAGCATTTCTTACAATTGTTTACATTGCGCAGTACAACCCAAACTACCACAGTGCCTCTTCAATACTTGAATATTTCAACCCAAAATGCAGTGTTGATATCAATTCCAAGATTTATCTTGTGGAAATGCATAAAAGTTTGAAATAACATCTATGGTAGCTATGCCCTATAGTTGTATGACTATTGCGTAGGTACGTGTTGCACGATAATGAAATGCTACCGTACAGTATAGTATACCCTTACAGTAACATTACAACTTGCCAGTGTTGGCAAATGTGGGCTCTAGTCTAGAATAACCTGACTGTCATCATATCACCTGTGTTTGTGTGCTGATCTGCATTAAAGTCTTTTCATAATAATCTTGACTTAGCTTAGACTTGGGCAATTTTGTTTGCAAATTGCAAAATGTAGCTTACTGCATCTCTTTGCTCTTGTATTGCAGTCTGATACAGTATGGGAGACTGTAGAGTGCCACGCTGTAGTATATGGTGAATGTTATGCACTACCGTAGATCAGTGGTTCATGCAGAGTCCATACAAGTCCAGTTTCTGGTGTTTACCTGGTTTTATTAACCTTTTCTTTATTCCCTTCAGACAGTTAGTGTAGGCAGTGTTAAACATAAGAATTGGGTTAGGCAAGCATTAATACTTGGATGGATTTTGCAATAATTACTCCTTCTTTGTCATCGACATGTAAATTTTATCACCATTCAATCGTCATCTCCAACTGATTCTCTTTAATTTCTGTGTGCCAGTTGCATCATAAAATAAAGGGAGCTCTGATAGACAAAATCAACTTGATCTCTCTCTCTGGACCTTCGTCTCTCAGTCTCAGTTGTAACAGGAATTTTGTGTATCATAGCGACAAGGATTCCGCCAACGGGCTGTCACACCCTGACTGAAAAGCCCTCAAAAATCAATCCAAACATAGCAATACTTTCATATATGGTGGTGGTTTGACCATATACAGTAACCATGTACAGTATTTAGTATTAACAGTATCTTTCAAACCATTCAGTTTCATTTTCATCTTTCCACACTATTTGCATGGATTTTTTTAAATTCTTAATTGTGAAAGGTGTAACTGTTAGGCTCAGTTAACTCGAAGAATTTTAAATCATGCCTTTGCATTAAGCAGCATCCTTGTCGGTAAAGTAGGAGAATTGAGATATATGTGAATCCCAAGCTGAGTTGGTTTTGTGAACGTGATTTATTTTTTTTTAATCTTGATTGAACTTTTATACTCAAGATGTGTAACAAAACTTTGATTTTATTTTGTCGTTCTCAAGATACTAAATATCAAGTGGACAAGAAATGAAGCTGGAAAGAGAGTACCGGAGTATTTGGTCCATTTTAATGGCTGGAACAGAAGGTGATTTCTTTACACGGAGTGGATGAAACAGTTAAATGATGAGACTTGCTTGTAACTAATCAGATTTACTCTAAACAGTTAGCATTGAATGTGCATATATTGTAATTCTTTAGTGATTTGCCATTGCACAACACCAAAATATCCTATACAGATACTATACAGATTAAGTGTTCAGATAATACAGATACTATACAGATTAAGTATCAAATGACTGTTTGTTTTGCATGAATGAATTTCCTGAACTTTGCTTTGTTTATAAATAATATATGGGTTCGTTATAGTAAGAAGTTATGATGCTGTTGACATATGCCATTGAATTAGTCCAGGCAGAATTCTGCTGATTTTTTTTGGTTTTCCAGTTTCCCGGTATCTTTACATTTAGTCTTGCAAATCAAATGGCATAACGTCAAATCTAAGATTATTTAAACAAAGGGGTGTTTCTAATGGAAATGTTAAAAAATTCCCCCCTCCTCCCAAGATGCATGAAATCCCTAACAAGTTTTTCTTTTTGGTTGGGAAATTCCCCCAAAAAAGTTGATGCTATTGCAAACCCTGCCTTGGAATGTTGCATCACGGTATTTTAGCTAGTACAACTAGACCCAGATTCTTTTCTCTTCCAGTTGGGACCGCTGGGCACCTGAGGATTTTGTGATGAAGCATTGCGAGGAAAACTCAGAGCTGCAGTGGAAACTTCAGATGGAAGCTGAAGCAAAGGCGTAAGAAAATTCTTGTTGCGTGCTTTTAGCATTAAGAAACAGCATATTTCAAAGCCAGTGTGTTTACATTCATCCAACATTACATATATATGCAGACAAGTCCTTAATTTATTCCTACCATATAAAGGTTTAAAGACCAATAAAGAAAAGAAATACTGTACCAGCTTCTCCAGAATTACATTTTAGTTTTGCAAAGAGTATGATACTGTGTTTCAGCTCACATGGAGTTCTATGCAAGGAGCTTTGAATAAGGGATTGTGATGAGAATTTGAGCCACACATGTTGATATGGATCATGAGTAGGCAATGAGTGTTGAAATAATACTGTCAGTAAATAGTTAAGGAGTTAATAAATAAAAAGACATATATTTCCACTGTAGGCAATTTAAACCACATGCCAATATTTTGCTCACAACTAATATTATATATTGAAGTTTGAAGAAAATGTCGCGGGTCAAAACTCAAGAAAGACTCCCAGTTGCCACAACTAGGTGACAAAATGTTATATCACTCTGGCAAAGTACTGCAAAAAGTCTTTGATGTTTACTGGAATTGAAGTTTCAAATTGTAAACCTTGAATATGTCAGAGATCTATGTTAAACCCTCACTATATGTGAATATAGCCTTGAATTTGTTGGAAATATTTACCCTCGATATTGGACACCAGTGAAAAATAAGATGGAGTTTACTGTAGATTGGACCTGGAATGTCATGTAAATAAACATCACAACACATGTGTTTCCTTTGAGAAATCATCCATTGGATCAATATAATCAATATAAAAAGAGTGACTCGCTAGAAAGTTCAATTTTATGGAATTATGCAAGCATAGAGCTTTGCAACTTTCAGGAGCCAAAATGAAAATCTCTTCCATCCCATTTTTCCAATGATTATCATTGCGTCTAGATAACGTGTCACTGTGTCAAAATGGCGTCCCAGTGTCTTAGTGGAAACACTGTTCATAACACTAAAACTAGCAAAGGTTTCTGTTAAACCAGCTGAGATTATAAGGTAATACAATTTAAGGTATTCGATTGGTTTTCAATAACATCCCAGGTATCCTAGACTACTAATGCACTGGATATCTGTTCTGGTCAGACTAACTGGCTAGATAGTGAAATAAAGTCCAGCTCCAACATTTGGTCACAATCGCCATACCAGAAGATGTTTTTGATTCCTTACCAATGCAAGGCAAGAAATCTATGCAATGGTGATCTCGTGTTGGGTGTATGTGTGTGTGAGATGTTTGTATGATATCTAAAGAAGGGTAACCTTGACTGATCTCATACTTGGTGTGTAGGTTAAACTTGGTGTGTAAGTTGGTCATTTTTAGTGTATGATCCCTAATGTTTTTAGTGAAGGTGACAGGTCATTTGAGGTCACAAGAGGTCCGACTGTGAAAACCTTGTTTACACGATATCTTAAGAAAGTAATCTTGACTGATCTCATTCTTGGTGTGTAAGTTGGGCATACACAGTAGATAACTGCCATCATTTTTTGGTCATTTTAGGTCACCAGAGGTCATACTGTGAAAATCTTGTTTACACAGTATCTCAAGCTAGATAACCTTGACTGATCTTACACTTGGTGTGTAGGTTGGTCATATTTAGTGGATGAACCCTATCATTTCTGGTGAAGGTCAAAGGTCATTTGATGTCACAAGAGGTCAAACTGTGAAAACCTAGGTTACACAATATCTCAAATAGGGTAATCTTGACTGATCTCATACTTGGTGTAGGGGTTGATGATACTGAGTAGATGATCTCTATTGTTTTTGGTGAAAGTCAAAGATCATTTGAGTTACCAGAGGTCAAACTGTGAAAAATTGTTTACACGATATCTCAAGAAGTATAACCTTGAATGATCTCATACTTGGGTTGTGGGTTGGTCATACTGAGTAGATGAAGCCTATTGTTTTTGGTGGAGGTCAAAGGTCATTTGGGGTCACAAGAGTTTAAACTTTGAAAACCCTGTTTACATGATATCTTCTCCAAGAATAGTTTTGGAAATGAGTTTGTAAAGAAAAGAGAGGGATCTACAGTTTTCAAGAAATTGTGTCATTTTCTACGGAGATCAAACGTTACTAGAGGTCAGCAGAGACCAAAGTTAGAAATCAGGTTGTGAACATAGGCTTTGCAGTTTTTGATTCAATATTTGTACTGTATATGGGTTTTCTTCATGAGAATGGGCAAGGAATCAGACTTTGTGAATAAAATAGTTAAAAAATGGTTCTAAAATGTCAGAGCATTTGATCAGCTTGTCATTTTATATAATGGCTGCAAAATATACAGCATCTTTTCCACAAGATTCAATTCCTTGGCACATAAAATAAGAATATTATCACAGCAGCAGTCCACAACAAAATTTAAATATTTGTGAAGTAACTTAAGTTTAGGAAGTATAATTAATCTTGTACCAAGTCCATCAGTCCATATTACTTTTAGATGTTGATCATGTTGTACAAAGGAAACCCAAATAACTTTTCTTAGTTCTTTAAAGCACTGTAAAAATTTTAGTCTGTCTGGATTATTATCCGACCATATTTCAAGTAAGATCCAGCCAAATCTGGTTCCACTGGATGTAAAAAGTTAAGATCTGCTGCATCCCTATTCCAGACTGCAGCATACCACTGTGAAAGCAGTAATTTATTTAATAGACCATATCTTGTAGGCAGAACAAACAACTAAGATATGGTTTTATAATATGGTAAAATTTTCCCTAAATTTTATGATATTTTATTCTTTTTCACTGGTAAATCTCATTAATTATTGTACTCCCATTAAAAAAATGTGCGATTTGCATCTGCTCATACTGTACGTTACAACACCAGTTTGAATTGATGCAATTGTTGAGTATAGCATATCCTGAGATGGAATTATCTATTTGCTCATCAGGTTGAAGGGCAAGAAAAAGAAGAGAAAACCAGGCGAGACAATCGATAATGGAGGCAAAAGGCAGTTTATGTCAGACTCAATCAGTAAGATGTTCCTTAAGCTTTTAAGGCTGGAGGTTCTTAGCTCCATATTATGCAATTTTTGTTATTGTACTTTGTGGTTAAAGGGTCTCATTGAGTTGGCATTGATAAGTTTGTGAAGGGTTTAAAGGCTACAAACACAAGACAATGCTTTCAATTAGCATGACTAGTCAAGTTTCACATCCGATAAGTTACGAAAATCAAAAGTTTGGAATTTTTTACCCTGGCTTGTGCAGGATGTGTGCATATGAATAAGTACAAATGTTTAAAAGTGTCTGGTCTCATATTTTCAAAAACCAAATTGAATAATTAAGTACTACTTATTTATGTTCCTCGGAGTGTGTGACACATGTGTATCCTCAAAGTTTTGCCATTTGTCATGCGTGTGTGAAAAAAAACTTGACAGGTTTAGGAAATCTGAGTGAATTTTGTGAAACATCTCAATGTGCCTCTTTAATGTGGTCTATTGTCTTTGCTGTGTCATCTGACAATGCATAAAGCTGCTGTCAAGTTTGCCATCTATAGCAACGTTGAAGACGGCTTATATCAGCTGCAGGGCAAGTATAACAGAAATAGTTATAATTAGTAATGAAATGATTTATAGAATGTATACACTGTCGTACATACGTGCAATATATACACAAAACTTAAAAACACTCCTGTGTTCTTCGTCAGCATGATGAAGACTTAGTGATCACTGGATCCAGGATCCAGTTGATTTTATAAGTATCATGTGCCTATTGAGATGTGTAAGAAGCACCTTGATGACACCTTTAGTGAACACTAAGGGTGGAAAACAATGTGAAGGGGACATTTTCATTACTGACCACGTATGGTTTACAACGTTGTAATTACCATTCAATGCAGGCCTTTTCAAATACTGTGATATTAATTAAAGCATTCCAGGTACCCTCTGTTTGGTATTACTGTAGATAAGGTATACTAAAACCCCATTAGCACTTGTGTACTGCTGCAAGTTGGGTGCATATATAGCACATGTGAAAAAATTGTGTGGTTGGTGGACTCACCATCACTGCAAAATATTAATATATTTCTGCTTTATTAAATAAAATGTTGTGCATATTTCCTACAAGTATTTCAACATGTAGCCACTTGAGAGCATTCCTGAAGATAGTGAAGCTATTATTTGCCAATTTTATATTGTTAGTTCACATCGTAGACATATAATTACCCCTTACTCACACTTTGACATAGTTAGACTAGCTAGATCAACACTCTCCCAAAACTAATCTTGCACTGCGCCCCCTATACCCTAGCTCTGCTTGGTTAGATTTTCGCTTTGTTAACTCACACATGGTTTCTTTACTGGTGATGTTTTTCCTTGGAGCAAGAGTTGAAAACCTCCGAAATTAAGCACTTGAGTATTCTTGTTTCTTCGAGTATGTCACTCATGACTACCCACACCAGTGAGTTGTGGGGATCTTATTGTAAGGTGCAGATATTTCAAACTGCAGAAGACCTGCCTTGCTGGCCTCAGTCAGAACATGATACAGTTGGGAATATTTGCTGATGAAGTAACAAGTATATTGAACCTGTCATTGTAATAAAAATAACCCCATACTTGAAACGTAAGCCTACAAAGCTGAAATATCCCTCTTGTTTTCATGAAAATTTACAATGTTTTCACAATTTTTCAGGTGGTGATGGTGAATCAGAAGATTCCAGTATGTCAGAGGGTAACCCTGGTGATGAGGTGAGTCATCTAGGGGCAGGTCTCCCAGAGTTGCACAAAATAAAAAAATTCATAAAATATCTTTAAAAATGGGCATCTGTCATAAAATAGCATAAAATTGAAGGAAAACCATAAAATACTATTGAGAAAGAGTTTGTACTGCTTAAGTCTCTCTTGTCAAATTATCTGTAATGCCCTGGAATGTCATTTGTGTACATGTGTGCTCCATGTGGCTTACATATGACTTTTACAGTAATTCTATTGCCCTTTGTGTTTGTGTAATAGTGCATACACACAACATACTGCCAATGTTTAGGCAACAGCACTAAAAACCTAGAGCTGATTCTCAATGAAATCAGTGTGTGCCTCTGATGTTGTATGTGAATGTTTAATAACATGAACCCCTTGGCCTACATTTAATTTCTAAACGCCAGCTCCCCCTAGCTCTAACCACCCCCATCCTGTGGTTTAACACCCACCTCTCAAATATGTATCAGGTATACCATCTCTTTTAAATCACTACAGCTATGGTTCCTGTGAATTATTGTTCAATGATTTAGCAGTAAATATATTTACTCACCATCAATTTTCCTTCCAATTCTCATTGAGAAATTCAGACCCCAATTTTAAGGCTGGGTAGCCTAGGACACATGGGAAGTGCCATTTCTGGCCATCTTTGGGGTTTGTAAAGCCAAAAATTTTCTTCGCCCTGCGCCAACCAACGGTGGCACTCCGCTTAGATAGTCTTGCCTGTGACATTGCATAGACCAGTTAATGAACATCCTGTTCCTCACCAGGTGTTGTTCTCAAGAACATACTTTAACAGCAGCTGCATAAATGGCATAAAATTGCCAATAATCACAAACAGTGGCATAAATAAACATAAGATTTACATAAAAAAGCAGAAGCTTAAAAATTAAAAAAAAGGATAAATTTTATAAATGACTTTTTTCCGAACATTCTGGGAGGCCTGTAGGAGATGCTTTTTGTATTTTATATTTCAGGACAGATCTAACCATTGACATGTTTTAAACAGTTTTAGCTGTTTTCCCTCTAATCAATACGTATCAAATACCTGTCCTTGTGTCTATCTTCATCATAAAGATTCCTCTGCTAGTTCCATAAATTTACCACAAGCTGGTAATTGAAAGTTAAGACGCTGTGTGGTGACTTAAGTGCCTTTATACTGACCATGGAAGTCATCCATGCAACAGTCCCACTTGCCATTTATAGAGTATTGGGACTGTCAGCACGTAAGGTATGGTTCTCCATCAAATAGTACTCAAAACTGAACAGTGTGAAGCACTTTCAGTGTTTTTTTGTCATCGATCAGATAGCAACGCCTCCTTCCTTACTATGATACCAATAATGGCAACCATTGTTTTCATTGGCTCCTTGGTGTCTTGGTGTCCAGTGCCTTGGTGTCTCATGAAAATGCTTATGGCAACAACAATGGCAGCACTATTATCTGAGCATTGTTATGTCATTGATCGTTTCTCTTGAAGTGTTTACATTTCATTTCATAACTTGCTTATGCTGCTGTCACCTTTGTTTTGGGTGGGAATGCGTATCAAAGGCATCATTTCAAATTCCAGTCATGCTCCCCTTGTCATACAAATGTTCACCAGATCAGCTGCTGCAGTTGGTAGCAAGGAGTGTCACATGGTTTATAGTGTACAGAGATATTTAAGGGGGGCAATGGAAGGAAACACTCCTTATACCGTCTCCCTTCTCCTTTGTCCCCCTGCATTGCGATCAATGGCCCATTACACCATATAATTCCACAATGTGGCACTTCCAGCAAATTAAATTGAGGAAGCCTATTCCAGACCTTTCCTCCTCTCTGTCACATTTGGAGCAGTGATTTTAGTTTATCTTTCTGTTTGTTGATCTTCTAGCTCTTGGACTTCGATGACGATGATTCCGAGGAGATTCCCATCATTATACCGGAATCTCTGAAGACCAGGCTGGAGGATGACTGCTATGCCATCAACTGCATGGACCAAGTATGTACTGAATACGAAAGATTCCAATAACGACTTGTGTGTGTTAACGTACCACTACCACAAGTCGCGTTGTGTTGTGCACGATCTTCATTCTGGATGTTGAACACACTGAGTGACCCTATTGGATTTTGTTTTAACTTTAAAGGTTCATCCAAAGTCAGCAGCTGTCTAGACGTGAATATCTTCTTGCAAGTTAAGCTCAACTTGTTTGGGTCTCATACGTGTTACTTGGACATCTCACATTTGAGCACTATGGTTCTAGTTTTTGAGTAGAGTTCATTTATAGTCAGCAGAAAGCAAAATCTCAGCGACTATTACTCAAGCTAATTATCAAAATATGCACGGAACGTAGATAATATGTGTATTCTCTGAGCTGTGTGGTTAGTAAATGATTGTCTTTCATCTCACAACGTTGTATTTGTCTGCATCAAATCTCAATCAAGGGCGGTGAAAACTTCAAGCACTGAAATCTCCTCAATAAAAGTCATTTGAGTCTCACGTGTGGTATATGTGTGTATACTGTACGTGTGTCGAGTGCTCAGTTTCTGGATGAGAAGATGTGGAAGGTGATTTGCAAATGAAGAATGAGCTAATTGAGAGTTGCTGCTGCTGGAATGTTGTTTAGTAAATACAGATTTTATGAGAAAGGTTTAAACAATGTCTGGCCTATTCTTTTGAAGAAAGAATCTGAGGGTATTCAAAACACTTTAAATATCTCTAGAAAAAGATCCATAATTTCAGTTTGTGCTCATTGTACACGTTACAGGACTATTTTTGAAAGTTAAATTATCTTTCGAATCTCACTCTTCTTGGCGGATAAATGGAAGCTAGACTTAGGTATGTGAACTTTGGCCATTTTGTCTTTTCCAAAGTAGATATAAGGCAAAAAGCTCCTAAGATTAATGTAGATGTTAGATCTATGACATATGTATGTGAGGGACTTACTTCAGACAACAAACTACAAAGTTTCATGTCTTTTTGGCTTGTTTTTACATTCTTTTTGTGTTATCTTAGTGAAGCAAATACAAAGTCAAGCAGGAAAATTTTTCTACATTTTGGGTAAAGTTCATCCTGCAGACAAAAAGGACTATTCTTTGTAGCTTTAGAGCTTCCAGGTATTGAAAGGTGAATTTGTTGATAAATTAATCTTAATTTGTGTGCAGTTAGTTCATGATGTATTCAGAATCGTAAGACATGATTGGCTATATGTTGAAGCATATTCAAATGGTGTGATCTGTCTTTATTTCCCCATCAGCTTGTCAAACTGCCTTCTGAACCATCCGCTCTTAACATCATGGAGGACTATCTGCAGTACTTTGGAGTTCGTCACCCAGAGGTAGACAAACAGCCTGTCCTGGGGACTGCACCAGAGGCTGTAGAACCGCCACCGTTACCTCACCAAAAGTAAGGAACTGATCACCTTTTGTCTTGCGATGTGTTTGTGGAAGTTCCTGATTTGCTACTGCATGCAAAATAGTTATGTTACCACACTGAAAATAAAAAATGCTGAAGTACCATGATGTACTCACTAAAATGTCACTTTGAAACTTGACCTGATAGTTTAGTTGTCCCTCTTTCATATTAAAGCAGTGTTCCCGGTAAAGGGCTCAGACAGTGGTCTGCCTTCCAAGTGATACTTACTGCGCCCCCGAAAGAGCGACTGCCCTCTTTAAAAAATCCTGCCCAAATACAAAAAACTGTGTTCAGCTCCAGACAAAAATTGACAATAGGCTGTTGCAGTTTCAAATGTAGGCTAATACCTAATGTGATATTCGGTAAAAAATATCTCAAAAGCTAATGCCAAACAGAAAGTGCAAAAAGAAAGCTACCTCAAATGAAGCAAAGTTCAACTTCATGATCTCCATCACAATTACAATGTTTTTTTGCCAAAGTTTTACAAGTCTGCTTCATATGTGGCCACCCCTCTCTCTTGGAAGTCTGTGGAGGGTATCGATAAAGCACCCCTAATACGTGGTAATGTTATAATGCGGACCTGTCAACTTACAAATTCGATGACCCTGTGATTCGGGGAACTGGTGGTATTCTTGAAAGTTCAAGGATTGAAATCTCACAGCTGAAAGTTTATCACAATTTGTTGCACCAGCATCTATTAAACAAATCTCAATTTTGGTAAAATTCCAACTACGTACATTCATGTTTCTAAGTTAGAAACATTAAATTACCAGTTTTGAAATTCAAACAATATCATCTGTTTGTTCAAAATGTTAGGATGCCCTCTACAAAATTAGGCTGTCCTGCCAAACAAGAGCACACAAACTTATTTTTGCCCAGTTTTTGTACCTCTAACTCCCTTCTTCTGTGTTCCTTATAATCCAAATTCATTGCTTAAATTTCATTCTATCATTTCAGATGATTTGATCAAAATCTGAATTTAGTTCAAGCTTTAAATTATTTGGTTGTCCGAAGCACAACCATGATTGTCCTCTTGACCAGATCTCCCTGTGAAAATCACTTTGATGGAATGCAAGATGTTTGTGTTTTTAGAACAATATCATTGCCATTCATCTGGTTGAGAGCTATTGTTGAAATCACAGATGTATCATTGCCAAAAAAGTGACTATTTTAGCTTGTGTACGTGATATCTGAAGATGAGGGTGAGTTACACTATTCATACCTGATGAGGGTGAGTTACACTATTCATACCTGATGGGGGTGAGTTACACTATTCATACCTGATGAGGCTGAGTTACACTATTCATACCTGATGGGGGTGAGTTACACTATTCATACCTGATGGGGGTGAGTTACACTATTCATACCTGATGAGGGTGAGTTACACTATTCATACCTGATGAGGGTGAGTTACACTATTCATACCTGATGGGGGTGAGTTACACTATTCATACCTGATATTTGGGTTGGTCATATTAAAAGGGGACTCATTGAGTTGATATAGCTTATTTTGTGGCAAGTTTGAAAGAAATCATTGCATGCCAATACTTCCAATTAGCCTCATTATTCATGTATCTATTCCTACATTCACTGAGAATGTGAAAAATCGTAGTATTTTTGTGAACAGGAATTGCCTATGGTTAATACATTAGAGTAAAAAGTGTCCTGTCACTAAATTATCAGTAAGTGATTTTGATTGTTGATTACCTTATCATTATTGCTTCAATTGTGTGTCAGATGTTCAGAATCTCTCAGTTTGACTATTTACAGTACCATTACTATATGAGTGATACTCAACAGGTGTAACAAAATATCTGAAATTTGTGAACCAACTCAATGAGCCTCTTTAGGAGGAAGAACCCTGTTGTGCTTGATGGAGGTCAAAGGTCATTTGGGTCATCATATGTTTAACAGTAAAAACATTGTGCACAAGTTAGGAATGACGGATACCTTTCATACTTGAAGTGTGGGTTGGTCATATTGAGTGGAAGAACCCTATCAATCTTTGGAGAGGTCAAAGGTTATCTGGATCACCAGAGGTCAAAGACTAAAAGCCTTTTGCAAAAGTTAGGAATAATAGTTACTTGTTGTATTTGATATGTTGCACAATCATATCAAGAGAAAGAACCCTATTAGCTGTGGTGGAGGGCAAAGGTTATCTGAGGTCAAACACTAAAAAACCTTGTAACCAATATTTCAAGACTGGTAATAGTGATAATTGTCATGCTTAGCATGGTAATATTCACTATTAGAGTAGGTGAACCTTATTGTGTGTGGTGGAGATCAAAGGTCATCGGAGTTCAAATGCTGAAAACATTTTAACCAATGTATTTCCAAACTGATATGATAATTTTTATAGTCCACATGTACAACAGGTGCAATAATCCATTTAAATTGACTAACGCACATTGTTTTTGGTGTTGGTCAAATAATGGCACCAGAGGTCAACCCACGAATATCTTGTTATTTTGATATCTCAAGATAAGAATCTTGGATACTCTTCTATTTTAAGCTCTGATGACTCTACTGCTACAGTAGAATGACCTGTTGTTGCCATACAACAGTGGTGCCCAACATAAAGCCTAGGCCTAAGGAAGTCATTTGTGGTAAACATTCAGTCTACATGTTGTGTATAATGAATTTATCGAAACCTCAATGCATTTTTGCATTCTGGTTGTGGTTAGCAAGTCTGCTGCCATAAAATCTAAACTGATCTGCATTGCACTTCAGTAACATTTGCAAACAAGAGACACATCACTAAAATGATCGTGTTTGCGAACCACACTTGTTTCCATCTTCTCTTCAGCTTTAGAGTATGCCGAGAGTTTCTGGATGGTGTTCGAGTAATCTTTGATTTTCTGATCTATGATCACCTTCTCTATGAAGCAGAAAAAGAGCAGTACATTCTACATGTGACCCATCCCAGTAATATAGTACGGTGAGTTACATTCTACTCTCTACACTTAATCAGTCCTAATATGATATGGTGAGTTAGATTCTACCTCCCGTCCTCGTAGACACTTTGCCATCTGTCGGACGTCGGTTTTTGATCCAGTTGGTTGGATTAAGGTCAGGTAGTCATCAGAGGTAAGTCTGACATCAGACTGATTTCGTTGTAAGGAACACCCCTTTTGTGACTGTAAAACAACGTCAGACGGAAGTCTATAAATATCGCAGTCCATTTGCAGACTTCAAATGGACTTTAAATGGACATTGAATGGTTGCATTTTGGTCCAGACGATGTCAGATGACCGTCTTAGCCAACGTCGATCCACCGTCGAATGGCTTTGCAAATGGTGATGCAGTGGACATCGGACCAGCGTAGAGGCCATAACAAAACCAACGTCGGACCAACGGCAATATGTTTATAGGGATATGTGGCCAATCCCAATAATATGATACGGGGAATTAGATTCTGTGCTCTACACCTGAGCAATCCCGATAAGGTGACACCGTCAGTTAGATTCTACTTCCTAGCTGTGACCAATCCCAGTAATATGATACGGTAATTTATATCCTACCTCTGACCAATCCCAATACTGATCCCAGTATGGTGGCGTTATACAGTGAGTTAGATTCCACCACCTACATCATGGAACCAATGCTAGTAGTGGGTTACATTCTGCCTTCTACATATGACTACTCCCATTAATTTGATAGTTGATTTATATTCTTCTCATTTCTGTCACTGAGTTGTGGGTTCCGGGAGCTGTTCACCAACTGCCACACAGAGAAATCATTATGTGCTTCCCCTCTTACATGATAAACATTTTAAAGGAAAATAGGGTGTTTGCAATGCACTAACACGGCATTCAAAGATATTAGCTTTAGTCATTGTTAAACCATTCTGGCTCATCAATAAACATCTACAAAAGTTTCATCTTCTCTAAACATCATGCATAAGATGAGTTACAGAAGATGCATCATTTGAATTTTTCAAAGTTTGGGTGAACCTATTACTCTTGAGCAACAAAGAACTAAATTTTTTATCTGTGAGAAACTTGTTTCTTGAAAAGAAGGCTACCAATCTTGCTTATTTTGAGTAGTCTATCAGTCAGTGTCCCTAAATGATGGTTTCAATAATATCACTTTGATCTATAAAATGAACACCTTATTTCCCTTATGCAGTCTTACAGACGTTCCAACCAGAATGTGATAAACTAAAAGAATAGTAGAGATATATTTTGGTTTCAGATCGCTCGTGGTGCAAATGGTCGTATCCTTCTCTGTGAACTTCGAAGTTTGTTTGTACTTAAAGGATACTATAATTTGCCAGATACATCCATCAGCTATTTCACACAATGTAGACAACTTGTACTTTAATGTATTTGCTAATATTCTCAATAGCTATACTCACTTTTATTCATTTTTTAGGAAAGACAAAAAGAAGACCAAAGAAGAAAAACCTCCAGTCTTGGAACTGATGCCTCAAGTCCAAGATGTTCCCCCTTCACTCACAAAGATGGAACCGAGTGCAGACACTGGTAAACAGGAGAAAAGAGCAGAAACACCTCCCAGGAGAGTCACCAGAAGACTGTCAGCCATACACTCAAAGGCCGAACTCGAGAATGCAAAGAGCGAGGCCGTAAAGCAAGAACCCAAAAGAAAGCCAGCCTTGAGACATTCCAGAAGAATCGCATCGCTCTCTTCTTTGCCTAGCACACCTTCCTGCTCCCCACCAGCAATCCCCATGGAGGCACCGGAGTTCCCACCGTCCAGTCCCTCCAGTCCCACAGTGCATGATTCCACAAAAGCAGACGTTTCCAGCAAGAGCCAGTCCGCAGCTGCACCCACAGCGGCGGCTCTCGCCGAGGAAGTCAGGGAAGGCAGTCCGTCAGACGAAGTCGAAAAACAGTCTCATCCATTGTTGGAAAATTTAAAGTTGCTCGCCAAGGATGCAAATTATAATGGCCGGGCTCCACCTTGCAAGATCTACGGAGGAATTCATCTACTGAGGTTGTTTGGTAAGAATTCAACGTTTTACAAGATGGTTCATTTTGTGAGACTGTTAAATACTTTAAAAATTATAGGGGAAATGAAGCACTTAAAGTATGGTAATATGTCCTCAATCTGTCCAAATTTTTAAATTGATTTTGGGCATATTTGGCAGAATTGTAGTGCTTTATTAATTTGTTCATAAACTTGAGGAATGCAGTGTGCCCAGAGAATTTTAGCACCAAATCAGTGAAAGATCCCTCACCTGTTGAAAGCTGGTCTAGTGACGAGAGTTTTGCCTGAGGTTAGTCATTGCTTCAAATCTGAGAGTATACATCACACTGTAACAAGGGATTGTGATTGTTGTCTTTGTTCTCTTAAATCGGTTTATCCAGTTAAGCTTCCAGAAATCATCGGTAAAATGAATCTTCCACCAAAGAAACAGAAGCCACTACAGAAACATGCTGAACTATTTTTGAGGTAAATATGCGTTTGAGCAGTTTGAAGTTAGGTACTAGCTGAGAGAAATATTTCTGAAAACCAACTTCTGTTGCCTTCAGATGAGCTCTAGATTGCCCAGTGACCATGTTTGAGCACATTTGCAAACAAAGGCAACATGCTGTGTAAAAAATGGGGAGATTTAATGGAATTTTTAACTGCAAGCTTGACCATATTGAGTGGGATTTGAAGCAAAACTCTTCATAGTTTTTGGGGCTTTGGAGCACAACTGGTTCAAAGTGGTATGATTTTACATAGCCAGAATCATGCAACATCGAATGAATTTTAATGTTGTAGTATTTTGTTTGGGATGCAATATTTGGACCTACAGAAAGCAGTCAACATTGGTTCGGGTACCCAAAAATGTTACTTTTATCAGGCTACGGTTGTTATGAAGTCATAATTTGACATTCTGCTTTGCACATGACGATGAAGTGTTCTTAATTAGGCATACATGATGAGATTTGTTCTGTGAAACATGCAATGATTGGGACTGAAAAAACAACCTGTGAAATAAAAGTTTTTTGTCATAAGTGTAATGTATGTTAGTGAAACTTTGGATCCAGGTAGCAATTTCAGAATCACCTCCTGGCATCCCTGATCATGTCCCCAGTACCTGGTGCAGTTTCCTCTCCAAAAACTTAATGAACCTCAGTGCTGTGTTGTTACTCAAACTTTCATTTTTAAGTAACTGCAGTCCTGTTTCGCTCATTTTTTCAACATACAGGGTTGCGTCCATATCCTCCCTAGGATGCTGACTAGCTTGGCATCCTCCCTTTGAAAACTATTAATTGCACTTTGGTTATTTCATTTCCAGGTTTCTCTCAACAGAAGGTGAAAACTCCGGATTTTTCCCTGATGGAGGGTACATCTCAAGCAAGCAGGCCTTAAAAGGCATCTGATGGTCAACACTCACAGAGGCCATAATTGTTGAAGCAACTGAAACTGTGCTGGAGTCAAATGTCCGTTTTGTTCAGCCACACCAGCCAAGAACAGGATTCATGTCACATAGAATGCTCTACTGTTTCTACATTTTATAAACACTTTGAAATCACATGCCAGCTGTGTGGGTGACCTTGAAAATCTCTAAACTCAAACATGCAACTCATCAGGGAGGTGCAAGTGAGGAGATACAACAGGAAGGTTTATTTATACTTATCCTATTAGATTTTCTCCAGTGTGATAACTTCGAATTCACAAACGGGTGAGAACAGCTTATAACACACAATGAAGCAGACGACATCGACCTTTTATGTTAAGTTTCTAATTCTTTTAAGGCTGTTGGATCTGTAAGTGGTGAACAAAAAGGTGACCTTCATGGAAAGTATGCTACTTCAAAGAAAGGAGCTGCCATTGGATCTCCTTCTCTCTTGCACCTCCCTAACTCATCAACAGGATCAGTGGATTTTGGAGTGTTGCAGGAAATTCTCACAGATATATCTTGAGATCGGTAGCATACATTGTTCATTTGTTTTTTTTTTTACACTGCATGTAAGAAATCTCCATAAATGATCGATAAACAGAGGTCTTAAAGTCAGTGTGTTGTGAGCATACATAGTCTCACACAGAAATGATCCATGAATGAGCGTTGGTCAAGTTTGGAACAAAGTTACATTTGGTGTTATAAGTAAACAACAGTCCAATACCAGTAAGTATCAAGTCTTAGACTGTATCAGGAAAAAGAAGCAGAAGTCGATTGAGAAGTACAGCTTTGAAAGACAAAATACAACATCATCCTGACGTGATGATGAGGAATGTAATGGATTGAGAGGCTGTGTATAGTACAGTAATACCAATTTCACTCTGTAGGGAGATGGGGGTTTCCACAGACAGAAGCATTTTTCATTTCACATCGGTCATACAACAAAATGTCGCATTCAAGAAGATCAAAGTCTAATTACTTGCTTTATCATCTGCTTAAATCTGGGAAACAGTTTTCCATTGCGCTCTACTTGACCTTGTGACTTTGACGAGACAAGTGTGGTAAAAAATGTGATTGCATATTTATTAGAAGGACAGCCTGTTGGTCTGTGCACGGATTGAGGGTTTTATATAAGTTGCCGTATTTTATGGTGGCCAAAATTTTCAGTTGTTGCATGGTTGTAAACAGAAATGATGCCTTCTTCTTGTAGACTGAACATTATTTCTGGACCTATTCAGACTATGTAAAACAGCCACAGGTTTGCAAAACAAAAACGTGATTTGTAGAAACTACATAGAAAAGAGATGGTTTGATTTTCCAGCATGTTGATCATGATTACTGAAGCTGATAAAATGGGGGGGGTAATCAATTTGAAGTACATAGCGATATCCTTTTTTTACATATCTCTGCTGATGTGAAGGCATACCTAGTGGTTTTGCATTGCTCTCTTAACTCTCGATACCTTTCAACATGACAAAAGAAGTAAAAAGTTTGCCTAAATTCCCAATGGACAATAATTCCACTAAAGAGAGTAGAACTTCTTCAACGGTCGTTTTCAGTAATTTATTGAGAATGCAAACAGAATAAAAGCAAAATTTGGTTACGTGCTTCTTTACATATTCACATGATAATGGTTTCAGAAATTAAAAGCAGTTTTAGGTGGCAATAAACAGATAATGACCACACCCTTTCAACTGCACTTTTCTTTGCCAACATTTGGACTGGTTCACAATGTAGCAGCAAATTTACCAAATGACATCAAAACAATGAGTCTTTAGAGGTCTCTGCACAGAGAAGCATGGCATTAATGTGAAATGTGAAAAAAATGTTGAGGCCAGTCCACCAGATTTAAGGGAGATGATTGTTTTCTTGAAGAATGTTAAAGTCATAAACCAACTTAAGTACGCAAAGTTTCACTTAACAATCCACACGTATTGTGTTGCTACTGTCGATACCCCATTGCTAGGAGTGGGATACAATTTTTGCGGAGGAAAATAAATAATAGGGGACAAAGATTACATTCTTGGAGAGTTTGATGTACCTTAGAACAAAAACAACAGAAAATATGTCACAATTCGTCACAGGATTGTTCTAGCGGAGAGTGAAAAAGGATAGAAAAATAACCAATCTGCACCTATCCACTGTAAAGTCACAGTATATTCACAACATCTTGGAACAAGAGAGTAAGGCACTAGGTGTTACAGTTGACAATCACTGGAATGATAAAGGCACAAAGTTGCAGATAAATGCAATAAATTAGAGAAAGTAAAAAACTTGATTCATGAGAAGTAAATTCAATATAAAAGTCAATTTCAGCTTTTGCTGTCAGTGTTAAAACTAATGGTACTTGGTTGTGCTACTGTAGCAAACTTCCACTTTATCTGACAGAATTGGTGAAAGTTTGAGGAACCAAAGGCTGCCATTTGTGCAATTTTCACTTCTTTTGCATGAAAAGTTGTCTGCAACCAGTTGGCAACGAAGAGCAGACTGGTGTAGTTTTATTTTGAGCCCACGTCTGCTGCCTCTAATGATGCTGCAGTAATTAGTATTGAAGTCGACCTCACAACAGATTGAAAGCAGGCTAAATGTTCCTGGCTTCCTTTGCAAGTTGTAAAATTTTGGGGATGATGGAAACGCTGCAGTCTTTGTTCATACAAACCACTCTGTACTGCTTAGGTGTAACAGACTGACAGTGTGCAAAGTAATATTGCATTCAAGGACTACCACATGTCATGGACTTAAACAATTTTGGAGGAAAGGATGGGAAAGTTACCCTTCCATCTTCTGTACTCTATGATGTCAATGTAATAGAGTAATAGAGCTAAAATGAATGTTTGACTAGTGAAGGAGAAACACACACTTAGCATTTTAACTGTGAGGCTTTTAGGAAGTTAGCATTTGAATCTGTTACATTTCAGGTCAAAGGAGAAAATGCACATACTTTTCTTCGAACATTTACACTTCCAGAGAGATTTCTTCTCCCGAATCTGTTACATTCAAATACTGTAAAGTCCATTTCAGTGGTAAGAAATTAAGACAAAATTCAAATGCACACATCTATTAAATGGTTTGATGAAACAGAGTGCCACTTTGGCAAGAATTCTTAAATCTTTTGCTACCCTTTTCAATACATTGATGGAAATGTTGATGTGGAGTGTCCACTGTACCCTATGAGACTGTCCTTTGACAATGTGGGGCTCCACAGAACTGTTGCACATGTTCGGATGCACTGTAAATACATTTTTACCTCCTAAACCTCATTTTGTCATCTATTTTCTAACATCTCTTTCATTCTCTGTACGATGCCGGCATCGGCTGACTTCACCAGAAACTCTGGTGCCCTCAGGACACCACCCATGTAGACTGAGGACTTCTGGTATTGCATCCCAGATGAAGTTGAACTTCTTGCTGAACAGTGAAATTCCTGGACTTTGGTTTCTTTTAGGATTCTCTCCAGGTTTCTTTCGTTAATTCCACCACCTGCAAGAATACCGAACATTATCCATAAACATGGGTGAAAGGTGATTGTTCCAAAAAAATGCCCCAATGGTAAATGTAAAAGCTGTACTCACTACAAGAATTGCATTTTCAACTTTATTTAGCAAATGAAATTTGATTATATTGGAGAGGAATTGTACTCTGTTAAGGAATTGCAAGCAAAAAGTCAAATGACTTTGTGATTTCGTGCCAAAAAGCATGAAAATGAAAGGACACTTCATACCAATTTTGAAGTCCAAAACACTTTATCCTTGAAATACTGTTGTTTCAAACTACGATCTCACATGAAGATTGACTGCCATAAAAGTGGCAGAGCCCATCATTAAGCACTAACTATGCTAACATTTTAAAGTTCAAGCAACATTCAGTTGCTGAGATATCCTCCGTAACAGTTTTTTGTAAGCTGTGGTGACCTCAGGTGACATTTGATCTCCATGACAAACGATAGGGATCATCTACTCAATGAACTACACACACACCAACTTTGAAGTTCAAGTGCCATTCCCATCTTGAATTTCCAAGCAATGTCCTCCATTGATCTCACATAACCTTTGACCTCTGTCAAAAATGACATACATAATCTTTCATCAATTGCTACCAATGTTAAGTGTTTAAAGTTCCAGCCAGATTCAGATACTCCGATATCTCCCTTAATAGGTTTCAATACTATATATACTCTGGTGACCTAAATTCGTCTTTGACCCCCTTGAAAAACAAGGATCATCAACTCACAATAGACAAACAATCCAAAAACTTTGCAGTACAAACACCATTCCTTTTTACAGTGTTTACAGCGTTGGCAAACAATGTCCTCTATTGACCTCACACGACCTTTGACCTCCAAAAAACGATTAGCATTGTCTGCTGTTCTCATCAAGTGCTACCAATGATAACAGTTTGAAGTTCCAGCAACATTGGATTGCTGAGATATCTTCCTAGATATATTTTTTGATACTTTTAGCTCTGGTGACCTCAAATGCAGATCTTTAACCTCTAAGAAAACCAACAGGACTCATCTACTCACAGTGGACTACAAACACCAATTTGAAGTTTGGGCACTGTTCCTTCTTGAGATACCATGTTAACTAGCCAAGGCATCACATTCACACACAAGCACACATTTCATCACCATTGTGTAGATTCTTCTTTGCCTTTAGCAACGAATCAAGAACGCCCTCGACTTTACGTACCTAGTTTTTGTTCGATCTTAATTTTTGCCGGTGAATTTTACTTTACACAAACTCCAACTGGAGTTTTTAATGTAATATTTGGGAGTGAAAGTTAACAACAATGTTGAGGAAGTATCAATTGATAAGGGAATATTGATTGATAAAGGAATCTTAATGGTCAGAATTTCAACAATCATAAATGTCACACTTTTTGTCGTACCTGGCATGATAATGATCCTATCATGGGCTTTCTCCACAAGAGACCTGATCAGTGGTGCGCCCTCTAAAACAGAGGACTCTTGACCCGAGGTGAGAATCCTTTCAAATCCCAGACAAATTATGCTTTCCATTGCAATGAAGGGATCCTGGCACATGTCAAAAGCTTTGGAAATGTAAAAATAGATTTTCTTGAGAAAAAAATGAGCAAATTTTCAAATGCTGTGCATGCAAAATGCTTGGAACAAGCATACCTGATTTGTCAGTGATCAAATTCCAGTAACATCAATCAGCTTTTTGAAACTTTCAGGTTTTCTGCTATAATGGCCTAATGTACAAAACTTGTAACGAATTTAAAAAAAAAAAAAAACTTGTTTATTCCGATCTGTTCCCTCATCTGTGTCGTCAGACAATGAACACACTAGATACGCATGAGTTAACCACAATCATTGCTGACTTAACTTTGATGTTTTATTTTCACAAGTAGTGGGTTCATCTTTCACGGTCGTAAAATGACACATAATTTCCTTTCCCTTCAAAATGGTCAACAGTCATTATCAGTTACCACATATTAATCAACCATGTGTTCCATCTTTACTATGCACACCATTGTGGAATTGTATCATACAGAATAACTACTAAAATTTATGTGAACTCAAAGCAGCTTGTTAACAGGATAAAGGATGTACATATCTCTAGATGGTAAATTGCAGGTTATTGGTGGTTAAGATCCATTGATTAATTTATCTAAATCACATGACAATCCCACAAAATGTTGCTTTAGAGTAAATGATGGTAACGTAGATTAACAGTGGCTGCATTCCAATTTATTTTGCTAGAATGTCGTAGGGTCTGATTCTAATGCCACTTGAGAGAGAATGTTACAGAGCTTACCTCTATGGAATGTTACTGGAAGTGGCTTACACAAACCTAGATGAAAAACAGAACAGGAAAATTATTAAAACCAATAAAAAGATACTTAATCATTATTCTTATATTAAAAATACATAATGCAGCTCATGTACAATCTTCTGGATCAAAGCCTGCCTCCTCATCTGCTGTCCCCTCCCCTCATTCCACTTCCTCCTCAACAGGTTCCAGTGACTACCATTTGGAGTAAGAGAGCGATAAAGAATGCTGACTTTATTCATGTTCCATGAGCTCATCTATCAGATGTGGACCTAGGATTTTGAGAAAGGGGGGGGGGAGCACACATACCATTGGCCAAAGGCTGGCAAGCAACGGCTGACGGTGCGAAGCTATGGGCAGGAATTAAAACTGAATTCCAGATGTGCTCACAGATTCCCAGCATCTGGGGAGCATATTTTCTGTATCTATTTGCTCATTTTGGTAAAATAATTGTTGGTCATCAAAAAAGGAGGGGGGAGGGAGAGTGCATGAGCCAGGTGTACCCCCACCTGGATCTACGCATGATTAAAGTTACTTGCTATGTGTGGTGCAACATCAGTTTTTACCTGGAAAATCAATTTTGTGTATGGTATATTAAACAAAGTTCTGAATGCACACAGAATGAATTTTAAATTATTTCAAGAAGTTACCATATCAACCAATTTTACATTACTGTACAGCCCGTAAAGATTAATATCAAAGGTTAACATTTAACAAATGGATTAAATAACTTTACCAAGAAGTTCCCTACAAAGAGATGAATCTACATGTCCATCACTAAATGGAGATAAAAAGAAGAGACAAAAATATCAATATCATAAGAAAAATATCCATGCATACATTCAAATTTTGTTTTTATTTTTATTTATAGTAGAGGTTATGATGAGAAAGACTCAAATAAAATAGCTCTCTGTGCTGACTTCGTCCAAACAAGTCTTCCTGTGAAGGGTAACTGATATCTAAAATTTTGAGGGACAAGATATTTTACAAACAAGAACAGAGTTCAAATTTGAGTTCTTAAAATTCTCCCTGAGAGTGCATATACAGCGCAGTTGAGGAACGTGTAAAGGAAAAGGAAAGTCAGGACTATCCAGGATATTGCAATTTGAATGATCATAATAAGTCAATCAGGAAGCTGCCATTCTGAGATTTTGATGACATAACCTGACCACACATGAGTGAAAAGCTTTTTGCTTTTCTTTATAATTTATTGTCAAATATTTTTCACAACGGATAGATTCGCATCAGAGTATCAATAATTTAATTATTGCACAACACACCTCAGAAATTCAACCCCCAATGTGTACAAGTATATGTGCCTTTATGGAAGTTACTGATTGAGAGAACAAAGAAATACATTGAAATTCCTGCTGTAAGTGGGTATGTGACATCATTATTCAACTTACTGCAGAAGGTTTATATTCAATTGAAGCAAAACTGGCAGCACCCTTCTCTGAATTTCAAAAGTGTGTAACTTTAAAACAAAACAATTTTTTTGAATGAACCTTTGGAAAGATGTTTTGTCAATCAGTTCTGCTCCTTGATTTTCATAAAGATACTCTCAGGGTTTCCTTCTCATGTAAATTTAAATTGCGTATTCTGTCAACTTCAAGAATTTCTGCCCAATTTATTACTGATTTTTAGATTCTTACACAGTCCTCTATAGTTTACAGATTAACCGGCATGATTTCATCAACATCAAAAGCATAATATCTGTACCAGTGCACTCTAAAATTGATCGAGCAATACCTTGACAGAGCTCCAATGACAAAGCCATCAGCTTTGTGAGCTTTAAATATCTGGATGTCTTGTCTCATGACCTGTACCTCTAAGTCAGAGTACAAGAAATCTCCTCCTCTCGGTCTGATCAAGACAAAGACCGGAATCTTGCATCGGACTTTAATGACCTGGAGTAAACCTGAAAATAAGCGACAGCAAACATGGAAATTTACTAAATATTTTGCTGTGCAGACCGACTGACTGGTACAATGAAATTAAAATAGGATGAACCCACAACTTGGATGATTTTGCGATTGAAAACACTAAATACACTGTGAAAGGTTTCATACAAAATTTTGCCAAATACGATATCAGCACATAGTTCATGTAAAGCAATTCATGTTTCATTTTCTCAGTTACTAAGTTGACACAGCATGATTGCAATAGGACCTCATACTATATTGTTTAATTGCATGTTGGTTGTTGAATCAGTGAGGGTCTTTTAGTTGAAACTATCAAGGTGGTTTGGGGACATCAGTGATGTAACATTACATGAAAGCAGAGTTCCACAGGAACCAAGATTCAAGAAAGAGACATATGAGACATCGATGTAAACTGGATAACCGAAGTTCCATTTTTATTCATGATATGACTCACAGATGATAAATTAAGTGTTAATGATTTCATGAGAGATGATCAGGCACAGAAATAGCGAAGTACTTTACAAAAAGATGTTGAAACCAGATACAGTGAGAAAGGAGAAAAAGAGCCCTGCTCCAATGATGTCAAACATGTGAGTCTTGTGGGGGGATGAAGGCAAGTCCAGTGGGAGGCAAGCCAAAGCAAGATCTGTTTTTGGAGTTTGCTGACTCTTTAGGGGTCATATGACTGGGTTAGCCAATGAGAGGACACTTAATGATAATTAACAAACCATGTTTACTGGGTATCATGTTTTTAGGATGTCCATGTTATGATTCTACAGTCACCCCTGTATGACTGCCATCTAAATCGATAGGCCTCAAGAACTCTGCAGTCCTCTAATTCTATGCACCCCACTATGCATTGATGGGATCTGTATGTACATGAAATATATGCATGTACATATAAATTTAGCAGTTTAATACACAAACTATAGTTTACATAATTGCATTTTTACCCAAGTGAAGCATGCCAGCTACATGCACAAATTTTGAAGATTTAAACATTTCCATAGTCCCACCCAAAGGTGGGCTAAAAAATCATTTGTGTCTCAGACCTTGAACTCAGACCTTAAAGGGCAGACATTTTACTATGGTTAGTGTAAGGCCATAAGACACAGGCTTTGTCCAGCAAAAGTGTGGAAAAAAGCCTGGGCTTGTGCATAGTCATGGCAAAGAATTATAGGAAAACAAATATTTTAGAACAAACTTATCTTCACAATTGTTGAACACTTTTGTTTTTCTTCCATTAAATCACATCTGAGGGTATTCAGACTTTTCCAAAGGGGAGCAGGACACCTATCCCTCAAATCACTGCACTGGTAACATCAGTTTGGCCGACCACAAACAAACCAAACAACAGGAGTTAGATCTGCCCTGGGCTACAGTAGACGTAAGTACTGAAAAGATTCATCTATTGGTAGATTTCTGAAAAAGAATTACCCAAACTTGGTGTAGTGCCACCCTCAAATAAGTTAGAACATAGCTCCAGTCTCGTAGCTCCTGAAACAGAAACAGGAAAAGGTAAATGTTTATAATTTGCTTTGGAATCTGAAGATCTGAAGCACTCAGAAGAAATTTTACTCCTACTAAATGCAAGGGAAGTCCATGTCATGGCTCTCTTAGTACATGAAAATTACTGATTGGTAATATTTTGCTATTCACCAGATCATAATCAGTGAGACGAAGTGAATTAAGGGATGAAGTGTCTGATATACTCAACATTGCCTGCCATTTGCCCTGCAGCTGACCCCCCTCCTCCAAATTTAAAATCCTGGTATTAAGAAATTAATTTACAGTTCAAAACAGGAACACACACAATCTCTATTCCACAAGGGCGAAGCAGCAAGACCCTAAATCCATCAGACAATAAGTATGTACATGATACATGATGTGTGCTAGACTTGCACATGTAGGCTAGGCCTATGGACAGTATTGATGTCTTCATACTCGAGGCCATAGAGGCAAATGTAATCACATTTTACTTTTTAGCTGTACCAAAATGTCAGGCCTTGCATTTTAGTTTTTACCAATATGTCCCCATATGGTACACAAAACATCCCCAAATATGATAGCAAGTAGAATTTGAACAAATCAAGAATCAAATTGAAACTTCGAGATGGAAACTTGTATGAGGAATTTGGAAATGAAGCATAAAGACAGATTTATGAAAACTTGTACTCGTTTACTGGGAGTATCATTAGACGATCACTTAACAAATGTTGTTACCATAAAATATTCAAGCATTTCCTAAAATCAACAAAACTTTGCAATTACACTCATGGTTAGGTGTCTCTCTTTTTGTGCTATATATTTTGGTGATGCTTAGATTGAATAATCCGTAAAAGATGACTTTTGAAATAAAAGTTGGGTGTTCACAGGCAAAGTAACCTTGAGTCAATCACTACCAAAAGAAGTGCAAAGAAAAACATTAAATTACCACAATTAAGAATAACGATTTTCACAAACAAAAAGAATGTTGTCTGTAATGTTTAAAATTGCACTATACAACTTACAAGTCTCATCAGAGATATTTTGGTCACAAAGCTTGGTAATGTTTGCAAATTGTTCGTCCATATTAAAGCAGAAACTATTTATCACCATACTTTGCTTTGTATAAAAAATGATAAGGCAAATAGCCTTATTGGTTATGATATTGTTTGAGAAATATTCATTGTGGTTCGATTTACTAAAAATCTGCATCGCATCTAACCACACCTTGTATACTGGCGTTTACAAAGAATGCAGTGATCTACCCATGGAACTGATCAACTCATGATTATGTACTATTACAACAAGTTAAAAAAAGTTTAAGGAAGTATAAGTGTGATAAGTACTGTCAACTTGTTCAGTCTGTGCTCGAATTTATTTTCTTCCTGCAAGCGTACATGTGTTGTACTTTGTAGTCTTGCCAATTGGCCTGGGTTATGCTAGTAGTAGTGAGGCCTTGGCCTTCAAGTGCTGATTTTTACTACTGCACTTTATGCTAACTAGTATTTAGTAACTAGTTAACTAGTAGTAGGTCTATTGTAACCGACTGTTGTTACTGTCAGTGTACAGTGGGTCTGACGTTAGTATGAGAATACTTGGTGTTGGTCGGTGCTAACTGAACACGACCAGTGGACAATCGACACAAAGAGAGGTGATAATTAAAAGACTTAAATGATTGATAGTAATTGGCATACCTCCTTTCTCTGCAGCGATTGCAGATTCTACTGAATCTACACACACTTCCATTTTTGGACAACTCAGTCTTCCTTTGTCAAATTATTCGGTTACAAATTAGTTACACGTTGCCGTACCTCAGCACAGACATAACAGTAGTATTAGTAACAGTTCTGTTGTGGACCCTCGATTACTGTGTGTGTGTGTGACTGTGTGAATGGGATTTTCCCTGATTATATGATATGCCAAAGAATACCTAGACTGGTAGCATGCGTGCAATACTTATCATGTGACAGTACTGCACACCAATAGTGTACTACTAAGTTACTAGTTATACTGTCCATGTATTGTCTAGATAATTGCTATTACATAACGTAGCCTATCCCACTCTCAGTGTTGATTAATTTCGCACACAATTATGCCAATCTGATTTCAAGCAGGGTTAGGTCAACTCGCTAATTTTGATTCACTTGAAGAAAGCAGTCAAATAATGAACAGAGTCATCATGGCATCAGAAAGCGAAGTCGGTAAAGCTCTAAGATCCGTTTTAAGTCGAATAGAGGTCGCCTGCACGAAGAGATCATCGGTAAAGACTTCCGATTACAAAACTAGATTTGCCTCAAATTTCTATGGTTACATTCTAGTAATACAAGTTAGGGACATGGACTGTAGACTGATGATAGTATAGGCCTAGCACGCACTGTTCAATAGGCAACAGGTGCCACATACGGTTGCCCGCTGGGTGGGGTGGGGGTTGATCACTAGCGGCTCCACTGAGGGGTGGAGGGACCTGTTCCCCACCTATTACTTAGAGAGCTGCCTTTTGCAATTATGCAAAAGTGCATTTAAGGTATGATTTTCTGTAAGCATGGGCATCGATTCGATAAATATGGAAAGTGTGGGGAGACAACTGGCCTGAGATCTTTTTTTCTTAAAGGGAAATAGGGCGTTTAGAATACACCAACATGACATACAAAAGAAATAGCTTTAGTCGTTGTAAAACCATTCAGTCTCATCAATAAACACCTGCCAAAGCTTCATCTCCTCAAACCATTATGCATGTGATGAGTAATGCAAGATGCATCATTTGAATTTTGAAAAGTTTGGGTGAACAAATTGGTGTTGAGAAACAAATAACTGAGTTTCTATCTGTGAGAAACTTATTTCTTGAAAAGAAGGCTACTGTCCATTCTTATTTTGAATAATCTATCATTCTGCGTCCACAAACATTGGTTTTAACAATATGGATGTTTTCTGTCAAACAAACGCCCTATTTCCCTTTAAAGTTAAAGTAATTAAGAGTGGTGTAAGCCACGACGTAAGTTGGTGGAACAAAAAACAATATGGGGTGGGTGAGTGCTGGCATTAATTTCTGAGTGGGCACAGAGTGTGCAACCGCCAGAAGAGTTTGGGCTTTGTAAACCCTCCAGATGGCCGGAAACGGAACTCCCTGTGTGCTCTAAGCTGCAGTATCCACCATTTTGGCCAATTAAAAAAAAAAACTAGTTTCTTGTTCACACTTTCAAAAAATTGTGGCATGCAGGCCTTTTTTTTATCTACATGCAGGGTCCCAAAAGGCTTGTTGGCATCACGGCAAACTGTTTTTTTTTTACATGCCACACCATTTTATCAATAAGTGGAAGGCTATGTTGCATGCAAAGACATCATAAAAACTTGGAAAGATGATTTCTGTGGTCAGGATGTGACATTTTCTCTTAAAAATTCTACTTTGATATCAAAATAAAAAAATCAGGTGGGATGAAAAATTCATGTGGGCAGCGACAAGAAACTATTTTTTCTTTTTTACCCTGCCTTAAGTAGGAATCTTATGTCTACAGTTTCTCAATCAAGAGGAACTTCCATATGTAAAAATGCATCAGATGGCTTGAGATTGTACGTCAAATAGAAAGTCATATAATTGAATTATGCATCCTCTTCTATTTTTTAAGTGCTTGGGGTGTTTCTATAACGAATGCCCAATAAGGATATGTAGAAAACCGCGAATGCCAACTTGTTTGTATTGCGGACAACTGTATACGGAAGTTGAAAAAGGACATCGCACGGATAAAGCAGAAAATACTGGCGTTCAGCACGTTCTTCTGATAGTGAAAAGTGGTATAGCCTCCTCTACTTTAGTACATAGAGAAAAGCAGAGTCTAATAATCATTGTTCAATGCATTCAAGGAATCTGCTATCCATGGGTTCAAACTAACTTTAAATTAATTAAATTGGCATTTGCTCATTAACTAGCATTTGACACGGAATTTCAGCACATTTGGCGTTCATGGTGATCTGCATTGGCGATATCGTCATTTGTTCATTGACATTTGCTCATTGGCATTCGGCACGCGTCACGCTTTGGCATTCGCCCACTGGACTTTATACTGGACAGTAGCCTTGCTGTAGAGACATTGACATAGCCTACATGTTTTGACTTTCGCATAGCCTATGTGCTTGCATTCGCATAGGCCTATTGGCATTCGCTCCTTGGCAAATATGCAATTTGCCCAAACACGCTTCGGCGTTTGTCCATTAGCCTTTGCAGTGGAAACATTGGCATTCATGCTTTTACTTTCGTGTATGATGTGTTGGCATTCGTGTGTAGGCCTGTTGGCATTCGCGCATTGGTAAGTATGCATATTGCTCTATCACGCTTTGGCATTCGCCCACTGGTATTTGATACTGACTATGGGTAATAGCCTTGCTGTAGGAACATTGACATCCATACTGTGACTTTCGTGTATGCTGTGTTGGCATTCACGTAGGCCTATTCGAGCTCTCTAATACTAGCTAGCTAGACCTGCATCACTCTTCGCGTTTAGATGTACCTTTAAACTACTTTTACTACTAAGCCTAGTGCTGTAAAGTCCTTTGAAATGTCTCATGGTTTTTTAAGGCTCCCGTATCGGGTTTATCATAACGTCCATTGGCATTCGTTACCACATGCAAAATAAGTTGGCATTCGACGGCTTTTGGAGGCGAACACCTGGCATTCGCTCATTTTAACGGTAATGTGCCGGCATTCGTTGTCATTCCTTTTAGTTTGTTCCAGTGCTTGCATGGTGAATGTTGCTGCTGGACCTACTCCCCTTCCCCTCCCAGCAGTGTTGAAAAGCGTTGCTCAATTTCCCACATACACTATTGAAAATCATCTGGTTTCCCCCTAGCTTTTGTGTGCCCAATAACAAGCAAATGCATGTGGTATTTGTGTTGTTTCGGCCAGCCACCACAGTTTGTGGGGGGTCAGTTAATGCCTAAAAGGTTGCAATCCTCTCACAGTTGGGATGGAAAAGGGGCACTGAGGAAAAATCTCATTACATGTAATATACAGTCCATCAATAAAAACATTTTTTGTCCAAAAGGGCACAGCATCTTTAGTCCTTCCTCCCCCCCCCCCTCCCCTGGTAGCACCTGACCCTATTTCCTCAATTCATTATGTGGAAATTTACTTCAGCCCAGCTGCACAATAGCTTGTATAAAAAGATACTTCTGGTTAAATTGTCATCACCCCCATATTTCTGTCAGCCTCTTCGTATCTCATACCATCTATGACAAAGATTGATGCTCATCTCATTGAAGTCCTATCTGATATTACATTGTCCTTTAATTCCTTTTACATGTATCACTTGGGTAGTTGTTTGACCTTTACATATATCTTTTTCATTCCTGTTACATGAAAGGACCTGCCAAATGTTATTCCAAGATTAGTCGCTGTCAGTAAAACGAAACCGGTGACGATGATTCAGGAGGCCTATCAGCAAACACAAAGGAGCTTTGGTGAGAATTATGTAAGTGCAATCAGAAAATGGAAATCCTTGCCTTCACTCTGGTAGCAATCACTTTTGGATAGAAACATATGATACCACATATTGTAGCAGTCATATTGTAGTAGTGAGTGCTTAACTAGAATACTGACAAATATCACACAAATCTTAAAATTGATTTACATATTTCTTTAAAGGGGAATTCCAGTCAAGGAACATGTCTTCTGAGTTATTCAAGCCTTTTCATTTGAAATGGACAGAGACAGGGGAATAAGCCATCTAATTTCTAATTATGTAGGTTAATCATGTTGGTAATCGCTAGTTGTTGACTTCGTCACAAGCCACAGAGATCACAGTCAATTATATCGTAATGGCCATGCCTTTCGTATACGTGCGTAGTTTTAGAAACTCTGTTGAGAGGGAAGTTTGAACAGATCATGGTGCCCATGAGAAGTTCATTTCAAAATGTGAAGAATATGAATGAAAATGGTTTGAAATGTCTAAAATATGTTAGAAGACATGTTCCTTGCCTGGAATTCCTCTTTAAAGAAATAGATTTAACCTTTGCAGTAATAGAAACCTTAATTGACTGTTCATTTACTTTAAAATTATGGAACCTTTTAGAGCTAAACAACTCAAAATGCATTTCATAGTAAACCATTTCCCTCATAATTCAGGTTCAAGAACTTGTGGAGAAATCTCACAATGCGGACATAGAAGCCAATTGCCCAGATATAAGGTGGCATTTCATTGGTCACTTACAGAGCAACAAAGTGAAGAAACTCTTTGGTAGGTATATACTAAAAGACAAAACAGTGTTTGGCAAAAAAGGCAGTGGGTATCACAGGATACAATGAGTTGCTCTGTTTTGTTGTAAATCATCATGTCTACTGTTTCAGCTTTTGCCTAATATGGCAACCAGTCATACTTATTTCAAATTTCTGCAGTAATACATGTATTGGGATTATTACTGGTGAGAATGAGTGGTTGGGACATCAGGGGTAAAAGTATTGAATGATTTTCTGTGTATTTTCATTAAGAACTGTAATGTCAGTATTTTGTCTCATTTTCTCTTTTTGTTTGTTTGTTTGTTTATTTGTTTGTTTAGAGACTCATAACCTCTTCATGGTAGAAACGGTGGACTCAGAAAAGATAGCCAAAGAATTGAATAAACACTGGAAAGAAGAAAATAAGAAGTTGAAGGTCATGGTTCAAGTTAATACAAGTCAAGAGGAAGGTAAGTGATTCATGTCTGTGAAGGGAAAGGTTAGGGAGCAGATTGGGGAACAGAAGGTTTAAAGTATATGTATCCAATTTTGAAGTATCCATGTGCTGATCTGCAGCCCAATTCTTTTTTGACTAATGCTCGTGGCTGGTGTGGTCAAGATTGTTTCTTAATTCAAAGATGTCAGTAGTTAAATGTCACCCTAGTGCCGTTGTTCACTCATGATTAATTTAGCCAGTTACAGTTAACTCCTGCATGTTGGCAATAGTTTCTAGAGTCAAATCACAAGTACACCTTTGGGCTTTTCAGCTTTTGCTGGATTGCAGGGAAAGAGTTTGGGGGGGGGGGAAGGTGGAATGTGGGGGGAGATAAGTGGTTGTGGTGAGGAGCAAATGTCGTTAAAAGTTGGAGTGTTGAGATATTTGTTGTATGTCTTTAGTAATTGGAAGTGGTAATATAGTATGTTACATGAGGTGTGGACATACAGTTTCGCAGTAAACACGACAGTCCTGTCCAGGGCTACAGTAGAGTGAGGTACCAGCATTATATAGATCTTAAGGTCAGTCTGTGACCAATTTGCTGCACGTAGAGAGTAAGATAGACTTGTCAACTCTGTTTGTTTTATGTGCACTGCATAAACGGATTGATTTACAGGCAATTTTTGTCATGAAAATGTCCAGCTTTTCCCAGGATTTTACCCTCAGCCTTGTCTAAAGTATCATTGCGAGCAAGTACGTACATTTACCAATTTCTATTTCATTGTTACAGCTAAATCCGGGGTAGTGACTGAGGACTGTTTCAGTTTAGTGGAGTTTGTAACAAAGCAGTGTCCTAATCTCCAGTTTGCTGGACTTATGACGATAGGATCGTTTGACCATGACCTGTCCCAAGGTCCCAATCCAGACTTTCAGGTATTGTGGAGTATTTCAGTGTTATTTTCTCTTTTGTTCCTCGATACATGATGAATAGAAGTTTTATGTAGGACTGAGAGAAAATTCGACATTTATCTATTAATAGTAGCACATACTTGTATGTTCATTCTTGCAGTTTATCAGCATATGAAGTGATGCTCATAGTGGTTTATTGGTTCCTTGCGTTAGCAAAGGAACCTATGCAGTCAGGTTGGCGTGTGTGTATGTGTGTGTGTGTGTGTGCATCTTTGACACTTGCTTAGGATCGCTCTAACTCAATAGAGGAAAGTCAGATAAAAGTCAAACTTGGTATGTAGGTTCACCATATTGAGAAGGTGTGCCCTATCGTTTTTGGTGGAGGTCAAAGGTCATCTGGGGGAACTGGGGGCAAAAGTCTGTTTTGCTTGGGTACGCTGTAACTCAATAAGGGAAAGTCAGATGAAAGTCAAACTTGGTATGTAGTTTCACCATATTGGGAAGGTGTGCCCTATTTTGGTGGAGGTCAAAGGTCATCTGGGGGAACTGGGGGCAAAAGTCTGAAAACCTTATGCTATGGATGCTCATATGTACCATCAGTCCCCTCCAGTGCATCATGAAAGTACTGCTTGAGTTAGCAATTTCTTGATCAAATGAAAAAGAAGCAGTGTTGTTTGCACTACTGGAGGTGGTCACACCAGACAAGTTTTGCCTGGATCAGTTTACCTCCTCGTACCTGAGTGCTAATGTGTGCATTCATGTAAGTGTCTTTTCAATTAGTGAGGTGGGCAGGTAACAATGAAAGATAATAAGTCAATTGGTGTTCTTACCAGTTTCAACTAGACCCCAGTATTCCCCCAGGGCATACTATCAGTTTATTGGACTTTAAAGGGGCATAGATGGGATAAGCCATATTGCAATTTGCAGAGCCCCTTCTTGAAATGAGAAATGCTCAGCTGTTTGTGTTTTGTAAAATGAATGGGATATTGCTGTATATTGCAGAAATCAACATCTTCAATTCATTGCATTAATTGAAATGACTTCTTTGATATTTATGAACTCAGGCATATCATTTTACAGTATGTATATTCCAAGTACAAGGAACCATAGTGCCCCTAGGCTGTTGTGAAATCATGCAAAATACTTCTTCTCTTACAGATTGTATGTAACACTGTTGATGGTTGGTCACATTAGTGCTATGGAAGTGGTTCCATGTGGGTGCATGTTTGTCATGTTTGGGGTCTAATGTCTGAAATGGGCCATTTTATAGAAGCATGAAATGTGTTTCTCTCTCTACAGATTTTATGTTACAAAAGTGAGAGTTCATGGTCAGAAATGGACCATAAAGGCTATTGTACAAAATAATGCAATATGCTCCCTTTTACTTCATAATATGCTCTCCATCTGTGCAAGGAACCAGAGTGCCCTTGGGCTCTTGTATATTGTGTTCTCCAAGATGATTGCTGCAACCCAATTCTTTACAATATCTTTTGCCCGTGTGATAGTCCCATGCAACCATTTACCAGGTGTAATTGTAGCGACCGTTTTGCCCCTCAAGTTCTGAAATTTCTCAGGCTTTTTAATGGATCTCATCGGATTTACACAAATTATTAAACAAAACTCATTTTACTTTGGTATTGTACCTTCAGAATTTACTCAAGTGTCGACAGGAGGTGTGCAGAAGGTTCTCTTTACCTATAGACTCAGTGGAACTTAGCATGGGGATGTCCGGTGACTTCGAACATGCAGTAAGTGTGGTTAAGCACTGCGGGTAAAGTGTAACATGAACAGATTATGGGAATGATGTTAAGAACACTTTATTTGATAAGAATTTCCTCATTTTGAAATAAGAGATACTGTAGTATTCTGGTTTGGATGTATCTTCCATGTGTAAGATATCTACCATGTGTATGATAACAGTAGGCAAATTTAAACACTGACGTATCAATAATTTAAGATGTTTTGCCAGGCTTCTCTACAGTACATTTGGATGGTCATGTTGACCTGTTTGTAATTTCAGACATTGACCAATGCAGTGTGGTATCTTGTAGATAATGGTTTGTGAACCCAGCTCATCCCCAGGGTTATAACATTTTCACCCTCCCCTTCTTGATGTACCGCGTTGTGCAATGTTTCATTATTGCAAAAGGAATATCACCGGATGTGTTTCATTGAGATATGTTAAACGCTGCACATTATGCATGGATACAATCTACAATACAATCTACAATACAATCTGCATACATATGCACTCAGATATGTCATGCATGGTTGTGTTTCTCATGAACTAAAGAACTTGTTAGTGAAGTTAAATAGCAAAATTTGGACCAATAATGCAGCATTGTTTCTATAAAGCTAGGTTAGGACTTTCAGTTTTGTCTCTGGGAATCATCAGTGGCTGAAAACATGTACCTTGAAGAAATGTCATATGTGAGATCATTCCATAACTAATTTTACCAGACCCTTAAAAATGCATGGTTTGCTCGAGATACATTTTCTTTCCACATTTTCTTTCCATTGCAGATCGAGGTTGGAAGTACAAATGTGAGAATAGGTAGCACTATATTTGGAGCAAGAACATATTCAAACATTAAGCCAAAGTCAGACCAAGGATCTGGGAGTGTGGACAAGAAGATGGCTGACATGAAAGTGTCTGACACATGAGACGAGTTATTTGTGACTTTTTCATGATGACTGGCTTTGGAGGAATCATGTTACATTTGCGAATATGTCAATCACATTCAGAAGCTTTCTCTCTGTGGATACAGGAATAGGATGGGTTTACTTTTGAGGAAATTAAGAGAAGGCCAATTGGTGAGGTAATGCATGGTTGGTGAAATGGCTGAGGTGAATAACAATTTTGAATGGTTACTCTGTCATCTCTTTCATAGCAAAAGTTACAAGTGTAATTGACATATTGTGTGAGTTTAAAGATATGTCAATATCAACAAAAGGATATTCAAAAGAGATAAGCAGATGAGAAGTTGGGGAGTGATGACGTTCTCTGAAATTGGAAATGAAAATTGATAGAAGAGGGAGCATTAGCCTCTGCATTTGGATAAGCTGCCGAGACAAATGGACAGTACTAAAGACAATGATGGTTCAGGAGAGGCACTCTGCTAAGGTAACAAGATAAGGATGAAGTCGTATATTGATTTAGATGTGTGCAGAGTTTCATCACCGACAGTCACTTCGCTATGTGCTTCTTTGTTTCGACTGTCAGGCATCCATTGTGCAGTACTTGTCACTGACGCCATGTTGCGCACTCAGAAATATATCACACTTTTTGTGCATGGGTAGTGACAGCTAGTAGACCAATTGAATCGAAATGAAGTCACATAAAGGGTATCAACTGACAAATGTACCTCAGGCTGTCGTCAACTTGTGGCAATTAAAAGGATGGCTGATGGCTGTAATATAGGCCCTACAGATACTCATGAATGTATTGATAATCACAACATTACAGAGATTTTGCCCTGTAGTAAATTGCATATGTCATGAATGGATTATTGGTCTGTTACTCTTGACATTTTAATATCCCTCAACACTGCCCTCTCACAAGTTCAATTGTTTTTATCACATCAGTTTCATTTGTGAGTCCTTTACTGTAGATCTTTAAGGGGCATTGACAAGAACTGCACCCTTACACAATGGATGTTACAGGCAGTCATTCATCAGCCCAAGCTACATTTTTAGCAAGAGGAAAGCAAAATTCTCAGTTGGTTCTGCTTTTTGTTTGACAGCTGATCGAAATATATGCAGAGTACACGGAAAACACAGGGACCTGTTGTTTTGATTAAACATCTGGACGAGTTTTAGACAGGCTGTGGGAGAGGATAGAAGTGGTTGGGAGAATTGAAACTGTCTGGAGTGATGAGCCACTTTCATTTAGGCAGTGAACATGTTTGCTGGGACTGCACCATAAGTTACAACAGGGATAATTCAATTAACATGAAAATGTATTTTCCTAGAATGATATACCTTATTTATTGATAGCTATTGGAATGTCAAATACACTTTAGTATCATCTGAATATTCTCTGCCTGAGTCTTGAGTGAATGAGAGCTTCTGGGAGGAAAAGTTTGTTTGCAATTACAGATACTTTGTACCATCTCTGTATTGTTCTTTCAAGTTCTTTGTCTGACAAGGTTTTAAGCACTTCCTAATACCCTGAGGCTGAGAACCTATCCCCATGACTTCAGTATACACATCAACATTGTACAAAACTATTATGATGTCACATCAAACTTCCATCTGAAGTATGTAATACACCCAATTAAGACAAAACTGTATTGGCTCATGGGCTTGAAACTTAATCCAAAGCAGAGTGAGTCACATACAATGCGGAGAGGAAAGTGATGTTTCACTTTAAAACTGAAACACGAAGGCTTTGGCTTCAGGAACTGTCATGGAAGCCAACTTACTTCAAGTATTTTTAAGCAGAGGGATAGCAGAACCCTTTCATTCTAGCCTTCATGCCACTGGAGGCCAGCAGAACTAGCATGCAAATTTCAGGCAGTCAATAACCCAAGAAACTTGCCTCCCTGACTCTCCTTTCTGAGGATGCTGACGAAGCCATCTAATTGTAGCTGTTATGCTCAATTTCATTAAATGTTTTATGGTGGATAAGTAACATTAGAGATTAACCTTTTAAGGAAACGAAAAAGAAATCCGACGTGGTATCTTCCTTGCAATTCTTTATGTAGCTCTGTATAATACCAGCTAGCCATGATCATTAGCATCCTGTGATACTGCAGTGGGAATTAAACATTTTAACTGACCATCTAATGTGGTGCTGATATGGCAAAGTTGTAAGATGCCAAAACAAATACTTGCCATTTCTAATTCCGCGGGAGTGTGACAGTGCCACAGAATGCTGGTGTAGGTTACTGTCACCTCGTACACAGTATATTCAATAGGATATTTATGCTTTCAGATCAACTCTAAGATGTCCTTTATTGGAGCATTGTCGTGATTAGACAACCCATAACCTTCTTTTGTAAACGATGGATTGTTCCTAACATTCTCTGCCACCGTTGTAGTGCTAGGTGCTTTCTTGTACGGCTAAGCCAAACAAAATGATTTGTTATTGTACCATGGATGTTATCCTTTGTACACCTTGGTCTCCTGTCAAAGTTGGTGTTGTGTTTGGTACTTGCGTGAAATACAATATACTGAAATGCATTTCTGTATCTCCACAAAGGAATTCTGGGCTTTAAGTTGAAACACCATATGGGATTTAACTCCCATTTTGCTCTTTAAAGTCTTTGTAATCATTCCAGTTCTGAGTGAAACTGATTTCTGTTCATAAAATTCTGTCAACTGCTTGCATAGCATGTCATACATAGGTAACGATTTCACATCCAAAGCAGCTTGACATAGCCACTGTCTATTGTAAACACATTTTAACAGCGGTAGTATGTGACCCATGCCTTGCGATATGAACTGAAGTTCATAGGACTTCTAGTTTACTAACAATGAGAAAATAACCACAAAAGAAACTTAGATTAACATAAGAATTTCTATTTCTCCCTCTCTGAATATAGCATACACAGCATTATTCAGTTTCGGACGAAGACATAGTGCAGCCAGCAGTTACATATCATATTCTGAAATCTGATATCCATAATAACCCCACCATCAATAATTACATATTTTCCTTTTTCAATTGCTGACTACCGCGTGCTGGTTACTTGTGAAATTACTGTACACAAAGTACAAAGAGGGAAAAGTGAAACTGAATCAAACCATCTGAAACCACAAGGATGCGCAGTTCTTTGAAAAATTTCTGCTTGTTGATTACTTTCAAGGGTATGCAAAAAAGAAAACATCAGAGCAAACAATGAAAAAGAGACCTTTTATTCTGAGTCAGCATCTCTAAGGAAAACCAACCAGGCTTTGAATATGTAGGCTTGCAACAATGTAAAGACATGACACCACACAATATTTATGAGAGTGAACTGCTTTGCAAGAAGTCACACTGCCTTTAATTACAAAGTTGAAATTGACTGCTGTCTTATGTGTATTTGTCAGCAATATAAATGCATGAATTTTGAGTTCAAGACGCGGCAGGCAGAACTACAAAGTTGAAGCTATGAGTGGGGTGGTGGGTGTGGGGGGGGGGGGGAGCAGGATACACTTCATTCACTAGGATAATAAATCCTGTGTGATCTAATTTGAATATTCATCACTCTGACACAATATGTAGTGAGGTAATTTGGAATTAGAATCAACAAAGATTGTCTCTCTGTTGCACCAGCTATCTCCATGACCTTTGATCCCTTAAATTGACAAAATGTTCATTCTGGAACAAGGAGAAACCAAGTCCAGGGCTAGTTGTCATATCTTTCGATCATGTCATCTTTAACATGATCCACCAATTTACACCGGAGATGAGGGGATGTCTCAAGCACAGGATTGTGGGCTTGGTTGATAATGCCATCACAAAGATTCATTAGAAGTCATCTCTTGTTCCTTCTTCAGTTCTTTTCTTTATCTTTATCTTCCTCCTCTGACTGCTTCTCGGAGGAAGATTCTGATGATGATGAATCTGAGCTTCCACTCTGTTCTCTCTCCGAGGCCATCTGACGTAAAAAGAGGTAAGGAAATGAAACTATTTCAGAATGAACAGCAGATTGAGGCACATACGTCACATGACGGCATGAATTTTTAGGGTATGTCTTTTAATTAACAGTTCCATATTGAATATATTTCTGCCAAGTGAAGGTTCTGAAGCTGTGAACGCAACTTGCTTGGAAGGGAATCTGTTCAACCTTCACAGTTTTGATAACTGTGAGTGGATCAAAGCAACAAGCTTATATGCTGACACTGTCAGGGTCAACAGTTTAAATTCAAAATAAAAAAAGGTGAAATATGGAACTACCAAGGGCTATTTTACATATGGCATAACACAGGCTAGAAGTCTGAGTATTTCTTTCTGCACCATAGCTGGTAACAGGATCCTTGGAAGAATGGGACGTCTCGAAAAAGTGATTCCTCAGTGTTGTCAGAATAGAACTAGACAGAACTAGTTTAGATAGAACTACACTAAAAACTAATCACAGTATTGCCAACCTTGTTCTTCTAACATAATTTGAATCGAATGAATCATACAGATGGTAGCAATGCTCACCTTTTTGTACGCTGCCTCAAAGAGTTTGAGAGATGACTGTTGGAGGGCTGATGATGCCTGCTGGATCTCTTCTGGTGTTTTGTTGTCTTTATCGGCAAGAACTGCTCTCACCTTTTCAATTTCTTCTTTAATTAATTTGCACTGATGATAAAAACAAAGACATGCCGGTCACAAATATTTCTATTTCCCCCTTACCAAACAAAACAAGCACTGAAGATTGTCAGCTAGGGAATGCTTTTTGTTTGGTTTCAAACTTTCACAATGAAACAGACAACTGCTTCATGAATTCTACTACACTGGTGAAAATGTAGGTGTTTTTGTGTGTGGGTGATGCTAACAGTGAATTAAGGGTGAATTAAGTTTAAAATAAGGGTTAGAGCATCGTGCATATCACACTGATAAATTGCTTGTTCTGTGTGACAAGTAGCACAAAGCAAACTACCTGGACATCACTGTATGTTATTACTTTGTCCAATGTCACAAACCATCTATTTCAGATCAGAAGCATACCAGACACCTGCCAAAGGCCAGTGTATGCTCAACGCTGAGCTATGCAAACTAGCTACCCAAATTATTGCTTCATATTATTAACTACATTTTTGAATACATGGCAAGAAAGTGCAAATGCACATCATTGCTATGGATAATTTGAAATTTCAACCATGAATATTCAAACACTTATTTGGATTGTAAAATGACGGCACAGTTGACTGAATCATTCCACGGCTTATCATCCATTGCTTAATGCGAACCCCAGCAGGCAAAATTAAGCGTAACAAACCTCTTCCTCTGGTAATTGGTCTTTGAATTCTTCCATTTTGCTCTCGGTATCGTGGACAACGTTCTCTGCAAAGTTGACTGCTTCGACTGCTTCCTGTGATGACAGAACAGAGACTTCTTTTACCCACCACAGAGGTATAGATCAACCCCAAAGAAATAAACACAGCTTGTAAATATTCACGTGAAGAAAATGTGACTTGAAAATGTAATTGACAATAAATTTATAGGGATTGGCCACTGTAAAAGATTGCCATTTCGTAAAACTTGTGGGAATTTTCCCCTCTTTATTGGTGAAGACCATATCTAAATAGCATGTTCCATTTTTGAAGTTACTGATTTTTAAAAGAAGAAATGGTACATTGCACCATGGGAATTCTGCCATGTCACACAGATGCAACTTTAATATCATTTACATTTCTTCATAATCTTCACTGCCTTCAATGAGACACTATGATAGTTTAAGAGATGTGATCTTAAATTTCAGAGTATTTGAAGGTCAATCTTCAATAAACCCAACCTAGATTATCCACTGGTATCAAATTTTAAGGTTGAATAATCACTTCAATTTCAAAGGAAAACAAAGCTTTTTCCAGTTATTTGCCATTATTAATTGACATTTTGTAACCTTGAGGTAAACTGGAATTCTTTCTTGTCTAGAAAAGTCTCTCTTCAAACAGCAATATATTGAGTAACAAGATATTGGTGTGGGGCTTGAAGTGCCTGCAGTGAAAAACTGTTCTTCTCTTTCATTTATGAACATCTTAACTTGTCAGTGAAATAGTCTTTTAAACACTCAGCAGTTGAGACAGGTTGGACCTACCTTCCTCTTCTTATCTTCAGCTGCATACTTCTCTGCGGCCTGCACCATGTTTTCGATGTCATCCTTGCTGAGTCCTCCTGAAGACTGGATGATAACTATCAAACAGAAATAAAAAGAAATGAATACATCTCATCTGTCACTTTACTGTAGGAGCAACAAACATGTCAGAGCGATACTTCACAAGTGCAAGAAGGACCAACGGACCAAGATTAAAAGAGTATCAATGCCAGCAAACAACTTGCACAAAATGATGGCTTAAGACTTATTGCAGTAAATGGAAATATAAATGACGATGTGTGAGGGTAACTTGTTTTTAAAATAGACAACATTACCATAAAACTGCTCTTTTAATTCTGACTGCTATCTCTTTAATCTAATCCTTTCTTTGTTTTCTTTCAGTTCCTTTAAACTTACTCTGTTGTTCTTTTCCTGTTCCTTTGTCTTTGGCAGAAACATTTACGATGCCATTTGCGTCAATGTCGAAGGTAACCTCTATCTGTGGGATTCCCCTGGGAGCTGGTGGAATTCCAACCTAGAGGGACAAAAGAACAGTCGATAGTTACACATCACAAACTACCTTACAATGATATGGCGACTGCCTTAGAATACCATGGTGATGGAAGCATAACAAAGTAATCATAGGACTATAAATTCAATCAGTCTCATCCATCATGACTGTCCAGACACATCCACGATAGGTTTGATTTATTAAAATTCAATTTTTAGAATGCTTGTCGAAATGTTAATCCCAAACCAAAGAGAGCTATTTGATATCACGTAAAAGAGTTGGTGTTTGTCATTTGTTTCACACCATGAAACTTTCATCACTTCGTACTAAGCTACCCCACACAAGCAACCCTTGAAGTAGTTTCAATATTTGCATAAAGTGTGACACCATTTCTCCATGTCTTTCACATGCTGCAAATGGAGCGATTATGGAGGATGGGATGTACACACTATGACAGCATTTCTTCAAGCATGTCACATGCTGTATATGGAGCCTGGAGCTGCTTTGGAGGAAAGTTTCTGTACTTTGCACCACATTCCTCCCTGCAGTGCACATGCTACATATGGAGCTACTGTGGAGTATGGGTAGACTGGCAAGACATACAGACAAATAAACCAACATATGCAGTTATCCTCACAAGCCCTAACTTACCAGTTGAAATTGCCCCAGAAGTTTGTTATCCAAAGCCATTTCTCTCTCTCCTTGACAGACTTTGATTTCTACCTGTGTTTGACCATCAGCAGCTGTAGAGAATACCTGACATAGGAAAGAACGTTTAAACCATTTCTGTATAGAAGCTTTCATACTTCGCACGATTTTTTCCAAAGGCGACCCAATTCCCTTTTACAACTGCGCTCACAAAAGTATAAAGGGATCTACATAGATTTAAGAATGTCTGACAAATGCTAAAAAATGTCTTCAGTGAAACAATCAAAGTGAAGGGTTGAGGGAAATTGAGAGGTAAAAAAGGGTGAGGGGTGAAAACTGTTGTTTCATCTTTCTCGCTAACAGCAAACTTCAGATGGAACACTATCTTGACAACAGATGATAATTTTGTTGAAGAAACAAACATATTTGGGTTGCATAGTGTTATATATAGCCCCAGTAGCTGATTGACTACAACATCTTGTCTCTTAGCCCTACAGGGCAATGACAAGGTATTGACAGGGAATGAGATTACAAGTGATCAGATATTTCTGTAGACTTGAAAGTATTCCTTTCAGTAACTGGCATTTCAAGGTCAGCATGCTCAAACTATTTTACCTGAAACAGCCCTCAACATGATGTCATAGACACAGAGATAACTTCTAACCTGACTTTGCGAATGGTTGGTTTGCCTCACCTGTGATTTTTTGGTGGGTATGGTAGTATTCCTGTTGATGAGTTTGGTGAACACACCACCAAGTGTTTCTATTCCCAGTGACAGAGGGGTAACATCCAACAGCAGTACGTCAGTGACATCACCAGCCAACACCCCACCTTGAATGGCGGCTCCCATGGCAACCGCCTCATCAGGGTTGACAGACTTGCTCGGTGGACGACCAAAGACCTCTTGAACTGTTTGTTGAACCTAGGGAAACCAGACACTGGACAGTAAAGGTAACAGCATGGCATTAAATCAGAACAGCAATCCTTCAGTTATGCTATTTCAAGTTTCTCTTTTAGAAAACTATTAAGTGTAAACTATGTAATCAGATACACAAGGGAACTTGAACGGTGACTGATTCCAGAGTTAGTCTTATCCAGAAAAAGCATAATCTCACAGACAAAGTTATATATTTACTTTTCAGTTACTTCCTACTTTTTTATCATAAGAAGACTATAGTAGAACAATAATAACATCAACCAAAAACATTTTTCAGTCATGAAATATCTATCTATATAGTACTCAATAACCATCACTTGAAATCAAACTGACCAATGGGAATAGATATTCATATTCATACATGCAAAATGGGAATTAAACAATGCTTTTTTTTTTTAGTGGCTATGACATATGCCTGTGAATTTGACTTTCACTGACAAATTTTCAACTCATATTCCAGCCTTAAAGCTCTACATCTAAGTTTCCAGGCATGTACAATACTACCATAAGTGATGGTCTAAATCCACCAAAATGCACCTTATTCTTAAATTCATTTCACGGAAACAATCATATTATCCATGAAATGAGTCCATGACTGTATTTGTCAGATAAAATGTCCATGCAGTTACTTGCAATTTGAACTCTACTGACCATAATAACCTTTGAGCACCACCATAAGCAAAAAGCCATTTTGATTCACAATAAAATACGTACCCACCAAGTGTTGGTTTAATGCAACAAATTGTTTACAAGGTTTTCACAAGGAGACTCTTTTTGACTGCACATGCTCTTTACAGCCCCCCCCCCCCCCCCCCAAGAAAACAATACACTTCCTTTACTCAATGTGTTGTGCTGAGATACCAAATACCAATTCAGTCCAAGATATTGTTCCTGAGATATTGTATTTACAAAGTTCATACTAGGGGGTTAACCAATGTAGTTTTTCTTTGCTGATCCGGTGGACAATGTCTTTATTACAACATTGGCTGATATCCATTCCAACATTTTTGCTTTCAAGCCTGTTCTCTCCTAAAAAATTTCAATTGTAATGTATAGAAGTATTTAGCAACATACAAAATACTCCATCTGTGCAAACTTCGGATCTAAAAGATAACATGATTAAAAGGTTTTCACAGTTTAACCTTTCATAGATGCAAAATGACCTCCATCCAAAAACAAAGGGGTTCATCAACACAGTAAATATGACATCTGTCCAAACTTCCATTCTTGAAATATCATTTTAAAAGCATGGAGTCACGAACACACACACTACATGCCATCATGACTACAAAATTACGATTGCCATCGAAACAACTGCTAGTGAATATGGTTGATTCATTCACTGCAATGCTGGGTCTTGATCTTTTAAACTATAACACTTTTGCATCATTGCAACAAACTTTCCAGCAGATCCCTACCTTTGGCATTCTGGTCATGCCTCCCACCAGAAGTACCTCCTTGATATCACCCTTGCTGACTTCGGCATCTCTGATGGCCTTCTTGCAAGGCTCGATCGTTCTCTTAATAAGCCCATCTACAATGGATTCAAACTTGGAACGAGTCAACTTCAGATTCATGTGCTTAGGTCCAGAGGCATCCATGGTCAAATAGGGTAAGTTGATATCAGTCTGAAGGAAAAGTGACGATAAATGATGAATATTTATAATATCTTGGAAGTGTGAATGAGAGGCTACAATCAATGATGAATATTTATCAATAGACTATTCATTGTTAATGTACTGGAGATGTAACGGTAGAGGATAAAAATAAATGACACTATTATACATTGGTACTATGTATCAGAGGTGATATTTACAAATAATCTTTTCAGTGAAAGTCTTTATGAAAGCAAATACAACATCACTGATGCATTGGTAGTCAAGGAGGGACAATGATAAATGTTGAACATGTTATAAATCTAATTCACTGCTATTCTGCAGGAGAGGTTAAGTAAGATGATGAATATTTATGTTTCCTATCCATTTGAGAGTCTGAAGAAGAGGTGATGGTAGATGGTAAATATTAATAAATACATGTAACAAAGTTAAAGGGAAATAGGGCGTTTGTTTTACAGAAAACATCCATATTTTTAAAACCAATGTTTGTGGATGCAGAATGATAGATTATTCAAAATAAATAAGGACAGTAGTCTTTTTATCCAAGAAATAAGTTTCTCACAGATAGAAACTCAGTTATTTGATGCCCAAAACTAATTTGTTCACCCAAACTTTTCAAAATTCAAATGATGCATCTTCCGTTACTCATCACATTCATAAATTTTGATGAGATGAAGCTTTCGCAGATATTTATCGGTGACACTGAATGGTTTAACAATGATTAAAGCTATTTTCTTTACATGCCATATTGGTATATTCTAAACGCCCTATTTCCCTTTAAGAGCATAGAACATGCTCCATCCTCTTTTGCTAAATTTCAATTCATAATAGCCACTTAGCACCCATTTTAGTTCTGCTAACACCATGAAGGCTAATAAATAGAATGTCAAGCGTTTGTTTACTACGAGTAGCAAGCCAAAAAGCCTTATCAGCTAAGCAGTTCATCTTCCACAATCCTTTCGACCTGCTTCAAAATGAAAACATTCTTTGGTAAATTCTCAAAGCAGTCTTTAGAAAGAACACCTCTCATCATTTCTTTCACACTTTCTCACCTGTAAAGCAGAGGACAGTTCGATTTTAGCTTTTTCGGCAGCCTCTCTGAGACGCTGAAGAGCCATCACATCCTTGGTGAGATCGATTCCTTGCTGCAAAGATGAATGAAATTTGATTAACTGGTAACCCTTATCGCAATTGGAAATCAGAACAATTAACTTACTAGTACTGATTTTACATTACATTATGATCACTTCAAACTGGTTTAATATTTTTCAGATTGTTCTCTTTAACTCAATTTAAGCATCACAAGTCACCAAGTTCAAAAGGAGTGCCAAAAGCAAGAAGTACAAAGTGTGCAAAAAAGCGAATATGAATATTTATGTAAACTGTAATGCACCAAGTTGATGGCTGACACTATCCATATCTCTATAACTTATATACTATTTCTATTGAGTAATGACTTTGTACACAGACATGATGACAAAGAAACACAACAGGATTTATCTGTGTTCATTCATACTTTGGAAGAATCCTCAACTCCTATTGGCCCATTACAGTCAGGTGAGCATGCACAATCCAAGTCATAATACATGGTCAACTAAAGAGTAAAATCAACGGCAAATGAATACCATAGAAACATAGATTGACAGTGTTTTGTTCTCTGCCATCTTACACAAAACAATAGTGGTACTTTGTCTATCGCACACTAATATTGTTGACATGTTTTGAATGATACTCACCTTTCTTAGGGTTTGTTTTCAACAAAAACTGTTATTTGACAACCTAAGTTCCTCTTTTGTCTTTTTAATCACACTCTGGCTGTATATGAATGGACGATGCTGGACCTGTGCATTAACTTAGGACTATGCACTCTAGGGGTTAAGACTATCATTGGATTCACCTTGACTGCACCCTAGTGCATCGCTTGCATTGACACCTTACTCTGCATTATCCTACAGTTAATGCATGGTCTAGTGTTGACTAACCTTTCATTGTGTTCTGATTGCCTGCAATGAATGGCGCAGAACTTTCACCAATCACTACATTATGAGCGCTGAAAAGAGTGATCAAAGAATATGTGTACAATGCCATTCTCAATGTAAGATTAGTCAAAGCTCCTCTTCACTAACACTTACCTCTCTCTTGAACTCACTGACAAGAAACTGCAAGAGAGTGTTGTCAAAGTCTTCACCACCGAGGAATGTGTCACCATTGGTAGACTTGACCTCAAAAACACCCTTTTGTATTTCAAGGACCTGAAATGTCGAAGGTTCCACCACCCAGATCATACACAGCGATGCTGATGATCAGAAATTACAAATGGAACAAAATTCATCCTACGCCATTGACTGTGTACGTTGCAACAAACTCTTTACCTTGCAAATTTTTAACAAGGAACTCGAAGGACTTTGTGTTTCCTTGCCAATATTCATAAAGAACACAGGACAACATATCCATAACAATTTTGAAATTCAAACACCTTGTCCTTCTATAAAGACCATGTCTACACCAAGCTCTTTTGACCACTGTGTGTACTAAGCTGTTTTATGTTTTCACAATTTGACCTCTGGTGACCTCAAATGAAATCTGACCTCCACCAAAATGAATGGGAATCAACTACTCACTACGACCAACCCACACACGTATGAAATTAAGTGTGAAATTAGTCAAGATTACGCTTCTTGAGATACTGTGTTTACAAGATTTTTACAGTTTGACCTCTGGTGACCTCAAATGACCTTTGATCTCTACCAAAAATAGCAGGGATCATCTACTTAATACCACCAATCCACACATCAAGTAGGACATTAGTCAAGGCTATGCTTCTTGAGATATAGTGTTTATTTAGTGTTTACAAGGGTTTCACAGTTTGATCTCTGGTGGATTCAAATGGCCTTTGACCTAGACCAAAAACAAGAGGGATCATCTACTCAATAGGACCAACCCACAGACCATGTATGGGATCAGTCAAGGTTACACTTCTTGAGATATTGTATTTACAAGCACGGTGTCACATACAAACACACACGACATAACCATCGCATATATTCCTTTTGCCTTCTGCAAAAATACTGCTAAATCTCTAAGACCACAGGAACATAAGCTTGTATAGATGTTTGTGAGAAAATTTCTGTGTGCTTCTGCAAAAACACATAAACCCTACTTTTAATAGTTGCTCTAAAGCAAGGTTATATCGTCAGGTACCTGTCACATAATGTGACTACAGGCCAAAGAAGCATAGAGACAATACTACACATTTACAATTTTGACATGAAAGATAAATTGTGGTACACTTACATTCTATCATCACTTTTATCCATGCCATAGGCAAGGGATGCAGCTGTTGGTTCATTAATGACTCTGAGTACATTCAAACCAGCAATCTGTCCGGCATCTTTTGTTGCCTGGTAACAAAATAAGGTGCAACAGAAATAACTCCCATTAATTTCTGCATATTGTAATACTTCACCATATACTTACTTACCAGTAACTTCCACATATATTAATGATTGCTTTCAATTATAGCAAACATATTTCTAATCTTCTAGTACATTCTACTCTCCTGCTACACAAAAACAAACAGATGCAGAAAGGAACATTGAGCTTCAGCAATTACTGCAGAGATAACAGCCAACAACATTGAGGTAGTAGCACATACTCCTCTGGTACAATTATCATGTCATAATAATGGCTTTGAAAATGTTACTTAAAAATAAAATTCTTTTACTCAATTTGACCTTGCAGTAACACCTGAAAAATTTTCTTATGAGATATGAGAAAATCAATGGAAAAGTTTGCATGACTGGTAAATCTGATTAAGTTTGTATATTGTGGACAAGTGGTGTGATTCCTATGATTTTTAAGTATCAACAAGTATCAATCGTATGAATATAAACAGCTGTGAATAACAAATATTATTCTTAACTCAAACTTTGAATATCACTGGCTGGATAGGGAATCAAGAAAATGCTCCTCCTTTGAAATTCTGGATCAAAATCTGATCTTGATGTTAACTATAATAACCACTTTTTCGCCATGCTACATCAAAATTATGATTTTTTATTGTGGAATTATGCTTCTAGAAGAGAAACATGCGATGAGTCCATGCACACATAAAAAATTTCCTTGAAAGTCCAGTAAGGTTCATCCCTGTACTGTTGCACTACACAGAGTATCTAGTCCCCCCCCCCCGCCCACCCCTAAGTATGTTTTCATGGTCTTGCGACCTGTAACATCAGAGCTTTCTATCTGCATCAATGTGATTTTGCATCCCACATGCAGACATTTACTTCCAATCTCCCAACTTGATATCAAACACACAGAATGTTACATTGAAGGCGCAATCTCGAGTAATTGAATCACAAAGATGATGCAAACAGACCTGTCTCTGTGAGTCGTTAAAGTATGCAGGGACTGTGATGACTGCATTCTTCGCTGAGTGGCCCAGGTAGTTCTCTGCGGTCTCCTTCATCTTTATCAATATAAATGCACCGATCTGACTGGGTGAGTAGGTCTTGTCTTGAGCTTTTAACCAAGCATCACCATTGTTGGCTTTTATTATTTCAAATGCAACACTCTTTCTGCGAAACAAATGCAAGAGGGAGAGAGGGAGAGTGAGCAATAACAGCAGATGAAATGAGCATTTAAACTCCGTTTATATCTATGAATAAATGTCAAAATAATATTTTGTAAATGACACTGGTCTTTACATGAAAATTTCAAAACAAGTTTTGAGAAAAGTTAAATACTCACATATCCTTCTGGGTTTCTGGGTCATCATACCTCCTACCAATCAGACGCTTTGTTGCGTACAGGGTGTTCTTTGCATTTGTTACTGCCTGACGCTTAGCTGGCATGCCGACTATCCTTTCGCCCTCTGGAGTGAAAGCCACCACAGATGGTGTTGTACGTGCGCCTTCTGCATTCTCCAGTACTTTGGCTGTCTTCCCTTCCATGACTGCCACGCAGGAATTAGTCGTCCCGAGGTCAATTCCAATAACTGCACCTTTAACTGTGTTATCTGATGCATATCTTCTGGGTTGTGTGAATTCTGGTCTAGCTGTTAATGTGCTCTGCAATGATATGAGAGGCAAAACAATAACCAAAGAGTACCCAACAGTACAAGACCTACAGTATATACTTCTTGAGTTTATTTTGATAGCATATATTGATGGTACAAGATTTCAGGCACTCAAACAGCATAGGAGAGATCATTCAGTATAAAGAACTAATATAACAAGACCTCCGAGCAATGTTCCCTCCACATATAACATAGCATCATTCGAATACACATACTGTATCAAACTTCTATTTCAGTAGAGGTAATTTCCCAGTTTTGTTGTTTGAAAGATATACGTCATGCATGTTTGTGTACTGAAGCTTAAACTTGATGAAAACAAAGTGAGAGTGCTGTGGCCTTAATTTGAAGGCAACTTTTAACACATTGCACCTTCCAAATACAAACACAATTTCAATGGATTTTCATTAAGGTTTTCCTTCTGCAACTTTTGAATAAGCCAGCTCTTCTCTAAATGTGTGTCACGTGAACTTGAATGCTTACAATCAACCTTTTAATCTTGAACTGTGAGTCAAATGTGTCTGTGTGTATACTGTGCTACTATATGCTGCACCACAACATGGTCTCACATGCTGTACCTAATATACAGATATTTTGTCTGGCAGAGTGAACACGTCTGAAAATTCTTGTCAGTACAAACACGTTCTGTACGGAAATATTTAAATGCAGCTGTGGTAATAACCCATCCAATGCCTTGTAGGTGAAAACAGCAAGATTTGTATCCATAATGATGGTTAATATAAGGAGGTTGAAGTTTCTAAAATGAAGACTTCCTAAAAAGAGGAAAAAGAGATGTAGTCCCAGAGAATCACTTTAGTAACATGTTGGATGGTACTCCTGGTTGAAATGGCGAAGAATCAATGGTTGAAACGGGGAAGAATCAATGTCTCGAAAGGTATCTTGAGGATATTGCTAGGCAGAGAATGTTTGAGCTTGGATAAAATGCCAGCATTTACAGAGACTTCCTTAGAGATAGCTGAAATATGACCACTGCAGGTGTCAGAATCAATATGAACATGAGGGAATTTCGTAGTGGTGACGCTTGACAATGATACCATCTATGAGACTATCCTTTTCCAGTTTTGTCGTGTTCAGAATTAAAATTATACTGAACATTACAAAGTACACTGAATCTGCTAAGAAAAGTATTTACTCTATTAAACATGAGTCTCTCTAATATTTTGGAAAACCAAGAGAGTAATGAGATTGGACATTAATTTTAAAATACTGGAGTGTCTCCCATTTTAGAAATTGGAATAACCTAAACATTTTTAATTATAATTGGCATTTTGCAAGCTTTCCAATCTGGAGTGTCACTGCATAACTTGACATTTTCTACGCATAGCTTTTGCATATGGGATCTTCTGCAATTACTCTCCTTTCAACCATTTTTTTAAATGACTGATTTGGTCCCATGTATTTAATACTTTCCCTTAAATACATGGGACAACAGTTTGGCTTGAGCCTTATATAAGTCATTTCAATTTAGTTAACTTGAAATTTAATTTGGTCGATTATTTCCAACCCTTAAACCAAAGTCCCAAAATATCACTTAGGCCTATAATTTTAAGTGATAAAATGACTTGTCAGCATGGATTCTACAATACAATTAGACTCTGCATTACGAAGATTGGTGCCTAAGTCATGTATGCATTTGCTAGCTAGGAATGTTCAGTGACACAATGACAGTCACTAACAATAGGCTAGGCCTTACCTTGATTCAAAGTTGCATGACCCTAGGCCTACTGGCTACGCACGTAGCCATAGTATAGCCTAGGGGCTATGCTATAGCCTAACCACACTAGCATGAGTCTGGTTACTAAGTCTTAGGAGTTAGGATAGGCTAGCTAGTAGCTAGGGTAGGCCTATATTATTACCGTTCGTACAGCCCTCGAAAAATGCCTTTGCTGAGAAACCGCCTTAGAACAATTTGCAGTTGCTCTTAGGCAACTGGTTGCTATTCTTGATGCAGTCAACATGATGGTAAGATAGTATAAATATTAGAAACTATTTGAAAGGTTACGGCCTTTACTTCACGTGCACCGTGTGTGCGAACTTGATTGTGTTTTACCACACGAGTCCACTATAAATGCACGATGGATGGTACTGTGGAATAGCTTTGTCATACATTGTTTGATATATTCTTTTACTTATTAACTTACTTATGAGGGGTCATTTTAAATACTGCCATTTGTGTTTTCATCACTATTTCTATTCGTTAGTAGCCACTTAGTAATTAAATTTAGCATTTCGTTATTGCTCATTTCGTCGATGATTTTTAAAAGTGGAAACACTACCCTCCCAACATAATGATGTAATAACGAATATTGCGTAACATAAGCTCGCAGTTACAGTGCAGTACTTGTACAACTGTGTTCGAGAGAATTCGATGGGGGCTCACGGTATATAACAAGGTCTGTAGTGGCCAGAGCCGTCGCGAGCAAGGGTTGTGGGGTGTCCCCTCCCCCCCCCCCCAAAAAAAGTCAAGTCAGAGCGGTGACGATAGTCGGAAAATCGGAAGTACCCGTTGGAACTTTTCATATGTCAGTGTAGCACATCTTATTACATAAAAAAATACGTAATATTGCAGCAGATTGTGTTTAAGGTTGTTTAGTTGAAGATTTTAAAAGAGTCTGAAATAGGCTATTTGAATTTCTCCAGAGTTGTTCTGACTCAAGTTGACTCGAGTCGCCTTTTTTAAGGACTCGATTTGGACTCGAGTCACAGAAGCATAGATGACTCGACTTAGACTCAGGCTCGAGTCATGACATCAATGACTCGACTTGGACTCAGTCAGCGACCAGCTAGTCATTGACTTGACTTGACTCGAATTTTTAGTATTTGACTCGAGTCAAAATTTCAACTCAGCGTTTCTTTTTACTTTTTGTTGTTGGTAACTTCAACCATCGTAACTCCAAAGTAATACTAATCCGAGTAACTTTTTAACAGACCCTAACATAAGTTCCATTTTTCTTTCTCCCACTAATCCTTCTGAAATAATCAATATTATTGCAAAACTTAAAAATAAGTCTTCTGTCGGAGTTGATGGCATTTCAACTAGTATTTTGCAGGCTGTCTCCCATACTATTGCACAACAACCATTATCCTTCATCTTTAACATGGTACTTGCAAGTGGTCAATTTCCTGACTCCGCCAAATTAGCTAGGGTCACTCCAATTTTTAAGGCAGGGGCTTCCGATGATGTTGCAAATTACAGGCCGATCTCTATACTTACTTCGTTATCTAAAGTAATTGAAAAACTTATTTATTCTAGATCTGTCGCATTTCTTAATAAAAACAAAATCCTATGTTCTAATCAATTTGGATTTCGACCAAATTATTCTACTTACATGACAGGTGTTGATGTTGTAGATTTTATCAATAATGGTTTTAACTTAAATCAGTCGACAGTTGGTATCTTTATAGATCTCTCTAAAGCCTTCGACACTGTAAATCATAATATATTGTTAAGTAAATTACATCACTATGGTATTAGAGGAACAGCTCACGACCTAGTTAAAAATTACCTTTCGAATCGTAAGCAATGTGTTGCAATAGGTGAAAATATCTCAGCCTACCTTAACATTTCATGTGGTGTTCCTCAAGGATCCATTCTAGGACCTCTGTTATTTCTTATTTTCATCAATGATCTTCCCATTTGCTCAAATAAGTTAAAATTTTGTCTCTTTGCAGACGACACTAGTATTCTTTTTCGACATAACGATCTCAAAGGTACTGAATATATTATAAATAATGAACTTCGCACAATCTGCAATTGGTTTCATGCAAACAAGTTATCTCTTAATGTTAACAAAACCAACTTTGTCATATTCCATACCAAACAATCTGTGAAACCTGATTTACGACTTACTTTTAATAATTCAATCATAAATGAAGTAATCTGTGTTAAATTTTTGGGAATCCTTATTGATTCACATTTAAGTTGGAATTTCCACATTGATAATGTATGTAAAAAGACTTCTAAGAACGTTGGTATTCTGTACAAGATAAGACATCATGTTCCCACACAGGTTTTACCATCACTATATTATACTCTTGTTTACCCTCAACTCTCGTATTGTAATATCCTTTGGGGAAACACTCATAATGTATATCTGGACAGGTTATTTTTACTACAGAAAAAGGCTATAAGATTAATTACTCACTCTAATTATTATGATCATAGAGCACCTATTTTTAGTAATTTACGAATTTTGACAATCTATGATATTTACCATTTTCAGCTAGGCACATTTGTATATAAATACTTTAAGGGTTTATTACCGCCTGTCTTTGACTCCTTCTTTAATCTTAATAATCATTACCATAATTATCCTACTCGTAACGCTTCCTCTGTCAACATTGCCTACAGTATTCTCGTTTAGCTTTAAGTAAAAGAACAGTACGGTTCTCCGGGCCGACTCTTTGGAATTCCCTCGACCTTCAACTCAGAACTTTACCTACGCTGTCTACATTTGTTTATCACCTCAAGGAATTTCTTTTATGCAAAAGCAACACGTGATATTTTCGCTCTCTCCTGTACTGTATAGTTTTTCGTACTGTTATTCATATGGCGATGGGGTGGTGGGGTTGGGATTGGTGGGGTTGGGGTTGGTGGAGTTGGGATTGGTGGGGTTGGGATTGGTGGGGTTGGGATTGGTGGGGTTGGAATTGGTGGGGTTGGGATTGGTGGGGTTGGGATTGGTGGGGTTGGGATTGGTGGGGTTGGGATTGGTGGGGTTGGGATTGGTGGGGTTGGGATTGGTGGGGTTGGGATTGGTGGGGTTGAGGTGTCGGGGATGGGGTAGTGGGATGGGGATCGAAATGGGTTGTGGGGAGGGGACCTAGAGTTTTTCCTGTGTTTCCTCTTCTTCTTTTTATATATGGTGGATCTGGCTTGTACAAGCTATGCTTTTTTCAGATTCTCCATTCTCTTTTTTCATTATTGTTATTTTATTACATTCATTATACTGTGTATCAAAAAAAGAGAAAAATAAACGAACGAACGAACGAACGAAAGTTGAGCTAACGAAACTTGTGCATGAATATTAGCAATATTAGTGCCGAACTGTATGGAGGCCAGTACTGGTACAATAAACTAAACTATGGTACCATCCATATTAGAAATATTTCCATATTCTGGTCATTGTACCAGAGCTTGATTACACCAGAACTCGGTTGTAAAATGGTTTCTTGCTCTTGATATTAATATCTGATAACATACGAATAATTCGAGAGGAAAGAAAGAAAATGAAATGCCAAACTATGGAGACCTTCTCATTTAGTCTTAGTTCCTTAATGACTTTTTTAAGTGGCTCTCTGAACTTAAATAATCATTTTGGACTATGTTCTAAGGTATGATGATTCATTCCACAGGGGTGATGTATATGGTACTATACTCACAGAAGTCAATCAATAGAAATTTGGGGCTTTGCATATTTGTTTGTTCCCTTCATTCTACAAATTATCCTAGCGCCAATGTAAGTGTGATGGTTGTGAATGAAGGGACATGATTCATAAGTATGTAATGTTTTGAGCTCACTATGAAAAGAATTTAATGGCCTAGTGCAGTCTTCCTATTTTTTTCAAACAATAGCTAATTTCACGTTTTATTCTCTTCCAAATACTTTTAATTATATTTCAGTATAGAAAAGTGCATCCAAGAAACAGTAAGGACTTTCTCGTAATTTTCCCAATTTAGTGAGGAAAATATTGTCACATGATTCTTAAAAGCCATTCATGAAATACGGTCGAATACACTAATTCAAATCTGAATGACTGCGATTGTCATTTAAGACGGAAATTTCTGATATTTTTAGAATAAATTCCTCAGAACATCAGTGTGGTCCTCGTTCAAGTTTTTCACAAGAAAGATGTTTCATATCATCCATGCACTTCACTTGTCACTTTCATATTTTTGCAGTTGTCAACTGTACAATATTTGTAAAAGGTCTAAAGGTAAAAATGGGGTGGGGGCGGGTTAAATTGGTTGTACCACCAATTCCTGAACTTAGTCTGTTTTAAACAAATTACATCTTAGCAATGACAAACTTAACCCATGCGGTGTTTCTGTCAAAAGAGGGTTTAAACTTAACTACAGACATTGCCATTAAAGGGGAATTTGTTTTTAGGCAGCTTGCACAGGGCATCCTGAACAAAATAAAGGCAAAATGATTGCCTACCACAAGAAAATTGATATTTCATTAAAAACGTTAGAAATATGTTTTCTTTTTCCCCTTCCTATTAGTGAAGACCATATCTCAATAGCTTGTTCACCTTGGAAATGAATTTTTAACAATAAACCTATTTCAAAATCACAGTACATCTCATCAGGGTGATCAAAAAGAAGTTGGCCTGCTACACTGATGCACAGAAAAAGGGCAACTCTGTTGGGGGAAAGGAAATTAAAGCAAGACTGTACAGAGCAATGCACATAATTGTGTTGTTCGCAAGTGATACGGATCATGAACATGGACTCTTCCATTTTCCTTGATTTTGCTTCTGAAATCAGAATTCACAAGAATTTTTATAGCTATGTTGATAGTCATTTGTCTTGATGTGGGTGTATTTAAACGTTAAAACACATATTTCTCATAGTTGAAAATAATGTGTAAGTAGCCATTCGATGTTATAACCCCCCCCCCCCACTGCATATTCTACATGAATCCTTGCACATTGTACCTCCAGATAGTGAACCAAGAATAGGGAGATATCAACTAGGGCTTATTGTTACCCTGATTGGAGGCATTTGAAACATTAAACTATAGTCAGGTCTCCTCTAATTCCCCCTCTCCCACCCATTGAAAAGAAAGGGGGAGAAAAAGGGAAACAAAGAAAATTTAAAAAGGGAAAATAGTTAAGGAAGATGTAAAACAATTAGAGGCGCTGTGGAGATCACTAAAATGGGCAGTCAAAAACATCACTACTTCATGACTAAATTATTTGCATCCTGTTGTAATTCGATTCACGACACGACGCAAATTCCGAATTACTGCTCTATCATTGAACGTCCCGACACTAAATTAACAAGTGTCAAAACCTTAATAATTTAAGTTGTGTCATAAATCAAAGGCGAAGTAATTCGATTTATGACACTTATTCATTTAATGTCCCCGGGTTAAATAATTGATCAGGAATTCCTAGTCAAGGTCTTATCGTAAACTGAGTTACTACACGATGCAAATAACTGAGCCATGAGGTTAATCGAATATCTACACGACGAAATTCATTGAATCACTTGGTAATTTAATTAATAGAACGACCTTAATTATTTAACGTCCCCACACTTATTCACTAAGTGTCGCGAAAAGTTGAGCCGTGTAATTTGAAATTGCGTCCTTTTGTAGATAGAATTACTGCATGACAGATAACTGCGTTTTTAGTAATTCGAGAAACTCATGCTTAATGCAAGATAGGTAGCCTACAGATGCCAAACGGTTTTTAGGTAAAGCTTTTCATGTCTAGGTGTAATTTGGGCTGATCATTTGAAATATTATTTTATGTTGTGAATGCTTTTGAGCAGGTGCCCCAGGGAAGTATAAATAAAGTGACCCACTTCTTGGAATAGATTCCTGTAAGTGTATGAAAATGTGGATGTTCAACTCCTTGAGGAAACTTTGAACAGATACTACAGTTACAATTTTATTTTGTAGCTGTATTTGCATTATGTTACTTTTTCGCATTGAGGCAGGGCCTGATCGGGGGGGGGGGGGGGGGACGTGCAGAACAATCCATCTTTAGTAATGGTATTCCAGAACTCACGCGATCACTCCAGGCCACCCTAAGCCCCCATCCGTTCATCGTTTCATAATCCTGCTTCCGCATCTGTTCATGCTATCCTTGACTGGCACAAGGGTAGATCTGCCTTGTCGCCAACATCCCGAGGAAAGAAATAATTTAAAAAAGAGACAATCCTGCTGCGAAACGATAAGGGAGAAGAAGTTACCACGTAAAGCATTTTCTTCGGAAACAGTGAGCACAATCTTACTAGAAGAAAGGGAACCCTGTAGCTTTCAGACTGACATATACACTTATCACATAAAAGAGGCTGTTCTGAAACACTGGATTTCCATATCAGAGTATACGCTATAATATCCAGGCTGTTCCCGACCAAACCTATTCTTACTTATAAAAGTGTCCAAAATCTAAAAGATTTATTGGGGCGTCAGTCTTTCAAAGTAACAAAAAATAATTCGACCGTCAAGATTCTCACGAAGAGCTATTAAATGTGCGCATAGTTGCACTCTGAGAATATTCTTGTTTACGTGCACTGAAAAGGTGCATGTTGAAACAATATAACCATACCTATATATTACTACATATAACAAATACAATTTTTTTTTTTGCTCACGTCAGACTCGTACTTAATAATTTTGGCTCCAAAATGTTTCCCGTACTTTTTGTCTAATCAGAAGAAATAACTAAGAACTGAAGAACAATAGTTGGCCAATGTCTCCCACTGAAAGAGCTCTAGGGCGCAACAGGTGCGCACCCAATATTTTGGCGCCTTCGGAAAAAATGTGTAACAGGAGAGGGATGTAGCCTGTGTTTGTACCCGAAGAAAAGAACTCTTACGACGACGGGGTAAGAAGAATGAGGGAAACACGCACTAGCGTACACAGGGGGGCCATTGGGCCATCCCTCCCCCCTCACATTCCCCATTTTTTTTAAATACTGCATATCTTGCTGAAAATATCAGAAATAAGCTGGAATTGACATGATTAGTGTCAATATAGACCTACTATATGTACATAGGTAAACGTGAGGGAATACAGGCCCGTAGCCAGGGGGGTCGGAGCGTTCGAACGACCCACCCCCAGTTGAGTTAGGTCCATTTTTTCCAGCCATGTGTTTGAAGGGTCAGCTATGAAATATTTTTTTATCTTAACATATGATTCACTTTTAGCAGGAAGATAAAACCTCTCCACTTATGTCATAAAATGTATACAGGCCCAAACTGACCACAATATATCTTCACTAGATACATATACTATGTGGGGTGATGAGATAATAAGCTAAACAACGCGCATGCATGGTTATGTCATTGTGGCTGTGAATATCATTGAACTAGATACAATAAAAAGCCCCGGGCACACTGCCACGACAAGCTGCGACACGACGGCGACCACCCACCGTGTCTGCTGTGGTCGTGGCGGTGTGACCGGTTCCACGACTAGAGTTCAGTTGTGTCGTAAGCCGTCGCCGGGCCCGATTAAATATGTTCAATTGTAGTCGGGTGCAGTCGGTGCATTTTAAGCCCTGTTCAAACCGCCACGACTACCAAAGTGTCTACTCAGGCGCGTAACCAAGGAGGGGCGATGGAGGCGATCGCCCCCCCCCCCCCTTCCTGGCCATATTGTGGTATTTTTTTTTTAGGACTTCGCCAGAAATACTCAGGACCATACGCATAGCCAGGGAAAGTAGGGCGAACAGGGCGACCCTGCTTGATCTCATTTTCGCTTTTTTTCCCCGCGATATCGCTAAATAGTAATTCCCTCAATTTATGTGGCAGGCCTACCAAGGCAGGGGTGGAATGCAGGGTTGGGAGCATGTATGTCTGCATGTTAAACACCCAGGAAGGGCAGTTTTCATCTATCTGAGTGGTTTGTAGAGCCAAACGTTTCTTTGAATGCTCATCTCGGCATTGCTTCATTTTTCACAGACTAATTATTTTCTCAGTAATTGAGAAATTGTAGACATGGGATTTATATGTCAAGGCTCGGTTAATGCAGCTGAAAAAACTTGGGAAGGGCTACTTCCGGCCATCTGGGGAGTTTGTAAAACCCCCCTCCACAAATTCCTGGGTACGCCCCTGGAAACACGTCAGAAAAACACAGTATGATGATCGGGGTCGAGCAGATTCAGTCATCAACTTCTCGAGTGCACAGGCCTTCTTTCTCGTTTAACGTTACACAACGTAATTTTTGATAAATTTTATCGTTCACATTTTTTACCGATAGAGGAACGTATAGAGGGGACGTGTAAAAGAAAGAGGAATTATCTCAACAAAGTGACGTTTTTCGTTGACATTTTGACTTAAGTCGTCAAATGACCAAAACCGGAAATTTGACATTTTGACGTTATTCAGCAACTTTTCAAAACAGACAAAATTTAGAAAAATTGACGTTTTGATCACAAGCAAACTATGAACTCTTCACACAATATCACAAGTAAAAAAGTTGACATTTTGGAGATCGGACAAGTTCGGACCTCTCATCAAGGTTGCAAAATCTTATTTAAAAACAAAAAACGTTTCTTCAAAATGGCAAATTTAGTATGAAATATTCATTGTGCCCAGTTAGACCATCTCGTCAAATTGCCAACATTGATATTTTTTTTTATTGTGCTGATGTAAAACATGTCGTCAAAATGGACAAATTTTAAACATTTTCATTTTGGGCGAGATACAGCTGGACAAAATGACAACTTTTCGAATTTTGCCATTTTGACAAGTTATTTAATACCGGCAAAATAACAGAAAATCTTATCAAATTGTCAAATTCATTTTTGTTGTTTTAACGAGTTTATTTAAGTCATTAAACTTTTATTTGTAGGAAAATTGTTACTTTGGGGTGTTAGTTTCGTGTCCGTGCCCATGACTATGTATAAACTTTTGTTTATTAACTAAGAAGTCTCCAACCTGTGGGAATTTTTGAATTACGTATCTCTCTTCCGACATAGATTACATCAGATTCCAAAAACATTTGGATTACAACTTAGGTAATCGAGGAGCCTTTCCCAAATCATGTTGGTCACGCTTCCGTCATCACCATTTTGGATCTTATAGAACCCATTAGGGAAATGACTCAAAACAAAGAATATTGACAGATACCTTCTGGCATTTTCAAAAGTGGAAGTAATAAGATTTTTTCCAACTGCCTGCGATGACGATCAATTTATTTTTATCTCTTTTCACTCAAGTTTAAAAAAATATTTCTCATTTCCTATTTTTACAAAGAAAAAAAACTTGAGCAATTTTCTTCACACACAATGTGATTATAGCGGCTCAAACATACAACGAAGTGCCACCATTTGGCATTTTTAGTTCCCCTCATGCAGAGGGGACGCCTCTCTCAATGGGCTGAGGGTGAAACCCCTCTGTTAGCTTAAAGCGCGCTCTTGCCCAAACTATCACAGAATCCTGGACATATGGAACGCCAAAAGAGAGACTTAAATCATTATGACGATGACTTTTGACAAATCATCGTCAATAAACGTTTCTTTCAGTTATTCAATCTTTTATTTATTTCGTTAATGAATGCAAATGAAGTAAATCATAGGTTACCATACAATCAAAAGTACTTATTGGTTGAAAATTAAATTATTTGGAGGTATTTTAAGCGATACATAAGTACCAATCTATGAAACAAAAAATTGCACCACAGAGAAACTTTTTTCATGTTTTTTCCATACTCGTGCAATGATTTCACGTTATCCGTCTTACCTATAACACTGAAACTTGGTGATTGCTTAAAATATTGAGAAGAAGTCCATGTTAAACGTGGAGGAGTATTTTAATCAAATAAATATGGTGAAAAAGTTATTTAGTTATTTAATTAAATTACAAACTAAAAAAGCCCTTTTTTCATTGTCGTAATGAAATTTGTAAGGAGAATCACATGGCCCTAATGGGCTTTTGTGAACTTTAAGCCATCGCCTTTGTTGGGATTCGTTTACCACACTCGGGAAAACTAACAGGAATTGAGTCATGGGATTCTTTTGGTCATGTTGTTATCATTTGTTTTGTCTGTCTATCTGACTTTTACAGTAGGCAGTGTGACATAAACACGATACTCAGACGCTTCTCGGCCACCCGTACGAACCTCTCTTTGCAGCGCCCCTCTCGTAGTTTTTCTGGTCGGGTACGGCAGGGATCCGAAGGAGGATTTGCCATCTCGCACTCACGGCACAACCGCACCACTGCCAATTCCGGACCACGGCGTACTACTGGTCCAGCTAGTGGTAGTATTTTTTGCCAGGGACTAGACCCTAGGTTCCACATATCATCCTGCCAAGCATCTCTATGGAGTCCACGATCACATCAGATAAGTGGTGACCCTGATGGTACCAAAATGTTATCGTAAGGGCAACCGAGGACCTCCGTCACCTGATCACTAGCTTTTTATGTTGCTGTCACTGCCACACACTCCATATTCGAAAGAAAAAAAAAAACATTTCGGTGGCTTAATTGCCTCATCGAGCTTCGCGTCTTTAAAACGACCAGGGTGAGAGCCTATGACATTTGGAAAAGGGGTTTGGTATCCGGGGTTATCTTTACTGACGTTCCATGCATCATGGACGTCGCCGGAGCAGCAACATAGTGGAAGACTTCTTCCACGTGACATTTGTCTGCCAAAGACAAACTTGTGTCCCCCGCCCCCGAGCCAACGTACTCCACTTTTTGCATTTTATTATTTGGCGGGTCTACACAAAATGTGTGCATTGTAAATGTGTAAATCACCCTCGCCCCATCAGAGAAAAAGAGCAAAAAAAAAAAAAAAGGGGGGGGGGTTAGGAGGAGGGGTGGAAAATCATAGGTGCGTATTATTAGCAAGCACTGGCAATGTATTAAATATCATAATTTTATTACGTTGTGGTGATAGATCAATAACTATATTTCTGGAGAACTTCAAAAGAAAAGTAGACCTTTAATTGATTTTGTAGTAACATACACTGAGCATCCAAACTATCCGAATCCAGATGAGATAAGTGGATCGTTAGTTCGAGGTAATCTAACTCCATTTTTAGAGCACCTTTTCGACATTGGAGCTCTTATGATTGTCTGAGTCATCATATGTTATGTTAGCTGTATAAAACTGAAAAAATGGGCTTTTGTAAGTTTTTTTTTTCTTTCCATGGTTTATTGAGTATTTTCATATCATACAAAACACCCACACAGCAGTGAAAGAAAACTCACAAGTGAAAAGACCAAGTAAAGACTGCATTTTAATTATCTACAAACTTGGATTAAAGCGTAACGGGAATAATGTAAGGCCTATTTACACTGGTAGCAACGATTCTGACCGTAATACATGCTCTTCACTTGTTTGTGCAAGAATAACAAGTATAAGGCAAGAATACCATGATCGCACTGTCGTTGGTCATTAATGGACATGACAGCATGTCCATTATTGTGGTTGGTCGCATTTTCGGATGATCACGTGACCACATATCTTTCGTTCAGTTTATCGGACGACTCCCATCAAGAAACAAATCGATCTTTTGGGAAAAGATTTTTACAGCAAAGGCGACGGGTATGTGACAAGATTGTGTGAAAAATATCGCTAATTACGAAATGCGGTGCATTTTTCCTCAAATGCTCTAAATTTAAATATTAAGTAGGCTAATTACAATATTAAGTAGGCTAATGCGCCTAGGTACTTTACACATAACGCAGTTATGAACGAAAGATGCTGTCCTATGTGGACTGAGTTTCTTAATCTCTTTCCAGATCGTTGGTGTTTGCTACCGTTTGAGATATATTTTCAAAATTTTATAATCGATTTATGAAATGGTAATGAAGACATCAGTATAAATGTGAAAAAATAAGTATAATTCTTTCTGGTAATTCCCTGGAATTTCTGCATAGCGGTCCGCTACGATGTCTCCGTTCGTCGTTTGAACTGCATACAGTTTATAAATGTACAATATGTGTACAGTAGTAGCCCGGCCGCGAATTAGCGATCAGTAGAAAGCCAGTATGTACACGGTCTATTGCAGTCACACTGTACAAACGATGTGACCTATTGCACGAATTAGTTTTCTAACGTGTTTAAGGTAAATGTTCGTAATAAACAAAAACGTCCTATGGAAGGCAGGTGCAGTCAAACTTCAAGTCCGAATTTTCGATGCAAATCTCGTATTTTACCATATGTATAGGTTTGAGCTGAAGTCAAAACGTAAAACGGAGTACATAAACTGTACGTACATTTGCAGGTTCACTTCAGTCCAGGCACTTATAGGCGGCCTATTCTGAATATGAGAGCCAAAGTTTTATTAAAAATTTGCTGCACTCGTCTCTTGTCGGACATGGGCGTGATGCAATCCGGGTGGGGGCAGGTGGGCAGTTGCCACCTCATTGGAAATACTCGGGGGAACAATCATACTGTTTTGCCCAGGCTTAAATAATTCAGGCAGATTTAAAATAAAAAAACAACAAGCAAAATAAAATATAATAACATTTTATGATGCGGAGGGGGTTCCAGAACACATCACTTTAAGGGTATGTGCTTGCCAATGAGAGAGTGTGTGAATGTTTGGTTGTGTGTGTGTGTACGTGTGCGCACGCTTTTGTGTGGGTTGAGGTGGATTGCTTACAGATGATTCCGGTACTGGAAACGATCCAAGGTTCGACAGGATGTTGGATTTTTTTTAAATATTTACTCCCCCCCCCCCCCGTCCACATACCAGTTTTAGGTCCCTGTTGTCGGATTAACCAGGCAGTCTATCCTCACCCTACATAGCCAACCAGAGACATGGTCATGTCCATTGTGGTTACGGTACGTAACCACATTTTCTAGTTTATGTAGTTTTCACATGCGATATCAGTACCTTCAACGACGACCGATTATGAGGCAGCCTCTAATTGTGCTTGTGTCACTGTCAACTGCCGGTTTGAAGCTAGCATGCACAAAGTGCTAGTGGGGAGACGGAAACACTTGAAACAATCAATCAGATCCCCCCCCCCCCCTTCTTCCCTGAGTAAAAGATAAAATTCGAAGGGTCTTGCAAGCAGCCTAAAATGGCTTTTTGCACTTAATACAAAAGTACAAATGTCTGCGTCACTGCTCATCTTCATAGAGAATCTGCACTTTTAAGTGTGTGCACAAAAAGGTGTAAAGCAACTATTCTTGGGCACCAACACAGATGAAAACGAGGAAAAGGAAGAAGGGCTGTGTAAAACCAAGAATGGAAGCTATGGGTTTTGATTAGTAAAGATTGATGATCATAACATGTGGTTAGTATTATCACTGAATAATGGTACATACCAAATGGAGTGTTCAGCAATTGGAGGGAAAGTGTTGTGTACTGCAGTGGTTATTTTAACTAGACGTATTTAGCCATCCACAGGTCAACTCTCTAGTCTTCATCTACACTGGCCCCGCTTAGGATATTGCAATGAATGCACTATAGTGAATGCTATCACGGAGCTGTTAATTTAGATAAGAGCTCCCTGATGTTATGGACTACCTATAGTCACATAGTCACGCCAAAGAGTAGTCACAGGATGGCCAAAGACAGAGGAAAAATGGCCAAATAGAATCTATAAGGCTTTGAGATCAATTAGATATAGGCCTAAACAACGGCTCGAACATGTTGAAACTAGCCTAGTCTATTTCATCAACAAACTAAACCATTTTATCATGCCGTGATTCACTAATAGGCCTATGTATTGGAGGCAGTGGCGTTACTAATATGGATTAGGACTTTGCTGAGCCCCCCAACCGATCCCCCCAACCGAGGGAACAGAATGAAAAGGGACCCCGCTATACTGATGCACAGAAAAAGAGCAACTCCTCGGGAAAGATGGAACCGTTTTTAAGGGGAACGAAAACTAATGCGAGACTGAACAAGATATTATACATAATATTTAAGTGATACGAAATAGGAAATCGTGGTCAAGGGCTCTTCCAAATCTCCCTGTCCCCCCTCTGCACTACTAATTCAGAATTCAAAAGAATTTATTTGGCTATGCTGATAGCATTGTTCAGTCTTTTCTCTTTATATAGGTCTATTTTAGCATTAACACGTATTCCTCATAGGTGAAATTAATGTGTAAATAGTCCTTCATTGTTATAAACCAAGACCTCTTGCATTGATTCTGCATAAACCCTCGAACATTGCATCCCCTGATACGGGCCTATTTGGGACAAGAACCGGTTAACCCAGTCCTATTGTTTCGCCATTGACTGGAGGGGTTGGGAGAAAACCTTTGCGGTAGTCGGGTGTTGTGGAAGTGTTCGTGAACTTTATCGAAAAGTGAGAGATATTGTAAAGGGGTAAGTTTTTCAAATTATCTGTGAACCGAACGATTAGCGAGCCTGGGAGGGAGATCAACTGTCTTACAGAAGTTAGAAGTTACCATATGTTACGAAAATATCACCTTTTTACCTTTCATGAATGCATTTCGAGGCTTGGTTTGCAAGCAATTACAAGTTCAAATAGTCATCAAATGCCTTGGTTTAATTGATCTGTATTTCATATCATGGTAGGATATATTTGTAGTAATGCTCATAGTAAAATATGTTGGAAGGATTTCTGGGATTGTTCTAACGAGACCAAACCATCACGATAACTAGTATGAACGACATTATAGTCCGTAGAAACAACATAGTACTTATGGGAACGACAAAATAAGTCGTTGCAAAGACACAGAGTAACTTACTAACATGGCACTATTGGGCATTCGTAGAAAATGAAACACCGGAAAGATCGAACGAGCTAGAGAGGGAGAAAATAGTATTTAAAAATAAGGGTTAATTCGAACAAACCAGAGTCCAAATAACACATCTGCACCTTTCTTTTAATTTTTATCATATTTCAACGCTACAATTTAATGTAAAGTTTGTTCTCCGAGGCACTGTACATGTCAATGGAAGCTTTAATCAAAGCCAAGCGAATCTTTGCTTTTTTCTTGGTGATTTTATCGATATTCGTCGGATACGCAGGCGCAGAATCTAAGAGTGAGTATACAAACTAACGACATTGAGTTTTCATACTTTTAATTTATCATAAACCAATCCTTTTGGCATTAGTGATTTGCATGGATAAAATATTTGCAGTCAAATGGTTCGTGGGGGGGGGGGGGGGGAACTCAAAGCTTTCGGCACACTTCGGGTCACACTCTCAGTCCCTGCTGTGGAGTATCTTAATCAATAAACTTGATTAGTCGCTTTTCCGTTAATCCCGACCTCCCCCCATGCACCCATTGGGAAAAAACAGGAGAACAAAAAGGGGGGAAGGAAAGAAAATTAAAAAGGAATGATAATTTAAGAGGATGGAAAACAATTACAGGCAGAGTGGAGATTATTACAATGTTTTGGTCTCGTTGAGATATTGAAGCAAGAAGCAGTCAAAAACATCACTACCCGTCGTATCATAAATCGAATCACTCCACGACTAAATTATTTGCATCATGTTGTAATTCGATTTAGGACACAACGCACATTCCGAATTACTTCTCAATCATTTAACGTTGCGACACTAAATGAATAAGTGTCTCTACCTTAAATTTTTATCATTGGAGTTGTTCATCGTCCACCACATAGTTACTTAAATGACTTCTTCAATTTCCTTGAAAACATTTTGAATGGTATTGGTAGCAAGTCGTGTTTTATACTGGGAGATTTCAATATTGACCTTTTATCCAATGCAAGCCGAAGTACACATGCTCATACCTCAGTCAATATACTCTTTTCTCACATGGTTACCACCACTTGATAAACAAACCAACTAGAGTTACTGAACACTCTTAGACCTTAGTAGATAATATTTTTACTAATAACACTTTCCCCTACTATTTCTGGTATTATTATTATTAATGACTTATCAGATCATTATCCAGTGTATTCATTTACTGATTATTACAGCACTAAAGTATCTCCGAATGTGAGTTCAATGAAACCAAGCCGTAAATTAACTCAAAATAACATACTATCTTTTCGACAGGATCTCTCACTGGTAACTTGGAAAGATATTCTGAAGTGTGATGATTCTAACTTAGCGTATAACATATTTTTTCGTATCTTTTATAGATATTATGATCATCACTTCCCTCTACTGGTGTGCAACAGTCGTTCCAATATTAAAAAAAGTTGGTGCACCCCTGCTATTCTCAATTCATGTCGTACCAAAAATAACCTCTTCAGAAAGTTCAAACGACATCCCTCTCTTGAAAACAAACGAGATTATGACAGATTCAGAAATAAAATCACATCTGTTATACGTATTGCTAAATTTAACTACTACAATAGGCAATTTACTAATCAAAGTGTCCGTGGCACATGGAAGGAAATAAACAAGTTAATAAATATGGTCGTTATTCCAACACCTCTTCTGTAAGTGAATTGAACAATAATGGCATTTCTATTAGTAACATGATTGAAATCTCTAATATCTTGAATGATTATTTTGTTACCATTGGTCCTACATTATCATCTGGTATAACACATACATCGATTAATTTTCAGAACTTTTTGCCAAATCCAAACGCACAATCCATGTTTTTTACCCTACAGATGCTGATGAAGTAATTAAATGTATTAGGGATCTTAAAATTGGTAGTCCAGGGCATGATGACATTCACTGTAGAGTTCTCAAGGCAGTTAGCCATATTATTGCTCGCCCGTTATCTCATCTTATTAACCTCCCTTTGACTACTGGTATTGTACCAGATAATCTTAAGATCGCACGTGTCGTTCCTATTTTCAAAAGTAACGACAACAAATTGAAAGAAAACTACAGACCTATTTCTCTCTTGCCCGTTTTTTCCGAAATTTATGAAAAAATTGTGTACAAATGTCTGTTTCAATTTCTCTCACAACATGACATTTTGTATGAAAATCAAAATGGCTTTCTTCCTAATAAACTACAACTCATGCACTTATTAACTTTATCGATATTATTTCGAATTCTTTTGAGAAGCGAAAGCTCTCCTATGGTATATTTTAGGATCTTTTCAAAGCTTTCGACACTTTGGATCATAACATCCTGCTTTACAAATTACAGCATTATGGTATTAAAGGTCTCCCACATATGTGGTTTAAAAATAACCTATTTAACAGATATCAATTTGTCCATATTTCTGATGCCAGATCTAGAATCTATTCTATCACAACTGGCGTACCACAAGGTTTCATTCTTGGACCTCTTCTTCTCCTCGTTTACATTAATGATTTAACTTTGGCCAGTGTAAATTTACTCTGTATGCTGATGACAAAATTATTTTCCATGATAACACCAACCTACCTTTACTTATCACTGAAATTAATAATGAGATGGTCTATGTTAATAGCTGGTTTATATCTAATAAGTTATGTTTGAATGCATCAAAGTCGACTGCCATTTTGTTCCGTCCCAAGCAAAAAGCAATTGACCTTGCGCTTGGTGGTATCACCTTTGGTAACAATTTTATTCCTTTGTCTGAGTGCACTACCTTTCTTGGAGTTACTGTTGATCAACACTTAAGTTGGTCAGCCCATATTAACACTACTTGTAACAAAATTGCTCAAGGTGCGGGTATTATTTATAGATTGAAAAATCTAGTTCCCAGAAAGGTTCTGTTAAACATTTACAACTGCTTAATTCTTCCTTTTCTTACTTACTGCGTTCCTGTCTGGAGATATGCGGCTGCCATTCATATAAATAAACTTCATTTAATTCAGAAAAATATTGTTCGTTCAATTGCTGGTGAACATTTTTTGGCCCCATCAAACCCTCTTTTTAAGAAGCTCTATTTCATTACTTTCAGTGATATTGTTAATTACCATACTACTGTACTGATGTTTCAAGCCACATACAATTTGCTGCTTACATCCATAACTAGGCTTTTTACAAAACACAGTCATGTTTTTAATACTAGGCATAACTCTGACTACGGTATTCCCTACTCTAGACTTTGATAACCCAACATAATATTAGACATACTGGACCTGCTGCTTGGAATAACGTACCAGAGTCACTTAAGGAAATTGCTACCTTAACATTATATAGACGGAATTTAAAGAAATATTTTCTCCAAAGGATATGATTCTTTTCATTCTTACGTTTTTATTTGTGGTTACTAGGGTGGGGGTGTTTGCGTATTCTGTGTTTTTGCTTTTTCTTATTTTGTACTTTTATTTCATTTTTTTTTCTTTCACTTGTTTCAATTGACCTCTGGGGTTCTACTTCCTCACAAGCTTTGAGTAGCTTCCTAGTAGGCCTAGAACTCCTGAACTGTATCTCCTATTTCGTTATTACGTTACCTTCTCACGTTATTGTATATGTTACGACTGATATGGTTCAAATAAAGTTTTCTGAAATGAACTGAAAAAGTCGTGTCAAAAATCGAAGGTGAGGTAATTTGATTCATGACCCTCATTCAGTTAGTGTCTCGACGTTGACTTGCTGATCAGTAATTCTTAGTCGAGGTCGAGTCTTAACTCGAATTAGTATGTATACCCAACACAAATAATTACGTCGTGTATTAATTTAAAAAAAACTGATTAATACAACGTAGGCAGCCTGTAGATGCCAAAAGGGTTTTATGTACAGCTACTTGCCTCAAGCTGGCGTAGATTCCAGGGGATGGGGGATTTATCCCCCCGTATTTGAATAAGAGGGATGATCCTGGTAATAACCTCATCCCTCCACGCTAATATAGATTTTCCCAAATGCCTGCAAAGTACATTTTATTCTTCACTGTAATATGATAAGAAAGTATTAATTTGAAGAAGAAAAGTTTTCTTGAAAACGTTCCTTGCAATCTGTAGACTCATATCAGTAGATAGGACGTTTTATGTAAGGCCTAAACATTTACACTGAGAGCCTACAGTCGGCCTTCGTAAGAAATTCAACTCTACTACCACATGGTTCTAATGTTGGACTGTTTCACAGTAGCGACTTAACTGCCGGTAGGGGCTTTGGGGCTTATTCCCAGATGAAAAAAAAGTGACGTGCTAATGGAGGAATAATTCACTATGATTCTTGTATCATTGTAATTTCTCATCTTGATTACTGAATTGAGAAATTGCAGACATGAGATCTTTTTTTCAGGGCTGGGTACATGAAGAACATCTCCATGGTACATGGAGTTTAGAGAACCCCGTAAGTGTTCGTCTTGTTCGCTATCCTACGGTGATGATCCGCTGAGATCATGGATTTGCTCCCTGCCCTGACACAGCCCTCCCCGACCCCCTTTTTTTGTCCAGCAAAATCCATTGCTATTTCACTCTACATTGCAAAGGTAATCCATTCACAGTGACAGCTCTGTAAAAGTAATACATGTTACCGACATTTGATGAACCTCTCAAGAGTCTAGCGGAATTGAACTTGTTACATTATTTTATTCTCTTCTGTATTCTTCTCTTTTTTATTTGAACTTATCATATAACTTTATACTGTATAGGCTGCGCATGAAATCCAGCTTTAGTTTTGTGTATCCATGAGTTTGTAATTTAAAAGCCTTTTCGTTAATGTAGAACTGTTTATGGTAGGCCGGTTTATAACCGAAAACGTGTTTTTGTAAATGCATCTCACATATATACCCACCATTATATCACTTTGTATTATCGATATTGTTTGAATTTCACCATACGGTAGGACGATTCCAGAGACGTAGCCTCTCAGGCTATGAAATCACGGCGCATGTTAAATCAGTCACCTGACATACCTATCACAAAGGTATTACCACAAGTTATATATCAGACAGAGCTACATGTTTATCCCAACCAAAATCAGCAATGCCTATACGCCATTTTGTATGATTCATTGCCAAATACGTGCTATGTAAATAAAGTTTGTTTTCATACATGGCCATTTTGCAGTGCATTCGGTAGTAAGCGACTTTGATAGAAGTGAAAGGAAACGAGCCTTCTCCTCAAATCCAACAACGTCGTAAACAGACGCCTGGTAAAGGCTGTACCAACACTATTTCTACATGATGGGTAATTCCCTTCGCGGTTAACGTTTACCCTCACTGCAACAGATCAGTGAAATCCAGCCATTATCGTTGACAATTTGCTTTTTTACAAAAAGCGTTACTCATACACCTTCAATTTGGCTGCCTGCATTCACTCGCTTTCTTTGGCCTGTGTTGTTTTCTGGGTCATGCTACTCAGACAATGCATGATGCCTCATTTTAACCACGTTGCTATTTATGTTTACGGAAGTGTTTCTTGCTGTTAATATTCATGCTGCTACCGCAGGGATATGTCACGTGATATCTTTTGCCCACAGACACCTTTGTCATAAATGCCCTATCTGCGATATCTTCGTTGTTTCGTTCAGGATGTAACAAACCTGTACAGACGAAACGATGACGTGTTCATCAATTAACAATAACATGAAAATGTATTAATGACTAAGTTGTGGTCTTTACAAAACTAGGTTGAGGAAACTTGACCATTAAATATTTATCGGACGTAACTTCCTAGAAGAGCGACATGGTATTGTTTTTCTTTTCCTACCTATGTACAGAGGCTGGGATCTCTCATTGTCAATGGAATCAGGGACGTTCTGACCTGGTGGGGACCCTTTATGTCTCACCCCTCAAAATAATAATGACAATAATAACCAGAATGCAGAAATGCATTGAGGTTTCGATGATCTGTTTACTGTAAGAGAATTTTTTTTCTGAATCTGATATAATAGCAAAAAAAAAATATGAGATCTGCACAAGCTTCCTTTCTTGAGATCATGTCTACATGTTCACACTTTGACCCTTGTTGACATTGAATGACCTTTTACCTCCATTAAAGACCAATTGGGTCTTGTGCTCAATGAAGTACAACTAATTATTGAATATGACATCTGTCCTAGCTTCCTTTCTTGAGATGCCATGTTTACCAGAATTCCATACTGTGACCCTGTTGACTGCAAATGAACTTTGACCTTCACCAAAGACAATGGAACTTTGTATACTCAACGAGATAAACCCACAATCTAGGAATGTACAGTGCATGCAAATGTCGGAGTAAACAGTGCCAATTTCTCAAAGATCTTTAAATGAGAATAAATTTGCAAAAAATGTCTGTGAATGTGTTCAGTTTCATGTGTGTACTCTGCCTTTGAGTAGGCCTAAGAGGATCTAAGAGATAAGGTCATTTAAATAGAACATTTAGGAGTGCCGCAGAGTTCTTTCAACCCATCCCCTGTGACTATGAGCCAATATGATTGAGCTTGGTCTCAAATTCTTGGAGTTGTTGGTTTGTCGTAACACTGTTATATATGGTGAAACATTCTCCACACTATTTTTAAGTTGAATGTACAAAGTTTTGGTGTAAAATATAAAATATGCCATCCGGTTTCTGATGACCCAGTATAAGCTTAGCAATATATCAGGCAACATAAAGCACATTTTCAAGCAACTTGGATTAAAGTTTACTTCAAAATCTTAGTCTAGTCTGTTCCTCTACTGTAAGTGTAAGGCACAACAGTTAGAAATACATGTATTGGCTAGGCTCTATCACAGTGTGTATGTTTATATGTTAGGCTACAGAGAAAGTTCCAAGACTTGTTGACTTCAAGTGACCGTTGACCTCCATTAAAATAATAGCGTTCTTGTACTCAATAAGATACACCAACACACTTCATATGACATCTGTTCAAGCTTCCCTTCTTGAGATATCATGTTTACATGGTTTTCACAATTTGACCCCTGTTGACCCCAAATGACCTTTGACCTCCACAAAAAACAATAGGGTTCCTCTACTCAATGTGGTACACCTAAATACCAAATATGAGATCTGTCCAAGCTTCCCTTCTTGAGATATCGTGTTTACAAGGTAGGGCGTCACAAACAAACATACACACACACATACACACATACATACACACACACCCATGCATGATTACAAAGGTTACGATTATCATCGAAACCAAAAATCAGTGAGACGACAGTCAGATAATCTGACACACGAGTTGAAAATTTTCATATCTCAGTCCAGCACTTTTTATGACTCCAAAAGATCCCAAATATTGCACTAGATTGCATCTAAGGTTATTTAGTAGGTGAAAAATTCTCAAAAAGTGTATGGAGGACACCTCCTCCCTTCCCACTCCATCCAAGGCCAACCATCATTCATGTCATGCTTTTCCCCCACCTATCAGAATACTATTCATGATATTTTTTCTCATCAAGTTGACTATCATTTACAGAGTTATCTGTACAAGAACCAGTGGCGGCGCAAGAATGTCAGACTTGGGGGGGGGGGCAAACTGAGGGCAGAGAAAAATGTTGGGGGGCAACGATTTTCGCGGGCAGCGCGAAACCGAGAGCGAACAGCGAGACCTTGCGGGTGGGGTCCAGGGGCCCGCCTTAGGGCCCTTGGTGAGGTCCAGGGGCAAAGCTCTGAGGTTTTAGCATATCTCTGGGTGGAAAATTAAGTCCCAAGAGAGGTATATTATTTATTTTTATATTATTTATTTTTTCGGTTGACCGTACTCCAAGGTTCCCAACTTTTTTCTTTGGGAGTACCATTTCACATTTACCACCGACTACACACACACACACACATAGGCTACATACACTTCCATTCCATGTCCTATATTTAGGAAAACAACGACATTCCTATATTTAGGAAAACAACCACCTACTCGCACTTCCCTTATGCTGGACGGTAAACATTCCAGAGAAAATTAGTCTGACCAGGCTGGCTTACTGTTGAAGTGGCTACGGGCATGATATAAAACTGGCAGCCTTTGTAACATAAATTAGGCATTTATCAATCATGGTTCCCGGAAGCTGTTCTTATTCAGTCCAATGCCAATACATAGTTTTGTGATTAAATTAATTTTGGATGAGTACAAGATCTGATTGGGAAGGGTGAGAGCAACTGGGGGGCAAGGAAACAATCTGGAGGGGCAAATGCCCCCTCATGCCCCCCCCCCCCCGTAGTGCCGCCACTGACAAGAACTAGCTCTACTTTGTTATGCAATCATCGACGGTTGTAGCAAACTAGTAAATAACTGTTATCGTAAAAGTATGAACTGTTGGTTACTGGAACTATCATTTCTCGCTAAAACATTCACTGCAATAGATGCAAAATATTCGACCAGATTTTGCCTAAGGTTATCGGATACATCATGCATTTGAATGATACATATAGTGCTCCTTACATAGAGATCCCGAACCAATTGCTGACTTACGCTGTGATAACTACAGTTCTAGTTCTTGCTGTCGTATTTAGATCCCCCATTCAAAAATATTCCATGGTCAAAACTAAATTTTCTCCAACAATGCGTCACTGAGTTTGACACTTAGCTAATTCAAGAATGATACTTTGTTATGAAAAAATGCTGAGCCATCACAATTCCTGTCAAAATCCATAAAATATTTAGCATTTTACAGAGAAATTTCTATTTTTCAATTGCGTCATGAATAAACATAGTCATTATTTGTTTACAAAACCTTTATCTCAAAGACACTAGAGGATTATATATGTCGCAAGAATTTTAATTTGGAAGATAAGGCTTTGAAAAAAAAACGGTAGTAGATAGAATTACAATTCCAACGGACTGGGTTCACTCTTTAACTTCTATATGCCGCCAGCTCTGTTATACAGATATATATATGACAATACGTTTTTAAAATGAAGGATAGTAACATAAAGTAGGAAAGTGTGGCTAAAAGTGTACAGTCTCGTGTGGATAGTTACTAATGAAATGTGCTGAATCCAACACAACATGGATTTCAATGTAGATAAAGGAATACCTATAATCCTACCCAAAATACAACAAAAGAGAGAGAGAAAACGATAGTGATAAAACCACTCAAGTATATATTGCAATGTAAATGAAATTACAGTGAAACAGATTTCACGTTTAGGAAAATGAAAGAATATATCAGACTTATGAGTAACTTTGTACAAGCGGAACGAAGGAAGTCGTTAAGTAACGGATGTATTGGGCGATTCAAAGATGATTCCAGTAGCCAAAAAAAAAAATACATTAAAAAGAATATATTAAAAAAAGTAATGGTACAAAATGGTACAAACACATTGCTGTCAAGAATGTTGTTCCAACAGGAAGGTGAACAAATTAAGCTCAGTTTTCCTTTTGTCAACATGACAAACGCAATTAATTGACTTTTCGGTCTGTATTGACTTTGTTGATTTCACGGTGATATTTTTCCATTATGACTTGTTTTTGCAGTAATATTTATTTGTTTGTCAGAAATATTTAGGACAATTGGTTATTATAATGGTTTGTTAATGATACAAACATTTACGGCCTTTGTTAGAGTGAACCTCCCCTGCACTGGGAATCTGGGAATAAGCATGACGTCACGAGTTTGAGGTTTTGTTCGAAGAACTTTTCCGTCATTTCCCTTTGAATGATTGGCCCACAGAGGTTAAGAGGACAATTATTATTTTTTGTTTATCAAAATGAGTCATCCAATAGAGTCACTGGAAATGTCTGAGGCAGTAAGTCTGGTTTCAAATGAATGTTCCTACATGAGGGATAATGTTTATTCCCTGCAGTGGTAGACGTATAACACTTAATTATAATATTATTAATTATAACATTATTATAACCACACGACCCCATTACCTCCCCCTCCCCAATTAGCGACAAAAAATATTTTTCACGAAACTAAAATACTAGGTTAACAGTAGCGACAAAATACTGTTACATACTGATAGCTGAATACAAATCAGATGTAATTGGTTAGAGTAAATTCAGGGACATTGATTTCAAATTATACGTTTGTTTCAATTATTAACATTGTGTGCGTGAATGGTGTAGCAATAAAAAAAAAATCTGTTTTCTAAAAAAATATGGTAAAAATTCCAAATTGCAAAATGTGTCAACGGTCTGACCGTGGTAAGATTATGTACTGCATGGTTGAATGGGTTTGATTTACGTTGATGCGTTAAAAATTGATTGTTTTCTTTTAATTCGTTATCGGGATGAAAAGGTTTGTAGGAAATTTTACCTAGAGTGAGATTGTTAAGCATTACTGCCATCATCTCCCATTAGGATTTTGTAATTCTCGATATTACACATTCTTTGCATACTGGAATAGCTGTATGTGTGTTATAGTTGAAAGCCAGTTACGGGGTGGTAACGCATGCATGATGTCGTTCACACTTTTTAGTGTTGCCCCGCCCCCCCCCCCCCACCTAGTCGGGTGTTAACAGAGGATAAAACCCAACAGGACAATGATTAGTCAGCAACAAAATTATGTCCTCTTGAAAACATTACTGTAGAAATCGCCAGTGTAGTGTCTCAGGAGAACTTTGAGTATTGTAGGAAGAAATGCCGTCATTTTGAGCAAAAATATTTTAGTGATTTGTCACAACGTGAGTGGAAATGATAAATTGAGTCTCATTCATTTTAAATGCGAGGTCAAGGAATAGTAACTTGATAATATTGAGTTGTCCTTAAAATCCATCAATCGTTACTTTACTGTAGTCGGTGTCACTGAACTTGTTTTAATGAGAGTAACTGGTTGGTTTTCTACTTTTGGTATTCCTGGTAGAGGGAGTGTCGTCATGTATGCTAAGGAGTGTTTTAATTGTAAGGTTAAGGCAGATTTAAGTGTCTTTTCTGAGGGAGATTTTGAATCCCTTTTCATTAAACTTTTCACCAAACCTGTTTCTTACATTGAAGTTGGGGTAATTTACCGCCCAAGAGGCTTTATTAGTATTTTACCTAACCTACTGTCCAAAACCTTTGCCGATCTTAATCTTAATATTAGACTCATCAGAATTGTTTTATAATGGTGACTCATCAGTTTATGAATCTTGCCAATTTCAATGTTATTGTTCTTCTGCATATTCTCTCTACTCGAGTGACGTCTAATCCAGCTACTCTTCTCGACATTATTTTGACTAATGTTTGGAACAAACCATACCTTCCTTGTATACTCATTGATGACGTTTCAGATCACACACCTGAGTGTTTTTGCATCATCTGACATTTATCTTCCAGTTCCTGATGATTCTTCTACTACATTGGTCAGTCACATCAAAATTTTCTCTGCAAACCTAAACTATTTTCAATCAGCCATTCAATTTGAAATATGGGTAACTGGATACAACAAGAATTATTCCAACGAAGCCTGCAATGCTTTCTTTTTACATTTTCATTGAGTTACATGATAAAAGTTTCCCTTTTGGTACTACAGGACATCCCCCCAATACTGATCGTTTTGATATATATTCTAGTCAATTTAATGCCCACTGACTTATAATAATCTTAATAATCACGTTGATCTTAAACTTGGATATGCACATTTAAACATTATGATAGTGTGCACTGCATTATACTATCTACACTTACGTAATCCGCAAACTTTGAGAATGTTTTATGCTTCCTTTCCAATATTAGAAAATTTTTAATATATATAATATTGATAATCGTGAGCGCAAGAACCCCACTGCCTCATGGGGAGGAATGAGCGCAGGTGCAACCGTATAACAGACTCCAAACGTTCCTAAAATGTCATAAACGAATATTCCGGTCGGAGCACAAAGGACACCGATGGTGTAGCTAAGTTCACTTAGGGAAGCTACAACACATAACTTGGACACCCATCCACTTAGACTCCTTCCCCAGGACAGCGGTCAAGACCAGGTACAATGAGTTGACTTTGGCCCTAACAAAAATCCTGGCTACCCCCGCTCCTGTAAATTTGCATGAAGTGGGTAGCATATTTAATGCTACGCTGCACTTTTGAATTGTACCACACAGGACATAACCTCTTTGTTGCAAACAATTTCCTTTATTGACCGGCGATCCATACAGGACACATAGTACTCTTAACACAATCCCGTATTTACTAACAGCCACGATTACTAAGGCCTATCCTCACATGGTTGTCTGATAGCTGAACTACAGTTTTAATCCCATTTTGCAGCCATTTCAAGATGTCCCAGCACGATATTCCGAAAAGTCTCATCCTCAATTGGAACGGTCACTGTCAATTGGGAGAAACCCGATTGTGGCGTCAATCCACACAGCAGTCATACAAACGGAGACGAGTTTCCACAAGGAGTTCACAAAGTCATCTTCTGGTTTCGGTCTGATCAGACTCAAAGACGAATATGCTGCTCTTTCGACATCGTTGTGTCAGGTAGGGAGGATTTTACCATCAGACCCATGAAAATTAAGAGAGGATTCTAACAGACTCAAGAAAATTGAACGGCGTCGTTTATGCTGGTGTAAAGGGGTAGGGGTTCTGGTCTTTCTTTTGAACAAAACTCCGTCATTTCCCATTCCATTTTTCCTTATTCTATCGAAAACATGTTAAAATCCGTAAAATTGGTAATCAATTGTGAGATTTAGTCTCTTTTTACATCGCCAAGTTGTATACCTGAATCGAACAGTTCTGAAATCTTCAAAGTGTCTCTGACTGTTTCTATGGAAAACGGAATTTTCTATTGATGAAAAGGAAAGCGAGGTCTTTGATAAAAATAGCCGGCACTATTAGGCTATTACTTCTTTTGCAAATCTATAAATTTCTTTACAACATGGGAGGCAAATCTGCAACCCACTGACCAATTGCGGGCCGTGGAGAGGCATCATAAGGGCCTCACCGAGACATACATTTCATGTTCAACAGAAATTAAATTGGAGAGAATAAAAAAGAAAAAAAAATCAGACAAAGTAGTAAAGATATCAACCCTATCAAATAATGGGAAAACTAATATTTTGTTGACATATCTTAAAGTTGTCCAGCGTCAACAATCTCAGAAGATGATCAATTGACATCAACCTTTTTTTTTCAGTGTACATCAGATACACCTCACTGTTGTAAATTTATGGGCTACAATTATGTGGGGACTATATCCAACAATGAATTAAAGTGGGTTAAGTAAAGTATTTGAAAAACAAATGATGTACATTTCAACATGTACTTATTGATCAAACTGAACAAGACAACGCCCGTTTTATCAAGTAAATGAAATGACTGTGACCCTGCCATCTACAATTGTCACAGGTCTTTGCTGAAAAAAGTTGAATGAACTCACAGGACTTACACAATTCATTCCTGAGTGGCGGAGAAAGGAGGAGGGGGGGGGGGGGATAGTGGAACAATCAGGATAACAGAGGGCGGGCTTGCCGCAGTGTGCACGCCTCCACGAAGTTCACAAGTGTGTCAGTTTAACCTCTACGTTGATTTAAAATGGTTCGCCACGGCTGCTTTGCAAGTTCATTCTGATCAGATGAAAAACAATATTTAATATAGTTAAGCTTTCTGGTGCAGAACACTTTGACAACGAAGGACAAAATTAAATTACGTCATTCACTAGGTCATAAGTTTGAAAATATCGCTTATACGTAATGATATCGTCAAAGGTGGAAAGTTCTTCAAATTGAGAAAATCTCCAAAGAGAACATTCAAATATGTAGTATTCCGAGTGATTTATCTTTTTTTTTTGGGGGGGGAGGTGGGGTCATGTCATTTTCTGTCAACAAAGATCGAAACGTTCGACAACAATTTAATAATATTTTCTACTAACTATTAATTTACTGTAGATTCTTCTGATCTATAATTTCAGGTCCAGATTTCGATTTATGTACTCAAAATAGATGTGATGAAAGGGATGTATGCGAAGCAGAGGTTGATCGCTACTTCTGTCATCCAGGTAAGATATTTGCTGTCGATGAAAAGTTTGTGACTTTAGTCAAGTTGCACTACGTGGTTTGAAATCAGAGTTTATTTGAAGAAGTGGACATCCCTTAGAGCTTAGGTGACTTTCATTACCACATTTGACTATTTCACGTAATGGGGTCCTGACTACGGTTGGGGTGAAATGCTGGGCACAGTAATAGCAGAGAGATAGCAAGGTCTTCGCGGTGCCTCGGTTTGCAAGTTTAACAGTGTAAAAAGCAAAGATTGGACAGTCTGCGTCCGAAAATGGTGAATACTTTGTAACAGTATGCATCTTCATATTTTCAGAGGATACGTGGTTTAAATGTTACAAGGAAGCTAAACAAAAGAGCTTTTCAAAACTTAAAGTTTGGGAGGGATTACTTTAGACTCTCTCTTTTATTTTTAAATAATGCCATGATGTTAAAATTGTTACAAAATAAACTAGAGCACCATTGGTACAGAAGCTCATACCTCAACATCCTGAAGGTACCATTTATGTATCATTATGTAAAATCATAGGTACAACTGAGTATCATTATACCAAATCATCAACATTGTACAAGAGAATCTGTAGGATTGCTCAATTTTCAGAAATTCTTAAACTAGAGTCCCAACAGTACAGAAGTTTGATCTTTGTCAATAAATTAAAGCTGTGAAAATTTGGATGGGTACTACCGAATAAAAATGCTTATAATTAGCATCACTATTCACATCCAATAGTTATGAAACTGTCAATTTTTACTAATTTTTCCTATTGGTTTGTACTGGCCGTAGGTATATGAATTGGTACTAATGTGTAAAAGTGAAAGGTCACGAGTTTTCTGAAACCAATTTCAATCAATAGTTACTCACTCATTAGTGGTCATTTACAAGTGACTCATAATGGGGCCCTCTTAGTTGAATCAGTCACTAGAAACTTGACACAAAAGTGATATGTATGTGAAGACTAACTGAAGTTCATGAAACAAATCAAAGTGCAGCTTTAAGTCCATGTACTGGTCAACATACCTGAGGGCAATACAGAGTTTCAGCTAGCATACCAACTGACACTGTCCCATTACTCAGTTATCATTCATGCACGATAGGGATATTTGAGATGTGTATGACAGTTTAAAGGGGCACTTAAATGGTAGAAGGAGAAGCAATTTGCAGAATTCCATAAAATGGGCCATACGGTCCTCATGGAACCATAGACTACAAATTCATGAACACCCTTAGATAACCATTAGCAGAGTATCATTATGACAAACCATCAGCATTGCACAAGAGAATATGTAGGAGAAGAACAACTTTGTAGAATTTCCTAAAATGGACCAAAGGGTTCACATGGGACACACTTAGACTGAAACTTTTTTGTACACCCCACATGAACTACCACCCAAGGATTGTTGAGTCCAAGTTAAATATAAATCCATGGATGCATGTGTGAGAAGCAACATTTCAAACAGAATTTCACATAATGGGCCACTGGGTCCAAAGTGGGTCTTGGACTACCAATTCCTGAACACATGAAGGGACCAATAACTGAGGATCATTGTAACAAACCATCAACATTGTACAATATAATCTGTAGGAGGAGAAGCATATCATAAAATGGGCCGAAGAGCCCACATGGGACCTTGGACCATAAATTCCTGAACACCCTAAATGGTCCAACATCCAACAACCAGACAGATAGATAGATAGATAGATAGATAGATAGACAGACAGACAGACAGACAGACAGACAGACAGACAGACAGACAGACAGACAGACAGACAGACAGACAGACAGACAGACAGACAGACAGACAGACAGATAGATAGATAGATAGATAGATAGATAGATAGATAGATAGACAGATAGATAGATAGACAGATAGGCAGATAGACAGATAGATAGATAGACAGACAGATAGATAGATAGACAGACAGACAGACAGACAGATAGATAGATAGACACACAGACAGATAGATAGATAGACAGACAGATAGATAGACAGACAGACAGACAGGTAGACAGACAGACAGACAGGTAGACAGACAGACAGACAGATAGATAGACAGACAGATAGATAGATAGATAGATAGATAGATAGATAGATAGATAGATAAATAGATAGATAGATAAATAGATAGATAGATAAATAGATAGACAGACAGATAGATAGACAGACAGACAGATAGACAGACAGACAGATAGATAGACAGACAGACAGACAGGTAGATAGATAGATAGATAGATAGATAGATAGAGCTGTTGTACTGTAGTTTTATTGTAAATGGAGAGAAATTTGTTGATTTCTTAAAGGATAAAGAGTCAATTTGCACCAAAATTTGGATTCTAGCACATCTTTAGATCTATATACTTGAGCATTTCACTAAAACTTTGTAAAGGCACAATGTTCAGAATGTAACTCCTTTATGCGAAATTGAGTAAAATTTGCTGATTCATTTTAGTACAAAAGCATATTTTGCACCAAAATTTGGATTTCCGGCGTGTTTTCAAAACTATTTAACAATTATCTTAAAACTTTATAAGAACTTACCTGAGAACACATTGTTCCAGATAATATCACTTAAAATGGTAAGTCCGTTTAACTGTGCTGTTTTTTTTTTTAGGAATGCCAATTTTGATCGAAACTTAAGGTTTCCACCATTTGATGAGAACTATTAGACCAATTAACTTAAAAAGTTTGTAAGAACTAGAGAAAATACACTGTTCAGGATATGGGTGAAGTTCAATAAATAAGCGGACGACGTTGTGACATTTTAGCAACATTTCCAATTCAAAAATAGAAAAATTAATAACAAATGCTCTTATTTCAGATTATGTATGGCTACTTGAAACATGCAAATCACGTGAAAAGTTGAACAAAAAGATATCAATTGAAAAATCTTCTGTTTCAAAAGGGGCCCAATATTCCAATGTATGTACCAAAATGGGATGCCAGACTCAGGTTTTCTTCAAGCTACACAAGCTCTTAATTACTTTCCTAAGCAGAAGGTGCGCAACGTCTTAGATGGTATTTTGGATGATTCTTATACAGAGTGGAACGGCAGGTATTATGTGGAGGTTGGATTATACTTCAAAAATGTACCTTTGAAAATACAATGTCGCAATGAAAGGCGAGGCACCAAATCTACTGCGACTCATACTTGTGGAATCATCCATATAAAACTTTCATGATAAATCGAATGAAAAAAAAAGGATAATTTTGCTCAAAGCTCGTATTTCTACCGTATCTTGAGAAATACTTGAGCAATTAACTTTGTAAGGACTTACCTGAGAACAGAATTTTTAATATGTATCACTTTCATGGTATACATTAGGCTGAAATTGCTGATTTTTTTTTAGGAGCAAGACCTATTTGGGGCAAATATTTAGATTTCCAGCATAGCCTAAAACGTTATGAGGACTAACCTGGCAACGCAGTGATTAAGATGTAAATCTCTTTTGGTAAATGGAGTGAATTTTGCAAATTTTTGAGACATAAAAAAAAATGCAAAATTTGACGTACAGGATATCTTGAGGATTATTTCAGCATTTCACATGCAATAATATCCTTAGACTGGACTCACCACTTCAAGTTTTAAGCCAGACAATATTATTTTAGCAGAATAACGGCGTCTTGTGAAAAATTATGAATATTGACATCTCTGTCAAGACAGTGCTACCGTGTTTGTTTTTGGCACGGTAGCTTTCTAAGGTGCATGCGCCTGTCCTCCTATATGCCGTTCATTGAACGTATATTTACAAGGTCACATACCTCTAACCTAACCCCTAATCTAAACCCTAACACAAACAGCGTTGTAAGTGACCCTGTGTATTGGGAGTTACCAGAGCAGACACCTAGTGTGTCAGTGAAACCCCCCCCCCCCCACTTACTGTATGGTCGCTGACAGTGGCGTACCCAGGAATTTGTTGAGGGGGAGGCCGTAGCCTCTGCCGGAATTACTGCAATTGAAAGATCCGAGCGTAGCGCCACGATCGGTTGGCGCGGAGCGTACAAGAAAGATTTTGCTAGGGAGTTGGGGGGCATGCTTTCCCCGGAAAATTGTGAAATCTGCTGATCTCCTGCAATCTGGAGCATTGAAGAAGACCTTAACAGACCTTCCAAGCGGAGGGGGTGCAAACTCGTGAAGGCTATCTAAGCGGAGCGCCACCATCGTTTGGCTCGGAGCGTACAAGAAAATTTGGGGCTTTACAAACCCCCCAGATGGCCGGAAATAGCCCTTTCCAAGTGTTTTCAGCTGCATGAACCCAGTCTTGAAATATAAATCTCATGTCTACAATTTGTCAATTACTGAGAAAATAATTAGTCTGTGAAAAATGAAGCAATGACGAGATGAGCATTCAAAGAAACGTTTGGCTCTACAAACCACTCAGATAGATGAAAACTGCCCTTCCTGGGTGTTTAACATGCAGACATACATGCTCCCAACCCTGCATTCCACCCCTGCCTTGGTAGGTCTGCCACATAAATTGAGGGAATTACTATTTAGCGATATCAGGGGGGAAAAAAAGCGAAAATGAGGTCAAGCATGGTCGCCCTGTTCGCCCTACTTTCCCTGGCTATGCCTGTGCTCCTGGGTATTTCTGGCGAAGTCCTTAACAAAAAATACAATATGGCCGGGGGGGGGGGGATCGCCTCTATCGCCCCTCCTTGGCTACGCGCCTGAGTAGACACTTTGGTAGTGGTGGCGGTTTGAACAGGACTGCACCCGACTACAATTGAACATATTTAATCGGGCCCGGCGACGGCTTACGACACAACTGAACTCTAGTCGTGGAACCGGTCACACCGCCACGACCACAGCAGACAAGGTGGGTGGTCGCCGTCGTGTCGCAGCTTGTCGTGGCAGTGTTTCCCGGGCTTTTTATTGTACCTAGTTCAATGATATCCACAGCCACAATGACATCACCATGCATGCGCGTTGTTTAGCTTATTATCTCATCACCCCACATAGTATATGTATCTAGTGAAGATATATTGTGGTCAGTTTGGGCCTGTATACATTCTATGACATAAGTGGAGAGGTTTCATCTTCCTGCTAAAAGTGAACGATATGTCAAGATAAAAAAAAATATTTCATAGCTGACCCTTCAAACACATGGCTGGAAAAAATGGACCTCCCTCAACTTGGGGTGGGTCGTTCGAACGCTCCGACCCCCCTGGCTTCGGGCCTGTATTCCCTCAAGTTTACCTATGTACATATAGTAGGTATATATTGATACTAATCATGTCAATTCCCGCTTATTTCTGATATTTTCAGCAAGATCTGCAGTATTTGAAAAAAAAAATGGGGAATGTGAGGGGGGGCATGGCCCAATGGCCCCCCCCTGTGTACGCTAGTGGTCGCTGATCCTACCCTAAATCCTGATTTAACCCAACCCCTATACACAAAGGACAAATAATAACTTCTTCAGTGGCTCCCGTAGTAGATGTTTCGGAACATCCCAATGACTTAAGCCAATCAATAATGTTTTACTAGGTCTTGCATGGGTTAGGCTCATATGGACTAACCCGCAAATAACCCATATCCTGCCCAATGCAATAACCTAACCTTTAAATATGGTGCATAATGTAGTACGTGTAGATAACTTAGTGTTATCGTTACTTATACGGTAGTTCTATGATATGCATGACATCATTCTTAGATATCGATGTTACCATTTAACGACAGTATTCTATCTTCAAGACTTTTTGCCCTTGGTTACAAAGCCAACCCTTCCTTCCGTTCGATCCACTGAGATGTGGCCCAGCTGTTTCCACTTTGCTTCATGTAACATATCGTTAGCAACCAATTCAACCCATAACGTTGCAGACCGTTCCTCTAAGTGACGTTTGATTGTCGCAAACTATTACAAATCCCCCTTGATTAGTAAAAACTTTGTTATTTTATAATGATGCGATGACCGTCGTCGGCGCGGGCTCCGCCAGATGCTGCCGCTCCGCTTGCAGATGACCATAAGGCTACCCACGCCGACCTCCCGATTTTTATTCATTTACCTTGCGAAAAACTAAATGCGATTCAATAGGCATAAATTTAAATCCGGTATCCAAATTACTACCATTTTTCCATATATAATAATGTTTCTTCACTGAGTTATTTCTGTTTACATTCTATTCACAGTCATCAGCTGCCTGACCGGCCAAGGTTGTTGTTGCTGTATTTCTTTTCCCTTTTTTTTTTTTTTGCCGCTAAGGCTTCTTTTTTGCTTTTTGGTACCCTTCACGCCAAACAATGGTGGCCCTCCGCTTATATAGTCTTCTCGTGATGACTGCACCCCTCCTTTAAAAAATTTTGATCGACTCCCGATGAAGTGTTCGTACTGTCCAACACTGTTTGAGTGGAAAACAAACAAGTGGGCAATCCACGGAGTTGCGTATCTCATCGCCAACATGCACATTGATTTCAATACAGGGCATTGCACATGGGAATTTGTAATAGTTTATTGCTACGTACAAAACTTTAAGTTTATTGATTTAGTAGTTCTCAAGATATGCTGGAAATACAAACTTTGGAGCAAAATTGGCTTTTTTCTAAAAAATCAGCAAATTTCACTCTCTTTACCACAAAAGTGATATACCTTGAATATTTCATTCTCATATAAGTTTATTTTTTAAAATTTTGCAGTAAATGCTCAAATACTTCTCAAGATATGCTGGAAATAGCAATTTTGGGGCAAAATTGGCTTTTTTTCTAAAAAATCAGCAAATTTGACTCGATTTACCATTACAGTAATATTATGTTGAACAATGTGTTCTCAGGTAGTTACTTAAAAAAACTGTAAGTTAATTGATCTAATACTTCTCAAGATATGCTGGAAATACAAATTTTGGGGCAAAATTGGCTTTGTTTTCTCAGAAAATCAGCAAATTTCACTCTCTTTACTACAAAAGTGATATACCTTGAAATTTTTCATTCTCAGGTAAGTTTTTGCAAAATTTTGCATTAAATGCTTAAATAGTTTTCAAGATATGCTGGAGATAGGCAATTTTGGGGCAAAATAGACTTTTTTCTCAAAAATCAGCAAATTTGACTCGATTTACCATACAACTAATACATCTTGCACGTATTGGCATCATGCACAACCTTACCACTTTTCAACTTAATCGCTCATACGCTTTTTAAACTATTATGGAAAAACCACAATTTGGACAGGTCCGGAAGCACACACACACGCGCGCGCACACACATACACGCACACAAATTGGCACGGACACGTTTTCATTTATACCACCTAACAGGACCCTCCTGTACCAATGGTCACTCTACCATGGGGTACCCCTGGGGTGTCGCTACTCATCCACTCCAAGCGTTTCCATGGCAACCATTCTCCCATGGGTGCACAGTACAATATATAGCTCCACTAGCCAAGTGACTACAATATCTCATCTAGCCCCTATAGGGCGATGAGATAAAAGCAACACATCCAGCCAGTCGGGAATTCGGGACCTTCAAATACCCCCCCCCCCCAAGCAGTTGAGATTTATTTTGAATAATGTGTAAACTTTAGGTCTTCATTGGAGTCAACGCTTGAGATACCTAACTCAGTTAATAGTCAGCTCGTTTTTTTTTTTTAATTTTTTTTTTGTTTAGGTGAAATCGTAGTACACAATTGTTCGTCGCGTGTTGTTATACGGCTACGCCACGACGATACAAGAGCCATCGCTACGTGGGTAGAACCAACAGCACATGACTATAAAGGTAACGTCATTCCGCACCACGGGACTCTTGAGTATGCACAAGGGGACAAGATTCCTGTGGGAGAAAATAAAGTTACTTACAGCTACCGATACACAACTAAAACTTCGTCAGAAGTCACCTTTACAGCCAGTTGTGCTATCAAGGTTATAGTTTCTGCAGGTAATAAATCTCAATTATCAAGCACTCAAAACCATACACAGGCTAAATTATTACAAAAAACCACTTGGAGAGAGGCTTTAGGCGTAGAATATGTTTATACTCTAAATTGCTTGTTATCATCTTTGTCAACAACTGTGAATACTTTTGTGATTATCAATTTATCATGCTGACGCGATAAGATCACCAGCATCATCACTTTCTAGTCACTGATTTTTTATGCAATTTTGTGGACTGAGTTGTATCAGTCTGTGATTTCATCGGACGCGAAGCGAATTCGAAAGTGGGTGGGTGGGGAAGGGGGCACGTATACCGGATCAGGGTGCCCCTCTCGAGGCAATTCTTGAGATAGTCATAATCACATTTTACCTGAGGCTCAAAGTAATCACATTAAAACACATACTTTCACCTAGTGACAATCCACTAACTCTTCTCTTGTAATTCGCCCCTAACAATTTTTGCACAGTTTTCGTACTTCTAAAGCCCTTCATGCTAAGAAATTTGTCAGCCGTCCATGAATCACCGAAAACCCAAAGAAAGTATCACGCAATTAACTCCCAGAATTTTGTAAAATTGTGTATTGGCCGTTGTTTTTATGTATCCTGAGGTGAACTGTCTTGAAAGACTGAACACATGACAATAACATTTTGAACTATTGGCTGTATTAGTCATTCACAATGTGAATTCCAACAAATTTTCATTCACGGTTTCACTCCGTAACTTCAGCAAAGCAATATCTTTGCCAGCTGCATGTCACACAACCTATAAAAGACGTTTGTGATCCACGTGTAATTTTAATTCACAATTACTCATTGGTTCTCTGTCCTCCTTGAAATCTTTGTCTTAATGATCGATCCCATGATATCAATATTTTTTTTCAGTTTTAACAGGCAATTAGGCAAAGGGAATGCAAAGAAATTGTGCAATAAAGTCTAAAATACGTGTATTATTTTATCATGTCATGTAACGTTTGTTGCCGTAACTGTCAAATTTACTCATCAGATGCTGAAAATTACACGAGCCTAAAAATGTTTGACGTAGAACCGACAAAAACCGTTTTCCATTTTTACACTCTTCCTGTTTCTGGAAAGGTCTTGGACGCAAAAACTCTTTTGTTCAGAGATAAAGAAAACCCTATGAATGTCTACATCTAGTAAGATACTTTCAGTAAGATGCATTCCGTAAGATAGTTCCATACCAAACACATAAAAGGAGAGGAGCTGTTATTGTGATGGACATAAAATTTAATTGCTTCTTATACTTTAAAACCCACCAAACCAAGATAAGCTGTGTAATTAGCTAAAAGGTATTTCTATTCTTTATTCGCCGGTACCAGTTCAATATCATTCACAGACCAACGTCATTTATATTAAGTCAACTAATCCTTAAACAATTAGGTAGCTCTGAACAATGCGTTCAAAGGTAAGTCTATCCCTCTCCCTGGTGAAACAAAGGTTTCATCACCAAATAAGAGATCAGAACAGTACTGTAACCCTTAGCTTGAGCTAAAACTCAAGGGCTATGTTCAATCTAGATTTGTCTGTACCACGTCACAACCGACTGATTTCTAGCAGCAGTCTCGTACCTCGAATATTTACTAAAATAATTTATTTTGTGAATTCCTTGAGTTATTTCCTGAAAATGAGAACGATGACTTAATTGTTTACAATGATGTTTGCATCTTTTTAAGAGACATAAGAAGCGATGGTGGAGAATTCCTTTAAGTAAAGTGTTTTCTGTAAAAGATTGGTTGCAATATGGGCAGACAAAGCTCTACCAGAAATGTTTGATATTTTTATTCACAAACTTCAAAATTAATATTTATCGAAGGCTGCAGCTTCAATTGGTGGAATTGCAAGGCTCGTGATTTGCGTGCTATCGCAATTTTCAGTTTTACTAGACTTACGTCAAACGGTAGGCTACCTGATGATACTGTAGCTCAAATTTTTCAAAATGTTTAACCTTCCAATGACAGAAACCTTCGAATAATACCCGTTTTTAAAACACCCCTCCTTGTGCTCTCCGAACAGACCCGGGCCCGTAAGCATAACTTACCCTCACATTAAGTTTGATAGTCAACCAGTGACAAAGTTTATCCTGTAAAGGCTAAACTTCTGATATCGCAAAATGAGCCAACGTCGTGAACAGCATCAAGCTTAATGAAAATAATTACCGACCGTTGCCTGGGTCTGAAGTAACTTTTACCTAAATTTTATTTTTCTGCACCCACATTTTGGAATTATGTAGTCCTGCAAGAGTACTGCTCAAGATATAACCAAATTACTAAAGACCTTACGCAACACGGTGTAATTTTTAGGATTACTACCCGTGTGTACGTGAACGTTAGGCGTATCTTACTCGATGCACAGAGTCTGTGCATGTTACATATAGGTGCACTGTATACTGGGCATGTACTTGGTATGATCGACAAGGCGTTGTCGATTGTCTTTCAGACTTAAGATCACGTCACGTAAGTAGCTGTATGCATCCGCTGCACTGGTATACAAAAAGTTCAAAATCGAATACCAACATTTACTGATTTGTCAATATTTGTAAACCCTATATTGGGAAAAAAAATTCACGAGTTCACCAGAAATGATTAGTGACATCAGTTGAGAAACAGATGACCTGTTTTCACGGCGTATGAGGCAAGGAAGTGATTAAAACTTTGTGCATTCAAAACAAAGCCTTAACGTAAGAAATTCGCAAAAGGAGAATATGGCTGCATTAGATTACGATATGTTATCGTAATCCAAAAAGTGACAAGTTTTAATTGCATTATTCGAGGCATTTTTGTGGACCACAACTCAGGTATAAACATCATACCACAGTGGACACATATGAAATCTGGGAACTATGTGGCAGGCGGAAATACGAATTAAGCTCGAGAAATTTCTCATAATTTCTTATTTTTTAGACATAAAATAAAATCAAGAAATGGGAGAAGGACACGTTGTTCTATCAAATTATTCTCTGTGAGGCTAATTTACAACATAACAACTCAATGACCCAAAGTTGGATATTTTTCATACTGCCGTGGTAGACTACAAACAAAGAGTGGACAAGATGGTTCTTTTTGTTTTTAAAACGTCAATAGAGATTGCAACCTCTAAGTTCACTTCTAGTGTGAGAATAATAAATTTCATTAGCATTCTCTGATTTAAACACCGCACTCATCCTTATCCTTTAACATGGAACTAAGGAGTCGCAATAAACCTGGAGGTAACACATTGTAAAAGAGAATGCAAGGATTAATACAAATACTGTACTACTTACTCTGAAAACGTAAATATTGTTCTCACACCATTCATCTGTAATAGTGACAATTGAATGTGGACTGTTGAGGTATGAATACTATTATCAGGATCTATATGTATGACTTTGACTTGCAGAAAAAAATGACTTGTGGTTGAGGAAAATTGACTTGAGACTTGACTTGCGATGAAATGAACTGTGACTTGAATTGACTTGGTTGGACAAAAAGGAAAAAAGATTTGTGACTTGACTTGTGACTTTAATTAACTTATGACTTCACTTGATTAAAAGTGACTTGTCAATAACTCTGGAAATTGTTCAGCTACAGACTACTAGCAACTTTGTTTTTCGAGCAAAACTAATTTCTTCTTGCGACATACAGTACATAAAATCTGCAAAAAAAAGTAGGCGGGCACCTACCATCCCCACCCCCTCCCCTCCACTCCTCCTCTGAGCTCCGGCCCATGTACTTATCTAATCTATGGAGATAATTTCACTCATGAGTATAGTTATTGACGGAAAAGAAGCAAACTGAACTAGAAATCAAATTAATTCATAGATGTCTGATCAAATTCAATCATAAGGTCAATATGCTCCCTACCGTAACTCATCTATTTAAGCACTTTAGATCGTACATGACATAAGAGGACCACATATGGCATGATGTTTTCACGGATATTAACTATACCACAGTGACTGGTCCAGGAATCTTGAACTGTCCTCGTTATATCAGAGTGGTGTCCTCACAGTCATCGGTTGAAGTGAACTGGTTGGAACCTCAGCTTCAACCTAACGAAGACCCGAGAACCATAGAAGTGATACAAACGCACCGCCCAGGTCAGAACTTCACCGTACCCTCTCAAAATACTGTCACGTATGAATACACATCATTGGTTGAAAACGGACACCGAACAACGAAGTGTATCTTCATTGTAGAAACAGTAAAGCAAGGTAGGTGTCTGTCACCGTGCAAAACAAAGAAATCAAAGTATATGTAAGTATCCCCCTGTTTCTACGACCTGGGCAAGGGTGTGGACTGGAGGTGCGGGAACGCGCCAGCTGGGTGTATATTTTGGAATTACTCACCGTAGGTCGAAGAACGAAGATTTTTCCAAGCAGGATGAAAAAAAGAGAGAAAAATCAGGGATTTCAACGAAGGGCAATTTCTGGACATATAGCATCAAATGTAGAACCAATTTGCATCCAGTTCACTCTCTGTATGCAAGTATTTCGAAAGAGGAGGACACTCAGGACATTTATCAGTAAACACTTTCCTGCTTGTCTCCCCCCCCCCCCCCTTTTTTTTTTGCTAAACCCGGGGTCGGCTACTAAATAAGTATAGCATAGTATTTAACCAAAGACAATATCACCTGAATTCAAAACTGTTGTTATTTTTCTCACTTTTTCTCTCTCACTGTCCCCAGATCAGTCTGTCTCATTTCATGATAATAGCCTGAAAAGACGTGGACAATTTTTTCCGATTCCAGAGAATGACCCGCATCTAACATGGCCGCGCCCATACCTCTCTGTGAATGACAGAAGTAATTTCAATGGTCCTATCGTGGTAATTCCATCCAGGGTTCAACCTCCAGAGTTTATCCAGAGTCCATCCAGAGGTCGATCAGTGAACCAGAAAGGATTCTTCCCGGTGACTTATACTTTTAGGGATCTTGAGGGAGAGGAACTTTTTTCAGATGAGTTTGTGATCGTGTTTCAAAGCAGTAAGTTCCGATTACCATCTCCGGAAATCCCCATCGTCATTTCTACAGTTCATGTTCTCTCAGCAAGATTTCGCCCTGAGAGCTAGCGAAATACTTCTGAGGAAGGACTGGTTCGACCAAACATTGAGAGGGGACTTGGTGGAGGAAAAGGTTTCAATCAGTGAAGGAGATGATCCTCTAACGTAACATGGTATTGAAGTACAATTCTACAATATCGGGATCGGCCTAAAAGATACGCTCTCACAATATATCTGAAGGCTGCAGGGCGGTGCGGCAATGTGATATAGATGATAGTGTTATACGCTTACCGAAAATTTAGTACAAAAAATACCGCTTGTTCTTATGTAAAAAGTATTGATAATGAAGTTATTGATGTGGTCAAAATTACCTGCAATGTCTTAATGTAGTGCAATCAGCCAAAGTAGCGATAATGTCGATTACTCTTTTGGAAATCAAATACGTACCAAATCATATTATATTTACAGAAGAAAGTTTGTCATTTTCAGTGCAAAGCGTACAAATAATTCAGTGAGTATGGCCTTACACTTTATCGCAATTATCCGTGGAAGTCTAATCGAAGATCGACCTTAAAGACAAAAACTCATCACCCCAGACAGTTTCAATTCTCCCAACCACCTGCCTCTAGTCCCTCCCTCAGCCTGTCTTAAATTCCTCCTCATGTGTAATCAAAACAATGGATCCCTGTGTACGCTGTGTAATACGAGCTGCTCTGCATCTTTCGAATTTGCTGTCAATCTAAAGAGAACTGTAACTTAGAACCAGTTGAGAATTTTGCTTTCCGGGAGGTAAAAATATAGCTTAGGTTGATGCAATACAGCCTTTAATCTAACAGTGGGTACACTAGTGACATTTCATGTGCAATCCCTTACAAAAGGCCTTTGAACAAAATAGTGCCCATCATATACTTAACGTTGGGAGGTATACAGGGATATGGGAAAACTTTAGGGGTAGGTTAATGCTTCCAGAGGTGTTATCGTTCCATTATACAGCAAACAAATGACGTCACTGTTTATCAATATGCAATATTTAAAACTGAACAGTTATTATTCACACCGACATGGTAATGTTGTTTTATTGTTGTTGTAATAATAAACAGATTGTTTTCTTGGGATTTTATAGGGATGTCCTTAAAGCAGTTTACAGGAGGGTCAATGTTTGGAGATGTGTTATTGTGAGAGTACACAACAAAAATGACGTCATATTATACCAGTGTACCCATATTTAAGCATAGGCTAACAATAACTTAATGTCGCTGAAAATAATTCAAACAAAGGTTTGTTTTATTTAAAAACATCAACTGTACCATTTACAGCAACATGGATACTTTTTCATTGTTGCTGTTTTCTATTTACACCTAGATTGTTTGTTTGGGAGATACATCTGAATGATGTGAGGGAGGGTCCATGCTTGAAGTAAACAAAAACAAAGATGTCACTGTAAACATAGTGTCCATATTTGAGCACAGCAATAGCAAAATGTCCCTGAAACTACTTGGAACTTGGATTTAGGTTGTAGATTCGAAGTCCCGGAAGACTATTTGAGACAGCTTCAATAACACAGAACTGACACACTTCATGGTAAGACGCAAGTGTGTAAATGTAGCTGCACATACACTAAGACAGTTAAACAAAGATTTTATTAAAATGTTGTAAAGGCATGTAATGAAAACGTTTTCAAGATATTGGATGACAGGAGAGAAGTTAAAGAACAAACAAATAACGACACTCCTTTCACTCCGGTAAAAGATATATTAGTTATCAACTTTTATTCACATCATTCAATTGTTGTGTCACCCTATCTATCCCAGGGTTGTCTAGTTGAAAATATTTAGAGTTCTCCCTTGCATGAACAGTTTAGTAGAGGGTCAACGCATATTGTAAACTCCCCTTAAAAAAAAACACACACACACACACACAGGACGCACAAATGCATTGTTCTATGGTTTCATTATGATATGTGATGACTGATACAGTATATATCATGTCTCAACATGCACAACTGCAGATTGCAGTGATGCAACACGTACACATTAACATACGAGATCTGTTCAAGCTTCCCTCCTTGAGATATCATGTTTACACGGTTTTCACAATTTGACCTCGACCCCTGTTGACCACAAATGGCCTTTGATCTCCACCAAAAAACAATAGGGTTCTTTGAATCAGTGCGTTGCACCTGCGTACCAACAATGAGATATGCCCAAGCTTCCTTTCCTGAGATATCGTGCTTACAAGGTTTTCACAATTTGACATCTGTTGACTCCAAATGACCTTTGACCTCCCCAAAAAATAGGGTTCTTCTTAATGTGGTCCGCCTACACACCAAATACGGGATCTATCCAAGCTCTTCTTCCTGAGGTACCGTGTTAAATGTAGGGAGTCAGGGAGATACACACACATATACATAAACACACATAGTATGCATGATTATAAAGGTTACAACTATCATCGAAAAAAAAAAACAGCAACGTCAAACAAATGAAGAAGTCGTAGTGTGCGGTATGTCCACGCAACAATGGCTTTTCGCTGTTTTTTCTTTTTGTGAGCTTTTTCATTTGTATTTCCCTCTTTTTTCTTCTTTTTTTTTTTTTTTTTTGCATGTTGACATGGAAGATGGTCTTGGAAAGCCCTAACAAATCATTCACTATCTTTAATTTGTGATATGTAGAGCCCTTAGCAAAGTATTTAAACGGAGGCGTAGTTTCAAATTGAAACTCCTTGATTTAAATAAGTTTACAATCCTTGACAGACAAATGGAAACATGCATTTGTTTTCAAAGAATGATAGATTGTTCAAAACAAAGCAGGGCGGTAGCATTTAGCAATAAATAACAAGAAACAAATAAGTTTCTCTCAGAAGTTTGGCCAATCTTTGCTCAAGAATTGTTTTTTAACATGGACTTTCAAAAGATCATCAAAATTATGCATCTCCCATAACTCAACTTACGAATAACGTTTAAGGGAAATGAAGTTATGGCTGATGTCTATTGGTGAGACTGAATGGTGTGACACGTAATGATTACATTTTCGTTGTATACCACGTGGGTGCATTTAAAAAGCAATGTTCCCCTTTAATACTGTCTGAGTAACCCTAAAAACATAAAACCGTTCATACAACTAAAAACAATTCCTTTTATTGATGAGTTTTATTAAATTGCACATGAAGTTGAGAGACTTTTCTTTCTTTTCTAAATCTCACTTAGGCTTCTGCACTTGCAAAGACCTCCTAAAAGACTTAAGTGTGTCATTATGGAATGTTGGTTTACATACGCGACAATTTCGATTGTTGCAAGGAGTACTGGTTTTGGTAGCTTGGTTGCTTCCAGAACTTTTAAGATCTGATTTGCTTCTTTCCCGTGTGGCTTGTCTGATTACAAGAGGAAGCAAACTTCAGTTTCCCCACATGCAGGTCTTGCTAGAGTTAGCAAAATAAAACAGACACAGGCAAGAAAATACCCTTTCACGGCCGAATTATTTCTCCTTTGGTACTGTGATAGTCCAGCATCATCACCTGCAACAAACAATCAAACAAAAAAAGGGGGAATGGAGAGGGAGTGAGAAGAAATCAAGCTGTCAGGTATCAAGGATTATAATGGTTTTTAATATGTTACTGGTGATAAGATATAGCGCTGTGATTCACATCAATTGATTTAAACTGTGCACACTAGATCCACACTCCGTAAAAGCTCGTCAGTGCACTCAAGAAAGAAACATATAAGGTTGTAAAGCGATACTCGTATAGTCCACCTACAACAATAACTCAAGGCCCTTTGCTGACTGACCTAAAGCCAAATTTCACTTTTCAATATGATGTTAACAGATATGGCTCGGGCATGATGCCGTCCTGTGGGGCAAATAAGCTACGAAGAGGTAGCTCCTACTTCTTCCTTTTTATAAAAATATAACAGTGCGTGTGTGCGTGTGTGTGTGTGACTGTTAAATATACGCTGTATTGGCCCACAAATTAACACTGATCCAGTGCTGTTCAATGCACATAATAGGCAGGCGGGCAGAAGGAATAACCTGACCACACGTTATCAGTTACTACATTATCGGTAAATGTTTTACTACATTATCAGCTCGTATTACGTTGTTGGTAATTTTTAACTACACATTATCGTTTCGTGTTACATAAGGCCTATCGGTGATTTTTTCTAAATTTTCGGTTGGTATTACATTATCAGCATATTCCATTGTTAGTTGTAACAACTGTTACTATTTCGAAGGGGGAAAGGATCTGGAATGATTGTGAATCCGAGGTGTTTTTACAGGTTTGTTTGAATGGGGGAGGGGGTTGAAAGGGGGCCAAAATCGTGACAATAACAAGAGTTCAAGTCATTAAGGAGTGTTCGAACCGGAAGGGTGAAACGGCTTTAGCCTGGAGATCCATCGTCCAATATCATGTGTGTGTTTGTTTATGTATAAACACCCATTGCAAAAATGGCGGCTACCTTACCATTGGGAATGTCTTTTCTTGTTTCTTACATCGCCTATAGGTTCACCCGACGATATCAGTGTTACATGCGTTGATGTGACACGTACCTACACGAACTACCCGATGTCTGCTTGGTGGATCCTACAATGGGGCATCCCTTTGCAAATAGTTGGAGAAGATGCGGACCTAGCCTGGATTGATGTTTCTGACGATCAACCTACGAATGTATCAGTTGGCACTGATCTTGATGTGAAATATAAGGTTTACTCACCCTCTGGTGTGCCGAAGCCTCTCAAAGAGTGTAATGTCAAAATGTTAGCTAGAGGTATATTTATTAACATTTTTTTTCATTTGTTAATATGGTAGCTTCGACATTTTGTGTCTACCAGTATCGGTTCACCCATTAGAAAATGGTATTTTGCCCAAAGTTTAAGATGTTTAAATAGATGTTTAATTAACCAGTATTATCGACTAAAAAACCAGGTCTATCGAATAATTGAGCATTCGGTATCTAAAAACCTGGTTTTTAACTTGAAAAAAATGTAAACCACTTAGTAAACCAGGTTTATATCAGCCGATAAACCAAGTTTATCACCCAAAAACCCAGGTGCATAAACGCAGAATCCTGAACAATTTCTAAATCTAAATTCATCGAATTGATAAACCAGGTTTATCGACTTTTTAGAGAAAGTTTTGTCAACTGATAAACCAAGTTTATCGAATTACTGGTCATGTGACGTTGATATACCTGGTTTATCAACTCTTGAAAAGTGACGTAACATGAGGACGCATCACAAGCTTGGTCACTATACTATTACATATATAGTGAATGATGACAACACTTAAGATCATTGTAAAACCCACTACAACTACATCACACATATCACATCAGTCAAGCTCCTCTTCTTGTTATAACGTGTTTACAGTGTTTTCACAATTTGACCCCTGTTGACTTCAAATGACCTTTGTTCTCCACCAAAACGATAGGCCCCTTATACTCAGATGGCACACCTACCATATCACATACGAGATCTGCTAACGTTTCTTTCTGAGATACCGTGTTTAGAAGGTTTTACTTTTTTGACCTCAAATGACCTTTGTCTTCCATACAAAAGCAACGAGGTTTTCATATATAATGTGGTTCACCTACATACCAAATATGAGATCAGTCCAAGCATGGAAGTAGTACTTCCATGGTCCAAGTTTCCGGACTTGATAGCGTACACAGCGTATACAAAATTTGTTACTATTTGACTTTTGTTGACCGCAAATGCCCTTGCTCCCAACCAAAACAAGAGGATATTACTATTCAGTGTGCTACCCTTACTTACGAAATATCAGATCAGTCCAAACTTTCCCTGTTGAGATATCGTGTTTACAAGCCTTAACAATTTGCCACTGTTGCCTTCAAATGACTTTTTTTTTCACCAAAACAAAAAGGTTTTATACTCAGTGTGGTACACCTACATATCAAATATAAGATCTACTAAAAGATACTGTGTTAACAATGTTTTACTATTTGATCTTTTTGATCGCAAATTACCTTTGACTGCCACAGTACGCATCAGGGGTCTTTGACGCAATGTGATACACGTACATACTAAATAAGAGATCAGTCTAAGTTTCCGGTCTTGGTGCATATTGTTTCAACGGTCTTTACTATTTTACCTTGTTGAACCTAAATGCTCTTTGACCTCCACCAAAACAAGTATTCCTGCAGTCAATTTGGTACAAAAATATATCAAGTATGAGATCATTCCAAGCTTCTCCTATTGAGATTTCGGACCCTAGCTTTCCTTAAATGACCTTTCAACCAAACTAAGATAATATTTGTACTCAATGTGGTACACTTACACGAATATGAGCTCAGTCTAAGTTTTCTCTCTTGAGATTTCATGCTTACAATGTTTTCACAATTTGACCCCTGTTGACCTTTGACCGCCACTAAAACAAGAGAATCCATGTGCCAAAGTGATGCACTCATATATCAAATATGAGATCAGTTCGAGCTTTCTGTGTTCAGACATCTTGTTGACAATTTAACCTCTTTTGGCATTTCACTTCAAACGACCTTTGACCTCTACCATAAATAAGAGGATATTTGTGCTTAATGTGATACACTTACATATCAGTATCAAATTATAAGATAATTCAACTTTTCTTTGTTCAGATATCTTATTTACAAAGTTTTTACTGTTTGACCTATGTTGAACACAAACGAAATTTGACCTCAACAAAAGACAACAGGGTTCTTGGATCTTGGACGCAATGCTTTACACCTACGTGCTAAATATGATTAGTGCAAGTTTTCAATCACGATACATAGCGTTTAAAAATTGTTACTGTTTCACCTTTGTTGACCCCAAATGACCTTTGATCTCCATCATAAACTATATATTTTTTTAATTTAAATCAGCATTTTTACAAATTCGCTACCGGGGTGTGGTGGGAACTTGGAGTTGGGCACCTATGAGGGTAATGTAGTAATATATGCATTTATTACAGAGAAAAAGTTTTGGTCTTTTTTGTATTAGAAATATGATTTTCTGACTACCAACTTTTTAATTTCTAGAAAATGTGCACATCAACCCACCTCCTACAGAAATCTGTGGCTTAAAATGTCTCCTATGATTAAAAATACCTCCCCTTCCCACAATTGCCAGTAACAAATAATGTGTCTTGATTTACAGTGATACGATTAACTCCCCAATGGTAAACTACCATAACCTCTGATTTTCAACAAAATATTCATTTTAAAACTATCCTTCAATATCATTTTTTAAAATAACATAACCTACACCGATCTGCACTTCTCTCTACACAGCGATTCCTGAGTGCCTGACTACTTCTGAAAGTGAGTATTGCATCTTTGCCTGTTCGATTATCAATGTGCATAGTGTCACGGTGCATATTCCTTGCATTATCCAGACTCCCACAATCTACTGCGGTAGTCGTGTAATGTGAAGACAGAGACAATGCATGTCATTAACAACGCCTCACATATTACTAACTTCACACTTTTCAAGTTAATTCCTTGCCATTAGATTTTATCAGTGAACTTAATTAAGCTCGGTTTGGTATACAATAAAAAAAAATGGACGGTGCTACAATCAGAATCACCAATACACTGCTTTAGTCATATTTTGTAATAAACAATTTTAGTACCGACTCATCTTCAATATCGTCATCGTCCCTATCGCCGTAATTTTTATTATTACAATCGTTATCATCATCCAACAGCATAATAATAAGCATCGTCATTACCAACATTGCTACATTTATCATCGTCCTATACTGTTACTATGGTTACTCTCAACCTATTGCTCACATGTTGCTCATTTGATCTTGTTGTCACCAATATCATCATTACCTGTGTTGTTGCTTTTCAGTCTTTACATTGATCGCTGCCACTGCTATCGCTACCTCAGTCATATGCGCAGTGGGGTTTCTTTTCTGTTTGTGTCGTTGCACCCGTTGCCGTGCTGTTGAAGAAAAAGTACACATAGTCCCTGCTCCCCCTCGTACCAGACGTGATGCAAGGCAACCTACCGTTGATGTCAGTTCCCGAGACCCTCCGGGATCCGAAAGAAACGAGAGAACCCGATTTGTCATCAATTTACCTCTTTTTGGAAAAGTTCCCATCTACGGACCAGTCGAACCACTTCGTAGGGCAGAAGGTGCTTCTTCACACCTGGCAAGATACAACCACAGCTATGACAGCAGTGAGGGAAATTATCTGCAAGCGGCACACTCGTTTGACGACTTTTATGACACAATGCCAGAGGACTCGGTTGCTTGTTCAGCTCCAGCAACATTTCCACTTCCTCCTTGTCAGTTGTAGTATGATAGTGCTCACGTATAGCAACCCCACAGGTAGTAGGCCTCACAACGAATGTGTATTATTCATGCATCAGCTCTGACTGCATGTAATACACGTCAGTAAACTATCGCATATAGATTCCAACTGAATGTGCGTACAGGCTGTAAGCTATTAAAATTCATGTTCGCCGACGTAATCAATTACAGTCAGTAGATAATAATAAGTCAGTAGTAAATACTTTTCTTTCCTTAGGCTATGATTATTCATGAACTTTTGAGCCAATCATCAGACGTTGAGCAGACCTTGGATCTTAGATTAGACAAACCTCTAATTGTCCACAGGTGTTTTGGTGTGTACGTTAAAGATGCGTTACATACCAATACCTGCTGAGAAGGTTACATGCTTAGGGGAATCGAGTTTGGCCTGAGTTTAAATGAAAACAACAGATGAGAATGAAGAAGAATCAACACGATCATCATCATCATCAGCAATAATAGACTGACAATGTTCCCCCTAGTAATGGAGATGATAAAAGAGGGGTGGGGTGGGACCGACAATAGGCTCCTACAACAAAATATTCTGAAGCCTTAGAGCATTTTCCGTGGTTACATTTCTTAGGAGCTTCTTCCACGATTTTTTTTTTTTTTTCATGTTGAACATTCCACACAGAGGAAAATCGTACTACCTTTTCTTACCATAGCACAGACTAGTAGCATTGAAAAAACGGCCTCATTTTATGCAATTGTTCAGGCGTTGATACTTTACAGAAAGTAAATATTGCAGACAGATAGATACAAGTTGACGAGATAGCCCAAGTAACTCGACCATTTGCAAAATTTTATTATTTGTTAGTTATTTGTAACTCGCTATTACTGTCCTTACTTATAGGGCAAGTCGTCGAAACGTCTTTAAAGGTCTTAAAATAAATTATTCAAAGGTTCAAATTAGTTCTCTTGTGAAAGCGAGAATTCGTAAAGATGATTTCTGGAGCAAAAGCTGGTCTGTGCAATCATGTTTCACCACAGGTTAAGTATCTGTAGTGACACTGCAAGAACTGGAAATACATGCATTCTTTCAGAAGTCATAGAAGATCAGCCATTTTAACATTTACGCCTACCTCTCAATTTCACTTAACATTCCACTTCAGTAAATTAAAATTTCACGTATATTTCTGTTCCATGCATTTCTGCGCAAGTAGAATAAAATTCCACTTAAGTGAAATACATTCCTATTGTAGTACAATACAATTGCACTTAAGTGAAATTTAATTCCACTTAAGTGAAATACGATTTCACTTCGAATATAATTTCCTTTAAGTTGAGTACATCACCTCATGCATTTCCAAAAGTTCAATACGATTCCACTAAAGTGAAATTACACATGTATAGTGTAGCACAGGGTACACAGCTACCCTGCCAGTACATGCTGCCACTTTCTTGGGCTAAAATTATTACGTATAGCAAAATACCACTGTAATAAGGTGGCATACCCAATAAAGAAGTTGGAGATTCTTCCAGCATTTTGTTTACCTGTGTCGGTGAAATTCCCTATAATGGACATTTTGACAACGTTTTCGGTATTTTATTCTTTGTGATCGGTTCTGTTGTGAATTAAATATTGAATTATCCGAGTTGAGGTATATGTGGTGTGAAAATGGTGCCAATTGAAGGAATTACGGAAAAGTGATGGACTTTGAGCTGGCGGAACAGTATCATTCGAGGAGATATGTGATTTGTCCCAGTGACAAGGTATGGTAACTTGGACCGCCTCTAGCAGAAAATCTAACCAACCATGACACGGAAAATTTAATTCATTAATAACCAATGTTTCAGCTTTCCAAAAGGTGGTAGCTTACATCTGTTGAACTTCTACAAAACTTTAGAGACCACATTACTTTTGCGAATTAGTAAGTCAATGGGTAATTAATAGGGGTATGCTACCATAAGACCGTCTGGCGAGGTAGAATACTTCGCCTGAACGATTATAGAAGTAAGGCGTTCTCTTGCTGCAGTGACTTACGGGGGCACACCTCCATTAGCTGTTCCATTGACTTACACACTAAATTACTTCTGTTTCCTACCCCCCACAGTCTTGTCAAAGTTCACAACCCCCATAAGCTACCCCTCACATGAAAGCCAATAAGTTGGCCTATTATGGCACAACAAATTTACCATAGCATGACTGTTTAGATTTTGAGATACAAAGGGAAGAAATTTTGAGGGTGTACACCTGCTCATATTAATCCACAAAGTGACGGAAATTAACTCTTTTTCACACCAGTTATTGAAACAGCCTAAATCACCTCCGATCCATCTAAATTTGCCGTCACTCAGGCATTAACATCTCCTCTTTCATATCCATAAAAAGTCTGCCACAACTGATCATCTTAGCATGAGTAATGTACATCTAGAATGGACCTAAAATTGGTCTCAGGGAGGCCGTACCTCTAATAGAGGTGTGCCCCCTTACGCATTACAGCTGTGACGTATTGTAGAGTATCAGTCGGGAAAGTATGGCAAGCCGTTTTTAACATTTGTTTCTAAATTTAACTTAAGCAGAATCTACTTTAGTACTATTCAATTCGGCTTAAGTAAAATTAATTGAGATTTAGTAAAATTTAATTTTAGGTAAGTGGGATATAACGGAGTCCAAGTGTCATTCAATTCCACTTAAGTAAAATTGTATATTTAACTTAAGCAGAATGCAATTTAGCTTAAGTGGAAAAATACATTCATTCTACTGGCGCAAAAGTGAATTTCACTTAAGCGTTATGATATATTACTTAAGCTTATTCGAATTCTACTTAAGATTAGCTTCAATGAAAATATGCAAAATGAATCAAAATACAACGAAATTTTGCTAGAGTGAAATATGATTATATTTCAGTAGAATGTAAGTCTACTTCAGCTTACATGTATCGTTAGATTTAAAAAAAAATCAAAGAATTATGCAAGAAAGTATAATTGAACAACACAATTCCTGCTTACTTGATTGTATTTAACTTCAGTGAAAATCAAATTCACTTAAGCAAAACTGAACATTACCTAAGCTAAGTTGCATTTAAGCTTTGTTCATTTCAGCGTAAGTAGAATGGAATTTCACTTAAGCTAAATTGTATTTCACCTAAGCTAAGTTGACTTTTAATTATGCTAACTGTAGCTACATTTTACCTTTTCATGCACACATGCTCTTATGATTTTTAAAAATTGTGTTAAATTTGGCTCAATTTTGTTTGAATACAATTTTGTTTTTCATGTTTAAACTTCAAACTAATTTAAAGGCTTCGTTTAACTTTTTGGACTTCTTATCTACGTTTTCATTCTCTATATTTGACTACACATGTTTATGTTTTCTGTTGGTCTGCAGTTTTCTTCAACTACGCAAGTTGATGAAGGCCAAGGCCTCGCAATAACAGGGAGTGCAATTTAGAAGGAGATACATCCGAAATTCCTTGTACCATAGCGAGTAGTAGCCCCAAGCGGGTATGTTTTATTCACCACTTGCAAAAAATGTTAAAGGATAGTGTCTACTGCATTACATCAAGATTTTTTCCATAAAACTACAGCGTTGCCATGGGAGTCAATCCTTGGGGAACGAGGGCACACTCCCCCCCCCCCCCCCACCACATTTCGATAGGTGGGAGACATCATATCAAATGTCCATTTCCCACATCTCATAAAAGAACAGAAATGTTTTGGCTCACTTTTTGAATGGTAGGGGACAATGTAACAAAAAAGCTCCACGGTTTGGTAAGTGACTGAAGTAATCGCTAGGCTAATAAATGCTCATGTAAAGGAACTCTACGTGAGGAATTTAGGTGTTTATATACCAACGTTAGGCTCATCTACACACCCCAAATTCCAACATTTCCCGCGCCCTTCGCGCGGAGTGATTCCTTTGCCGTGTTACGTTGAAGGACAAAAAAGGTAATGGAGTGACTGACAGAGACAGTCTCACAGGACGGTCGTGACAATAGTCGGATTCAGAGGAAATGTTCATTACCTCCACCCAGCATTTACATAATTAATGAAATATACATCAATCTGTTGAAAAATGGTAATGATGGAAATGTTGATTTGTTTTATCTAGAATAAGTGGAAATTCTAAAGCAATATATAATACCATTGTAACCACTTTTCCATAAATTGGTGTATGTCCGATTACGTGAGAAATTGCAGACATAAAATTCATATGTAGGCTACATGCAACTTAGGAAGGACACCAGAGAAGCCTCATTTCGGCCATATGGAGTGTTTGTAGGCCTAAAGCCGAATACTTTTTTGAGTAACGCTCCTCGCCAACTGATCGTGCTCTCCGCGTAGAGAGTCTTGCCTGCCTGCCTGCTGCTTCGCCCTCCGGCCATACCCCCAACAACCTGTTGAAAAGCCTGTACACGCGCCTGAAGTGTCCTATCAATGATACGTGCCCATATGTGTCATGGAGAAGTGCCAACTGCGTGAATTGTACTCAGATTTGCTGTACCAAACCCCATCGAGCTGTGCGGCTTAGACTCAGTGGATCCATAGTCCAAAACAACTCCTTTGGGGGCCACAAGAGTGGAATGGATACATGGGAAGCCCGGGAAGGTGATTTCCGGCAATTTAGCCTGAGGGCCCCGGTATTTTTTCTGGGCCACCATTTTTCGGTACGCCCCGCGCCAACCGGTGGTGACGTTTCGCTTAGATAGTCTTCCCACAACGAATAGCTGGCACGTGATTGATGATGGGCTCTACTTGAGTCTCATCGTTAGCGGTATACCTCAGCACAGTGGCGGAAACAAAATCCGCAGGATTCTGCAAATGTTTACCGAGGAAAGTCCGTACAGGTTATATAGGAATTGAAAAAACATAAAACATCAGCCTGTGAGAGAACTCGACCTGCCGTCTCCGTAGACGCGTGTATGGCAAGCCAAATGCGCAATAATTCGAGAAACCCGGACTATCGGTTGATAAACCAGGTTTAGTTTAGTTTAAAAAAGGATCAGGAGGGACAATTAAGTCCCCATCAAGGACCCTGAAAAAAAAGATACAAAAATCAAACCCGGTCACAACGTACTTGTCCAGTGCATTCTTAAACCCATTTACACTTCTTGCCATCACTACATCCTCAGGCAACCCATTCCACTCATTCACTACCCTCTGAGAAAAGAAATAACGACGAATATTGATCCTGCTTTGAACCTTCTGGAGTTTAAGACAATGACCTCTAGTAATTTTACTATTAGCAAACTTGAAAAAATCAGAAAATTATACATTATCAAATCCATGAACAATCTTATAGACTTGTATCAAATCCTCACGTAATCTTCTCAGCTCAAGTGAAGTGAGATTTAAAAGACGTAACCTGCTGTAATAGGGGACACCCTTGAAGGCCCTAATCAATCTAGTAGCCCTGCGCTGGACTTTCTCAAGTAACTCCTTATCTTTAGAAAAAATATGGGTTCCAAACTTGAACAGCATACTCTAAATGAGGTCTGACCAACTGCTTATAGAGTCTAACAACAATGTCTTGCTTAAGGAAACTAAAATTTCTCTTAATCATACCTAAAATCCTATTTGCTTTTTTAGCTGCTTCAACACACTGCTTAGCTGGCTGTAAAGAAGAGTCTATGTGAACACCTAAGTCCCTTTCAACAGAAACCTCTTGCAGTGACTGTCCATTTAAAGTGTACGAATACCTAGGATTATTATTGCCAATATCATTACCTTGCATTTATCAATATTAAACAGCATTTAATAAACCAGCAGTTGATAAACCTGGTTTCCCGACTGGTCGAAAAACTTGGTTTATCAACCGATAAACCATGTTATTCGGGCGATAAACCAGGTCTATCAACCGATAAACCAAGTTTCTCGAATTATTGGGCTTTGACGTCGACAAACCAGGTTTACCAAGTCGAAAACCAGGTGGGGGTTGAGATGGTTTTTCTTCCGATTTAGATGTGAATTTAAATTTGAAGTAGAACTCGTTTACGTCGGGTAATGCTGAAAAATAATACTTAAAATGTAAGGTATTGAGTCATTTGAAATCTTTACTGTGTTTAAAGATGTTCTTTGAATCAAACCATACTTGGTGTAGCGAAGACCGACATATGTTCCACGTGGCTCTGACCAGTCAATTTACTAACATCCGCCCAGCTGAGCGATCTTGTTTGCATTTAAGGTCAAGCCGAGCGAGACTGTGTTTTGTTTTAGTTTGTGCTGGTTTCCGCCCCATAATGTTTATGCACACAAAGATGGGATCTCATTAGTCGTAGCTCACTGTGGGCCTGTTCACATTTAATGTTGGTGATTGGTTGAGGCCTTACTGTTATTTGTGTGCCGACGTAAGTCTACCTTGGCTTATTTCCGGTGTACGTAATTAAGAGACATTTGTGAAATTAGTCAGTTGGTCGGGCCGAAGTTGTTAGAGTTTGAATCCCTCATGATCGGGTGCCAGGTGCGACTGCAAGAACCTAAGTCCAAGGTAAGGCTATTCCTAGCGGTGCAGTATCATACATCTGCGCTGCCCGAGACCTTCGGAGTGCTTAACCCCTGCCCAGCTCAACACCTGCGCTGCCCGACACCGGCACAGTCCCCTACACCTGCGCTGCCCGAGACCTGTGCAGTGCCCGACAGTTGCGCGTAAGGAAATTTATGTCACTGCTGTGATGGTTTCGGCAGAGGTCCGACAACTGTATTACGACCCTCTTCATGTGCACAACACCTTTTCATACAGTGTGGGCTATTTTGTTTCTACGTGTAACTGTTGAGAGAGATGCAATTACAGTAGTTCAATCCTACATATGCTGCTTTTTGGGTAATTTCTGAGTTCGCCTTTGTGCCATCTACCACCCCCCCCCCCCCACGTCCCTCTCCTTCGTTTATCTGTTCCGGAAGAGACGTGTTCTCACCCTCAGACTTTGACGGCATTACGTTATTATAAAATTTAACTTTTCACCTAGAGATATTCTAAATCCTCACATATCGAAAAGTTTTGCACAAAAACGATCATTTGCTCATTTTACACCAAAATTTCTAGATTGTACTATTCAAGGTAAGCCTAATCAGTTATGCTTTAAAATGATAAGTTCTTGGTGGAGGCAACCCATGAAACGCCGATTTTCATTCGAAATACATGATTTTTTTTACGTCATAATTTGGGGGAATTTGCCCAAAATAATGCGTCATTTCATGTCACACAAACGCGATTTACGAAAAAATTATAGACCCAAATAAAATCAACTCTTTTCCTCCTGCTACCTATGACATGCAGCTACCATCACAAACGCGTTTAGCTATTACGATATATTTGTGGCTAGAAGTATAAATCATTTAAATTATGTAAATTTGGGGTGAAAAGAACATTTTTGCTTATAAACATTATTCCCATAAATTAATGATTTACGACAAAATTAATGCTTACAGGACACAGATTTATACCAGATAGCTCCCTCCCCCGCACAGCTACACACACCGTCGTGATTACTACCTGTGTGCCGTGTTATCACCATAGGATGCTTCATTATCTTGTGATCTGAGAAAAATCATCAGGATAAACATCTGAAATATGAGAAAAAAATCTTCTAATTCACACAATTCATGGCCCTACTTATGGCATCCGAGGGCTCTATTCTTTCAAAAATCTCTCCTTCAACAACTAACCTAGAGCGACCATATTTCAATCCATCGTGCTTAGTGTTCTCTCTGTCTCCCCATCCCCTGACACCGAACCTAACTTAGTGGTACAGCTCAGAGGGACGACGTTTTGGGGCAGAAGTCACGTGATACCTCCGTTATTGACAAACTGGAGGAATATAATGTGATACGCTATTTCTGAAAAAGTTAATTCACTCTAATCCCCCCATTCAGTAGCAAATAAGAATAGAATGTAATCTTCACAAAGCAAATCCATTTTTTTTTTGTATGTTAATTGAATGCTTATTGCAACGAACACTTTTTCGACTTTATACATTTTTCAGTTTTTCCTTAATCTGGCAACATAACAAAGGCTGACCTGGACTGTACTGAACTACTACTGTACTGTGCGACCACAATAAAACTAGGCATAGGCTATGTTCAACTGCAATGTCGAGGTACTGTAGTGTAGGCCAGAGAGTAACATCACAGTTTCCTACGGAGAACAAGAAAATGTAGCAAATCTACCGGTGTTTCAAGTTTGTTAATTTTCCTCTCCTTTAACAGCCCTAAGGAATTCTCAAGCTAGTGTATTTCCAGCCCACAAAGCCTCACTTAGCGTATTTTGAGGATACGGCTTAGGCCAGCCTAAGTTAGGCTTAACGCTAGGCAAATTGTTGTTACTAGGGCCTACTGTTTGCGAACGTTAGGCGCATAGTAAAAATGACCTCACCTACAGTGGCTCCCAACATTTTTTGATAAATTACTCTCAGAGTGCATACGAGGTTTAACTTTGAGCAACGATAATCCACGCACCCTGGCACTAACGATACTGTAGATTAACACTAAAGCAAAAAAGTGAAATTGATCTTGACATCTTGAATTTAAAAAGTTAAGGTGTTTAGGCCTATATGTTTATATGTGGATGAGAGTGAGACCACTATGGGAAAAAATATGACCCTGCAGACTAACTGTGAAAATTGACACATCAGTCAAAAAGGAAAAAAGTGAAACTGAACAGACAACTGCTAATCCTTTTCACAAAGTTAGTAGTGGCCTCATTTTCCCTCTGATATAATCTGTTCACCAGAGTTTGAGGTAGGCCTACACAGTTAGTAAGTAATCATGAGTCTATGTATCATGGGTTGATCACTGCATTCTATACGTCAACACATCGTGCAGATATGACGCAATTTCAGTGTAAACAAGACCTACAATGTATGGAAAATTCGCGTTACATCAACTTCAGTGTTGTTGGCTAGGACTAGTGAAAGGCCTTTTAATCGCTGAAGAGTCTAGAGAAAAAATCATGTCAATGTGTCTTGTAATTAATCAGGTTTATCCTTCCAAAAAATGTCTGATCTATTTTTAAATGCATCAAAAGACCAAGAATGAACAACAGCTTATGGTAATGAATTCCAGTGGTCGATTGAGCCAATAAAAAACTTTTGTCATTGTAAACTCTTAAAACACATGGGTTGAGCATTCTTGTATATATGACCCCTAGTCATGGAATCCACAGAAATTTGCTAAAATAAATGGGGATCAAGCCATTGAAAACTTTAAAATGAAAATTATGTCACCTCTTAGATGTCTGTGAGTGAGCCAAAACAGATTTAAATCTTGAGAATTCTCTCCTCATAAGAAAAATCCTGCAATCCAGAGAGTGACTTTGTAGCTCTGTGCTGAATACTTTCTATAGCTTCAACCTCATGCTTAAAAGAGGGTGACCATGTGCTAGTACACCATATTCCAAAATTAGTCTTAGTAAAGCTTTATACAAAAGTGTAACAGTTTGTTCTATCTAGAAACTTAAAAGACTTTGTAATTATCCCAAGAGTACAATTTGCTTTAGTAAGAGTGTTCAAGACATGCACCCAAAAAACTGTGTGCTTATCAGCTGTGACTCTTTCTGTAGGTCCTTCTCAGAGGACACTACTTCAAGAGTGTGATGCTTGTCATTACACTGTAATCTGGCACGTCACATCAAAGCAATGGATGACAACAACCAACTCTTAACACATGACACTTATCTGGATGAAGTTTGGTGGCCATAAATTCTGAGACCATTTATAAATTTTGTCTATATTAGTTAGCAGAACCCTGCAGTCACACACATATTGAATCTCTTTATGTTTTGGTGTTGTCAACAAACATTTTGATACTACAGCCTGAAACACAATTAGCCAAGTCATTAATCTAAACAAGCAATGACCATTTGTGTGGAACTTAATAGAAGGCCTTCACAAAATGGGATAAACAATATTGGTGCTACTGCCTTATTCCCAAGTCTTGGTCTAATCATCAAACACGTCCACAAGTTGTGAAGAACAAGTTGTGAAGCACAAGATCTACCTGAGACAAACCCACGCTGATTAGACAACAAACTTACTCTTCATCTGCTCCATAATACTGTCCTTTATAAAAGACTCACCCACTTGGCAGACCACAGAATTAAGGCTAACAGGTCGATAGTTTGCAGGCAACGATCCACTCCCTTTCCTAAACAAAGGGGTAACATTGGCATGCGTCCAATCACTTGGCAAGCTACTCTTTCTGAGAGATTGGCGAAAAATAACCATTAACGGTGATGCAATATCGTTATGCCCTCATAAAGAACACAAGAATGGATCTCATCAGGATCTTGAGATTTGTTAAAATTTAAACAGTTAAGTATTCAAAACCTGCTTCTGTGGAAGTATTGACACTACCCAAGAATTTATCAACATCAAAAGAATCCAGCTGAGGAAAAAGCAGACGAATTCTCCGCGTGGAACCGCTACAAAAGAGTGAATTTAAGGCATCAGCCTCACCCTTCGAAGTTCAAACTGGTGATTTTAACTCCCTCAAACAAAATCAAAAGCAATTATTTGCCTTATCATTTTTGATGTTCAAAGGTAATATGTTACTTATGTTGAAATTCGGAATTTCTTTAATGAGGCCTGTACAGTTCAATTTTAGAAAGAAAAGACAACATTCTTTTTGTGTATAAAAATCATAATTCTTAATTGTGGTAATTAATTGTGCTTTCTTTGTTCTTTTATGATAGTGATTGTCTTGAGATTCCTGCACAGACATTGTTTTGTGTATTGCAACCTTCATCTAAAAATTACATTTCCTGTGGATTTCTCAATCTAGACATCACCAAAATATAGCACAAAAAGAAAGACAGCTAACTTATTAGTATTACTGCAAAGTTTGATTGAATTTGGTAAATGTTTTAACATTTTATGGTAATGATATTCGGTAAGTGATTGACTCATGATACTCCCAGTATGCATGAAGTACCTCACAGAAATAAGCATTTCATCAATGCATCACTTACAGTACTTACCAACTTTTTAAAAAAAAAGGTAATGGTACACCTGTGGAATACCCTGCCAATTTAAGGCCTCACTGAGTGTCCGGAGGTGCAGTTGCAGTCAGAGTGAAACTGGATCACCTTTTAATTAGAAGTGCTAGCTTGAGATCTCACTGCGTCCTGCAGGTTCGGTCACACTACAACTGCCTATCCACCCCAGTTTGGAGGCTTGGTGGACTTGGTTTTGGGTTGGATTGTTCTTCCCCTGCGAGTGTGCCTCCCCCCTAAACTGAACTTTAAATAAATTTCACCTCCTCCTTCAAAGAATAGACCAACTGTCCGAGATGTTCTGGTTCATCCACTGTGTCTGCGCCTCCACCTTATATTGAATTGAGGATCAGTAGACCTAGAAAAATTTTGAAGCGTACAGTGTCATTCTCAAAATAGTTTCCTGTGCATGAAGATCGTGACTGCAGATCTGCGCCTCCATGTTCTCAAAAAGACGTTCTTTACCTCTTTTGGGGTATTCTGTACGTAGTTACTCCAAACTGAGATATCCATTGTTGTTAATAGCTCACAACAATATTACGATATCTAGTCATCTAGTAATATCAAATATTTCAATTTGTGATACAAAAGAACATTACCATTGTCATGAAGAAAGCCCTTCGTAATGTATGTATACTTAGAAACTAACAAGCTTGGAACAAGATTTTCGTTAATTTTAACATAGGAGTTCTTTAAAACATGTTGACAAGAATACTATTGAGTTGGACGGTAATTAAAATCTGACCATGCACCGCAAACATAATATATAAAAGTGAAATCATCGCCTTTGTTTTGATTACACTCAAAGAGAAATTCACCACCATAGTGTTCAAGGGATAAATCATAAAAAGCTTTCCTCCCACCTTTAAGTTCATCAAGATAAAGTTTTATCCATTTCCATGTTAGACTTTTGGAGAAGAGCTGCATATCAATCATTTTAATCCACCATTAGATTTATTGTTCAATAACACAGATTGTTTAATTTTGACGGTCTTATTTGAACAGACAAACATGGAAAAAAGGAAATCTAATTCTTGAAAAAAGTGAATTGGAGGGTTTGGTAAAACTGACAGTAAAAAAAATAGATGTGAAATAGGTGAATGTTTTTATAGAATTTTAAAACTTTCCCAATCAGTGTGAGGCCTCTGGAAGACCAGAGATTCAAAAGATGCTTAATCTTGAAAAGTCAAAACAAATGATGAATAAAGGATATCCTGTAATATGTTATCTGCCTATCATTCATTCTAAAAATTATCTTGAAACTTATCTGGTGGTGTGTGAAATAGAGGACCTATGTAATGGGAAGAGATATGACTTCCTTAGATCAACTGACAAACCTGAAACTTGAGAAAACCCATTTAAATCAGTATCCTATTAGTCTGCTGCAAACTTGTGCTGATCTAATTTCATAGTTCTGTTCCCACTACTATTTGATACCCTGACTGGAAAGTTCGCCTTGCTCATGTAAGTTTTGGCCTGCACAGTTTCCACCTCAAATTTGGCACTTTCTGCTGTCTACTTGATCTGTCTGCACACTTCACTTGATCTGACTGCGGCCACGCACATCAGCGAGGTTTGCCTGACGGAAGGAAATGGTTCACACCGGCCGTGAATTGGACTACTGCTGAAAGTACATACTATCTCAAAGGTATCTATGTACATACTTTGGCCTTGGCTCCCAGATTATTTGGCTTTGAATCATCAGTCACTTCAACTGCACATATTTCTCTGGAACTGGGCTTCAGCCACACGATAGTTGAAAGCCTCCTGTCACTTGCCCACACAAAATGAACTTTCCAGTCTGGTATAATACCAACTCTTCAATGATTTTCTTGGTCGTTCATTTCTGTAAACCATGTGTGACAAGTTGACAACACAATTTTTTTTTGATGTGCTCTCTTCATTTCTAGTCTTTTGGTCGATGAGAATGAAGGACGTGAACATGGACTTTAAAGATGATGGAACATGGCAGAGGCAGGTGAAGTATATATTTCAATTCTAGCAATACATCGGAAGCAGAAGAACACCGTGACAATCAGTCCAGGCTGGATACGTTAGTGTGACAAGCTCTTTGAAAATGGAAACTGCCCTCGTTCCTCCACTTGGGACGGATTCAGATCTAAGTATTGATAGCAATACCACCACAAGTGTCAATGTATCTAAAAGATCAACAGTGGAGTCCGATACTTCTGTGTCAAGTTACACAGATTCACTGACCATCACAAAGTCTATCAAAGTTGCAGCTAATGTTGAGATACCAATACACGTACCTATCGCTCAACCACTGCACAGACAATCCTCGGGCAGGGGGAGGCGGAAACACAGAAATGCGGGACCAAAACCAAAAATTCAACCCAAAGTGAAAGATACTCTCAAGAAGATCATGCCAACTCCACTTCCGACTGTCTTCATCAAAACCACAAAGTCGGTGAGTGACACTCCCAACCTGATGGAAAACGTTATGAATGACCCGACAATCCAAGAAATGCTGAAACAGAATCCAGGCCACACTCTCACTCTGGTACGGCTACCCGACGGTCAGGTGCCGCCCATCCAGCTGGACAATTTACCGTCAAGTGAGACGGTCTTGATAGAAGACCAGCCGGTGCAGGTTCACCTTTCAAATCAAGTCACCTCATCCCCTGGGAGGATGCCTGGGAGAGCTGGAAGGAAGAGGAAAAGGAGGAAAACCGAAGAATCTGACGACGAAGACAGCGAGGAGGAGGGTCCTGAGGAAGGAGAGGAAGAGGTTGTTCAAAAGGTGACTAGGTCAGGTCGGGTCATCAAACCTCCATCTTACCGGGGCAAATATTATGTAGGCTTGAAAGGGAAGACTTTCAAAGGAGCAGACTCAATTGAAGGAAAAACCCAAACTGGAAATTCTGATGTGAATGGAATGAAGAAGAATGTGTAAGTATTTATAAACAGAAGTATTGTAGGCTTTAGCAAATAATATTTAGTGGTGAGAGGGTAGAGCCCTTGCACTGGTGGTGTCCCATGTATTGTTGTGATGAGAATATGCCAGCTTGTGTGTGCATCAGTGATTTTATTCTTGAAGACTTTCATCTGCAGAAGAAAACTGCAGAAATGTTTCAGATGTAATCTTTTAGATGAACAACATCAATTACAAGGACCTTTATCTTTCTGTGGAGATTATTACTTTAATGTTTTCTTAAATTTTTTTCTTAGGTCAGAGAGGAGATATCATACTTAAAAATTTTTTTACTCATGAGTTGGAAATGATCGTTTATTAGGTCCACAGGTTATCAGCTTGTAGATGTTCATATTGGATGATTTCAAGAGGAACCCTAGTGGATGTTTCAATTTCAATCTACACTCAGTGTACATCTATTTCCAAACAGTCACTACAGTATTAGTTTTATTTTCGTAATTCTTTCCAAATATGACTTCAAACTTCCTGCGGTTGTTGAACAGCGAATCACCATTTTGGAAATGTATGACGTATCACATGCACCAACGATACTACGTGACATGTACAGACCTGTGCATGTATGACGTCACAAATCACATAATTTTGCAACAACATTGTGACATGCGAATGAATAAAGTGTATATTCATAAAAACTTCATATTTTCCTGGACAAGAATTTATTGTACTACCCAATGGTGTCTTATTGTTTGAAAAATTACTGTATATTGGAAATATCAGGACTATCTGGAAGGCTGTGCAACCATTTTCCTTTAATCAGTGAATTCTATTAGTTTCATCACATCACTGTCAGTGAGTAATGTATATTGCAGAAAAGCTGTTCAGTGCAAGCCTGTGAATGGTATGAATTTTTAGAAAAGGAAAATGTGTTAGGTATTCATGCAGTGACTAGTTAAGTCATTTTTCAGCCTTCAGTTCATGCAGACTGGATGTTTAATTTTTAGTATTTGTTCCATTGCTCACTAAATTATTTTCTTGCCCTCTGAGTCATAGGAACAAGTTTTGGTCGAAGGATTGTACAATCCCTGTGTTCAGTAGTTTATAAATGGTATTGTTTTGCTCAATCAAAGTGTGCAGTGATTTACACCTCATACATAAGAAGTTGCTCCATGATGTCATGTGTGTTTATTTCTTCATTCCATCCCCATGAACCAACACAAAATAGTTTAAGTTTCTTATGTGTGCACAATAATTGAACACCTAGCATTACAACTTGCGTAGATTCATGTTCAATGATAGGGCAATGTGAATTAGGGGCGTACCCTTCATTCAAGTATTTTTGGTTTTGATGATAATCGTAACCTTTGTAATCATGCATATGTGTGTGTGTAAGGGTGTGTGTATGTATGTGTGTGACGCCCTACCTTGTAAACACGATATCTCAAGAAGGGAAGCTTGGACAGATCTCATATATGGTATGTAGGTGAACCATATTGAGAAGAAGAACCCTATTGTTTTTGGTGGAGGTCAAAGGTCATTTGGGGTCAACAGGGGTCAAAATGTGAAAACCTTGTTAACACGATATCTCAAGAAGGGAAGCTTGGACAGATCTCATATTTGGTATGTAGGTGTACCATATTGAGAAGAAGAACCCTATTGTTTTTGGTGGAGGTCAAAGGTCATTTGGGGTCAACAGGGGTCAAAATGTGAAAACCTTGTAAACACGATATCTCAAGAAAGGAAGCTAGGACAGATCTCGTATTTGGTATGTAGGTGTACCATATTGAGAAGAAGAATCCTATTGTTTATGGTAGGGGTCAAAGGTCATTTGAGGTCCTCAGGGGTCAAGTTGTGAAAACCTTGAAAACACTATATCTCAAGAAAGGAAGCTTGTAGAGATCTCATGTTTTGTATGTAGTTGTACCATGTTGAGTAGAGGAACCCTATCGTTTTTTGTGAAGGTCAAAGGTCATTTGGGGTCAACAGGGGTCAAATTGTGAAAATGTGACAAATGTGACACATACGAATGCTATTATATCAGATTCAGAAAAAAATTTCTCTTAAATAGATCATTGAAACCACAGTGCATTTCTGCATTCTGGTTTTACTCTTTAATATGCAGGACATCTTTGGCTGATCCTAGCTTGAAACATGTCAAAAGAGGACCCGGCAGACCCAGGAAGCATCCTCATCCAGAAAACGTAGTGAGTTTACCATTTTTCCATCATTGTTTAAAAATTGCACAAAATTTCAGAGGGACTGTAATCAGATAACCCTCCTTGCTTAATGACAGGTCTTATTCTGTCAGAAAGGGAGCTTTCATTATGTGAAGATCTTTGAATGATAAAAAAAAAAAGTGACTGGACAATAATACAGAACTTTTTTGAAATATGCAAGAGAATTGTAAGACAGAATGTGAAACTAGCGACTTCAGGAAAAGTGTTTGAAAAGTTTAATGCTGTACCAACTGAACTATGAAGTGCTACAATCGGTAGCGATCCTTAATTAGTCACGATCGAGCAATCAAAAGCCTAAAAGTTTGATCATTTGAAGAAATCAGCATTCCTTGATAAATTGTAGGAACTAAAAGTAGAAAATTGTCTTTGAAATTATAAGGATATTTTGTGACAATGCCAGGTTTTGCATTCTGACAATGAATGCCTACATAGGACATGACCTTGTTGACACTTTGACAACTGCTGTGTCATCTCCATTTTCATGACTATATTTCAGAAAATCTTAGCAAAATAAAACTTTGGTCAGTTAAGACCCCATGACACATAGATTTTGTAATCTGGAACAGGTGGTTGTTTCTGAGAAAATTTCAGTCATCTTGGTTGTTGAGACTGAATTTTTCCTTGCACAAGTAAAGTGATGTAGAGCCTCACGATCATTTGTCATTCTCCCTCAGCGTTCTTCAGAAGAGTTCCGTGATCCAGTGTCTCGTTCCCAGATTCTGCGTCTTTCCAAAGAAGTCTCATGTTGGGATTTCATGCTCATGAGGGCAGCTGGTCAATGTACAGGCAAATTGGGAAAGTCTTTTTATTCAGAACTGCTGAAAGAATTCAAGACTTTGTTAGTCAACATGAGGCGGCTCTCCAGTAGCTTGTTATGTGAAATCCCAGAGTCATCTGGCCTAGACGATGGAGAAGAAGATAATGGCATCATTAGGATATCAGAAATACTGTCATCTAGCTTAGGACAGAGGATAGGGTCCTTCAAAGTAGAGACTCCCTCCCAAGAAAATCTCCCGAGAAGGTAAGCAGAATTCTCAACCATAGCATCAACTTTTTGCTCTCAGTTTTAATCAAATTCATTGGCCACTGAAGAAAATTGATGTTTTATAAAATTCAGGACTATGTCTCTCTCTTTATTGATGAAAACCACTACCATGTTCCATTTGGAAGTTACAGATTTGTAAAGAAATGTTTCATCTATTTGAAAATGTTTTATGGCACTCGTGAAGTTCTCTGATGTCACACAGGCGCAACTACCAGAATATCCTTTTGTATTTCCTTATGATCTTGACAGTCTTAAAAGAAACATTACAATAGTTTAAGAGGATGTTTATTTCTACAAAATTTAATGTCAGTCTATAACACAGACATCTAACTTTATCCTCAAGTTTCAAGGTTCCTTAAGCACTTCAAATTTCAAAGAACAGCAAAGATTTGTTGCAGTAACTTACTGCTGTTACATCACATTTTGGTAACCTTGAGGCAACAGGAAAGCTTTACTTGACCAGAGAAGCTTCCTTCAAACAGTAATGGACAAGATATTGGTGTGGGGTTTGAAATGCCTGCAGTGAAAAAATTATTCCCTGTCATTTATGATGCATTTCAAATAAACAGGTCATTATCGTCAAAAACTTAGGATATCAAATGTACTTTATTTTAGAAGAGTGAGAAAGCACTGTCTGTACCTCTTCAAAAATATGCCTCCTCCAGTGCCACTGAGAGTCACATCCATACCAAACTGTTAAATGCAGTAACTGCAGACGTATAGAAGAGATTCAAGGAGGCGGTGAATTTTGAGGCATGCGAGTGTGATTGCATATATCATCCCTTGGCCAAAATTAGTGTGATTCTTTTGCACTTTTAGAGTAGGTAAACAATGAAAACTCAGATAAATCGTTGAAGTTACGTAAAACAGCACACTTACCATACTCCTTAATTTCCTGAACGAGGAGTGTGACTTTTAGCACAGCTGGGAAATCTAAAAGCCTAGGCTCGTTCAACTACCATTTCCCCCATGTGAGTCCTTAAGCTAACAGATGTATGAACTCAGGTGGAAAGAGAACTGGGGTGGACAGACCAGAAACATACATACACAGAATACCTGTTCTTTATCTTACATTTTGGCTGTTCAAGACTATCATAGATTTGGTTGTAAATTCTGACTGAAAAGTCTCATCATAATTAATTTGTTGAAAGAGTCCTCCATTGGCTGGGAGCTGATGCTGTAAACTTCCCAGAGAAGAAGGAAGGAGAGACCACCCTGCTGACTCCAACAACGCTATCTGGAGTAGAGAGTGTCTTACCTCAGGAGGATGGAGAAACGGCTGAGGTATTGTATGACTTGATTTCAGTGTTACATATCGGTGTTTAAAGGGGTATTCCAGACCAGTGAGATGTGTAGCATTGCAACCCTTGCTACATGCTCCCATGAATCTCAGGGCCTTCACGTCAATGACAAAGGTAGAATTACAATTACAGTTCAGCCAAACCAGGTTATGCCCATAACGTAGTCAGTACATGCAAAAGTAGCAGTTCATCGTTGCATCGTTCGACTCAACTCTCACTGTGCAGATGTGCAAACGACCTTTGCTTTCCAGTGACATTAGTGTCAAGGGTTATGCATTACATCACATGGACTCCCTAGTACAAAGACAGTTGAAAGTTCTGTTTGTTGAATAAGAAAACACATACAAGTGTGATTGTGGTTCCCATGTATATAGTAATTATCGTCTCCACCATTACGGATGAATGGATAAGAATACAGAATGTACAAACACAGCAAGAGATAAATAGAATTTAGCCAGTTAGTCTACAACTGTGTGAACACTGTGTCAACACTGTGTCACTGTTACACGTTGTCCTTTTCAGCACTTCTCGACAACTGCCACTCCATGTTGTATGTATAACACACACGTAAATGTGCGATCCTGAACCCAGGGTAGAAACCCGTCACTGACCCCTGACATACACCAAAACCATTGACCTTCATAGCATACATAATAGCACTGAACTTATACCAATTCCATTGCTGCTACATGTCTTCTGCTTACTTAAGCCATTTCAAACCTTTTTCATTCATATTATTGACATTTTGAATGAACTTTTCATGGGCAACACAGTATGTTCAAAATTCCTGTCCAACCTAGTTTCTAACACCATGCATGTGTCCAAAGGGTGTGGTCATTATTGTAAATTATACCAAAGTTAGTCCGCTACTTGTCAGTAACGGACCAACTTTGTAGACCATGTAGACTAACAAAGGTGTAATAATTTTGTGCATAGGGATGAAATATTTTCTGGGATCCCCCAAAATAAAGACCCTCACTGGATTTAGTGCACCAATATGTGAGTAGTTGGACTTGCGAAATGTTTTTAATCTCACATGTATTCACAATACATCTTGCATTTATGTGACCACCGGCTCTGAGTTGACATCACCAAGGATTGTGGACAGTCAAATTCCTTTAATAAGATTTAATCAGTGATTTATTATACATGGGTCTATGCAGTTCACATGTGGATTCATGGACAAAGCAATTTGATCAAATTTCACAAAATATCTTTGATATTTCATCTGCTACCATGCCACTGACCATCACTTGAAAGAATTCCTGTCATTGTTTGTTGTTTGCATTTGTTTCCTTATTGTTTTTTGCTGTTTCCCCTCTCAAGTCCCTCTTGCAAAGTGTGGAGAGCTTTGACACGCAACCAGGGGTGCTGAATTTGGTGGAACCAACCCTGAGCTCCCAGGAAGAGCTAGCCGCTGACCCTACCTTGCAGGATCCAACAGAGCCGTTGATGACCACCCAAGTGCAAGGGGCGTTAGTGCCCCAGGGCAGTGTCATCATGGAAATGGAGGACGGTACTTTCATGGCCCAGACCCCAGATGGGGCCACCATGGAGATCCAAGCTCCAGATAGCATGACATTAGAGACATTAAGTGAACTATTGGACCAAGCCACCGGGGCGCTTGCTGCAACTTCGCAGAATGACGAAACTGTCGTGCCCCCATCTGAAAGCCTGGAGAAGGAAGCCATCTCTCCGGAGGATGCAGTAAGTAGAGACATCATGCTCTCATGTCCAGTGGATGCGAGAATGGATACATATAATGCAGTGAACAGTTAATATCCACAGTGTTTGACAATGTACTACCAGTAGAGTTTGTTTTCACAAGATGCCATCAGTAGGGTTGGGCGGTACCAGAAAAATCAGTACCGGTATTCGCAGTGCATCATTTCTGGTATTTACACAAGTACCGGGATTGACTGCGTGTTCAACGTGCTAAAAACAAAAGGGCCTGTGTCTTGTTGAAAGTGATAAAAACAACATGTTTTGAGCTCTAAATATTGTGGTGGTAATGCAGTAACTTGCATTCATGTCTTCCTGTAAATTCATTGAAAAAAAAAAACGTCAAACGAGGAGATAAAAACTTTAGTGTGTGTAGTTTTAGCAGGGTTTGAGAGCAGTACTGAATACAGCAACTAAATCGGCAACCACCTCTTTGCCGATGCAATCATTTGTCAACATACCCAGTCGCCATTTGGGGCCTAAAAATTCTTAAGTCAGGTGTTCTGATCGCTGCACATTACTTGAAACCTTGCCTTGTTTTGTTGCACTTTCTCCAGAAATACAAACAAATTCGCTTTCATTGCCGCTTATAAACAATGTAACTTTCATGATACAAGTAGATGACTGTATGTGCATTGTATAGTACTGTTGTTCGAAACGAGCGAGTCACTGTATTATTTCAACGGTAAATTTTCACCTGTTGATCACCTCCTCAGTTCCAAGCTGAGCAAGCTGTCTATGCCCCGCCCTAAAAACCTCAGTTTCAAATGACTGACAGCCTTGAAGTGAAATATATTGTGTACAAGTTTGCAGATCAATTTGTAGACTTTACTTCCCACGATTTTCGACAGCCAATCAGGAGTTTAAAATGCTAGTGGCAGGCAGGACTTATGTTCATAATTAGATGCAAGGCAGGAACGTCGCTTATAATCATGAATCGCGGAAATTCCCAATCCAGCTTATGCAGTGATGTGAATGAAATTTTCATCATTAATTGCGTCAATTCAGTGAAGTAAAAATGTCCCCGTTTGTCGCAACTCCTAGCTTAATTAGTGCCAGAAATCTTCTTTTTCACGGGATGTGCCTGCCTGCCTATTTCTGTAATCAGGGTTGCCATATGGCATTTTATATGCCAAAATAGGCAAATTTGGTTTATTTTTTACCTTTGTGGGCCAGTAAAAATTAGAAAGTGCACGCATTTTGGCGCTTTGGGGGTATAATTGAAATAAGTGTTAAACACCCGCTTTCCGCAAAATTTCAAGAATTTTTTTCCCACCGATTTAGTAGCTACCCGAGTGGGACGGTCACGGGTTTACAATTTACTCTCCACTTGCAGCAACATAGATCATGTAATGTTGTATATCATATTGCAGTGTGTTGAAATCGTCGACAAGTGTTGCACTGTACAAAAACACAGGGTCAAGTTTCCTCAAGTAGGGGCTAGTTTTTGCTTGGAGTTTTTTTTTTTTCATTTCAGGTGATTTGGCGAGAAATTTGGTGGGTTACTCCACAAACAAACTGGTATAAACCTTGATTACAGTCATTATAAGCCCATCGATTGAGTAATGAATGAAACTGGATTACATTGGATAGCTGTAGCAGCAGGATGACCTAAAAAAGTTATGCCAAAGACTTAGGAAGCAGTTTAAATTAATATTTTAAAACACAAAATTGCTCATAACTCGAAAACGGAAGCAGATACGGACTTTTTCCTTTCACCAGGGAAATTTGAAGAAGTATTTTGAGTATGATCTTTCTATCTGTGCAATTTCTGTGTTAATCAGAGTTAATCCCACAGAGTTATGACGATGTGTACTAGTTCCACGAAATTCCCGTAGAACACATTTCTGATACAAAATTTTTGGCTGGGATTGTCCTAAATGGATCATCGGAGTTATTGTGATAATGAACATGGTTTAAAATCGACCGATCAGCAGCAGTTCATCTATATTAATTTCACCGATGTTGTGCTCAAATACCATAAAAAACAATTTTCAAACATTGCAAACTTTTTTTTTTTTTTAAAATTTCCAAGTAACCTGATTTCCGTAAAGTTAGTCCCAAGTAGCATGTTTGAGCATCTATAGCCTACATACATACGATAGTAAGTATCATGATATGTATTCCCAAAGGCAACCTATAGTCACGATTCATCTCAAGATCATAAAATATGTCTTGAATAAGACGAAGGGCGGCTGCAGTAAAACAGCTTTCTTTGTTGTTTCTTCTTCTTTTTGTTGCTTCATCATCGCTATTAACTTGAGTCAAGATTTTCAAACCAATGCGTTAGACAAGAAGAGAGAAAAAAAAAAACAAGGCAAACGCAGTACTGAGTGGGGAGCGAAGCCGTTACACTAGCATCACAAATCTGCTGGAGTAACTGCACGAGCCACTTCATACGTAGATGATTACATGGGACTAAAATATATACAAAGATAGGCATCCAGGGGACACGCAAAAAAAAAAAAAAATCACCGCAGGAATTATGCCTAAACGTAACTTTTTCTCTTTCCACTTCTACATAGCTGAGCTGTTCTTCTTCAGTTCGCTTTTGTTTAGTATAATACGCAGGTGCTTTACTCGTCGTTTACAGCAGGTGAATAACAAAATGGGCAATATGTGTGGGCCTAGCCTGCATGGTTTGTGTGATTTTACCAACGTTAGGGAAGATAGCTGTTTTGTTAAACATAAGGCAGGGACCGCCACTGTGTACTAGGTTAACTGCAATCGTTACAGCGATGAATACATTTACTTTCAGAAGCACTGAGGTTTGTTTTAGTGAGATATTGAAATGAACAGTTTTAAAATGGATTTGGAATTTGTTTTTGGTCCATTTTGATGTTGATATGTAAGTATTAAAGCTACATTCCAAAAAACAAATTTTTGTTTATTTGTTGGAGAGTACCGGTACCAACGCCACCAAGAATTTTCCCCGGTACTGCGAAGTATTAAAAAATACCGGTACTCACGTATTCAGATTTTGCTTCCAGTACTGCTGATACCGGTTTTTTTTTTTTTTCCATCTTTCATGCATCGTTATCAACACAAATACAATCTGCTATGTATATAATCTCTTAAGTATATAAGAAATCAAACAGTACAAAAGAAAATAAACCATACAGACTTAAGGCTTAAGGACCACTGGCTAATCTGTGAGAAAGACAATTATAAATTTCTTCATAATTCTCTCTATGCTTCCTTTTGGCGTTATTCTTTGAACAAATATAATTTTCAACTTTTAGTATGAACTTCAACTTATTATAAAACTGTAAATAATCAGGAATGGATTCATCTAACAAAAAGCTTGAAGTAATATGGCAATTCCAAAATAAATGATCAATACTTTCGGTTTCAGCCTTACAAAAAGTACAAGTGGAATCGTCCACTTTACCCATTAAATTTAAAAGCTTATTTGTGGCTAAGATCCTATGTAAGAAACGGAATTGAAAATAAATAATTTTCGTTTCCAAAAGAGCATGAAAAGGAATTTGGAAAATCGAATTCCAATCATCATTGTTAAAATGGAATTCCATGTTCCATTTTGAAATAGCACTTGGGGCTAAAGCGATTTGGGAAATTAATTTAATGTAAGCAAAACGTGACGAAACAGAGTAATGAATAGTACCCACACTATAAAGATCATCATTTATCGTTTCCGAAAAAATATTACTTTTCCAAACGTTTGGAATCGCTGATAAAAGACCATAATATAAAGTAAAAGGAAAAGAGATGATATTATATTTGTTACAAAAACGACGATATGAGAGTGGTAACTTATTGTCAGAAAACAGGTTCTTAACTCTGATCACCCCTGCCTCGAAAAGTCTTTTGTAATATATAATAATATGATTTACTTTAATAAAATGATTATTCCATAAGATTTGATCTCCATAGTTTCCACTAGGAGGGTCAAAGAAAACATCACTCCAGGCCGAGCAAACCTGTCTAATAAAAGAATTATCAATAACACTTACATTATCTTTACTAAAATTACAATCAAAAAGTAATTTTCCTCCATAAGGGGACAAATAGAAATCGAAAAAAATATTCCAGGATCCCTTGTTATCGTCTCTGTATCTTTTAACCCAGGTGGTTTTCAATGCAGAAATAAAACTATGAATATGTGTGACCTTTAACCTACCATTTTCAAGAAAATTATACATTGTCTTCCTTTTAACTTTATCAGGATTCCCTTTCCAAATAAAATCAAAAATGCAATTTTGTACTTCATTAATAAAATAATCAGGTGGGTTGGGAAGAACTTGAAAGAGAAAAACTAGCTGGGATAAAGCAAAAGACTTAACAATCACATTTTTCCCCAATGGAGTTAAGTCTCTGAAAGACCACATGCGCAAAATATTCTTAAGACGAGAGAGTTTTTGGAGATAATTAAGTCTAAACAGGTCATTTCCGTCATTAGTGAAGTAAATACCCAAAAACTTTATAGGGCCTAAAGTGCACTTAATATTAAATTCAGAAACATAGGCAGGTTGATTAAATGTGAAAGGGCCCAAAGGAAAGAGCACGGATTTGTTCAAATTGATTTTAAGACCAGAAGCCAAATGATAACATGACAAAATATCTAAAATAGCCCGGATAGAATTACGGCTTCCATTGGTAAAGAAAACAGTGTCGTCAGCATATTGTAGGATCTTAATCTCATTACCTAGGATACTAATACCACTGAAAACATTATTCAAACGCACATGGATAGCAAGAATCTCTCCACAAAGAATAAATAGATATGGGCTTAAGGGGCATCCTTGACAGACACCACGCCTGATAGGGAAGAAACAGTAGAAAAACCATTATTGCAAGCAGTGGCAAAATTTAAATTATAAAAGGTACGTATCCAGGATTTAAACGAAGGTCCAAAGTGAAAATAATCCAAAGTTCTATGAATAAAACTCCATTCAATGGAATTGAAAGCTTTTTCGAAATCGATAGAGAACAAAAAACCGGGGATATTATTAGCCTGAGTAAATTCAATCAAATCAAGAACAAAACGAACATTCTCCCCAATAAAACGACTGGGCAAAAACCCAGTTTGAATATTACCTAATAAATGACTTAAGACAAGTTTCAGCCGCGAAGCAATGACTTTGGCGGCGATTTTGTAGTCGGTGTTAAGGAGAGAAATTGGCCCATAGTTACTGAGAGACAGGGGGTCTTTATCTGGCTTTAAAATAAGGGTAATAATACTACGACTTTGATCCTCCGAAAGAGTATTAACATCATATGCGTAATTAAGAGAATTAACCACAAAATTGCTAATTTCATGCCAAAAACATTTGTAAAAATCAGTGGAGAATCCATCACTCCCTGGAGATTTACCATTCGACATTGAACATAAAGCAGACTTACATTCATCAACAGAAAGGTAACCTTCACATACGGAAAGATCAATCTCAGTATGATAGTCAGGAAGATTAGCAAAAAAATGATAAGAATCACTGCCCTGGGAAGAATAAAGATTAGTACAGAAAGACCGAATTTCATCTAGAATCAAATTACCATCATCAACATGATAGCCCTCATCATTCTTTAGTTTGTGGATGGTAGAGTTAATTTTATTTCTCCTTTCTAAATTTAAAAAATATTTAGAATTACTTTCACCTTCTTCTACCCAACGGGCTCTTGAACGTACAATAATACCATCCATTTTACTCCTGTAAAGAATGTTTAATTTATTCAGAGAATCCTCCAATTGAATTTTATAGTTTGGATTATTATCCACGGCTAATTTTGACTCCAATTCAGTAATATTCGAAAGAAGAGAACGTTCATAATTACAGCTATTCGTGGCTTTACGTTTACGGTAATAAATAGTTTCGGAGCGAATTTTAAATTTGAGGTTTTCCCAAACAAAAGAAGGATTAGAGGATAAAGTAACACTATCATAATTATGAGAAGAGATGATATTCCTTATTAATTCTAAGTAAATAGGATCTGAAAGTAAAGAGTTGTTAAATTTCCAATATCCTTTTCCACGCGGATTATCAGTAGGCTGAAGCTTCAAAGCTACCATACAGTGGTCAGATTGAATGGAGGGCTGAAAGTATGCGTCGATAACTCTATGTATCAAATGACGAGAAATAATAAAGAAATCTAATCTACAATGGATATCGGAAATTGAGGAATTCCACGTAAAATACTTAGTTAAAGGGTTCCTTTCCCTCCAAATATCAATTAAATCGAAGTGCTCCATAAGCTTCAAACAATCAGTCCTGGCTCTAAAATTCGTCCTACGGTTGCCTCCTTTTTATCTAGATCTAAATTAAATACAAAATTAAAGTCCCCACCACAGATAATATCATCCCCCTTAAAGTCAACCATAGATCTGCGCAAATTGCTATAAAAAATCGAATTATCGATATTAGGACCATAAATGCAAACAAGAGAAAAAACACTACCGCAGAAACAAATATCCACCAAAATAAATCTACCATCATTGTCACATTTATAATTAATGATCTCGAAGGAGGATCCGGGTCTCAATAAAATAGCTACTCCTCTACTAGAAGTAGTACCATGAGCAAAAAATATCTTGGATCCCCATTCATTAGACTGCTGATACCGGTACTGCGAATGCCGGTAATGACTTGAATACCGGGATACCGCCCAACCCTAGCCATTAGTTTGACTCTATTGTATGTTCTAGTTGACATTATAACCAATGCAAATTACTTACTGTGATCCCCAGAAGCTCCTTGAGTTGATATAGTCTGTTTTGTGGGGAGTGTGAATGAAACCAGTGCATGCCATTACTCCCAATCAGCCTCATCAGTAATGCATCTATTCCTACAGATACTGAAAATTAGAGAAATATTGTAGTTTTTTATGGACAGGGTTTGTCTATGGTTAACCCATTCTGGTAAAAAGTGTCTGGTCACAGATTTGCTTTAAGTGATTTTAATCATTAATTACGTTATCACTGTTGCGTCAGTTGTGTGTCAGACATTCAGAGTCTTTGACCATTTGCTATCAACATATTGTTAGGACTCTACAGGTGTTACAAAATATTATGAATGCTGGGAACCAATTCAGTGAGTCGTGTTTAACAGAAATGGTTACCTTCATCTCATCAGTATCACTTCTATTATTTTCTCATTCAGTCATTTGTACATGTGAGAAAAGAGTTTTCTGCTTTGTGACACCAGATTATTTTCTATAGTGTTAGAGAAGACTTCTTATGGACTGGTGGTGAAAATTGGGAGTTGTGATTTTTGTCATTCGTGACGAGATTTCTACCAGGAGCAATTAGCAAACAAATTTTCCTGTTTTGTAAACATAACAATTCAGGCTCTGAAGGGGCGGTTACTTCAAAATGTTTAGTGACCACACAAGTGTGGAGAAAGCCTGTGCTTTATATATTGGTGACTACCAACTAAACATTTTTGGATCAAACTTGGTATCTTTTTTCACAAGGTCAGGTCAGATGAGAAAGCCTTGAATTACTCTCAGGTGAAAAATCGGTCTTACCTTGGCCAGGGATTGTCCTACCTGGCCAGGGATCGAACCCTGAACTTCTTGGTTACTTAGCTTCATCGCTTCAAATGCCACAACCTTTATCCACTCTGCCACAGCAATGTGCTTAGTTTCATACATTCATATTCCTGTGTTTTGACACTCCTACTTAATCTGCAGTTGCTCATCACTGCCCCTATTTGCATATAAATGGAAGCTGATATGTATGCTAGATTAAGGTGACTGCTAAGTTATTTTATCAGTGTCATTAGTGTTTGTTAGTGTTCATAATGCTTTACATAATGTTTGTGGTAGTTGAGTTCCCTGTGTTTTGTTACCTTTAATGTAGAGAAGTATTTTTTTTTGTCTGGACAGGTAATGAAGGATGCTGAAATTTTGTCACCCCCTGCCATTCCAAGGACCATGATAGGTATGTACCATTTCTATTACAGGAAACAATGTCTAAACTTGGCAGTATCTTACTGTAATTACTGCTCTACCTCAAAATTAGTGATGAGTCAAATTTCTTGATTATTGCTTCATTAATTTTCTCAGTTCTCATACAATGGATTCAGACATGTACAGCATGAAGAGACTTTTCCCCCAGCCCTCACCGAATAGCTGGACTGTTGACCAATGTGTGGCACCAGGATTGTTAAATTGGTATTTGTAGTATATGACCACAAATTTGTGTTTTGCTACTATTGTCAATGCCACCATGACTGCATACACTGCAATAATTTATTCACATATGCTATTATAACTTCATATATAGCTGCCATTAATTCACACAGTACTGGACCTTAAAAATTTCTGACCCTGATTTTTGATGTATGTATTTTGCCATCCAAGATTGTGTCTGGCGATTATCACAGTGCAAGCTGTTCTCCCGCTTAAATGCAATGATGAGCCGGATACACAGAAAATCCTCATCTAATCAGTAAGCTTTCACAGTATTCTGAAACAGACAACCGTTATAATCGGATGTATAATAATGGTATATCGATTTAGACTGTTTTTTTCCCACACACTTTTGGTTAAACTTCCTGTTGTGTACAGCGGCCTTTTGCAAAGGCTATCAGCTAGATAGCCATTAGTAGCTAGATAGCCATCAGCAGTTAGATAGCTGTCAGCAGGTAGATAGCCATCAGCAAGTAGATAGCTGTCAGCAGGTAGATAGCTATCTATTGCAGCTTTGTTGTCACTACTAAAATATCAGCAGCAGTTACAGAGTCTTTCAACTAGTTTATTTCTGTTCAATATTAACTATTGTTTCCACAGTTATGTCACAATGACTTTCCTTGTAACAGGACTGTTTTTGCGATACAAGGGAATTTTTCTTTGATGCAATTATCGAGCAGGATCGAAACAGGTTAATATGGATTTTGGTTACGTACACCTCTTTTACTATGAAAGCCCACTAATCAGTATTGCTGAATTTCCTTTAATGGAAGATGGGTAGGAAACCTAAATCTGAAACTATCATCCTGATATACTCACCTCCCCCTCCCTTTCACTCATTTGAAGGGCAAAATGCACCAACATGGCATACAAAGAAAATAGCCCTAACCAAGTAACTGAAATTCTGTCTGTGAGAAACTTGTTGCTTGAAAAGAAGGCTTACCATCTTGCTTTATTTAGACTTATCCTATCATTGCATCCATAAATATTGGTTTTGTCACATTAAATTGCAGGAGTCATCACCTTGAACTCCTCTTGTTTCTTGTCAGGAAACCTCCAGGTCAAAAGGAGTATCGAACTCTCAAAATCCAGAGTTTCAAAACCTGCAACCATCCTACTGCAGACCTGACAGTACCATTCAGTCGTTCTGTGCAGAGTGAAGTCATTTGCTCACCTTGATTGGATGAACAGCCAAAGTCGTCTGGAACGCCATGAAGACCCGTTCAAGCTGTGTGTCGTTTGCATGTGTCGTCCAAAGCCACCTCCCCAAGGTCGCCTGGAACAGCCGTAAGTGGTGTCAGGTAGTGATGTGGTTCACTTGGTTAATGCAGACAGAGGTGCCGTCACCACCTCTTCACAGTGACATACCAAGAAGAAATCACACATGATTGACATCGCAGGAAGCGTGCTTCTGTATTAGGACAGTTTTGACACAAGAAAACTGTACATAACAATGTATTTATCAAAGTATTATAACAAACAGACTATTGATCCAATCACACTTGCTAGCTGAAAACCGAACAGTAAAGTATTAAACAGCTGTTTGGTGTTAACTGGGTAGGTCCTGATGAGCCACCAGTGTGAATGTCTTTGCCAAAGATTTCTCAGACCAGTATAGTACATCCCCCATCTCTGTCATGTCTCTCACATCCCAGTTTCACCAAATCCTCGCAGATGTTCCTTCCCCACAGTCCTCCAAAAGGAAAGCATCTGTATATATAATTTTGTGGTAGCTACAGCGTACATTTGAGGTCATTACTGATCCACTGGTGGCTGCACTATTTAGAAAAGTTCGTTTTAATGGAAAACTTTACTGGACAAATGAACATCAAACCTGTAGTGAATTATATCTAAGGTCATCGCTGAATTTTGCAGTTAATCTCTGGTGTTCTGATGTTCAGTCCAAAGTGTGAACATATGGAAGGATAGGTATTCATAGCCTCTCATATTGCAGGTCTGGGAGTATGTCAGCTACTGCTCAATATGCCTCATGACGTCAAGCCAAAGTTCCATGTAAAGGCACATAGGACAGTCCTACCATATTTCTGATTAACCTACCACATCATTGTATTTAAATGGTCTGTGCTAAAACAGATTACATGTGAGAGTAAGTGGTCTGTTGTTAGAAAACTGAACTTACAGGGGTACAAATTTGGATTCATAAGCCACTGTGAAAAATAAGTTACTTTTTGAGGTTCTCCCAGTAGCTGAAGTTGGGATTTAGGCTCAGGACACCATAGCAACAAAGATGGGATGGTAGGTTGGAAAGAAGTTAAAATGGATCATTGGTAGCATGTAAATGACTCAGCTGTAACTTGTAAGGTATGTAGACCCGGAATTCAGAAGGATTAATAGGTCAAAATGGGTCAGGGCTGTCTTCCAGGGGCAAAAGGTTCGAGCACGAAGGTGAGTTGTATTTGGGGGCAGTGCGTGAGAAAGCCGGGACAGAATGTGTACTAAGGTGAAGGGCTCATGCAGCAGTGTTTTCGCTGCAATTTTACAGCTGGTTAAATGAGTGAAAGATGTCAATGGACTGATCAGTTTTAATTTTAAATTACAATACAGTTTATACAGCCATCTCCATGTACTATTCCTACCTTGTAACATCTTTTTATTTCGTAAATCTCTCAGTTATGTGAAAACTGAATAAAATGAAATTACGAACAAATAGAAATCAAGCCAATACTGTTACATTTTTTTTACAAATTTATTTCATTTCATATTTACTAAGGTCACCACCAAAATTCCCAGCCACCAGTGCAAGGTGACATTTAGACCTCAGTTGCCAGTTTAAACACTTTGAAGTATGTACAAAATTTTCACCGCCGTATATGAAAAGCAGCGGGAAAAGAGAAGGACCTTGACAAAGTGAAGAAATATTTTGTAGTGACCCAGCTGTTTCAACAGCTGGGGAAAAAAAATTTGATGAAAAGTGAAAAGCAAATAAAATTGGACCACCACTACCATCTTGGTTTATTATTTTGCAGACGTTCTTCTCACTAATAATAAACAATAAAGTCCGGATACCAAGCGATCTGAATAGTTTTGAAATAAAAAAAAACTTAATCGCTCCAAAATGAGACATTTGGCTACACTATCAGAGAGATGATGAATCCAACAACAGCAGCAGCAGCAGCAGCAGCTCTGCAGACATTTTACTTAGAACATGTCCAAAATCTTGAGAAGGAGGACACATTGATTGGATGGCTTGGTTTAGAGTTGCACTGTTATAAGAAAAAAAGAGGCAACTATTTTGGCGCTCAAGCAAGGCCTTGGCCTAGTTGCTTGTTTTCATAACTTTGAGTGGGAACCTTGAGATTCCAAATTCATATCAGGCTGCAGGTATGGAGTTATGTGTTCCTTCTGCTTCATTGCCATTGTTTTGAAGATTACCTGTTTCTCCTGACATAGAACTATACTGAACACCTATTTATACAATAAATTTCTCATTATTATAAAAGCACCATTGAAAGTATGTTACATGAGATGCTTTTCCTCAGTTGCAAGGAATTTCTACAAAAGAACAAGGAGGAAAAAATTTGCAATTCACGTCAGCAAATTCCAAGGCCTCATACAAAAACACATTCATACAAAAGAAAAAGTGGAACCATAGACTACCAAAAGCTTGTTTTGATACATAAAATCATTGTTTATGATGGATTGTTCCATGGATGCATTGGACTTGTGGTTATTAGACATTGGGTTTGACAGACGAGACCTAATCTGAAAGCTGTAAAGAATACAGTATGGCTGTCATGGAACGATATAAATTTTACTTAAGCCTGAAAGCTACAAAGACGTAAAGATTTCACAACAAAGTGCAGAATCTTTTCATTTCAAATGGTACTAAAGTGGTATACAGTTCATTTGATATCACACAATTCTATAAAGCAAATTCGGAATTTCTATTTCAGGGCATATCAGTGATTCATGAGTTAGAGTACTGTGTGCATGAGGGCATATGCATTGGATAGAAAAACAAAAACAGGAAACTAAAAAACAGGAAAATACTCTAAACTCCTACCCCTACAATGAAGTTGTGGAGGATATGAAAAGGTAGAACTCATGGATAAAATTTGAGATTGGGGTTAGCGAGGAATGCTAGTAATGATGAATCCAACAACTGTGTTTTTAAGTCTTTAATGATTTATCTGGATTCATTCTAAAATCAGTTATCAAACAGTGATGTAGTCTTGCATTTTCATTTTAAAGTAACTCTTACCGATACGGCCTCGAGCTGACCGTTCTGAGCAAGTGGTACTATGTGCTGAAGACTACAAAAGAAGTTGTTTCTGAGTGATTGATACCGAACCATTCCAAACTTTACAGTTTTAGAAGACTTTTACAGGTGTAGAGCCATACATAATAGCAGATTAGAATGGAAAAGTTCTTGAAATGCATGTTTGATGGCACAAACAGATAATCAAAGTAGCTATTTACATAAATGCAAAACTACTGTGACCGTTCAGTTACACCAATATGGATCATTCAATACACTTTATGTACTTTGATGTATTTTGTTGAAGTCTTTTATAGCTAACTTCTCAGACTACTTCTGTTTTGTATTACATTTCATCACAAGATTAGGAAGTTGTGAATCTTTGAAAAAAATTGTACCATTCAACATGCATTTCAAGAACTGTTTCATTTTTTTATTTGCTCTTGTGTATCAAACATTCCACAATGTCAAACCTTGGATGTCAATGGGTAACAGGTTTTTTAAGAGCCAGTGAAAAAGAACTTATTCATGCAAGCAACACAGCTGTGAAATACGTGGTGAAGACAGTCAACAGATATTATTCCCCATTCTGCAGGTTGACAGATGTCTAGACCAAAAGAATCAATTTTATAGTTCCACATGGCTTTGGTCCACAAACTATGCATTTCCTGTTCGAGCTTTGTTTTTTACATTTCAGTTGTAAACATGGTCATCTTAGATCGAATCTCTTACACCATCAACTGCTGCCACCTACCAGGGTAACCCTGTATTCCTATCGAGACACAAAATAGGTGGCCTTAGATATATCCTGCTCGGTATTTGAGGAGGCATGTGTTGAGTGTATGAACACTGACAACTACAAGGTGACTAAGACTTGGCAAGTAAGTACATATTAATAGAACAATGAAGATGAGTTGCTTTCAGAGATATGGTCTTCATGCTCCCTGGAACATGTGCAAAGCAGACATATTTACATGTGCAATAAATCTAATAATAAATTCAAGGCAGCATAATAGCAGCACTAATGATATGAAGCAATTTTATTTTTCATTAACCACTGATATAAAGAGGATGTCAATAATAATTAGCATTTTAAGAAGAAAATTGACAAAAAACATTCTTCCCCCCGCCTCACCAAAAAAGCACATCAAAGATTCATACTGCAACTGGTAGATGATATTTGAAAATGGATAAGATCCGAGGTTTTTGTACTGAATCACAGGAGACAGGAGGGTGAAGATAGTGGCAAGCCAAATGTTAGTGGTTCTTTGTTATGGCTCAAAGTGTAGCAATGCAACGTTTTCAAAGCAAATTAAGGACAGAACTAATTTGCCTTTTAAAAGGACCTGGGTATAAGGCCTCCAGAATGACACATATGTATATGCGCAAAACCAGGGGTGGCCAACCTTGAATCAAGGTGATACATTGCCACCTTCGAATCGGTGGCCGGTCACACGGGACGGAAGTCTGTAATGTATCACCCTAATTTTTAAACTAGCACTCTAGATAAGAACATGAGTTGAAGCAAATGTTTGCCAACAAGTAAACATAGGTTTCATTTTCTAACTCTTGTTAATGTTTTTGGTTAGTGTTCAAAAGGGGATTAAAAGGGTCTCATGATGCCTTTGCGAGGACCATATTTGGCCCACATATGGGCCACCCCTGCACAAAACAATCATCAAGTATGGCATAGTATTTGCTGTCCAAAATTTCCCTTTCCTCAGATTCGTTCCACCAGTTAGCCCCCCACAACCTCCCCCACCCTCGCAAAAGAAAAAAATTCCCTATGATTAGGAACTTCTAGCACATTGTAAAAATTCTCTGTAATGGCTGTAATGACATCATTTGCATGTGAACAACAATGGTATCACTTCAGTTTGCTTCAGGTTTCTAGTTTTCTCATTACCATGTTTCAACTTCCCTCAGTCTATATCTTCAAAAAAAGAAAATCTTTAGATTTCCTTCAAAATTTCTTAGGCTTGTATTATCCACTTAATGTTACATTAAAACAAAACACCTCCTTGTATTATCCACTTAATGTTATATTAAAACAAAACACCTCCTTGTATTATCCACTTAATGTTACATTAAAACAAAACACCATACTAAGGTAACAGTTTGTGCAAGCTTCTTGCTTGAGATATCAGTCAGAGATATGTTTTTCACCAAGCCCCCCCCCCCCCAGTTGATCTGTGAATGAAATTTGGCCTCCTCTACTAGAACAAACAAGCTTCTAGGACTCACCAACTCAGTCCAAACTGTGAGAGAATAGTGAGGAGCAAACTTTCAAAAAGAATGCACATGAATGTTACATGTCTGCATTGGGAACTTTTCCCTGCAATTAATACAACAGTGCCATTATTGTTTGAAAGGGAGTTCCTAATCCAAAATCAAAAAACACAATCCTGCAGCATTATCTCTCAAACACATTGAGAATATTAAAGTTTAGCAAATAAGTAATCTAAAGTTTGAAAAGGCCCAAAGAAGTAGGGGAGGATAAACTCCCAGCACAGTATGGGCTGCCCCAAAGAAAAGCACTGTGGACTGATTAAGCATTTAATTTTGTACTCCTTGTTCTGCTTTCTGATTTTATGTAAAGTTTCTAAAAAGGGTTGAATATTTAAGTTGAGATCAAAGTCGACTCATCACCAATTAGCATACTGGCCACCACCAACACATGAGTGGACACTTACACCTCATGAAACGAAACTGTCACCTCAGGAGTGGACAAAGCCTTCAAACTTCAGCGATCTGCCAAACTACAATGCATCATTTTAATTTCAAAAGACATGTTCTAAAAGATTTTTTGGAACTCATTAGAGTTTTCAGTTGATATGATTGCACTTCAAATGAAAATTGGCCTAGAATATAAGGGAACTTCATATTATCACAATATTAGTAGATTTAAATTAAATAAAGCCTGCCCAAAAATTTAGAAAGGTACCTGTTCATTTCCATATAGACCAGGAAGTGTTTTATACTCTGAAAGATGGCTAAACTCAAACTACTGAAACATACAGACAAACCATTGCACTTTTCTTTGTATCACAGACCTGTTTTTGTTTCACAGACCTGACATTTGAACACTGAAGAAATCTCCAAAGTAATAACACCACAATGTATTCATTACATTACAAATAATGCATCTCTTTACATTGCACTCACAGACCTGCAGATATGTATAGCCATGGGGTCCGTGAACTGAAAATTAATATTTGAATATTAACATTAAAGTATATTCATTAAATTCACCTGTTTTTGTAATCTTTTACAAGACTCAGATTTTGTTTCCAAAAATCGACAGTTTCCATTTCAGCTTCACTTTAGGGTTTCTGTATCATAGACCACATTACCTTGGTACCTTGTGTTCATATGAGACAGCAACCATCTTGTTTCACCTAAACATATGTTAAGGCCATTTCTGCATCATAGTTGACATTGTGTTGGTACCTTGTGTTCAGATGTTACAGCAACCATCATTGATTCACCTAAACATATGTGTCGATGATTTTCAAACTATTGACAGTCAAACAGGTCCATTGTTTCAAAGGCATCTCCTTTCTTTTCATACTTTTGTTGCTTTGCTACAACTGGTGGGCTTCAATCAACTAAAGGACAGCTCAGATAAACTTCACAGCCTTCTCTACAACAGTTTCGAAAGATACCCAAACCAAAGGGAATTCGAGATATCACAACATGGTGTTTGTCATCTGCTACAGTAAAAGCAAGAACTGGAAGGTTTTCAGCACTGCCACAGCCTTGCCAGTCGTCAGGGGGAATAAAATATAATTCAGCCTTTGGATGATCTTTGACACGTATGCCAATATACCATATGGGATGTATGTCAACACATGAAAAAGATTGTTTATCTGGCTATCTCAGGGAACTTCCTGACATGTCTCATCTAGTTGTCAAAATATTATACAGTCTGTCTCTTAAGCTCATTTGCATGTGACCCCTTTTTGAGAAAATGGCTAAGTGGATTCATTTATTTCAATCAAACAGATGTTTTGAGTTTTATGAAATCCACTCTTAAGGGTTGGTGGTAACAAACCTACCATCAAAGTATATAATGTTCCTTGCTCCTTCTTTACGAATTCTTTGACTCAACTGATGTTGCTCTGTGAATGATATAGAACCTTACATAATGCTGGGACATTTTGTCAGTGATTCAACACGGAGAACCCATTCAAACATTTAGTGTTCACATTTTCATTCAAGGCAATACCCTGTAACCTGTCCTGATGGCTAGGCAGTGTCCCCCTTCTCCATTATGCCTTTATGACTGTAAAGATGAATGCAGCAGAAGCACCAGCATCACCGATGACGATTAGGGCAACATGCAATACTTAAAAAGAAAATTGGTAACTGCATAAAGCATGATGACGCTACTGGTGATCATGGTAATAACTAAGAGTGTGGTGTGTTAGTTTTAAGATACACATTTTTCCCACTTTTGTGCACAACAGCATCAAGCTTTTAATTTCCTCACACTGCAGTTCAAGACACGCAAGCAGGGATAGGGTACATCTGTTCTTTAGCCATTTTATACACGACGAACAAAAAAAGCCTTGCACGTGTATTTATTTTGGAACGGCCTGAAACACCTCTCCCTGAAACAGAAGACGCATCTAATCTCATTTCTCTTCTCCATGTCCCATCAAGTCCTTTGTTCTTCTATCAACTCCCCAGAAATGAGAAGAAATTTATAAAAAACAAAATGACTAGGAAAAATACAACAAAGAAAACATTGATAAAATAAACTTGTCATATCTCAGAACTTCAAGCTAAGCTGAAAGCTATCTTCAAGCAAACCCACCTTATAGACCATCTTGGTTTTCAAGCCTCAGTTTCTCTCAACTTGTGAGGAAGCTTGACTCCAAAAACTGACCCTGCATGCCTTCAACATTTGATATAGTTACAGACTACAAAACCTCATTGCAATCTGAAACATTTTCTAAAGCAACACTGAGACATATCTGGTTATCTATCTTCTTGAGTCAACTCATTACATCTCATGCAAACCACTGACTTATGGAGAGAATAACCTGACAATTTTCAGTTTTGTCATCTTTGACTCGTAGCTTTAATTTTCCTCCCTGGTCTTCCTCCTTTAGAGATTCACTTCCTCTGTTGGTGCATTTCTTTTGTTGATGCATTCTTGTTGATGCACTGTTTTTGTCGATGCACTTTTGCTGATTTGCTTAGTCATTGTTGATGCGATCATCTTGTTGAACTACTATCACTGCTTCAAATCTTGGGAGATGAACTCCTATTGTTGATGCACCAAATATTGTTGTTTCCCATTTGTTGGTGTACTTCTTAATATTGTTGTTTACATCTCTTAATGCACTCCCTTTGTTGATGCACTTCTACTGTTGTTTTACATCTGATGATGTACTTCCTTTGTTGATGTGCTAACATTGTTTCACATACTGATGATGTACTCTTCTTGTTGATATGCTTTACTTAGCTCTCTTTCTGAAGTACTCTACTGATATGTTGTTGGATGGCATCCTTTTCATATACTTTTTGTTAAAAAATAACTTCTCTTTTTACCCAATTTGCTAGAGGCACCGATATCTGTTGTTGAACTCATTTCACTAGTGCATTCCCTTTTGTTCATGCACTCATGGGGTGCATGCTGCACTTGTTTTTGATGCACTACTATTGTTGTTCGACTGATGGTGGCGGTTGCAGAGGTGGGTGATAGTGGGGAGGCCCTTAGGTTGGACCTGTTAACTCTGATTGATCTTTCCTGTCATGATTGGTCTCTTGCATCGTCTTGACTTCCTCTACTGCATCTTCATCCTCCTTGAGCCCGTTGCTCTCCTTCAGGGCATCTTTCATTTTATTAGCCCTATTGAAACCAAAGAAGAAACATTAATGTTCAAGTCATGTCATTTGAAAATTCACAAATGTTGTGATTGTGATGAAATTAGCTGTTAGAGATCTAGCTGTGCGACAGAATGCTTCCAACTATATCAAATAACTGCACGTGGTCTCACATTTCAACTTCAAGCTGATGTAGTAGACTTCACAAAGCACTTCAACTGAAATATTGTGGGAGGAGATTTTTGATTCCTTGCCGAAGGCAGAAGGAATCTATGCGATGGTGATGTCGTGTGTGTGTGTGTGTATGTGTGTATGTGACACTTCTTGTAAACACGATATCTCAAGAAGGGTAACCATGACTGATGTCATACTTGGTGTGTGGGTTGGTCATATTGAGTAGATGATCCCTATTGCTTTTGGTGGAGGTCAAAGGTCATTTGGGGTCACCAGAGGTCAAAATGTGAAACCTTGTAAACACGATATCTCAAGAAGGGTAACCATGACTGATGTCATACTTGGTGTGTGGGTTGGTCATATTGAGTAGATGATCCCTATTGTTTTTGGTGGAGGTCAAAGGTCATTTGGGGTCACCAGAGGTCAAAATGTGAAAACCTTGTAAACACGATATCTCAAGAACGGTAACTGTGTCTGATGTCATACCTAGTGTGTGGGTTAGTCATATTGAGTAGATGATCCCTATTTTTTTTAGTGGTGGTCAAAGGTCATTTGAGGTCAATGGAGGTCAAACTGGAAAAACCTTGTAAACATAATATCTCCAGAAGGGTAACTGTGACTGATGTCATACTTACTGTGTGGGTTGGTAATATGAAGTAGATGATCCCTATTGCTTTTGGTGGAGGTCAAAGGTCATTTGGGGTCACCAGAGGTCAAAATGTGAAAACCTTGTAAACACGATATCTCAAGAACGGTAACTGTGACTGATGTCATACTTGGTGTGTGAGTTGGTCATATTGAGTAGATGATCCCTATTGTTTTTAGTGGAGGTCAAAGGTCATTTGAGGTCACCAGAGGTCAAAATGTGAAAACCTTGTAAACACGATATCTCATGAACAGTAACTGTGTCTGATGTCATACCTGGTGTGTGGGTTAGTCATATTGAGTAGATGATCCCTATTGTTTTTGGTGGCAGTCAAAGGTCATTTGAGGTCGACGGAGGTCAAACTGGAAAATCCTTGTAAACACAATATCTCCAGAAGCGTAACTGTGACTGATGTCATACTTACTGTGTGGGTTGATCATATTAAGTAGATGATCCCTATTGCTTTTGGTGGAGGTCAAAGGTCATTTGAGGTCACCAGAGGTCAAAATGTGAAAACCTTGTAAACACGATATCTCAAGAACGGTAACTGTGTCTGATATTATATATGGTTTGTGGGTTAGACATATTGAGTAGATGATCCCTATCGTTTTTGGTGGTGGTCAAAGGTCGTTTGAGGTCAGTGGAGGTCAAACTGGAAAAAACCTTGTAAACACAGTATCTGCAGAAGAGTAACTGTGACTGATGTCATACTTACTGTGTGGGTTGGTAATATGAAGTAGATGATCCCTATTGCTTTTGGTGGAGGTCAAAGGTCATTTGAGGTCACCAGAGGTCAAAATGTGAAAACCTTGTAAACATGATATCTCAAGAACGGTAACTGCGACTGATGCCATACTTGGTGTGTTTGTTGGTCATATTGAGTAGATGATCCCTATTGTTTTTGGTGGAGATAAAGGTCACTTGAGGTCACCCTGAGTCAAACTGTAAACACATTGTAAACACAGTATCTCTAGAAGGGTAAGTGTGACTGATGTCATACTTGGTGTGTGGGTTAGTCATATTGAGTAGATGACTCCTACTGTTTTTGTGGAGGTCAAAGGTTGTTTGAGGTCCCCCAAGGTGAAAAGTTTCTAGCACATTATCTCCAGAAGAGTAATGTTGACTGATGTCATACTTGATGTGTAGGTTCCCCATACTGGGTAGGTGATCCCTATTGCTTTTAGTGGACGTCAAATGTCATTTGAGGTCACCAAAATAAAGGTTATTTGGGTAAAAGGCTTATTAAAGGTGTTTCAAGACCAGTAACTGCAGTTGATCTCATACTTGTCATGTGAATAATTCATGCTTGTTATAATATAACCATGTGGCAAGGAATCACAAAGCCTTTTGGCTTTCTGGTTTGGTTCAATCTGTGATTAACTAAAACATCTGTGAACTTCTGGTCAATACTGATATCCTTAACAGACATGCTGTCTTCTCTTAGTATGTATTCCCTGTATATCATGTCGCAACAAAAATCAAAACCATACTTTTTTGCATAAAACAGGAACCAAAACTTGGCTTCAACATTCTGATATGTTTCCAAGCATTTGCTTTTTCTTCATATTTACTCGAAGAAAATTAAGACCAGACAGAATAGGTAGACCAACTCATTGAAGTTTGTACCACAGTTTGCTTTAGAGTTAAAGCATCCGTTAACCTGGACACTGCTACAGAGCTATTTACATATTTCCTGCTATGTTAAAGTGATTGTGTGCATATGTAAAAACTAAAAAAAAATATTAAAATTCCATGTGCAAACGTTTAAAAGATTTCTAATAGCACTAGTCAGATGATTTGGGAAAAATAAATAAGTTTCAGACTGCAGACTTTGCGGGATTATTTAATGCCAAAATAAATACCAACAGACATTAAAGAAACAATTGAAGGCAAAATAATTAATCCCCCTCTTTAGCCTAGCTACTCTAGACCCACATGCAAAATAATCCAGGGACTTGTGGGCTCCCAGCTTTTCAAATGATGACATTTGAGTTGTAATACTCATTCACTTGTGGTTATCTGCAAAAAAAATGCACAAACATTTTTCTTGAAACTCTCATTGCAAAATGATACAAGGCCCCTTATGCAATATATGACATTGTCACAATTTTTACGTAACACTTTTGCAGGTGTGTACCTGGTAGTTGGTCGTTTCACCCCCTTGCAAGTTCGCCTCCAACCAGTTCCCCCCAATTTACAGCTCGTCTCCAAGTTGCCAGTTCGCCCCATGCTATTTATCGGTTCGCCCCCAAGTGCAGACCAGTGCGCCCCCTAATGCGTAAATTGAATTTACCTTGTTACGTTAGTGGTAAGGTGTTATGGGGGTTTCATTATATTTTCATGTTTTTGGTTTCTCGTGTTCGCTGTGTTGTTCATTTGTTTTCTCATCTTTCTTTTTTCTCCTAATATCTCACTTGATTGGTTGTTAGCATAGTCCATGCTTGTGTGTGCGTATGCTGGAGAGTAAATTCAGAGTGTGCCAGTTTAGTGCCAAAATTTCACCTGAATTGATATTAATCATGATTTTACTTGACTGGTACATGGACAAGTGTATTTAAGTCTTTTGATAAAATATTACTCAAAACAAATATCTTAAAACAGCAAATTACTGGTCTTCAACTAGCAAGGTCATTGAGCACAAAATTGTCTGACCCCTGTCATTTTTGTTTAAAATGGTGGGGGTATTCTTGTTAAAATTCTCCCCATTTTTCCAAACCTTGCCTACATTGCACCTGTAACAGTTTTGCTATCGTAAAAATGTTTTGCTATGGGGAAAATTGTCAGTTGAAATTGAAAACTATTACAACGATATTTGATATCAGTTACTTTTAGTAGGCGGACTGGTAGGTATTGTTGGGCGAAATGACTTGCACTTGAGAGCAAATGACTTTCACTTGAGGGCGAACTTGCAAGGCAGCAAAACAAGCAGGGTGAACTGGTTAGGGCAAACTCGCAAAGGGACGAAACGCCTGGTATTCCATGTGCCTCTATTGGATAGTTAGCATACTTTTACCAAAGTCCTAGTTTGCAGGTCTCTGAGAATAACCAACCCTTGACACTCTCTCACCATTGTTCCACACGGTTTCTTCACTGCTTATAGCAATGAAGAAAGTTAAAAATGTTTAGACATATACCATTGGTTCTCAAAAAAATTATCCATAGGGTTCAGAAGTCTGCTCAAATGAGTTCCTTCAAGAATACCACTACTCTACCTCATGTCTTTGAATGATGCTTTTCAACACAATCTTGGCTGATAAACTGTCACAAATTTTGATCAAAATCACTCTCCCCTCTTTTTTTCAAACCTCAAAATTGTAGTGACAATAGCTGGACAAACATACAGAAAACAACTAGCTGCTGAGCTCAATGCTACCCAAGCTGACAGAGCAAAATTCAGTACAGTGGATTTCATAGTCCTTTCCAACACACCGACTGCATTCCTGTATAAAAGCCTGTTGTTACACTTGGATAGTACTCATACGCTATTTTCACATCAAAAGGAACCCCAGAAACGATGTCAACTGGATTGGAGGAATAGAATTACAGATGAAGTTCAGTCATTTGGTTCTAGTAATTGATCAGCCTCTTAACTAGATTGAAACTGTGTAAGACGTGCCAATAAAAAAGCAGCAAATATATTTCATGGGGGAAGTGCAATCCATTAATTGAAACATGAGGCAGATATCAACTATAGCAAGTTTACTGCTGTAAATGACAGCTATTTAAAGGGCCGAGGCGAAGTTGCAACCACATAAGAGTATTAGTCCAATGAGGTTCATTACCGAGGAAAACATACCAGTAGTACCTTGTTCTTCAAGTTCCATTTAACTGATTACATACCATCAATTTGAAGAGGGAAATTGAAGGGTGTTCCTTTCTGTTCTGTTATCTTGAAAAGCATGTCCAAAGGGATTTAGGACATTCACCAATCGATAACAATCTAAGTTTGTACATCCTATGAAGGAAGATACTCCTACAAGAGACAAGCTGTACGAACTAACTTACTTGTCTCTGTTGTAGACAACAAATTCCTCACTAAGCTCTGTTAGGCGGGATTGCAATTCTTCATCCTGGCAAGAGAGAAAAAAAGTAAAGAAAAAAATGTTTATGTTGGATCAACAGTCAAGACCTATGGAAGTCAAACCTATGAATGCAGGGGGGGGCATTAAAAAGACTCATCCACTTTCAAGGATGTCACAATCTTACCAAGCAGTCTGTGATTGTCACAACTCTTTTAAAACACTTCCTCAGTGTTCCTCCTTCAGAATTTCCAGACAACATAAAATATTTAAAAGCGATTGTTCCGACCTCTCTGCTGATTCAGCGCTGCACTTGTCTTTAAATTGCACAGTAGTGGGAATGTTTGTCCAGTTGGTGAAACTCTTACGAAGTGATTCAGGTTGCACAATAATCATGTCAAATCTACGACATTGCCAAAATGTCCTCCACACACTCGATGACCAGCTGCCGTGATGTCACTGATGCTTTCAGCCAATCACATCTTAAGATTTCAGAAGATCTTCATTTGGACCAATCACAATAAACCATCTGTACTGTATCTGAACTTCCTAATTGCCATACATCTCTTGTACCAGCCTTTCTTCTCTGTATGTTCAGTTCATGTGTACATGTTTACCATCCAGAATCACATTCTAAACTCTTTCATGAAATATTGAATCAATTTTAGATGACAATGATTCTGTACAAGAGTAACATGTTCGGTATGTTCACCTTGACAATTCAACCACTTGGTATCGCTTTCTTACAGAGGGAACTGACAATGATTCCCATGTATAAGTCACGAATAAAGGCAATAGTGACTAAAGCCTATGTGGGTTAATTGCAACAAGTTGGCTATAAACAAACTCTACTAATTGAAATCTAAAACAGAAGAAATGATTTAAAGTGAGTAAAGCATAAATTACAGTCAAACGAAAAAAAAAAAAACGGTGAAAAAATTAAAGCACAGATTTCAAGCAAGCAAAACCAAAAACATAACAAAGGAAAGCAATCTCACTCTATTTGCAAACCCACTCACAAAACCGTCATCAATATCCAACATTGCTACCTCACATCATGGGCGTGGATCATGGGGCGGAAAGCCCCCCCCCCTCTACCTTTGGAGATTAATCCAGGCCCTTGCCTCACACACAAAAAGTTTAACATCTCATCTGTCTTCTCCTTTGATCGATAATGGAGCCCACAATGTCACAGAACGAAGGAATTCTACCTCTCTTCATCCAACCATGAATCTAATTTTTTATTGCAACTGACACGTCTCCAAACTGACAGAGATTTCATATTCTATTCCCTCACATCAGAGGTAATCTTTCCGGTTTCTTTCTTTCGCTACCTTAGGCTACAAAATAAATATGATATCGAAGATACTTGCGCCGGCAATGTCAAAGACTTGTTGACTCAACATTGGCTCTCTGTTACCAGAAAATTAATCGACAAGTGGAAATTCTATTCCAGTGACCTAATCCCTCAACACAAGAGTAAAAATTGCATTCAATATAAAATATTACTTTAAAAGGTTCAGCGAGGATAGATGAGGTAGATCATATTTTGTGCTTCATCTGATGTGATTATGCAGGGTATTTCCTTTCCAACAATTAGGTTTGAGCTACTTTGGAAAAGGATTTTACTATACACATGTCTGTCCGATATTTTCTTTAAGGAATCATTATACAAAGACACACCTGATTAAAGACCTACTAAAGATTATAACACTATCCACTCATCTATCTAGAATCCTCATTGGATTCTAGCTGAACCTCCGCATTTTATCCAAATTTAGCTACTGAGTACGGTAAACTCAGTTTTGTTCTGCATTTAATTTGGGCACTACGAGGGACAAAAAAACAGGGTTCACTTTGCAATTTGTGGCCCATGAAAGTGCACTTGTGATTTAATTTCAGGCAATCTTCAAAGCAGTTACAAATTCATATTTTCTCTGGTCTTCTTTTGAAGGAGAACTTGTTTATAAATGCCAAGAGGCATAAGAAACTTTAGAAGAGTTGTGTCCTGTGTATTAGTGCATTAGTCAATTTAATTGCAAAGGAGGGATTGTTTGAACTGCTTCTGACACATGTTTGGATGAATTAAATATACAATGCAATGTTTGTTTACCATCTGCTACGTATAAAAATGGGTCGACTGCTGGCATTTGTGAGCACAAACTGCTAATCAATTTATACACACTTCTTTCTTCCCTTGTGCTAACATGTTAGATTTCATGCATCTAGGGAGTAATGACCAGTACTTTGCTCCCTTCCATCACAAATTGGCACAGCTGGGAAAGACTTACTGATTATGTCATGTTGACCCTCTGTGGTCCTCAGTGATCTAGAGCTGTCACTATAAATTAGCCTGCAAAAAGCTGCTTGGCATGATGTGAGGCTCTAAATTTGCATGGACACTGTATTTTGTCAATGCATTTTTGTGCTGCAGAGGAGCTTACACAGTTGTTGTAATGGGTAGTGGGTGAGGCACTAGCTCATTGGTTGACATAGAACATGGTTGGCAGGTCAGCTCGTCAATGAGCAAAATCTTTTCTTGTGTTGAGGTGCTGACACAGGGGACAACACAACAGTCGACCTTTTATGCGATAGACTAAAAAATTACACCATCCTCAAGAGGACTACAAGAATCCCATGAAAAGCAGTTCAGAGATTTCATGCCACTACATTTGTTCCGGTGTTCCCCCCCCCCCCCCACTACTTTTTAAAAACAGAATAACTAACAAGTCTTCTAAACAAGACCATTCACCGTTATCCTAGCCTGGGACATAGAATGATAATGGCACATGGGCATTTCCCATTAATACACTACTCCAAGTAAACTTGGTGATTATTCGCTTGATACTCACAACTTCTCGGGCCTTGGACCCCTGTTTTGCAAGCCTCTTCTTCTTTTTGTGAAGTGGCTTAGCCTCGATAATCATCTCCTCCAGTTCAAAAGTTGGATCACAGTTTAGATGATCTTTCTATGAGAGGCAACATTAAAGACAAAACCAGTATTAAACTTGATACGTGGACATATTACAATATAACAAAAATTTATGTGTGTATGTAAAAGTTTACTTTCAAATGCTACTTGTGGCTGCAACAGATTGATGAGAGTGCAAATGCATAGAAGAAGACAGTCTTGGACAAATACAAGCACAACATTGGACAAATTAGAATGAAACATGAACAGAAACATCATTTTGTGGGGGTAACAATTTACATGAAATGTTGGTGAGATATTCACACTGTCTCGCTAGTCTTAGGATACAGCATAATTCAGTGACATTAAATTACAAAGGAAGCATTTTGAAATGAATAAGTCTACATTGCCAGATTAAATGGAGTTATGTAACATGAATATGCATGTATATCGAAACCAACAAACAGTAGGTACTAGTCAACCAAACATTATACAAGAAGAGGGAAAAAAAGTGTTCAAGAACATGGGGAAGATCTGATTCAGAATTTAAGCCCTGGGGGTGAAGTGAACTCCAAATGGTAAATAAGTTTATTTCCTGTGTAAGGGCGATTGGTATGGCCATTACAGGAAAGAGCACTGGTCACTGTTAAGTCTGAGACATTACAGGGGGAGGGTTCATTAAACTGTGAAGCTACTGGGAAAACCAAGTGTCTTCAGACAAACAGAACAAACATTTTCAGTTACTCTGCTGGCTCATCTACATTTAGTTTCCATTTAGTGCACCTGCATAACCAGGTTACCATAGGCTACCTGATGTATAGCCAGAGTAAAGAGGATAGGTATAACCAGGCCACGAGATAGATACATTAGCAAGCTTAGCTACCACAGCTAGATATGTAGCTAGATTAAATAGATCAGATGCAAAACCAGGTTATCATGGGCAAGATTTATCAGCCAGATTACAGGTTAGATGCATGACCAGGCCAAATGCTAGTTGCATAGTAAGAGGGTCACCAGAGGGTAGATGTCCAGTGCCATTAAATAGTCTAGATATTATGATAGCCAAGGTGCAGTGAGGACTCACCGGTGGAACAAACGATGGCTTAATCTTCATATTCAACACTGCATCCCAGTCGACATCGGAAACAAAAGAATGTTGCAAGAACCTCTGTAGGTTTGTTGTTCGTTTATGTGGATCTAAGGCTAACAGCTGTAAAGTACAAACAAGTAAGAAAACATTGAAAACAATTAAATCAATGAAGAAACGACAATGACAGTCACAACAATGTAAATAAAAAAAAAGAAGAAAGATCTACATACTTTTACATTTCAAGACTTGAATGACACTTTACAAGCTTGAAGGAGATGCAAAGCCATAATGCTTACGGGTGTTTATCTTGTTGCATCTTTTTCTGTATTGGAATCTCATTCACTTCAAAATGAGTATCTTGTCTCTATGCAATATTTTGTACAAGAGTATGCTGGTATTATTCACTATTATGTGTTTTTCAGAAATGCTTTTGCAAAATGACTGAGACATTTGTATATTTAAATACATATCTGCTTCCTGGTTCATCTATTCTTCACTACTGATCACCTGCTCAAAACAAACTCACAAGCCGACTAACAGACTTGTACAAACAAAAAGATAAAGATAAAAAGATAACAATCCATTTCAATTTAATGCAGAATCTTTCTGTTTTCATCACTGACAGACTCAGGTAACTTTGTACTCCATTTTAACAACAAGCAGAATCAAGTGTGTTTAAGACTTCATAAGTTCATATTCCATTTTTAATACATGCACAACCTTCATGCTTTCACAGACTCAACATCTGTATTTCAACTACACACTGTTTGGTATCAGAGCAGAGATGCCGGACAGATATATTGCATATTCATAAGGAACCATGAAGTTTGTTTGATCAAGCCAATCTGCCTCTTTCAGAGAAAGTAAACCATGTTACTGCCCACCAGCTCATTCAGATATTTTACCATGGAAAGTTTGCTCATTGTTATATGTAAACACTTGTATTTTTCCAATCTGTTACTGTGTCCATCAACACAAATATTCCAAAAATTTTAATCAAGCTCCAGTAATAACAAGTTACTCTTATCTCAGATTGTCTTCAGTGAGCAACTGACAAACATGTGCAATCAGTGGGTGCACAATGCAACACAAGATGAGATACAACAGGTGATCTTTTGTACCTATTGTTTGTGTTCAGTGTTCATCATAATTAAAATATCATTCTTTCCATTTTTCTGCAGATATGTTTAATACACTGAGAATAAATTTTGTAAATGACACTTCATGCAGGCACCGCGAGAGTGAAAGTGGATCCTGGCAGGGTGATTACTAGCAATTTAGGGGTATTTTCACCCAAACGTTTTAAGGTGCACTCCTGCAATTCTACCTAGTATGGTTGTGATGAAGGGTGAGGCATGACCCTTCCCCCCATTCCCCATCCCCTGAGAAAGATGCACCTGCACTGCCACTGACTTCATGCAGGCAGACAAAACATTATCCCACATTACAGTATGCATCATGTGTTTCCTGTTTCATGAAAATGTAAAAACAGCACTAAATGGAAAATCTTTTTTATTCCTGGAACTTTTCAGAAAATCAAAGAATTTTGTGACAACACATGAGGAAGCTATGCAAATGCAACATTGTACTCAGCTTTTACTGCCATCTGGTACACGATGAATTTTAAATATTATCCCATCAGTTTTGTCCTATAGAGTGGCTTGACCATTGCTGAATGACACTGTAGATCTACCTGCTCATTCACTTCAGAAAATACATGGGTAAAATCAGTTTCTGGAAACGTAGTCTTTAAAGAAATTTTTTGATGACATTGAAAGGAAATCCATTCTTTAAATTAGGTGAAGTACTGCATTTCATGATCGCAGTTTTGCTGTGCAGTGGCTCCAGAAGTTTACTAGATATAGACATACAGAAATGTGGTCATTGTATAGAAACAGACAAACAAAAGGATCTAAAAGGGGTTCCTGTACAATTTCCCAACGGACAATTTCCCAACGGACAATTTTCTGAGCAGACAATTTCCACCTGACAACTCACACCGGGATAACTTTCCCTCAGAAAGTTCCCACCTGGACAATTCCTGGCTGGGACAATTCCCACCTGCCCTAAACTTAACCCTTTCCCTGAAGGATTTTACAAGGGGGAGGGAGAGTGGTCCAAGGGGAAATTCTCTGAGTTTGAAACTGTCGGGGGGGGGGGGATTTTCCAAGGGGAAATTATCCAGTTGGGAATTTCCCAGGGAGGAGTTGCCCAGTCATGACTGAAGGACTCCTTTCACTGCTTTTAAAGACAAACTTTTGAGTTGACTTGAGTCTACAAGGCCTAGAATTGGTGCCATATTCTCAAAATGTTCCTTTCAGATTTCACTTGAAAGTCCCCTCCCCCCTCCCTTCCTTTCCTTCTGCCTATTTTGATGCAAATAATTATTATTTCAGAAGTGCAATCGATTCCTACAACAGCTCTTAATCATTTGTGCATCATTCATTTCAATGAATTTTTACGCATTTTCTGTCACTATGCCATTTTTTTTAATATCTTCTTGTCACATGACATATATGGTATATTTCTTTTCCTCCATTCATCATCCATTCACTTTGTTGCCAGATACCTCATCACATTTTTAAATGTATAATCAATTATTTTCTACTTAAATATTCACAGCAAACCGAAATGCTTTCAGCATAATCATTTCCTAGAAGCAATCTAATCTTGCCATTAGAAAATGCAAACAACAAAGTACCAATTAGCTGCTATAAATAAACACAAAAACATAAGGAACAAATGCTTGTTATACCAGGAAATGCAGTTTTAAATAGAATGGATTCGAGACACTGTGACTTTAATAGCAGTAATCTGCAAATTCTTGTAGGAAATGAGTTCCACAAGTGAACTACGAAGCATAGGCAACCAGATGGAGAAACAAATCTTCGATAAATTTGGATTGAAATCCGAAGAACCTCCACACTTCTGGCACATAAGGATGGCAGAATGGGAAGGAGGCATTATTCTGGTATTAGCCCGGATGGTGTTAAGGGCAGTGTTAAACGGTTACCAGTACTCTTGGCATGAAAGATGGAGTGCATTTGTTGTGATGAGACAGGTAATTGAGGAGTGAAGTAAATATGCAGTTTTAAATAGAATGAATCCAAGACACTGTGAGACGAAGACCCTGTAAAATGCATTTGAGTTCCTATCTGTGGCTACCTCTGAAACAGGGTCTTAAATACAGTGCAGTGACCATTGGCATGCATGCACACACAAAATAAAAAAAGTTTGCTTTAAAATGGCAAATTTGGTCTGTCCACAGGAATACATGGTTACGAAAGTCTACATGTTGCTTTTCTCAAGTTATTTTTCAAACGTTGTGACTTAAACCTGTAAAGTGGAATTCAGCTATGCTCTCAAAAAACTGTTGCATTATTAATTCACAGGGAGTCCACATACATACTTTGTTAATAGCAGAAGGAATAAAATGATAACATGCAAAAGATATCAAAGGACCTACTCAACACATTCAACATCAACTTTAAATGTAGCCATTCGAAGCATCTCTCCGTTGTAATTTGCAACAATTTAACAAATCATGTATGGCTCTTAAAATGGGATATAGCTCTTTAAAGGGGATATTTAGCTCCTCAAGAGATATGCAGCTCTATCAAGAGATACTTTGCTTTAAAAGGGATATACAGCTCTTAAAAGGAAATACAAAGTTCCCAAAAGAGGATATATGGCCCTTAATGGAGGACATACAGCTCCTGAAATGAGATTGCTGCAAGAAAGACTTCACATAACTTTTCTACACAACTTTCCTTCAATCAGTCATGAACGTATATTATTCATACATGTATAGTTGGAAATTGACTATAAAGCTGGAAAAAACTGTCATTAATCGGGATGAATACACTTTAACAATTCAAATTTTGCCCCAAGAGTGAGGACACACTCTGAACAAAAAAAATTGAGTTTTATGAGTGCTTTCAGTCAAATGAGAAGAATCTTGAAAATAGTTTTTTTGATAAGTCACGTAATTTCTACTCATCGTCATTATATTTGAATAATATGAATGTTTTATGTCTCATTTGGAAGATCCATCCTTCACCATGGCAACATTAGACTCAGTTACTACCCTGGAGTGAGCACTTTAATTTATGCATGAGTGCCTCCAATCTGAGCAGCCTTCACTACACTGACAAAGAAGCCTGCAGAGAAGTTTTACTCTGACGAATAAATATCTACTGTACATATGGTGAGGCAACTCTGGGCAGGTCCAGGTGAAATTACAAGATGCATTTTGCTACAGAATCGACTGTTGGTTCTCCAAAATTACAGTGGTTTTTCTCAACCAATTGAAAAAATTTACATTTTTTGAAAGAGAATCTCAAAAAGACATATTCAGTGAGCACAGAATTTGTAACATAAATTCTATGTTCCTGATAGGCACTGAGAAGGGTCTTATTTACCATTTCTTTGGGTTTTTTATGGTAGCTCTAAAATAATCAAAATTCAAGCACAAATCTAAGACATCAGGAAACTTGATGACCTGGCAAATGACTTGAGGACAAAAGAAATCGCTTCACAAATGGCAAATGCATGGCAGTCTGAAGAAAAATAGGGGCAGTTGGTGGGTCAATTTTTACAATGACAGGATTAATTTGCTATCAATTCAAAGCACGGGATGATGGGAAAGCAAGCTTTTGTCCAATGTTTGTCGGTGATTTTTCTTTTTCAAGCTGTCATTATCAGTTTTTCATTTTTGCTCTTTCTCAGGGAGTCTCTGCCACTACACCGTAAACCCTGCGGGTGTTTCTTAGAGTACTTCCTTTTTACATGATTTGTTACTTTTATGTTCCTACTTGGTTTGATTTAAAATCTATTGTGAAAAGTAAATGAAAGCAACAAAATGGAAATGAATTGATTTTGAAGAGAGCTACTTTTATAGTCCATGTATTTTTATTTTTTTTTAAAATGCAGAGAAAGACTCGATGACACATTGTACAAGAGACACTGAACAGGACGTCTTTCTCAGGTGATTCATTGAGAACATCCTGGAGGGATCAATGATAATCCTAGAGTTGGAGTTACTGTAATATTTTCTGAGATTACACTTACATGTTTTAAGACACTGACGAGAGATGAGTTCCAGCTTGAAGGGTAATGCACTGTGGACGTAGAGTGGATCTGATGTATGTCGTTAACCGACGAAGTCGAGTGAATGTCGTACGGCCTCTGGCGAATAAATGGAATGTAATATTAATTTAATGATGTTCTTCCTTTCTGGGTGCGAGTTTTATACCCCATGGATATCTGATGTCATATCCTTGGCAAGGAATAACACCTTTGAGACAGGATCGGCAGCAGCCATTTTTTAAAAAACAAGGTTTTACTTCTCTTTGTACATATGCACATGATCTCCAAGTCAAAAATTGAAAATTGACAACTGAAAAATACATTTACGTAAGCTAGCATACATACAACACTGTGATTTAATCGAACAAGTGCCTCTAACAACACCACGATGCAGTGGACTCTCCCACCATGGAATGCAACAATGCAATATTTATCAGAAATCTGCAAAGTTGTCTGTAACTGGAAGTGCAGGCCCTACGTACGCATTCTCCGAGTAATATCCATAGCATCTTCACAAACACAAGTGGGTATAACTTCTCAGGGACTTTCCACAACTTAGCGAGACGTACCATGTCAAAGGATAAATTGCAAGATTTCTTCCCAAGACTGTGAAAGAGTCCATAAGAATTAATATTCTACGGCATTTGCTTCGATTAGTACTCAGTGTGCTCGACTTGTTTAATTGTAACTGACTTGGATAGTCAATTAACTTGTACACTTTCCTGGGAAGAGATGTCACTATTTCTAACCTTTATTACCAAGTTACATATTACATTTATACATTCACATTAAAGACAACTTGTGTGTAACATTTATGTATCAAATTTCCCCAGTACCATATTTAATAGTCAGATTGTAAGTCAGCCATGATTTACTTTCAAAACATAACTTTGTAGCTCCAACATTACACGATATCATGTCATAGGATAATACCACACAAGAACAAAATAATTTATACAAACAGTGACCATGCACATTTAACACCCGCCTTAACATCCTCCAGCATCGCCATGACAACTGTTCTTCTTAGACCCAACACATCAAAGTACAAACGTTCCAAGAAGCACTGGCCTAGAGATGATTCATTCAGTGCCTCCAATCTGGCAAAAATTTAGGTTTTGACTTCTTTCAAATTATTTGGAAACATTTTCCTGCCCACGACCAAGTTAGAGTCTGGCTTTCATGTTGGCAACATAAATAGCAACTATCGTTGTCTGCTCACACAATAAACGATCACGTAGCAACACTGATGCTGTAATGTAATACCTGCGCCGCATTCCCTAGACATCGACCTAAAAACCAATAAAGGAAACTTCAATTCTGCTGAGAGCCACTGAAACAATTTACGACTATACCGTTGTCATTATTTACTCATGTTCTCTTGTCAGCATGTGAAAGTAAATCATGGTATGTGAAAACATATGTACAGAGATGGGATGATTGAGGCTTTTTGCTGCAAAAGGGATTGCACAGCTATCGCAGCAACTGACAGCCTCAATGGCGAAAGTGTCAACAGAATGAATAAATACTGCAAACACTCGCTCTATCGAATACATGAGTGAGCCACCTTAGGAAGGGGGAGGAATTAGATTTCTTGGTTGTCTGAGGAAGCCTCAACTCATTGTCACACACTCCCATATGAATTAGGATCAAAATCAATGTGCAGCAAAAACAGGTAAACCATTGCACTGTTTGACAAGAGGTAGTGAAAAATGTCACGAACGAATCTTACAGTACTTCAGCGTAAAGGACAATAGTATTCAAGAGATCCTCCTTAGAATCTAGTCTCAGAAAATCAGTGTTGGTACAGTCCACAGCTGATGTCCGACAGAAAGTGCTAGGGTCATAGAATGTAAACCTACTAAGTCTAAATAAATCATAAGCAGGAGACAAATTATAAAAAAAAGAGTAAGGATACCAGTTTTGAGAGATGTAGATGTATGCTGCCCACATTTTAAAAGTTAGGGAAGTTCTTTGTTCTCTGGAAGCTGAGCCAGTGAAACCCAACACCGGAAGCGTCCTGCGTTTGAGACACAGAAACCCCTGTGTTATATGCGTCACTCTTGGTACAGATGTTGTTCTCCCTGTCTGGCGTTTTCACCGTAATTCGTCGTCATCCCATCAATGAATTGTTCTGATCTCCTCCTAGGACTGTTTACAGAAGTTTTCTGGACTTTCCGACACTGACAGAACCTGTCAGGAAACCTGTGGGATTCCTGAAAGTTTCTTACTGTACATCATGATTAATGTGTAGATGTGACTATGCAAGGCACGTGGTTGCCATAATTCTTCTTGAGTCTGAGCACGCAAGGTGTGAGATGATCCAACTATTACCCTCTGTTAATATTGCCCTTGGATGACTGCCGTGCCTAGCTGAACACAAGCAATGAAGCCAAGGATTTGGAAAGTACCAAGTGAAAACCTCGAGAAGCCAAAAGTCACCATGCAGGTTGAATCAGGTACATTCCCACATTGCGTTTGTGATGGATCCATAGGTTAGCTATTGTCATGATTTATTCAGATGAAAAAAAATGTATTCATATTCCCATGAAACTCGTTAACATCATTGTAACTGCATCTTAACGAGTAATGTGACTTTACAGGTAAGTGAAGTAAGGCATCCTGTTATAATGCACTGATCGTGAAAGTTAGGTTCCCTAGTTTATGCTGAGTGTGTAAGGCATAGTGTTAGGCTAACAATGTTTTGTTTCAAAAGCATTGTTGTTGACTCACTCAGTGTGATATGGCCATTTCTATAATAAGTGTGTGTTGGCTAGTGTTAGCCTGATGTGTAAATCATCGTGTGATGTTGTTCATAGCATGACCTCAGTGGGTCAAGGGTTAAAATTGCTATAAAGAGTCCCATGTGTCTCTTGAAGCCTTTGTGTACGACTGACACAAAGCAGGAGTGTATCACATCTGGGGTTAAAGTGCTGCATAATTTATAAAGTATTCTTAAGTCTTTTTATTTCTTTTTAATAATTGTGTGGGAGGTTCAACTTATAGACAGTTGTTTCATATCATTGTTTTGATGTCTACACTGTTGGCTACAGATGAAATCAGTTTTGAGAACTGCCATTGTTCTTCGGAGGCAAACCCTCTCTTGTGAATATAGCGTGAGATAGTTCTGTGTGTCTGCGCATCTGTATTTTTGTTTATTTGCCAAGGTTTCAGATACGGGATGAAAGGCAGACATGTTAACACTTCACCTGCAGAGGTAATAAAAACCAGTCTCTTGCAACTTTTCACAACTGAATCACGTTCTTATAATACAGAGTACTGAGTGATGATACCAGAAGTAACCATATGTTCTTAACACTGGGAACGAATTTTCACTGTGGTGATACACATGGGTGCACACTTCTTCTATTACTGTCTGGTTTGGCTGTGTTAACCAATGTGATCTTGATAAATTATCTTCTATCATTCGGCCTGCAGAAACAACAGTTGGTACCAGCCTTCCATCGCTACACTCGCCGTATGCGGATAGGACCACTAAGAGAATTGACAAAATCATAAAAGATTCGTGCCACCCTGCTTATTGCTTTTTTAATTTCTTGCCAAAAATCGTCATCTTCGTACTTTTGATGGAAACAAACATTTGAGAGATAGTTTTTACACAGCTGCTGTGAAATTGTTTAAGTTGTATGGATCCATTTCTATTTGTTGTTAGGTATTATCGTTCCTATTTTTAGATTCTCATCTTTTTACTTTTCTTTTACTCTACATAAGTTTTGCAGAGCTTACCATATTTTGTTCTAATTTTTTTACACTTTACATTTACTTTTGATGTTTTTGGAGCTTTTGGGACAATCCAATTTGAAATGTTAATTTTTATATTTAAATTGATTGAATAAGCAAATTGAACTGAATGGAATACCTACATGGCCTTGATACTGGGAATGAGTTCTCATTATGTTTACACCAGTAATACCCATATGGTCTTACTGTAATACTTGGAATGGGTTCTGACTATAGTGATACCAGCTGAACACACTTGGTCTTAATACTGGGAATGAATTCTAACTAGAGTGCGGTACAAGTACTGTATAATGGTCTCAGTACGGTGAAATGAGTTCTCACGGTGTTAGCACCAGTAATACGATATCATTTTCATACTGTGAATGAGTTCTGATCTGGTTCTACCAGTAACACCACATACTTGCATATCAGAGGATAACACACACAGTGATTTTACAAAAGGATGTATGTATATAGTCATGAGAAAGACATTATAACTCCCTGAAAATGAGCCATAGCATTAGGCATCCTGGAAACATTTATGACAAGAGTCTCAACTTAACAGCCAAATGCTTGACAACAAGTTCCTATGTTGAAAGAAAACTAAGTTCCAAGTCAAACATTCTTTCATTACTTGTGTCCAATCTTACAGACTCACTCAAATGCTAATGTTTACTGCTCAGGTTGATTTGAATGAGCACTTTGGACAGAATTTTTGCCATCAAGACAGTTTTTCACTTGCAACCTTTTCAGGACTCCTGCAAATGTTTGGCTCCTTTAGCAGAAATACTGCTCAGAAAGGTATTCTCACCAAAGTACAGTATTCAGTGTCAATGAGTTTATACCAACTCATCGATGGAAATATTCACCTGCCTCTCGCATTTTGAGAAAACAATCAGCGCATGGGACGACAATGTGATATGTGACATTTACAGACACCCACATACATACTGTGAATGAAGAGTGTCATCAGAAGTGAGCAGGAAATTTCCATGGAAACGAACATCAAATCCTTCCCCTTTCTCTCACTCCTACTTCTTCACTACTGAATACATGATAGATACACTTTGTACCCTTTCACACTTTGTACATCTTTCCATTTCATGGAATGGATTGTTATTAGGGAAATCCCATTCCAGTTTCAGAATATCTATCAGTACATTACATACAACCTTAGTCTTAAGGTGTTCTTTGTCTTTTCCCCATCAATTTACGACATCCAGAAATGTGGGACATATCAGAGATTTTGATGACCAAGTATGAAAATGGAACAGACACAGTATAGTGTTCTTTGCCAAAAACAACATTTGCATTTCCATTTACCATGTAAACACACATTTGGATTTCATGTTTGAGAATCTGGGCCTGTCCCAGATGAAACTCCACATTGCACTAAATGCAAAATGAGTAATGACATAACAAGTGAGGACAATGCATGCAGTATGCTATAAACTGTTCAAAGTCATATGAAAATCGGAGGTTCATTTAGCCATTGATATCTCTTCTCTCTCTCAAAAAAAAACAGAATCTGGTCTCAGATTTGAACCCTTCCCTCCCCCCTCTCATTCTCCTGCAACTCTTGACAAAAACTTATACGACTGCTTTGTGTTTTACCTTCCCCCTCAGCATCTCATATATGCAGACACCCATCGACCACCAATCCACCGCAAAGTCGTAGCCTCTGTGTTCATCTTGATCTGTCAGGAAAATTTCAGGAGCTGAAGAGGATGAAGTAAATAAAAAGAACATTGTAATCAGCAGCCAACACATTTATTTTGTAAGAAAGACAACAAACAGAAAATCAACATAAAATGCCAACCCAATCCTTTAGGAGATGGTTGGGCAAATTTTAAGTTTGATAGCCATTTGTGTATAAAAAAAAATATTTGCTTTGAACATTTATTCCTTGACAGGTAAGGCCATAAAGTCTACACACAGCAAGATTCGGTAACCTTTACTTGAATGCGAGGTCAGTCTGCTAAGAACACTGGTGCACCTCTAATAAAGGATGTAAGTATGGAACATTTCACAATTAACTGAGAAGAGCCCACATCTAATAAGCCATGAAAAACAATCTGACATGATATATCATCTGCCAATCAAATCACAAAAAAAAAAAAATATGCTTGCTCGAGCAATCCTTAACGAGCCGCCGAGTGATCGAAACCATTAGCAATAATCAAGATCTTATCCAGTCCTGACACATCCGAGACAGAAAACCAAATTTCGATGAGTGAGTGGAAGTATGTAAATGTATTCAAGGGTAGCAAGAAATTTATATTGTCATAAAGTACTAACGACTCACACAAGTTTGATATACCTTTCCCAAGGACTTTTTTTTTTCTCTAAAACTGACAAGACCTTTCACATCTCAATACCACAACTGATCAAACTAAAGTAAATTTCTCATGTTTTTGGCTGCAAACCTATTATAATACTTCGGGAGGAGTATTAAATTTCTATTGGATTTCAAAATTTTGGGACACTGCATTCTGAATCGAGTACTGAAGGCATGCTTCCAATGGCAGATTGGCAGTGGTAAAAACTTGACACTATTAAAAATTTCAGTATACATACTGGAGGCAAATCATGACTATAGAAGATCAGAAACTGATCACTGATAATAATAATAGAGGGTAAATAAAAATGAGCAAATCATCCAAGATACTTCCAAATAGAATTTTAAATTAAATACTATTGTAGATACAAGTCTCACTTAATTGCATCTAAAATTAGACAAAAGACTTTTTCCTTCTTATCTTTCATAAAAATCATTTTGAATTTCAAATTTGTGAAAATCCATGTGAAGGAAGTTGAAAAACAAGAGAGTCAAATGACTCTGTGATTAATTGTCAATATGTACAAATGCACATTAATGATTGAGTCATCAACTATTCAATTTGGTTTTGGAAAAACAGACACTTTTCACGTTAGTACAAATTGATATGCATGGAGTCACCAAAATGCAACTAAGTTGTTGTACTTCATGCCTTCAGATCAGATTGAATCCACAGATAAATCTTGTATCAATATGGTTCAAGCTTGTGCTTCTGTACTAGAAGGGAAACTAAGTTTTTCTCTCATATAGAACTCTTTCTGATTGGACAATATCCGCATTTTTACAACCAATCAGGAATCCAAGCTTCCTTTCTCATAGAAAATTGTGTTGATTCCCAGCATAGGACTGGCAGTCTCTCACAGTATGATTTCACATAGCCAGCATGTATTTGCGGTTTTATTTTCAGTTACATTACAATAGCCATTTTGTGCACAAATTGTCTGCCGAAATAAGGCAGTAATATACATTTCTGTTTCAATATATTTGTCATGCAGGAACTTGACTGCACAGAGTCCTTTTTGCATTCAGAAAATTAAGGTATCAAAAAAAAAGAAAGAATTTACAACATTGGAAACAAACAAATCTATTTCCAACCTTTTGCCAATCTACTCAAACTGCACTCACAAATGCAATGAAACTGCTGCAAATCTATCGTAGCTTATGACAGAGCCTGACCGATATACAGTAAGTAGCTACAATTAGTGTACCATATGACCCCCTAATGAAAAGCATTCCTACTTACTACCGTTAAAATTATCTGGTTACACAAAACTTTCGCAACTCCCTAGGTCAAGTACCCGAGCAAAAACAAGTAATTATATATCTTTAAATCATTTTTTTGACAAAGTTCTATTACTTAAATATATCTCTACCATTACTGTTTGCCAATGTTTATTCACATACATTACAAAGGCACAACCCAGAATGAGGGCAAAGTGTAAAGACTTTTTGAGCGAAACCATTAGCGACAGGAAATATTTTCCTGAAAGAAAGGTGATAGGTTCACCTCCTTTAAAGCCTGCTGTGATTGAGGGGGTGAATCCAAAACACTACACTCACTCCAATTGCAGTTGTCAAACCAATTTGTGTGTTTTCCTTGAAACAATTATCCCAAACTATATTAGTTCCACGGAATGATTGGCAGGCTGGTGCAAGCACGACAGACTTGAAGTCGGTAAATTACAGCACAGCATGCTCAACAGGTTCAAATGGCAACAGTCTATAATAAGACTCTCGACAATGGGCGATTCGACCTACTTGCTGTGCCCGCCATGCTTTCCTGTACCCTTCATTTGAACTGCTGGTGTTCCTTAATGATGGTAATTAGTTAACTCTGTAAGATACAACGATTACATTTACATTCACGACGATGGCTATCGAGTGACTCGAAGAAGCCTGGTGGAAGAAATAGCATCCGGTCTTCCGCCCAGAAAATTTTGAACATTTTACTTCAGATTTTTAATGAATATGAGCATGATATAACAAAATGACTGATGCCCTCCTTTTGAGCAACATGTCTATGAACCTTGCAACAAATTAAACATTGCAACTTGTGGTGACCTTTTACTTCAACATTGCCATGGTAACTACTTTGCCACTTTGTACCATATATTAACAACATTTGTGTGATTTCTCTCATGGCTTATGACTAATGAAAGTGTAATTTCTTCTTTGATATTTACTGAACTTGATGATATGCCACTGGTCTGTCAAAGATTAATAATTGGAGTAGAAGTATGTGTCCATGAAGCCAGGCAAATATACCTAGTAATTTGTGTATACATAGACTTGTAGGACAATAATTAGGCAAAGATAAATACGATAAAGACAAAGGCTCCTCAATAAAATGGTTTCATCTGAAGTAAATTTACCATGCTTACCTTCAAAGACCCTTAAAGGAGGCGCAGTGTAAGTTTGTTGGTCAAATTTCAGTTTGAATTCAGTTACTGCACAATGTATTACTTTCTCTAATCGTGCACAATTTACTTGACATATCTAAGCTCAGCACTTAATGCTTGCATAATTTGGCCAATTACTTGCATGAGGCAATGCCCAAGTTCCCTGCAGGGTGCTTTGGAGAGAACCTCCATATAATAGTCCTTCTGCAAATTTATTGGAAATGCAATCAGGAATAGCATGGATTCCAGCTGCTACCCACGATGAAAAGGTGTTTGTACCCCCAAATCCCAAAAGTGCACACTCAGATTAAGCGATGACAGATTTCTGTAGTTAGACCAAGCAATGAAAACGAAGTTCTACACTCAGACCGTGCCAAATGTGAGAGCTGTCACACAGACCAAGTGATGACAGAGTTCGACACTCAGAGATACGAAAAAGTCCGAGGATCAGACCAACCAACGGCAGAGTTTGATCTACTCTCGGAGTTCCACCTCAGCAAGAGCTTTGATCAAACAACTTACAGGGGTCAGGTAACAACTGATGACCTTTGATCCAACAACGTCCTATGTTCAAAGATTTAGGGAGAGGCATGAAACACTCTCATACTGTATTAGTGTGGGCTTGTCAACATTTAGGAAAATTACAAGTTAAGCTTTTTTTCTGACTTGCTGCTGGGGCACTTTCTAATTGAATTTGACAAATTTAGATCACTATATAACCACAGTTTACCTGTTACAGTGGTACGCATATGTCCCATTCGGAAGAAATGTAAAAATTATGCAAACGTGGATGTCACAAGTAACTGTCCTTTGAAACAAATGGCAACTGTCACCCAAATTGTTACATTATACATAGCACCTATGACATAAGCATAGGTTTGATCTTTGAGTTAATCATATGTGTTAGGCTTCCAGAAATGTAACCTCTGTTGACACCGTCTTCCAATTTAAACTAAGATTAATAAGTTCTTTAGTACTTAATGTGACACAAATACATACAACATGTAAGATTTAATTATCCAAGTATTCCCCGAGAGAGCATGTTGCATACTGGACAACAGAAACGGCGACATTCTGACTTGCAAGACTAAATACAAAACATTTTTAAAACGGATCCACTGGTGAAAAAAAACTCAAAAATCAACCCAAACCCTTTAAACCAAGTGAGAGTGACTTTTCCATAGGTTAGCTCTGAGAAATTTGACAGCTAACATTTTGATCGTAAAGAATGTGACAGCTCTGCTTGGGGAGATACATGCAAATAACACATGTGACAGTTAAACAGCTTAATGATGTATAATGTCTCTGCATGGTACCGTGACACAACAGTGATGTGACAGACAGTATCTCTTCTCAAATGAATCATCCAAAGGAAAGCAGCTCAAGAACTGACACTAAAAATATTTGTCTTTACACATACAGGCATGTTTCAATATTTGTTGAATTAATGTAAGCTCATACTACCACATACTGAGACCTGCTGATCAAACATAACTTGGCTGCACGAACGAAAAATAGTTTCATCAGCTACTGTTGCAATTAGGGCAGCTGCTCCAGTTTAATTGTGTAACAGAAAGCCCATCTTGACAAATGGTATCTGTGAACACACAGGTATTATCTTAACTCATTTATGGTTCAAATACCAGCCTGTCAGCTACATCAATGGTTTACATTCCACCATAAAAGAGTACATTCACTTTACATGGATGTGTTCAATCTGATTGGAGTATGATTAGGCCATGATGTCTCCCATTCACAATATTTGAAAAAAAAATTCAAGGAGAATGAAAGTCAGGCATTTTGACGATGTTAATTGAGAGAATAACTTAATGGTAGACACCATAACCAAATTTAATTTAAATATGCTGTTCACTTTTCAAGATATTGCAATTTGAATGTTCACACAATTTTATGAGGAAGCTGCCTTTCTGCGATTGTGATGACATAACCATATACAAAATGTGATTGAAAAGCTTTTGTCTTGCTTTATATTTCAATGTCAAATATTTTGAACAGTTATGCATAGATTCAAATATGACTATTAATACTTTGATTATTGCATTATACATCTCTGTAACTCAGTGATAAAGTGTGTGCAAATTTATGGAAATTATAGTTAAAGAAAACAAAGAAATACATTAAAATTCCTTCTCATAGTAAATTGGAAACAAGTCAAGCCTAGCCAAGCTTTCAGATTTTGACCTCTGTTGGCTTCCAGTGAACCGTTTTCTCCATGAAGAGTAGATACAGATATTTGCTACCTAAAGGCTACCCCCTGACCAACTTTGAAATTCTAGTTTTAGGCAACAAGCATGCCCAAAACTTTTGCTACGGATATTGTGATATAGCACGGAGAGACATTTAAATTTTTACCTTCATGTGACCTTTGCCCTGGAAGGAACAACAGCAGGGAGCATTTATTCACAAAAAGCTATCCTACTTGACATTCAGGCAAGTTATACATGTTCAGATATTGTGTTTACAAGGTCTTCAGATTTTAATCATGGTTTACACCACATGGTCTGTAACCTCTACGGAAAAGCAATGAGGGATCATCTACTCATTAAATGTCATCACACATACAAGGCCTGGAGTTCAAACAAACTTACATTTATTTCACAAAACTTTTAGATTTTGATCTCTGCTGACCTGACATGACCTGTGACCACAGAAAAACAACCATGGGATCATGTACTCACTACAGGTTACCTACAAAAATATTTCAAGTTGAAGTAATTTTCCTGTACTGAGATACTGTGTTTGCCATCAGCCCAGTATCACACACACAAACTTGGGACTTGCAACAACATTAGAAGCCCTTGCTAAGGGCTATTCCACCATTTAAGCCCATTACATGCAGTTATCCCCTTTATTTCACTAGTTCTCTCCTTTATCTCTCTCTAATCGTCCATCCATTCAACATACAGCTCCCCGCATTAAGTTTCCCATTTACGCTTTACCTGTGTTCTATTCTATCATAACCCTATCTGTTGGCCATCCGACTGCTGTCCAGCCAAATAAATTCGAAGAAGGGAGTTCATTATGTACAACTGAATATCCACACATGCAGGCTTTAGGTCATGCATATTAAAATTTTACTGCTGTCATCCAATCACAATGAACATACTTTACTGTGCCCTTGCCCGACTGAATGGTATGTTATACAAAGGGGTGCAAGTTACACGCACTTTGAGTGCTTTTGGAACATTGACAATTGCCGTGGACATACATACTCACACGTTTGCCATCATAATGCACAGGTTATATTTTTCTTTGTCATATGTCTAGAAGACAGTTTTAACAGTTTTAAATTTTGTGTAATGGATACCCTAACATTGCATCCCCCCCACTTTGGTCAGTTCCACTTCAAACTGAAAGGTTCATAGTCATTGGCTGTCATTTTTTGCTAAATTTCGTAACAAAATCCAACGTTGTACTTTGAACGAAAGTGAAGATGTTGCTGCTTCTTCCAGGGTCGAGAAACCGTTGTGCATGAATGAGAATGTACAAGACACCTTGTGTGTGTGTGATATAGGTGATCCGGCCCAACAGGGTCTAAGTTAGTTGCCTTTGACAAAGAATACAAAATCAGGGCAGAAGTGAACAGACTCACACATTACAGGAGGAAACTTTCACTTAAAGCCTCACCACACCTGAAGGTCTAATGCGTATAGACTGTATTCATACACTGCTTACGTTTTTTTTTGTCTTTGGTCTTGGTTGCACACGTTTTGTTACATACATCTCTGAAAGGAAAGCCCAATCTGCAACCTCATTTTGAGCATTGAAAATACAAAGTGTGCAAACCGTCTTCTGTTTTTATTGCCTTGAAACCAGCACAATGGATTCTAAATCCGTGACCATCACGTCAACAGTATCCTTGAAATACTATTAATACATTACTACAGATCAGATCGAGGACTGGAAAAAATCTTGTCCTACAAAAACTGAGAATGTAGTCACTGTAATTTGATGCTTGCAACTATTTTTTTATTTTTTTAGCATTAACAATGCTAATTAATATAATATCTCAAGACTCACAGATCACTTAGATTCTGTGACAACTTTATGATTGAACAATGTAAAGTCATTTAATGACAGAATGGTCTACTTAGACATTGTGCAAAGTAGAGGAGTACAGGTCGCAACTCCAAAAACAGTGTTATAAAACAAAATGAAGAAAAACCTTGAACAAGGAGAGGAGGATTCATTGAACATTGGCAGAGTCAAAGTCATCAATGAAATCAGAAACGAGACACTCTTAAGTTGATCAAGTGTACATGAAACAGAGAGTCGTAATTATGAGATGAAACGAGTACTTGCATCATTTCCTGCTTTCCCTGCCTGAATCAAAATGGTTAAATTTTTTTTTGAGGAGGGAGAGAGAGCCATGATTGATGAGTGAATTGATGGATTTCATGATCAGCTGAAATTTTAATTAGTCTAACAGTTTGCAAAGTGCTGATCTTTAGTGTGCAATGGTAAAACTTCCACAACATTATAAAATTGAGTGGAAAGGCTGCGGTACACTTTAACAATGGAAACAGTTCAAGGAGCATAATGAATAACTCTGGTATATCTCATACAGACTTGAATCTTTACAGGGTGCAAAAGTGTTTGAACAGGGTGCAAAATTTGGAACCAGGTAAACCCAATCCATGGTTGGTTACCGAGGTACCCAAAAACGTACCTTCCATTGGGCTTTGAGATGGTTAAGTCATAATACAAGATGTTGCTGTGCAGGATATATGTAACACCAAGTACCTTACGTAGGGTTTGACGCTGACATGTCCTTGGTCACCAGTACATGCTGAATTTTTTGTCACACCTACATACAATGTATGTTAGTGAAACTTTAAATCCACGATTAGCAATTTCAGAACCAGGTCCTGCCGACATGATCAGTCGGGCACCCACTTTGTGCAGTAATGCAAACAATGAGGTTGACACCTAGGTTGTCAATCCATAGTAGGCAACAACTTGAAAGTAATGGTTATGTAAGTTTTGAAGGTGAATGTTCCCAAAATTAATTTTTAGCTCCCTCTACACTTGCGATGTATCATCTACACTTGCTGTTGAATATTCCCATGTAAAATAATAGCTGGGAACAATCAATAGTTCCATGAAATGATCTAGATTATCCAAAGCAAGCAACAGAGTATAATGGATCACTCACCCATGTAAGGCTTGGTACCTGACATTGATGTTGCCAACGTTCCATCTTTCAGGATGGTTGCGATGTTGAAATCTGTGATGTGTACATGTCCTAATTTAATGGAAGAAATATGGAACAGATTTGAAAATGATATTACACCATAAACAAATATCACTAGAGCCACTAGGAGTGTTGACTTTCTATATTTTTGAAATGTTCTGAAACCTATGAAGCTTACATAACCTATATGAGGGAAGAAATGTATACAAAGCAAATAAAGACAGAAAAAAATCATTCATTATAATCTGATTGGAGTGGGAGTACAATAAAAGGATGAAGAAATTATATGAGGTGACTTTGGCAACTACATTTATTTTTTTTCTAATGACATTTTTAAGAATGTCATTTACAGGGAAATAGAACTGTCATTCATCGATCAAGACATATAGTACACAGAACAGAGTAGACTGATTAATTAATTAATTAATTAATAGGACAGAGGGATGGAGGGTCAGAGGGCATCACACCTCTCCAAAAACTTCTCACCACCTGGAATTTCTTTGGGTGAAAAATTTATCAACATTATGTCACACATGTGCCAGTGAGCAATGAATTTCATGATTATACAGTTATATCATACTGCTGCCAAAAAGTGTCCTTTAAAGGTGGATACTCGGACAGGAAGTTTAAGCTTTCAAGTGGACTCCAGGGAACACAAAAAAAAAGCAGGATAAAAGTAGGATGACAATTCTCAATAAAGGAAGAAAAAATTAGATTGTGAAGACAAAACGTAGGACTGCTATACGTGTTACTCAGGCTTACACATTGCTGACGATGTGTTGTGATGCTTCTCAGTATTTCCATGTTACAAACTCGACCACCCAATATTTCTGCCTTGCCCCATACCTACTATAGTCAACAATAATTTAAAGAACACTATAAACAATTGTTCTTGAGGAAAAAGTAGGATAAGGATAACAGAGGGATATCAATAAAAAAATAGAACACATGGAAGGAAGGTCCAAAACAGTGGGAAAAATATGAGCCACTTAAAAGCCTGGGCAAAATTAACGCTTCATCTACTCTTCGGTGTGATGGTCTTATCTACTGTACAAATGAGGCATAAACAGGCAACCCATACAAAAATTAGCAGTGTAAAAACAGGTTTGATGGCCAAACTGTTCACAAAGCATCTTTTCTTAAGTTGATAATAACATAGATAACATTCAGATTAAGATCTGTGAGTCAAACTCTTGAGAACCAAACTCAAATTTACTCAGCGATTTCTGTTGATGAAGACATGTTTTGTTTAAAAATTCTGTCACTGGCAGTTGTTGTTTAAGTTACTTGTGTTGGAATATATTTTACAGAAAAGAAGAAATGCAAAACATATATAGGCATGTTTCTGGGCAAAAGTAGCAATGCAAAACCCTTTTCATAACAGACTGCACTGCTGCAGCGATACTACCCTGAGTAAACAATATGCAAAGAATGTTTCATTGATCACAGAAGGGGGATGAATTTGTTAATTGGTCAGATAAGAGTCCAAATAAATCTTGTAACCTTGTTTGAAGTTTACTTGCACTAGAATTTTATTTGATAAGGCTGTGAATTTGTTAATGTGCATGTACTGAAAAGAAACATTACAATTTTTGCAGGGTGCACATCATCACTAAATGGAATTGTTCCTTAACTTTTGAGGAAACTTGGGGTGAAAGTCTTTGTTTTCTTATATGATGCAAAGTTCTTTGGAAGAAGCTCACAACAGAGGTACATCATCTAAAGGACTTTACGGTACATGGTCTGCAGTGGATGATTTGGAAGAGATAAGGCGCAGAATGTAAAAGACCAACTGACATGCATCTAGAAAAAGAACTGGTTTCATTCAGAACTAGCAGAGTGAAATGCAGCATGGCAAGCTGCTGGAATTGTGTTTACATATATTACAGTTTTTGAGACATGCCTTTTCAAAGTTTGAAGAAAATGGAAAACCCATGATAGAGTCCGTATCCCTTTTTGAAGAAGAAGACAACTAATGCTTCCAAAATAAAACCCTCAGAGCATGTAAAATTCTGAATTCTCCTTAAAATATGTAAGCAACATAAAGGATATCATATGAGTCCCTCTCTTGACATCAAAATTTGCCATTTGGATTATTCACGATGTAATTGTAAATTGTACAAATATTCAGCAGTAAAATGGTCAATAATGAATCGATTTTGATAGAAATTGTAATGAAAATTTGCCATCTTCAACATTTTTAATGATTCATGTTGCCTGCACTCCAAAAGGTGTTTTTCATGGCACACGTACTTGAAGGAAATTGCACTTTTACATTTGAAAGTGCATATACCTTTAAAGTAGCATTCCAGACATTTTAAACATCTCAAAGGCATGTGGCTCTCAAAAATTACAGGCAACAAAGATGTGGCTTAGTATGCCAGTGCACTAAAATTTCTGGAGGTTCATTGCTGTTGGCCCCTAACAGATCAAATAAAACACATTCTGTTAAGTGAAAGAATCGTGTGTCTTGGAACTGATGGCCGGAGTTTGCTATTTTGTCGATACTTTCATCACATGGTACAAAATCTGAGTTCATAATTAGAGCATGATATGATTGTGAGCTGAAAACAAGATCTTTAATCAAATTTGCCATGTGAGCACACACCTAATCAAGATTCCATTTCCCACTATGGGCACTCTAACAACGAACTGGAATCTCTTAAAAAAAAAAAAAAAAAAAAAGAAGCCTTGCCAAACTCTTTCGAGTTCTAGGTAAAATACCAAAAGCCAAATTTCTGTATATTGGAGCAAAATGTCACAGGAGCATCACCTTTTATGGAAGGTTTGTGGAGGGTTCAAGTCTCATTATAATAGAAATGTGTGCTTTATTTTTTTTTTTTTCTTTTGTGTGTATTCTTCGGCTGAGCGGTCTGAATTAATGATTGAATAAGCCTGCGGTAAGCTCGAATGATTTTACGCACAACAATGCTTCACGGCTTGGTTAGGCAACACTGAATGCTTTCAATCCAGACACCAACACTCTGCAGAACTATAAGGAGATTGACTGGTCTTAAGATCATGTACACGCAAAGTGAGAGCAACCAGGTGACAAAGTGAAACATTTCCAAGTTGAGAGGACACATGCTTGCAATGTGTCCACCTATCTATCTACCTCATCACAAGTTATAGGACTGTGCTGGCAATGAATGCTGCTGCAGGCATGTATGCATCCACAGTGAAGGTAGGCACAGCTCGACAGAAGGTTGGGTGCTTGACTGGCTCTGCACTGGCACTGCACTGGCATACACTTCACCAGGAGACAGTCTTAACATATATGTTCTAAATTTTATTGCGAGGAAATCAAATCAAAAGGAAGGGTGGCAAGCGCATAAATGTGTGTATGTAAAATGGTGTGCAGAGCCACCTTTAAAGTCAGCATACCAATAAGGTAGGACCAGAAAACCTTTGTAATTCCTTGCCATATGGATATATTGAAACAAACATGAATCACCCACATGACAAGCACAGTGCTCAATTTTAAGAAATTCAAGATGGTTGTCCAGTTTATGAAATCTGGTTGTCCTGCCCTAAGCCTGGAAGTCCTGCATCGGAAACAATTTTCGATAACGTCTTGCTGATCTAACCAAGATTTCTGAAACAGCATATGGCACTGATTTGACCCTCCCTTCACTGGAATCTGTCTTTTCTTTGTCTGTTTTATATGATTTTCATTGGGGGTTCAACACCTTTGCAACTGCCAGGTACTGAGACAAAACTTTTAGTTGTGGGTGTCTAAATCTGAGAGAAGTGAGTGTCAGTCAGTTTATATGGTCTTGACCATGTTTTCATTTACAGACAAATTTTAGTGCCAGGCTCCAGGCAAAGGGATCGGGCCTCTTTTGGTGGGGTCCAGGAGTTTGCACCATGACCCTTGGAGTCCAGGGCAATGCCCTGGAAGGGGTTCAGGGAGATTCTCCCATATGTTTCCCTACATCTTGTGTATAAAGCAGTGTTAGGGAAAAGTGCTCACAAAATCTTCTAATGTTAACTGCAAAGGTTGTTTCTCCTGTCATATTTACTACATTTTGTGAAGTTTGTGGCTGGAGGAAAAGGTGCAAACTGGATGCTGGGCGGGAAATTTGCTTCAGAAAGTTTCTCATCCATTGGGTAACCAAAAGTGGATTTGATTGTGCGACGTTACGTTGCACTCACCTTAGACGATCGCGCCATCATCAAATTTCATAAATGAGGTGACATCTCTGAGAATGAGATTAAAAGGAGACCCTAAAGTGAGGCTATCCCATTGTAGAGTTCAAGTTCACTTATATAGCTGCCATTAATAACAAGTCTTTCAGAACAAATTTAGCCACTATATATAACTTTTGTGGAAATAAATATACGGACACCATTAAGATATGACTAGACTATAATCCAATAACCCATACCGTAAGCTTGCATGGGCCTGACTTGTCCTGCCTGGATGCTTGCAAAGGGTCACATTACTTTGATAACCCTTGCATTCAAGTTAACCTGAATTTATTAATAGCAACCTGTGACCAACATTGGGAAATTTCAAAAGAAAAAAAAGGTAGGTCTCGGATATGTTTCTTTGTAACAGCCTGAAGGTTTGTAATTTAAAGGAGCAATAATTACAGAACTCAAAAACAATAGCAGAGCAGACTTCTGTGGGAACCAAAACTACCATTTTCCAGCTTTGGAATATTTACCCTTCAGTTACTATTGATATGTAACCTGCATGCCTCTTCCGTTCTCCAGTATTTCTAAGACCTGCATATGATATGTTCTTTTGTCCCACATGACAAAGATCTTTGGAAAAAAAAATATATAAAACAAAAGGAACCGCACATTGATAAATAACTGAATGATGGTATCTACACAAGGAAATACCCGCTTCACTGGTGGGTATATTTTTTCCACTAAGTATATTTTTTTTTACTAAGGTTGATACTATCAGTTCAGAAATTCGTCACAAGAAAGAGAATATCACAACAGTCTTAATCAGTACAAGCTGTAGCTTTGAATGAAACAGGAGCAATAAGTAACACTGTGGTCCACAGATCCATTGGCAGGAACACATTTGGAAACAGCCTCAGGAGGCCACTGTACTGAAATATCAAACCCTTTCTTCTAGGTAACTTTGAGAACAGAGCATTTTTTGGATGGGGGGTTCCTGTTTATGCTTTGATTTGAGGGTATGGCATTTCTGTTCTTGTATGGCTAGCTTTTTTCTTTCTATTTTATATGATTATTACCTGATACTAGCTTTTCTAATTACACTACAATCTGCATATAATCTAATACTAGCCAAGGGATTTGTCCTGTAACTTCCACGATTACTGTCTCTTCTGCAAGTGATGCCAAGTGCAAAAAAGTGTAACTTCAGTTGATATGCATACATTTTTTTTCTTTAGAGTTAAGAATTGATCGAAAACGTTAGTAAATACACAAAGAGTTGAGACATTGTGGGTCACATCACTTAACACTCAGAAGCAGTTCTACAATCACACAGAAAAAACATTTAAAACAATGAAGACTGAGACCTCAGTTAGAGAGAATTTTATCCTCAATTTTTTTTAACCACATCACTAAGTGACCTATCATTACAGGAAAGTGAATCCTTAGCTCTTCTGGCATAGTGTACCTCACCAGAGAGAGAGAGTGATGACAATGCTTTCAAACAATACAATCCCATGGGCTTGGCATTCAGGAAGGATATATCTAATTACCCTAATCCCACTATCACCACCTTCATACCCATCCTCCTCACATCACTTAATTTTATATATAATTTTATACACATTATGAACTGTGATTGTTGTAGGCAATTGAATTCATGTATGATATTTCCTCAACACCACTTCACTTAGAATCCTTTGCTAATAATTTTTGTGAAACCAAAATCACTATGCATCTGGATTACAACAACAACCAAACAGCTGGCAGATTTAATGAGGCTTACAAGAACTCAATTTGGCTTACATATAGTGTGGTCGTAGTGTTGGCTGCATTCAGCCAAAACCACGTCTTCAACATTTTACAGACCTAACAATTTCACCCAGAAACAAAATTTTTAACTACTCAGGACTTTTTGTTCCCCAATTTTTGGACAAAAGAGATCCTTTTGCAAAACATCACATGATTCCTCTTTGAAGCATATTGGAGACTTGAAATCCCTAAAGCTTATAACATTCTGTAAAGGATGCCATTTGCAGCTCTTAAATGAGCCATTTCTTTACTCTCAGTGTGTTGACTGATCTGTCTCTCCTTTCAGCATTACGTCAACGATTCATTAGTTTGCTGTCATCATCGTCTACATGGTCTTGGATCACCCAGGCTTCAAGCAAAGAGCAACAAAATGTTTTCCCTGAGTTCAAGCCAATCATTAAACTATTAAACGACATCTAAAATACCAAAAAACAAATTACAACCTCCCGATGTGAGGTGGACTCTCACCGCTGAGTGACATTGTTTTTGCCAAATTGTTTACGTTGGTTGATTCTATTCCATGCTTCACTGCTGAACTCTCTCTCTTCGATAATTTAGAGATGCTTTCAAACTTGAGTCTTGTGGTTGGCTTTTAGGGGGGAAAGTTTCCAAGTGAATTGCTTTTTTTTTTCTTCCCCCAATGAAGCAACTTGCAATCAGTGACACTTTCATGGAAGAAATGAAGAAATTCTGGAGAAAATTTGTTGCAATTTACAAAGCCAGATGCATGTTCCTGCTTCTGGTTTATGGAGTACCAGCTTGTACCTCCAATACATGGCCACCTGTGAGAATAAATGCATCAAGTATGCAGGTATGCTTGTCTTGCCAATAGCAACGTTCTCAGAATTTAAACTTCTCTTTTATTCTACAATCTGTAAAAATATTTAACCTTCAGGCACATTTAAATAAAGGTAAGTGCTAAGTATACAGATAAACACCCCAAATCCCATTTTATTGTCTCTTTAACTTAAACTCACTTTACCATGTAAAACTGATTCCCTGAAGAGACCTTCAAGAAGACCTGATATGAATTATTTGTTTAAATATTCAATAATCTTTGCTCAACCTGGATGAAAGAAAAGTGAACAAGGACTAAAGCTTTACATGGCCCGAAGAGCAGTTTGCAAATTTAAGTGTACTCTTTTGCCACACAAAGAGGCGAGTAATATGAGCTTAAAATGAATTACTCATTCAAATCTATTTTAGATCGCAAACAACGCTGTGAATAATAACGTTAATTGGAAAGTTGACAGTTATTTGCTAGGAATGTTTTGCCAGCAGTGGCTGATTCCATCTGATCAGGACTTGATCAAGCACACTGCTACACATGCAATCTTGTGATGTTTGTGACAGTCACCATGTGACATCACTGTGCTGAGTCAGTCACACATGTTGCGGACCCTGATTCGCATGTAAAACAAGAGGCTGTCACAAACTTTTCCAGAGTTGATCCACCAGGATTCCTGTGGGGTCAATCACTGTGAGGTTTATCTTGTCAGCAGTTTCTAGACAAGATACCCACGGATCAACTAATCATCTCGATAAAAATTGAGGGTATACACCTCTCGTTCTGAGTTGAGAGACCATGAACCCAGCTATAATTGTGAACAAGTTCAGTAAAAGCTGACTGCTTGAACTGGAGTCCAAACTGCAAGGTACCACTAGCAATACTTGCTGATTGGAACTTGTAAGCATGCATCTTTTGAGGTTGCCATTCACATGCTGTTGGAAATTTCAAAGAACAAGTGAGACTGTCCCATTCCAAAATGAGACAGCTGCAAGGTATAAGGATCCTGGCATAAAGGTTTTTATGTTGAGGATAAGTTTCCTGGACTTCCTCCCAACTCTTTCATGACTAAGCAGGACATGTAATGTCTGTTTTTTGCAATACCATGGCTGTCACACTTTCAGTTTTGAAACTGAGTTCCTTGAATGTCAGTACCTATTGCTCCCAAGGAGTCCTACCTGTCTGAGCTTTTGTCTCTTTCCAGTCTTTGAGGGTCTTTCTTGGAGAAGTTTGACTTACTGATAGCCGTTTGTGTCTCTCAAAGTCCAGATGGGCCACCTCTGTGAATTGTTCCCAGAAAAGGTCCCCTCCACAAGCGGGAGACGTCAGTTTCTCTTTGATTTCACCAGAAGGTCAACCCATGGCCAAGTGAACTTTCATAGAGACTTGACTGAGTGCAAAGCAATCCTTGCATATTTATCATACCTGAATCTACACAAGGAGACCTAAAACCCTAAGAATCTGTAATGTCTCCCTATCTAGCAAAATATTATCATCCTCTAGTAGTTGCTGATAGTGACTCATCTGAATCATTTGTGTCCAAGAGGAGGGAAGAAGAGAGATTCCTCAAACCAGCTGCCTGGTCCAGCTACACAGCAGTGTTCCACTACAGAAGGGCCTACCTATTCTCATTTCAAAGTTTCACTGTTACTGTACTTGACAAGCCTGCGCAAGTTTCAGAGCAAGTTCATACCCTTGGTGGAGAGAGCAAAAAGGCCAGGGGATTAGAAAGATACACTTATGACAAAGAAGTATGAGAACGTACAGTACAGCAGCAGAGCTGAAAAACAACACAGACTGCCCTGAGTCATACAGTGCAGTTTCAATTGTGCAAGCAGCAGTTACCACGTGAACATTGACCCACTTAAGACTGCAAACAAAATCATTCATGAAACAGGATCAATGGCATGCCGAAGCCAATATCAAAGGGGGAAGTCGAAAACAGAGAGAATAATTACAGCACCACTTAAGACGGTTTGGTGAATAAATAAATCCAATTTTCAATGTTTGCCATCGACCCTCCAAACTTGCAATTTTATAAAACGAGTCTCCGGCATGGTAAAATCTTGATTCTGTTTGCACTTCTCTTCGGCAGCGTTGTTTCTGCGTACATCAGTGCCCTGCAAGTGTCGTGGCTCACCATAATCCATTTTGGAATGATTCACAGTGTCTACATTTATTTGAAAGGGGAAAGTAACAGTGCTCTTCCTTTTGAGGTGAGCCACCAATTTAATAATTGTGCCGCAGAAACTCAGAAATTAGGTTATGATCAGAAAGTTGGATTCAGCGTATATATACCAGGAGATTTGGTATGGGTTGATCTTGCCCAAAATAAGAGGATGACACTTGCTCCAAACTGGGAAGACCATTTAATTGTACTAAAGGCAATGCAAGCTAGTGACAATGACACTCTAGCAGTTGTATATCATATCATAGATTTGCAAAACCCATTGCGTCCCAGTAGGACTGTAAATTACAATAGGCTGAAGCTGTATAGGTTGAAAGTGCCAAATAAACGTCCTGTTCGACACACAGAAACCACAGTTCAGCTTCCAGATTTGGCCTCATCAGGATCTCTACAAGTGCAATATGTAAACCCTCAAGAGAACATGTCCTTGCCCAAAGCTACTGCAAGTGTTGTTGTACCTCTTGCATCAGTGATGGATTGCGGTGGATAGCGGTGGATATGGTGGATAGCGGTCCTTCAGAGCCTGTAACGTCATGAGGTTCTGAATGAGGACCCCGCTATGGTGGTCCGATGAGGCCCTCAACACGGTTCACAGATTGCTATTAAACTTAAAAATAGTGATAGCTGATGTCCTATGAAATTTATCAGTATATTTTTGTATTTTTGTAAGAGAGAATTTTTGTCTATATTTAGTCATATTTTTACACAGTTGGTATGTATTTTCATGAAACTGTTTTGCTGTTTAAAGAATTACAATCCATATGGAGATCTCTTATTAAAAATACAATTAAAACTGTTTTCCTAGAAGAATTTGTGAAATATATACATACAAAGTAATCACAGTGATGGTAAGTCAGCGAATGGCTATACAGACATGGTGAGTTAATGTTTCGTATGGTATAGACATGGTAAGTCAATGAGTGTTTCCATAGGTATTATGGTGGGTCAATGGGTGACTGTGCAGACATGAGTCAGTGATGGATGAATTTAAAGGCATGGTGAATCAGTCAGTGACTGCCTAGGCACAGTGAGTCAATGAGTGATGCCAAAGGCATAGTGATTCTAGTTGTAGGTGACTGCATCAAGGTAAGCCAGTGAGTGACTACATAGACATGGTGAGTCAATTAGTGGCATCACAGGCATGGTGTTTCTATGGGTGACTGCATAGGCATACAGCAGGTATGGTGCAGTCAAGGAGTGATTGTGTAAAGCATGCATGGTATGTCATCAATGTGTGACTCCCTATGAATGGTGAGTCCATGGGTCCCTCCACGGCAGGCTTCGTGAGTCAAAGAGATTGACCGCAGAAGCACAGTCAGTCAGTGAGAGTGACAGAGTTTGCATGGTAAGTCAATTTTGGAACATCGTCAATGCACATAATTGTTGAAAAGGCAAACATAACATCAGCAAAGGCTTAAAATGACCTTGCAGTCACTACTATTACATCACATGTAATTAAAGTCCACCTGGCGGCAACTGAATTTCAAATTTCCACTTTTCCCTCCCCACTTGCTTCGAATTACATCCGCCTAACACCCAGCCAGATACTTTTGAGTGGATCAAATAACCCAGCTACGGATTTCTCCCAAGAATTTACATTTTCTGAAGTTGTTCCCTATACTGGTGAAGCCAATTTCCTTAGGTTAGAATACTATCCTTGTTTATGGTTCGCTTGACTCTGTTAAAGTTGGTTTGTTTGCATCTTCATTTTACTGCTAAACATTCACAACTTCATTGACAAACTTTCATTGAGCAAGTACTGCATTTCAATTATGCAATTGACATCGTTGTAAACCAGAAGTCTGAAATGCTCTACAACTTAAATTTCCCCACTTGGAAATGTCCTAAGTTAAAATAGGATCTATCCCAAGGTGGCAATTAATGTCTTCAAGTACATTTTACCTCTATCTTCTGATGTAAGGTGGATAGTCCTTGACAAATATTTGTTTTAACCAGTCAAAGCAGAAATTTTAGAGAATTATCTGGTGAGAGCCACTGTTATTCAAGAAAGTATTTTTTGCCTCACGACATACCGACGACTGCTGAAGTTAATTGCCAGCTTTCATAGCAACCGCGGCATGAGCCAAACAGGGTAAGATTGCCAATGTTACACTCCTTGCAAATCTGTTTTTCTTCTCTGGAAAATTTGCATCTAATTGTCTTCTTCAAATACTTTGTCCCATCCAGAATTGCTAATTTACTGCCGGCATTTGTATAAAATGCATCTCACAAATCCCTTAGGGTAAACTATAGCCACCTGTCCAATCCAAGGTCAAAAGTACAGAGAGGAGGAAGTAAAGCAACAAAGAGAGATTTCTGATCAGTCAGTGTGCAAATATGACATCATCACACCTGCTTTTGTCACTTCTAAAACCAGTGGAACATTGGATGTGTCAAAAAACTAATACTTCATGAATACAAACAGTGGTATTGGGATGTAACTTTCAGTAAAAGGTCATTTTGTAGATGTTTAACATGATATCAAAGGTAGAACGTTACTCAGTGTACGAATTTTGTGATACCACTCTTAAAAATTACCAAATGAGATTCCTCCAACTACTTTTTGCCTTTTGGGAATCTGAAATTTTTACGAGTGGCAATTGTGATTAAAGTTACAGGTTTTATGCTGTGTAATAATGAGTAAATGATGGAAAACATTAGAGGCCAACATGTCCAACATGAAAAGATGGAGATATAGGTGACTGGCACTTTGAACTCTATAAGTCACTGCATCTGTATTAAAGGTCTGGGCTACAATACTGAAACATGCCATGAGTGACCAGCATGTTCACCATCCATCAAACCTTTTATAACGAGACATACTTCCACACTACAATTCACCTTTTAGCAAATATTGTATCGGAAGAAGAAAATTACATATTTCAAAAGCATTTTGGCTAATGATCAGTTTGCTCAGACTAGGCATGCAAAAGCAGCTAGTAGTGTATTCCAATAGAGAATGTTGAAAGTGGCTCCAAGAGGTCAGATCAGATTCCAAGGTGGGAGGACCAAAATATCCAAAGGTACATGTGACATAATGTTAATATTTTCACCTCAATGAATCCTAGGTGGCAAGCAAATTTTAAGGGGGGGGGGGGTTGAAGCCCCCTTGCCCTCCTTGTCATTGGGCCTCGCATCTTTCCTACATACACTCACAGTGAAAAGATTGCTCATGCATAGTCAGGAAACAACGAATATCACACATTTTACGAAAACAGGGGGGAGGAATTTCTTGACAAGAAGCATCTTAAACATCTTTTCACATGAAAGACAAACATTTTGACTTTTCCTTGACTTAAAGCGAAGTCTAAATTCATATGTTCCCTTTTATTCATTTTTTTTTTTTTTTGTGAAATTCAAGCTTCATTCGAAAGTAACTTTCACACAAAAGAGAATTTCTGCCAAAACTATGAATTTTCCAGGAGAAAACATGACAAACTAAACACTTCTAGTTTTACTAAAATTCTCCAACACAGGCTTGAAAACCAAAGGATGCATAAGAAATTGCGAGTTGGGTATAATTTTGCTTTGGTTCAGGAGATAAAATGAGTTCTTACCTTCTTCATCTAAGAGTATATTATCGGGTTTAATATCTCTGTGAACAAAAACAGAAAGTATTTGTTAAATATCTCTGTTAAAAGAACAAAAATGCAAAAATTTGTTTCAATTTGGAGACTTATTGTATCATAAGTCAAAGTTTTAACATTAAAAGATGGTAAAATGTAACACCGAATTAGAACATTCATACATGTAACTATAATGCACTGTATGGTGCAAATTCAGCTTTACAGTGACTGTACATGAGTGTGTATCGTACACTACAAACATCAGTTCATTGCTTTCAAAACAATGTTGGACTACCTTAACAAAGGCATGCCTGCCAATCACTAAAACCAATCATGTAAACATCACTTGCGACAGCTCTTTCATTGTCACTGAAGTTACAACTCAAGAAAACAATGAGCTAAAATGTCCTGAGCATGCATAGTAAGAAAAGCCAAAGTGTTGTTCTATGTACATTTTTCATTTTTAGAAGACAAAAGTACAATCTAACTTCATAACACTGTTTAAGGTTACTGCTTAGCAATTAAAATTGTCCAAAAAAATTGGTCTATTATCTACATTTAAAAATTCTATTACCTAATGAGACCACCACGAACCCTTTACCCAACCTTCCCTATCCCTTAACATAAACTAGCTGATGCAATCCAACATGGTCACTATAGGGCACTTAGGCTGAGTGTTTCAGTCAGTCAGTGAATTTCACTACTAACTTAATGTCCAAATGGCTACGCAATGACATCAGAGGGCTGCTTTGTTCACACGTGATTTACTTTGTACATAACACCAATGCTATATGCGCATTAACTATGGAAACTAGGCTATACCATTACAAACCAAACATTCTGGGTGATATATGTTGAAATATATCAGTTTTCACTTTGCAGGTAAGGCCAGCTGTTCTTGGTATATATAGTTACAGTGAGTTATATCAGAAACATCACCCAAACATCTCTTTTGGGATTGCACTCTTACACTTCTACAGTTTGTCTAGATGTAGAATGGCAACATTTTAATAAGCACTTAGGGGTTTCAAAGTGAGGTTTCATTCTTGGTTTCCAGTTTAATACTTGCCATCTTTACTGCTATTTGATTTACATCTGAAGCATAGTACTTATTTTCTTGCAAGTACTTTCCACTATACCAAATATCGAAGGTTTAATATTTTGTTCATCATACCGTGCACTATGGCCATCTTCATAAGACAGGGGAAAAAAAGCAAGAAGGGAAAATTACAGCTTTCTCTTCTCTGAGGAATTTGTTTGATGATAGTTATTTTTAGTAGCAATGTGTGCTTCTACTGTAATTAATCTGTGTTTTTGCAAAATGGTTGCGATGTAAATTACCCTAACTTCTATTTGGAGTTGCCTCCTGTATTTATACACCTGGAAAATTCATAAGAATGAGACAAAAAAAAACACAACATAGGAAGACTAAGATCCATGAGAAAAATGACACTCCTATATAACTCCAAATGCAAAATAACATACAGTAAAACCCTGTTTATCTGTACCCTGTTTTTCCACAACCCCTTTTATCCTAATTGGCCATTCGCTTTCACAAAACTGGTTCAGCCAAGATTTTACATTTTGTCGCTCTGTTTTACTTTTTCAATCCACACTGATTTTTATTGTTTTAATACACAACTATTATTACTATTTAATACACATTATTTATTATTTAATACACAACTATTCAACTATTTAACTATTCAACTATTACTAACTATTCAACTATTATTTAATACACAACTATTATTTACTATTTAATACACAACTATTATTACCAAAACTGGTTCAGCCAAGATTTTACATTTTGTCGCTCTGTTTTACTTTTTCAATCCACACTGATTTTTATTGTTTTAATACACAACTTTTATTGTTTTTCACTACTGCTGACCTGACCCATCCAGCTAGAGAATGAATAAACAATACAGAATTACCCTCATGTAATGGGGATGGGAAATCAACAGTATACAAGAAACATCTTTTATCCGAACTTCTCTGTTATCCAAACAACTATTGGTCAACGTGTTCAAATAAACAGGGTTTCACTGCAGTTCCTCCTGTGCTTAGTGAATGTACGCTGACGTTAAAAGCTAGGTTTTTGTCCCTTTCCTCTTCACTTCAGTACTTATAAACATTTTTACACAGCAGTTGTGACACAGTCTTGTTTGAGAACTTGGTGCATCTAGTGTAAACGGATGCACACAAAGTGACCTGACAATGACAAACAGCTACACTTCCTGTTCATAGATCTGAAGAACCCTCTGCAAATAAAAGCTAAAAATGACAACTTCTTGACATATTAGGAAGATCTGAATTGTGAACGTATCACTTTTGTAGACTTAGAGGCCATCAAATTGGAAGTTTTCCTTTTGAATTTGTGATCCTGGTGGTGAAGAGAAAATCAAGTACAAAGGCCTGGTGGTACAAATAAAGGTTGTGTGACATGAAAATGACGTTTTGGAGTACAGGGTGCATTAAGCATTGCAACTATAAAAAAATAGCCACAAAGTCCAAAAAAATCTGTCAAAGTTTGATTGATTTACAGGAAAATTAGTGTCTCAGAACTGTATCATGAATAAACATTGGTTAAGGATGCAAATTATGATGCCAAGAGATGGACTCCTGTGATATGTCTTACCTTACTTCTTTGTTTATGTAACCTTTATTTCAAGGACATCTGAGAATTTCATATGTCTGAAGGGTTTTATTTTTGGAAGCATGTATTTTCTTCTTCAAAATTATCAATATCACTTACCCCTGTGAAACTCAATAATTAAGTAATTAAGAGGCAAGTATAGGCTTAATGAAAGAAATACTGACACTGTGCAACAGTCCACGTCATCTGTTTCGTATTTTTCTCAGACTGAAAATTCATATCTTAAAAATGGTAAAAGATAAACACAAAGTTCCAAAGGGTTTTATTCAGGGTTTTACTTTGCAATCTCTAAATGAAGTGTTCTTTTCTAGAAGCATGTCACACAAACTTTAAAATGCAAAGTTTGAAGGAACTTCCTTTTTCTTCTACCTGGCTTATTTAAAAGTATTTAAGGGTTCAAATAACAGTGTGGATAACATTCAGTGGTTGCAGTGACAGCACAATTTGGTGCAACGTTTGTAATGTCATTGGGCAGATTCAGTCAGTGAGATACAAGGCTGGCACAATCCTCCTACAACTGGTAGGCAAATGTGTAGAAGCGGGCACCATCCTCACTAATACAGTTGGAAGCAGGAAGTAAATGTCGTAATGAACACTCTGTAAAAAACAATATTACTTGTGATATAATACCAAAGTGCACCGTTTTGTGAAAAGGGCACCACATATGGAATTTTAGGGAAATACCCCCTCTACTCCCCTCCCTGAGGTAAGTTCTAGGCACTTAGGCATGGGATCTTTCAAACTTCATCTGTTCGTTTTGTGTTCTCTCCTTTTCGCTAGGCATACAATTTACAGCAGAATTAGCTAGAACTACATTTAAATCACTCTGCTACATTCACTGAGGGAGAGGGTCTGCACCCTTTGACAGACTGATGCCATGCAGGGCAAACATGGCATTATCATGGAAAATGATGAACATTTTGAATCCCCACAACTGACTGGTGTCGGTATTCATGAGTGACTTTATACTTTAATACCCTCTGCCCTCACTTATCCATTAACTAATTTAGCAGGATGACACCTTGGATAATGTTCTCCCACTGTGCTCTCTATGCTCCAGATTGCCATCATTGGGCTTAAGCTAACAAAAGTAGCAAAATATTTGACAGAGAACATTATAGGATTATTAAAAAACAAACGTGTAAGAATACTCAAAAAGTTTTTAACTTTCACTCCCACCCCACAGGAATACAAGGTCCAATAAGAAACATGTTGCTATAAGCTTTAGAACAAAAGTTACACAAGGCCAATATGTAGTATAGGGGGCACAGTGTGGTGTTGTTGTGCTAAGATAATCGATATATAAGTGAGGGCAAGGGGTAAGTATTTGATGTAAATCTTCAAAATATCAAATCACAGATCGACAGAGGAACCACAATGGTGGATAGCAGTATAATACCTTGTGGTTTTCAATACAACATACTACCTCTTGCAGAAAGAAATATTTTCCAAGCCACCATTAAAGCCTGTTCCTGACAATTTTATGTATTGACAGAGCTCATGATAAGCATTCTTGTTAAGTATGAGATGTTACACTAGTATTGATAGCAAATTGTTTCAAAAACGTCTTCATTTCTCGGTAGGATTTCAAGTCACATGCTCTCTTCTGTTTTCTACATCATTACAACACATCACAAACAATTGCAATCCACTTCATTTGTTTTTTTACAGTTTAACCTATCCTCCTTTGAAATAATGGAATTAACTAAGATAATTGTTACATTTGCTGGAAGTCTGTGCTGCAAACTCCTGTGCACACCACCTTTCTCTTTTGTAAAAGCTTTTCAAATTAACCACATAACATCCACACAGCTAAATAATCTCAAATCATTATAAATTAATACTACAAAAGGCATACCCAGAGGAGGTGGGGTACAGGTGCACACGCATCCACTCCCCCCCCCCTCCCTTCCCTCTAAAATTTTCAAGACTAAAATTTCATGTTTCTGACAATTCGACTTAGCACTTAACCCTAGTAACCATCGCAGACATGTCACTGGTGCTTTCCTCGATCATCATAGTTTTGATAAAGATGCTTATACACCAATAACTGAGAGCAACTAATATTTGATTATCCTAAGTCCCAGATGAATGACACACAATGAATCTCACATCGGGTAAATCTACCCCCTCACTTGCCCTCCCCAACTAAAATTCGGGATCCACTCCTACACATTTATTAACTTGTGTTTTTCATTAAAAAAAAAACACAAAAATATATGATATCAATTTCCTATCATAAATAAGCATTTTTCTGTATCTTGTTTGCAACAGTCACATCAACAGGCATGAAAAGACAAAAAAGTAAAAATGATACTGGCAGGACAAATCTTTGTTTTTCAAGTCAAAATACTTTCATTGAATCTATTGATCCTTTGATCCCTAAATTGCTGAAGGGTGACAGTTTGACGTATCCACTCAGAGCAAGCATGATTACAACTGACACATGTTGCTTAAAACTGATGTAGTTTTGCTATTTAAGAAGGCTGACTGACTTCAATTAGCTAGAACTGATTTCCCTTTACCCTTCAACTCCCCCTTTCCCACTAATAATTAAGTCCACATCCGTGCTACATACTGGCTTTTATGCAGCCCTGGCAACTTCAGGATTTACATTTGATCACACTCTACCTGGCATCTCATATCCATATCTAGGAAACAAATTTTGTTTTCATACCTCCCTTAGAATAGAACTGTTTGCTTAAATACACAGATGTCACAACCTGGGCACAGATTTCTTAATTTCCAACTCTTTTGTCAGTCACAATGTTTTTGTTGATATTTTTCACATCTCCAAAACATCATTACGCTTCCAAGAGAAGAAGACAAAAGAAATGACAGCAGTAAAATGATACACTACTAATTGTTGAGGCTGCTGCAGTTGGCTTTTTATTTAGAGTCTATGGAATAAAGACAGAAGACCCTCGACCTTTGAAGCAGCTGGTCAGAATGATAGGAAATACCCCCAAAACATTTACAAAAAGGAAAAAACTGTAACCATCTACATCGCGAGACAAAATTGACAGGAGGCACACTCTTTAACAGCTACGACCACAGTTGGAAGCTTGAACGACATATCAAAATTTTCTGGGTATTTTATCGATTATTTAAGACAGAAAGGAAAGTCAGAGACATTTGGGAGGTAAACTGAGACTATGTGTCATATTCTATGGCACAGATTAACAGAAAATTACGACAGAGCGGTGTGGTCTCTCAGGGAACACAAAACTAAACTGTGAAGAGGTAGAATACCTATCCATTTCGAAGTCCTTTGTCACCTTCATCCAAAAAGTGAAATTAAAATGGAATGCCATGACCGACGCAGCCGCAAAAACATACAAGCAGCATATGTGACATGTCATTTCTGCAGGAGAGTAGTACACTTCCATCATATAGGGTTTGCAATTTCCCAAAACGATCTCTCAAAAAACTGCAGCAAGTAGGTCCAGTACCAGCAAACACTTGATGGATCTACATGTTCAAAACGTTCTAAACAGTAGTCCACTGTATTCTAAGGATTCGTAAATCGCAGTCTCTAATACAGTAAGACAGAGAACTACTGTACAAGGGGCACTTTGTTCCCAACTGTCTCTGGAAGATCTCTCATCAACGCCATCGTTTTCTTCAGATCGACAGTGCCAGACATTTGATCCAAAATCAAAAATGTACAAACATTTGGAACAACTTTACTCTCAGCAAAAAATCCTGCAAACCAATGCGAGACATCGAAATAATATCTATCTTGAAAAAAAGCGGATACCATTAAGTACAGTGCAAATACCTATTATAGGACTATATCACTGATTATTGAAATTTTGGTCCGTCTAAATCTTTCAATCCATTTTTGCTTTTCTTCAGATACCAGATCTTGTCTAGATGTTTCTTCCTCATTTTGGAATGAAAAGTTTTTATTTATCTTTTTGTTTCTATCCAACACTTATTCCCATTTCAAGCAAGAACTCTTGAATTTAGTGTGAATGCACAATGGCTCTCAAATTGCCATTTGATGTCCTACTTTTTAGTCGAAAATGTAGAGATATGTTTTGTCAAAACTTACAGTACACATATGTCACCGATCAAAAGATATCAGTGACATGGCACTGACACTATTGTTAAACAGAGGGTCTGTTGGACAAAAACTTATGTAAGATACCATCAATCTTCAGATCTTTAAGATATTGACTACATTTCTGATCACCAGCAGCCTCTATCGATCTTTTTCAATCAGTGTGCCATTGCATACGGATAGATAAAATTATGCCGCATTCCACACTACAGGTTTACATAGGGTCATTTCTAATCACATACATCACATTTCCAAGAAGGTATAACAGGGGGTATTCTACTTAAACATATCATTTTCTCTCTTCTTTTTTTCACTTTGTTTCGTCTGACTCACAATATGAGTACGTTTGGTAGAACCACAGCCCTAACACTACTTGTGCCCATGAAGTCCTTTAGTCTGCCATCACCATGTTGCAGACCTCAGGTGTCATCTGTGCAACTCCTTCGCATCAGGTGACAAGTTCGTTTGATCATATCCAAAGCCGCAGTTAAGACGTAAAGAACGTTCATTAGATACAGCCGTTGCTAGCTTGTTTGTGGTGGTCTGTATTTCCTTCTTGTATTGCATTCTTTACGATCAAAATGCCCGTAAATGCTTTACAAATCAACAGTTATTAGAATACAAGTTTCATAGTCCGGACAATATTCAAAGACATTCTTTTTAAAATCCGTAACAATGTACAACAACGTGTCAGTATCCCTCAATCTGCTCCGAGTCTTTGTGCTTACATACCGATCTTTGAAAACAGCAACATTTTTGGAAAGGCTGGCCGAACCTATGATGTACATAGAAGTCGCACAAAAACAGGGGTGAACAAAGCTATTGTGCAGCTTTTACATCGTGACCACTACGAACGATTAAAGAGGCTGTCTCAAACATTGCTAAACGTAAATATGTTACTATATCAATACTTTTTCTGGACCAAAATGGGTGCTGCTTTTACAGGAAAATGCATTGTGAAATTGTTTTTAAATCTTTTCCATTTGTGACTGGAGTATAGCGATTGTCTGGACTATGCTTTCAGTATCAGTGAGACTCAAGTAATGAATGAATAAAGAAATAAATGGCACTAGGTCTTTTGGTTGTTAATCAATTCAAAATTTTAGCAAAAACTGAGAGGTATCAATAAGAATAAAACAGACAAAAGCAAACGGCAAAATGAGAAAAGGGGCAATGTCTCAATGTGTGCAGACAGTGTATGTTCATGAATTCAAAGAGAATACCAAATAATGTGACATACACAGTGAATGTATGAGTAGTATGGTAGACAGGTTAGAGAGAGGCGAAGTAAATTATTTGAAGAGACCAAACAGATAGGTTCTGAAAAAGTTATACCTTTGTGCTGTATTTCCCTTCTTTTGATTTTACTCCCCCATCTCCTCATCTTGCCTTTTATCAGGCTACAAGATCGACCTGTTTGGAACGTATCTCCACATTTTCAAAGCAGGGCAGAGAGAGAGGCCTAGCTGCAAGCAGAGATCATCGCTTAAGTTGTTGATGGTACAGAAAATAAAATACATGCAACGACTTGTCGATCAACGAGGGGAAACATCTGATGAAATGTTTCAATGACTTAAAGCACGAATCAGATTTTGAGGGCAGTGCCTGATGAACAAACCTTTACACACAACAAAAGGAGATTCAGATATGCAGTGCCGTAACAGTTGACAGTACTGCACTGCAGTACTGTAGTGTGCATAATTTGCTTTTGGTTACATGGCTCAAAAAATGGTTCATTCTTTCCTTTTCCTGTTTGTGTAGAAAGTCAGAAAAGTTTTGTTGTTATGAACATGTCATGCTACTTTGAATGAATGGTGACGGACAGGATGATATTTACTATGGTGTGTAGGCCATAGATGCTCATATATGCCACAAAACGGAAACAAAACCTTTGAAATGTTTGAAAATTGCTTCTTATGATATTTGAGCACAACGTCGGTGACATTTATATAGCTCAACTGCTACTGATCGGTCTATATTAAGTCATGTTCATTATCATGATACCCTTCATGAAACATTTAGGACAATCCCAGCCAAAAATTTTACATCAGAAATGTGTTGCAAGGGAATTTTGTGGAACTGGTAAACATCATCGTAAACTCCCAGGCTGTCAGATTAACTCCAATTAACACAGCAATTGTACAGATGGAAAGATCATATTCAAGATACTTTTGAAATTCTCTGTGAGAAAGGAAAAAGTCTGTATCTCCTTCCGTTTTGTGCCTTAAAATGTTAACTTTAACTGCCTCCTATGTCTGTAGCATACCTTTTTTACTTCATACTGTTGCTAGTCAGTACTGTTACTTTGAGTAATACCGGTACCGATGTGTCCTCACAACTCATGGGTGGGGGTATTCACGAGTGACTATACTAACCCCTTGCGAGCAGTTTGAAACACGTTGTACAGCACTCCAGCGAAAGGCAAACGAGGGCGAGCTAGGCCTTAGAGGGCGCGGTGTTAGAATTGACTTCGAGGTCAGTTTGAACAAAGGTCAAATGATGCAGTAGTGTGGCAAGGGGTAAGTATATGTCTAGGATGTGAATCTGCAAATACCGGTACTGATTTCAGTCAATCAGCGTATCGAGTGACCCCAGATCTCTTAAAATGGCAAGTTCACTTGTAAACATTGGTGACCTTTCAGTGAATTCACCCAGGCAAGTTGATCTGCAGCATTCACTCAAATGTGGATGCTGTTCTGTATGGAGGTAACACCCATGAAGCCATAAAACCATGATCCACTGCACTCATTCAAATGGGAACAAGGCCCCGGTTCCTTAAGACCAGATTTGACACCATGCAAGCAAACACCCAATCCACCTGGCATTTTAAGCATCCCTCATACTGCATGTGTTTGCAATAACTGACATTCAGAGACCTTTGGCTCATTCAATACCAATCAAGTCCTCACAAAGCTCCTGATATCATCTCTAAGATGAAGATGATGCTTCACAAAATTATACTGAAGTATTTATTAAGTCATCATCGCTCCTTTCTTCTTGAGGGGTATTTTCTCTTATCTCACTTAGTTTCTTTGTCTTTCATCTCCATCCTATTGATGGATGTTATACTATCCCTCGAAGAGCAGGCCAAAGTCCTGTCACTGGGTCTATTTATAGATTTATGACTGGACTAACAGTCAGTGTTGTCCGTAACGAACTCTCTCATAGGCATCAAACAGCGATTAAAGTAGGGAGCTTACAACGATGTCACACGCACGTTGAAGCTACAGAGAGAGAGAGAGAGATCTATCCAAAAATACGATGTGTAATGCCTCCGTAGGAGTAATATTACACATCCTGATGATTCTACTCCTAAAATGAAAAGTGAACTGGAAGAATACATAGTCATGTGTAGGGTAAGGCGAAATCAGTGTGGTGAGAGATTCCAACCAAATCCAATGAGAAATGGGAAATACAACTTGAGATCTGGAAGTATGAAATCAACCTGTCATGAACACAAAGTCATAACATGAAAAAAATTCTAAAATCAATGAATGGATACATGTACAAGAAGAATTAAAAAAAAAAAACAATTTTTTTTTTTGACATATAGTGGGAACTCACTTTTGAAATTAGAAGTCATTTTACTGCTATTGCTATACTTCAATTTTCTATCAAAGGTAGGTATGTTGTTTTTTTTTCAGTTTCATTTATTGATTTGATCTGATTAGATGATTTCCATTTGATGGAGTTGACCAACCTTGACCTTGCTATTTGTCAAGCAGTCATGTTCATTAAGGGCACGTTCTGTCAATTGCATACCTCCAGCAAATCATGTTCACTGAAGTGACACAAATTTGACGGTTGCAAACGAAACTAGAAGGCAGCATGCAATGTCCTTTATCAAATGCTGAAAAAAAAAGGAATGCTACCGTAGCTATAGCAGAAATAATCTCAAGTGAAACCAATGAGGAATGTCAATGACCATTGATTGGAACTTGTCTTCCCCCTCTGTTGAGCTATACTTTCAAACAGGGAATTCATGTCTAAATAGCTACTGTATCTGCCTCTCTGACCGGACTGACCCCAGGGGAGGAGGGTGATAAATAGGACCACATGTAGCTTCCTTCTTCCAAATATAAACAATACATCCAAATACTGATTAACTATATTGTCAGAAAAATTAACTATTTTAATGATTGAATAATACCCATTCAGCAAAATGCTATAAATAATGAAAACAAATGAGTGGCAGTACAGCCCCTTTGTCCCTAAGAATGCTGATCAGCCAAAGGCTTTTACTACCATAGTACTAACATGAAAAACCCTCAACAATGTATCATAATTTGTAGGAAAAACTATCGCTTTGCACAATGTAATAATTTATGGCCCACATGGCCCATTTTGAACTTTGACCCACAAGTGGTGAACACTGCAAAGGGTTCCACGACCACCATGCTAATTTGACAAAACTTTCACATTGTACAGCAAAATATGCAGAAAAGAATAATTTCATAAGGTTAATGCCATAGTGGTAATGTGACACAATTTCAACTGAATATCATACATTCTGTACACGAAGCAGCATTTGGCATGATTTCATAACAGGGCACATATGGCCCATTTGGACATTGGACCAAAAAAGCCTGTACCCCCTGGGATCCACTATGAAACAATGCTAATTTGACAAACCTTTCACATTGTAAAGCCAAACATGCAGAAAAGAAATATTTTGAATTATCTCATAAAATGGTCCATATGGCCCATTATGGGACCAATGATCCTCAACAACCTGAAGGAACCTCTACCATAGTAGTAATGTGACACAATTGCAATTAAATACCATACAATCTGTAAGAGAAGAGGCATTTTGCATGATTTCATAAATGACGTATGGCTCATTTGGACCTTAGACCTCAAAATCTTGAACAACCCAAAGGCACCACTACCATAATGCATCCATATACAAAGTATAAACTTTGTCCAAGGTTTATAAGTTGAGATATCCTGCTAAAATGGATTTAAGAGTTTTTCTCCCAGTGCTCCCAGATGACCATTGACCTCCACCAAAAACAAAATAGGACACACCTTCTAAATATGGCAGACCTACATCACAAGTTTGACTTTCATCTGACTTTCTCCTGTTGAGTTGGCAAACCTTTCACGTTATAAAGCAAAATATGCAGAAAAGAAGCATTTTGCATAATTTCATAAAATGGTCCAAGTGGCCCATATGGGACCCTTAATTCTGAACAACCTGAAGGAACCTCTACCATAGAGACACAATTTCAACTTAATATCATACAATCTGCACGAGAAGAATTTTGCCTGATTTCATGAAAGGGTCCCAAGGACACATAAACATGCCTGTCTGCACACATGCTAACCTGACAGCATAGGTTCCTTTGCTGATGCAGGGAACCAAAAAATCAGGAACAGCAAATATTCATATGTAAATTTGACAATGATACCATTATACCCTTTTTCTGTTTCAATTATACTGGGAAGAAAACAAAACAGCATGCTGCTTTAAAAAAAAAAACAGAGATTTGTTAATTCCAATATCTGACACTGATCTTTTCACACAATCATACATCTGCTTGGATACAATGAATGATATCACAGTCGACATACTCACAACTAATTATAAAGCTCCCAGGTAGATAAAGCAGATATGCTTTTTGCTGAAAACAAAATCATCTTTATGGTTATTAAATCTCCAATCGTAATTTGCTTCCGTTTGTTCTTCCAGGAGAAATTTCACTTGTAAGAATGTTAACGACAGGTATGGCACACAGAAGATCAATTTAGTTTTATTTCAGCTGAGAAGTTAGCACAACTAGGTCCTATGATAAATGTACAGGAATTCTGTGAGAATAACCACAATGACATAGCTACACAGGAGCATTTCTTTTGGAAATTTGGCAGTTCTCAGACAAACAGAGCACTGTATAAAAAATTTTTATGACTTTTTCCAACTGAAAAAAGTTTTACAACTGACTGACAGTCATTTGGTGCACTTTTGAAAATGCACGAATAACAGCACATCCTGCTTTAATACCAAATTGAAGTTCCAAATAGATTTTCATCACACAGTTAACATTTCAGAGTCACTGCTTTCAATGGACTGGCCATGCTAAGGGTCGTGTAACATGAAAAAGACATTTTGGAGTATTGGGTGCACTAATCACTGAGAAAGTTCAAAATAGCCACAACGTCCATCAAAATCCATCAAAGATGGACAACTTTACAGCAAACTAGGATCTCTTAGCTGCATCATGAATAAACATTGGCTAGGTATGCAAATTTGTGATGTCAAGAGATGGAGTCCTGTGTTATATCTTATGTAAATCCTTTGTTTACTTAACCTTTATTTTACAGACAGTTGAAAATTTTATATACCCAAAGGGTTTCATTTTGGAAGCATATATTTTTTTCTTAAAAAATAATGATATCACTTATAAGTGTGAAACTCAGTACTTAAGTGAAGAGGCAATATATATAGGCATATATATGGTATTTTGTCCAAGATTGTCTGAGTTTTTTGGGAGCAATTTTGAAACAAACTGTTGAAAGAAATTCCACAGTTTTGGACATGGTGCATCACAAAAATCATTTATCAAGGCCGATGGGTCTGGGGATTGAAACATTAAGGCATTCTGAATTTCGACTATGAACATAAAAAGTTTAATTTTTATTTGAAGGTGTATTTGTATATGCTTTTTTGAAAACAAGTGATCATGAATGAATAGACTGTTTCATGGTTTTGTATGCAGACAGAAATGGTTGCGTTTAGAAATAACATCGATGGTCAGCTGTTGCGCTGCGTTGCAAGAGGAGTGTCACTCCAATTGTAGAATGGAGGTAGGAAACCCAGTTATAAGATATCATGAAATAGCCCCACATTCTATCAATTTTTTGTAACAGTCAGAAGTGCTGCTTCAGCTTGATATTATAGTAAAGACTGATTTTTTACAGTTTTTCAGCTAATTCAAGATTTGTGATTACAGTTTTTACAGTACATGAAGCTGGTAACATATCTAATCTTCACTCTTGTAATCTACGCGATTTTCCCATGTTTTGCTTAAATTTTCAAAAACATTTAGTACAACGTGGGTTTGACTAACCTATACTGTCGGACAATGTTGGTTGGTCTAAGTCGGCATGGATGAGAAGGCCGGGTTCGATTCACAGTATGAGCAGAGTGTTTTTCACTGCTCACTTTTTTATTTATAAAGTCAAATGCCTGTCAACTTCTCATTTTTATTCATTGGTATATAACATAAAGTAAATGCTATACTGTAGCCCTATTGAAATTGCTTAAAATGACCAGCATTTGGTAGTGTACCATGGATAGTACAATAGAATGGGTGTCACAATGTCACTATTAAATGAATAACAACAAACGTCACATCTATTTAATTTGCATTTTTTTGCATAATAATAGCACACTTTTTTTCACTCAGATTAACCTGCAAGTCAAGGATAATAGTCATTATGTGTAGTTACTTTAATACCAGACACTACATCATCACTGTGAACAATTTCAATAAATAACATATACATCGGTGTTCTTAAACTGACTAAACTGACTACTAACATTTTTTTTTTCTATTTCGGTCCTTCGGTGCCTGTTTCAGGTTCAGAGTTTGAGCCGAAAGTACATCATTTGTATCATTCAAAATGTTTTAAAGTAGTTTCCTGGTCGTCAAGATGCATTGGACTTCCAATGTTACCTCCTCAATGACTGGATTTTATTTAGCATATGTGGTGCAAACCTCTAGATGGATTTGACTTAGTCCTCCCTTTACTCCCTAATAACATTAACAGCATTCACACAATAATATTATTATGGTAAACCGACTTCAACATAGGCCCCAAACATGCAGAATATGCACTGCTGATGTTTCCTGGTGCAAGGAATATCACCCCCCCCCCTTTAGCCATTTAACTTACATCAATTGTCACTTTTTCCTGGTCCCCACACATGCTTCTGGCCTGTCGAAATTCTCAGACAATCTCAAACAAAATTGTTTGGACACTTTGTCGTAGGTTGCAAATATAACACCAAATTTTAGGGTAGAGGATAAAATGAAACCCCGTGCACTATAGGAGTGAATGTTCACTTTGAACAGTAATCCTATAGCCAACATTGAAAGGAGGAGCGGGGTGTCCCAAGGTATTTTGTCCAAGATAGAAGCTCTTTCCTAGACGCATGTCACACAACCTTTAATAACTGTGTGAAACAAATTGTTCATTATGAGAGAACCTGGGAGTAAAAATCGCAGCCTCCTTATTGTAAAGTCAATGACCATTGAACGCCATGCTACACATATCAGATGACCTTATCTCTCGCCGCAAAGCAAAAGTTTTGGAAAATAGCTTTTGCCCAAATCCAAAAGCATATTTTGGGCAGAAACTTATGGGAGACATCTACTATATATATAACAAAAACCTCAGTGCTTGCATTTAAATAAAATAATCATCAGGAAGATTTCAATAGTCCTTGAACAATAACATCAATTCCCTCTTCTTCACTGTGACATAAATCGGAAGGACGCAGCATTGAGAACTACGCTTAAATTTCAGCGCTTGAGGCGAGCAAACAAATTCATGCATCCGCAATGGACGTAGTTAATCAACATAGAAACAAAAAGCATCGCAGCAGGTAGAAAGAGAAAAGATTTCAAGTGGGCAAGTTAAGAATTTTTGGCGAGCTTTACCAGTGGAGTACTAAAAACAAACTTGAATTCACTGACACAGGAGGGATTTTCCACCAATATCTCTCTTATGTCTAAGTATAAGCCTATAACAAGATCATGGTATCCTAGGGTTTTAAGGGTAACCAATTTAGAGACTAAATATCCAGATCTATCTGATAAATTTAAGAATAATAAAATCCATTCTAAAATGAAAACAGAATCAAGTTTATTTTACATCTAGAGGAGAAGGGGTTGGAGGAGAGGTGTGTTTGGGTTAAAGTTCTTAGAGACACTAGTTACCCTTGTGTGTATTTTGAGAGCATTCTGAAGTTCACAGGCAGATAATTAGAATCAGATCCCTGATAAGCAGAAAAAGTGTCTCATCTAAACAGGAGATGACTGTAGGTGACTTCCTTGACTCTCCTGCTTCCGGCCAACTTCCGGCCAGACGTTGCGACCCAATTGCAAGTCCCTTAGAGTCACGACTCCTACAGAATTTCAAAAACTACAAAGAAACATTCCTGACAATGTGCGCTATAAACATTTTGAATTCAAGTCCTTTTGCAAGTTTGATTACTTGTTATGTTAAAAATCAACCTGTCCCTTTTTTTTTTGCTTGCAAAGTTGTCAGTTGTCACTTGAACTACATCAAAAATTTTGTCTGACCACTTAGATTGTTAGCAAGAGGCCCAATTCTTACCCACACTGTTAGGGACCCCTGCAATTGTCTGTATTATAATTCCCACTCAAAATATAACATTATACATATGTCAGCAACAAGTTATGATGTAATTGAAACTAACACCAAGTAAGAGTCATGAGTAGCTTCAGAAGTTGCAACTATTTGGCTGCAAGTACTCAACACCCAAAAAAGTCAAAGTAGCTCAGGCCATATGAACAGATGCAGAAAGGGGACTTACCTTCCAATTCCACAAAACCAATTGAGCATTCCTCGGGAAGATAACAGAAGTCACTAGTTTTCTGTAATTAATGATTTCACTTGATGAAGGAATTTGTGCTACCTTTATACTTGAGCAGAAATCTTTTTGATTCTTATTTTACAAATTTCTTTCAGTTTACCTTTTTTCCTCAACACCTTGGCATGACACAAAAATGATTGAGTATGGCTGTGTCTCTGATACTGGCAAGCTTTCACACACCAGCATGCTGCTATTTAGTTGAAGATTTTCCAAAGATCTGGAAATCGATCACTGACCGTCCCTCAAGAAGAATGTACAAAATAGCAAGTCCAATTATCATCAACAATTCAAAGAATGGCATTGCATCAAATATCCCAAAACAGACTCTCTCGAGACAACAACTAGTTCCGTGCCCATCTTCCAAGGGTACAGTTGTTGTGTTGAAACAGTTACGTGAGGAGTGAAGTAAATTTTCGCTGTGTTACACGTTAGCTAAATAGACATGAAAATATTACGAAAAGCGCAAATTCTGATCAACTCTCTGGTTTCAACAATATATGATTCGAAATTAGATGTGGAGTGCTCTCTTAAAAGTTAAACACATGGCATTTGCAAGACACCCCCGCAAGCCATTGGTTTGTGGGTGTTTAAATATCTTGTTCTTCAAGTGACCAGTGTCACTTGAGATATCACATTATCAAGCAAGCGTCTTCTCTCACACAAACACAAAATATGGTGGCATTCACCCACTCACCATCATCACCATGACTTGTTGAACCTTTAGCAAGGATCAAAACCTTTCTAAACAGACATTATACTAACAACAACCAGACTTTTAAAAAAGTCATCATGCTCTCCCCACCAATCCACAGGACTTAAAAGCTTGACCACACCTGTTATGTATGTTACAAAATTGCGGCTTGGAAAACTTAAGTCCGAGGAGCTACCTCCACATTACATCAGTCTTTAAATTTCGATCGGAGATCAAGGTACTGTGACATCTCAAATACAGTATGTGCCGCTAACAGAGCCTTTGTCACCCTTAAGTGCAATGAAGTATAAAAAAAAAATGGCGAAGAACTTGAAAGAAATCAATTTGCCTGGCAAGTTGGAATGTCATTCTGACGACCTGATTTTAATATCTTTAACATAAATTTTTATGATTCTTGTGGTTGCATTCAATTTCAGTGTGAACACACTCTCATCCTTGTGTATACAGTAGTCTTTCACTGTAAACTGAAATAAACGGTAATAACCAGTTTTGAATCAGTACGACTGTTGCACTGAAAAAAATGTAAAAAAAATATGCCACTATCACAACAATCAAACAATAGAGAAATATTCAGAATGATTGTGAAATACTGAAAGTAATCGTGAAATAGCTGTGGAAAATATTAGCTAAAATCGATGAGAAAAAGCTAATTGAAAACCTTTGCAAGTACTGCTGAGATATAAAAAAGAGGTGGTTCAGCCCATGGTTACATGGTATGGTGAAAAGCCGCTTACAAGCCAAAGCACATTTATTTGGCATTTAGATAAAATGGTTGTCTTAAAAAAAAAAAACTGTGAAAGCCTAATCTACACATAGCATCAATAAGCACAAAATAAACCTAAGTGTGAGAGGCCTCCTAACACACTTTATATTCCTCAACTAATTTTATTGATGAAATCATCCAAAACTTACATGACTGAGATATCAAACAGCTTGAAACCAAACAGAGGGAAAAAAATCAATTCAATTATTGGAAATCTAATTTTACTAGTGTCATAACTTTAAATGTTCCAATACATAGTTCTCAGATGCTCGCAGGGATTTGATAAAAAATCCATGTTTTGTGGCTGGGGAATCTCAAAACCTGGAAACGTGATTGGATTCCTGTTTCATCTAGGTCTCTAGGACAACATTCTGCCAAAATTAGCTGAGTGGCTTGTTCTAAAATATACACCACCTTATACATGAGCTGAATGGCTTACGGTTTAACTTTTACCATCCATCTCATGTATGCCCCTTAGAATTATCTCAAATGCTCAATACATATCAAGCATTATATCGATGTTGCTGTTTTCTGAAGTTGTGAGATTGCTATTAATTAAATTTCTTCCTATACTGAGGTATGGTTTAGTCTTTACCCTACTCCCCCCCCCCCCAAAAAAAAATATTTACATCGATGTAAGAATATTAATTTTAATTCCTTTAAAGGAGATCACTGAGTTGGTTCAAAAAATTTACGCTATTTGGTCACATCTGTTGATTGAGTTTTACTCATGTGTCGATGGTAAATGGTCAAAACTAAGAGATTCTGAACATATGACACACGACCGAAGCAACAATGATAAGGTACATAACGATTAAATATCACTTAATGCAAATCTGTGACAAGACAGAAATCTTTCTCGATCTCAGCAGTCTTTCTTCAAACAGTAATATCTCCTTGTTGGAAACAAGGCATCTCAGTGGAGGGTTTGATGTGCTTCAATTGAAAATTATATTAAGATCCCCTTAAAGAGACAGTGGAATATTCCTTTAAGTCTTTATCTCTCTTCAACCCACCACAAAAAAAAAAAAAACATGTAGGATTACATATAAATTTTCTTTCCTTGTTCTTTAGTAAAGTACCCACCTGTGAATAATACATGCCATCTGCAGGTAATCTAAAGCCAAGGCAATTTCACACATGTACAACTTGATTCTTTCTGCATCAAACTTGACTCCTTGTTGGATATGATACCTCAAGTCACCTCCGAGGAGCAGGTCGACCACCTAAGTGACAGAAACAGAGGCAGGAAAAAAAAATGATCAGAACGTCAGGATTGTGATGCCAACAGCAAAGAAGGAAGAGTAAAAAGAGGAAGGGAAAATTAAAATACACAATCAGCAAATCTGGGCTGATGGTGTCACCATTTTTTCCCTTCAAATTTGTAAAACCTGTCAAGTACTTTGGTATAAATCTTCCACAAGGACCAAACTGGCACTGGCATGCATGAAAACAGCAAATCCCGCACTGTCTTGTGACATGAAGAGTCTTTAAAAATAGACAGCATGGAAAATAAAAGTTTATAGTGATGAGGACTATTGCTACATGTAGTTTCAACACAACACAATATATACAAGGAACTATGTAAATTTCATGCTGTTTGGTGTCCTAGTAACCCAGGGAAGTGGCAATTTCTGATCAAGACACCAGGAATTATTTGCAAAGAACCAGAAAGCTAAAAGGCTTTGTGATTCATTGCCATATGGTTATAATATAACAAACATGAATTATCCACATGACAAGTTTTAGATCAACTACAGTTACTGTTCTAGAAACACCATATTAATAAGCCTATAACCAAAAATGACCTTTCACCGCTTCTTAAAACATAAAGGTGCAAAACATGACAGAAATCATCGATTCAACATGGGTAATAAACATATCTAAGTACGAATCTCTCGCAATTAACCTTCTTGAGATAAAGTGTTTACAAGATTTTGACTACTAAATACTGAACATGAGTAATAGACATGTAAAGTATGAGATCACTTACAGTATCTCTTTTTTTAATACAAGAGTTAACTGGATTTTGACCCTTTGACCTCTGGTGACTCCAAATTTCCTTTGACCTCCACCAGATATGACATCAGCATTGCATATAGATCAAAAACACTGACCTAGGACTTATAAAGAGCCCACAAACTCTGTAAGTCTGACATGCAAGACAGATGGATATTTACAATATTAACAGGTATAGATGCTGGTTTCACCATACATGCAAAGAGACATTGATAGCACACATTACAACACTCCACTGAGCTGAACATTTATGTAGAAATTTACTGAAAGATTAATAAAAGTAGAACCATTATGCATATCAAGTGAAATAATGTCCTCTTCATGAGAGGTTTACTGTAGCTTTCAGCTAACGGATTTCAACATCTTTGCCTTAAATTTGCACTTTCCTCATTGCTAATTAATATTGTAGCTATGCATTTGTATGAAAATTGTAACCTACATGTTGAAAACTGTGGATGACATTACAGTGGAATAAAAACAGACTAATTAGATTAGTCAACTGAAAATTGACATGAATCAGTTGGAAATTATAATAGAGGTGAATATTCCACAAGACATTTTTATACAAAGGAACATTGCAAAAGGCCTGCCTTTTGCAAAGAACAGTGCTACAAGCATTGCCAACAAATAACATATGGCAATATTAAGGGATCAGAGACAGTGGACCATGAAATTCACATTCACTTCAGTTTTGTGACCAAAAAAATTAAACTAGTTCCATTACAGTGTCTCATTGACAGATATGTTATACACAATACAGTGAAATGGCATAATTTATTTTACCAAGAATCCCCATCCAACAAGTGACATCAGATCTTTAGGCTTTTTTATGTTAAAACAATGATAAACTCATATCACACACTTAGAGATCAGATCTTGTGATTAATAATAGTTTTCACTTTGTCTGTGTATAAGTTGCCTGAAGTTTTGATTCCACCCTAGGATTTTCTTCGGATTTGGAAAAATTGATGATTTGGTAGATTTTTGAACCCTAGAGAAGATGATGCTGGGATCAAAACATTAGGCTAGCTTATTTTTGTATACATTCTTCAAAGTTTAATTTTTGTAGATAATCAGTCTGCTAACAGTCCCCTCCCCTCTCAACCCCACCATGGATGTGATTATAGCTGAGAAGTGGAGACGAAGATGATCAAGATTCCCAGTTTAAATGCTCGTCGTTTATTCTCAAACCCCCCAAATTTGAAATCACACCTGGGTTTGAAAGTGGAAAGTATCACAGAATATTTGTCCCAAATGTTGGCTTCTTTTTCTAATGATACAGCCTCTTGCAGCAAGAAAGACTATTGCTGACTGCATGTACATTTGACACCGTGGTTTCCCTAACTCAGTCATAAACTTGATGCACTTTCTGATAGTTTTACAAGCTTAATGGTCCACAAAAGATTGCATCTTCCATATTTTACTACTTGTGTCCTTCACACCTACCTTTTATCCCCTCTTGGCCCTTTTACAATACCTGATGCCACGTCCAAGTGCACGTCTTAATTACCTTTAAGATGAAACTCACGCACATCATCCATCACTGACATTCACGATTATGATGAATGCATTTAACATCCCATGATCCCCTCAACAGAGGTATGTCAACTTGAAAAACAGTGAATAAAACGGATGTTATCTTTCTTTTTCTTTTTTTCCTGGCATAAATGTGCTGTAATCTTTTCAGGGATTGTATTCCACAAATGTCACCAAAATAATTACATTTCCTAGCATCATTTGGGACATCTTATATTTTTTTCTTCAAATTTCGGCATAAAGTACATAAAAACAGACAGCTCTTTTTTTTTTCTTCTGTTACAAAATTGATCATAGAGCACTGAACAACCTTAAAGAGGTGTACATGGCCTAGGTCCATCTGTAATAGCTCTCTAGAAAACAAAAGCCCTGCCAGTAAAAAAGACTTTTAAAATCATGAACCTTACCAGTATGGTCAATTGCAAAGGACCAACTTACATGCCCCCTACAAGTATTGCACTCTAATCTGCGACACACCGGGCGCGATGCTTGGTAGAAAAGATGGTGCTAGTACTGAGATACTGTAGCTATTACTGATTGATGCCCCTTGTGATAATCACAGAAAGCAGAGAAATGGAGAGTGAATGTAAGCACTACATAGAGCTATTGCAGAGATCACATTACTACTTAACGTCTGTACCATGATAAGACATTTCCACACCTTCATCTCCTTCCCCACCATTGAAAGTTCGAAAAAGGCAAGAGAAAAACACCACCATTTTAGTGTTCTCCACAAGGGGTTAAGAGGGAATGGTGTGACCAAGTTGGGAATTGACTCCCACCTGAAGTAGCAACCCCACAAATTAGCTTCCCACCTTCAAAATTAAGGTCCACCCCCCCCCAAAAAAAATTGACAATAGGCTATTGCTATTTCAGACTGAGGCCTTAAACATAATGTCCGACGATGGAAGAAATGACAATTTTTACTCACCTGCCTAATCTTTCTGATCACTTATATTAAACTTTCACTAACCTTTTCTCCGTGTGTAAAAGGAGCATTGTAAACATTACAATGCTGTCTGACACACATGATTAACTATAACTTGTTTCATTTCAAGCAAATTTTTCAGTCACAATTTGTCAAATGTTCATGGTGTCTGCATTCAATGATGATGTTTTTCTCTAATTTTGTGTGTAGCTAGTCAATTGACTGCCTATTTTATTGACATTTTATTCCTTAGAAAACTGACAAAGTGGACAATATAATTAGCAAGACCTTTCTCCTGTTCATAGCATTGTATGCATAACTTTTAGCAACTAATTTGCATATAGTTAAAACAAAAACCAAAAAGTAGGTATCACTTCCAGTGTTTGTGTAGATCCAATAACTAAAACTACTCTTGTATATTCCTTGATGTACACACAAGTCAGGACAATTTTTCCTTTGTGCCACAGATTCAACACAACTCACTGGTAATAAGAGACTATACTTATCCCTTGCTTACACTAATCTATTGTTTAACTTCGAGCGCACAAAGCACCTGAATTAAGTTTATGCACCATGCCAGCACGCCCCTATCAACATTGCACTAACATTAATGCATTAGCATAATTAAGGCAAAGGGGTAAGTATAAATGTTTCCAGTACATGTCTACAATATGAAACAAAGCCTATAGCTCTGTTGATGGCTGCTGAGCGCCATAACAAACGCAAAGTCATTACAAATGCAAGTAATTACTCCTAATTAGCAGAGACCCTCCAGATAGTATGCAGCTATTCTTTGCATGTAGTGTTCTCTATCCTCATAAAAATGTAATCTAATCGTAAATTAAATTTCTATCAACAATATTCAGCTGCAGATCATGATTACAAACTTTCTTTCACTAACAAGAGAGAGAAAAAGGAGCAGAAATTGTGCTGGTTATTGTGATATCCTTCTTGCCATTTCGCAAGACAATATTGCTCCGAGCTGATTTGGTTTATATAAAAACAATGAAAAATATGATGGTGATATCACCCCTCAAAAAAAAAAAAAACAATTTGATCATATCCAATTCTGCCGAAAGTTAGTGACGTCAAGTTTCATCCAGGGCATTGAACTAACTCCACTATCATTGGATTCTGCGGATGATTTTAGAGAACAAGTCAAGAAATTCACAAAAGGTAATCCAGATGACAGCAGAATGCCAGCCACCAATGACAACATTCATTGCTCTTAGTCGCGTGCCTGGAGATCTAGAATGACTCAGCAGAGGGTAATGTAAATCATAAACAGGATAACACGCAAGGAAAAGGTATCAGGAGTTGCAAGTGTTTTGCTCCCTGCTTGAAAACTTACGCATCTGGGGAAGATAAAATCCATCCGATGTAAATAGCACTAATGCCTCATGTAACTGAGATGGGAACAACGAACAACTAACTGCTTTAAACTTGACAAAGCTTTGGCTTCATTTGAGAAATATGCCAAAATGTAGTTTGGCGAAACAATGCTACCATGTTACGATGCTAGTTTGCTGTATGAAAGCTTTTGTCACTGAATAATGTACTAGTCATACAGATTTGTAATATGACAAAGGTAAAATAAACAATGCTGGATTCAAGTCCGACACAAAGGACAAATCTAGAAGGTTAAATCACTGAATTCCTGAAATGTCAGGTAATTGGATGACATGATCATTGTTTTTACATCACAAGAGTGAGTTGGTGTTTTGTGTCTAAAATGATACATGCCAAACTACATGAACCACAGCATGAGACAACTTCGTGAAGCACATTCAGAAAATTCGAACTTGTAAATTACAGATGGGAGTAGGAATTTGCGACTGATATGACGTACCATATATTCAAACTGATTCAATCTTATCGTCTGAAACATCACTCTGACAACTGGTAACCTTAACCTTCACCAAAGTGCGATCTTTGCTAACACTTCAAGGTGGCACCACCAATTACTGTCCAATGAGTATTGTGGGTTGCTTAAGTAGAGCCTAGCATAACTAGTGAGCTCATGTCCCTTAAACAGAAGGAACACTATTGTATATTACGTGACAATCTTGTCAAACTGCAAAGCAACATATCGTTCAATCATACTTTTAATCTTCTATTAGGGACTGGTGTAGTTTCTACATGATTCAACATGTGGCATAATAGCACTGATGCACTAGTAGCACTTGAGTACTCAAAGATTTTTCCTTTCTTGATAATTCCACTCTGTGAGTCAAAAGTTGGATATAATCCAGTATGTTGTTTCTCAGAACCACAAGGTGAACGTCTGCGATCTGGAGCATAGAGGGGGCAGTGCTAGAACTTTTCTCCAGACAGCTATGTGCTCAGCTATAGAATGCATAAGTGTAAACAAGGGGTAAATATATGTCTACAGAGAGAATTCTTGTAATACAATGTGAATTTTGTGATTGCATATTCCTATGCTGCAAACTGTCAGCCTATGCACATTTTTATCCCAGCCCAGAATCATACTGTCCGGACTTGGAAGTAAGTTACCATATAGTGTCATGTAAATATTTCCGTAAGCAGAAAACGAACATGTACACTTGTGACAATCGAAACTTATTTGTCTTTGTCCTACTCTGTTAGGCCCACTCTCTTTATCTTTTGAGAAACCATGTGCAGACAAATTAAGTTTCTAGTTCAAATAAATTCAATTAAATATCGCCAGTTTCAGATCCACTATGAAAATTCGCAAAATACATTACTATCACAAAGTTTTGGAGGACAAGTTAAGTTTTGTTCATGAGTTCTTCATTATGCAAGCAGAACTTGATCCATCAAATCTATCATCCTCAAAAATAAAAAAAAATTCAGTTAAATTATTCATAGCATAGTTGCATACCACACACATAAATAATTTCCCCATGCAGACTGCAGCCTAATTGACACGCAACCTTTTGTTTTACTAACACAGAAGTGCTGACTACAGCTGTCAACACTGATTGTAGCAGGGGGATATTTCAATGTAATGAGAACTGAGAACAACAGATTTCTGTTTATGTAAACACTATAAGGAACCAGTTTTTCAAAGTGGTAGTAACCACATGCTACACTGTCACTTTTTAATAGACTGGAGAACATGATGAGATGTTATGATGCCCTGATTGATTTGTTGTGTCTAAGTCTCCACTGTCTCCAAAGACAAGATAGGAGAAACCAGATGAAAAGAAACCCAATTTATTCTGAAAAGGAAAGACTGATAAAAGTAAAGTGGAAGAAGCGTGTCAAAGCTGATGAAATTCCTCAGAAAATGGTCCGAAGGGACCTCCTAGTAGGATTTGAGAACATCCACATTTCTCATAGTACGCACTTGGTATTATAGCAACAGAGATTAGATGAATAGCCACAATTTATGGTAAACATGGACAGAGGGGTAGGGTAACAAAACAACAAGCGAGGTTTCTTACATTTCTGTTTTAGCTTAATGGAAAGGGTAGGGGGGGGGGCAAGCAAGCTGACATTTAGGTAATCTTTATTTACACATTATTGCCCTACACTATTTCAAACTGAATCCTGAGGAGGAGTAGGAAAGGAATGACTGTTGCAAAAAAAAACCAAACAGGAAATGGAGCCTGTTGGATGAGTAAGTACTATAATTAGAGACATGAAGGGAAAAATTAAAATCAATCTGCAACTGTTTCATGTTCTTGTTTGCAACACAACATATTTACCATCAAGCAAACATGTCAACCCATGATGCAAATACATTTCCTAATGTTACCTGTAAGTACCAAAATACGAACTTGATGAATTGTAAGTCCCAGTGTAATATGGACTCAGTATACAAAATACTCACTGCACTGTCTTCTACATGAGAAGTGAAGTTACTGCGGTGTTATCCCAAAACTAATGTGATTTGCTTACTTAAGAACCTAGTCACTGACCTGTCTCAACACAACCAATACCTTTCCATGCAGCATGCCAATAGTACAGTAACCTTCCATACCCTGTTTGGTGCTATCTGGCATGATACCAGACAAGCACCTTCTTCCCATTTTGATATCCTGAAGTGAATTCAAAGGATATTTCATAATTACTTTGTGCAACCCATTTAAGCAAACAAATACCAAAGGGATAGACATCAGATAAGGTACATTTGGCGAAAATCATAACAAAGATGCAAAATTAAAATTCCCAAACTAAGGAAATTGCCAAAAAAGGCCTTGAACTTTTAAAGACAGAGACATCCTTATAGTTTTGAAACATCTATACTCAGAAATTCCAAAACTAACCTGGTTTGGATATTTATGGGTGATCAATTTACCTTTCTCCACACAACTACCGCATGTCCCATTACGGTGCTCAAAACAGCAAATCCACCTTGAGTTAATGCAAAGGTAGAGGTGCTGCTAGAGGTTACCAGATGTTTCTAGCACAGTAGTGTGGTGTGCGACTGTTTGTGTGGGGACAGGTAAGTGAGGAGTGAAGTAAACACTACACTTTCATTTTCCACATGATCAAAAGTTTGAAACATGCTTAGTTCTCTTGATACACCATTAACACATCCTCTTTATCTTGAATCTTAACTTTAAGGTGTTTTAATTGTAATTTATCCAATGATGATGACCATAATAACATCTAATATATGTATTATAGATCAAATATCAGGTAGAAACCAGTAGATAAGTTACAAATGCCTTCCACCATTCTGGATGTTTGCTGAGCTTAAAAATTCAAATTGCAAGCACAATTTACTTATAATGTATGTTTTAAAATATGAATTGCATGGATTGTGGTGTTCCAATTGTAGTCATCCAATGATGATGAGTACATTATAATTCCCTATATATGTGTTACATATCAACTTTCAAATGAAATCAGAGAAAGCATTACAAATATGCTCCATCATCTGGATGTTTTAAAATGCAAAAAGTACATCCTTACCACCTTGGATGTAATAAAAGATGGATTATTATTATTTTCAGCAGCCATAAATTTTCTCAAATATCTTCAGTGCCTGCTTTTTGTCTTTTCGGTATCTCCATCACAAGCTGGAAATCTTAGACAATCTTTCTTTTTCAGGATGCATATATAGTTTAAACCATGTTCTATGATATTCAAAATGTGCAGTCATCTGTTTCTGTGAATGTTGGCAAATCATTCTGCAAGCAGTGTACAGTTGTTTAAAATTTGCTAGAAGTCTACCATTTCATAACCTACACTTTATTTACACTCATTTACATTCTGTTACTATAAGTCTCTAACCTACTGTTTACCTCCTTGAAATTAAGTTAGACTGACCCTTTGTTGACCTTTCCAGTATATTGGGGCTTTGGCCCTGAAAACAACATATTTGTGTACAGTGTATTCTTGTTCATCTAAAGATGGCAAATTACAGTATTTTTCAAACAAACAAATGTGCTGTCCAATACAACTTAGTATGAAGGATTATAATATGGACACACCTTCATTTCACTGCCTACTGAATGTGTCATTTTGAAATCATCTTAACTTAATCATGACAAGCATATCAAATGATACTATGTTGTCACATGTCAAACCTGTAGTAAATGGATGGACGAATACCAGAACCATGGCATTGCTTGTCTTCATTGAGTGTTCATCATGAGGAGTATGAGTGGAGGAGTACTAATGGACTTTGACAGATACCCTTACTTCCATTCAACAACTAATCTCAGTGAAACACCTTTTGTTTTGTTGTTTTTGTTTTCTTTCTATTTCAGACGGCCTCATCAACCAACAGCAAACAAAGGAGTGTCCTTCAAACCAATTTTCAACCAATTGTTGTTATGATTTTGTCCATCTAATAATGATGAATACTTTGTAATGACAAATGTGTCGTATGTCAACCCCGAACTGAGTGGAGAAATACCATAATCAAAGTTTTCATTGCATTCATGCAGGTGTTCATATGGGAGGTTTGACTGTTTTGTTCATTAACCAATACCAACTGCAGTAATAGCAAAACACCATCAATTGTGTACATTCAGTGCTCAATAAGCCCAAAAGGTAATCGTTGAGCATGTGCAAATTCCAAACATACCACCTTCATCCTGGTTGTTTGGTTAATGTTTGCTGTAATAGTGTTAACTTAATGATGAAAAGCAGCTTAAAATCATGTGAGGTATACATCAACTATGAAGACATGTCATAAACTGTTTTTTGGTATGTGATACATGCTGGCCAGGTTATGAGTGACTGACGGTTGTTTATCGACCTCTCGTGAGCATTTGGATATGCCATTAAACAAGCTGTCTTCCTCATGGGTGTTGCATCAAGAAATGCTGTAACACTGCAGTCACACTTACATGAGCTTATATGATACAATGCAGTCCAATCACCAGTCCATACTTATCAGGTTTTAATGGCTCATACCATTCATTCATCCATAGTGAATTTTCTGAAATCAATTCACACTGCCATAACAAAACAATGCATGTTGTATTTTCATCTACTGATCTGCACTAACAAAATATGGGAATATGTCCCTTATGTGCTTGAAGGGTTTTGAGTGACTTTCATTGTCTTCCTGATGTTCAAGATATTTGATACCCAAGATATTTAGTAATTGTGTTCATCCAATGATGAGAGTTGTAAATAGTATTTTGTCGTGTGAAATTAACCCAATGCAGAACTAAGAGCAAGGGGTATGTCTACAAAGTGGATTATTGATGTGTTCATTACCCCACAGTAAAGCATATAAATGATATGTTTGATCTGTGATTATCAAGAATTTGTATATCATCCTGAATGTCCAGACAATGGAATTTAATACTTTTTCATCCAAACATGATGAGCATTCCAATGATCTAATATTTAGAACACCATTTATGCAGTAATATTTACAAATATGTTCATTCTGTGTTTGTCAGGTTTTAGGGGACTGTCCCATTTTCACCCTAAATGTTTAGCCAAGGTATCTGTTGAAAACTTGCATCCATCCCATGATGACCGTTGTTATAGCCTTGGAGGGCACGGTCCTAGAAATGGTTGAGGACGATTTGAGCGAAGGGTCAAATGTATGCATTGTGAGGCATGGGGTAAGTATATCTCTATGATGTGAAGTAGCTGTCTGGTACAAAACACTAAAGCAAAACATACAGCAGTCTGTTCATTCGGTGCTCATCAGCTTTAGCAATGACCATACATATCATTCTGGACCTGACAGTTCAGCCATATTAAATTTGTAATCCATCTTATGACAAGTTTTGTAAATGATCCTGTGTATGGTACATCAGCCAGACTTGAGTGAAAGTACCAATGGCTCACTTCGATGGAGCTCGTCGTAGACTGAAATGTGGGTTGTGACTGAAACTACGTATGATGTTGCTCACCAAACCTTGGCAGTGTAAATGAAGACTTACCATAAACATATCCTCTTCATCCTGGAAAGTAAACCAAAGATTGACCAAGAAAGGGTGTTCTAGCTGCTGAAGGATCTCCTGTTCTCTCAGGACATTCCTCACTGCATCCTTCTTGATACACATCGATTTGTTCATGTACTTCATCGCAAACATCTTCTTCGTATCCCGTTTCTGAACGATGCAAACCTGCAGTGAAGAAATGAGTGAGAATCAACATATTTACACAATGGCTTCAATGTAGAAATGACAGCTTCAAGCATCCAAGCACTATCTGCTGGTCCATCAAGTTGCACTTATTTTGGGGGAAAAAATCCTTAGAATTTCATAGAGAACTAGTGGCTCCTTTCCATTTTGCCACATCTGAGTGCTAAGAGTGAAGAGTTTTGTGAGCATTTGCATTCATATTGAAGAAATGAAGCAATGCTCCAGATTTGGCCTTAGTAGCTTCCACTATGGGTGAAACACTTTAGAGATAAATAAGTAGTGTTGAGTCTCTCAGAGTGAAAGCTGAACGAGGCTGGTTCATGGTACAGGGGGTGCCATGCTAGAACTTTACTGAAAGAGTGTTGCATGCAGTAGGTATGGATCTAGGTGGGGGAACCTGATTTTGATGATCAATGATTTTTTGACCACCACTTTTTTTTTTGGCCTCATATCCAAATCGTCTGATGAGCTGCCGGAAAGGGGAACAACAATGCGTCAAGCCTTCCAGCCCCTGTGAACCTAGCACCAGCAGTCTAACATGTACACTAGTTTGTCGGCCTTCAGCGGACAGTGTGTGTGAATCTATTTCTTTAAATCCTGGATCCGGACCTGGTCATGTAAGTTGAAAAGCAACGTTTCCCTTGCCTGCCGAAACGACATGAGATGAATGTCAACATGATGTTTTAGAATCCCTAAAACTCCCTGGTTTGGGAATTTGCTAGTGATGTACTCACCACTTATATAACCTATGCATTACCGTATTGACCGTGGTCTAACATCTGGAATTTTGTGTGTGTATCTGGTCACCGTCCTTCCGTACTTGCCAGCCTTCTGGTCTTACAGCAAAGTTTCTGCTGCGTATCTGCATCTTCTGCAATCTACTGCTATTTACATCCTTTTGGGACTATTTTTACACATCTGTTTGGATTCATCCTTCTGCACCTTTCCCGGGCCATTTTGGATGAGTTTCCTTTTTCTTTTGTGTGCTTTTCCAAATGTCTTTTGACATGTGTGTGTTGGGTTTGAATTAGGCTCAACGAGTGCTGATCCTTGTTATTAATAACTTGTTAAACTTGGTTAACTCACTTGAGGAATGGTTCAACAACATGTTACAAACCTAAAGGTGATTTTTCCTAGATGGTACCCTGGATGAACTGATAAGATTACCCCAATTTAGTTCCATCATTTACACAAAATTAATTTTTCATATTGCCTCATTTCTATGCACAGTATTGCTGATATGTTCAAATTTTTTCTTCACCTTTGTTGTAATACAGGATTTTCAGTGCCCATGTATTTCATACATATTTTCCTTTAACTGACTTTTAACTGTTAAAACAAAGGGACAAGCAATCAATGCAGTAGCCTGCCTAATGGACGTGTGTTACTCAGCTCTGACTGGATTCATAATACCAACATCCACTAACTATCACTTGGATTCTGACTGGATCTGCTTACAGATTGTAAAGCTATTAAAATTCGTGTATGCTGATGTAATCAATTACAGTCAGTAACACTCAGTACTTCCTTTCCTGAGTTTATAAATATTCAGGCTCTTTTGAGCCAATCATCAGTTGTTGGGAAAGACTCATAAATATAGAGACCTTGGATCTTAGATGAGACAAATCTCTCATTGTCCGCAGGTGTTTTGGTGTGTACCCTACATACCAACACCTGCTGGGAAAGTTATCAATGCAGCAGCAAATCACAATTCTGTATCATCAAGTCCATTTCCTTCAAACAATATTCCAAAAGCTATGTTATCAAGTTGGTAAAGGCTGGTAAGAGTACCCTCAGATTTTTATAATATGCATGTTGAGTGAGGAAGCGGGGGAGGGGGGTGGGCCTTCTAATGTCTCCATCTATCATTGACGTTTTAAATCAGCTTCTTACAGATTGTGCAGGAAAATGAAGATAGGCAACGTCTCACTGATGTACAATTTCACAAATTTCAATTGTATCAAGAAAAAGAAGTTTACCATGAGAATATTACTGGTCAATACAAATGAATTGCAAAGGCACAAACACGTACAAAGAGTGCCAAGTGGTGATTAGGCAAATGTGGTCACCTTGATAAATAAATCTTGGCAAAAATCATTCTATGCTTATCCAACATTTACAGTAGCACCTGCAGAAATGAGAAAAAGCTTAGCAATGGATTTATAGAATTTTACCTTCACAATCTCAAAATTCCCTTATTCCTATTTTTCCAGTAGACTTTGCTTGCAAAGACCTCCTGACATGGACGCCAGCAATGCAACTTTGTTGGTTTCATTGGACACATTGCAGTGTACTGATGCCGTCACAGATTTTGCCTAATACGTGCATGTTCATTGTTTGATGCTTGTGTGCGTAGTTTTCCCGCTGTACATATGTACACCACTCTGTGATTAATCAGCATTTCTTACAGCTGGCCCCCAAGAGTCAATTAAGACATCTGTAGGAGACTTTCACGCCTGCGGCGACGGACAAAATGTGGTGCTAGATTCACAGAATTTTGCTTCCACTGAATCCCCTATTCCCTCTCATTTTCCACACAGACCCTCCTTTCAATATATAGACCTGCTGAAAATGTTTGTTTGCAAATGTAGCTTTGTTAGATTAATAAACATTGCCACACATCAGCAAACTGAAACCAAGCTTCAGACAGCTTTCAAACATGCGTACAATTTTTTATTTCACGTCGGGTGCACTTCGCATCTCTGTTGTTAATCACTTTCATCTGATACACAACATTTAGCATATAATACAGCAGGAGTCAATTAAGGTGAATTTGTCAGCAAATTTTACGAATGCAGATGTGGACAAATAGCGATTGGTGTTGGTCTGTTGGACTTGTTAGAGCTTACTTTTTAATTCTTCTTCAACCTTTTCCTTTCTTCAAAGACCATTCTTTTTAACGATCTCAGGAAAGGCTGAAAATGTCAATCTCATAGCCAACCACCCGTGCTATGTGTTCTGTACACATCGCCAGTGGTTTCTTCTTTTTTTTTTTTTTTGGGTGTAATAAAATTACCTGTACAGGATGAAAAGTAGCCAACTACTTACACTAGGGAGAAATAGACTACAGATGAAGAAGGAATTAAACATTAAGTGACAATGACAAAAGAATTTAGGGCAAAATGTGGGTCTCTATGAGCAAAAGAGGCAAAAAAAAAACAAAACAAACACGCAATGTGAGAAACAGGGAACCAAGACATTTTGAGGCAATTCATGACATCAAAAGAGTCTAGACAATGCAGGAGAAGAAAATGAATAGACTGGGAAAGATAGAAACATTCACAGAGTTAAAGCAAATTGATAGCAAAGATTTGATGGAAGCAGAAAAGAAGTGAGAATGAACAGATACATAAATTAAAATGTCCAAACCCAGAGTTGAGATACCTTTGAGATCACCTACTTTATCACCTGATAGTCTGCAGTCTGTGTTCAAATTTTCATTAGTTGATTGATTTGACAAAATTTGGCTTTTGATCGATAACATCATCACAAATCCAGGGAAGAAAAAGGTGTGTGATCTAGTTTCCCACGGGGGCAACATACTTTAACCCACAAACTTAAACAATGGTGTAACATAATGTTCATCTCAGTACGTTCAAGATCACCAAAACATGCTTAATTTGGACTAATTAAGTCTTCAAAAAGTACAGCTAAGACAAAAGAGAAATAAATGCCAAAAGAGGCTAATGAGGCAATTCGTGGAAAAAAAAAGGTTGCATTCATTTGAAACTCTGGCATATGACAAGCCTGAGTAAGATTTAAAAAAAAACGTCTCTTTTCTTCTTTTACAGTGGCTCAATTTCTCCGAGAACTAGTTTAAATTTCACCTGTCTACCGTTTCGTCCTTCATCTCAAATGATGCCGCGAAGCAGAATTATATCTACTTGATGAAATAACCATTTCAACTGTTTTATCTAACATCTCTTATGTGGCTTTGTCTTTGGAGACTTTCCTGGTGGCTTCATGATCGTCAAAAAAACAACTGCAGCTTTGGTTTTCAAGGCATGCACTAATGGCAGAGCCAATCATTAAAGGAAGAAGAGCAAGGGTGCAACTTTTGTTGACACTTCTGGATGTAATGTCATATGTCTGACAGTTAACCTTGTTATGTCCTTGCAAATGGCACATGAAACTTGCCTGTGGTTTAAAAGGAAATATGGCACCAAATATGGCAAACAAACAAAATAGCTTTAATCATTGATGCACCATTCAGGCTCATCAATAAAGGTCTACAAAAGCTTATCTTCCACATCATGCATACGACGAGTTATGGAAGATGCATCATTTGAACTGTTGAGAGCTTGGATGAACAAAATATTCTTTCAAGAGCAACGAATACCTGAATTTCTAATTGTAAAAAAACTCATTTCTTGAAAAGAAAGTTACCAACTCTTTTATTTTGAATAAGCTAGCTTTCCATATCCACAAACAGTGCTTTAAGAGATACAACTTTTTCCTCTAAAATAAACGCTAGTTCCCCTTTAAAAAGAAATCAGAAACTGACCCAGTTTGGAAATTTATCCCTCTTAATATACAAGTACTCAATACTAGCAAAAACTCAACTTGTGCAAACTGCTGAACATCACACTGTAGCACCAGTCAATGCATTAACTAGTACCCTGAAAGAGTCAGAAAGAATTTATAAGAGCATGCTTCCAAAACATCACCATACGATTGCCGCAACAAGACATTACATCAGGGGTGGCCAACCTTTTTGAATCAAGGGGCCACATTGCCACCATGAACTTTGAGGCAAGCTGCACAGGCTCTAAGCCGACTTTCTGTTATCCTTCCCTTAATACTAGATCTCTAGTGGTATGGATAAAAGCAAACACTTGCTACAGGGGGCTCAAAACATTTGAGGTGGGAGCACAGCTTACTGAAGGTCCAAGCAACTGGTGCATATAGGTTCTGCTAATTTCCTGATTTTTATTTTTGCAAGACCTATGACTGTTGTAGGAGGAGTGAAATGCATGACATTCACATGGATTGTATGATCTGATTATCACATATATAGATAATATCTGTATTATTTATCCACCCTTTCATTCATTTTTTTTTTCTCATTCTCTTAAATTTTAATTGTGTTCAAAATGGGATTGGCTGCCACATGATGTCTCTCCAGTGGCAGCTGTACTGCAGGCCACGGGCTGGCAATCGCTGCATTCATTTAACCAGTAAGTATACATATAAGCTAAAACACCTGCTTTTGTTTACTCTTTGAGCTATTACATTCCAATTATCATGACACTAAAAGTAGTTTCACACAGACAAACCACGTTACTACAAAACACCTTATTGCTACACCAGTCATACACAGATTGTTCACAACATTTTTGAGAGTGCAGTTGACGTGTCGTGAGGGGTAAGTGAAGAGCTAAGTAAATCAAAAATGTCATTTGGCTACACATTCAGTTCTGCTGAAGCAGGTCATGAAACTCTGTTGATGAGAGCCATCTAAAGAGGTCAACCTTGGAGTTGAACACTAATATTGCATCTGGCAACCCCTTTGGTTAACCAGCTGCATCAGGGCAATCTTCAAGATATTTTGCTGAGTATCTTTATCAAATTCATCTGATACATTCCTTAAAAAAAAAAGTAAAAAGGCACTCGCACATACAGCATACAAGATTGAAATTTCCATCCACGATATGATCTTCTTCCTATCTTCAATCTAGTCAAGATGACGCTGTGTCTTTCGGCCTTACAATGACGTCTTTCACAAAAGGACAAATAACATGTCACTTTGTGCACAAGCTGAGAAGTGACTGCTTGTTCTTGTAATTTTAATATACACATCTTCCTTGATCCAATGGATACCTTTATTTACTCTTAATTGTAGCTCTGGAGATTCAGATAGGTCCAGTCATTTTAAGGGTGTTACCATTACCTCTGATTAACCAAAATCAAGACCTAATAAAATTCTAAGAAACTTGTATAGATAGATGTCCTCTCATGATATCACACACATACACAAATATAAAGGACCATAAGTTTATTCAAGGTGAAATGGGAAAACTTAAATTACTGGATCTAGGTCTGAGTGATTTGGAAATTAAAGGTATTCTTCACATGGGAAACATATTACCAGACAAGTACCAAAACATGCTATTGGCTACATAATTGCGGCAATTGGCTCTTATGAGCAAGTTTACAGTGAGAGTTAATTAAATCATTATAGTATTAATATGATATGATGTAAAAGGTGAGAAAGGTAAAAACACAGGCACGCACAATAGCAACAGTGAAGTTTTTTTTTTCAAAGCTCACTTCAGGAATGCATGTTACTGCAAACATGAAACTTCAAAAGTAACATTACCATACATGGAATAATCTACTCTAAGAATAAAAAACTAAAATACTTTTAGTTTCAACAAATTATGAAGCTTTGAGTAAAAACTGCCAAGTGACTCAGTAAGCAATTATCTCATTTGTACTCTTCACATGTTTTCGTCCTAACCATGCTTGCGTAACTAGCTCATTTGGTAACATTTTAATACCACAAAACAATTATATTATGCAGCATAAAATGTGGCAATGTATGACCTCTGTGTAGCAACGTTTGATTCACACAATGCAGTATATAACGTGGCAATGTATGACCTCATCGCAATGCAATACATAATGCGCCAAAATCACAATGCAATATATATTGTGGCAATGTAAGACCTCACCACTATGCAATACACAATATGGTAATGTATGTCCTCATCGCAACGCAATATATAATGCGGCAATGTTTAACCTCATTACAATGCAATATATAATGTGGCAATGTATTACCTCATCACAATACAATAATGTGGCAATGTATGGCCTCATCACAATGAAATATATACTGCGGCAACATATGACCACATCACAATAAAATAATGTGGCAATGTCCAACCTCATCACAATGCTATACCTAGTGTGGCAATGTCTGACCTTATCACAATGTAATATATATAATGTGGCAATGTATGGCCTCATTACAATGCAATAATGTGGCAATGTATCACAGATTCATTATTTGCAACAAAAGGTATGTACAAAAATAACCATCTCAAAAATGAATATTATATATGGCAAAATGAATTCTGCTGTGTCATATTTTGATGTGTCAATTGCTTATATACATATCGCCTAAGCCAAAAAGTTTGGTGACTGTAATTTATATTCATTTCTTGCTATTGTTCAAAGTCTCGTAAATATACAATGATTTAAGGTGTGGACTCTTTATTTTAGGACGATGAATGATATGGACAATTTATGGTATGGAAGATTATGGTATGGACAATTTATGGAGATATTCAATCATATCTAACAAAAAAAAACAAAACAAATGAAAATTAAGATATAAATTTTGTGAAAGAAGAGTATTAAACTTGCAGGCCCCAAACCTAAATTGCCACTTCAATGCAAGGCCTAATTGGGTACGTCGGTGGGCATGTTCTGACTACACATATGCATTGCTACATGCAATACAAGAATACCAGACAAGAAGTATATGAACAAAACAACAGTAATGGACAGAAACATGGTGTTTACATATAAGCTATGAAGAAAAATTGTAAAATATGCCAGTGGGTATGTAAGTTACAAAGTAAAATGATTCCTTGCCATTAAAAGTTGGATGCAATGGATACATCGTTCTCAGCTCTTTTGCACTGCTAACCAGAAATGCAAAGACATTGATGTGGTACACTTTGAGATACCATGTTTATGGTGTTAATAGACTGTGACCTCAGTTGACCTGAAATGACCTTTGACCAGATGAAAATGATAGAGATCACCTATGTTCACTCAGGGCTACCTCCAACAAAAAACTACAGTTAGACCACCATTTTCTATCTGAGACATGTTCAACCAGGTTAAAACACAGTATCTTCACAACTTAATAGAGGATGACAACAGTTTTTCTCTAATGTGGTGAAGGTGACCAAAGTCAGGATAGATCAAAGTACAACACAAGATTAAATCCCCCAAAACTTCATGATTTGAGAATGAACAAACCACATACTCACCTTAAATTTAACGTATCCAACGTAATCTAGCAACTGGCAATTGTGTGTGGTGTGTCGCTGTTCTTCTCTACTGGATAGCCTCTCAACAAAGAATCAAGGAAAATTGTGACTTTTTGCATCTTGTTGAGTCCATTTTAGCCACCTTTGCATACCTCTTTCCACATTTTGTAACATTCCTCATCTCTGGAATCATTTGGAAGACCTTTGGATGAGTATTTCTTAACTTTTTATTGCCAGTTCCTAGATTATTATGGTCAATACCAAAATGCAAATCAGGTGAGGGAAGTTTGTGATAGGAACTCTGGAATGTTTAAGAAGGGAAGCAAAAGCAAGCCAAATGATTCAATCAATAACAGAACTAACCATAAACACATGTAACACAACAACTCCATCAGTTTCCCTTTCCTTTTTTTTTTTTTTGTTGACAGCAGTTGCATTCCAGGACCATCCTCTTTATGAATCTGTTACATGATGCCTGCACACATAATGTTGTAATGGCACTGCCCAGTGCTGACAATCAATCCAGGTCTGGAGAAATTCAACTCAACGAGCATTATCCGACTTGGCAGCCATCAAAATGTTTTGAGCCAAATGTAACTATGACCCGCTGTTTTCTAATTTTCATCTAATTAAACTGAAATTGCTACCAGGGACTTCACTGACAGCGAGTGCAAACAAAGATACTTGAAGTAAGAGTTCTGTAACACTTAAAGACGTTGGCTGATCGGACAATAACTTCAGAAGAAATTAAGGTAAGGTACAGCCAGGAAAACTAAAAATCTTCAGCAGCAGAGGAATCCAATCAGGCACTATAGCCAAAAGGATTTTAATTTGTGTTGTTTGGTGCAGGTGAGTGTGACAATGTATCCACAGAGTTTATACTGATCAATGTGGATGCATGTTAATATGGCTCTGAGCCATTGATTACAGCGCCAACGTAATTTACGCTCTCGGAGCTGCATTTTTATGACTAAACTAAAGGGGTGATTAAAAAATCTTGAAATCTTTTTTGTTTATCATTACAGAGCCAATGCATCGGAATCTGTCAAACTCTTGCAACCACTGGGACCAGCTTGAATTGTCAATGAGAAAAGCACAAAGCTGGTATCGAGAATTGAGACCATTCTTAATTAAAAAGATTAACGGCCGTTAAGATGACGGCTGTTGCTTTTACAGGAAAATGCCCCTTTCATAGTCAAAGAGAGGGAATTCGGGTTGAAAGGAATGATCAAAAGATACTAAAGTACAGTAATCTGTGAAGCTGGAAAATGTGTTTTGACTCGAGTACAAATATGAACAAGCAGTGTTTGAAATCAAAAAAAAAAAAAACCAAGTGATGATCAGGATTTGCTGTTATGCCAAAATATAAATTTTGGTCTGCACTAACTGTATGCCAGGTATGTGTCATAATATTGTCAAATTTCACTTGAATTTCCACATCTCTTGGCATAAACAGCAATCAGAGAAATGTAATGCCATACTTCCATTGAATATATTTAGATGTAGACATGAACCAGTAAGGCGCAAGAAAAGACCATTCTGTCATCAAACGCAAACATTGTACACAAATATGATTAGAGAAACACTTCACCCTACTGAAGGTGGTGATACAGTGCATACGTTGGAATACGCTACATCTACTGTGCGTAACTTTAGATTCTAGCAAATTTTCTTTTTCTCATTTCACTATAAAATTCATCTTTGTTTTTATTCACTCATATAATTTATTCTCTTATTTAAAAATGCACTTGAACAGTAAAATGTACTAATCACTGGAAAATCAAAACTGCCCTAGCATATTAGACTTCAATTATCTGTTTTACTTTTCAAAGTACCATAAGTGTGATGAAAAGTTTTGCCCTTCACTGCTATACATTATCTGTTGCAGGTAAAGCATTTAGAGATTGAATGCACCTGAGCTGCACTAACCTGACTTAAGACTCATCCAAAAGAGATGAAATTATGAAAAGACACCTGAATCTCACTGTACATAGTATCTCTGAAACACATTTTTGACACATCCAACATGAATTACAGTTCTGCAATCTGCATACATTCCATCATATGTACTGGGGTGCCAAACATTGCTCATTTTCATGAGAACAATACACATATAAAGAGGTGGGTGAACTGGCCACATTTGGGGATGCAGCTGGGCCTAACTGGGACTAATTTCGGGGCCCTTCTTTGAAGTATTATCAGTTGCTGTGTTGCAGTGTGCTTTGTGTTTGTCTTTGCATATGCACAATAATAAACATCAGAAGTTGGTGTGTATTGACACAAACTCTCATTTTTTGTGAGAATACCACACAAAAACTATCCCCTGAGCAGTAATGGGTCTAGCACACCTATACATTGTTAGCAACCCATAATGAAATTCATTGCTTCAAATGCTGTAAAATGAATTTTTACATATCTAGCTGTGTACACAAGAAGGTTTCAAGATCTTAGAAATGGAAACAGTTCTTCTTGAACTGGTTCTCTAACCTATTACATTTTTTGAGTGACATTCAGGAGACAGGGAAGAAAGTAACTACTTCCAACTCCTCTACAGTATTTTCCTGTGACATTTCACACTGCTTACTGATCAGTTTATGTTGCTACTGATCGGTTTAATGTTGTCCAATGATGACTTTATATTGTTCATTGATCAGTCTAATGTATGTCCCGAACTAATCAGTTTATGGCAATCACTGATCAGTTTGTAATGCTCACAGCTCACTGATCAGTTTACAATGCTCATAGCTCACTGATCAATTTGTGATGCTCACAGCTCACTGATCAGTTTGTAATGCTCACAGCTCACTGATCATTTCATAATGCTCACAGATCACTGATCAGATTGTAATGCTCACAGCTCACTGATCAGTTTGTAATGCTCACAGCTCACTGATCAGTTTGTAATGCTCACAGCTCACTGATCAGTTCATAATGCTCACAGATCACTGATCAGTTTGTAAAGCTCTTAATTAATCAATCTACTGTATGTAAAACAACTAATCAGTTAATGTTACCACTGATCATTTCACGTTGCTCACTGATCAGCTTAGTGTTACTTGCTGATCACTTTACATTGTCCAATGATCAGTTTCCTGCCCCTTTGCTTACCTCTTGCTAACATTATTGGCAGGTCAAATGAATGCATTAGGGTACTGTGAGCAATTTGATGGGTAAGTACGTATGTATACCTATGATGTGAACGGATAGATCTATGGCACTGTCTCCAAAACAGCTTAGGTCCATTTCAGCTTGGTGAATCTTCGCATTCTAAAACTTTACTCGAATCTTCACCTTGCTATTTCTTTTGCATCCTTAACCACTTGGATTCCTTTCCCTCTATTTCAAAATTTAGGATTTTGGAAAGATTTATCTGTCCCTCAAGATTCTACAGTATACTGTGCACTCTCTTAACAGGATGGGACAGGGTGAATAAGAAGGGATCAGTTTTCCTTTACCCTTCATCTCCCAGTTACAAGCCTTTTTTTTATCTCAAGAGGAATCAGTTGTGTGAAATTCCATCCAAGTTAGTCCTCTCCATCTTACAGTATTCTCGAACTGAGCAGGTAAGCATCATCATGGGTTCAAGTAGGAGACTATTTCGAATCAATGGAACTGGCACGCTTTCAGTTACGTAGAAATTATTCGAGTTTATTCCAGTTTACGTTGATTTCGTAGCTTTAAGCACAAATTTGAAGGTCGAGTGACATGAAAATGACATTTTGGAGTATTGAGTACATTAATCATTGAAAATGGAAAAAATGGCAACAAATTCTATCAAAATCCATCAAAGATTGACCGTTTCAATGGCAAATTAGCGTCTCGCAGCTGCATCACAAATAAACATTGGCTAAGTATTCAAATTTGTTACATCAAGAGATGGACTTGATATGCCTAATATTAATTCTTTGTTTTCTCAACCTTCATTTCGAGGACATTTGAGAATTTTATCCACCCAGAGGGTTATTTTTTGAAAGCATGTATTTTCTTCTTCAGAAATATGGATATTACTTACCAAGGTGAAACTCAGTAATTAAGAGGCAATGTAGCAATGTATATAGACCTCACAAAAGAAATACTGACACTGCAACACGAAACGGCATCTACTCAGCATTTTTATGAAACTTTGAAAAGTCATATCCCAAAAGCAGTAATAAATATAAACAAAATTCCAACAGATTTTACTCAGGGTTTTGCTTACTTCTCTGAATCAAGCCCGCTCTTTTCTAGATGCATGTCACACAACTTTCAAGGACACTCCACTTTTATGTGATGTGCACTTCTTATTCACTTATACGTGTAAAAGAATCTTTGAGATCGACAAAATGTCACACACCTTAATAAACACGAGCGGCCATACATACCTTCCTGGTTTGGCAATATGCGAATGACTCACTTAATGTTCCAGCACAACAACTGCTTTCTCAGCTACCATGCCTGAAGTACTGCATGACAACCATTTTAGTACTGCCAATTGTAGACTGGACTTACTCTGTGTAGCTCACTTAATTGTCACATTCGTCCAGCCTTGGTGCATGTTCTGATGAACTTTTGGCTCAATTAGACCACATAAATGTTCATGCAGTACAATTTTGAACAAAATGCGATACTGTCACTCAAACAGGTTTTTCAGTCTAGAATTCTCTGAAAATTGTTTAAGAGTCATCATTTCTTGTTTTCTCCTTTCTATTTTACATGTGCAGTACACTAGCATGTACAACAGTAAGGGAGTGCTACATCTTGAAGAACCTGAGGTGAAATTTACAACAGATTCTGAGATGTGAGAGTCAGAAATGTCCTCCCCTATGTACTCTACAATACTTATGCTGCCTTAAAAAAAGTTAAAATCAAAGAACAGGAGGTACGTAAAATCAATTTTACCAATCGGATTTTAATCTGCCAACAAAAGAATGATTATGTTTCCACATCTGCACCATGTCAAGAAATTTCCCTTACAGATTTCTACCGCAATTGTGCTGCCGTACATGTAATGTTTTTATCCGAGTACTCTAACCAATTGTTGTTATTTCCTGTCTGCAATTCCAAAAAAAGGCCCACTTGTCAGGTATTAAGAAGCGTGCATTCTGTTAGGGGCCATTTCCTACCATGACACAATTTACACTGAAATTACTAAAATGCTGCAAGGCAAATGCTAATTTGAGCACAGGGCAGTCACCAGGTTGCTATGCAATTAACTACGACGCTTCACACAGTTCTATTTGAAAAGTGACCTTGAAAATGCTGGGGTTGCCCAGCTTACGCAATTGCGCGGTCAAATTTTCAAACAAAGATATCTTCGCCCCTAGGCATTCGATCACGCTAACGTTTTCACAGCACATACTCTGTACACTCCCCAACTACCCTTCCAAATTTGCAACCATACACGATCATCCAGCAGAAATATCAATGATTTTAGGTTTTGACCACGCCTTCAAACAACCTTCAGTAAAACATGTCAGGGAACCTCATCACCACTCCATCAATCTCCAAAGCTACTCCATGTCAATCATGAAACTTGTTTCCATATACGGTTATAATATCGCCTTGTTCAAAAGACATTTTAGTGATATTTACGTACTAAACAACTTGCATCACTTTCACTTGCCTTCGCAGTTGGTTGCTCCATACAAACCCCGCCAACTCTTGTTTCGTCATATGATAACAACATGTAATGACGTCACTCGATGTGAAAATCCGAGCAAGTCCACACTAGTTTACAGAATTGCATTGTGGGTAGCGTGTTCTTCCGTGTAGGCCTACGTATCAGTACGTATACAGGGCGTATGATATACCGGTATATGGAGTAGAAAAGAAACAGTGTAGGCCTAGCAACCACAGAAAGATTTTAAAACCTGTCACGAAAGTGCATCACGGCACCTCTGTTATCATTTTTGTCATTTTCATGTGGAAAACTCAATTACCTTTGTGAAAGTGAAGTATGATAAAGTTCGGGATTTCCATTGCGGATATTTTCGACATTTTCTTCGGCGATCAAGAGGGAAAATTTTCGCGAGTGTGTTGAGATGTGCAACCTTCGTTTGGATCAAATATTTGTGCGATTTATCTAACTTGGAACGATTATATAGGGCCGTACTCTTGGATCATGTGTTCCCAATGTTTTGAGTGAGTTTTAAGAGATAATTTGCTGTAAATTGTGAGATTTGAATAATTTAAAATGTTGAATTTTTGCTCTTTCTTGGTGAACTCCAAGGACGATCTGATATGTGCGTTGCAATGTTACGTAATCCAATTACCTCAACCTTAGCAACAGTACCAAATGGGCATAGCAACCCGTTGACTGAGGGGAGAGAACTCTGTTAAAGATGGTGATGTTGAGAGTTGGAGAGTCAACCAGAAAGTCAAAGGACTTTGTTATTCCTTGCCAATATTTATGATGAAGAAAGGATAACCAACATACCATACCTTCCTTGAGAAACCATGACTACAAAAAAGCAGTCACTGATATGTATCTACCTACCTATCATCTTTGAAGTTCAAGCAACTTTCTCCCACTAAGATAATGTGTTTAAAAGGTTTTCAAGCTATGTCCTCTTCTGACCCTGTGTGACCTTTGACCTCACCACAACTTGACAGAGATCATCTACTCATCAAATGCTACCAACATTATACATTTGAAGTTCCAGCAACTTTCAGTTGCTGATATCCTCAGACTTTCAGACTTTCCCCTCTGGTGACCTCAAATGACCTTTGACCTTTGAACTATCTGGAAAAGAATTGGGACCATCTACTCACAATGAACTACCTACATACCAACTTGGAAGTTCAAGTTATTTTCCCCAATTGAGATATAGTGCTTAAAAGTCACGCTATGTCCTCTAGTGACCCCATGTGACCTTCGACCTCATCAGAACTTGACAGAGATCATCTGCTCATTGAGTGCTACTGTGTTACCAATGGTTTAGGTTTGAAGTTTCAGCAACTTTCAGTTGCTGAGATGTTCTCCATAGTAGGCTTTCAGACTATCCCTGCTGGTGACCTCAAATGACATCCCTATTACACAGGAATATATATCCATAAATAGGAAACTGGGGAAAAAGCTAGATTGACATATAAAGTCGAGGGCGCATATCTGATACCCCAATTTGCGTTATGTCAAAATACCCAGAAATGTGGATATACCCGTTTTTTGGCTTTATCCTGGTTGAAAGCTCAAAGTTCCTGTGTGTGACCCCCTTCGGCGCCCTAAACAAACCCATACAGCTTTGTTTTCCATTCATTCCGAGGAATTCATTAAACTTTCTTTTGTTTTTTCTTCCTCAACCCTAACCTTAACAACAGACTCTCTATAGCTAATCTTGAGAGGACCAGAGAAATCTATTGAATTTTCTACAGAGGACCTAAAACCTATTGTTTCGGTCCTCGATCCCACCCGAAAACAAAGGCATACATACACATACACACACACGCCATCACCATCACATAGATTCGTTGCCTGCCTTCGACAAGGAATCAAAAATAGGTTGATTGCCCACTTCTCTGTGAACAAATTATTTTGCACGTCTTGTATCCTGAAGTGTAAATTTGCAATGAGTTGTCAAACCAGTGACAGCTGAACAAACATGCATTGAAAATTTCTTGCTTTAAAGAAAAACTTTCTCTTTCAAGAAATTTCATTAAGCATGAATCCATGTTTGAGATCTTTTAAAAAGCACATCATTAAACAAAAACAGATCTTGCCATTCCTTCTACTTGTTATTCAAGCATATATAGCCTTAAATCTTTCACACCAATAAATCTTTCTACTTATGTCGGCACGAAATCATAACTCTGGGTTAATTTGTAGCAGTCTGCTGGCAAATTGTCACCAGTAACTGTTATCTATTATAAACTTTCACCTCTTACATGACTCAATCAGTTTGCTCACTTTTTTTTTCATTACTATTCATATAAAAAAGTTTAGTGGTAAATTGTGCATCTCTAATGTGATTGTCACACTTTCCATTCTCTCAGTGATGAGGTAACTGTTGTAAATGAACTGTGATCACAGAGCAAAATTGAGGCTATACTATAAACTAACAATACAGCACACCAGAAGTGAGGTGATACAACCTGAAAAATAAAGCAAAGAGAAATGCCAATTCAGACAAAAAGCTGCAGACAAAGCGACTTGAATGATTAAATTTAATGAAGACAGTACTCTGCATAAAACAAAAAGAGAAGGGTGGTCAGGTGCGTAATAATCACAAAAACATGTTCACACCTGTTACACCTTTTCTATTCATTTAAATCGTAGAGAAATATGTAAAGTCCTTGTATCTTTGGTTTCGAATAATCATCACTTTAGGAATTAAATTTATGTAAAATATGACTGTCAAAGTTTCATAGGTCAGACATTTTCAAAGATAAGACACAACTAGGGTAGCACATCCTCTCACAGATCCAAATCCTGAGGGCAAGTTTTGATGCTTTCTGAGTACTGGAAGTCAAACAGAAAATGCGAACTGAACGAGAAAGTCAAAGGACTTTGTGATTCCTTGCCAATATTCATGGAGAACAGAGAATGACATAAACACCTAATCCTTCTTGAAAGAGCATGCCTACACTTAGCTCTTTTGACCACTGTGTAAGTAAAGCAGTTTTATAGGTTTCCACATTTTGACCTCTGGTGATCGTAAATGACCTTTGACCTCCACCAAAACAATAGGGATCATCTACTTACTATGAACAACCCACAAACTCATTATGCCATTTAAGACTACCCTTCTTGAGATATCATGTTTATAAGGTTTCTCACATTTTGTTCACTGATGACCTCAAATGACCTTTGACCTCCAACAAAAAAAAGCAGGAATCATCTATTCAATATCATCAACACACACACCAAGAATGCCACTAGTCACAGCTACAGTATGCCTATTGAGATATAGTATTTACATAGTGTTTATTTAGTGTTTCAGTTTGACTTCAGGTGACCTCAATGACATTTGACCTCCACCAAAAACAATAGGATCACCTTCTATTAAAATATGACCAACACACACACCAAGTATGAAATTAGTCATGATTACCATTCTTGAGCCATCGGTTTACAAGCAAGGCATCAAATACACACACACAGTATCACCATTGCATGGAATGCTTTTGCTTTCAGCAAGAAATCAAAAGTCCTGGGAAAGGTTTATACCACTGCTACCAGGTAAAAGTAATTGGACTTGTACATACTTCCATCCCCTCCACTTCCCATAATATCAGATAAAGAAGCTAACACAAGACTGTCAAATCACATGACTGTCACACTCTGTCACAACACAAGACTGTCACTTTGCATCATTCCTGTATGGGAAATGATCAAGATTTATTGCAGAATGTTATGATACCTATCTCTACGTGTGCACATATCCCACGTAGATGGGAGCTCAGTTGTGTTGATACAGGTAAGTGAGGAGAAAAGTAAATATGGGAAAATAATACCCCAAAGTAGTTCAAAAATCATATTTGACTAGACCAGCCAAATCAATCTCCTATGACTACTGAAGTGTGGTTCAATTTATGAAAATCAAAAGGATCACCTCCAAACCAACAAGCCGCTCCTGCAACTTCATTACTTCAGGTGTTTGACCAGCTTTTCCTTCTGGGATATTGGGCATAGCGGATCTTTCCTCAACTATAATCCAAAACGTTTAAAAGTAAAATTTGACCGAGAGACTTCTCATCAAGGACTCCTGCAATTTCACCTTAATTGATCCTCATTGCAAGGTGCAAGCAATATGTGCTGCTTGAGAAATAACGGCAAGGTTCACAAACCTTAAATGTTATCTATTTCACATCAAATTTAACAACCTCCATGGACACAAAAGCCTGGAATCACCTTCTCACTGGAGCTACCCATCCATGCTTGGATTTGTGGGACACTGATACCCACATGGATATTTCAGGTTTTCAACAGCTCTTATTTATCAATCAGCAAAATTACTGATGAAAGTTCAACAGCCTGACATATTCAAAATTTGGAAATTTTGACTATAAACTGGCATGCCTGGGATGATTTTTTGTTTCTTTGAACTTCAATAAGCAAAGAAATGTAGGCACTAACCAATAGCAAACACCAATTTGAGACTTTTGGGGATTACAAAATACTTTGTTCAAACGCATGAAAGGAACAGAAATATAAATGACAAAGGGAAGACTATGTTTAAAAGTCAACAGATCATCTCGTGAAACATGTGAACACATGAGCGTAGTATTACAATGCATACACTGTGTAGATCTACGCACTGGGTGTACGTCATCGCTTGCAGGTACAAGTCAAGTGTAATAATAATAATGGTCTAGTCTTATGCAGCACACGTATCCAATTTCAATCCGCAGCATTCACCCATTCCCCTGTTCCTGGGAACCAGGTATGCTCCGAGAATCCCAAAGATTACAGAGCAACCATCAAGGTGAAAGTTGTACTCAGGTCCCTTACAGGTCCCCCAATTAGTATTTGGGTGAAGAGAATTATGTTGAGACAAATACCTTGCCTATGTGTATAACATGGATACGAACTCGTAATCATGGGATTATGAGTCTGAAGCATTAACCACTCGACTACTATGCATATACTGTAAATGAAAACTCTGTTGATTTGCAGTGAAAAATACCATAAACTGCAATGCAGAAGTGATGTAACATGTTTTGAGCCTGTGCTTGATTCATGTAAAAAACTGTTGTCTTTAAATCTTATCACAACCACTATCCTGAGTCACATGACAAAGGCAATTGGTCACTCATAACTGCAAGTGTATTTTATATCAGTCAACAGAACAAAATCCTGATCCTTACCGCTAGATAATTGTTTGTACTAACTAATTTCGTACCATGGTTGACTGTCCTGTGCGATGGTTGTATAACATCTCTAAAGGAATAGCACGGTACATAACCAACAGTGATGACGGACATAAAATACACTTTGATGAGCAAATTAATTTGTGCCCTGTAACTTACATTGGCTTCAAATTATTCAGTAAAACAGACGACCAATGGTTTTTGATAAACAAATGTCATTGCTGTATGTGCTGTAGTGTTATTGTTGTATCCTTACTGTCATATTGGGATTGTGGTTGTTTGAATTCTTGTTACGAGAGAGCTTTTATACTGAATTGCGGTAGGCAGGTATTAAGGTGCTTGGATGGGCATAGTTGAAGAGTGAGTAATACAAAAGTATTTTGGACAAGCCCCTGAAACTATTAACAAGATGCCTGTGTTCCATACATAAGTTGCCGAGACACACCATTTTAGATGACAGAGTTTCTGTATTTTTAGTCTTTGTGTTCAGACTTCTATCACAGCTAGGATAGTGCACATCAAACCACAAGAACTCACCTTCATAACATGGTGGCAACAGTGTAACAACCTAAATAATTTTATTCAGTTCACACTGACATATAGTTATGCAAAAGGAAACACAGTGGCTCCTTTCCAGTTAAAGTTCTCATAAATGAGGAAGTAATACACTGCTTTAAGAGATGAGATGACATAACTTTCTGGTTGTACTTCTTGACCCCCAAACCTACAAATAACGCTCTGTTTTGTCTTCTCCTTAAAACTCCCTGAAGCATAGTGCATGATGCAGATAACCTGTCTTCAGATCACATAATATCCACCAAACCAAGCTGCACAATATGTGAGGACGTTAGGTTCTACATCTGAATATTACTTCAGCGCAGGTAGCATGTTTAGTTCCAGAGAAGTGACCCTTATTTGCGGTTGATTACGTTCATGTCAATAAATCACTAATTTAAATGGAAAAGTAAAAATTAAGGCAAACAGGCACAAAATTTTGACTGTGTGCCGCACGTGCCGACCTTCTGGTACGTGTCTGATTATGCCGTGCATTCATTTCATGACGATATCATTCCCGAACCTGCAACAGCTTGCATGCCGGCAAATTATGAACCTAATTGGCATACCTCAGGGGTAAGATGAAAGTCTATAGAACGCAAGCTCTGATTCAGAAGACGTTAGCCTCAGCGAGTCATTGCTTTCTGTTTTATGTGAACTTTTGACTTCTCTGAGCATAATAATTTTACATGTGAAATGTCCATTGATTTTTTTCCTTTTATTCATTTGGAGAGATTTTAAATCACAGCTGAGTCACAGGTAATTTTTTAACAAAACTATGGTACTTTGACTAACAATAAGAGTGTGGAGTGCATGCCTGCAGTGCATTTTTCTCTTTCATTCTCTTTCATTTAAGAACAACTTTAATTGTCAGCAAAATATGCCAAGAGAATATTAGCCATGCTGAGACCTGTAGATACATGAGCTGAGGTGCATACTGTAGGGTGAGTTGATGGGGTAGATATCCCAAAACTAAGACTGACTGGTTATTAACGAATGACCTCACCTGTGTCAAACAACAGTTGCACTCCCATGTACCATATGTCATGTGGTGCTGGTAACCTTTAAAATCACCTCTGGTGTCATCCAGCCTAACACAAGACTAGTGCCTCCTCCCCATGAAGCCAGAGATAGACAATGGTGTTAATGGTTACCAGCACTCTTGGCACAATGGATGGGAGTACAGTCACTGTGTTGAAACAGGTACGTGAGGTGCGTCAAACAGTGTGATAAACGTAAGGCAAATATGAAAACGCCAAGGCATTAACTGTCTGAATACAGATTGTCCCTCTAAGTGTGCCTTCCGACTGTCCAGATCAAATGCCAAAACACTCAATCTTTCCAAAGGCGAAACATCTCCACTGCCAGCAATTACCATATCCAAGACAAAAAAATGTTTAAGGGTAGGATTATTTCTTTCATGAAAGACCATTTAAGACGAAAATCTGCAAAGCAGATCATTTTGTCAGACAAATTTTCGCATGAAAGACAGGACGCATTGTACTTCCATTATATTTATCTTAAGGAAGACAAAACATACAGTAAGTGAGTATTGTAAACAATATCCCAAAACCAAACGTATGTGAGTATTTATACTTCTGACAACGAGACTCAATTCAGCTGCCGGCTACATTAAATAGAATTTAATCACTTTCCTTGAGGCCTCTGTGGTGAAATAATTTCTAGTACCATCACCATACAGTGGCTACCAGCGAGAATCAAAATACATCCTCAGAGATGAAGAGGCAGGGGTACTTGACCTTACGATGCACAACACTCTATTAGCATTCAGCATGGCCAATTTTAAGAGTGGTAAAGAAAAGAAGCAAAACATTTCAGATTTGCCTTAACAAACAAAAGCAACCAAAAGAGAGGAAAATAATCAAAAGTAACAGGGAAATATATGATGTGTACATATGATTTGAGTGTTAAAACTAATGGGGGAGTTAGTGTAACATGCCACTTTTGAAAATTAGTGGTTTACTGAGAAAAACAATAAGAGTGGAGGAGTAGCTAAAGCGAGCCTTAAGAGTTCATTGGAAATGAGTGCCAGTGACAGCAAATAGTGACATTTTTATTGACGATGACCCTAACAACAAATGAAATGGTCAGTGAACCTTCTCCTACCAAGGCCGCAAAAAAAAAACCCACTAAAGACCAACTGGCCATGACAAGCAGAAGGTGATAGAACAAAGCCCCTTTGTGGTATCTGGTTTATCCTTATACATTTTTCTGTATTTCTGTCACTGCCTGGTTGGTCTAGTCATGTTGTTTCATGTTTGAAAATCTGAAGCCCAGCCCCCCCAAAAAAGAAAATATGATAGGCCCCCTGATTTATGAGGGTTAAGTATATTGTTATTTTCAATGAGTGTATTTTTTGCAATGTAGGTCCTCTCATTCATGCAACAGGTCCCCCTGAAAATATCATTGATATACATACTGTAACGTTGATAATTAAAGGTTAATCAACGCTGGACTGTGTATTAGCTGTAGGATAATGCACGATCGGGGGTTAATGCAAGTGATGCCAGCGATAGCATTAAACCTGATCGGGCATTATACTTCAGTTAATACACAGGTCCAAAGTTGATTAACCTTGTTCATACATACCAACGAGATTTTGATAAAAAAGGTCAAAAAAAAAGAAAGGAATTTGATCCTTAAATAAACGCATTTTTATTGAAGAGGAACCCTGAGAAAAGGTAAACAAATTTTCAACATGTCAACAATATTCGTGTGCGAAACAGAAAGTAACCTGTAGACAAACAGAATAACAATTGACATAGCAACAACGCATGCTTTGGTTCGTTTGCGTGCTTTAGTAAAGTTCGTTTGCAACTTGCAGTGTACTAATGTGTGCATGCTGTGGTCAGGGTACATGTGTTCACTGTGTAGTGTGTACGTAACTGCGTGCTACAGAGCGTTGTACAGCACAGGGCCTGATTACCGATTTTGAATAAAGACAGTGCCAGATTCATTGAATAAACATTTCACGAAAAACATGTACATGCTTGATGTCTTACTCTCAGTCCTAACAGCAGCAGAGAGTGGAAGACTTATTGTGTGCTGACCCTAATTTCCTGTGAGTGTGAGAGTTCTCAGTGGGCTATGCAAAATTTCGGAAGTTTAAGAAAATAAATATGGTGGTTGTATAGAGACCTTTCAAGATGGCTATGTATTGCAGTCCTTGGTCCTCTTTACGAAGTAATTGCATAGGGAATTGTTTTCATACATCTCAGCACAATTTTACAAAGAAGGAAAGCTTATTCCGGTGGGCTATCAAACTTTTACGGTGTTCAAAATATACGGAAGCAGCTTTCACCCGACACAATTCTGGTATTTAGGTAAGATTAGGCTACCCTATGTCAGAGAGATTACCACTGACAGTATACTGTGCTGTTGTTACGTAGATGTACCTACATTTTACTTTTGAGTAGGCCTTAGGCCCTAGGCGAGGCCTAGGTAACGTTAGAACTAAGAACTACGAACTTCTAATCGAACGTTACTTAACTAGTGTAGGCCTGATACTAGTAATACTACTGTAGCCATTGTTTTGCGCAAAATATAGCAGACTGAAAACACACTGTCGATTTTCAGTTTTATTGTATTCATACGCCTGCGCTTGACTGTGGTTTAACAAGTTGGGTTACCAGCGATTAACCCACGGTCACCTGACTGAAATGGGCCAATAGCAGTTGAGGATTCTTTCCAAGTATGTCTGAACCATAATTAACGAATAGTATATTGCTTTAAATCCAGATTAAAAACTTACTCACTTAGGTTTTGTTAATTTACTTTCCACTTTTTCCCCATTTTTTTTGTGTGTGTAAAGCACTTTGAGCCCTTCGTCGGGAAAGTACTACATACGTACTTGTAATGTATTTATGTAAATGCTGTAAGGGATCATATACATGTAACACTGAGTAAAGTTTTCACAAACATACACATTCCCAAGCGCTCCCAGGCACATTTTTCAATGTCATCTGATTAAATGAGTTTGGGGTCTCCATGCATGCCCGGACATGGTCTTGTTCAATCTTCAGTCCATGGACTTCACATCATGGGAGATGATGTTCACCTTCTGACCACAAAGATCGTAACTTGAGGACCCAAAGAGAGGACAAATTTGACAATTTGGCCTGTGGCCATCAATTAGATTTAACCAAATACTTGTTGTACATCAAAACAATCACTCTAAATAAACAAATAGATTGTACGACTTCACCGATACAAAACATCCACAAACACCATATGATATTTTTGTGATTTCCGACAGAAAAGGACAACATATTTCGGTGGCACCAAACTTTTTCGCATCTTGAAACCCAAGGCTTTCCTGTGCTCCCTCCGTGTAAAGGCTCCCACACTGCTCACGTGTCAATCTTATGTTTCTTCTAGACGAAAGAAAATGCTCCCATTTTCATATCACCTCCACAGTGATACTCCATGATGCAAGCAGATGGAAACATAATCCACAGAAAGTCTCCCACGAGTAGCAAGAGATGGTAAAGTTACCTCAATGTCGGAAACTAGAGTAAAGCAAATGTCATATTGTCGATGGGAAGACCAATCGCAAACATTTTTAGATTCATATCACATGCACAGACACATTTCCAAAATGCGAAACTCTGCTACACATTATGCAACACCATGACACGCAAGCAACGGGAAGAGGTTTACGTTTCATCTCAAGATATAAACGGAGATCTCTCCGTCCTTCGTAAGACGACCATCGCGCATGTACTGGATCAAAGAAGTAAGAGGAAAAAGCAAAGAAAATGACTTGCAACAACTTGGAAGCTTACATCAAACTCGGAGCAAAAGTAAAATTTATGCGGCCAATGAGACACCAGCGACCACCAGAGATTATGACGATTGCCATAGGGTGGCTTTTTTTTTTTTTCAAAGAATCTCTTCTAGTGTTTTATAGCATTTATTGATTGGAGAAATATCTTCTGTGTAGGTTAACCAATATGTGATTAACTTACAGTATTTGTTTGTCTTTTTTCTTTTCATTCTTCACACAACCCTGTATATCAACAGAGATTTTTTTTAATTGTTCTTTACAAATTGCATCTGACAGTCTCGTGGTTTACATCTTTTATTGAGGCCACTTAACACCAACTGGAAAATATGTAGCTGGTTGCCTTTAAACACAGCTCTAACAATAAGGTATATATCTGCATCTATATATCGTGTTTATAACATCCCAACTATGCAAACCGGCTAGTGTTGGTCTCAGCTGGTTAGCCTTGAACTTCTTGCTGGTAACTGTGAAAAAGCCTTGGGGTGCGACCATTAATAAAATGGACGGTGGACATCTATGATTTTCTGGTAAACTTGCCTGTCCATCGTTACATATACACAATGCAAACTTCACCATCACGCAAACGTGGCAGACCGCAGTCTAGAAAAAGAGAGCGAAAGCTGTTTTCAACGGCATTTGTCACAACAGTAAAAGAGTACTTCAGAGACGTTGGGCTCAAACAGATGGGTCGATATCAGCAGGATAAAGTTTAAAGGATGCAATTGTCCATGAGGTAACCCGCTAAACAGAAATGTATTAGTATTAAGAGCTGGGTGCATGGGGATGAAAGGTAGCAGTGCACCACGTATACCAGAGAAGTTTACCGGGGTAGAGTGAAAGAGTGAAAGTATAGCAGTTGTTAACATGACTGTGTTTGATTGAACTTTCCCCTTCATCAGTGTCTATCAGTTGCTGCTCATAAATTCTGGACAGAATTCTCTTTTTTTCTCACAATTCTCTTTTTTCTCACGATGTTTTTTTTTTTGCTCGTCTGGAGGAATTAGGACACTGCACAGAGACGTCTTCCTCACGACTACCTGACACCTCATACGAGAATTTCAGTGGATCAAAAGAGGCAAGGCCCCAATGCTGACAATACGTAAGTCAATGACTTTCATTCAGTTTTAAGGCAAAAAGCAGGTTCCTACTCCATGGGATTCCAAATATCTATGGGTATGTAAACAGTACAAACTAATTTTGAACATTAATTTCTCTATGGAACAATATCATTTTGAGTATCTATGTAGAAATGTGGGAGTCACCCCCAAATTTGGAATGATGACAAGAGCAGGAGGAAGGGGGGAGCATGGCTGGTGACCCAGAAGTTTGGGTCTCTGTGAGTACAGCAAAAAGTTACACTAGTTTGTACCATTTACTCTAAACTGACCAGAATATGCTTAAATGTAGAACAGACATGAGTGATATAATAGAAGAGTCTTCCAAAACACATTGCTATTTGTCATATTTCCTGAAAGTCACCTGGTTTGGTTATTTCAACTCATTTGACCTGTCTCAACACAACTAAATGTACTCCTGTATACCATGCCAGGAGTACCAGTAACCTTTCAACATCATGTCATAGTGCTGTCTGGTCTACTGTAATACCAGTTAAAAGGTTACTATTGCAGTGGTGGGACATCTAAGTGCGGAATGATGTAAATAAACTAATAGTTGCCCCACAGAAACAGGATTTACGGACCTTATCATCGTATGACCAGGTCAGAATTTTCCCACACAAAATTTTAATGGGAAAGAAAAGGATACTGAGCTAAGATAATCATCTTGCTGGAAAATGTTTATAAATCAAACTGCAAGTTGAGTTGCTGTATACCAGAATGAGAATGAAAGTATTCATATAAAAAATCCATAGAAAAATCCCTTAACCCCCCCTACACACAGCATATCAGGAAGGCAGAATGGGAAAGAGGCGCTAATCTGGTATTGGACTGGATGGCACAAACAGTAGATAACAGTGCATTTATTGTGTCTGAGACAGACAGCAAAGAGTTAAGTAAATGGGAGTTGGTTTGCATTCAAATGCTTTCCAAAACTTGCCTGATTGTACTCGCATTCTTTAAAAAAGATCTGACATCTCGTACTTTTGTTACATTTCATCTCTGCCTCCCTTTCTCTCTAGTTCTCCCTGATTTCTTTGGTACGTAGGGCGCTGGTAATACAACCCTACAACTCCAACACAGGCAAAACAACATGATTTAAGAAACCAAGCACCGTTATGATCAACTTCTACTCAGCTGAAACCAGAGATTTCTGCTCATGTGACCAAATTTGTGACAAAATGCTTCCTGTATTATCCTCCTACTCTACTTGACATTTCTGCAGTCTCCAATTATCTTTGAACTCCAGCCAACACGACGACTGTCACAGGCTGCTAGGTGGTCCAAGCACTGGATTTGCATTGAAAAATATTGTTCCCCTTTATTAATATTTGATAAAAACTAAGGAACAGTTTACAATGACTGGGGGAAACCAAATGTTACAGAAAAACAAGAATCAAACAATTTTAACAAATCCAGTAATATGATGACGAGAGCAGCTCCAACTGTGGACAGGCAGGCGTCAAGACAGCAGAGGGATTTACATTGCAGTGACAGTGGTTCTTTTCTCGCAGGCCAAGTTAAAAATACGATAAAACGCCCTTCCAAATTTAAATCATACAGGAGAGATAATGAAAACAATTGGAAAACTTTTAATTTATACTCATTACAGAAATTTCATAGGGGTTTCAACCTGCAAAGCAACAATAAATTGTGACAAATGCAACAGAAGCAAAGACACGTGTGCTTTTCTTTTATTTACTTCTATTTCAGTTCAGTCTAAAAAGGGAGAAGAAAAATGTTTTCCACGATGAAGAGTAATCGTTATGGAAAGTGCAATGAATATAAATAGAGGCATTTACTTCAAAATTGCCTAGGATGTAGAAAGTTTTCACAGTTTGTTTTGCAAGAAGAAAAACAAATGATTTTTCCATCTTCAATGAGAAGAGGATGACAGTTTGAATTTTTCCAAATTTTCCTACAATATCATACTTTACCTAGTCTAGTCATTTATGATGTAGTTTATTACCTGTCTCTGCAGCACAAATGCACTTCCATTAACCATGCAATTTTAAGGTGGTGGCAACTATTTTTAATCACCTAGAATGCACTAGATAAAGACACTGATTTGCTTTGCGATGCTATTAAAGCAGGATGTGCTGTTATTCTTGCACTTTCAAAAGTACACCAAAGGACTGACTACACTTTGTACAGTTGTAAAAAAGTGTCAAGACTACCATACTGTAGTCAATTTGTCCAAATATAGCCTTCTTTTCCAAAGAAATGTGTTTGCATACAAGTTTCATAGTGGTATTCACCTGGAAGTGCTGTCCACTTATCACGGCCTTGTTTCCCCTAACTATATGGCTGAAAAGACTCTTTTTACAATAATTAACACTCTAATTAATGAAATTTCTCGTGAATGAAAAAAAAAGTGACAAAGATATTACTCTACAGACTGGTATCAAATGGCAGAGAATGATGGAAGATTAACAATACAGCCTACTTTTTTTTCCTTCAAACAGCACACATACAGCTTTAATTGTACTTGCAGGCACTTCACCTGTCTCAGCATTACAACTGACCACTTGTCTACCACACTCTGAGATCAAATGGTAACCTTCATTTTACCACAGAGAGGTTTGGATATTCAAAGTGAACCTTATTTTCGAGAGATTGGTAAGCAGAAGGTGAGACAATAAAAGGAGGGGGGGCTTGAGTTGACTATTAGATAAGCTGTAGCCAGGGAACAGGCAATCAAGTTATCCTGTTTTATTACAAAATGTACAATATGTTTACAAAATGTTCAAGTGTGTTAAAAATATGGTCAGGGTCTAATGGAGTTGGTCATACAAAGTTCAGTGTGCTTACACTAGCTGGATAAACACACCAGTGTTTGGATGTTGAGAGAACCGAGCAACATACTTTAGCATCTCTAGATAGTTCTAATTGTTAGTTATAAACAATGTTGGATAAATTTATATAGTAAACCCCTACGGTTCTTCATTGCTTCACACGTCATGAACAAAACGAGCCCGAGTTCCAACCCCTCTCCCCCTTCTACTGCCAACCTATCTCAGACCCTCATGTAATGAATACATGTTTATGCATTTATTTCACGATTTGATAACCACTGAGATGTGAACAACGGAAAAAACCCCATTACAGACTTTTCTTCAATTTTAATTACCTTTCCCTGAGCATCTTTTTCTTTTACTTATGCTGAATTAAACCCTTCCAATCTATTGTGAGTTTTCCACATATCTTGGTCAAGTTAATGATAAAGATTTTTATCTTCTAAACAGAAGTAATGAAAATAAATTATATTTCATGTGGCAAAAATGCACCTCAACTGCCAAAATACCTCACACTGTTAAAATTATAGCGATTCTATCAAAAGGGACACAATACAACACAAAAAGTGCATATGAAATTTTCTTTGTGGTTAATGCCATGGAGGCAACTGATTCAGTGGAGATGCAAGCCGTTAGCAAAATTGCACATTCCGCAAATTGAAATTGCTTCCCTGCTTTGCGATTAATTTACTGCAAGCAAAATTGTTGAGGAGATTTTCAATTGAAGGCACATTCAAGTTGAAGAGAAAGCTTCCAGAAATCAAGGATGGACACACAAGCAAATGAATTGTAGACGATCCTACAAATAGTTTGATGTGAAAATCAAATTTGGAAGAAAGAGTGTATACCAAAATAAACATTCCCTAAGGAAAAAAAAATAAGTCCAAAAACAAAGTCAAATGACTTTGTGATTCCTTGCAAAACTGCAGGGAAATAAAAGGACAACACCAACCAATTTTGAAGTTCAAACACCTGACCCTTTTAAGATACCATGTCTAAAAGGTTACAAACTATGACCTGTGTTGACATAAGATGAGGATTAACCTCCATAAAAATGACAGAGGTCCCTCTACTCATCATGAGCTACCAAGGTTTGAAGTTCAAGCAACATTGACAGGTGCTGAGATATCCTCCTTATAGCTTTTCACACTTTAACCTCTAGTGACCTCAAATGATCTTTGACCTAGACGAAAAACAATAGGGATCATCTAGTCACAATGGACAACCTCCACATACAGTTTTAAGTTTCAGCAACTTTTCCTCATGGAGATAGTGGGCTCACAAAGTTTTTAAACTATGTCCTCTGTTGACCTCACATGACCTTTGACCCCCATAAAAGACAGACATCACCTACTCATCAAGTGCTATCAATGTTGACAATCTGAAGTTCCAGTCTGGCTGAATAAAAAGGAACTACTCCACACAGAGTTAAATCAAAGGGAATAAGAAGTTGTCCCTGCTTAAGTTAAAAGAAAAATAATCAAAATCCTGCACTTCTTTTTTCATTTTGTTGTTGAATGTCAGTACTTCATAGGCAAGGTGTTATGCTGCAAAATTAAGCAATTCAGCTACAAAAACAACGATATCACCTGATAAGGAGCATTCATAAAATAGCATAGGGGGTACACTTAAATTCAGTTTGAGGTGACTGCATTTTTTACTGTCTCCTACAAAACTTAGAAGAGGCACAGTTAAATATTGTGTAGTTCAGTTCCTTGATTTAAACTTTCAACACTTTTAACAGTGGTATAAAAACTAGTGACAAGTCTTTACAGAGTAGCATCTAAACAAACCAGATTTTCCACTGATTTCTGCAGAGCAATGTGTGTGTGGGTATGAACTGAGAGTTACATGTGCCCATGAACTCTTGTTCAGCAGTCACAAAAGAGGAAATTCACATCAAGAAATTGACAAGAAAATATGACACTACATGCCTGAGGCTGATTTGGGAGAGTTAAGCCTCCATTGTAAACCTGTTTTTCCCTTTTACTAATATCATCAAGATCCTTGCCCATTTCTAACGTCTATCCTAAAGGATTCTGAAATGGAAACATTGAGACTAATAAACCCCCAAAAAACCCCTCCAGTCCTCTTGTAAATTGATTCACTTTGAAACGGGGCCTTGACGCAGGGAAACCAAAGTGGTGCAGCAGCTGTGGCAGCTCTTTACCTTTAAACAGAGAAGAACTCATCCAGCTATCTAGATGTTTGTGCATCCTCTGCTAGGGAGAAGAAGTGCAGAAACTTCCAACTTTGTAGAGGGAACTTTGGTCAGAATTCTTTCCTTACAATGCATGGAGGAAACTCCTCAGTCAGGACTTTCATCTTGCAATGCACTGAGAGAACCTTCATCAGGAACAAAGGTTTCTGATATTAAAAGGACACTAATTAATATGCACAATCACCAATATTCAGTTATACAGTAAGTAGACATGTAACATTCTGAAAAAAAGGGATAAAATGCCATGCATTTCTTTTAATGGATGAGGAAACTGCTTGTTCCCTTTAATTTTACTCCTTGTGAAGTATAGTAGTTTCTTTCAATTCAGCCATCTAAAACATACCTTCATGTCCAGATAAAGTGCCCTAAATAATGAATATATTCCTAGATTTTAACTGTAGGCATCTTTGGGACATCAATTTTCAGTAGCGATGATGGCGCAGGGTAAGAGGATTTGCTGTTCCTCTATCTTGAGAGGTATTACTCTCAACCACAACATATACAATACTAGAGGGCATAATTGGGATAAAACCAGAGCAAAAGTTTGTGCACACTCTTCACAACCAGGTGTCACATACAGAACCGTACCTGCTGACGGACATGTCCCAGTTCCCCCATGTGCACCGGCTCCCATCTTTGCATCTTCTCCTTTAAGCTTTTAAAATCTTCTTGCAATCACTCCTCAGTCTCTTTAACTAAAAAAAAAATTATTGTAAATTTCCCTACTATTCATTTGACAACAAGACGGACATAAAGTTACATGAAAACGAAACCTCTACATCTGCTCTCACCTTGGCACACGCTTCTACTTGGCAATAGGCTAAGACCTTTACACCTGCTCCCACCTTTGTGCCTGCTCACCTTTGCATTTAACTCTAACCTATGCACCAGCTCCAACCTCTGCTCTAATTAACCTTTTGCACTGTTGTTCCTACTTTGTACCTGCTACCACCTTGCCATCAGCTCCCACCTTTTTACAAACTCCAACCTTTGCATCAGTTCCAACCTTTTGCACCTCCCAGCTTGGCACCTGGTCCCACCATTGCCCCATTCTTTAACCTTTGTACCTCCTCATACTCCGATCCATACTGCTGTTGTCATCATTAAAACCATACTCTCACATCTATTCTCTACTTCCAATAATTCTAATCCTTACATTTACCTCTACTTATCTCATCTCTTTCCTGCCTTTTGACCTGTACCCCTTCTTTTCACGCCATCTCATCCTTTTAAGTCTGCCCTTCCCTCACCCTTTTAACTGTACAATCTACATCTTCTCTACATTCCCAACACTACTTCACACCATGGAAGTACTACCTCGGAGGTAGTACTTCCATGTTCACACTGGTTTTACCTTGCTTCCATTCTTGCCCTTTAAGTAAACTCACAGCATCACCTTGTACTTTCAGAATAGACTGATGCACTTCCAGTGATACTTCCCTAATTTAGAAAAGAGTGATTGAAATGTTTTAATTAGACAAGCTACTGATTATGTCACCAAGGCGATGTCTGCATGTTAATTAAGTAGACCGTGTGCATCGCGCAATCTGAGCGCACCTTAATATATACAGGTAGCTTGTCAGAGCAGTGATGCAACACCTATAACATTTGCCTGTCCTGCAAACTAAATAAGTGCTGACATTTCAGCAGGCCCTTTAAAAGATCTCAAGAACAACACAGGAAGGGACAACGGCATTGTCCAACCAACTCAATTTTTGTTTCATTTCACACAAGAGAAGCAACCTCCTTCTTGCATTGTTATCATGAAATTGACTGAAACAAGCCGGCAGCAGATTAAAGAAGATATGTGGACACAGCTGCTTGATACACTACACTTGTGCACCCCTATACAATCACCCACATGACCGACCCTTAACACAGACAGACATTGCAGTCCATCATCAGGATAACATATTAATGCATCTTTCACCTGTTACTGTATTTCCAAATTTGTGCAAATCTTTCTGTTTTTGGTTTTTTCATTCTCTGTTTCTCTCTCTCTTTTCCTCTTTCACTCTGAAGATTTTGTTTTCAGCATTTCAGAGTCATTTATGCAGCAGCGTCAGTAAGACTCACAGACATTCTTTGTTGGTTAATGACAGGCACTTACGAAGATGACTGTCTTTGCATCAAAACCCCCAACAGCAATTTAGAGAAGCGATTACAGCTCTGTTTGAAGTCATATACTGTGCATACTTAAAGAGAGAAAAAAAAAAAAGGTTTGTTGCATCCTTTTGAAGACAAATCAGAAGGCCAAGGGCAAACATTCAGTGCCTTTTGATGTTTATCCACCACTGTGTAATTACAACAAATAAACAGTGAAATTACAGATCATGATTAAAGTGACACAATGACACTAATACGACATGTTTTAAGATCCAACACATGTATGAAAAATTCAGCAGTAACAACAGCAAGCAGAGAAGTTAATGGCATAATCATGGACAATTGCCTGCGATATTCATCCCAAAACAAGCTGAGATAGTCATACTAAATACAGAACCTCCACAGTCCAGGCACATAAGGATGGCAGAATGGGAAGAGGCGCTTTATAGTCAGACATTATGCCAGCTGGCACGTTCTAGACATGGTGTTAAAGGTTACCATTATTTTTGGCACAGAAGATTAGAATGCAGTTGTTGTGTGTTGACCAGCAAGTGAGAAGTGAAATATTACTGCAAATCACTTACTTGCCTCAGCAAAATGACTGCCACAAACTGTAGCAACTTTGTTATGCTGGGACAGGTAAGGGTAAATCAATAGTAATTCAGTTATTTAAAGACAACTAATGATTGAACGGTATCAATTATACCTAGTCTTTTGTCTTGAGACAAAGAGCAAAGCACTAATACAGAAGCAGCCTATGGAATGCTTCCTTTTTTGGGCGGGGAGAAACAATTGTTTCTTTTTTTTTAACAATGAACAGTGAAACAGAACTGAATCAGCAGATAAGTGTTAACGCCGAAGGATGGCAAACAGCGTATGTTGACAGTTAATTCGCCACTTTACGATATTTCTCATTTCTCTACTCTCAAGACATTTAACATTAAACAGAGAGACACATGACAGACAAACTTTAAATCATGTGTTTGATAATATACACACAGGCTTATTACTGGCGCCAGAGTCAAACCATCCGTGCATTTATCAAACATAAGACGTCGCTCATCGGACCCGTTCACCAATCGCCTGATGTTTGCTTTACATCTGCAGCAACTTAGGGTTAAAGGGGGATAGAGTAATTGCTAAAGAGTTATATAAAAAATATACGCACATGAAATACCATCCTCCAGTTTGTCTTTGCTCCTTCCCAAACTGTTGTAATGTGAATCACATTGAGTCAAATGAAAGGGACGTTTTATGATGTATTTCTCTCATTTTACTGAGAGACAGCATCACACCAGCTCTCACTGTTTATGTCAAGTGAATGCTCCAAATTCAACAAAAACCCAGATGTCTCAGCAGGTACAGAAGATTTTTGGTGATTTTAATCAACACATGAGCTTGTAAGCAGTAAGCATGCATTTAACTCATGGAAACAGAAAACTGTAAACAAAGCCTTCTGAAGTGTTTTCAAAACCTGATTTGAGGAAGTGTGCATTTTTGAAGAACCAACAAGAAGGTGACTTGTCTTGCACATACATTAGCCCCATCAACCACTGGCCAAACGATTTACTCAAGTTTACACAACTGCTCCAGGACCTGGCCAGTTTCCATCAGAAGAAAAGGGCTCAAGCACTGCAAGCAGTCTCTCACAGAAGGTACCCATGCTCCTCTGACAGGTTTAGTGTTGTTAATGGCTGGTAACAACAAAGACTCGAAGGCACTTCAATTCTTGCAGTGAGACGATTTAAGCAGACAGAGTTTAAGACCAAGAGAAGAGAAAGTGATTTTGGATGTGACTTCTCATGAAACTCGTCACTGAGAGTACGAAGACATGGTTCATTGAGAAGGATGCATTAGCCCAATCTAAAGGCCAACTTAAAGTGAAAAGGTTGTCTTTGTTCTAGGGAATGGATAAGAAGGGTTCAGTTGTTGTGCAAGGACATGTTCATAACAAGTAAGGTAAATAAGGTATAAAAACAACAATTACTTCAAAAAAATTTAAATGATCGCTGGCATTATTCATGCATAATTTCATGTAAATATAAACATCCCAAGACCTTTCATAATATTAGAACTTAACAAAAATAGCAAAGACCATAAAACTTAACCTCCAACTCCTCCTGTGGCTTGAAATTAAAGGCTATTAAATGCTGGACTGTGCATTATCCATAGGATAATCTACCATCTGTGGTTAATGCAAGCGATGCATGAGGTCACAGCCCAAGTGCATCCGGCATTGGCATTAACCCACCAGAGTGTATTTTCCTACAGTTAATGCAGGGTGCAAAGTGGATTAACCTAGTTAATTATACATACAAAACAAGATTTTGATTAAAAAAAGACAAAAACAAAATAAAATTTGGTTCTTAAATGACCGCATTTTTATTGAAAACAAACACCAAGTAAAGGTAAACAAGATCCACAACATGTCAACAATGTTTGTGCACGACACAAAAAGTAACACTGAAAAAAAAATGAATAACAGTAGCATGCAAAACAATATGCTAATGCATTTTTGTTTGCACTGTACTTAGCCCAGTGCAGTGTGTACATTGTGTACTACTAGCGTGCTTGTCTACATGTAGTGTACGCATGCTGTGGTTCAGTGTACGTGTGCCTATTCACTGTTTATGGAACACTTACAGAGCTTTGCTTTCCTCATTAAATAATCAAATTGCTGGAATTTGCCGAGGATGACTAAACTAATTTTTGATAAAGACAGTTGCAGATTTTGAAACGTTGCATTCAGAGAAAAGTATACCTCACACAATTTCATTAAGCTTCATGCATAATGTTATGGGGCTTAGGCCTACCTTATTTGACTTACTGTGTATGTATGGCCCCTTTGACTGTGGGAATTTTACCATTGGAGTCCTTACTCCTCGATACAATTTTATTCCATAAAGACTCACTTTTCGACTTCTCTGTAAAATCGACAAAGACGAAATGATTCTGGTGGGCTTTATCAAATCTGCGGTATAACGCTTTCGCACAACACAATTCTGAAATTTAGAGAGGTAAGATTTATACTGTACTGTACGAAGAATTACCACTGACATTATCACTGTGTTGTCATTAGGACTACATATATTTATTTATGATTTATATTTTTGGGTCTCTATTTCACATTTCAGTAGCCCTTGGGCGAGGCCTACATCTACGAACTTAAAATCGCATGTTATTCGCTTCTAGTCATGTTTTGCATTTACATATACTGTTGATCTACGTTTTTATAGCATTCATCAGCTGGTGATGTTAATCTAAAATTGACTGTGCATTATCCATTCAATATTAAATGGTCACCTAACTGAAACTGGCTAATAAAGAGTTGAGGATTCTTACCAAGTATGTGTGAATATCGAAGACAGAATAAACTTGCATAGTTTGGATGGGATTCTAACAGATGGCTAACATACCAACGTAGGTGGTAATTAAAAACACCCTCACATATCTCAGTACAGCAACTGCACTCTACTATGTTGGAGTTCTTGTCACCTATTAACACTACACTAAACCTCGGTAGGACCTATTTCAGACCTGAGAAGGAAGTAGTATTGCAGAGTAACAAGTGGAGAGGACTTGAGCAGTGTCAAAATGTTAGCAATCATGTTTGCACAGTGAAGAGAGGAGCACTGGTTGTAGGGAAACACATAAATCCATAGCAAGCTAACTTAACATGATCACAACAAAATGTCACCTGAGTCTCACAATGTTACACTTTTTTATGACACTGTGTGTAAACTGTTGTAGATTTTATAGTGGTGAAACCATGCTGTTGTAGCTTTCATCTTTCTTTTCATTGCTACACTGTCCTAGTTTCTACATGTAAGTACTTGTGACCTTTCATTTTAATTTGCAATAGTACATCCAAACCCGACACTGATCGAGCCGACATTATGTCATGCGACTCGACTTCTTGTCTGGAACTTGTAAGTTGTTTCTAGATCTATAGATGGCAGTGGCAGCTCTTTTGAAAATAAAGTTCGTGTATGCTTTCAATTTGACGTACATCAATTCAAATTGTTAAACACCTGACAGCAAGATAAATATATGCACAACAAGGGTGGTTGCTACATTTTTGACAACTGAAAGAAGATTGAGTGTTTGCCCTTGAACAGAGCGATTTCTTACTTTTTTGTTATTTAAGAGCAGTACCCTATTGGAAACGATTTTCCTGGATTCTTCACAACCACTCATTCTTCACACACATATTTTTCTTAAGGCCAGTGACAATACTTCCATCAAACTGGAACATATTAATTGTAAAGTCAATTTCAAAGAAGAGGACAACCAGTGGTTGAGACACATCACATGGTTAACATACAATGAGACACTTCGAACTAATCAGTCTGTTAACCACCAAATTGTCATCTACTAAACTATCAATGCATGAGCATATACTCCCACACTCCGTTCACTATTCCCCCAACTCCCCCCTCCCTTCCTAAGAAAAATGTACTTCCTGCAATAGCAACTTCAGGAGCAATAACAGTCAAATATCACCATAGAGACAAGACATAAAAGACAATCATGCATCATTGAAAAGAGAAGATACATTACCAGGGTGTCAGGTACGTGCAATTGAATCAACAGAAAATCTTGCATCTCAAACAAGGAATAATTCAGAAAATTTGTCAAGGACAGACAGGTGCTGAATTGCATATTCTACACCACCTTGTCTGACTGATACCATAATTGTCGAGCACGCCTCAATGGAGATAACAATAAAAACAGTCAAATGGCCAATTCGCAAATGATTACCACAGAGCCTCAGCTGAACATGGGGATCACAAACTTCACACATTACTTCAAAATCAGCGATTAACAATAAACCCTGCAGGAAAGAAAACCACAATGTAAGAATGCACTGTGGTTTTGATGATGTAATAATACTTTGATCCCTCACCATTCTTCTTGCGCTGAATGTGATGCACTGAGATAATGAATATTAAGTATTGCCAAAATTCTTTCCTTCACATACAGTATCTGGTTAGTACAGTTGTTGTACTGAGACAGGTGAGGTAAATGTATGTAGTGTTTACAAAGCTCAGGTTAAATAATCAGATTTAACCGCAACTGACCATTGCCAAGTACAAACACACACTGAATAAGAAATAAAACCAAGTTGCCCATATGCATGTAAAATACTATGCACTTACAAACTGTGTAGACATATGTGTAAACATTTGACTCCACTATATTTGACCTGTAGCAAAAACACAATGTTCAGTCTGGTGTTGAGGCAACCAGTACAATAGTCTATCAAACTTCTCCAAACAATTTTATTTTTGGTAACCACAGGAGTGTAAAACAGGACCTATTCAAGATTTGTCTACTCATCGAAATGCAAGGTATCATCCCCAAACACAAACCAGCAAGAAAACAATGACTACAATAGAACAAGCATGGCATTCACCTGTGCAGATATACCATCTTTTGACACCATATTTACATGTCACACATACAGAAACTGCAATGTCTGTTGGTGAGGTGATTGTTTGTCAGGATTTCTGCTCTACAAGACAACTTTAACATAAATCATATACCTAGGCTCGGGTAGATGCCAATCTCCAAATTGCACATTGACCGGATTATGGTGACCGCAAGTTACAGAACATCCGGCCTCTTGTTGTGAGAGTCATCACTGCCAGAAACCTCGACTCCTAAATGTCATTTAAAAACAATATATCATTGGAAGATATTTTGAAATGTGCAACAAAGATATGGGCTAGAAGGGGATTCCAATCACTTATCTCGGGAATACCAGTCCAGGATCTGCACATTTCAAAACAAATTTAAAACAATTCATTATGATTAATTTCACAGTCAGTTTTCAGGCAATAATTCATGTAATTTATCTCATAAGAGGGAGAATTTGTGACTCAAAAGGGTTGCATTTACTTAAAACGATTACATAACAAGTCCTATCTTATTTTGCTGTTATGACTTGTTAAGTCCTTAACTGAACAAATTAACAATAGGAAACTTAAATATTAAAGGCCCTATATACAGATACACGTGTAAGCCTACTTCGATATTATATAAGTTGTTCTATGGCCTACACATACATTAGATAAGCTAAGCATATTGCAAATCAAACACAGCATCTGTCTTTCATTCAACTTACTTTCCTTACACTAAAGAGCATGAAAATAAGAATATAGAATATTTTGCAGTAACTACACCAAGAGTACTTTTTCTCTCTTAGGCAGATCATGTAAATATTGTCAATGAGGGCCCAGGGCTTGAGGCATTTTCACACTACACACGACATGATGCGATGTGCTGCAATAAATAAGGTGAAATAATGATACAATATGATGCAGTGGGATAAGATAAAATGGAGTTGGAAAACTTCACACTTATTGCTTATCACAGTGATATTCTTCTTGTGATAATACTTGCTTTCAATAAAATTACATAATTAACAGACAATGCCAAAATTTCTCAGCACTAAAACTTTATAAGGTCAACTGTAGTGTGGAGGCAAAACCTACATCTTAAAACATTGTATCACATTGTGCCACGTCACATCGCATCTAGTGGGGAAGGCTAGGGCCTAGGCCAGCTAGGCCTTTAGGCTAGGGCCTAGGACAGCCAAAGGTTTACCAACCAGGGAAGAACAAATGGAAACGTTTACTATTTTCAGAGATATCAGAGCAACTTAAAATTATTTGTAAATTGTTTTACACATAATGGTGCTTTTCTGTGTCCTTAAAGTAATTTGATGATATAGCCTAGTGCTGTTTTCAAGCATTTAACCTAACATTAAACAGGCCTAATCTCATAGCAGAACTGCATGCTTGCTGTTTTTCTAGTATCAGGTTAATATAAAACTTTACTGGTTATCAGATAAAGAGGAAGGTGCCATACTATGAATGCATTTGTAAACAATGAGTAGTATTTTGAACTTAAAAGAATAGTCCAGAACCAAATTTATGTTTGATATGTTAGAGAGGGACTTGTTCTTAGCATACAGGTAAAATTTTCACTCATTTCTCATGTTTGATTCTTGAGATATTAGCAATTGCATTTGACACATTTTACACAAAAAGTGAACTTGATGCAAGCAGGTGTGATGTGATGGATCCTCACTGATGGCCAAAGCTTTTGTTTTTCTTTGAAGTTTATCACCAATTGTATGAAACTAAACTCTAAAATATATAAGTGCATTCTGATTCAATGGAATTTTGAACACTCTTTACGCCTTTGGGGCAAGACATGACATCACCACTGCTTGCTTCAAGTTCACTTTTTGTACAAAATGTGTCAACTTTTAATATTTTGAGAACCAAAGATAGGAAATGAATGAAAATTTCATCATAATGCTTAGAATATGTTTCTCTTTAAAGACAAAAACTCATCACCCCAGACAGTTTCAATTCTCCCAACCACTTTCATCTAGTTCCTTCCTCAGCCTGTCTAAAATTCCTCCACATGTGTAATAAAAAAAAATGAATACCTGTGTACATTGTGTAAAGTGAGCTACTCCGCATCTTCCAAGTTTGCTGTCAGTCAATGAGCACTGTACCTTAGAACCAGACGAGAATTTTCCTTTCTGGAAGCTTGAAGTATAGCTTAGTTGATGAGTCACTACCTTTAACATATCAAACAAACATATCAAAGTTTGGTTCTAAAGTTTTCGTTTAATTCTGAATTCAAAATAGCAACCAGTGCAGATTCGTTTTAGACAACTTCCAGAGTTGCAAATTGTTCAGCAAGCATGAACTTTCAGTCACATAGTCAAACCACTGAGTTGCCACTGGTCAAACCAGCAAGAAGAGTGTGTCTGCAAAATAATGAAGTAACCAAAAAGCAATGACTGAAATGTGGGCACCTCAATTTTTCACATTTCAAACATGCCCATACTTGCATGAGCAACAAAACTTTTGGAAGGAGTGTGTAAAGTGACGCACAGTCTTTACGCTGGAAACCGATACAAGGTCTTTGATCAAATTCAGCTTGTAATAGAGCAAATCGCTCACAGTCATCTTTTCATATATATCATACCAGGGGCAGGGGAGGCTGTTCAAGGTATCATCTATTTTCAACCCTATCCAACAACACCCTAGGGACAGGCTAAGGTAGCTTAAGAGACCCAATCCCCCAGTTCACCAGGATTTTTTTTTTTCGAGAGAAGTGCGGGTCACCTCCGAATGGCTGTTGCTAATCTACCTATTGTACAAGTATTCCACGTATGATTTCCTGTAATCAAACTCACAACGCTACTAAATTTCAGAGTGGGGGAGCATGGGACGCTATGAAAATATTTTGATAATATGTCAATATTGAGGGGAATTAAGGGTTTTTCATTCAGTGAAATACAGTACCTTTTATCATTTGGAGGAGTTTACTAGCAGAGTCTAGGAAGGGCAATTTCATGCCATCTACAGGGTTATTTTGTATCGCAAGATTTTCTAATATCCTCCACAACAATCAATAGCATCACTCTACTTAGGTAGTCTTCCCACAATTCTCAAAAAAGATTCACAAAATTAAGAAGGCTGTCAAGACTGTACATACATAGACAAATATTTTACTAAAACCTTACACTGTAGCGGACAAACAAGCTGCATATAGGTAACCAAATGAGTTACTGCAAAGTTGACTTTCTTTTTGTTGGTTGTAATAACTGAGGACATAATGTCAGATTGAATCAGTAGACCTACATCTGCATGAAATAAAGTCACATATTACAAAAGAATGAATTGAAACAAACAATTACCTTCTGAGGCATTTAAACTGAAACAATTGAAAGTGTTTCTAGAGCATGTTAAAACTAAAGATCAATATTCATAGAGAAAACCACCGCATAGCAGATGAGGCGAGCCTTGTTAGGTACACCTAGCCTAGATCACATGGTACGATACGCACCAATTCTACACACAGTGATGAACAGATCAAGGCCCAGACAACTTACAATGAAAACCTGTATGACTACGAAACTAAACTCACAACCTGACTACTTACATTGCGTATGTTACATTTAGCTACGCCCACTGTTAGATTACACGAGGTATTGGCTGTGTTAAAATGCTGTCACATTGGGAAGCTATCCTGTTCATTACTACAACATTCTGAGAGTATTCAATATACCATGACCGGATATGATTCATCAAATTGTGGCAGTAAATTATCATTTAATGGTGCGGAAAGACAAGATTCTAAGACGGATTTGGTTTAGCTTTGCAGACGCCTCATCAAGCTGTCTTCGAGAAGCAATTATCCAGTCACACCAAACAATTAAAAACCACTGCAAGTTTAATTGTAGCCCTGCAATGTATTTGCACTTCAATTCTGGTCACATTTTAGCAACAGTGAGGGTATAGTGGCTTGCCACCTTAAATGCAACCAAACACATGGCTGTCAATAAATAATATCACCTTGAATGCGGTATTGTTTGATGTACAGAACAGTACAGAAAATTTTAGTCATACTAACAAAAGCTTACTATCCTCCAAATTAGGGATGAACCAATAATCGAATCAGAAGGTGGATCGGGCTGATGTTCAGCACTATTGGTAAAGCATCTGATCACTGAAATGAAGACGCCGAGGTTCAGCAAACAGAAACATATTTGCACCGGGGAACCTACTGATCTGTGAACCTGGACAATGGTTGAAAAATGCCCCACAAAGAATACTTTTTATTTGAAAAGGTATTTAATGCCTGTAAAATGTGTGATGGTTTTGGAATCATCACAAAAGCACTCGCGAGACTACATCATACATTAGATGAAAATTTTCCAGGGGAGAACACACAAGAATATCAGATCAGTTGGGACATTGGCCAATGTTGTGATAAAAATATCAGTCATTAGATCTAAAGAGAAAAGGGATATGATTACATAACCCCTACTCGAAATAATGGAATTCCATTGGCAAAATCAAATCATACATAAGTAGAAAGTTTCCCAGATGGCATTGTGAAGGGCATATTATACCAATATTGTGATGATTTTTACTATCGTTGATATACCACATTTGGGAGAAAGAAACTCTACGTAAAGTATCAGGGACAGTTAAACAACTTACTAGTGAAATGTGGGAAATCCACAAATAAAGCCATTTCCTTCAATGTTACTCTTGTCTTCACATCATTTTAGAATCAACTACAAATATCCTGTTACCTGTTATCAAGTTACCTGTCCTTTCCAGGGGGCTGCCATTTAGATCTGAATGGCGGCTCCCTGTACTGTCACGGCAACTTTGCTCTGCGCTACCATGCGCAGAGAAGTTGGTCCGCACCCGCGAAATCATAAGGGGTAGCACCCTTTATCATGAAAGTCACGGTTGACTCTGAAAATGCAGTTGTTGTGTTGGTACGAACAAAAGTGTGAATAAAGGAAACATGCACTTTTCTGAACTATGTGTCCCGATTGGTGTAAAAGATTTGTACCATACCATCCATGACCCCAATTCCATCTCATCCCACCAAGGACCACTTCTTTTGAGTTGTGAACCAGTCAACCTTTCTTGTAATCTTCAAACCCAAGTGAAATACTGTATTTCTTTCTCTGGCTTGTTTCAATATCACAGCAGCACAGAAACAAACAGAAATGAATACGAATAGGTGGCTTTACAGAGGATTCAATAGGAGGAAAAATTTAAACACTCCCACACTTTCAGATAATTATCACTGATGTTAAAACTAATAAAACAAAACATATCATGAAAAAATGTGGCTTTGCAGCTGAGTCATGGTTTTCATAAACTTTCACAAAGTTCCTTACTTCAATAACCTTTCCTTCTGATAATACTGATAAACATTTGATAATCAATCACAATTTGCTCCACAAAGGGAACCAGTACTGTAAGGTCAAATCACCAGGGTGCAATGGTACAACATTTATGAAAATAATTGCCAAATAATTTCCAAATTCAACAAGAAAATAGACTAGGTAAGATTAAATCAACACATTGTGGTCAGGGAATGACCTCAATGTGGCTACAATTTGTAAGGTACAGTACGGCTTATTACATAATTTTGTCAGTAAGAGAGCTCGTACGTGAAAATAATGTAGGACAGAAAACTTCTGTAGAACGTTTGCCAGCTGTTCACTCAGCCACACATATTCCCCAAAATGCAAGCACATACAGTGCTTATCAGTATAACCAGGATTATTGCTAGCATCAATGCATACATCAATACATACACAAATACCACTGACATGCAAACAGTTATTTCCATGCTAGTTCCCAGTCATTGGTAGGTAGCCAAAAACTGTATTTAAGCAGTATTCTGTTACACATTATGTAAGGAAGTGATGACATCTGCCAGTTAATTAACACATGAAACTGCCTCTATCTCTATCTTTACTGCCTCAATCCACACGCCACCCCCAAATCTTTCTGACGCTGCAAGCTGGTCGCATCCCTATGATGCAGTAAACTCTTACGACAACAATCAGATGCACCCCAGCAATAATCCAAAACAAGTTACCATACAAAAACTTGCCGAAAACTAGGTCGCATACATCCTGCACGACACTCGTGAATGATTGGTTATTTGGGAGGTACTGAGTGACAAATTTGTTCCCTGTATACTTATGCATTTAATAGTGCCATCTGCCTATTATTCTGAGATGTTCTGAGAAACAGAGCCATAGTTAATCTCATCAGGACTTGCTTCATGGCTGATTGAATCCGTGATCAATCAGGCTATCCCTTTCACGTCTGTCTTCTCTCCTTCGCACCCTTGGAGACGAAGATACACAAGACACCCTCGCAGTGAAACCCGAGACGTGAGAGGGTCCTCAGGAGATCATTGTGGAAGATATATCATATGGGAACAGTTCCAAGTACATGCAAATGATGTCACAAATAGGTAACTCCCTCCACTTACACGGAATCAAACGTAACGGATAACAAAATTTCTGCTATCCAGGACTCATAAAAAACAAAAATTCCTGACCTTTCTGGAAACATATTAACAGAGCAATCACAGTACATGCAGAGAAAATTTTGACTGCATGTGCTTAAGTCACCTTTGATGAAGGAACTTGGCACAGCGATCTCAAATAACAAGGCTGGTTCTCGTGCACAGCTAACAACCCACTACAGGGTTGTGCACAAGTGCATTGTAAAACTAGCAATCTACAATCACTGCATAATTCCTTTTCAGATGATATTTGATGAAACTTATACTTCTGAAGATATTTTTGTGCATCTGTTCATGATGTAATACCAAACTAGATGGCCAAGGGTTTGATGGATTGCACAGGCACACAAGAGCAAATTACTGCAACTTTGTTTCACTAGACACAAATGATGAATAATTAACTACAGTATTTCCATCAAATACCAACTGAGTATGTTGGCAGTAGTTGTGAGGTAAGCAGTTGTAAAAACAGGAGGTTGAACTCCACCCATCTGGCAGTCGCTCTGAAAGGTTGGTGCATGCATAATGACGTAAAGTCAGATGTAGCGTATATGGACCCTTCTGGATCACAAATATGGCCCTCAGTAGTAACTTTTGAACACTTGCACATACACACAGGTGAAGAGGATCCGGTATGAATGTGCAGAGTATAACAATTTTGATACAGATTTGCTTCCCAACACAACAAAAAAATATTTTCTTCATGTAATCTGTTCATCGATACACAAACATGAGTCTATTTTTGCAGATCATTACACTGTAAACAGTGGCAACTACTGTAGTTAGCTGCAAAAAACTTCGGAAAGTTAACCCACAAGTTAAACCTTAACCCACATCATCACCATTTCTTTCACAACAGGTTTTTCAATTTTTTTAATATCACTCATCCCTCTCTAATTTCTCCATCCTCGCAACACAAAACTTACAAGGAATACATTGCCACTCCCCTTACAGCAGAATAAAGCTAAGATATCAACTGCTTTAATCATCTCTTTGATGTTTACAGCTCAAACACACTGCCCTCACAGTAGTAGAAGAAGTTCACCAACCAGAAGCAAAGACCACCCTTTGATGAAAGGAAATGCCCGCTTCACAGCCAACCATAATGGAAAAAAGTTTACCGCCACCGATAAAAGTCAACTACAAGTAGCGATGCCCTTGGGTGAATTATCGGGTTATTAAAGGAAAAGTGCATTAATCCGGTTCGTCAGCTAGCTGGCATTTCTGCATCCAGACTTACTGTAGGTCAAGCACATAAGGTACAACATACATTAGAAAGGGATTATGGTTGGAAAAGTTAATGAGAAACCGATAGTTGTCTCACATAATTTCTCCTCCGACGCTGGCAAAGAGGTTCATCTGTTTGCACTTTACTGGTGTATCAATGTTAAAGAGCTAACATGAAATACCACCTTGCCTCAAAGGATTAGAAAAATTTTTAAGCAGGATGTGCTGTTTGAGGAGAAAAAATTGTCTTTGTCATTAATCTTCCATCTTGCTTTTCCATTTGATTCCTAACTGGAAAAAAAATTCATCTATATCACTTTTCTTTCAAGACAAACACCACGTAACAGAGTGATAATCACAGTAGAAAGAAGATTGACTATGTTTCTTTGGCTTAACTCTTACGCAAGGAAAAATGTAGATATTTGCGGGGAGGTTTTGTATGTTTACCAGAGGAGCCAGTTCTGCTAAACTTGTTTGTTCTAAATTTGGACATTTCTATTTCTTTGCAGACAAATAGATCATGGAGTAGCCTTTAGGAAAGCTTCCCAGCCTTTAGCAAAGTGGCTAAAGACTGGCAATACACTCTCTTCCGTGGGACGTTGAATGGCAGTCCCGGCAGCAGGTTTGGGTATGTATGGGAGTGTTGGTTCGTTACCTGCCTTGTTAGCCTCTGAGCACTGATCGGAAAGAGTGAATGAAATTCACCAGCGTTTATCCACGATCAAAATGGAATACAATCTCTCGATAAGCACTCATGCTTTCTGATCCTTAAATTCTAAACTAAAGTAGTATCGTACTGTTTACAGCTTTTTACAAACATAAGAAGTATAGCCAGTTCTTTCGTGCACTTTTAGAAATGCAGGAATAACAGCAGATCCAGCTTTAATAGCAAATTCCAGTCAAATGTAATCAGTTGGGATCGAGAAACATCTTCAAAGCTTCTGAAGGTTTTATTCCAAGAAATAAAGAAAATTGCAGAAGTTCATTCAACATTGCAATAAATCTACAGTGAAGATTCATTATAACATGAACAACTTGTTCATCAAGAGGATACTTTCAGTTACGACTATTTGATTGTCAAGTGAGGCCAAATATGTTTTATCGGAACCAAGCTTAAGGGGACTGACTACCTCGCACAGTTCTAACTTTTATGTCTCTTCGAATGACTTACAGGCAAACCAGAGGAGGATGGAAACATGTCACAAATAATGACGTTGAAATGACAAACAGGAGGATGGAGACGTGTTACAGATTATGACATTGAGAGGACCAACAAGACAATGGAGACAAGTTACAGATAATGACTTTTGGATGACAAACAGAAGGATGGCAGAAAAGTTGATTATAATTACATTACAAAGACAAACAGGAGAATGGGAGAGGAGTTGTAGATAATGACGGTGAGAGTCCAACAGGAGATTGGAGATGAGCTACAGATAATGACTTTGAGAAGACAAACAGGAGAAATGATGATGACTTACAGCTTATTGGGATGAGCGGGAGGGTGAGGACGAATCACAGATAATGACATTCAGAAGACAAACAGGAGAATGGGAGAAAAGTTATGACGTTGCAAAGTCAAACAGAAGAATGGAGATGAGCTACAGATGACAGCATTGAAAAGACAAACAGGAGATGGAGACGAGTTACAGAGAATAATGTTAAGAAGACAAACATGAGAGTGGGAGATGAGTTATAGATGAAGGCATTGAGAAGTCCAACAGGAGAATAGAGACGTGTTACAGATAGCAAATTTGAGACGACAAACAGGAGAATGGAGACAAGTCATAGATAATGATGTTGAGAAGACAAAACGCAAAATTTGAGACATTTGTTACAAATGATGGAATTGAGAAGACAAACTGGAAAAAGTCAATCATTCACTCACCTTGCCAAAGCTCCCCTTGCCAATGGCCCTCAGAATCTGGAAATGATCAAAATTCACTGCAAAGGAGAACAAAATTGAAATTGAGAGGAAAATGATCTGAAAATTTACAAAATTAACTTCAGGTAAATTCAAAACATTTAGATCAACTGGAATTTTGCAAAACACTAAGTTAACACAAGAACACCTAAACAGCGATTATACCTCACAGGTAGAACCCTCATAAATACAAACTTGACATGCATCGAAGTCTTCACAGGATGGCACCCTTCTGAAAATTTTAGGATCGTTTAAGTCAGAATTCTAGAATTAGCAAGAAATGAGTAAGAATCATCCTCATTAGAGTCTGGAAGTTGGATTTCAAGGTTAATTTTGACTTCACCGATGCTTTAATGTGACTAAATCCTTACTCTGCTTTGATTTAGACAAGGATGTTTTACACCGGAAGACAACCATAACAAGCTTAAGGATAGACAAATTCTGATTTCTGTCTCATTTTGTGGATTCTCCAGGTAGGGCAAAGAATCACTTCAAAAAGAGGGATGACGACCCAGGATAATCATCCAAGACCTGTAACAAGGCAGTTTCCTTGGACAGCTAATCTTGGCTGTCAATGAATGAAGCAAACTTTAATTTCATGATCTACAACTTTTTTATACTTATTTTTCAATTTAACTTGATTTTTGAAGTACTTCTAGTTTTTTGAAGGTTCCATACAGAATACACAATGATAAAGACTACTCTAAATCAATCACTAGGCAAAGGGAACGCCAAACGGACATTACTTTATGCATGGAGTCCACGACTAGGTGATTCAGACAGCGGAATCCAAAACACTGTCTGATCTCGTGGTGTGCTTGACTTGCACTCGTCACATTTTGATCATGACTCAGATCAGAAATCAATGGAAAATTCAGTAATTGCAAAAATTGTTCAAATTTGAACCAAGAGCTTTGGGTCATGCTCAGACTAAGTGTTTTTTCACTCCACACTGCTTGTCAATATTTCTTTATGACTGCAGGTACGACCTTGAATTGATTCACAAATACACAAACCTACTTGTACCTAATTCATCTAATTCCTTAATCAAAGCTGTACCCTTCGCGAAAAATTCTCAAAGTGGAGGCTTGTGATCTCTAACCGTGGCTACTTCTCCTGCCACTTTAGACAGGAGGAAACAAATGAAGGCTGCAGCATTTACGCAAAGCTGTTAATGGCCGTGAAATTGGACGTGATTGAACAAAAAGAGCCCTTGAGCCAGAGACTGACGGACTGAAATGTTACGCTAGCATTGCCATGCTGTTCTTCGTGTTAGAGTGTTTCCACTGTAAACATCAGGCAGAGTGGACGAGTGTTCTGAAATGCAAATTCAAGTCTCACATAAAACGGTGGTTGGCATGTCAGACAGTGGTAGAGAGCTTCAAATCTGAGAGCCAAAAGCAGCGACAACAACACTGGACTGAATATATAGTTAATGACATCTCTGTGGCTACAGTGTTTGATCATTTAGAACAGAGTCTGTATTTATTGGTATCGTACATGCAGCTGAAATTACAAATTAAGATAAATCAAGATCAGCTTATTACGCTGCCATCATCTGAGCTGGTTGGTACATTTTGAAAGGAAGGAGGAGACAGGGGAGCAAATAGCCAAATCAATGAAAGCAATGCTTACAATGACAACTTTTGGAAGAGATTTTGGACTTCCACCAGCAGAATCAACTTCTACCAATTTGACTTTGATTGGTTTGTCTTTAGTTTCCTTTGGCTAATGATCTGATTTGCCTTCTCTTAATTTCCAATCAATCGATTTTCCTGATTTGATTTGACTTCTGTATAGTTTGATCTTTTAAGTAAAAGTTCTAACATACAAATAGTCTGAATGATCTTCGCCGTTAAAAACAACAAGACAAAGAAAGTAGTAATTATGTTGCACAAAGCAGACTGAGGAGACTTGGAAAGTAGAAATATGTACTGTACATGAATGAGTGGAAAATGTGAAGAATTGCCACAAATAATTGGCGACACAATCTGTTTGTATTCATGGTACATCTTCAAATTGACTGAAGCCAGATCTACCGTACATCATAGATTTAGATATTGTACACAGTTTACTATCTTTGAATCTTCAGTGGTTGTTTTAATTATTACTATAAATAACTGTCGATTGCATTAGGTTCAACCTTCATTATGTCACACGTGATGAAAGTGGTATAATTTTGTAACCGCAAAATCATTAATTTACCAAATGGCAGCTACAAAACAGCGTGTGAAGTGGATGGATCCATTAATTTCTGCTACTTTAATCTTGAAAGACTTACAAGAAATACTGAGTCAAAAAACATCAAACACTCTGATTATAACCACAGATACTGCAGCTGTTTGAATATCACAACTTGAAGCATTAACAGGTTGGAAGCATCTGTGGGCTGGTGTGAGTCTGATGTTAGTGATGTATTGATAAGAATGGGCTGCTTGCTACATGTCACTGCCATCTAATCACAAAGTAATGAGCCAGTTTAATTGAGGTGGTATTTACATCAAATGCTAATCCATTGTAGAAGCTATTTCCTTCAGAAGAATGCAAGAACTTGCTTTGAGACCAGTGTGAAGAAAGAAATGTCATCCTGAGTCAAAAATGGACCATCTTATAAGAACACAAATAGTGAAGTTACATGCAATGGACAGCATCTATACTGAGCATGTAATTTGGAACTTCAGGTGCAGTGGCATGCAGCTATGACATCGGGTCCAGTCAACTTCTTTGATTCATTTTGTTCACCTGCTGGTGACATTTACAGTATAGTCTGCACAACTCACTGGTACGGCTATTCATGAGTGACTATACTGTACTTATTGAAAAATGCTCAAGGTTTTGTGACCAGGGAAGTTTTCGCAATAGGCAAAATTCTGAGTACTTAAACCAAAGCCAAAAGAGGACAAGCCTAGGCTTAGGGGACACAGTGTCAGAACAGATTTTGAATGCACTTTGAGCTAGGTCAAACTTAATGCATGAGTAAGCATGGTGTAAGTATGTCTATCACGTGAATTATCTATGGACACCTACTTATGCATCACTCACTAGGAATTCATTGGCTCTTTACAATAAGGAACCAAAAGTGTGAAGACTATAAGTGGCCATTAAGGCAGTTCTTTTCTTTCCTATTTTATATATCACCTTGCAAACTCCTTCCTTATCTTTGCTACATATACTGTAGAAATCAGTAAATAATCTTCAACTTGGTCAAGCACCTGGATAGTACTGAACATCCATCATCTTTGTCAGAGCCTACATGGCAAGCTTAAGGTCCAAACTGTATTGACCCTGTCAAATTGACCCTGTCAAGAAGCAACTTGACCACTTGTAGATCGAGGGACTAATATAACGTTATAAAAACTTCACCAGCATCAACAATTTTCGGACTTCACAATTACTTATGAATTGCTCACGATTTTCTCCATTGTTTTTTCCCTTCTTTATCCCTGATGGTGGGCATGTCCAGTTTGAACTATCGGTTTACATATAATGGTGTCGTTGCATTAAACATATATCATATGCAATGGATTGAACAAGATAAGGGCACTTCCTGTAGTATTCATCAATAATGTGTACAATTCAGCATGCTATAATGGCAATTTTGGGGGACTGCTTTATTTTTAGTTTTTTTTTTTAAGTCAAAATACTAGCGTTACACTGCACTGTGCATACTGCATATATACCTCACAAAAATTCTGCTGAATTATAGTAACCAAAGAGCTCAAGCTCTCTTAATCAGAAACTGCAAAAGTAATCACTCTTGACTTGTTAAAATAAACACTTTTGAGTTACCGTGACGGTTGTCTACTAAACTCTGATTTAAAGTTTGATGAGAAATGGAGAGGGGTTCCATCATTCCATATGTCCTTTAAAATTTTGGCCTCACACACACACACCACATTAATATGCTGTCATGCAGCTTCATATATGCAGTACTGTATACAATGAAACAACTGTTCAAGTTTACGACCAACAATCAACACGATACGGAACCACCATGTGCAGTTTAAGGCAGGTGAAAGTCAATTGGTCCTTGGAATTTATGCTCACGTTTTATTGGTGCTATCGTGAGATTTTTGTGATGGAAATAATTTTGCAAAAGTCCAAAGTCCACATTTTGAGGTATGAGAGACTCCAATGAAAGTGTGATACCTCACTGCCATTACATGGTAGTAACTGATTCCGTTTTTTTTTTTTTCTTTTAAACTTGATTCAATTGTTGATATTTCCTAACATTAAGGTTGTGAAAAGAAATGATGAATAATAACAGTAAGTATATGCCTATTATTTGTATCTTCTGTTTTGGTTTGCACTTTCTTTAAAAATCAAAATGTCAAGCAAGTGCATCGACCATAAAAAAAGTAGTTCCTTCAAAGCTCATTAACTTTCCATAATCCAACAAAAACGATGTTTCAAACCAATATTTAGATGCTTCTTTTAGTGTAATCCTATCCTAATACTCCATCACCGGTAACTTAGGTCTCAAGCTCTCTGATGTCAGTGTTGTAATGCCAACCATATATCTCTGTCAAGATGTAACTATATATTTGTCTGTGTCACTGGATAATTCAGACAGTTACTGTGCTTCATTTGTGGTATTGATCATGGCGGTGCCAAGCTTTGCGTAAATTTCGGTACAGGCTAACGCGACTATTACCCAATTTTAGGTCTTTCAAACACTCAGCATCTACACTATTGCACTTTTGAAAAGACTGATACAAGTGGAAAGTAGTTCACAGAATATTGATGAAGTTATTAAGAAACCTTTCACTTTTTGAATGATGGACTATTTGAAATGGATTTAAAGTAGAAGAGGTCATTTTGAGAAAGATATATTTTTACCAGACTATCTTCTAAAAAATGTACGCACATGATTAGCAGTGTTCAAGTTTAGTGGTACTGTACTGTAGGTCTGACATTCCAGATGTTCCAAAATCCCTACATGAAAACCAAAATCAACTTTTGTGTAATAAAAGGTTTTCCTAAAACCAAATTCCTTCAGTGCCAAATTAGAATTTTGCCTAAAATGTTGGAAACAATGTCATATAGCCATGAATTTGCAGAATACAAATGTGGTCATGGTAGAGAAAACTAGAAATAAGTCAGTCATAATTTCTGGCCTGACAACTAAATATTGAAAAGGATAACCAGATAAATGTTAACTTTCAAATCAACTTTCAGATGAAAATGATAAAATTTCAACACTGGTTAGAATATTCAAAAGTCAAGCATATTGAAAAAATATGCCCTACTTTTTAGAAAACACAGACTACATATGGGTTCCACTTTCAGGATTAAGTAGGCCTATGTGGTATTTTATTTAAAGCTGTTTTCTTTTTTTTTCTTTCCTTTTCTGTATTTTCTGGGGGAAGAGAAAGAAACAGACCAATATCAGCTGTCTGATCATAACTCTCTACTCCAACAGCTTCACAGGATACGAGTTTATGGCTTATGCTTAGAAAGACTACAGGAAAGTACTCTTGATGTTTTTGTTATTCACTTTACTTATGCTCATTTAAAAGATGCATCCTGTAAGCTGACAGTCAAAGAAACAAACATCACATGGAATTTCTTTGAACATATTAAGCAATATGACTATCTCACAAAGAAAATGCAATATAGTAAAGGACTTTGCAAAATTTAATTGTTTGAATAGATAGTAAAAGCACATCAAGAAGACTCGAATGTATCTATTTTAGACACAGAGCCATGTAAAATTATTGTGTAATTTCAGGATTGCATCCCAACCTTGGAACTACAAACCTTTCACATAATCCCCAAAACTTACTGGTTTGGGAATTCGCTAGCGACGTACTCACCTCATATAACCTATGCATTACCGTATTGACCATGGTCTAGCATCTGGCAATTTGTGTGTGTGTGTGTATCTGGTCACCGTCCTTCCGTAATTTCCAGGACGACAAAGCCTGGGATGACAGTGAGGGGCCGGACGGAAGGAGGCAAAGGAGGAATGAGCTCTAAGATTGCTTACCTAGCATTCCCTGGACGAGGACCGACCGTCGGCGTCGGAATGGGCGGAGTCCGCTGAGGTAGTGCCCCAGGTGCGGCTGCAAGGCGCTATCGAGAAGCGTGGTAGCACGCCCCTCGCGTGGCGTAGCGTGACGTGAGCTGGGCTGACGCGGCCACAACTACCAGAAACCTGAAGCGGGGAGGCGGGTGGGCCGTTATATGAGGTGAGTACGTCGCTAGCGAATTCCCAAACCAGTAAGTTTTGGGGAATTCACAGCGCGTACTCCCTCATCTCATATAACCTATGCATTTTGTGACACAGGTGTGTCGGCGGCGGGAAGGTTCGGCGGCTGCGAACGCGTCGCCGCGATAGGCCAAAGCACCGCTCTGGCGAAGGACTCGTCGGATGCTGGCGTACTGGTTAGGTAACACGACACGAAGGAGGACGGCGTTTTCCACGCTGCCACGGCGAGTATGTCCTCCAGAGGCACGCGGCGGAACCACGTGGTGGAGGTGGCATGGCCGCGCAGATCGTGCGCCCGAATGCGTTCCGATATTTCGGCGTGCAGCCGGATCAGGGAGATTATCCAGCGTGAGAGTGTATCTTTCGAAGCCGGCGAGAACGGACGGCGGGGCAGGATGAACAGGCGCTCGGAAGGTCAAGCCGCGATGCCAGGGGCCTCTGTCGCGGTCGGGGCTGGGTCTGGCGCGTAGCCGAGAGTTCGCCTGAGAACCGTGGCGGCGCGCTCGAACACCTCCGTTGAAACATCTGTGCCGCGGAGTGTTCGTCATCCTCCCCCTCCGAGAGGGGATCTCCGCGGTCTCGCGGGGGTGTGACCATGGCTGGCGTCTCACGAGACGCTCCGCTCCGGAAAACTAAGTCGGCGTCCCGGAAAGGCGATGCTGAACGGCGCGCCGGTACAGGAGGTGGGGGCGACGGGCCCTGCGGTGCCGTGGACGTTCGTTCCGACAACAAGTGCTCTAGCGAGTCCTTCATTTGGCCGAGGACCGCGTCTTGGCCTGGCCGCGGAGGTGTGCGCTTTCGCCGGCAAAAATCGCGATCGTCAGAAGACGGGGACGAATCCGACGACTCGGTGCGTTTGTCTAGGTTCTGCTTACGAGGCGCTGACCAAGAGCTGGGAAGCAGCGGGAAACCCTCGAAGTCTCAGGGCGGCCGCGAGAACGACTCCGAGCTCGAGGCGAACAGGTCAAGGACCGCTCGGTCCTCCGCCATCGGCTCCTCCTGGGGCCGATTCCTGAGGCCAGGCCGGACCCGTTTCCAAGGGCACCGGACCCGGCGGGGCGGTCGGGCTTAGGCCGTGCACGGCGGCTGCCGACGGCGCGCGGGGTTGTGCGCTAGCAGGCCCGGTTGCGGCCTGCGGTGTAGGGCTTATCCCGGAACCTGCGGGGGCCTCGGTGCGGGAGCCAGGTCTTAAGCTGTCGCCCATGGCGGCCTGGATGGGTGTAGGGCTTATGCCCCCTCCGGGGGCGGCCTCTTCGCTCGCACTGGGTCTTAGGCCATCTCCTATGGCGGCCCGAGCGGAAGGAGTCCCGGTGCGTGGACTCGGCTGAGTGTCGCGGCTACGGCTAGAGTCCCGGGTTCGGGTTGCAGTATTCGGTTCCCGGGTTCGACTACGTCCACGGCTCTCGGGGTCCGGGTCCTGGGGTCTCCGATCTACTGACGACTCCTGGGTACGGCGCTCCGGCTGGGAGGTCGACGGCGGCTTTTTCTTGCGGCTCTTTGCCGCGGGCTTTCCTCGCTGCTCTTCACGCCTACGCAACCAATCCGCGGAGGAGGCCCAGCGATCGGCGGACCAGACGCGGCAAACGTCGCAGGGGAGAGTCTCATCGCAAGGCCGACACCTGGGGCATTGCGTGTGGAGATCCCATGTGGTAAACGGCCTGAACCTTTTGCACGAGGAGCAGGTGTCTTGGTTTCTCTCCATACTAGCTGTAGGAGACGCTAAGGAAATGAATAGAGGTACACCAAATACCAGGCTAATTCGAGCGGGAACCTGAACCCGCCGAAGGGCCTGGCTAATATTCAATAACGTACAATATTACGAACTATAGGCCTGAAGCTAGCGTAAGGGAAAGGATTCCCCACGCTACGCAACGTGGCCCAAGGATTGGAAAGGCAGTGGGGAACGAACCCCGAGTGCTAACACAAGAATTCCAAGATACACACGAGGAGGCTAAAAACAGAGCCTAGCGCAGTTACGCAAATAGAATACAACACAGTCCTAGACAACGTAACTACACAGGCGGGTACGGGACCTAACCTGGACCCGCAACACACGTGTCGAAAAACATGTCAAAAGACACGAAAGGAAAAGGATCCTCATCCAAAACAGGCTCCAAGAAGAGGGCAAGGATGAGGAATCCTAGAAACTCGATTGAGAACGTTGAAAACTGAACGATGGCAGTTGGATTTTAGAGATGCAAACGCAGTGTAAGAACTTCACTGGCAGACCAAAAGGCTGGCAATTACGGAAGGGCGGTGACCAGATACACACACACACACACAAATTGCCAGATGCTAGACCATGGTCAATACGGCAATGCATAGGTTATATGAGGTGGGGGAGTACGCGCTGTGAATTTATCTTTTTTGTGCTAATTAAAAAAGATATATGTGAATTATGCTTTTGATATCTCTTGCACATTTTTGTAGAATGGAATCAAATCTGTAGCACTCTACAACACGATTGGTTATCCAAGCACAAGAAGTACCATACGGTATACTGCCAATCAACACTTTTAATTTAGGCCTCAGGACGGGTACTGGTAGCTTTATGTGTAATTTCAGGAGAGTGATCCACCACTCACTTGTCAATCAGTAACATTACAGTAGGTCTGCAGTAACACTTGAAGTGTACAGTAGGTTAATACTGCATGCTGATTTTTCTTATTTGAGAATGATCATAGACTATCAAAGATTTGCAAATTATACAGTACTAATCCAAGTCATCTTGCCTCAGATCGTGTGTTATTGCCTTCACTCTACATTCAGAGATCTTACAAATGGCTACAGTATGTCCTCACAGGAACCACTATAAGCCCCAAAAGTTTGCGAAATAAGTTGGCCCAAATCAAAGTTTGCTTACAAGTTACAGTGAACTCTTGAAACCGTGTTAAAAGACACAAGTGACACAGTAAGGCCTAGTCTGGATGGAGAACACCCTTCTTTTTTTTCTTCTTTTTTTTCAGAAAGAATTAACTTAGCATCACAGAAAAATTACGGGCTGCTTATAATAAATATGCAGCCCTTAAATTGCAGTACTTTTGCACCCTTCCTGAGCCACTGCACATATTACGAGAGGTACAGTAAAGTGCACACAACTGAGTTACATATTCATCTTCTCTAGATGAATTGTTATGGCTACATTCTGTTATAAGTTCATTGTTATAAGGCCAAACAAAATGAGGTAATTCACTTCAAAGACATAATGGACTAAAAATATCACCATGTACTACTCTCTAGGCATTTCTATTTATATGTAAGACTGAATTATGAAATGCTAATGTATACAAGAAGAAGATATCAACATGTTTACCTGCACATGTAAGTTACCTTATGAACTGGAATCTGCAAGTAAACTCATTTATGTGCAGTGCACTGTATGTGCCTACTCAGTTATTAAAGTCTGGTGGAGCATTTTCTGTGAAAATGTTGCAAAAGATCAAAACAAGATGTAACGACATGAAAACACTTTAAAAATATTTAAAAATGTTTAATCAAATCATTGCCAGTTGTTGACAACACAGTTAAGAACAAAATACCCTGTTAAGTTATCCCAAGAATTCTGCAAGAAATGGAATATTGTCATTTTCTTTCAGGAAACTTGTCAGGTTTTAGTTCTAATCATAGAAAAAGTACGCTAAAGTATAAAATTTATGTTTGTCACAGCTTTAAGTCTCAAATCACTTGTACTACCAACATTGGAACTACAAGCATACTCTACAGGCATCCTCTACTTCAACAGTAAATCCTATTTAATGTAAAGTATATATCACAACAACATGGGTGTGCTGCAAGCTCTTTGTGTAAGCACATATACCACTACATTGCAAGCATGACTCTGCATCCTTCAGTTACCAAGCAATTAGCTTGAATGCAATCTGCCTGCAAGACAGAGGATTCCCTGCAGGTGTTTCCACTTCATGTAGATAATTATCAGACACAAAATGAGGCCAGAGAATCCAAATAAATAGTTTCAAGTATTTAGTAAAGAATTCTCAAACTCATAACAGTAACACACATCCCGACAAAAAGACTTGTAGTTTCTGTCACACACAACCTTTTTAAGGTGCACACACATTTTGGCTTCATACAACCAAAATAAAATAACATTCAGCAGCAACACCTTGTATGCCACACAAATCAGATTAAGCATTCCAATTTATTAGATTAAAAATAGCACTGCGATATGAAACAATTTCATGACGCACAAGCAACAGTTTCATGGAGTACGAGCGAGAGAAAGTTTGAATCATGTGGCACTGTGCTTTCAAGTACAATCATATTGAAACAACTCCATAACATTGAGGGTAAGCTACTGAGAATGATGAGTACAGATACCATGAGCAGCATCTTCGTATTGATGTAAACGTTAAACAGTTTAGGGAACTTCATCATCAATGCTTTGCTACCCCACCACCTGTCCATTGAACTCTCAATGTCTGCATGGAGTACTCTTCGCAGCAATTACTCTCTTTGTACTTTTTCACATCACAATGGTTTTCAATTTAAACTTGGCAAAACTTGAAGCCTCAAGACAGCAGACCTGGTTGGAGTTTTAAGTGTCATTACAAACACTTTTCTTGACCAAGATTATTCCAAGACAATGCATTAACTGTCTGAACTATGTTACCAGGTAAGGAGAATGTACGAAGAATTGATTCCCTCACTCGAAATTTCAACCAGTAAATGATTTAGATCAGATCTAAAACGAATTTTAAGACAAAAGGTTATTATCCTTAACAGCAGACAAAGGACATGCGACACATTTTATCCGTATCTTCTCCGATAAAATGGTACTGTCAACCATTCTTTGTTATAAACATTTACATGAAAAAAAAACAGAAAGACAGACAGACAGAAAAATGCATCATCAAGTGTGTCATGATAAAAAAATTCAGCTGCTCCCCCTCCTTTAAGATATATAGTGTATAAATTGGTGTACTGTGGTTCCACTCTCAATTCATCAAGGTTTCTGACCAAAAACTGAAGGTTGTACCAACCTGTTTCAAAAGAATTCCAAAGTGATCTAATTGATGTGATTCTGCTTGAAAGAATTAGTTTACAAAGATTGGAAATATCATCAGCTACTGAGAAGAAACTCACCTTCTCCATTAAGATCCAGGGACTCTTTTCGGTGGGAATGGTTGTGTCCCATTGTGCACCCTATGGTGATGGAACTCTCTTTGTCTGCCCCGAAGTGGGGCAAATACGCTTTATGTGACTGCTTAAAAACACATCCACGAGCATCCACGAGCATCAAAAAACCGATCTGTCCGAGCGATTAAACGTGTCGGAAGCAAAGTCTGTGCCTGTTCATTATGACCTCTGCTTTTGGTTTGAGTAGAGAACCAAGGTTTTGTCAGGTGTTGGTACCCCTTTCACAGACTTGCATTCAAACTGTTCTGCCAACCTTTGCAGAGCAGAAGAAAATCTGAAGAAAAGAACAAAGATGACATCAACTTGTTGGTGTTTGTTTATTATCACTTGCAACTCTCTGACATCCTCCTTCCTCCCGCCTCTACCACAAAGTCTCCATCCAAGCTGTTAGTCAACGTCATGTGACATCAAGATCAAACAGTAACATGAAACTTAACATCGAAAACTTAACAATTAACATAAAACTCAACAAATGACTTTAGTGTCCTGCAAATCTTCCTTGTTCTCTTGACCAGTAGGAGATACATACACAGATCTGAACTTTAAAAGCGGTACAAATTCCTTCTACAAATTAGAAAGTTCCAAACTACCAGAGCTTCATAGCTGGCACTACATAGTCACTTAATCAGCACTATGAAGCCAGCATGGCATAGTCAGCACTAAATGGCCAATACTACTGTATGTAGCCACCACATCACTACATAGCTAAGGATTGCAAAGCTAGCACTACGTAGCTGACACTACATACCATGCACTGCATAGCCAGCAAAGCGAGTGGCTGTTTCCAGGTACGACAATAAACACAGGACTCACAAAAACACACACACACACACAAAAAGTACAAGAACATTAACTTTGCAGTTTCAAGTAAAGTTGAGAAGTATTTGTTTTATAATTCCACTTAGGAAAATTCATCTAGTTTCCTATTTTTTTTTTTTCCTGCCTTCTGCGAGGAATAACAATCCTGGAACTTTTGTTCATCCCAATTGCGATACGTATTTTCTTGTTTTTCAAGTACGTGTGCAGTTGTTGAGGATGTTACCATCTACATCTTAGAACTCATTTACTGGTGGCAACATATCTGAGATGAAGTTGATGAGGTTTGCTCAGATCTGCACACAGAATAGTGTGTAGCTTCAGCAGCAGCAGTGTCCCCGAGGTGGCATATGCGATACTTCAATATGGAACTTTATAGTACTGTTATCACCATCCAAACATATGTCTAAATATGTCCTCTGTAATTTTACCCTGACTAGGAGTATGGTGGCTCTTCTTTTTTTAAGATTGAGAGTTAATCTTTTGCCAGCCTCCTACATCTGTGAGCGAATTACCCACTTAGGTTAAGAGCAGATGTCTTTCAGGATTTGCTTGCAGTTACTATCAAGATGCCACCCCCCCTCACAAACACACCCAGCAGCTAAGTGTGATACAAACTGTAATGGTTTACTTATCATTTGATATCCACAAAGTTTCAGAGTTTCACTGAAATACACATTCAATGAAAAGGTGACTAATGCTCAAACCATCTCCCTGAGAAGAGAAGGAAATGATCCATTCTGCCACAAGCCAAGCTAACATAATGCTTGGCTGGTATCTTCAAAGATTTGATATTAAATTCTAATATACTGATTATAATCAGTCTCCTAAATCATAAGTCCATTTTGATTAAGTCTATCTTTGACTGCAGTTTAAATATGAATGGCTAATTTGATAATATTTTCCAAACAAAACAACATGTCTGCAAATTTACAAGTCTTATGTTGACGTCATTGCACAGTCTTTAACTGTGCACAAGAAAATGTCTGTAAAAAAAAACATCACTTTTATGAAATACTGTTAAGTCAAAATTCAGCCCCATACACTTATGATGAAATCCTAACAACTCTACAAAAATACTCTGACAATGTGAAAATAATGACTTAAAGCATCATTCAAAAAAGTAAAATATTGATTGTTTCTATGAAAAGAATATAAACTCTTTAATTTGTATGAACACCTATAGTCTTACCAATTTGAATGTAGTAACAGGTCACTGTTAAAATACAACATCAATGCTGAATTTTCATTGGCTGATCTGATATGAAATCTAAACATGATACAGGCAATCAAAAAGAGGATTTTAGTAGATTACTCAGAAAAATTGCTCATACTATTAAATTAACTTTTCTTTTATTGGCACCAAACAACATGAAATTACACCACACTGTGCAAAACCCTGTTCATTTTCTTTCTTTAAATGTAACCTATCCTGCAGAGGTCATGCAATAGCATTATGTCCGTCTCTGTATAACATTGAACAAGGGAAAGATCTCACATCTGTATTGCAGAACTACAACAGTCTCTTCCTCCAAAAACTTACTGGCTACTGGGAGTTAGCAAGCTATGTAATCACCTCATTTAACCTATGCAATACTGAAAGGATCTTAATCTAGCAACTGGCAAATTAGGTGTGTGCATATCTGGTCATCTTTCTGCACTTCCTAGATCGCACACTTTTCAGCACAAGAGAGCACAGAAGCAATGGGAAAAAAAAAGTTAAATTTGTGAATTTCATCAAAAATATACAGGATACTCATCCAAAACATCGCTGAAAGGTCTCCTTAGATGAAAACAGCAAGAACATGTCCAAAAGACAACGTTGTGAGGTATGATTGGAAAGATGTAGCTCGATTACGGTACCTAATATTTCCTAGCTGCAAGGGCTGGCAATTACGAAGGACAGAGACCCAATACACACACAAAATTGCCAGTAGCTACGCCATGGTCAATACGGTGAATACACAGTCGGTAAATGAGGGGAGGGAGTATGCGAAGTGAATGCGTCTTTCCCTGACATGCAATGCTCCAAAGACTGTTTTTCAAAAGATTCAATGATACTGACCAGAATAGTGAGTAAATAAAAATAGGCCAGTGTGAGGATGAACCCCTTCACAAATCGATCATTGCACTGACTGTGTTAATGTGTGCATTCCACACAAATTGATCACATATTACAAAAAATCAAGGTGTGCCCCTCTGCAACAAACTTCCCAGGTGCAGTGCAGAAACGACAAGCTTGAGATTTTTGTTCCTAACAAACATTATTAAGATGACTTTTGTGAAAACTTGTGTCAAGTTTGACACTCTGAGGAGATTTATAAACAGTTTACCGCTTTTACAGTTTGTAAGGTCATGTAGTTGCGGTTCTGAACGAAGAAAAATTATACATACCCTAAAGAGGTAATGATAAATGCAATTTGCAAAATAAATAATTTCTTCTTTCGGATACATTCTGCAAAACCACTGTACTGCTGTTGTCAATTGTTCTCTTAGCAATACAACTTTCAGGAATTGCTTTCAGAAACATTTAATTACCAGAGAATAGTCAAGGCCTATGAAAAATTCACACATTTCACCGACCGAGCAAAGTTGACTTCTCATGCTACTCTGCAGTCAAGTAGACCATTATGTAGTCAAAACAAAAGACACATACAGTATTAATTGCATCAAAGTCAAACATTGCCCTGCTCCTTCTAAAAATCTAGTTCACCCCACAGTAGGGAAGTTTTCATACAATTTACCAGTTACACATTTACAACTGACATGAAAAAAGACAGCAACTTTGTACACCAGATACTGTAGGTAAAGTTTCTTCTTTTTTCATTGTTTTTTGTCAATTTAAACAATCTTTAAAAAATCAAGATTTCTGCAACAGGTCATTTAGAGGTGACAACTGACAACAAAAGAACTTTTTGTTCGGAACAAGCGACTCACACCATATCCAGGAATATTAGATGTGGCATCACATAATCCTCCAAACGTCGTCGATACATGTAGGCAAGGAGTTACAGCAAACGATGAACGTAGAAGCACCAGCATGCCAAATGTCAACTGCTGTCTTCGCTCAGCGGATGGCACCTGCATGAACGTGTGATGAATTGACTCAACAATTTCACAGTGGCAAACATGTTTCAAAAGTCGCAGATCGGTGAGTTCCAGCAAAAAATGAAGGTCACCGAGACATGTTACTATCAATTATAAAATCTTTGGAGGGACCTGCCTTTCATGTATGAAGTGATTTCAAATCCGGAGGCTTTCAAATAAGTCACAGGCAGTCAGTTACACCTGTGACTGTAATATGCATGCAAGCGTGAAAAGCTAGTCAGCTCTGACAATTGGTCAAGTTACTACAAGAGGAAGAAGTGTTGCTTACATCAATGCATAAAAAGGACCATATACGTTGAAGACGTTGAATAGGGATTACAATTTGCTACACAGTCAAGGACAAATTTGCTTTTATTTCCTTTCAAAGTTTGTCAACTGCCTTTCGATGACTAATTGAAATTCCCTAGCCTTCAATCTAACTAGCAAATTTTGAGGTGACCAAACTCTTCTCATGCCAACCGTACATGTTTGTGAGGCTTGAGCAACATGATAAAACATCATAGCGATACATCACCAGAAGTTTTACATTTGTCATCAAACATGAAAGTGTAGGCTCAGCCTGTCATTTTGACTACGAAATAATGCACACATGAAATAAATCAAAAGCTTCACAGCTGTGTGTCTTGAATGTAGGCCTACACTATACATCCATGTGACTGTTGTGTATATATTACAAAATGAGTTAAAATTTGAACTCAAAGTCACTGAACTTCTGTCCATATACCTTTCACTGTCAGACACTATTTATGACTTCACTGTACACATAGTCAAAGGATATGATTAAAGATATAAAGGATACTTTCTCTGCAGTAACTGAGCTAATACACAATGGAAGCATGGGGTTTTCATTTCTTTTATTCCCTTTTTCCCTATATACCATACCACTGATAGCCAGTTCTTCATATAGTTTAATACCAGATAATAAAAATGGGCATGAAGACACTGCACTTTTATAGAGAGAATACCACAACATGGGAAGGACTGGAACAGATACAGTAAATCTCGCTCAAACTTTTAATTTGATCTATGCTTCTTGGATTTTCAAGATTCATTTAGCCTATGACCTAGATCTGACCAACAGCGAGAACAATGGCAATTTCTGTGATGGGTGGAATATAGTCTTAGGTTAAAGCCAGATCTGCATCTCTGCCGTCAGCTGCGTGAAAATTGTGCAAGTGTTTGCTTGGAAAAGTTCCAACGTATGTGATAGAATGTATCCACGACCTTGAAAATTAAAGTGAAATGTCCCTTGTCTGAAATTATTTGATGATTGCTCCTGATCCTGGAAGTGTGTTAAAGAGATTACAGAAAAATTTGAAAGTGAAAGTGGGGGTGGGCGCTGGTTCACTATCTAATGCAACAGTACGACCAAGAAACTGATGAGAATTCTTTAGGTGTACCTCCAGGCAGACCTCAGGGCATAACCTAAAGAATTCTCATCAGTTTCTTGGTCGTACTATTGCGTCAGATAGTGAACCAGCGCCCGCCCCCACTTTCGCTTCAAAGTTCCCTGAATGGAATAAAGAGCAAGCCAAAAAGAGCAAGCCAAAGGCCTCTTCACATCTTTTCACCTGAAGCATAAAGGCCAGAACTCAAGAATACCTTGCCGTTTTGATGGTTCAGCCCAGTCTAGTTGCTCACAGTAGTAAATACATACAAAAGGACTTGGGTTATGAAAAATGGTACTCGACATGACACATACCACATACGATGTCTGTGGATGCTAAATAAGGATCATTGTTTACACATGATCCATCAACCCACTGAGATAACAATATGTCCAAGCTTCTATGTTGAGATACTGTGTAAGGTTTAAACAGCTTGCTTGCTGCTCCAGTAACTAAAGTGAGATATTACAATTTGCACTTGAGTTCTGTTAATATTTTTTCTTTTTTTTCTCACCAAAAGCAAAAGGAAATCATCACTTCCTTGTCTGTTTCCTGCTTAATGACTCGCACCTGACATTGTTTTTTTATGTTTCCATCAAAACAACTACAACAGAATATGTTTGTTTGTTTTGTTTTTTATCACTTCATATTGTAAACCCCTTGTAAGTCCACTGATGTGCACTGTCATTAATGTTCTTTATGAGATTTCCAATCAAGTAACGCACCTGTCATGTTTACAGCGTAACTTTAAACTTCATCACTATAAGTGACTGTCACATCTGATTTCTAGTCTAACACTCAAGAAGTTAACAACTTTAATTACAGCCCCTTAGCACCGAGTCTAGACTGTGGGGCGCTCCGGTAGTGTACGGAGGCCTCGCTGACTATAAATATTTACAGGAAACTCTGAGCCAAAGTCACCTTCTGTTTGGCATCAACTGTTTACGTTAATTACCAACTTGTCACACATGATTCCCATGAAAGGTAAAATCAAGGCAAAGCAGAAACTAGAGAGATGATACCCATGCAGGAACAATTAATGGAAATATGAGATGCTTGGTAGTTACAACACTCTAGAAAAATTAACATGCACTTCAATCACTGCAATGGGCAGGAAAATTGCAGAAAATGCGATACATAAAATCAAAAGGAGGATATATACCCAATGATAAATACATGATACTCCAAAAAGAGAAGCATGGCTACCTTTAAGGACATGCAGGATACTCAAGGTAGAGAAGCATAGCTCACTAAAGACACATATGGGCAGGACTCGAGGTAGGGACAAATGCATGGTTCAACAGAGAAGTACATGTAGGATATACTCCAGGTAGAGAAGCATCAGGCATTGAAATTTGAGGTGTGCCATTGCAATGACACACCACCACTAGCCTCAAATCACTGTGAGGTAGTACAATATTTTGCACACCTAGATAAAGAATGGGAGCTCAGATAAATCAATAAGTTTAATTAAACAGCACACCTACAATTTTCTACAGAGTGTAACTTTTAGCACACCTGGAAAATCTAAAACTCAGACCTAGCCCTTGCGAATGGCTATTTGGCCAGTTAAGCTCATTACATGCAATGGAGTTTAAAATATACCTACTTATTACCCCCTTTACATCACCAGCTCTCTTCTCTCCTTCATAATTTCTCTAATCGTCCATCCAACTGACATACAGCTCCCTGCATAAAATTGCCCCTTTACCTGTTTTCTATTCTATCATTCCCCATTTATGTCAGCAGCCGGACTGCCATCCACCACATAGACCTTGGAAGAAGGAAGTGCATTATGTACAACTGAATATCCACACGTGCAACTTTCAGGTAATGTTTACTAATATTTTACAATTGTCATCCAGTCACAATGAACACGCTGTACAACATCCGAACGTCGCTTGACTAAATGGTACAGTATGTTCCACGAAGGAGTACAAGTTACGAGCACTTTGAGTGTTCTTGGAATATTTGCAATTGATGCAGACATATATTCACAAATTTGCCAGCATGATGTGTATTAATTTTTTTGTTTGTCAAATATCTAGTAGACCATTTTAAAGATTTTAAATTTTGCCTCACAGATATCCCTAATGTTACATCCACCGCCACTTTGGTCAGTTCCACTTCGAACTGAAAGTCTCATTGTCATTGGTTGACATTTTTGCTACTACAGTAAAACCGTGTTTATCCGACCACGTCGGGACCAGATGTTATTCCAATAATGGAAAAGTTCGGATAAATGGGGTTTCATGTTTATCATTCATTTGCTGTTCCGGGTGTAGCATGCACTTATACATAAAGTGAAATTAACCACTGCTAGGTTGTCTCTGTGTCATTTCTTTACTTTCATATTAGAATATAAATATTTGTTGAAGATTCCAACTTTTTTGTGTGTTTTGTTAGACTGAACTTCGAAGGAGGATATTTTACATGTGGGCAATGAGTGTCCATTTGAGTTGCACTACTTTGCTCAGCGTTAGAATAACACATAGCCTAATCATAGAGTCCTAACATTATCAACTCCAAAACAACAGTACTAAGTTACACTTTCAAAATTTTTTGCGATAAAACAACCATGAATAGTTAAAAATTTACCTCTATCAACTGGATATATTAAGTGAGATTTAAAGAGAGAAGCACACCACTTAACAACGCCGACTGTCTAATCATCTCACCTATAACACTCTATGTTTAAGTCAGATTAACATTTCTTATTTCTAATTGAAGCATCAGACACCAAAATGAACATCATGCTTCTAAAAGGAGGCAATCAGCATATTCCAACTCCAGACTATCAGTATCTATCACAGCAGTGTTTTTTCCCTTAAGTAACCTAACTTTCATGAACAGCTCATCGATACCCATGCATGAGCTACAAGGGAATATACTGTGCTGGCCCTCACTAAAGGTGGACGATTGACATGACCCATTGTGACCATCAGCAAAACTGCCGAATGACCACTGCAGTGGTGAGAAGGTGGGGAGGATCACATTGTTAGGACTCAGTAGCAACCTCATTATCTTAGCTGGGTTTTTCTTCCTGAATGAACTGTACATTCCCTCAATATTTTTTAATTTTCACATTTGCGATTTTTAATTTTTTTTATTTTAATATCATGTAGTTATCACGTCAAATTTAAGTCAGATATAACCAGTAATCAATCTCATAACTGGATTAATGTGAAAGTTTTTTAATATGTATTATATCCATTAACCCAAGAGAGTGTATTACCCTACATTAATGCACAGGTTCGAAGATGATTGACCTTCTTCATACATAAAAACAAGCTTTTGATAAAAAAACATAAACAAACCAAATTTAGGTTTGTAAATACCCCACTTTTTTTTAAACAAACTCTGAGAAAAGGTGAAAGATTCGCAACATGTCAACACCGTTCATACAAAATACAAAAATTTAGAGAAAGTACCAACACTGTTTGTGTAAGATAGCAAACAACAAAATACTGTCAATCTATGCTGTTATTGTAGTCATTTAATGGTGTTTTACTCTAGAATTGGCCGTGTTTTATCAATCGGATAATACATGGTCACCTGACTGAAATTGGCCAATAGGAGTTGAGGATTCTTCTCAACTATATGTGAACGCAGTTTATTCCTGCCATAGTTTGTTTGTATCACAGCACTATGAATTTTTCAAGGAAGAATTAGTGCTCATTAACACAGCTATATTTGCAACCAAACTTTCATAGAACATTAACGAAACTTTCAACATCGCACATTTTGTGACACAAAATTTCCATATGTGCAAGTGGTGTGATCTTGAGGGGAATTTCACCTTCATGAAAATTATACGAAAAAGTGCAGTACATACACATTGATGGATCTGACATTAGCTGGCACTATGTACTGGTATTTTATGCCATACAGTGGTAAGGGCACATTAGGGTCAAACTAAAGATTTTATGTCAAAATCACCAAAACATTGTAAGATGAAGATCCTTCATGCAGAAAGTATGTAAAATAAAATAATATTACAATATTCTTGCAAAGTAAATATTATTACACCAAGGGAGCATTGTTATTAGAATAAAGGTATTCTAAGGGCCACACACTTGCTCATAAAAGAGCATAGAGAGTACCTTGTGAAAAGTTCCATAGAGTATCAATGCACTGAAGATATGTCCCATGTAAAACAAGGCCTAAACATACAGTGATACAAGATTAAACGCAACAACGCAGTATTTGAGGAAAACATCACAAATGTTAATTTAAAACATCATGAATGTTAATTCAAAGTTCAATGCTGTACTTTCCTCGCCCAATGTTTCACAGCCTGGGGCTCACTTAAGTCATACGTAGATGTAGAAGACAACTTTCACATAAACTTACCTTTTAAACATGCTGATTGAGGGTCTTTGAAAAATCTTGACCCACATACAACGACAGCCCCGATTTCAAATGACATTTGGATGCATCGCTAAGGGCGACTTAAATTTCCGTTAAACATTGTGGGATATCACTCATGTACTGCATTATCAGCACCATGAATACCGAACAAAGAAAACTGCACCAACAAGTCGTTCACGTCAGAAGCACCACTCTAAATAAAGAAGGACATAAACAAATCAGCGATAGTTCTACTCTTTCATCTCTAAAAAATCAATCTGGCAAATCTGATCTGGACAAGGCTTTAATTTGGTCTCTAATTTCCTCAGAGGCAATTTCTGTTCTCATTCTGCAAACAGCTTTCACTCCAGGTTTTACATCATCGCATACGCATTTGGAGACATGGCGCGAAGAAGCTGCAATACCCCGGGACTTCACATGTGATGCAAAAGCTTCCAGCCAGATGGCCTTGTTTTTAAATTTATCAAATGTTAAGTCCAGCTGCAACAATCTTGATTGAAGAGCTGCAAACATTTACAAGAACGAAATTCAGGTTAAATTCTGAAGTGGGTATTACTCTAACCTGGGAGAACTTTGCTATCTGGTGAGCAGCAACCACAGAGCAAAACATAGATTAGAGGACCCTTGACGACTCCACGATAAAACGGCTGTAATTGACACAATTAGAACTAGACCTACTTTTAAAGGAGACCTAAAATCGAGTAAAAATGTGATGAAATTAGGCAAAAGGAAGGAACTGAGGAAGTGCAGGAGTGAACACAACAGATAAAATGAAGAGTAAATTCAAGTTATTTTCATATACTATAATTAATTACTCATTATACTTTATTTTTAATTCAAGTCTCATTTTATTTGATCCATCAACTTTGTAAAACCTACACCTATAATTGGAAACTGCTATCATGATCACCATAGCAACAAGTAGAATCAAGAACGAGTCACAGATATCAATAAAAACTCACCTGATTTGGATATTTATGAGTGATGAACTTACCTGTCTCCAACACCATTACACATCTACTTACTATGCCAAAGTCGACGACTGTGAATCAATTTCTGTGAAGCAGCGATGAAAAGCTGCAGTCCTTTTTACAGACAGTACCACTACAAGTCAGCTCTGATATACCCAATTTAAAAATAACACCAGTCAGATAGTTTGTTTATTATTAGCACCAGGAAATGGCAGAGATGTTTCAAATGTCAAAGACATGCGAAGTAACGATCTGATTCAAGACGTGTGGATCCCAGAAATGAAAAAGCAACATCAGAAGGAGGACAGTATTTAGCAATGTCTTTTTGTCAAAGTGTTAGCCCTCTATTTCCAGACTTGCATCGCTTTACAGTCAAATCTAGTGTAGGCCTGTAATATCTCTACAGCACATTACTCCATGTAAGTAATCAAACTTCTGTTAAATTAATCCCCTCCGCTCTGAATTTCTCTCACTCAGGACAAATGTCTCATGTGGAATGTCAACTTTCATTCTTCACAGGTCTTTTGTAATCAGTTGACTGTGAACAGTTTTCTGTTTTTTTTTTCTTCTCTCTGTCTTTGTTAAAAAATCAACCTCGATTTCACGGCTTAGGCCTAGACGCTTGGCAGATCTGGTTAAGATATAACGAGTACGGGGTGACAGGGCAGAACAATGCAAAAATGAAAAATGAACAAATTTAACAGAAGAAATATTTCACCACTCCTGAGTAAATTTCTCTTGGCAAGTGTCAAAATCCCCAAACCTACCTGGTTGAGACATATATCTGTCTACACACAAGTGATGTAAGCAGATTAAGGCAAGATTCTGAAGGAATGTTAGGGTTGGCAAATTGTTCATGATATAAAAAGGCACTTTGCGAGTCTCTCACTAACTCTTTGTACATCTAAGAATTGCAAAGTATGTCACAAGAAATATGAAAAACTCTGGTGTTTCTATCACTCTCTAAAGAAAGCACAAGAGTTTAAAGTGAATGAACCACAAAACCATGGACCAAAGACATGGAAGAGAAAGGTGGAGCTTGGGCAGGTTGGTTTTAGCAGGAAGGGGATGGTAAGATGATGCAAAAGCAATTGCTGTAAAAAGGCTCAAGGTGAATAAATATGGCCAACCTCGTTATCGTAACAAACCAGACTAAAGTTTAAAAGTTTCTTTGACCTTTAGCAGCTTTTGAACTACACCAGACATGACCTCTTCTCATAAACACTACATGGCAATCCTCCTGTAGATATGAACAAGGACAGAATACACTGTCCTGGTTTCTCAATATGTTGATGTCAAAGCTACAAAAATATCGCATTTCAACTAAACTGGTGAAAGTAAACAAAAAAAAGAAAAAGACAAAAATCAATCTAGATTTTGCAAAAGGTTGTATAGACATTGCAAGTTACTTGAATAAATAGCATCAAAGTAGGACCAACCTTCAACTTCATAAAGTCATTGATTTTGGAGAAGGTTCTGCCAATATTGTTATAACCACTGCTTATGTACATACTGTTTTCATAGCAGCCTTGCACAGTTCTGTTTTTTGTTTCAAGTAAAACCATGACTGGGGGGAGGTAGACAATATCGCCTTTTTTTCTGAATCATGCATGTTGAGCTTCCAAATCATATTGTTGTTATGATGAATGTCCTTTTCTTCAAATGAGAAGCAAAGACACATACATTATTCATTCAACCAACCACTAAAATCCTAAACATGCACAGCTGGTCATGAATAGGTTTTAACTGAGACTAGATATTCACTGCAAATCTGTATATTAATCTCTGGTGTAGGTCTGTCTTTAAAGGTCATGTGACAAGCATCAGTGAACAGCTGGCTTTTATAAAAAGTTGGCAAGTACAGTGAAACCATCAATGACATTCTGTAGGAATGGTGTTTCTACCTGTTATTGTACCATTTTGGAGATGTGGCCTTTCAAAGTTTGATGAAAATGTAAGCATGACGACGTACAGTACAGTAGAGTGTTGCACGGTGTGGATATTTCTTTTCTTAGACCTATATCTATTATTGGGTTTCACATTGGTAAGTGATACCAATATTAGTAAAGAAGACAATACATGCTGCCAGAACTATTGTAAATCCTTGGGGAATGAAAGTTCTCAATTCTCCTTGAAATATATAGGTCAAGTAAACAAAAGATGACATATAAGAAATATCATGCTGTCATAAACTTGCATACACAGCCGATGCTTTTCATGACGGTGGTATAAGACAAGCACTTGTCTGTAAAAGAGTCAATATCCAATGGATTTTAATGGAATTTGTGGCTACTTTCAACATTTTTAATGATTAATAGAACTTATACTCTAAAATGCCCATTTCCTTGTTACATGTAGATTCCAAAAAATGTAGAAAAAACTTTTGTCAAAACAGATCAACTCATAAACAACATTTACCATATAGGTACATGATAGGCATATTAACAGGTACCCTGCTTAAATATATTTTTTCTTAAATTTTCCTATGAAAGAAGATTTCACAAACTGTCAGTACACATTTCTGGGGGAATCAGTGGGGAATGGGAGGGGGAATGGCTTATTTCACATATGTTAAAAACTTCATGATCGTTGGCATGTGTTGGAAATAATGATATAGAAGGAAGCAAAAAATGACAAAAAATGATCCTTTCATTTCCGACCGAAAATGAAAACTTTAAAATATTTCGATCATTTCTTATACAGCTCTTCTTCAGTTGCATTAAATAACAATACAAGAGTAAGCGATTAGACCTTATCGGGGTTTATCTGAGTATAACAGCTCATAAAGAGGAGATCTCTATTAAGCCCTGAGGCATATATGTTAAGCCGTAGGATCGTTTTCAACTCTCTATTGCTTTTTTCTTGGGGTGTTTTGAAGTCACCCTAAAGAATGACAAATTTAAGGTCAGATACATTGTGATATAGGGAATTAAAATGCTCAGCCACTGGAAATCCTATTTTGTTCTGGCATATACTCATTTTGTGGTTACTGAACAGTAGTCTGAACTTAGTGCTAGTCTCCCCGATGTTAGTGGCCTGGGGACATCTTGCACAATAAAGTCAATAAACCACATTGTGTGAATCACAGTAAAACTACCAGGTCTCAAAGTAATATTTGATGTAGGAAATATTTGGTGTAGGAAACTAGGAGACGGGTCAAGATGAGAGCATACCAAGCACCTGGGTTTCTTACAGGTGGTGTTGCCATGGAGAGAATCACTATTAAGTGAAGGAAGAGATGTCCAAACTAATGTTGATCTTATGTTATGGGGTTGTCTACAGGCAATCCTTTGGGGATCACAAAAGACTTTTTGAAGAGCTGCAGGGTCAGAGGCTAGAATACCCCAGGATTATTTTATCCTTGAAAAGGGGGAGGAGGGAGGGAGGGGTGGTATGTAACAACAAGGGGTATTCTGATGTTTTCTTGTTTCGGTATGAAAGTAGGTTAGATCTTTGTAAGAACATAACCATTTGGAACTGAGAACATAGTAAACGATACAGGTATCCCCTTTTGAGAAAAAAGCCCATAAGCTCAGCGGTCTTATGTAGAAAATGTGGTCACTGGAACAGATACGATGATATCTGAGAAACTGACTGTATACTATAAGGATTTTAGTATGCCTTGGGTGGAAAGTTTGTGTGATATGGTGAGATATGCTAAAACCTAACTTTAAAATTACATACAGTAGCACAAAAAGTGAGTCTGTAACATTATGCACAAGAAGCAAAATTTTGTATTCATCTGATGGAATAGTATTTAAGTGCAAACAATTCCAAAATGTTAATGAGAAGAGAAAAGTATGAGATAACAAACTTAGGTCTTTAGTTACACTGTAAGTACGTGGAGTACCCGCTAGAAGCAAACATTAATGATTAGGGTGTGGGTTTCCCCAAAACAAATTCATGCTAATAAAACAAATTACTGGCATGTACAAGATTTTAGCCAATCAAAGATCATGATTATGTTTACGATTATGGGTTAAGCTGTGTGAATAATGGAGGTTTTTTTACCTTAAGATTCTCGTCCAAGACACATGCTGTACTCGGTCTATATACTCAATTGCAAAGGTTTGGTAAGAGAACAATGACAATATGGCTTTAACCAGACAGACTAGGTGTTTCTAATGATCATAATTCAGTTAAAGGTAAGGCACAGATGAGAGATTGTGGGCATCAATTACTGAAGTGAGTGGACAAAGGTTAGTGTGGTACATACTGGACCTACATTTGTGATTAGTGACATGCAGTATTCAGTGCAACTATTCTTAGTTGTAAGTGTTCCATCAGAACACACAATAATGCAACATGTGATGGAATTAAAGAGCAAGTGGCGAGCATCTAGAAGAGAGCTTCATTCAGAATTGCTGAGTAAAATCCTGAGTGATAATCCGTTGGAATTGTGTTTCTATTTATAACCGTTTTTGAGATACGGCTTTTCAAAGTTTGACAAAAATGCAAAACAGATGATGAAGGCTGTTGCACAGTGTCAGTATTTCTTTTGTCAGGTTTTTACATTTTATCTGTTTATTAGTGGGTTTCACATTGGTAAGTGATATCAATATTTCTATAGAAGGTTATACATGCTTCCAAAATGAAACCCTAAGTTGTCCTTGAAATAAAGTTTAAGTGAACAAAGGATAAGATAAGTCATATCAGGTGAGTCCTCTGAACGTCACAAAGTTGCATATTTGGCTTAGGTTTATTCATGATGCAATTGTAAAAGAGAAATTTGTTTGTGATATGTTCGATGTTTGATTGATGGATTTTCATGAAAATTGTGACTACTTTAAACATTTATAACAATAAATTCATTCAATACTCCAAAATGTGTTTTTCATGTCACATGTACTTTAATTGTGTTTTTAAATGTCAACAATGAACTCACTTACAAGTAGATGGCAGAGTGAAGTGTGCAACAATTAGGGGTGAGGAGATCCATCAGCGAGTGAGGTACAGTAACTGAAAGACCTACGTACATAGTTTTGATACTGCCGTCACTTAGTATAAACTTGGCTGTAAAGGTTCTGTGAATAAGAAAGTAGTAATAAATAGTACCTATTCCTTTATGTGGCTATTACTTTGCATTTCGTGATAATTAACTGAATGAAGAGTGGGTAAACATTTATGGATGATGCACAAATTTAGTTGTGTGGCAGTGAATGCTCACATGGTATGAACATTATGAATTTGCTTCTTCTTTCTTTAAATGTTACCAAACATTTTGGGGGGAGGGGGAGATGTTAAAATCCAGCCCACAAGTGCAGTACTGAACTGCTCAACTGTTGTTTATCACAATCCATCATCAGTTTAGACCATACGAGTGATGACAAGTACAGTAACCTACTTTTAGGATTGCAGAATTTCTAACAACAGAAGTGACATTTCTTTTCCAAGCAAATTTCATGAAAAGCTGACAACTCTCTGCAAGAACTAAGCTGTTGTACATATTGGATAACATTTCCATTAACATGGTCTCAACGACATTAAAGCAAGTGCACATTTTCTCCTCAGGCATTTCTAACTTTGAGCATAGTCACCTAGATTGAATGACCTCTTCAGGATGATAACACAATGTAGGTTTAAAGTCATTCTTGGTTTGGAAGAGCCAAAACAATCAGGCTAACTTAAAGGGAAATAGGGCTATCACAATGCACCAACGCGACATTCAAAGAAAATAGCATTCAGGAACACCAAAAAACATCTGGAAAGCTTCATCATATCAAAGCATTATGCATTTAGATAAGTTACAGAAGATGCGTCATTTGAAAGTTTGGGAGAACATTATTCTTGAGGAACAAACAACTGAACTTCTATCTGCATGAAATTTATTTCTTGAAAAGAGAAGGCCACCACCCTATGTGTATTCTGAGTAATCTATCTTTCTGTGTCCAAAAATATTGGTTTTTAAAATATGACTTTTTGTAAACACTGGCACCTGAAAATGGTGTCATTTGTGTGGGATGGTTAGGCTATGCAAAGCAACATATCAAATGCTGACAAATTTTCATGACTTAGGGGTCAAACATATCAGGTATTTAGGATATAAACACATGGTGAAGACTTCTTTCCATGGAAACAGAGCATGTCACTATACATTACTTGCAGCACATACTGTGGCTGGAATGAATCAGACAATGCCACAAGGGGGAAAAAAATAGATCTACAATCTTGGACAAAATACCTTGGGACACCCCGCACCCCCCTGTTCAATGTTGGCTATAGTATTGCTGTTCAAAGGGTTCATTCACTTCTATAGCGCAACATTGCAAAGGGGGGGCGGGGTTTTATGTTATCCTCTCACCTAAAATTCAGTATTATATTTGCAACATACGACAAAGTGTCCCAACAATTTTGTCCAAGATTGTCTGAGAATTCGAGGTTTTAGAAGCATGCGCGGTTCACAGGAAAAATCGTCAATTTGAAACAAGTTAAACGGCAAAATAGGGGGTGATATTCCTTGCAACAAGAAACGTCAGCAGTGCATGTTTGGGGCCTATATTGAAGTTGGTTTACTGTAATAACATTATTGTGTCAATGTTGTCAATGTTATTACGGAGTAAGGGGAGGAATAAGTCAGTCAAATTGATGTATTTGCACCAAATGTGCTAAATAAAATGCAGTCACTGGGGAGGTAACATTATAACTCCAATGCATCTTGTCGACCATGAAACTACTTTAAAACATTTTGTATGATACAACTGACGTACTTTCGACTCAAACTCTGATATTGAGACAGGTAACGAAGGAAAAAAACAAACAAAAACAAAAAAACACCCCCCAAAAAAAAATAACATGTGAGTGGTCCGTTGAAGAAGATCGATGTATATGTCTTATTTATTCAAATTGTTCACAGTGATGACGTGGTGTCTGGTATTAAAGTAACCACACTTAATGTCTATTAGGACTGACTTGCAGGTTAATCTGGGTAAAAAAGGGTACTATCATTATACAAAATAAACCCCTAAAATGCAAATTTAATAAATGTGACGTTTGCTCATATTCACATAACAGTGACATTGTGGCACCCATTCTATTGTACCTTACATGGTGCACTGTTATATGTCAGTCATTTTAAGCAGTTTCAACGGACTTCAGAGTACATATTTGTTGTTAGAGCTACATCATTATATTAATATACATATATATATATATTACCTTATGCTGTATATGAATGAATGAAAAATGAGAAGTTGACAGACATTTGAGTTTATAAATGGATAACTGAGCAGTGAAAAACACTATGGTCATGCCGTGAATCGAACCCCGGCCTCCCCATCCAAGCTGACTTAGACCTAACAACAGCGTCCGCCAGTATAGGTTAATGAAACCCACGTTCTACCAAATGTTTTGACAGGAAAATTTAAGCAACCTGTGGAAAAATTGCGTAGATTACAAGACTGAAGATTACATATGTTACCAGCTTCATGCAATGTAAAAACTGCAGTCACAAATCTTGATTTAGCGGCCGAAAAGGTAAAAAACCAGCCTTTACTAACGTTCTACCATTTATTTTAATATTAAGCTGAATCTACAGTTCTGACTTTAATGCATTTTGGTAGAACGTGGAGCTACTTTAGAATATATTATAACTGGGATTCCTACCAGCGTTCTACAATTGCAGTAACACTCCTGTTGCAACGCAATGCAACAGCTGCCCATCAATGTTATTTCTAAACGCAACTATTTCTGTCCGCATACAAAACCATGAAACGATCTATTCATTCATGATCACTCCTTTCCAACAAAACATATACAAATAAACCCCCAAAATTAAAATTAAACTTGTTATGTTCATAGTCGAAATTCAGAATACTTTCATTTGAAACCCCCAGACCCATAGGCCCCGATAACTAATTTTTATGATGCACCTTGTCCAAAAACGTTCAATTTTCTTTCGAAATTTCACTCCAAAATTGCTCCCAAAAAACTCAGACAATCTTGGACAAAATACCTTGGGACACCCCGCGCCCCCGTTCAATGTTGGCTATGGTATTGCTGTTCAAAGGGTACATTCACTTCTATAGCGCAACATTGGAAAGGGGTGCGGGGTTTCATGTTATCCTCTCACCTAAAATTCAGTATTATATTTGCAACATATGACAAAGTGTCCCAACAATTTTGTCCAAGACTGTAGCTCTATGGTACACAGGAAATGATGACGACTTCTATTTTGGAGCAATTGACGCATGTATACTGCTTCGTCTAGTACCAATCTACCAAGATTTCTACCACAGATTTTTCTGTTTAACAAATCACAAAAGTCCACTCTTCCAGTTCATGACAACCTATTAACAGGGTTAAAATGTTATCACTTACTGTATAGTGTAGTAATCAGTAACCATAGGCCCCACTGTATTGTACACTGTGCTGCATCAGTTCCCTTCTTAACACATTAAATTACTCTTGCATAGATCTGCTAATTTCAGAAACCAGTACCAATGCAAGTCAGACACAAGGTGATCACGTTGCTTGCACTGCATGAAATAATGGTGGAAGAGACTAGTGTCTAGTTGACAGTACAGTGCAACAGAGTATTGATGGAAGCCATTAACAATGAACACTGTAGTTTTATCACTTATTGTTACTTTACAGTATGCCTTTTCAATAATATTTCACATCTCTTCACAATTAATTCAAAGCTGCCTTTCTATTCAAACATGATGAAGACTTAAATCAAACATCACACACTGTGTATACTGTAAGTGCTTCAGTGAGTACTGAATAGTAGATTCCATATATCGTTCAAACTTGCACACTAAAGGCCTAGGTTTCTTTTCATTGTTCCTAACACACACATACAGGTATGTACAAGTATTTGTTCACGTCACGAAAACAGCAGCAGCTAAAGTAACGCTTAAAAATAGTCCAAAACAGGTGTAGATAAATTTTACAAATACTCTTTTATTTTTTGGTACTGTACCAGAGTCGGGATGAAACTTCCTTCATTATGCAATGCATATGACCTGATATAATTTATGTGGTTTAAAGCATGCGATGTATCTCTCGATTTTATCGAATCAGAATTTAGGGTAGCACATTGCCCTCCTGAACCAGTTTCATACATTTCAACAGATGAAAAATGTAGCCTTAAAATGTGCTAGATTTCCAAGGACAATCGCTTCCATTTCTCACCGTTCAGAGGATGCTATACTATACAGGGAAAGATGCATGATCTTGCAACCTTCAGGAGAATCATGCCATAATCAGCTCTGTGAAGTATGAAAGATGCTGGGTATCTTCTTTGCAAGAGTCCTTTAGGATATGCAGGCCAGTATTCACGACCTCTGGAAACAAATCCAGATCTGATTTGTGCGTGTACAGTGCAGTACCTTGCTTGCTTTGCAACATCATTGGGTGTTAAGTGTGTGTAAGATAATACCCTTACCAAGCTAAGTAACTCTTACCACATTATCTACTGGCCTACAGATTTTGTAAAACAATCACTATACGGCTGCAGGGTACGGTGTAAGCTTCTCCTTGCAGGCTTAATAAGCCCGATGCTTATACGAGGTTATGCGATTCACTACTGACTGAGATTCAAAGCTACCCCCAGGTCTATTTGGTATAGTACTTCAGAGAAACTTGAAATTCAAGACAGGAATAATGCTGACAGTGAAAGGCAATATCTTCATTTCTCAACCATTGAAAGAGATATCAGTCTTTTGGTGTTACTTCATTAAATACTACTGTACGAAATCAAAATAAAGATCAAGGCACAAACGTACATGTACTGTATGTACAAAATTTTTACTGGCCTCTCTAGCTACACACACCTGTCTCAGCCTGGCAAATTTCACTCTCAGCTCCTCTTTTTTGATTCCCCAACATTTACTGGTGTGGGTATTCACGAGGGACTATACTTACCCCTTGCTCATACTAATACAGTATTAGACATGCTCAAATACACTTTCCAATAAACTGTTCTGGCACAGTGCCCTCTATGCCCTAGCTCTTCCTCGTTGGGCTTGAGCGAAGGCAAGCGAACAAACTGACAAACCTTGAACAATGTTTAGGGCAGGAACTATTTACATATATACATGAAAAGCAATAGCTGCTGTCTATCACTCGTGGGGCGGGAGGCAGGCAGTAGCAAGGGGTAAGTATATTCACTTGATGAAAACCCACACCAGTAAATCGTGGGGAATTCACATCACAGGCATATACTTAACCCTTGCTCATACCAATGCATTAGAGTGGCACTGTGAAATGGAGAGACCTCAGTGGGAGGTCACCAGGTGCAGAGAGGACGGCCCAAGAAAACCCACTGTGACACCCAGATCCTGCACTGCAGAAAGATTTCAGTCGCTTGAGAAAATGCTCATCAACTGGGAACTCCGGGCGACCCTTGAACTTTGCTACGAATGGGGGCTTTGTAGCCCAGCTTGGTGATGAGTATCTCCACAACTAATGCTAAAAGCCCAGGAGGGAGATCGGTCCCTGAGGGGACTCAGCCTCTTCCTCCTGAGTTTTGACAGGTCATCGGCTCCAGTACCGGCTCCAGTATCTATATGTCTATGACAGTGAATTGTGTAATTTTTGGATGGTGAATGGGCACCAGAATACTGAGCGTAGTAGACTATTAGTGTGCCACCACTGTATTCAAAGAAATGAGAGGACTTATTGTGCATAAGACAGGGGAAGTGAGACATAATTTAGTGTAGGTCTTTCCATTGTAAACTACCACTTGCATCTTTTTTCTATGTCTCCGACAAAATCAATCACTTGTACACACCTGTGCACTTTCCTGGAGTTGTCTCTGATCATAATACAACACACACACGCATTCACTGATATAGGTGCCTCTTATCATGTAACAGCACACACGCACATGATCAACTAATGCAGCCTAACCAATGATCATAATCCAACAAGCACAAACTCACATCTCTGCTCTATGTGTCCAACAAGCACATACACACATCTCTGCTATATGTGACCCTGGTGATAATCCAACACACAGACGGACACACATCTCTGCTGTAGGCATCCCTGATCACAATCCAACAGACACATCTACCTGATGTAGGTGTCTCTAACCATAATCCAACACACACAAACACACATATTTATGTATATATGTGTTTTTCTGTGGGTGTCTGATCGTAATCCATGTAAATGTGACATAATCTCTTGAGATTATCTTAGATCATAATCCAATACATTCTGCAACTTCCAACATATTTTCATTAACATATCAAGCAACGTCAAATATCTTCACAATCTCCTTGCGAAGAAGTTCATCATGACAGCTTGTACTGTCGGGACACAAACTAAAGGGATTGAGATCTCCTTCGCACAGTATAGCAACTTTGCATTGCAACTTCTCTTTCAATTAGTCTTAGTCAGCCAGAGCAAGTTTGCCCTGTCAGCAAGTTTGCTATATATCACTAAATTGTGTTGCATTGATTCGCTTCAAATATGGATGGTCATAGCTTCTTTTTCTTATTCTTAAAACAGAATCATGCATTAAAGTTCACAACATCCTCCAGCGATCAAGGACACGCTATACCTCATAAAGCACTGTTCACCACACACTTACAATGTGAGAGTCTACGTAGACCTTTTTGCACCTGCACAAGACAGCTGGAATATCATGACTCTGATCTGCGTGCAGCGAGGCGCAATCATCACTCTGCATTTAGGATCAAATAAAGTAATCCTTCTTTGCAACAATGAACTGCTCGACACATGTTCAAACCCAAAGCTGAAAACAGCAAATCGCAAGGCACCTTGCATCAAACCAGAGCTAAACATGCAAATGACACATATCTCAACAAACAATTGTGACAATAAAACATTTTCCCTGTATCAGTGAGTGAAGAATGTTACTGAGCTACAGTTGCACATCTACTCCAGAACACATGAAATGGTACCAAGGTGTTCACACAAAAACAATCAAGGAGACAGACAAAAGGATACAACTTAAAACTTTAATCATCAGAGTGTGGATGGGAATCAGCAACAGGCTCGACTGGCCTAAATGATAAAATGAATCCTGGCCGGATCAGAACGTCCTTCAAGAAGACCCTTTCTGAGTGATCTCAGTCCACTGGATGTTGGAAATTGTGTTGCAAGGCTACAAAATCAAAATCGATTCCACTTCTTCCCCTTCCACCTAAATTTTGGTTTGTCAAGTACTGTCAACTTCCACCTTTACAATGTCTTTTGTTGAGGGCTGTAGTTACTTACCACTTATATGGACTATGTTCAAAAGTTTTAATTACTTCCTAAAATAAATATATCAGTCAATACAGGTAGTCAATGTTTTGCATGACATGATCTAGCCCTGAAGTCCTATTTACAATGGCTGCCAGGAGGGAGAATCTAGTTTATGGAATTCCCCTCACATGTAAACAAGTTGTTCCAATAAATCCTCTATGGTTTAATGTGGTACTTTGCCCCACTGGTTAAACTGCATAATATCAGCCACATGATGTAAATTACAAACAATTCTGAGCACTCTTGTCAACAGATCACCCTCGGCAACAGTAACCACTTTCCTATGCATGTGGCACCTGGGATATCCAGACAGCTGTAACAGTTTACTTATCCATTCCCCTTACCGTGCAGCTGATTACAATGTAAGGTTTAATGAGCCGTTGCCAATGAGTTAGTCCTGATTATCTCAATGTTCATTTTGTTTGGTAACATTTTGCTAAATAGGTCATGCATAATTCTGACAGAGCGTATTTAATGTTCTAAGTGCAGGTATTTCTCAGTTCACCTAGCTGCATTAGAGTCACGTGTCACATTTTAAATCTGACTTTTGTTTTTTCATTGTATGTGCTCTGAGTAAGTGTAGAGATGATATCTGGGGTTACACTGAGCATGTGCAGACTCTGTGTATACCAGACTGCTTTAAAATCACTTGCATTCTAGAATTGGTACAAATGCAGGTTGAAATAGTGTTAAGTGTTCTGGTAGGATTTCCTGTACAGTTTCTGCCAGCCAGCAAGTTTGCCAAAACCGAGATATTTAGCCTTACTTCAGACATTGTAAAAAGTGTACACATACATGTGGATTTTCTACATTCACACATTGTAGCCACTGTGGTCACAAAATGTAGACCACTCATCTAAGTAAATACTGACAGAGAAAAAGAAACAGTATTAAAAATGCAGAAATATTTAAGTTAAGAGTATCTTGCAAAAAGGACGGTACCAACTTGGGGGATATGGTAATTGATACAAATCTTTCAATCAAACATTTCGGCAGATGGAGTGCAGCTTTTGTACTAGCTGCTTAAATATGGGAAGGGGATGGACATACCTCTCTCTGCATAATTTTGGATTCCTGCGAACAGAGTGAGACAAACATTTTACAATTAATTCATCAAAAACATGACGATCAATTGCCAAATGTTTATTGGTACAGTATTACTGTTCTGCAGTTTGAACGTCATTAATGTCCCTGTCGAGTTCCCTGCTTAACTTCTTATCTTGTTATCTGAAGGTGTAGATGAAAGGAATGGACCTCTGACGTCACATAACTACCAATACCAACGCCCTCCGTTAGGAACAAACAAACAGTACATACTGTATGACTACGTAAGGCGTAGGCAGATCCAGAGCCATATACAGACAGCTCTGAGCAGATCGAATCGCAGCTCAAAAGCACATATTAGATGTTATTGTAGCTTATCCTCAAGGAGGGCGCTTCAGTGTATCACTGTGATGTCACATACAAGGGGTCTATCAACAACTGTGCATAGAAGATTCAATACAAGTCACAAAGCTACTGTACCTGTAAACAGAATGTTCTAGTCGTGGTCAGAATTTGTATTTTTGTCTCTTTAGGGTGGTCAGCTGCAGGTACAGAATGTTGAGTAATGGCTAAAGAAGACAACCACCAACCACCATAACTACAACCAGTGTCACAAATTGTTACATGTTTATTACAGTACCTGTATAGAAATAAATCAATTTAGGTGGATTGTGACTGCAAGCAATGACTGGCTCAAGTAAAAATTACATTGTCCCATTCTGAAAGTCCTCATGGTTTGTGTTTGTGTTTTACTTGTCAATCAGCTAGCTGTGTGGCTTACTATCTTAGGTGCATCCTACACTGAAAACAGTACAAAAGCAACTTAGTATGAGTATGGCACTTAAGTAGCATACCTCCGTATGTCAAGCAGGGTTGGGCGGTATCCCGGTACCCAAGTGGCTACCGCTTTTGCAGTACCAGTGGCTGTTCTGTTTGTGCAAGTACCGGTACTGGTGGATACTGCGCAGTCTTAAAATCATCAGTACTGGTACCATCTCAAACAAACGCACTTTTTTTTTTTCAAATGTATGCTAATACATATCAAGGCTTCTGGAAGTCAATGTATTTATACAACTTCATATGTGGCTTTGAAATTGCACAGACCTAAGTCTTCAATTCACAAAACAATCCACTGCCCATATCTCTACAATAGACAACACACTATTGAATACTTCAGGCCTACTTCATAGGTTACTGTTGTTGGATTTTTTTCTGTTGTTTGTTAAAGTAATTAAAGGTGTACCTCCTAAACAAACTAGAAATGCACTAATGGACACGACAGGACTAACGGACTGGGATTCCACTTTACTTACAATTCTTGGTTGGCTTGTTAAACAAAGTCAACGCTGTTACAAACACATTTGCGAATTTGCAACCCCGAGAAAAGATGCTGATACAGAAATGCAATCATAAGGCTGCAGTTACTCTCAGGTTTGAGATAAGAAACACCTAAAAATGAAAGGTCTAGTCCACAAGCATGGGTAGCTCATGAACTTCCCTGTGTATTCCATTACTAACAATGGGAATTCATTGTCAACTGTTTACACCATAGCCTACGTCACTACGTGCGCATTCTGTGAGAGCTGCCTTGCAGTGTGTTCATATATAGAATTGTCACGGTATAGGCTTAGCGCTGGCTATGTTGTAAACAAACAACAGTGACTGTATGTCTGGTTAATAACCATCCCCGTAGGATTTATAACACGCATGTGGCATAACTTGAATTCAAATCAGGTACAGTAAAACAACAGAAACAGTCATTTCTTTCAAGGTCAAGTTTATTGCAAAGAAAATAAAAAAGACATTTTGCGGTATAACTTGCAAATACTGTTACTAAGCTGCAACACAAAGCAATGTTATGTCTAAGCATTTGCGTGTGTGTGTGAAATGCCACTCGGGTAGTAATTTCGACTACCAGGGTAGAACGTCCTAAGGCGGGCACCCGGTGAAAACACTAGTATTCATCAACGTAAACGACCATGTTCACCTGGTACACACTACACAGTGCCAGGGTTGGAATACCTTGCTCGACTTCCGCAAGCAGCGACTGAAAATCTTCCATTTCTTGTTAGCATAAATTTGTGTATGAAACGAGCATGAAAAGTGTGCGAGGAAATTGACATGGAATTCGGGGTCCACCTTGGGGGCCTTGTGGCAGTCCAGGGAGCAAAGCCCCAGAAGATTTGTGGTTCCTTGCATATCAAAATGGCGACATACTGTAGGTACAGCTGTGTAGATACAATTAGACTAACACTAACATTAACCCTCCATTTGCAAATGTCACAAAATTGGAATATATTGATAAGTTGCACATATCATCCACAACTACTAATTGCAAATCCCCTCCTCTTATGCTGATTATAATCGAATATGTTTCAATTTCGTCAGGAAAAATGCAAAAGCTACAACTAGGCCTAGGAACAGTAGTTTGCAAGAGAGTAACTATCCCAAGATTTGTTCAGCCTAGCACACTTACATTCATTGAACATGAAGACAATGCTGAAAATGTTGGTAAATATCAAAATCTCATTTACCTTTGATATTTGGAGGAAGAAATCAAATAATCCAATTAATTCCACAAGCAACAGTATTACATACATAGACCTATTAATACAAATTGATGGTCAAGATAGCTGCTAAGTGATAGCCTACAGAGGGGATTGAATGGCAAAACATTTTGTAGTCGCAACCAAAGATTCTAGATTCTTTGACTGCAACAAACAGTACTACAGTAGCTTTTGTTTTTGCAAGAGCTGGGCAAGTTGGCACCAAATGAATGCAGTGATGGTAAAACAAAGTCAGAATATCAAAGCATCTTATTACTATATCACCGCAGAGTACTATCTGAGGCAGTTCAAGATGGTGCGGCAAGAATTTCACAAAACTGGATCTCTAATGCTCAATTGTAGACCTATGAAAGACCGTGTCTATGATATTACATAAACACATACCTCCTTCAGCTGTCCGAAGTCTATGATTTGGACTGGGTGTACTCCTAATTGACAATTTCACTACACCCTCCTGAGAAAAAGTTTTAGCCAGAAGTCCCTTCTGTAAAATCTTGCTTCATTTACTTTAGCCAATCAGTGAGCATGATTCTTAGTGAGGAGGATCGTTCCTAGGGATGCACTAGATTTCCATTACCTCTCCGGCCAGACTTTTATCAAAGTCCGGCCGGATTTCTTCCAGCACTTTGTTGCAATTTTCAGATGTTTTTCTCAAATGTCAGATTAGATCTCTCAAAGATTCAACAACAGAATATGAACTCTAAGGTCAGGAACAACAACATTGGTTATTGCTGTTTGCTCACAAACGTACATGCAATTATTCAAGGGTACTGCCTACCCCTATACTGCAGTGTATCATTTACAAATGAGAAGTGGTGCTAGGCCTACAAAATCTTATTCTATAGTGCCTGTCACACATTCTACTAACAACTTGCAAATGTCTCCGAATTTCACTAAGTTGACAAAGCACTCTGGCAAAATAGTCAACAATCAAAGGTAGGTTAGCCCAAGGCCCAGTAACAGTTCGGCCAGGCTACAGCCTATTATATTGCCTCAGTTTGGCCTAAATTGGCAAAAGTCCATGCATCATGAACGTAAGGACGAAGGGAACAGTACATGCTAGCACTGGACCGAACGAGAAAGTTCGTCTGACAATTCTTTGTGGAACTATCAGTTGGAGCTCTTTCAAAAGTACGTACATGAGCCTAGGCCTTCCTACTGCTGTTAAGTTAGGATTAAGTCAGTGGTAGTTAGACTATCAATCACAAACATTTATCTTCTAACTTCATCATGGTACCACTAACAAACGCACGCGTAACTTACATGAAATTGCAAATGCAACAACGGTACCAATGAGGAAAAATTAGGTCCTTGGTCCTCTTGCACATGAAAACACGACGCAGCCTTTGATGTAAACGGTGGCCTGCACTTTATTCCTGTCCGATTCTGTTACTGTGTTCAAGTTCAACATACATGTAACATTAGTTCTACCAACACAAGGAAACGTAACACTTTGGCACCTTGGCACATAACGATGAACAGTATCAGTCGACAAAATGACCAAACTACAGCTGTTGTTGAATGCAATGTAATGTTAGAAAGCCCCTTGACATAGTAAAACAAGGTGAGAAGTAGATGGCGCTCTATCGCAATAACAGGTAGGGTTCTCTATAAAGGAACCCTAATAACAGGCATACATACGGTAGCATACCCTATATAGAAGTTGGAGATCCCTCCGCATTTTGTTCGCCAGTGTCGGTGAAAGTCCCTATTAGGGACATTTGGGCAACTTTTTTGGTATTTTATCCTTTAAGATGGGTCCTTTTGTGGATTGAATATTGAAGTAGGCGAGTTAAAGTGCACATGTTGTGAAAATGGAGGAAGTTGAAACAATTATAGAAAAGTTATGGAATCTTAGGTGGCGGAACATCATCGTTGGAGGCGATCTGTGATTTGGTCCCAGTGACAAGGTGTGCTAACGTCGACGGCCTCTAGCAGAAAATCTAACCAGCTAAGGTACGGAAAATTGGAAAAGCCATGAATGGCCAATGTGTCAGCTTTGTAACGAGTGGTAGCTTATATCTGTTGAAAACTTCTACAAGGCTTTAGAGACCACGTTACTTTTGCGATTTAGTGTGTAAGTTAATGGGAAAATTAATAGGGGTATGCTACCTTAAGGCTTTGATAACAGGCAGAGCCACATGGCTCTCTGTGTAGATGATTGTGATAAGAGGAAGTCTAACGGGTAAAGTCCAAAAGTGATCAACCTATATGCTTAAAAATGGACTTAATTGATCAGTGGAAACTTTAACGTGAGTGTGTAGGGCACATATTGAAGTTCATTTTTTCATATTTGAAAATTTTACCTTTTCCTTTATCACATGTGAAATTTTGGGGGAAATTTGGGAAATTTCCTTTTTTCAGGGCTACGGTACGGAAATAGTTTCGTTCAGTAGAATCACTGAGTGGTATTGATGTCATAACGTTTCGTCTCGCCAGGTACTTATAAACGTTAGGAGGTTGATGAAATTGCATGAAATGAATTTCCAGATCCAAAGTATACACCATCAATTGCGACTTTTGTGGCATAGAATTCCATCCCGTTGCATTTTGGGACTTTTTCATTTATCTTCATAAAGGTTGGCAGGATGAGAAATAATCGATAAACATTGACCATTTTCCATTGAAATGTGTGGGCATAGTCCACCATAGTGTTCATACAGTAGTTTCATATTACTCATGTAGTTTATTATTGACCTGATTCTGACCTAAATATTACAGATTTAACCAGTAAGCTTCAATCTATACTAGAATTTAGACTTAGTTGATGAACTTGCTAAAGAATGACATAATTCAAGTTCAAAATCAAATTTCCAATCAGTCCAGCAACTGTGGACAAAATTCAGTCCCGTTGCATTTCCGTCCCTTCGCACGAGATTGGTTTTTTTTTTCATTCCAATTTAATCTATGAGGCCATGTTCATTTTTGAATGTTTTAACCGCATTTGTGAGAAGAGTTATACTCATTAATGTTATCGAGAATTCATTTTTTCTCCAATTGAATCTGAATGAATTGAATAAAATGTTCAAAGAGTGCTGTTTCCTTCACTTCCGTCACGTCGTAGATGATATTTGTGGTTACCATGACAATGGTGGGTAGAGAGAATATTTTTCTTTTCTCATTTTGTGAAAGTTCATTTTCCATTGGTCCATGCATATGAAACAATAGTAACCATGCCTCCTATCAATAAGGAATCCCGTGAGGGAATGCCCATCACTTTCCTTCCCGTCGCATATAGGAGACTTGGATCTCACCATAATCACAGCTCAACTGTACACACAGAACTACTGACATAAACACAAGTTACATATAGTCACTTTCATAATCCGAATTTTCGAAACAGTTTGAATTGTGATATGAATGGAGACAGGCCCGGTTAAAGAATCGGGATAGGGGATGCGAAGGGTGAGAATCTACTAATTCTTTGTCATCATTTTGGGAAGTGGAAAAAAAGATCAACATAATGTCACATGTGTTGGTTGGTCCGCCCCCTTCTATTTTTATTTGGCACCATTAGGAATCTGACCGTTGGCAGTACCGGGGATATAAACTGCAGAGATGATTAACCATAGCATTTTAATCGAGTATCCAATTTAATAACAAGTCCATACGATTTTATGCGCATGTTTATGGAATTCTATTAGACTTTGAAATATCACACTTAACACATAGACTACTTTTATGTACGGTTAATTGTTGATGGGTTGGATTTCAATAGCACTGTAAGCTAAATGGACTTGTTAATTCAAAAAAGGGAAGTTACTATGATCATTAAAACATCACCGTCATGTTTTGAAAAGTAGTTTTAACTGCATGAAAGCCTCAAACTTTGAGTACGTTTGTCTTCTTTTATTTATAAATGACAGACTAACACAACATCTCATACGGCCGGAACATACATCTGTACACTGTTACTGTTGAAGTTTATCATCATTACTCGGCCAGGGAGGTGCTAGCACCTCCCTGACTCGGCTAGGAGGATATTGTGGCATACTTTCTTGTAACACACACACACACACACTCACACACAAACACCTCCACCCGGTTCCCCCCCCCCCCCAACAACACACACATATACTGTGGCGGTCACCCCTGACCCCCCATCCCCCCAAAAAAAATCATGATTTGCATAGTATACAATAACTAATATCACTGACTGACCTGGACTGAGCTGAAATCCAACCAGGCAAGGGGAGGGGGGGGGGGGTGAAGGTGAATTGTTTGTGATTTTGGTAAAATCATATTTATATAGGCGACTAAATCATGGGTATTTGAAAATCGTCGTGTGACATGAACTTAAGTGACATTATGGAGTACTGGGTGCGTTCAGCATTGCAAATATTAAAAATAGCCACAAATTCCATCAAAATCCGTCAACATTGACCAATTTACAGGCAAATTAATGTCGGCACAGCTGTATCATGAATAAACATTGGCTACGTATGCAAAAGTCGTAAGTCATATAAAAAAAAAACGGTAAAAGATACAAACAAAATCCCAACGGATTTTTACTAAGGGTTTTACTTGGCAGCTTCTGAATGAAGGGTGCTCTTTTCTAGAAGCATGTCATGTTTAAGAGCAATATGATAATATGATTGGTTTGACGAGATACTGTCCCGGGGGGTTGCAGTTGCAGATGGTGTTCGGAAGCCAATGTCGGAAAAAGCATCACAGACATCGATGTATGGAGAAAAGGTTCGGTGTGGTGTTGTGGGTGTTGGTGTTGTTCTATGGTGTTGTTTCATCTTAAAGGAAAAATGAGATTACCCCAAAATGAATTAGTATACCCCCTCCCCTTCCCCAATTCATGAATGACTCTTTTTCGTTACGTGCTATGTGATATAATTATGTTGTCGAATTGCTTAATTTCTGCAGCATTTCACCTTACTTATGCAGTACTGATATTCTTCAACACCACGAAAAATTCTTTGAAGTTAAATTGTATGAGAATTACAAGATTTGGATGATTATTTTTTTTTCAAAATAAGTTAAAGACGATTGCTTATTACAAGTACAGTAGTCTACATCTCGATCATATCGAAAAAATGCCATCATAAATGCGTTACAGAATGTGGGTGCATGGTGTATCCTTAGAGTTTTCGTTTTATGAAGTATTCGGAGTTCTGTTTTTAATACCTGACCTAAACAGGATTTGTGATGTTCAAATTATTACACACACATTGAATACTTTTTTTGAAAACTTCTTTTTTGATTGGGCACACCCCTTACTTTTGTCGATAATGATAAATTTATGAGACTGATTTTTATGGGCAAAAAAGCGTTTTTCATCTCAAATTTACTTAATTTGGAGGATTAATACTTGTAGTCACAAATACGACTAAATGCGTGTCATGAGTAGCAGGAGGAGAAGAATTGGTATTATTAAGATCTATAGTTTTGTTGTAAAACGGGTGGGTGAGGCCCATTGACGAAGCGCATTATTTTGAGGAAATTTCCCAAATTATGACGTCACAAAATTTTGAAACTTTCAAAAATCTTGTATTTTGAATAAAAAATCGTCATTTCATGGGTCGTTTATACCTACCCTTATCCTTTCAAAGTATAACCCATTGAGCTTTACCCTTCATGGGAACAATTTACAAATTTGAGTCCAAAATGAGCAAATGACCCTCTTGTGTCCGAAACTTTTCGATATGAAGTTAAAGAACTTGATAGTTCATTGAGAACTTCATGTGAAAATGGCAGTGGTCCTACTGGCTTCGATAAACTTCAATTGAGGTCGATTTGACATAGACTCCTCAAAAGCAAGGGGTTCTGTACAATTTGTTCATGGGACATTTACAAAACAGTTCCTTAATTGAATGATTTGTAAGCTTATTCGAATCTGTCGTTGACTGTAATTTGTCTATTCAAGAATGAGGATGAAGACGAGCAAAAATTTCAATTTATCATTATCCTGAGATCTAACTCATTAACTGAATTTTATTGAAAAACATAAAAATGGGAAAAGGGGACTCTATTCTACTTGAGCGACTACATAAGTCAGAGAGTATGCAAATTTACAGGTATGTTTTCTAAACTTCGACGTTAAAGGCAGTAACTCATCACCCTATGCTATATTTTTTGGCTTCCGGAAAGCAAAATTCTCAACTGATTTTAAGTTACAGTAGGCCTACTCTTTGATTGACAGCAAAAGATGTACGGTAGCTCATACTGCAAAGCGTACACAGGGATCCATTGGTTTGAATACACATGTAGAGGAATTTTAGACAGGCTGAGACATAAGTGGTTGGGAGAATTGAAACTGTCTGTGGTGATGAATTTTTGTCTTTAAATTTAGGGGACCAACTGTCCTAGGCACACATTTTTGAAAGTCCTCGGTAATAAGGCTATGCACATTTACACTTTCCTTGACCATTTATGTTAATGTAATCCAATAGACGTAACTGTGCTTATTAGTGTAGAAAGGTTCATGAATAACGGAATATTTATCTGATTGCACTGTCCCTGTATATAAACATATATATCTTAATTTCATGACTAGCAAGACGCTCTTGATCATTTAAAGTTTGTGATCATGAAATTTAGATATATTTTCGTCAATAATTGGGAGGCAGTGTGACGGTTGACAACGTCCCTAGTTAAGAGGAGGGGGGTGAGCTATGTCATTTGTAGAGCGGTATATATAGGTTCGGCCAAATATATCAAAGTCCCAGAGGCCTTTATAAATACGTCCAGGTAACGAAGCTTTCCCATCTTAAGGTTGTGGAACTAGAGATTCGATCCAGTAGGTACATGATGCACTCCCTCCCTCCCTCCCCCCACCCCAACGCTTAAATGATAGATTAGATAGGTAGACAGGCAGATAGGCAGACAGGCAGGCAGGTAGGCAGGCAGACATTCAGACAGAAAGACAGACAGATAGACAGATAAACAATGAACAATACTAACATACTCGTAAAATGTGATCTGTCTATTTATTCACAAGCAACTTGGATTAGAGTTTAAAAAAAACAACATTCAAAAAGATAAATCAATGAACATCTTATGGACTGAGATACATTTCAAATGAACAGAACTCTTATTATCCAGTAGATACAGACTATGTAATTGTTTTCTCTTTTTTTACATAAGTATAAAATGTTGAAGTCTCTTAGGCTGGAACCGTGCGTCTGTTCACATTGCTCTGTTTTAAGACATTCATGAGCTTGACTATATTCTTCATAATTTGATATCAACGTGAAATTCACTGACACGGAATGATTACATTATTTATATATCCTGAGGATATTTACTTAATGAAATGATTCCATGCGACGAAACAGACGGTAACTGATTTAGGTTCAAAAGTTATAAAACAGATTTCCATAAATCTCATACCTTCCAAAATAAATGAATGCAAGTCAGGAAATATATACTTTTTAGATCTTTCAGATTTACAAATTATCGCTACAATACAGTAGTCGATAGCGAAGTAAAACAAGTTATTAGTCAATAGAGACCTTGGGCATGTGGGATGTTTTTCATAAACACCGTATGTTATTCAACATTCACTGTGCTTATAAAATTACGAGTTGATGTTCTATAAACTTAATTGGAAGAACAAGTGTTTGACACATGAAAAACTTGAAGTAGGCCTAATGTGAAAAAGAATCGCTCCGGCTTTGACGAAAAAAAAAACGAGAAAAAGAGGGCGCCATACTACTATATTTAATTGCCAACGAAAGACGCACAGCATTTATAACAAAGAGAACGACCGACAATGACATGTACATCTAGGCCTCATGAAGATGGTACACATAATGTGCTAAAATCATGTCTCGGGGAGAACTTTTCTGCATGACTAGGTGCATGTAGTAAAGTAGATGGACCTACAAACTTTTCCGGCAACCAGGAGAACTAAATGTAGGTACGGTACATCTATTACAAGGGCTCAGTATATATACGGTGCGGCTGTAAAGGTCTTGTGCAAAAACCGCTGAGCACTTTTTTTCCTAACTGGACGAGTGTCGGTGTGTTTCAGAAAAATGCCATGCTTAGGATTAAGTCGAATGACTCGTCCTCCGCCATTTGGGCTGTTCAAAACTATTGATTGGAATCTTTCAAATAAAATTTCTAAGAATGTTTTGACAATCAATGATTCCTAATGAAGAGAACGTCCAACAAATCAGTTAAAGTGTGAGTTCACAAGATGTTACTCATGGTGTCCGCCATCATTGTGGAGAGCGTCTATTGGTTCATCTGCCATGACGTCCAAATTTGCCGTTGCTTTCTTCTTTGTTATATCGCCTGAGACAAATCTGGTACGTCTCTGACCGAGGCCTAGCTTCCTCCTGATATCGTCTCTTCTTGATCGGTAGTCTGCGAGTTTCGCCCGGGCTTTCTCGTGGCTCTCTTTCCTCCATTTGATGCGTCGATTTTGGAACCAAACTTTGACCTAAAAATTGAGGTCAACCAAAACTTATTCCTAAGGAACTTAAAAAAGGGGGAGGATTAAGCGCGTCTGGACTAAAAAATTTCAATACAATATGTCACAAAGCTAAAATATGCTAAACAAAATAAAAATGCTATGTAATGATGAAGCTTTTCAAGGTTGTGAACATTTTAATTCCGAAAGAAAACCAAATTGTGTAAATTTGACTTGAAAGAACAAGACATTTCAAATTATCAAGAATATAATTGACTATTTCAAGTGAATATTTTAAGTGAATATTGTTCAATGTTTTTCGTATTTCAGAAACAACAAACTATGAAGATAAGAGCCGGATTAATAGGAGATTTTTCCAACCCCCAAAATATATTGTCTTGTAATGTCAGACTTTAGGTACACTGGATAAGTTGTTGTGAAAACACTTGATATTAAAGGTGGAATAACGTTTCTTTGGATGAAAAGTACTTAACGCAACTAAATATTATGTAACTGGAAATCGTGGAATTTATTTGAAACATTACCTAAGTTTAATATTTATCTCAAACTGAAATATCGCGTCGGGATCTCACAATTTGAAATAATTTAACCACTGATCTAATGTACCCCCCCCCCATCGTGACCCTCTCCTACAGCAGACTACACAGTGATTATACTTATTAGTAATATTTATTCGAATTATTCACAGCATTGTTGGTCTGTACTCAAAACATATGTACAATTTTCAATTACTTTAGATGCCTTTCGGAAAGTTACCATTTTCACCACATATCATGTTGTCATACGGCAGCTGCCATCAAAATTCAATGTTTGTGTTTCCTTTAGGACCTATGTAGCTGTTACCTTGGTTACACTTATACCTTATAGAATCAAAAGCAAAAAAACTAACCTGAGCCTCTGAGAGCTGTAGATCTGAGGCAAGAAGTGACCTCTCTGCTCCTACCATGTACTGCTGTTCTTCGAAGACTTTTTCCAGGCGTTGTAATTGTTCACTTGTAAAAATCGTCCGTACCCTCTTAGACTTTTGATGTACAGCCGAGGTAAATCTCCACTTGTCAATTTGGCGGGAAACTTCACGGGAATCTACAAGTGAAAAATGTGATTAGAGAACGTCGTCTATAGATATTTTTATTGATGCTGCATGTCACATGACTCTGAATGTGGCACATATGCACTCGTTGATCCAAGTACTTTACTTGGGAATAGCCAAACTGGTAGAACAGGGTTATGGGGGGTCTAAGAGGAGAGGCGCCCTCTCACATTTGAATTTTCCCGTAACTGAGTGTAGTCAGAACGGTCCGTAGATGCGTAGAAATGTTAATTTTCTTCACTTTTCTGTCATTTATGGGCTAAAGATAGTCTAGACTCAGTTAAACAGTTTTTGGTTTCTATAGCAAGGTTTTTAGACACAAAAACTCTTTAGTTCAAAAAGTTACGGAAACTTCATGAATTCAGTGAGCTGCTGTTCGTGTGTGATACAGGGGGCGCTGTTATTGAGATTGACAGAAAATTTAATTACTGCTAATAATTAAAGACACACCAAAATCAAGTGAAGATAAGCTGTGTAATTGTCTCAAAGGTACGTCTATCCTTTACTCGTCGGTTCCAGTTCAATGTCATTTACAGAGCGGCATCGTGGAGTAAACTAATCCTTAAGCAATTAGTTAGCCATGCTTTCAAACGTAGGCTTATGCCGCCCAGAGAGGAAACTAAAGTTTTATCACTAAATAACAGATCAGAGCAGTTCTGCAACCCACGGTGTGAGATAAACATCAACAGCAATGTTCAAAACAGATTTGTGGGTACTATATCACAACCGATTGATTTCTAGCATCGTGCTTCGAGTATTTACTAAAATAACTCCTTTTCCGAATTTTTGAGATATTTCTTGAAAATAAGAATAATGACTTGCCCAAAAAAATTGTATCTTTTTAAAAAACATGAGAAGCGATGGTGGAGAATTCCTTTAAGTCAATTAAAAAAGAGAGAGAGACGGTTGACTTGCAGAGATCAGTTTGTCAATTTTAATCGTTGAAAATGCAGAACTCACAAAAAAAAACAAGATGTCTAAAAAGAGGCTATCAAAATAAATAACGTTACTTCAGTTCACGCTAGGTCACCATTTTTTTTTTAAATAAAATCAATAATCCATATTAAAGCGAGTTTTTTCATTGCTCTGTTTTCCAGTGACGACAAATAGCATAAGTGGATTATCCAACAGGCATGCAAGAGCTATGCCATTTCCTTTAAGCTTTGAAAATCGAACACAAATATTTCGTCACGGTGACGACAAATTATAAAAATGACAGCAAAAACTTGCGAATTAATTTGGTCATGTTTACTTTTGCGGAAGAGCAGGATCTCTGTTTTTATTGAGTTACCATATCCGTTCTCCTTTTTTTTTTCTTCTTCTTTTTTTCTTCTTCTTCTTTTGCTTCTTCTTCCTTGTTTTCGTTATTGTTTACTTTCTTTTTATCGTTTCTTTCTTTCTTTTTTCTTTTGATTGGCTTTCTTTTCTCTCTTTTTTATCAAGATCGTCATTCGTCCAAAGTGATATTCATTGATTTTGTAAATTGGTCAGTTTATAGAGACAACGATTTCTTTTTTTCTTTTTGTCAAAAAGTATCTGATCTGATTTTACCGCTTATTACCGTCTGACACGGCCAGAAATCCCCCACATGCTGTGAATCGGGCCAAACCAATCACAGAACGCGTTATTGTCATTTATTGCATAAACCCCAAGCGGGCATAACGGTGGACTTCCTGATTATCTCAGCTTCGAAATAGTTCCCATTTTGTTTTGTTGTTAATTCTGATACATTGATTCAACCACCCCCCACTCCCCACAACGAGAAAATCGATAAAATTGCCAGTTTTCATTACAAAACTGTTAACGTGAACTGGGAAGTATAACCGGGCCCTTGACACTCTGAAAATGATCTCCCTAGAAGGCGTGGATGAATCTTTCCTAAGAGTAAGGGGAAGGGGGTGGGGGCTCAAATGGCACACATTATCTCGCATATGATATAGCCGCCATGTAAGTGATAATGACTTCATCATATTTTTAGTACAATTTTCTGTGGTGGTTGACAAACATTAACCATATTCGATCTTGCCCCCACCCTAAAAAAAAAAACCGTTTGGGTCCCCCCATCCCACCATCCACGCCACAATCGTTTCTTGTGGGCGGCTGAAAATTGTTTCAATTTACGCAAGTACCAACTCTTTGTCAATTTTGTCTCGGGCTCAAAAAATCATTTATTTACAATATTTTTACATTTACACCATAGGCATGTAACGGATGGACTTCACGCTTGCTTAAATATAATAATTAATAAATATAACAATTACCATGGACCTTTGTTATAAAATTTCCTCACTTTTGTGTCCTATCTTATGTCTTATTAATAAATTTGATATATATATTTGTACTGGAATAAAGAAATCAAACAATAAAATTGTAATTGGATAAAAACCAAATTCAAACACGTTATCTGATATTCCTTTAAATAAATTGTGAACTGGAACATACATCCTACCAAAACATATGACAAAAAAAGTTTGGAAGAGCATGAAATTCTAATACAAAAGTGTCGTTATCGAGAGAAAACACAAGTTTCAATCTAAATTTTATTTTAAATAGTCTACTATCTAGGCCAACTGAAAAAAAATGACTTGACAAAATTAACGATTGGCCGATTTTTATAGTTCTTCTATACTCATTCTCTTTTCATGGATGAATAGTTATTTTATTGTATTGTGTTTTTACTAGGTCAGGACCAGACTACAGAGAAGCGATGGCCAGCTTCATCTGGCTCCTCGTTATGCTTTGCGTATAGTTTTTGTCAGTTTCTTGAGCGTATAATCACACTTGTTTGTGAAACAAAATAACAGAATAAATCAATAAATTACATACCAAGTGACAAGTATCTTAGAAAAGAGCTGTTTCAATTCAAGAAGTTGCGGAGTAATCCATGGATCACAATCCGTTAGAGATGTATTCATACTTATTAGAGTTTTTGAGATATGCTTTTCAAAGTAATTACCAATGGTTTGAAGTATTGCACAATGTCAGTAATTCTTTTGTTTGTCCTATTAACATCATCTCTTATATTCTGCGTTTCGCATTAGCGATATTAATGTTCTAAGGAAGATAACACATGCTTCCAAAATAAAACCCTCGGGTCGTACAAAATCTTCATTTGTCCTTGAAATAAAGGTTTAGTAAACAAAGGAAAACATCAGGCATATCATATGAGTCCCTCCCTGGACGCCACAAATTTGCATATATTGGCCCGTGTTTACTCATGATACAATATTCTTTCAAACAGAAATTTGTTTGTAAAATGGTCAATGTTTGATAGATTTAATGGAATCTGTGGCTAATTTTAACGTTTTTAATGATTTCTTGAACAATCGAAAATGATTTGTTCATCTCACATGTGCTTTAAATAATAATAATGGTGCTGAGAGACTGATAGACTCTGCAAGGTCTGCTTGGGCTGGAAAGTTTCTGTTCCTAATCTTGTTTCCGCCACCTCTGAAGGAACATACTGTGCTGCTCTTCCGGAAGAGCATTTACTCCGCTCATTGATCGCTTTCCGGCGGACTGTGATCATAGGGAAACGCGAGTTAGTACTAGATGAGTACATATCCTCGGCTAGGTATATGTAGGCTGCAGCTAAAAATGTGAGGAATGTATCAAAGGAGGGGAATTCATTTCGCCGAGAAAGACTTTGCAAAGTCTAAGAGACTGACTGCAGAGTGAGGTGCGATACGTACTTCTGTGAACAGTCTGATCTCATTTTCCAAGTCAAAGAGATGCAATTGTTACGCTTAGTTTACAAGTCCCTTCCAACCAAACGATGACTCAAATGGAATGCAGATAATATTGGTAAGAATGAATAGCACTGATAGTAATAATAAATAGCACTTATATGGAGAGCTAAATACCCAAGACCTCTAAGACATTTACAAGAAAAACAAATAGTCAAACTAATAAAAGCAAAGAATCACATAGAAAATATGCTACAAATAAGAAAATACTGCCACTAGGAAACACCAAAATGATATAAAGAGAAAAATGGAATAATACAAACAAAAAATGTAGGAACATCAAAACGGATAAAATGTGCGACAAAATGGATTTTTTTAAATGTTTTGTAATAACATAAAAAGGAGAGAGGGGGGGGGTCACTGGAATGGAAAATATAATCAGTTGATTGGTTTGATCAATTAATCACACATGTTACGGTTCATACCCGCAGGATATTGAAATTGCCATATATTTACCTCACACGTAAATATGTATACGTTACCAATACAAAAAAGTGATAAAATAAGCTGGAATATATTAATCCATTTTTATAACTATCTTCCAAGGCTTCCCTACGCTTGCCGTTTATTGATTTCTGGTCTCGAAACTGTACGGCCTAATTAATCGTTTTCTGAGATTTCTTGAAACAAAGGGGTTACCTCCAATGGACTGTGCGATGGAACAGTCACTATTGATGTACGGGTTAAAATGAGGTTGACTAGTTTATCATCCGTGAAAAAAACGTGAAATCGAATGAATAAAACTGCGATTCACACTAATTAAAACCAATAAAGTTCTGTCTTACAAATTTCGGATTTTTTTTTTACCTATTTAACGGTATACGTAGCGGTGCGTCTATGTATACGAGTAACAGAATTATTTCTATTCTGTATCTTGTCAGGGGTTAAGGGTTCAGTTGTTAAAAATTATGTAATTATAAATTGAATATTACAATGTATGATTTCACAGCTAAGAATAAAATTCAGAATAATGAAGATTCCTGAGAGGCAACATATAATTTATGGATTAGTAGAGAAACTTCTTCTGTTCACTCGTTAAAAGGTTATGATACTGTTGTACGTGAAGGGATGGTTGCCATGGGATACGGAAGACCAAGCGCACTCCTGGTGACCACGATTTGATCATATCGAAATCCTGGCTCTTATTAGTGAAGGACAATTATATCAAATAATCAATTTAAGTAGTCTATTAAAAAGTCCAACTCATGCATACCCCCCCGCAACTCTTCTGACAATTTTTAGGAATTATCGGTATTATTTTTCATTTAATTAAACTGATTTTTTTTTTTCACGAGCAGACTGCTGTAAGCGCACTTGTTCAAATAAAAATAATTTCGTTTGATCCTCTGGGGAAACCACGTGGGAAAACCAGTCGTTGGCTGACATCTACCCCCCCCCCACCCAGGGGAAGTGATCGCAAACAAAATTTTTAAGAGTTATCCGAGAGGGAGCAACTATATCGACGCACGACCAAGGCCAGTATTTCAGTAATTGTAATTTCCCATCATTTTCCAATTAATTAAGTCTCGCTATCTCATTTGTTGTATTCAGGCATGTTTGCTAGTGTTCTCTGCACTAGCAAACAAACGATGTTTGTTTTACTTTTCTCTCTCTCTCTCTCTTTCATGTTTTGTCATCATTCTATCTTTTTTTCCTGCCGAGGTTTCCACGGACACCAGACGTTCCACCCTCTTCAAGTTCGCCCCGGTCATTTCACCCCTTCGTTAGTTCGCCCCTCCCCCCCCTCCCCCCAGTGAAAGTCGTTTCGTCCCCAAATATCTACCGGCTCCCCCTTTCAACTGACATCAAATTGCGTTGTGATAGTTTTCAACTACAATTTTCACGATAGCAAAACGGGTTTTTACGACAGCAAAAACTGTAACAGGTGCAATGTAGGAATGGTTTGAAATTATGAAGTAGAATACCTCCACAATTTATACTGACAGCGGTCAGACGATTTTGTGCTCAATGATCGTGCTAGTTGAACAACACTTATTATTCAAAGTTGGTATTTTTAAGATATTTGTCTCGAGCAATATTTTATCTAACTGACTTAAATACACTTGTCAACTTATCATCAAAGTAAAATCATGATGGACTTTAATTTTGAGGATAGTATTGAACTATATCAGGTGAAATTCCGGTAATAAACTAGCACGCTCTGAATGTACTCTCGACCATATATAGGAACGCATACAATCAACTATATGCTAACAACCAATTATGTGTAGAGCTGAAGGAAAAAAAATGAGAAAACACAAGAACAACACAATGAACACAACCGACCAAAAACATGAAATGTAATGAAAAGCACCACAACACTGTTAACACTAACGTAACAACGTAAATATAAATTTAGAGATTAAGGGCGAACTGGTCTGCACTTGAGGGCGAACTGGTAGGTCTTTGCTGACCAACTGGTATCTACGTGGGGCGAACTGGGTGGGACGAATTTGCACGGGGCGAAACGACCGGTTACCGTTTCCATGGATAAACTTAAAGTGGTTGCGTGCGTAGGCAAAAAGTAAAAACATTTTTAACAAAATTTCATCTCCAAAAGTTTGGTAACGCTTTCAACTACACTATTCAGACAATCTGGGAAAATAAATAGGTTTCATTTGGTTAATTTTGCCATATGATTTCAAATTCTTCTAACATAAAGACAAAAAGTGTAGAATACGATAATGTAGTGGTTGACAGTTTTCATTCAAATCAACGGTGTGCTTCTTTGAACAAGCCAATGGGAAGTATACTACTATTGAATATTCAGTTACAACTCAGGATCACTGACGCCGCGGGCTAGGTTGTGTTCAGTTCGTAGGTTATTCGTAAATACAGTGTTTCCTTTCACCAAATACTACAATTCCAGATACCTACCAAGGACCTACGACTTTAGTATGATTTTGATACACTAGTGAGACCCTGTACTGTTGCATATTCATTATGTAGACGGTTATGGATAAGAATCATTAATTTTCAAATACTGATTTCTGTTTTCTTACTGTTTTTATGCCAATTCCGTTGCTTTTCGAAGTAGTTACTGTCATTTTCCTTCATTGAAAGACATAGTCCGTTCATGGACAACCTCTCGTGTACATTTAAAAATAAAGAAAAAGTTAAATCAAACATAATCTTATCTTTTCGGTTTTTCAGTACACACGCAATCACTTCAATTTCCTTACCAGCTTATCTAGACTCAATCTTGCTAAAACTGGAAGTAACAGTCACCTACGCGAAACAGGCACCAATATGTAATATAAACCGTCTCATTATAGCCTATATTCACAACAGTCAATTAGATACAATCCCTTAATTGACCTCAACGGACACGTTACACAATAGAAATAATCAGCCGGTGAGAATTTGACGTCAGCTCCTCATCTTTGAATGTAACTTTAAATGAGAGAGAAGAAGTTGTCATTCACTAGAAGATGCAGATGGGGAGAATAAAACCCAAAATAGAACGAGAGGAAGATGGACAAGAACAGGCACTTGAAGATTCCACACCTGTCTATTGTATTCAGAAGCTGCACTTATCCTGTCAAAAGAAGGTATTCAACCATTTAGGTTTTAGCATCGCGTAAGTCCAGGTCTTTGCTAATCTGAGTAGAGGGTAATGGGTATTGTTGTGCACCCTACTCAGCCCAAATAAATCGAAACTTGTGTTTGGTTTCCGTGCTAATTGATAGCTCTAATGACACCTATACCACAATCTCTTCTCCTTTCAAAAGTAGTTATGTACGCTGGCCCACCTGTGTATTATCCACCTCCCCCCCCCCCCCCTCCATCCTTTAAGTCTCCGCTTCTCCAGCTTTCTCTGGCACTTCAATAACAGGTTTTATACCTTTTTGAAAAATCTTCCAGAATCAAGGGGAAAAGTGGTTTCATCTCATCTACTTGAAGTGGATTTTTCACCCACTTCAGTCTAATTGAAATTAAACAAAATTATCGACGCGGGAAAGCGCTCGGCTGATGTGTTCGTTTGAAAGCCTCGTCTTAAACAGGGATTAGATGTGATCTTTTCACCCCCTCTTTTTTTTCTTTTTTTTTTCATTTACCTGTCTTAGGACATCAGTCAGCTTCTCAAAGCTAATCCATACACAGAAGCTCTATTGGTCGTCCCAAAGTGTTTTTTATTTAGCCTCTAATTGTGGAATAATGAGATCGGTTTAACGAAGGAACTAAATGATTTAGTTTGTATGCACACCTGTATGTGGTGGTTAGGGATTACCACGTTGGGTATACACACACATACAAATTAGTACAGTAAACCTACGTATGTGTATGAGTGAAATCACTTCCGAAAATGTGGACAGAAAAGTGCCGCACAAGGACGTGCTACTAAACACGTTAATGATAATTGGTTTTAATACAATGGGAGGTGGGGTTGGTAATAGTGCTTATTATGAATACAGGCTGATAAACAAGGTAATGATAATTGGTGTATATGCAGTGGTAAGGGAGGTGGGGAGTAGCATTTGTAGTTTATTTTGATAAACCGAACATGCAGTTACCCATGGTTATATGATCAGATGGTTCGGCCCTAAAGTTAAGTTGTTATGGCTATAGTCACATGGTTTGATGTCCTTTTAGTTTGATAATTACATGCGTTATTATTATTATTCTTAGAGCATACGGGGTGTGGGATGGGTAATAAAACAATTTTGACTTATTTCTTTTCAATGCCAAGTGATGGTTATTTTAAAGAGGCTCATCGAGTTGTTTCGTGAAATTCACTAAATTTTTCTAAACTTATTGCCTTAACATACTAATGACAAATGGTCAAACTTCAGAAGATCCCAATGTTTGACATGAAAAGGAACATTAATGAGTGACTAATAAACGATTTAATTTGTTTTTATTTTTAAATTTCGTGCCCAGATATTTTTAATATTAGTACTTAGACCTATTTTCATGCACACTCTCAGCCAGTACTAAATAAAGGTCAAAAATTCAAAAGGTTTTCATAACTATTGGAGGTAAAACTTGAATAATTATGCTAATTATAAGTATTGTCACGTGTTTATATCCTTCACAATCATCCCCTTTAAACTGTTGACATTGAATGGCAATATATTCCGATACTTGATGGAAAAAAATTACATTTTTCTCTTTCATATTGTACAAGAACGTTGGTGATTGTTCCTGCTGATAAAATGTTTAATTTATATGTATGTGTGTGCGGGAATGTAGGGGGGTAGTATCTGCTCCGTTACCAGGACGCCGTGGCTGTGGGAAGGGGTTTTCGGGGAGGGGCAGGAGAGTGAAAGAGCTCCTAGAAGTCTGAAAGTTTAACGAGGCGATTTCTCACGATCTAAAGGGTTTTTTATCCAAAACTTTTCGCCGCAATTGCCCCGTTAAATGTTTCAATACTTTCTTCAAAATGATTTATTTTACGTTCTATCGAAACAATTAAACTTAAAAGGAAATTATTAGAACGATTTTGTTAAGAGTCTTGAGACCGTAGTTGTGTGTAAAATTGTTCTGTCTGGGGAGCATTATTTTTGTTACACATTAACTTTAGAGCATCCTTATATAATCTCCTAATTTTTTCAACGAAACCTCAAAGATCCAGTCGGCAAAAGAGCTCGTGTACGCATTTAATTTCCACTGAGGTAGAAGAGTATTTCTTTAAAAGTGTTTTCATTTCTTCTTTTACTACTAAAAAGTTCCAATTTGAGTAGTGTATTTTTATATACTATTTACTAGTTATTACTACACTTGCATTATTTGTTAGGATTTACTTATAGTCTACACCTACATTAAAACCCTTAAATTATGGCAGGAAAATGAAAAAAGTTTATCTTTTGTGGTAAGTGTATTTTGATGTTGCTTATAAAATTGTACTTACTAAATAAAAAAGCACTTACTCGTGAAACATAAGCTTTTATCTGCATATCGAGTTACCTCTGGTTGGACAATGTTAACATTAAATACAAATAGATTAATAAATTAATTATCCTAGTACATACTTGGTCTTTGCTGACATAACTTAATGTAATTCCATATATTTGACTTAACCTTTCTAATAACTTCTAACAGTCATAAATGGATTATTATCAACTGTTGCCAAGTCACAAGTCACCCATTTCAGCCACGGGATGAGTACTATAAGTTTTAATTTCCAACCTTCGTTTCGTCTATCATGTTTTACGTAACTGATGGATTGATTGATTGACTGAAGAAAGAAATAGTTAATCAATTCATTCATCCATTTTTCTTCTGATCGTACAGATATATTATAGAAATAGGCATACACTGAAACCTTTTCAGTTTTCATTAAAAATTATAATGAGAGGAGTTCACCTGGCTCATGGCTAGAGTTGTCGCCGATGGAGGAGGGGCCATTGTGATCGCCATTGTTCGGGAGGAATAAAGAATTTGCTCCGAAAAAGGACTCCAGAAGCACAATTGGGCATATCATAAAATAAGTTGTAACTACTTGTATGTGGGCTACCACAGTGTTTTATTTTTCATTGCCTACGATATCTACATTGCATAAAAAACGTGACGCTACTTTAATATTTTGGGGGTACTCACCCTGCCACACCCCATTCCCCCCCCCCCCCGCGCAACCAACAGGTTCGGGATCCTTTACAGGCTGGCTGTGATCATTTATGGGGTCGTGTATATGTATAACAGAGGATGACTTAATGATATATACGGAAACTCTTTAATTGTAATTGGTTGTTACTTGACAACATCGAGTAATCAGTACAGCTCTTAACCGGTGTGCGATAAGGGAGGGGGAGGGGTGGGGTGCAATTATAGTAGTACTTGAATGAATGAAATCCTTACCTGATGTGTCACTGTTACCGGATACCGTCATGGTTCCCTTGTAATGTTTCACCATATCTTCAAAATTGTGCACCACATACAATGCACCATTGTTAGCGTTGCCACCATCGTCCCGCCCTTGTACACAATTTTTCCAAACGTTTAACTCAGCTGCATGACTCGAACTTCCACCCGTCTGGATTTGACCAGCCACAATCGGCAGGGGACCCCGTCGCAGTTGAGGTTCCTTGTCATCACTAACTTCAAACTTGTCCTCTGATAGAAGAGATTCGATGGAGAAGGAATTCCGTTTTCTTGCTTTCACTACTCTCACAAAGGTTGACTTGCTGCCACTACAGTGACGAAGATGTGTCGTTTTCCACGCTATCAGGTGAGGGGGGATGTAGCCAGGGAGGCAAACGGGGGACCGGTACGCTGGACATGGATATGGGGAAACAGCAGGGAACAGAGGTGCCTGCGGCCCGGGTGGTAAGGCCATGCAAAGATGTTCTCTAGCAGGAAACATTGTTATCTTCATTGGATAAAAGAAAATAAAATAGAACATCGAAATTAAACGTACATATTAAAAAGAAATAGGTGAATAAAGTTTCCCCAGTCGTTACAGGAAGCTCAGATTATACTTGGAAGGAAAAAAATTAGGGAAGCATCCTACAGAGTGAACGAGTTTCACCTCTTGAAAGTATTTTTCAAAATGAATAGTTGACGAACTTTCCAAACCGTCTACATCGAACACTTGTTTCCATTCAGGCCCGTATGCAGCTTTTTCAGTGGGGGGAGGGGTTCGATTTTACCACAAGTGGAACATTTTACCCGACAATTATGACCGACTTGTGCCGAAGACACATGCATGCAAAGAAGGTTATATGTTGCTAACGTAGGCCTACTATCATAGGCTGAGCGGAATTCCAGATCTTGTGGGGGGGGGGGGGTTGTCCGAACCCCTGAACCCCTCTCCCCCCGATACGGGCCTGCCATTTGTCTAGCTAAAGCTGCACTTTCGACTACAGTGATTGCACAAAAAAAAATAAAGCATCCACACTGGTATTCATAAAAAGCAACGTTTTGTGAGTACTTTTAGTTTACACTAGAATTTTCCATGTCACAGTTTCTCAAAGAAATCTATCACAACTGCAATAACCTTTACAAGAGAGAATACAGAATATGCAAAATTGATCACCCCACCCCTCACATGTACCGTATAAAATATCTTTACAAAATTGTGAAAAGACCACGTGAATGGTCGGGGACGCTGACAGGTATACGATCCTGTTGCAACATGCCTACAGAATATGTGCTCATATACGGTACATGGACAAAACTTTCAACATTTTGCATCGAAAGTCGTTTTCGAGGACCAGCCATGGAGACTGGAGACATCAGTAAATCATCATGTAAAAGAAAAAAAAAAATGTTCCACAAATAAAATAAACACAAAAAATATAGCATAAAGGGAACTTGGCAGAATGAAATAAAAATATTTGACATTATTTTGATATGTTGTCATCCCCAATATGATTATTATCAAGTTTTAATCGATGCTGAAGAAACGTAACTATCATTAATAAAAAATGATAATAGTAGTACACTCACAAAAACGTAACGTAAAATAAGAACTCCATAACTTTTTGGTAAAATTTTACACACAGTTAATGTAAGTCTTACATTATGATATAACAATTTTACTAAAATGTAGTAAAATTTACCAAAATTATGTAGAATTTACGTATACTGCTTACATTAATTTTACATAAAATTTATGGAGTTCTCATTTTGCATAATTTAGGTAAATAATTCTGTGAGTGTAATATTAATTAAATCAAGAAAGTTTTGGTAGTAATTTACATATATCATTAACTGAAATTTCATTGAGATACTTGGAAATATGTTTTACCACTATAAAAAAATCCCATTGGTACCACGGAGGTTCTACTTAATCTACAAAGACGTCCTTGATGGTACAATGGTGGACTTGACTACACCGAGAGAAGGCCACATCCTGATAAGTTCATTTATCTACGTCAGCATATAAGCATATGGGCGTAAATAACAGATTTGATCAACTACATACAAATTTGATGAATGAAAAAAATCACATAGCCTATGTTAATGTGATACACACATAGTGAGAATGGCATGGGAACCAAGCAAAGTTGTATATTGAAATTAGGGTAAAACAAATAGAAAATAATATTTTAACTATGAAATCCCTGTTGAAACTTACCTTCATGTATTTATGTGAACGAAGAAAGTTTAATGTTTCTCAGTTCGTGAGGCAAATGGACTTTTACTCCCCGAAAATACCCTCTAAACGCTGTTTTGAATCACTTAATCTGTCTGACACGAAGGGCTCAAGGTTTTATATTTATAAAGAAGAAAAATACTCACGTTGGTACACGCTTAATCTTCTCTTTTTAATTACCATTGAACTGAATGGTCAGTAGCTGTTTGTCCCTCATCTAACTTCTCTTGTAACTTTCTCATGGTGTCCGTGACGGTCGTCATGCATAGTCATATCATACTGATTAGGACCAATAGCGAGTCGCGGTATTGTTCATGAATATTCAAGTTTAAAAACGCATTCGTAGGGAATTATATCAACTCGGCTGCGCTTGTCACTTGTTGATGACCAAAGTTTTCACCTGTTGTTTGTTATTAGGTGAATGATGTTAATTGACGCACAAGAGTGAAACGTTTCGCATTAGTGTGAATATAGAGGCATTTATCTACTATCGCATAACTGTGAAAAGGATTTCCTGAACGAAAAAGATAAAAATGACAAACAACGTTTGGGAAGTGTCGAAATGGTTTGGACAGCCCTAACCAAGACTGATAATTAGAATTAAAGATACAAAACGATAAACTAAAGCGGGAATCACTGAGGTTTTGGGGACTAAAAGTTTTCCATTTTCCACCAAGCTGAGATGTTGACATTCGTTCCCATTGTAAGACTCAAATTGTAGCATCGTCGAATTTCGTAATCGATCAATTTTAAGAGCCATTAGATCATTACTTAATATGCGATGTGACATAATTCTTCCCAGTTCTATCAACAGAAATAACGGCTAGCCTGACGTGTAACAGTTACGATATGTAACGGTAGCCTTAAATGTATTAAATGTTCACTTATATATACTCGTTTACCCGGCAAAATAGCTTTGTATTCAGCACGAAAGAGCCGCCAATCGATCTGAAGGTTTCCTATACCTACTTGGATGAGGTATTGGGTTATTACGCAATGTGATGAGCAAGCATTTTCCACGAGTACACATTCTTATCTTTTGCACTAGTCTCCAGACACCAAATTATTGAAACTGCAAAATTATTGGCCGTGCATATTACATGACAACGAAGTATGAATTGTCGGTTGAATTCTCAATTGTAAGCAAATCATTACATGGACTTTTTTTAAGAACGAGACGCCCTAAGGATTATACGGAACTGTTTCACTGAGGGGCCTACAAAACTACGACAAAAAGAAGCATACAATGACCATAGGCTCATGATATGGTCACTATGGTGATTTTGTGAGCATGAGGCAGCTGTTGCATATATTAATGTGATGTCAATGAAAATACCTGCAACCAGTCTGTATACCGCTACATAAAAAAATTGGTGATTGTTGGTCATCTCTGTTGATTTTTGTGTCATCTCTGTTTATGGTCAGAGGTATTTATCCTCTTTTTCTGTTTCGGAAATACACTCACCAACATGCACAGCTTTTTGACCCAAGTCGCTTCAGCTAAATATTGTCTAGAATTAGCATACAACATTTATGGCTTTTGAATCATAGATCATCATACGCCTAGTGCGTAGGCGTAAAATGTCATCCTAGCCTATCGGGTATGAAAGAATTTTCGCCGAGCATCACCAGAGCTTGGAAAGTGCCAATATCCATGTTAAATAGGTAACCAACAAATAACGTTTGCAGCCTCTACCAGTTGCATACCTGTAAGGTAACATATTGTGATTCCTGATCATAATAATCTCTTAATCTATAAACTTCAACAACTACAATAAACAATAATATCATTATTTAAATTTAATTATGATTTAAGTAATATTAATATGTATAATATAATAATTAAAAAAAGGAGGTAGTGTGAGAATAATTTGTACGGCATCGTATCGTGATCACAGTTCTACTATCTTTTAATGTTAACTCTATTGACAATATTTAACATCTATATCATTATCAGTTAGAAGTTATTGTTTGCAAATGGAAGGGAAATTTGTTACCGACACAATCCTCCTCTTTTATTCACTCTAATTTGTAGCATTCATCAGTCCAAAATCACGACAAGCATTTAATCCATATTATCAGCATACCTATCCTACTTCCTCAAATTCCATCGCAAAATACAATGGTCTCTGTTTCTGGAATACACTCGACGGAGGACTCGTTTCTTCAAATTCTTTTTGATAATTTTAAAAGAAAAATGAAATATTATTTCATCAACAAACGTTACGCCAAACGCTTAGTATTTTTTTTCTTTAAACTAGAGTGAGGGAGCAGGGGATGAAACTGGGAGGGGGTGTTCGAAGGTATGGTAATGTTTCGTTGCCTTTGTTATTATTTATTTTGTATTTGTTCCTGGTGGCCTGAACATTGAAGAGTTGCTTTTCCACTTTGTGTCTCTATCATTTTTTTCAAATCACGTATATTATGTTTCACACCTTATCAAATCTTTTGTTGTAAAATGGAAGTAAAGAGTTTCAATTTTAAAAATTATATCTAATGAAAAGGATTGAGTTGAACAATGCGTTGATTCAAAATTGTTGTCAACAGTCAAGTTAGACTGTCTTACAAATGAAAATAGGAATCCGGATAGACTTAATGTATAAGAATGAGACATTGTCATATGCAAGTGATTGAAAAAGGTCATAAGACTGTGATTTATTGTAGAATTTTATCAATTTCACTTTTTTCTTTTCTTTTTTGCAATAATGCAACAATGCAATAAACCTTAATAAACCCAAATTGCGAGACCAGAAAGACAGGCATATGGTAAAATGGAACTGAAAATTAGCATAATACTTGAGTGATAGCCTTCCAACTTTAAAGGACTTTACATATCTTCAGCTTTAAATTTCTAAATAAAATCGAAGGTTAGGCGTTTGAGCTAATAAAACGTGAATTTCATGAAGCTGTTTCACACGTCTTCTGTCCGCCCCGCTTTATTTAACGAGCGACCTCTATCGACTTACTTTTTTTTTTATTTAAATGAACTTGGGTTGTTTTTCATATTATTACATTGCATTTTCTCTCTATTGTCTTCGCTCTAAAATGTTAAGATATAGTCACAAAAATATTGGTTATTATCCGTTTTGAAGTTTAAAAATTGGAACAAAAGCAGGAAACAAAAGAATAATAGTTACAAATAATGAATGAGGGAAGTGATCAAGTATTCAAGTCAGGGGCTGACATACATAGACTTAGACGCGAGGGTAATGAATAAATTTAAGAGATGAATGGCAACAGGATTATTTGAGTGGAGCGTCACTATTAGTTGGGCGGAGTGCTCTAGAAAATTGATATGAAACAAGAATTATAATGAATTTACAACAAAACAAATATACGAGTAAAAATAGAATTACCATTCCTACCAGGTACCGTTCGTACCAAGCATCACTCTGGTTCTTGTACAACCAGTAGGAACACTGATACATGGATACTGCATGTAATTTGAATACGAAAAATCTACAAAGAAAGAATCGAACAACATAACAATTGTTTTTTTTTTATTGATTGCTCCAGTACCGTAAGTAAACTTAACACATTTATTATTTTAATATACAAAAACACATTTGTCTTACATGTTTGCATCTTTTTTTTCTGAAAAACAAAGGGGTTTCGTAGCCAACGTGCATGAGCATACATCTACAGGACATCCACGTATAAATCGAAAAGCAAATCTTCGTGTAAAAGTCGATTTACATCGAACTGACTTTTTTCTTTCGTTAGACCATGGTGTTATTAAACTAACTCTAGTTATGTGTCTTAGTATAGATAACATTTTATAATGTACCAATCATTGTCCTTTCATTTTTGTATCATTTTTTTGTTGTTGTTGAAATTTTGAAGTGGTTGAACCACCATCAGGCAAAACATTCATCTGCAAAACACCCCATATAAACGAAACATGAAATCTTCTGAGGATCGACTTTACAGGGAAATTTATCTTTCGAATTCGATTAACTGCCTATTCCTTTAATTAATGCCCACGTATATGTATTCCGTGTATACAGGTTGTGTAACGCTAACCAAGAGGCTGTCAATATATGGGGTTTGCGATCTCTTTAAATTTGCAAGCAATGATTCATATACTAGATAGCAATGTTTTTGTTACATTAGCAAATGATAGTTGTACTGTACAAAAGAAAATATTTGAAATGTATTAATACTATGTAGGCCTATATATCCCTAAGCCATCATTAACTGTGGTAGCAGGGTAAAGACGAATTACATCCCTAAAGATTATTTGGTTCCACTCACCAAATTCTAAAACTGTTGCCACATACACTGGACAATTGCGGTTTAGCTTAAATGAAAAGACATCCCCCCCCTCTACCCCGGACATTCTTTACGTTAGCTGAAAATGAGAAAATTTTGTATGCATAACATCCAAAAAACCATAAGTACATACGAAGAAGCATTACATAAAGCAGGTGAACTATTCCGAATATCAACTCCCTACATCAAGACAACTGGTCGCCTCATGGATTGCTTGAACGTCTGACCATAGCGACACGACTCGCAATGAAATTTAGGATAAAGTTTAGGACTTATTGAGTTGATTCACAAAATCCATGCGGATATTTTAACACGCCTATGGATTATTACTCATTATGTTGATGCAGAACGGTCAAACATGCAGGAGACTCTGAACGTCTGGCAAACAACCGAAGTAAAAAGGATTGGGTAATTAACGATCAAAGTCATATATTGCAAATCTGTGACAAAATACTTTTTACTATGAGGTATTATTCATTCTCAACACCTCTTCAATCATAACTACAAAATTCGCACATTTAAAGTAACTTTAGAAATAGATACATTCCTGATGAGGCTAATTAGACATATTGCCACGCAATGCAATCATTAAACATTTATTTTTGACAATAGCATACTGAGGCAATGGTTTTGTCAACAGTATGAGCATATAGCAACGGCAAGTTTTCGGTCAGTGCGCTGAAATCCAAATTTCAAAGATTGGTAAAGTAACGTAAAGTGTAAGAGCGACCTCACTTCAATTATGTCACTAAACTGTGAATCAAAGAAGACTCCTTACTCTTTCCAAAAATAATGATTTTTTCCCCCAACTTCATAAAAAAAAATGATATGTCAATGACACGTTGTTCATTATTTTACTGCCATGTATGGTCAGAGCTTCTATATATAGCTCTGTGTGCTGCTGTGGTGCTTTGAATTGTATATCCTCTGAAGTTGCTACCGTCCACTAATTTGAGAATTCAACTGTAATTTTCTACAATCTCAGGTTTTTGTGACCTCTCTTGCCGCGACATTATTGTCTCATTCAAGTTTTGCGACTGATTGGAATTTATTGCAAATTTAGGGTAATCTGAAGAAAAATATAACACATGCGAGTAAATTGCTGACATTCTGCTACGTGGAACCGTCAATTTCAAACCTATTTCACTGACAACTTTTACCTGGCTGACTGCAGTTGGCAAACATAAATTGGGAGAAAAACATATCTACATACACATCCCTTTGTTATTCATGAAGTAACTGTCACAATTTTCTCTCTGTGGATTGCTTCATTCGTGACAAACTCATTTTCAAATCACAAGTTTGAAAACTGAATATCCAGCATTACAACACTAGCATCAGTTCCACAGTTTTCATTTATTTAATTTAGTTTTTAATACTTCATTCACAGCGTACATTATCAACCTCTCTATAAAATCTGATGGAACCCAGTTCACCCTAGAAATTGGCAAATAAAATTTCTACAAGGGAGGACAATGATGGAAAATCCAGGATCCCCCCTCTTTCTCTCTGCCAAATTCTGGATCCACCACTGCACAGGGCCCGGAGGTCACGGGGTGGATTAGGTAGTGGTGAGTTCAACTAGATATTTGTTATAGGGAAGATGGGATACATTGCCCTTAGACCATATCTATCATGTATTTGGAATATCTAACCCTCTGAAATTCAATATAGTTCAAGCTGAATCTCTTCGTTAAAGAAACTGCATTTAAAAACAGAGTCATACAGGGACATGATAAAAGTAAACCCATGACCTGCGATTAGGTGCACACACACATACACACACACACGCAAAATAGGGGAAGAAAATTGATTGAGAAAAGTGAGCAACAGATTTAAGACTTGTATTTAGCAAAGTGATGATGTCATATAGTATCATGGATTGGAAGAAGGATTAGTGCCAATGGAATATAACCTTTAAGTCACTGTATAGCGCCCTCAGTAGGGCCTAAATCACAATCTGGCGCAATTTGTAGCTTTGCTAGCTGAACCCTTAGTGCACTACGCAACTGAAGATTTTTGTTTGTGTGTGTATTTGTGTGTGTGAAAAGTGAATTGATCGCCAGCCATACTTTGTTTAAACTAAAAGTAATCTCGTTACCTTGGGTCTCCTTATATTGTTCTATAACAAGTACACTGACTGAATGAGCGAGTGTACTAGGCCCGTACCTAAGTATAAGTTTTCACGCAAGATAAAATGTGAGGGTACTTTTTCTCTACTACCAGGCTTTACATTCAAACAAAATTGTAACTGACCGGCTGGTAAAGTTTGCTGCATGGGACCATGTTTCATCGGCAATAAATATAAATATGGGTAGCCTGTATGCTCTATACGTTCGTTGTAAATACAGAATGTACATAGAAAAATAGAAAGCACACTGGCTGATCCTGGACTATTACACCAAACGTTGGGCAGTTTGATAAGTGGACAGTTTGGTCACTGTTTATCAGTCTGCTACTGGATGAGAATTACACAGCTTACCTTCTGCTTTTCCCCTAGTCACAATGAAATCCCAAATGAGTTCACTATAGGTTTCTAGGCACTGACGGCCTGGCCCGTGCAGGTCACCTACCGGGTGTTCGTACCATTTTACCGAACGGGGTAGGGGGGGGGGGTGGGACGGCACTACGGATTCATTTTACCTCAGAACTCCTTCGTTCTACAACTTTATTTCAGTTTTTACTTATCAAATGAACAGTTGGAAAATTTAAAATCAGTCCCGACGTTAGACTCTGGTTTATCGTAATCGAATCGGATGATGTCCTTATGTCCAGTGTTATCTGGATCGATGTGGGCTTTGATTCGGTGACAGAACACTGCGAACATTTACATGCATTTACTTGCATTTACCTCTGTTTCCGACAAAGATGTAGTTACATATCGAACGAACAACTTCTCGGGTCGACGTGCATTACATAAGTCAAATGTTGAAGGCACAGTTGTTTAAATTTGCTACACAGTACAAGACGCTACTTATTATATTCGGTTTCACTTCTTCAGCGTGTGAGCGGTAAGCCTGATGTCCTTCTGGCGTACCGTAGGCTTTTGCCATGTGGTAGTATAAAATCAGTGATTTAGTGACCAAGACCGGTCTCGACCCAGTGTCCCTTTGTGCAGTTCTCGAATCGAGATGACTCGGTCTTGGTCTCAGGTGCCATTACTCGGGTTCGGGGGGAGGGGGCGAACCTCGCAAATATATACCATCTTAGTGACTGAATAGACACAACAGCTATGAACATTAAGTGGCACCAACATGTATGCAGGGCGATCGCGACCAGGGGGTGGGGGTGTCTCAGCCCCCTAAAAAAAGTCCGTCAGAGCGACGATAGTTGGAAAATCTGAGATACAAAGCTGGAATTTTCCATATCTCAGTCTAGCACATTTTATGGTGTAGAAAGATGCCTACTATTACTATTGCACCAGATTGTCTAAGGTTACCTGGTAATTAAAAAGTTTCTCAATAAGTTTAAGATACCAGCTGGAATTTCTCATATTAAAGAGTAGAAGAGATCCTAAGTCCAGTCTGAAATTCTGAAATACCAATTGGAAATTCTCGTTCCTCAGTCCAGCACATTTTATGACTTCAAAAGACGCTAAAAGTTGCACCAGATTGTGTTTGAGTTTACCTGGTAATTGGAAAAATTCTCAATAACTCTGAAATGTCAAGCAGAATCTTTCATATTTCAGCCTAAGTGCGACGATAGTCTGAAAACGTGAAATACCAGTTGGAATTTTTCATATCTCAGTCTAGCACATTTTATGACTTCAAAGGATACCAGATATTGCACTAGATTGCATCTAAGGTTACCTATTGTCGGTGAAAAAATTTCTCAAAAGGGGATGGGGACACCTCCTTCCTAAGAACCCTCTCCTAGGCCAACCATTCACTCATCTCATGTTTTCCCCACCTATCAAAATACTTCATTGTATAACATTCTTTTTTTCTCATCAATCTGGCTATCATTTACAAAGTTATCTGTACAAGAACTACCTTTCTACTTTACAATGCAATCATTGTCGGTTGTACCAAAGTAATAAAAAAATTAATCGAGGGATAGAGAGAGTAAAACTTGTTGGACCTTCACTGGGACTGTAATTTGTGGGGAAAAAAATGATTGCATGCAAACTTTTTCACTAAGATTGTCTAAGGTTACCTGGTAGTTGATTTTTTTTTAAAGAAGTGTTTTAGTTAGAAAGCAAAAATTGTTGAATTAACCTTTCTGTAAATGACAATACCATAAATATTCTAAATAAGATCAATCCAAATTATTACCATTTTTCCATAAAATGTTATTATCTTTAATTGAGAAACTGCAGTCATAATATCCTATTTTAAGGGTGTGCATGCATGCAGCTCAAGTACTCCCGGAAAGTGCTGTTTCCTCCCATCTGGAGACTCTGAAAAGTCAAGATTTTCATATAACCTCCACGCCAACTAATGGTGGCGCTCCGCTTATATACTAACCCCGCTACTTAGGAACAAACCTCCGCCTCCGCCCATTTTCTAGCGGCCGGTACGCCAACTTTGTGTTTATCAAAAATATCTATCAAGAAGTCAAAAATAAAATGAAATAGGATGTGAAGCTTATTATGATTTTTGTATCACCTTAGAAACACTGAATGGTATTATCAATTTTAATGAATTGATTTTTCTTTTGATTTATCGCGAATTGATTACTTGCAGATACGATATCCATATTTCAAGGTTGGGTACATCCAGTTCGAGTACGCAAGACGAGGGAAGTGCCGTTTCCTGTCATCTGGAGCTTTTAAAAAGCTAAAATTTCTTTTACGCTCATCGCCAACCAATGTGGCGCTTCGGTTAGATAGTAGCCCCGCTGGTTAGTCACAAAAACAATTCAGGGAAACAACCCCCCCCTCCCCTCAAAAAAAATCTTGGTTGACGTGCAAATGTGTTCAGCAAATTAGTATTTGTCAAGTACTCAAAAGAAAAAGAAGATGAAAGAAGCGGATGTGTAATTCATTTCGATTCTCGTACCACCTCAAGAAACAAGATATGTACCACCACTTGTAGATTGATTTTCCTTTCACATGAGTTGAGGGCATTACAGACATGATATCCATATTTTAAGGCTGGGTACATTCAGCTATACTCCTGCTAAGTGCCGTTCCCTGCCATCTGGGGTTTTTGAAAAGCCAAAAGTTTCTTGTACGATCCGCGCCAACTAATGGTGACGCTCCGCTTAGATAGTAATGTCGCTAATAATAGTCACAAACATAATTCATGCAATCTCTGCACATGCAGCTCAAGTGCCCCGGAAAGTGCCGTATCCTCCCATCTGGGTGGGGGGGGGGGGAGGGTTTGAAAAGCCGAAATTTTCTTGTACTCCCGCTCCAACCAATGGTGGGGTTCCGCTTAGGCAGTCTTGCCGTTTGTCCCCCTATCCCTTCCCCAAACTTTTGCTTTTTCTTTTGTTTGTTTCGCGATCATTTGTTTGCTTCAAGTGATTTTTCGTGAAGACTGTATCCCTTTAATTCTTCACCCCTCCTGAGAAGTTCTTAGTGTCTGGAACTATTGGGCTGGGGTTGTCCCTGACATAGTTGGAAAACAACCCGCCAGTCGGAATCTTTTACCTTCACACCTCCCCCCCCCCCCCCCCCGAAGATGTGAACCTAGCCCTAGCTACGGCCCTGCATGCATGCATGTGCTACAATATTGTGTTTTCGTATTGTTATTTGTTAAAAGTTACAATTTGGTGTCTCATGATCCATGACAAATGGCAAGAATGTACAACTCATATTCCAGCTCTAACACACGACTGCCACTACAGGCAATCACGTGCTCATCTATCTTTGTTCTTTGTCAGTGTTTCGGTGGAGAGAGAAGGATAAAAGGTCACCTGCCACAAAATCTGAAAGGGAACTATGCACTTATCTTCCAGATATTTCAATATGAAAATTGTATTGACATTTTTGTTGGCCTTGCAAAATTCAGTCTCTCCAAGAAAGCATAGCAGTCGTTCACCGTTACTTGAAATCAAACAGACTAATGGGGATGGATATGAATACTCATGTATGCAAACTTGGAGACGAAACAACGTTTTTTAGGGGCTAGGACATATTCCAGGGAATTTGACTTTCACTGACAAATTTTCAATCCATATTCCAGCTTTAAGTGGTATTTGTACGATCTTTTCAAATTTTTCACGTACAACTTTGCATCCATTAATAACCTTTCAGCATATTACTCTGTCACTAAACTCTGTTTCTTTTGAAACTAGTACAATCGCTACAACTTAAAGTTTCACCAGACCAATAGTTAGGGCGTACTTTTCTTCTGGGAGGGGAGGGGTATCACAAAAAACGACAGTTACTATCAATAATTGCCACATACAGTCTTCACTGTGTTGCAGTGGATCCGCAACTGCCAATTAAGGCTAATGCTTGTTTAAGTTATAACCAGCAGCCAACCCGAAACTGGCCAAATTTAAGACAAGGGAGGCGTCCACCTCCCCTTTGGAAAATTTTAGCTCTCAGAGTTTTCGCTAGATGGTGCCACATTTGGAGCTGAATTTGAATTTAATATATGTCCAGAAATCCCTATTTTCCAAGTAATGATTTTAATTTTTCGTCCATTTTAAAAATTGGACGAAAGTCTAAATATCAAGCCGTTCAACGCTCCCTGACCTGACTGATCCCAGTGGCAGAAGGTGATTGATACCAGCACATGCAGCTTGCTTACTGCAAATATAAACAATGCGGTCAAATATTAATAAACTAAACTATATTGTGAGTCTATTTTAAGAATTGAATAATACCCATTCAGTAGCATGCTATAAGTAATGAAAACATTAAAAAATAAATGGAAGTATAGGTCTATTTGTCCACAAGAGTGCTTAAGAGCCAAAGGCACTGAATACCGTAGTACTAACATAAAATACCCTCAACATTGCAACACTTAATTTGTAAAAAAAAACTATCGCTTTGCACAAAGTAGTAATAATTTATGGCCCATATGGCCCATTATGAAGTTGGACCCATAAATGTTGAACACTGCAAAAGGTTCCAATACCACAATACTAATTTGACAAACATTTCACATTGTTAAGCAAAATATGCAGAAAAGAAACATTTTATATAATTTCATGAAATGGTCCATATGGCCCATATGGGACTAATAATAATGAACAACCTGAGGGAACCACGACCATAGTAGTAATGTCACACATCGTCAACTGAATACCATACAATCTGTAGGAAACGAGGCATTTTGCTTGATTTCATAAAATGGCCTATATGGCCCACTTGAACATTGGACCAAAAATCCTGAACAACCTGAAGGAACCTCTACCGTAGTAGTTATGTCACACAATTTCAACTTAATACCATACAATCTGTAGAGGAAGACGCATTTTGCGTGATTTCATAAAATGGTCCATATGGCCCATTTGGATCCCAAAACCTTGAACAGCCCAAAGGCACCACTATCATAATGCATCCATATACCAAGTACACACTTTGTCCAAGCTTTACACCTTGAGATATCCCTGCTGTTAAAAGGCTTTTCAGAGTTTTCCCCTAGATGACCTTTGACCTCCACCAAAACCATAGGGCACACCTTCTCAGTGCATGGCGAACATACATCCCAAATTCGACTTTCATCCAATTTTCCTATATTGAGTCAGAGTGTACCGAAGTAAGTGTCACAGAGACACACACACACACACACACACACACACACACACACACACACACAGAGCTTTCTTTTCCATTCATTCCGAGGACCTCATTGTGCTTTCTTTTGTTTTTTCTTCCTCAACCCTAACCTTAACAATAGACTGTCTATTGTTATTCTTGAGAGGACCGGAGAAATCTATTGAATTTTCTACAGAGGACCTAAAATCTATTGTGTCCGTCCTCGATCCCATCCGAAAACAAGGGCACCCTTACACACTCGCCAACCTGATTGCATAGGTTCATTAGCTGACGCAAAGGAACCAAAAACGCCAAACTCGACTCGGATTTGAGAACTATCGGTCTTGACCTAGGACTGATTCAGTCTTAAACTCGAATTCATGGAAGCCGGTTTTGGCCTTGGACTAGGATAATGTGGCAGGCCCGTATCCAGGGGGGTCCCACAAGATCTGGGGTTCCGCTGAGCCTATGATAGTAGGCCTAAATTAGCAACATATATAATGAGTTTTAAGTTGTTGGTCATTGTTATCGGGAAAATGTTCCACTTGTGGTAAAATCGAACCCCCCACTGAAAAAGCTGCATACGGGCCTGTGTGGTCTCGACCACATTAAATAAATTTAAAGTCAAATATTGGTACCATAAATTCTTGATTTTTGTCCCCTTTTGGCTAATCATGTATGCAATCACGACTCTTCGTGGGTGCCCTTTACCTGAAAGAAAGTTTGACATCAGCCCCCCTTCCTTCTCATCGGGTCCTTTTTTCAGCTCTAAGATACTCACACTTTTATGCAATTATCACGTATACTCAAAAAAGAGTAGAAAAGCTGGTAACTAGAGCATACGTCATACATATGACAAAATGCAGTAATTATCCCAAATTGTCCAGTATGTACAAAATCAAAATCGCATTACCAACATTTTCAAATCAGTTTTTTCCTCTCCGATTCAGTTTCAGAACCAATGCTACCGGGTCGGAGATGTAGGCACTAGACTGACGTTGCCAGGTTTATGTTAAAATGGGTTCCAAACGTGAATGATCCACTACCCGAAGGAGTATACAAACAGATGGAACCAAAACTCCGGTGATGTGGGGAACACACTTCATTTGATAGAATTTTATAGGGGACTAAAACTACTTAAAAAAAATAGCTTTTTTACTACCTAAGCGTAGCGCCATCGTCATGCAGTTGGCGAGTAGCGAGAAAATGCTCGTCCAATAGCAACACTACTGTTGTTGTTGTTGACTCAGTGGTGGCAGTATTATCTGAGCAGAGCGTCACCATCAGTTGACACGGAGTGTACAAGAAAGGTTTTGGCTTCTACAAATTCCCCAGATGGCCGGAAACACTTCCTGGGTGTCCTAAGCTTCGTGTACCCGTCCTTGAAATAAGAATTCCATGTCTACAGTTTCTCGATAAACGAGACAAAAAATCAATCTATCAAAAAATTGTAATACATACCAGACGGGTTAAAAGGCGCGAATTCAGATATTTCGAAAAAAAAAAAAAGGATGTGGTACAAGAACACCTAAGAGGAGAAAAATCTGGAAAAAATAAAAGAAGCGGTCAGTATTTTCGAAGATGGAAAACTGTCTTCCTTAAAATTAATAATCAGTTAACGAAACATCCTTCTAAATAATGCTTAAGTCGATGGTAATAGGGTGTGTCACATCGATGTGCACCCCGTTTCCAGCATGTGCTGCGCCAATCAGGCTCAAGTTACCTCGCACGTAACTCTGTTTATATTTGGATAGCGGAGAGAAGCAATCAAAGTAACCATCATAAGTCCATGTTTACCTTTGTATTTCCCTTGAAATGTCTGGGCTCTGTGTCGCTTCGTTACGTTAGATTGTATTCAACCGTCTTTACCACAAGTTTCGTTTTGTTCGTTAATGTAGGCGAACCGCGTAGTGCAAGCCGACAGGTCATAGACATGAAATTATGCATAGCGCCATAGGGCCAGTCTGAGGCCATCTTACATGAATAATACATCCACCTCCTACTGCAGTCCAGCCAATCCTCACATGATATCATGCATGATACAGTTTCATCGAAGGAACAAACCCAAACCATGATGGTATGACTCGATATCACCTCATGTTCTATCATGCAGAAAAGGGTATTCTCGAGAAACGATTTTAGCACATTATGGAAATTCTGTGTGGACTAGGTGTTGCCGTCCTATATAGGGAAGAATATACAGGTCGCCCTGTCTAGGGCTATCAAGCCTGACACAAAGTACAATTGCTTCCGGTAATCGTAAAACTTTAGGCATTACATTTTTGCTTTGTTTTTTTCTTCATGGTTTGAGGGGATGGACGGGGGGGGGGGGGGTGCATGGTCCCCTTGTACTCCTGTCTACGCCAGTGGATGTAGGCAGAATTTTTGAATGGGCGGTTTATATATCCAAATATCAAAAAATACCCCAAAATATACCCAAAATAATGAACGGACCCTGGAGGAGAGGGTGCCTATTGTATTTAGCCAAATAAAGGGGATTCTAGCACTACTGGTCACTACTATTCTGGTCATTCTAGTCACTACTGCCTTTGATTTCAGTGTAATGTATTTTTACTCGGACAATGTTAAAACTTACACCGCAATAAAATCACTTGGCAAAATATTTTAATTTGGCGCCTATGGGAGGGGATCAGATTGTGGGTGGGTCGCACGATCCTCCCGATCCCCTGATTACAATGGGGGGGGGGGGGGGAATCACGCGGGTTGGGGTGTATGCCGAGGGGGAGGTTGAGAAAAGTTTTGAAAGTGGCAAGTTTAAAATGAAATATTTAATCATACTATTTCTAACTTGATATGTAAAGATTTTGTTTTTATGTTAACACCAGTGACTTTAATTTGTCTGTAGAGGAGTACGCGTGGCATGGTCTGTTTACGGTAGTCGGTAACCTCTGGGCGTACAAACAAGACATTACAGAGAACAGCAGGCTCTTCCATTTGTTATCTCATCCGCAACTGACACTTGGCATACAGGGAGGAGAGTACCATGGAGCTAGTAAGTCGTATGTTTTACTGTCAATTGAAGGGTGATCTTAAAGGAAAGGGAATAAATTTTCAATGCAGGGTTTTCAAACCTCTTGTAAACACGGTATCCTGTTCCTCACTCAAGATATTACTGTTTGAAGAAAGACTTCTCTGGTCAAGAAAAAGATTTCCAGTTGGCTTAAAATTACCAAAATGCCGCCATGTAACAGTGGCAAACTATTGCCGGAAGTCTTTGTTTCTCTTTGAAACTGATTGCTCATTGAACCTTGAATTTGATAGCCTACTAGTGAAAATGTAGATTGGTTTATTGTAGGTTTACCTTAAAACATTGTGAAGATTACGGTCTCATCTCTTAAAATAAACTATTGAAATGTTTTTCTTACGACAGTCAAGATTATAAAGAAATACAAAGGATATTCACGTAGTCGTGAATGGGTGACAACACATTCTCCTGAGTATGCAATGTGCCATTTTGAAATAAATATTTTTTAAACATTCGTAACCTCCAAAACGCTATTGAGATGTGGTTTTTACTAACAAAGTGAAAAAATATTCCTAATTTTTCTGAAATATTAATTTTCGTCCGAGTAGCGAATCAATTTATATGGTAGCTCGCCTTACACTCCTTGTGGTATTCAACTGAAACTAGGCGGGCCAGTTGGTCTCACTACCTCATGATAGCTAATTATTACATAAAGCCCACAAGGGCTGAAAATTTGTAAGGGGAATCCCCGCCCCCCCCCCCCCCCCACACACACACACACACACACACAACCGATGTTGCCATGGGTAACCATCAGTGATCAGCATCTGAAAGAAGTAACTACACACTCAACAGTCACACCTGCGACCTCTATCATCCATATACACTCACTTGAAGCTAACTGCGAAGGTTGCACGAGACATTTTGGCTAGCTTATACAGCACAGGATCCCCCGTTCAATAAAAAGAACCAACGCTTTCTGTTTGCTTCAGAAAATATAAGGAAAAAAAAAAAACAGCATCCACATAGCAAGTTCAAGAATTAAAAGAATAGAAAGAAGGAAAAAAAACGCGAGCGAGAGAGAAAAAAAGAACTCACTCGGTCGGGCTTAGTTTAATTAAGCTTATACACTACACGGCGAGCACACACGTATGGAAACGTCTGCATAGCCGTGATGCCAATAATATGTGCAAGTAGCTTCTTACTTACGGACACCTGTGCGACGTCGAAGGCCGTGACAATTTCTTCAAACGCGAACAAAGAAACTTGAACAAAGCCATTCGGACGAATCATACAGACTTCTGTATATTATACATGAACTACATACGCTCTTACGTGATGAAATCATACGTGCAAGCTGCAGGTTTATTTACATTCAGAGTTAAACGGGTGTTGATTTAACAAATTCGAATTTTCAAAAATTACGCGTTGCGAGTATGCAAGTTACTGCCCTTACAAAAATTTTATAATGAGATGATAATGGAAGGTTTGGTGGATCAGAAGGTGGGGGCGGGGGTGTGGGAAAGGAGGGGGTGCAAATTAAAGGAAGCGGTTAGGTGTTATAAGTACTTGCCAATTATCATTGAATTTGCCTGCCTTAAGGGTGGATAGGTGGTTGGGACATACATTTTTCATAACTCTTTGCACTTTCTTCCTCCAAATTGGTCATACCTCCTTTACAGATCTGTGGTACAAAATAATCTGGCAATGGCAAATTATGTCAGAAATTTCCCCAGGAGAGAGAGAAAAAATGTTAACCTTGAAATTTTTCTTAGTTTGACATTCCGTGGATAGTCAGTTCATGAGTACGGTATGTGTTTATACCGGTATAAATGTATATCACATCTACCTATCTTCCTTTAACACTTTCAAGATGGCGTATCATAGAAAAACTAAGATGGGTTAAAACAAAAGTTGGCCACTTCTGACCATATCAAGTTAAAAGAAAATAGTCTCCATTCACTGAAAATTTTAACTACCAGTACTCTCCGAAGAATTTTTGAGTCGCAGTCCTAAAACACAACAACCTGAGAAGGAAAAGTCGTAAAATCTTTTGTACCTTGAAAAAAGTGCCCGGATTTGATTATCCTGCTTGAATTCAATGAGCATAGGAATTAATTAACAGCACCTTAAGCTTGTTCTTCCTCCTCAATACCCAAGCTATCATTGTTTCAGACCAATGACAACAGTGACCAAACTGGACAGTGTCTTATTGAAGGATTAAACGTTTAAGAGAATAAAATTTAACTGCAAAACATCTTTAGTTGACAGAATAATGTATGCCTGTATACTAATGCTGATTGGCAATTATCTGTGTAATTATTTAATTCTCTCTTTTTCAATGAAATTTGAAAGGTTTTTGCTCCTGCAGGGAATTATGTAATTATCATTCATCATCATTATCATCATCGTCATCATCAACATCATCATCATCATCATCATCATCATCATCATCATCATCATCATCATCATCATCCACCGGCACTTTGCATCTAGGCCAAGAAATTAATCCACGCAATCAGCAATTATTACTTTTCTATTAGACGTTGTTCACATATACTATAAATTTACTCAATGCCTACCATGTACATCTGTACATAAGGAGGCTTTTAAAGGTATCCGTCCATGTCACTTATCTCTTTCGCTCCTTTTTTTTTTTTTTTTTTTTGCGAACAGCTGTTTCTCGAAAGCTTTCTGAAATATAAGAATATCACAAGACAAAAGGTTCCTCCGCTCGCTTTTCAATAAAAGTGAAAATTCCTCATAATGAGTCATGAAACTGCAGGCAATTTCGACTCGTACATCTCATGCACACGTCTATCGGTTAATTACAGGATGCCATCTGGTTTGGAAGAAAGGTTAGAGCAAATACAAGTGGTTTGCCGCTACGGATTGGTCTTAGCTTTCTTTTTTTTTCCCTGTTCGTCTTCTCAGGCACACTCGGGGCTGCGGTAAGCAATTTGCAGTTGTCACCTGTCGAGGCGGACGTGGCGAGGCCGCACCAGATTACTTGATGTTTGTCAGGCGTAATTTGAGCGCAATTGCTAAAGCATCGGCTGCGAACATCTGGTCGGCTTTTCAAGCAGACAGACATAACGGATCGAGAAATACTTCCAAGCAGAGATCGAGAAGAGAACGTTGCAAACGGATTGCATGTTATAGCAGGCGGATTTAGAGATAGGATACGCACGTCGTTTAGTCTGTATTGTGAAATAGTTTCTGAACAAGTGGACATAAATATAGCAAGAAGACTGATAACTTTTCATTTCGTTGAATTCATACCACTTTGAAATCAACTTCCGTATAGATTATACGGTTTATCTTATAATTACAACCCGTTGACTTTCGACATCCGCATCTTGTCTTTTTTTTTTTCCATGTAGTTTATGTGTGTGGTGGTTCTCTTCAATGACACAAATGACAGAGCCTATTAAAACTTAGCGTTCCTGACTTTTTGACGTAAAGCAGATCGAGTGGCATTGTTGCTACACCAAACAAAAGAAACAAGGCAAACAAAGGATAGCAGACAGTTTATTCTTTTGTGGATATATTTCACTTATGATAATCGAAAAGCCCGTGTAACGGATTTATTTTCCATCAACAGGTAGCGCATGGGTCAACTTCCGCTAGGCACCAAGGGAGTGTCAATATACTTACTCCCAGGAGTCTGTCAAGTTCACGTCATGTTGTAAAACTCGGTGGAATTTCAAATCACATATAGGCCAAACTGAGAGAAGTGCAAATCGTAAAATGGAAGATAGTGCAACAGACTTACAAATCTCATCAGTGGAACCCAAAGTAACCCCAAAGAAGGCAGTCAACCGAAAGAAACGACGAAAGCAGAGAGACCCAAAACGTCTCTCTTTCAAAATAAAATTCGATACAACTTCTGACAACTTGAAGCCATCACCGTGGTCAGACACCGTGAATGACGCTGAGAAAACTCCGGTGATCCACGCATCATCGGCAGGCGACAGTGATGTTGATTCGGGGATCGAAGGGACACTCGATCAAAGTGTAGTATCCGTCGTTCCACGAAAGTTCACTCCCAATCTCCAGTCCAGTTTTATGCAGCATAGCTTGTCCGATGGCGAGGACACGAACGATACCGCTCTTGATCTTTCCAGGAGCGGTAATACCGGACCAAAGTCGACGCAGTCTCAAGTCGCGGTAACAGATGCCCGCGATGGAATAGCTTTCAGCAGTGCACGAGAGCCACAGTCACAATTCTGAATCAAAGAACGATCGTGGTACAAAACGAACAGCATCATCCTCGTCACCCAGGTTAGACTGGCAACATAAAATTTTTAAAGTGAGTGACTCGATACCTTATCAGCGAAGGAAAAGTAGGCCGGCAGAGAGTGGGTTACAGCAGACCCGCCGTTTATTACATTCTTCGTTCACGAGTGGATCAATGCTTCCACGAAATGAATCGGACAGGACCACATGCGATCAGAGAGTTCCCATGGCAACGTCAGCGATAAGTAGGCTAGGTCCGCGGCCTATCGTTAGCCGGCCAGTCGAAAAGCCTTCCTTCGGCGATGAGATCAACAACAACGCGGACGTGCGTCCGACTTCCAAGATGCCAGATACCTTTCAACAGCTTCCAAATGGACACAAGGGACTGAACCGATCACGCAGGATCGTGGCCAACGCTCGAGAACGGAACAGAGTCCACACGATCAGTGCCGCATTCGAAGGTCTACGAAGAGCGGTGCCATGTTACTCGCATAATCAAAAGTTGTCAAAGCTCGCCATCTTGAGAATCGCTTGCAGTTACATCTTAGCGTTGGCGAAGCTAGCGGACCTCGATTACAGCCCAAATCAGAACAAGTTGTCGTTCAGCGAATGCGTCGACCTCTGTACGATGACGTTACAAGCCGAAGGCAGGTCAAAAAGAAAAAAGGTTTGTAAATCGTATAAGAAAATCTTCACGAGAATTGTTGCAAAAATATCCTATTTTGTATATAGATCAGACACGGTTTCGTGTTAGCATCGACAAACACGAAAAGAAATAGAAAAAGCTAACTCGTTGAAAGAGAAAACGCTTAGGTCAGAAATTAATTTCATGAACAATTGAAAAGTACTAAAATTGAATAGGCAGTAAATAAATAGTTAAAAGCTCATTGTATCATGTATGTCAGATTTAAACGCTAGCCGATCTTGTCACTTTGTTTTGTGTCATGAGTGGTAAATGATGCTTATACATATCCACCTGTTCACATATGCAGCGCTTGGGAACCCTGAGTGTTTAATTCATGCTCTCTCCACCCCCCCCCCCACCCATTTTACATTAACTTACTTTTTGTTGTCGGTATTTTTAGATAGTGCCTTCAGAAGGAGAAAAGTCGTAGGTGGGGTTTGTGTTTTTATGATAAACTGCATGCAGAATTCCTGCCGTATTCCTCACGGTTTGAGTGTACCAAATTGGGACAATCGTAACTTGATAATGTTTTTTTTTTCAAGTTTCATGATCTTTTCATTAACCCCACACTTGTTGGGGAAACAAAATCTGCAACGACGGAGGGGGTGGGGGAGGGGTTTTGATTCCTAGACATTGGAAGAAAATCATAATTCACGCACTTAGTATAATAACAAGGCTTCCCGTTTTTCCTTTTAAAGTAACAAAATGAGAACAAATCAATTTTCATCGTTGGCTGTATATGTATCATGAACCACTCTTGAATGTGTCGACGGCCAAGCAGCTGTCGTAGGTGGGTAAGGTAGTTCGAAGGAGCCATCATGTTAGGCTGTATCGGTAACGTGCTTTCGCGTTCCAGCTGAGGAAAAAAGAAAGAAAGAAAAGAATACGCTCGGGGCATTTACTAGCTGAATGGAATATTAAGTTACAGAATCTAGGCGACGATTTGAACCGCGGAATTTAAAGTATCTCTCTACAGGTCTCGAGAGAGGCGCGGACTACCAATCAACATATTTATTCTTCTCTGGTGATATATATATATATACATATACATACACATATATATATATATATATGTATATATCATTATATTATTATTTGTGCCTACGTCAGCTTTTCGTTTCATGTAAGTGGTGATGCCTACGGGTAAATAGTGTCACCGCTGACGGAACGCATAAACTGTCAAGTGGGGGGGGGGTTGCTCGAAACCGCTGGATCCTTATCGGCACCAGTTACATAAAAAGAGTGATGTTATTTTCAGTGGCGCCGACACCCACTACCATCGATTTTGACCTCAGATGGAAGACCCAATGTGATTTTAATTACAATCTACTATTTGCCTTTTGACAGAGCTTCCAGCTAGCCGTTTCAGTCATATAGGCCACCCCTTGCAGTGAGGTCCTCTTGTGTATTCTTCGATATCGCTGTAGGTGAGGTTACATGTTACAATACATACTCTACGGAATTTTGTAGTGGACACATATACAGTGGTTAACCATGTAGACTTTCACACACGAAATCAGTGATCAAATTTTACCAAGTGGTTAAAAGTTTTGTTACCGTGGTACACCAAACTCCTTTGTTTCAGCAAATATTTTGTCATCGGAGATTTAATGACATAAACAGATAAACAAGCTTAAGTAGGTCAATTCAGATCTCTGGTACCACTGTAAACAAGGTAACAAAAGCAACTTAAGCAACAAAATGAAAAAAAGAACCAACTACTGAAGAATTCTTGCTTAAACTTACAGTGAGTTTAAAAGGTTGAGAGGACAAATTACTGAAAATTTAAAGCCGGCTATGTACATAATCGCCTTCCTTTATTACACCTACCTTCGATTACATAGTCAGTGACGGAACCAAGATTTTCGTGTGGGGTGCACTAGATTTCCTCATTGACGGAGCCAAGTTGAGTGTCTGAGGGATGTGCATAAAAATAGTGTCCTCAGTATGGTGCACTCAGTTTCTATGCCAAAGTTTCAGGTTGTCGTTGCCAAGTTGGCATAACGTCGGCCTTAGCTAAGAGTATGACTTACATACCCTAAACTGGCCTGTTCAAACAAAGGCCACCTTTTCGTTCACTAACTTTTAAGGCTGCGGTGTACTGGCAATCGAATGGTCATCTATCTTAGTGCTTCCTCGGTGTTTCAGGGAAGAGAGAGTAGGGGGAAAAGATCACCTGAAAACGTGAAAGAGAACTATGCAACCATCTTCCAGATATTTGAATATGAAAATTGTCTCTAGATCTTTGTCGGCCTTGCAAAATTCAGACTCTCCAAGAAGGCATAGCAGACAATCGCCGTTACTTGAAATCAAACCGACCAATTACAATAGATATGAATATTCATGTTCAAAAATGGGGTCTAAAAAATGTTTCGTTTTTTTTCTTGTAGTGGCTATGACATATTCCGTGGAACTTGACTTGAACTAACCAATTTTCAACTCACATTCAATTAAATTTCTCAACCTTGAATGTATATCGGTCCGGCACTCACCATTACCTCCAGGGTGTTATGCAACAATGATGCTATTCGTTCAGAGAGATAGGTCGCTTTTCCTTCAACATGAAATTTGACGTAAATTCGTACAGCAAGCACGCCCTCACTAATTGGTCTAGCGCTCCTTAAATCCGCCATTTGGAATTTTTGTGAAATTTATAACCTGTACGTTATTTTCTTTGCAGGCATCGGTGTTATTCTCAAAGCCTGGTTTACTCGATGTTCTAAAACAGATGCCAAATGCTTTTAATATATGGAACCAAATTGTTTTTGAAAAATGCCACTGCTCTCGCCTTTTAGGATTTACCCTCAAGTCCTTTGTCATTAGAACATACATTAGGCTATACAAGATAAAACTAGGCATTGTAGCCTACTATACGTGTCTCTGTTGAGATCTACTATTAGCCTAAATTCAAGTAGGTGTACATGACCTCTTTGTTAGATGAACATTTTTATGGTAGCTTATATACGCCAAAGAAATCATAGGCCTGGGCGGCAGTATTAGTTCATTTGCCGTGGTTGTAAAGATATTTTGTCAGATTCTTGCAAGGTACGTTTAAAACACACAGGCATATATGAGTACATGTAAACTTTTGTGTGTGTCGGCCTGTGTATACTCGTATCCTATTTAATTTTGTTGAGTAGTCTAAGCAGACCTAAGGCTGCCCATGTACGACTTGTTTATGAATTATCACTCGCGCCCAATAAACCAATCAGGTGAAACTAAAGAACAACCTGCACACTCTACTTTTCTTATTATTTTCACTGTAATTATCTCGATATCCCTGCAGAGTACAGCTAGTGTACCAGGTAGGCTACTCATATGAAAAACAAGAACCAATAATAATATGGCTGCATCAACAAAGCTCTCGTTTCGAGCAAACCTTACCCAATCAATACCATTTGACATTTATACTAGTAGCAGTCTGGCACAGTTATTTTGTTCGCTTCGTCAGACTAGTTACCGTATATATCTTATATATATGGCATAAAAATGCCGAACTGGAGGAAGGCGGACTTTCGTTACTGTTCGTGGTTCTGTGCTATCCAGGTTGAGTTCAAACACAAAATTCGAACTTGTTGAGAGGAGTTAACCTAGTAACGTACCCTTCCAGTGAATCATCTCTCGCTTGGTCGTTCGGCGGGAATTTGAAAAGAGATTTTGATGTGAGGTTTCCGTTGTAATTCAGTTGCCAAGGTGAATTTAGTGAGACAAGCATCAACACATTTAGCCCTTGCGTAGGATCTAGTGGTGACGAACCCCCTTCCCTTCTCCCTCCCCCCATCCCTCTTTGGCATTTTATAAACAATGAGAGCGGATATTTATTCAGAGATTTGTCGTAAGCAGGCCTACTTCATGTTACCGTATTCGTCTTACATTCATATATGCAAATAAACAACAACTTATTCTAGTGATATGCCTTCAAAAAATGTAGAGAATCTATAGTACAGATGTAGGGCTGATTACGCCTTATTGATTCGAATGTAACAAGAAGTTTGACATCAGTCGTCTTCTTCTACCAAAGGACTCAGCTCTGGTGACATGAAACTCAATTTCCTGTTAATTATACCTCAGCGTGGACCACGGTAACTTCTGTTTTATTATCTTGAAGGTGATATCAAAGTACAACACTGGATTGTTATTGAACATGATTTGTCAATCAAATGACAGATGTCATATGGCGGACGTCTAATGCAGAAAGAGCAATAATTCCAAGATATTAAGGGCTAATTTATTTTTATTTCTGTGTTTCTTATGGTTTTCCGTTGTCACCTATTTCCTAATCTTCCCACACCGACCCTCTTTCTCCATGATCGAAAAAAGAGAAGGTTCATTGCCTCCAGTGAAGGGAAACTTCGCACAGGGTCCCATTCAATATTTAGTTTGGTGCACGTGAGTTATAGTCCAGCCCCTACTCGGTACGCATACGTATACCTAATATACAGCAGTCGGAAAATTTAAAATTGAAAAACATTAGATTAAAAAAAAATAGAAATGAATGTAAAATTAGTTGAATGCTCCGTGACACAATTCAACTATGTGTCACGGCAGCGTATTTTACAAGCTCTTTCGACAATTACTTGCCTCGTCCTGAATTTTCAATCATCGAGAAAATAGATTTCCAGATATAGGCGTATTCTCTCGAGAAATCATCTAAGATAAAAGAGAAATTGAAATACTTTTGAGGCTAGAATAGCTACAAGCGATCATTGATCATTTTGTACAAAACTCCTGACGTTCGATTTGTCTCCGCTAGATATGCCGTCTGCTTTATGAATTTTTCCCCCTTCAAGTAGTGAGCAGCTGCTTCCCATCAACCATCCCGGCTGTGCTCGGCTGTTTCCTGTTCTCCAGGCGTCGTCAGAACCTTACCATATGAAGAACTGCAGCGCCCGACAATGTCATACATTAACATAGCTTTTTCCCTCCCTTTTTTTTTTTTGCCTTTTTGCACTCAGCAAATATGTAGTTGGAAGGTTATCCATGTGAACCGTCGGTATAGGCATTTCAATCTTCATCTACTTGAGTATGGGTCGAGGCTATAGTTTGTAGAGTATTGCTATATGAATATTGCACTGATTTTAATGAACTTGACAAAAGATGAAATGTTCCCGTGTAGTTCCACTTTTTGTCTCAAACATGTATATAGGGCTACACTAAACTAATTTACATTTTTTAATTGCATTTATTTTTGAGGGAAAGAGAGAGGAAATTTACACAGATTTTGGTTCCACTGATGTTTGCTCAGAAATATCTCAAATTAGGCCTAGTACCAGTTCACATATTTTACGTATAACTGTGAGTTTAATACATACAGTAATAGGCCTGTAGGCCTATATTTTTTGTTCAACATGCAATAGCAGCCGATTAACTCCACAGGAAGGATGAAAATCACCGAGTATATTTGACTTTTATTTTAATTTCGGGATAGTAATAAGCGTCATTCTGAATTTCAAATGTCGAAAATTTGCCATTGCCAGTATTTAGTGAGAAACAGGCTTGCTGACATCATTTTTAAGGTCGGTGGTGGCCTAGGTGTTTTTACCAACAACAGCAGCTGTGTTCCTCTCGAGTATGATCGCCTAGTCATTCCACGGAATTAGTCAGTCAACCTCGTACCGTGCCCCCCGAGGCAGTTAAAGGGGTGTATTAATATTAATTGCATCAACAGAGTGCATTCACACATGAACTGAGTAAACGCCCGCTTACGTCTGAAAACAGCTGTCGACGAAAAACCTCGTCGCCATGGTTACTAATGGTTTCCCGCGCTTTGGTGTTTGGGGGAAGAACATCAGAACAAAAGAAGTCTAACAAAATCGTGCAGGCTCGAGACTTACATAAATAGAAGAAGAAAGTAAGAAGAAAAAAAAAATGACGGAACGAAAAGAAAGCCAAGGAAGAGAAACAAAAGAGAGAGAGAGAGAAAAGGGAAGTTAAATATAACGGGTAAAAAAGAGAAAAAACACACACACATGTAATTCGGCCAAGAGTTTGCATGTATGGACGATTGGATTGCTCTCCTGGTAACAACTTTGGGAGGGAGGGTGGAGGCAATTTTTGACATGACGGCTGAAACTGAGCGAGTTGCCAACGGATACCTTCTGAACTGTGACATTCGAAATGACCATACATGCGACGGCTCCGCCCTAAAGTGGTTATCTTGCCACTGGTATGTGCAGCATGCAGAATAATAGTTACCTTCATTGATAATTTTTCATGTATTTCGTACATTTCACATTGAATTTGACTTATGATAGTATTGGTCATGATATTGGTTCACTCACTGGGGATCTTCTTACCCGATTGACTTGTATAGTGTTTCATGCTGTCGACGTTAGTGTTCCTACACCAGACCGGTACGTCACATGTATTGTTGTGTTCTATAATAATGACATCACAACCTTTCAGTCCCCCGGTCTGCCCCCCCCCCCCCGAGTATAGGTTGAAACTATATATTACGGTCAAAAGACAAATTACAGGCGAATAAGCTCCGTTACGTTGCACGAACGTAATGTCAAGCCAAAACGTAACGTAGTAACGATCGCTGAATGGCAATAATTCGTTTTATTCGCACGAATTTGTCGGGAGAGTAGGCAAAACCATAAGTTCAACTTGTAGCCTAGCCGCAAACTACGTAGAGACTGACTTCATGGACTTTGTTAATTAACCGGCAGGTAATACAGTTTGTAATTGAATTTGTATTCAATCTGGGACTAACACTGTAAGAAACACAGACAATTTTTAGTGTCAAGCTGTTACCAGCTGTTCTGTCCGTTTCTGATGATGAGCTTTTTATGATATCAGTTAATTGTAAATTTGGAGGAAGACTGCCTCGAACTTTTTCTCCCATTTTTGTCCTGATGGGATGCTTTACATATTATTTGAAACATTGTTGTAAACTTCACTTCATTCCAATCATTGCACACAATCGAGTGTTTCTTTATATAACTTCTCTGGCATACTTCTATGGTAATGTTCATTTTATGCATGGGATGAATCCCACTTTCTGCCTGCAGAAATACAAACTATACTAAGCAAACCCCCGTTAAGGTAGTCCGTTGTTTGTGGTCAATGCGTTTGTGTGTGTCTGTGTTGACATCGCGGTGACCCTGTACACACGATAACCTATAAGTAAACCTGAAGGTGTAACATCATACCTCCACCATCGGCAAATTCACCTAACTTAGTACTGGAATTATTACAGTTAAGTTTTTATAATTTCATCAGTGTTTGTAACAGTAAAGAAGTAAGGCCGTGTGTCGAAGGAAAACTAAGTTACGGTATTCAAAGTGTGTTTGAATTTCCATATCATGATCGGGTAGATTTCGAGCTAGGTGGGGTTTGCAAAACGTTTAGAATAAGGTGACCTCACCCGCATGTTGAAACGTTCTTGGCGAAGTACGCTCGATGTCTCCATTAGTCAATCTGATTGACACATCACCAGCAATTCAACCTTTAAAAGTTACCATCGAAGTGACATAAGCAGTACTTAGGAAACAGTCCCCCAACCCCTTCACCAAAAAAAAAAAAAAGAGCGGATGGGGGGAACCTCATGTGATTTAATTTAAAGACTTTTCCTGAAGTCGAACTTTTCCAGCTCATGATTCCTTTTGGATGGGGCGCACTGCTTTGTGAAAACAGAGTTCAGCCGTTATACAAACTGAAAAAAAAAAGAATAAAGTGGAAAACGGTTTTCAAATAAAAATGAAATGTGTTTCAATGTAAACCTAGTCACTAGTTGGTTGTTGAGCAACATGCACTTCACTTCGATATAAATTCATTTAATCATAATTTAATAATTCAGTTTTTCTCTCTTCTTTCTTTTGTAGTCCCACGACTGAGACTAGTGGAACATATTCAGCGAATACAAACAATCATTATAGATAGATTCCAGCGAATGAGAAGTACAATGAACGCCAAGAAAGGAGCGAGGCCTGGTATGGTACCGAGTGCGTCTCACCTGGTTGCACAGATAGACCCAACCAAGCGGTGCGGCACGTAAACATCAGCCTAGAAGGAAACGTACCATCCGAAGCAGGCTATGGTGTCAACGGAGTCCTCATACACCAAACTCACTTATATGTTTTAATTAAGGATGGGCAACTTCCGTTATCCTTACTGGGATATGTGTGTCTAATATCGGTTACCATACGGTTATGAAATTGTGCCATGGAGTGACGGTTAAAATGAAATTTCTCAGAAAGGGCATTGTCTGAATTCGGTTTCAGAATCCATATAGACTTGCGTCGCATGCTGAGAGATAAAAAAAACAACACACACACACATACACCCTCACGCAGTGATAGCGAAAATAAAAAAAAAAAAATGAAGGAAAAAGAGGCCACATGACCAGGCTGACAAATCTCAGCACTCGTTCGCTAATGCATGGCAGCGGGAACATATTGGATATCGGTTGGAGCCCTGGTGGGAGGAAGGAAGTGTTTTATATCGGCCACGTACATTTTGTTCACATAATGAAAACTGTTTAACCAGTTAGCTACCTCTGAATCATTCAGTGCAACTAAAAGAGAGACAGAATTGAAGGGGGGTGGGGGGGGGGAGGAGGTGTTGCCCTCACCGTCGGCTAATTCCACTTTGATCATGTGTAATTTTGGAGATGCCACTGTGGGCTACACGCATGCATTTTATATGCATTGTATACCCACACAACAAAATTTCTTTCAGCTGGATAAGCAGCAAAAGTACATGTTGTATATCGTGTTTTTTTCCCACCAACTTAGTGGGCGTTTCCATGTTATGTGTGACAGCCCTTTTAACGCGAATTATTAATCTTGTTGACGTAATAGGTAGATCAACTTTCTTTGACATTCCCCTAAATTGGTCAATGTCCTTCAAACTGCAACCATACTCAAAGATACAACCCCCCACCCAATACCGCACTCAACAGCTAGGCGAAGCAATGATTTCGTTAGCTGATTCGGTTAATTTACCATGACAGGGTCAATTGTTCGTAGTCCAAAAACTTGCCTAAGCTATCCCTGTAGGAGTTCCGTAATTTTCAGTCAATGTGCAAATGACCTTTAACCTTGATAGCGCCATCAATTCACTAAGTAACAGTCATTTATGTAAATATTATGCATATATAGTGACTGATTTGAAACGTTTGAAAGCTTCTGCAAACAGCTTCTCTCGTTTGACTCATAAGTGATAACAAAATTTAAATTGTCGAAACTTTTGCCCCACTCCGAGGGAAAAGCTGTAAATTAAAAGCGTTTTTCTTTTTTTTTTCAATATTAAGTTTTGAAGTCAACATTTAAGCTGTTCCGACATTGTCTGACATTGTCAAATTTTCTCAACGAGACGCCTGTTTCCTGAAGAAAAGTACCAAAACGGATAAGTTCATCTTAACTATAAAGTACCTATCCTCTTGTCAGGAATGGATGGTGTTACCATAGAGATATTATAACAACTACCGGTAGTGTTTGCGCAGGTTACCTGACCGACGATGCCAGGACCCTGTTCTGAAATGCTGCCACGATCCAAAGTTCCATTTACGTGCACCTCACAAGGAACCCGAAGATGAACTCTAGTTCAATATTTTCGGATACCCGGGTACCCGACCAGATATGGACTAAAATTGACTGCGTCTCACTATGTGAAATGCTAAGGTGACCAGTGTCACCAAGCAGGAAGCTGGAAGCTCCTTGCACCAAGACACACCGTCCAGCCCCGTCGTTCATCCTGGCTACACGCACAGGCACGATGGGAAAGTGAGTTGAAGAAGCAACGTTTATCGTGACGTAACTATGGCGATGACGGCAGATTATTTTTGTGTATACCCAATTGCTCTTGCTCTTTTCGAATAACCATACAGAGATAGAAGTTATTATTTACTATTTCGTTCTTCATAGTTATACTTAATTTTGTACTTAACTAGTCAACAGCATAGTTTTCGTTTTACCACCAATACAGCACCTTGATTTCTCAAAAGTCAGTTGAAGTGAAACCCGGTCGTTACTGAAGAAAAATGTAAAAATATTAAAAAAAAATAAATTGTTTTATTCTTATGTTTATAGGGGGTTTGTACTGTAGTAATATGATCGTATATTTAATGATGTGCACGACTTGTCATGGCACAAATCAAAATCATTCTGCATTTGTAAACGACCAGTAACTAACCCGTGACGCATGTTATAAACTGTATACAATATGTTAATGTGCGACAAATATAGGCCTTGTGGCAACCATATCTTTGTAGGCAATTCGTTATTATCATGGTTTTCGTAAGAAACAAAAAGTGTTTCAAGGTTATGTTTTGTTCAGGCCAGACCATTTACAGTAACCATGTTAGAGTGTAGGATACTGTAAGTTATTGATAAACTTTGGCAAATGTCATATGAGACCTGCGGGATCATACCATTGAAATTACTAAACATACCGCAGAATATACCATGTAGTATTAAAGGTATGTTATGACAAACTTCACTGACCGACCTTGTACATTACATGTGTCACTTGGCCGGGACAACCACATGGAACACAGGGAATTAGAAAAGGAGAATATGTAATGCCGGGACAAGAATGTTCACGACGACTAGAAAAGGGTTAACCGTCTTTAGTTTTCCACAGCCAGCAAAACCCGGTAATGTACTGTGAAATAAGTTTTAACGAATGGTATCCATAGACTCGATTTTATGGTAGCATATAATGGTAGTGAAATCAATCTATTGCAGCTCTAAAATTGGCATCAAAGCTGGAATATGGGTTGTACTGGCATTGCCTGGTCATCAATCTTTGTTCTTCGTCAGTGTTTCAGGGAAAGGAAAGTAGAGAAAAAGATAACACGTCACGAAACCTGAAGAAGAACTATGCACTCATCTTCCAGATATTTAAATATGGACATTTTCTCGACTTTTTTGTTGGCCCTACAAAATTCAGACTCTCCAAGAAAGCATAGCGGTGAATCACCATTACTTGAAATAAAAAAAACAATTGGGAATGGGAGAGGAACACGAATCTATGCAAACTAGGGCTTAAAAATATTTTGTGTTGGCCGTGACATAGTCCACAGAATTTGCCTTTCAAATTTCTTTGACAAATTTTCAACCCATATATTCCATCTTTAACATCCGCCAACAATTCATGAATTAATGCCGCCATAAAATCTAATAGCTGTCGTTTGGTACCATATTCGACTTGAGGGTGTTATGCATTCGATTGCGGTAACTCCCGCTAGAATACGGTGACATTTGTAGAAGAAACTGATAATTGTTTAAATGTGTTGAATATACTAATTACTAGAGACCTCCTGATATTTTGATAAACCGCCGGTACATCCTGTCTCTGGAAACTACATTGTCTTTGACTGAGAAGTAAGGTTGACGGCAACTTCGCTGAGCTTTTTGGCTGCATGAGTCTATACGCATTGGCGGATAGGGAGGGGGCACCTGTTTATAAATGGACAATTTTTGTAAATGGGAGTTTAAATTATACTTTAAAAAGGAAAAGGATAACAAAACTCGAGAGCAACATAATAAGGCAGCTATGCGGTACTTCACAGAACTGTTTGCAGTCTTTCTGGAAGTTTACGGCCTCGTGCATTCTAGTTTAATGAGTTGCAATGAGTGGCAATTATTGTAAGGGCACAGTTCCCTAATGTACGAGTTCTGGAGAAAAAAAAACCCAAAACACGCCCAACTGTAGAATTTGTGATACTCCTTCAGTCCCTTAAATATGACAAAATATTTGTCAATTATTGCATCATTTTTCATCAGAGCACGTATAAGTAACACCCCTCCCGTTACAAACTGGGACCACACCAGGACATAGCCCAATAGTCACCTGCTTTAGCTGGGTCTTCCCCTGGACTCGTGTGAACACTCTAAAATTCTGTCATCCAGTGCCACTGGTACGGTGATCTAGTGCTACTGGTACGGACCCTTTGTGCTATGCATGTTGCTCAGATCACGGAGCTCCATAGTCAGATATGCAGCTTTTCACATATGTCATTCACCCTGCACTTGAGAGATTTATACAAGACCTGTCAAAGTATTAGCAACCCGGTGAGCGAAGTCATCTAGAATATACATAAATGATGTGTCTCGGAAGATGTCATGTTTGACTGAGCAGATTCTAAGCAACTTACATGTCTCATGTTTCATCTTAAAGACTTAGAACAAGTTGTCATTCACGGGATGCCTCTACGGCGTATACAGCTTGGCAGCACGTAGCCTACGTAGTGCCTCTTTGGCGGCGGCTACTATAGCGAGTAACTAAACGAAAAGAAAGAAAGAAAAGAAAACTTCTCTGTTACGCGATATGGACAACATGTGGTCAAGAAGGGGTCTTAGGATATAAGAATACAAAGCTCAGAGATCACTATTTCTGACAGCGAATTGTTCAAGCTCTATGTGTAATTTAAGACGTATCCAGGTTGAACCATTCTGAAGCTTAGAGAGCGATATAACCTTTGACAGCGTGGTTGGCACATCTGGCTGTCGTATGAAAGTGTACCTTAAGTCTAGAACTGCAAGAAAATATATTTTTTCAGATTAGAAAGTAAATGCATATTCATAGCTTTTTCCATTGCTGAGACGTAACATGTTGAAAGATATTCACATAATTTGAAACAGTCAATTGCTCAATACTTTTGTGGTTTCCTTCTTCTACAAATCACATTTCCTGCTTTGTTTGCTTTTGAATCTAAGGTGTTTATATTTTCCTTCAAAGTTTACTTCTTTTTTCATAGCATGTTGTGTGGAGAGGGCTGGTATAGTCAAGTCGCCCCATAAGAGTGAGGCAGTGATCACATTTCGTTACAGGGTGCAATGGCTTTCATAAAAATGAAAACAAAGTTAAACAAAGAAAGTAATTTGAGTTGTACTGGAGCGACATGACAAGTTATTGCGCAATTTACTAATTCTAAGTTGGAATATTAGTTGTTCTTGCAATCTCCTGGTCATCTACCTGTGTTCTTCGTCAGTGTTTCAGGGAAGAGAAAGTCGAGGAAAAGATCACCTGTCACAATATCTGAAAGAGAACTATACACTAATCTTCCAGGTATTTGAATGTGAAAATGTCTCGACGTTTTTGTTGACACTACAAAATTCAGACTACAAAATAGCAGTTAATCACAATTACTTGAAATCAAACAGACCAATGGGAATGGATATGAATATTCATATATCCAAAAATGGGGCTTAACAAATGTTTTTATAGTGGCTATGACATATTCCGTGGGATTTGACTTTAGACTAACAAATTTTCAATTCATATTCCAGCCTTAAGTGAACGTTGAATCTTGATTCAGGAATGTCCTGTGAAGATGGAAGTTGAATCATTTGAATTCATTTCTGGAGCTTTGTGACGCATATTTTCGAAATTTGTGGTCTTAAGGTTCCTTTTAAATGTTATGCCAAAATGACGGTTGGAAATTGTTATACTTGTACTTGAGGAACACCCACGAAAAAAAAAAAAGTTTGGACACATAAATTATTGTGGTAACAAAATAACTGTAGTGTGCTGGTTTCGCTACAAGACTACAACCTCAATCGTAAGTCGTCCACATAGGTTTGCATTTGGTTGTTTTTACCCTTAAAGCAACTTGGATCCCACCCCACCCACCCTACCCCTCCCCCCCCCCCCAAAAAAAGAAGAAAAATTGAAAGATCCAAGGACAGGCCTATACCTTTAAATACCAATGCATTTCCAAATTGATGAACAGCAGTTCCGCGTAAAGGTCTTCGCTTTGTGTTCGATTTTCACTTATTGTACCATAGCTCCATGATGTTACTAACATGTCGCCTCCTTCATTTTATGTTCTGTGTATCGTTAAATACCTTCTTACACCTTGTAAGAAAATCTTACATGTCGTTGTGGGGGAAAGATATTTTGATGTTTTATACGATAAGCCTACCTATCATGATACTGACTTAAATACTTCAAATATCTTTTCTTTTCTTTCGCAAAGAGGTAGATTGTGAGAAATAAATGTTGAAAGAAAGAAGACATCCACAAGTTGTCAATTCATTCAAGTCCTGAGTGTCTTTTGTATCTGCTGCATTTGTCCTCATCGGCCACCCATGGAACTCGACTGCCCATTTCCTAACAAAAGTTTAACTGCAACTCTGTATGCAAACGGCAAGTGGCGAGGTGGTTGGGGAAGGGCGGGGGACGGATACCCTGGAAGCGGTTTTTCGGAGGAGGAGGGGGGGGGGGGCAATAGTGGAAGTACGTCTGTGGAGCCTGGGAAGACGATTCATGTGATCTAGGGGATATTTTTGATTCCTTGCCGAAGGCAGGCTAGGAATCTATGCGATGGTGATGTCAGGTGTGTGTATGTGTGTATATGTATGTGCGTGTGTGACGCCTGCTTGTAAACACGATATCTCAAGAAGTGTAACTGTGAGTGATCTCATACTTGGCATGTAGATTGCCCTTATTGAGCAGATGATCGCGTATTGTTTTGGTGGAGGTCAAAGGTCATTTGGGGTCACCAGAGGTCAAAAAGTAAATACCTTGAAAATTGCTTGTAAACACGATATCTCCAGAACGATAAATGTGAGAGATCTCATGGTTAGCATGTAGATTGCCCATATCGAGTAGGTGATCTCTATTTTTTTTGGCAGAGGTGAAAGGTCATTTGGGGTCATGGGAGGTCAAAATGTTAAAACCCTGAATATACAATACTTAAAGAACTGTCCTTCCAGTGAATTTTATACTTGTACTGTAGAATCCTCTTGCTGATTTGATGGTTCCTACGCATTTTTGTAGAGATGAAAGTTAGTTTGGGGTTATTTGACATCAAATTGTTAAAAATGAATGCAGGTAATATTAGCATAATTAAGGATCGCTTGGCCTACAGTTCTTATCAGTTGGCCTACAGTTTTTAATAGTGGGCCAAATAGTTTTGGCAGTAACAAATTATCATTTGGCTTGCAGCACTTGAAGTTGGCCGCACTGTTTAGTCGAGAAATACTGTAAACCCAGGGTAGGGAGTTGCCTGGTAATAACAGGGAGGTGCGCTGCTTTTTTGGCTTCTGGCATATATTAATGAAAATGAAACGCATGTTCACGTTTCAGAATATATTGTGAAAACAGCAAAAAATATATCTAGTATCATTTCCTGTTTTTTGATGCACAAGAACTTCTTTTAGGACATACCAACATTGTCTTTTCGATAACCTTAAAGAAAACATGAAGACAAAGATTGGTATCAAAGATTATCATTTGGCAAACATGCCACTGTCCTCATAAGGACATGTGGGCATGCATGAATTGTTAATTGGAATTGATTAATTAAATATACCACGGGTTATTAGTTTTATCAAGGAGGTTCTAAGGAACCTCCTTGGTTTTATAAAAAGAACTAAATTACTGATCATTTGGATCAAATACCCTTGAGCGTGCATAAACTGTGATTGCTTAATTGAATGAATCAAATTGTAACTGACCCACCTCTGTTCAAATTGGTCCCCGTTACCTGACATAATTTATCACAGTTGACTGCTAGTAGAAACCACAATGTCCAGAATAAATCATACAGAGCCAGGTGCTCAGTGGACTTACCCATTTACTGTATAAACAGTGTCTCTGTTTAGCCCTCTGAACAAGGCGTAAAGTAGTTCAGGTAATCAAAGCAAGCTTTAAACTAATGACTACTGTGTATCTAACCAGGGAAACTTGTACTGTGTGTTGTGTCTTTAAGTAGACTAAAGGCAAAGTTACAAGCCTTGCTAGATTCTGGTTTAATAGGGTTATCAGTTTTTGTTAATTTTCAAGGACATCATAGCCATTGGGAAGGGCATCACGCCAGAAAAAAAAATCAAATACGAAAGAGCTGCCACCAATAGCCGTAACTCGACAAAATAAAGTGCTATAATTTTGATTAAATAAACATGTTTACCTTTTTATCAAGTTATTAGACACGACAAAATACAATTTGTTCCCCTGCAGCATCATATCCGTTTGGGAGTTTCCTCATGTTTGTGGAGGTCAAAGGTTATTTGGGGTGACAAAAGGTCAAAACTTTGAAGACATGATATTTTAAGGGTGATAAATGTGAGGGATCTCATACTTAGAATTGTTCATATTTACCATGTTGATGGCCATATATGGTAGGTGATCCCTGTTGTTTTAAGTGGAGGTGAAAAGTCATTTTGGGTCAAGAGATTTCAAACGGTTTTGACCTTACTAAGATGGTATCTCAAGTAGGATAGCTGTGTGGGATCTCATGCTTGTCATGTGGGCGATTCATGTTTGTTACAATATATATCATGAGGCAAGGAATCACTAAGCCTTTTGGCTAGTTATCCCATAATTTTCTGATACGCCTCCGCCAGCTTAAAGTCTTCCCGCGATTTCACACACACAACATAAATTCTTGTAAGGCAATGAAAGCTTTACTAAACCGAATGACACATACCTAACTTAGAGCAAACCAAAAAAAAAAAAAAGTCAGTCGTCCATTTTCATTTAATATCCGACAAATTCGATGGTCTTAATCCAATTTTGCGGGGTCTCTTGCTACTTTAGGCCACGTAATGGAAACCGTCGACTGTATATATGATTGACGGGCTGGTTACATCTCTATGTTGCGACACCTCTATGTTTCGACATCCACGCTCCGACATCTCTAGGTTTCGACATCTCTATGTTTCGATATCTCTACCTTCCGACACCTCTATGTTTCGACATCTCTATGTTTCTACATCTCTATGTTTCTACATCTCTATGTTTCTACATCTCTATGTTTCTACATCTCTGTGTTTCTACATCTCTATTAGACTGTCCTTCTTTAAAGGGTTCCGTGGAAGCACTCCTACTGAATTACCCCCTTTAATCGTTGCTTTTTCCCCCTTTGTCTAAAATGTGTAGTCTTTTAACCTCTAAAACAGGTGTTTAACCTCTCTCCTAAATTGTCATCTCAGATCACCTCGGATAGCAGGTTTCTATTACTCGATGGAAATGAGAATTTGAAAAGCGACAAATTTTCAACAATTTGTGCCCTTGTTCGCAGTTAAAAGGAATTTGTTTTTGGGGTATTTCGCGTTACATTACGGTTTTCTAACCCGAGATAACCTTAGCTCGTAACGCGGCGACCTTAGTGCTGTAAACTTGGCTTGACCTCCGAGAACCGAATACATCTGTTGACAGAACTTTCAGTGTAATTTGCTCTTGATAGTGGCAAAGACCCCCTGGGGTAAACAATCCGCAGACCTCTACAAAAGCACCGCTAATACTTGGAATAAAATAACATTTTTTAGCAAGAATAAAAGCCCGTCATATGTCGTCTGCCAACTTGAAAAACTAACACGATATTGGGTTTAGAGTAAACCATTGGGATTATAAGGGTTTTTTTAGGTTTTTTTTTACTTTTTAAGCATGGGCTTGAGATTAGTGGCACACAAGGTATGTGCTAAAACGTTAATTTTTATCGGGGAGCTGCCACTTAACAGGGAGCTGCCATTCAGATGTAGAGAATCCAACCTTCCCTGGTTCACCCCTGTTTGTTTGGAAAAGTACGTCATGAGAATTTGGAGTACACAATACTTGGCCATGTTCCAGCAATTGAAGGGGGGATGGCATTTATTTATCAGCGACCTTCAGTAAGGAAGTGGTAAACTCTTTGACGGCTGTGCCCTGCTTCTGATACTTTTAGGTTCCTGGCACAACACACTAGGGCAATCTACTGCGTCTCGTGTGATTAGTGTGTGAAGCTCTTTTAGACAGGTGTTTGGAAGAAACTCTTCCAATATCAAACTGTGTAAATGTGGCCGGTGGTCTTAAGGGCGGAAAAGATTCCCAAGCATTGCATGTATAGAGGTTAAAGGTCATTTGAGGTCAAATCTAAAAACACAGAACACGATGGTCAAATCTAAAACACATTGATAATCTACAAGCAGGGAAATGTGTTTGAACTTCAAATGTGGTACACAGGCTGCGACTGGTGAGCATATCATCATCACGTATGACTTATCACAAATAACATTCACCCTTGCAAAACCAACATACTTCTTGAACTTATGAACCTATAACACCAAACATGGAAACTATCTATGCCTCCCCCTCATAAATGGCGGAACCCGGGAGACCGGCCCCTAATAATTTTTCGGGGGGGGGGGCAGGGCAAACAAAAGAAAAAAACTGGAAATGTAATTTCGACTTCCTGTCATGTCTGTTTAATAGAGAGGTCGGCAGAGGGGACACGTCTCCCTCACGTTTCGATAGGTGGGGGACATAATGTCAAATATCCTCCACATTTCGTAAAAGAGAAATGTTTTTTCTCACTTTTAAAATGGTAGGGTGACATTGTAACAAATATCCCGCCACAGTTTTGGTGAGTGACTGATGTAATCGCTGGGCTGATAAATGCTTATAAGGAAACTCTGCGTGACGAATTTAGGTGTACATGTACCAACGTTAGACCCATCTGCACATCCCAAATGACGCAACTTTCCTTTAATTACTCAAATCTGTCAATTAGTCAAACATGCCCCCCCCCCCTCAACATTTCAAAATGGACTGAGGCGTCTAATACGTAGTATTAATGTGTCGGGATGGAATTTTCACGGGGACATCCCTATGTTCCAACGTCTCTATGTTTCTACAGCTCTGTATTCCGACGTCTCTATGTTCCGACGACCCTACATTTCGATGTGTCAATATTCCGACATCTCTGTTTCGACGTCTCTATATTCCGACAAAAATGTACATCGGCGCCGAGAAAAACGTTCTTTGGCGCCGGGAAAGTACTTTGGCGCCGAAAAGTAGTGCTCTTCGTCGTCGACAAGGTGCACATTTTTAGGGCGTCAAAGTACATTCTTTTCCAAAGTACACTTTAATTGGTGCCATAATACTTTTTTGGGGGCGACGCCAAAGTACCTTTTTCATTGGCGCCAATGTTCACTTGAACAGCGCAATTTTTGGGAGGCGCCAAAGAACATTTTCTACCGACGCCAAAGAACATGTTGTTTTCGGCGTCAAAGTACATTTTTAGGGCGTCAAAGTACATTCTTCACCGGCGCCAAAGTAAGTTTTAATCGGTTCCAAAGTACACTCCTATCGGGGCCAAAGTAAATCATTTGTCGAAGCATAGAGATGTCGGAACATAGAGAAGTCGGTGTATAGAGTTGTCGGTATATAGAGATGTCGAAATATAGATACGAAAATGAAGTCTCTATATTCCCACGTCTCTATGTTCCGACAAAAAAATGTACTTTGGTGCCGATTTGTCGGAACAAAGAGATGTCGAAATATAGGGATGTAACCCATTTTCACGGATTGACGGTATAGGTAACGTTGCTTTTAGCCGGGCATATTCAACGTGTGGGCCTACAGTAACTTCTCATGTTTGGGTTTTGAGATTTTCTCGTATTTTGGTTCAGTGGAATGAATTTTGTGCTAAAAAGCAACAATTCATTTCTTCTAAGAGAAACCTATGTACAATGTGGCAGATTTTTCAAAACGCGGGGGACTCGAACAAGAAAGCAGAGACAACCCGAAAATGCAGGTGACACTAGCCCAATGCGTTGGACTTGGCAGGCCTTCATACATACATACATACATACATACATACATACATACATACATACATACATACATACATACATACATACATACATACATACATACATACATACATACATACATACATACATACATACATACATACATACATACATACATACATACATACATACATACATACACGCATACATACATACAAACAAACAAACAAACAAACAAAAGGGGCCGTATATGATTATCATTGAACCAAAAGCTAAAAGAAAACATTTTTCAAATGAAAATACAACTGCCACTTTGTACTGTTTATATTAGCAGCGACAACAACACAATGCAACCATATTTACATATACATATATATGCAATTCATTTTATCAACAAGCACTGTGCCAATAACAGAAACAAATTATTTAGTGCAAAATTTCACCAACCTCATATTCTCGTTTAATACATTTCCCATTTTGTTTTGCATCATATGTCTTGATAAAGATTTATTTGCAAAGGTGTACATACAATTCTTCATGGAAAGATGGTAACTCACTGCAGGTACATATCCTTCATGCAAGGTTCTTTCAACCTTCCCTCAAATTCTTATTTGTAACATTTCAATAAAAATATAAATACTTAGAAGTTCTGAAGAGGAATTGAAATATTTCTTCACAATGCACAAACGGAGTAGTTACATGTTAAATATCAAGAGTTCAGGACCTATACAATTCTCACTTTGTCCTCCTGGTATTTCAGTGCAAGTGGACATATGATTCTTTGGTACAAATCAACTTTAGTACTGGGAATCCTATTAACTAGATATCAACACACATTCATACACTGAAGAATGTACTGCCAAATGTCTGCTAGAATACTAACCACACAAATATGATAGCAATGAGGTGGTATTGGGGTGGGTGAGAGTTCCCTGGGAAGAGAGGGATAAGGGTTACTAAATAGTGCACCCTATAAGAAAAAATAATTTACTTGAAGTTGGTTTTGCACTGGAAACCATGATATATGGTAGCCCTTCCCACAACATTCCAGGTACTGCTAATGCACTAACACAGCCATATGTGACACCTCAATACCACCATGATGGCATCTGATCTGATGGCATTATCAAACTTCAACAGAGGTGACTGTTGCAGTGTCGAGAAGGCATAGCCACATGTCATTCTACTTGACCTTCACCTGTTATGTACCGTTCGTGTCTTATGAACATCGCTAGGCCTATGGTTGGTTATTTGAATCCCTCAAAGTTCCTGACCCCCTATGGTGATTCTGGAGTAAATTCATTTGGAACATTGGAAACACCTGTGAATGGTATTAAGAGGAACAACTGTCAAAGCTTGACTCATGAGAGGAACACAATTTTAGAAAAATCACTCTTATATCCCCCCTCCATGAAACTGATAGGACTATCAAAAAGTAATACATATGCAGCTTAAAGGTAGTCTCTCATTGTGCAAAGCTACATTTCTGGATAGGGGTAAGAAAAATTCTCAATTGGCTCTGCTCCTTGCTTGACAGTAAATTCAAATGATGCAAAGTAGCACATGTTACACAGAATACACAGGGGTCCAGTGTTTTGATTTCACATTTGGAGAAGTTTTAGACAGACTGTGGAAGGGGCCTGGAAGTAAGTGGTTGGGAGACTTGGAAATGATAGGATAACTCACTGCCTTTAAGCGGGTAACAACAGTTGCAGCAAAGCCTAACATGTATGCAAACACATACAAAGCAACAAGCAGATAAAATATAACAGACAACAAAATGGTCTTCTACCACCTAAAAAAAAGAAAAAAACTAACAGCAGTTCTAGGGACATATTTTGTGGGGGATTAATTCACATGTACCATCTAAGCTGAGAGCCATCATTGGTTGGTATGTAGGAATCCAAGAATTTGCCAAAAAACCTGCCAAAATGCAGGAAATGACACTTTTCAGGCCTCATTAAAGTTTCCAGACATTTATTTTGAGATTTGTGTCAAAAGCTTACTCTGTCAAGAAACAAATGTGAATGATAGTTTACATATATCGCTTGCCCATTTTTTTTCCTTTTTTTTTTGAGGGGGCGGTAGCAATGGTTTTGGGGTGCCTAAGCCTCAAGTTCTCTTAACGCCTTGACAGAACAACCCCTGATTGAGACACTCAAACATGTCAAGTTTATCCAAAGCTGCTGCGTTCATAGGACGGCCCCAAATTTATGCATGATAGATACAGCAGTGAGCATCAAATTGTGACAAACACAACAGCTACAGTGAAAACATTACTGCAGGTAACAGCTGTACAGGTATTCAAAATCTAACAGACAGGTGATATGGCAACAGATGCATGCATATTTGAAAAACATGAAGCACACAGCCTACTGCAGCAGAGAAATAATTTTGATTTGCGGTCGTCTAATTCCGCTTCAACGACCGGCAGTATATGCACATTATGTACTGAATCATTAGTTTATCTCTCACCCAGACCAAATCTAATGTAGATGTATTGCATAATCATGATCATAGTCAACAATAAACCATGGGTCAATGGGTACCACAACAGTTTCTGGTGTGCATACAGGGATGATCCTTAAGCAACTGAAAATGGTTGTCCCAAGGACAACCAGCTGCAAAAATTTGGTTGTCCTCCCAAAAATTTGGTCGCCCTCCACAACGGACATATAAAAACAAGAAATGTGCAAGATGTGTATTTTGCACAGTCAAGACCATGTTTTTATTTGTCTTTCTTATACAGGTTGAAACTTTCCACAGCTAAATTATACTACTGACTTGTAACTTAAAAGTAATGCTCAGGGTTTATCCAAAGGGAAGGGGGGGGGGTTCCCAGAAGGAGGCTGGTAAAATTCCACCTTTTCACTTTGATAATAAAAAAATGTCATTATCTAGAATCATTGATGCTGTAAAGTATATATCATATAGAAGAAAATCTCTGTATAATATATGTTTGTTTCAAATCAAAATATGATACATTACTAATCTTGAACGGTACTATCACTATTTAGAAAATTCATACCAGCTCTCCTTGCACGTAGCACATATGGCTGAATTCTTCGACTGCGATTCATCTATCTGGTACTCGCTGTGTACTGTATGTGCATGTCTGGTACAGTAAAATCAGTTGAAACATGATCGTACACTGAGGCTGTTTGTTTGGCTTTTTACGTACCGTGGATTTCAGGTTGTTTTGGCGGTTTTTTGTGAAAGAAAACAGATGTTTTGGAATGGAGTTCATGCATGTTAAATATTTTGGTTGCATCTCAGTGTGGAGTTGTAAGCATTGCGTCACAATATAAATGACCAGGGGTAAAATTTGGTCGTCCAAAGGACAACCTGAGGTAGTAACTTTGGTCGTCCTACAGAAATTTTGGTCGTCTCAGACGACCGGACGACCGCTAAATTTCATCCCTGGCATATATGTCACAGTATGCTGTGAGCACACGGACTGCCACAAACCTAGTGACAACTAACAAAGAGTATGCTTCACAGATATTACCACAAAGATAGAACAATTACCTTATCAAAGAATGAAGTAAAATGGTTCACTTTACCAAGAGGTATGAATGCTTCCATGTACACAGTAACTCTATGAGCAATTGCCTCATGTGTACCCTGAAGTTCCTGAACACAAAATCCTTCTGAGCCATGCATGTTTATAAATCTGAACTGGTTTACTAAGTTATTACCCTGACAGCAACAACAACACTGATTATACAGTGGATGCAGACTACACATTAAAAGGTTGTCCATAACCCAAAGGGGCAATGATGACAGCTCTCCTAATATATGCATGTATGGCTAACGTGCCATTGAATAAAAATAGTAGCTCAGTTACAACAAATTACATAGTTACTGCTATACCTGACAGACAACATCAACAGACAAAAACAAAGCTGGGATGCAAGACATAACTTAAGTAGTTGGGAGTGCTATGAACAAGATCTGAATATTAAGTGCGTGTAAATGTGATGACAAAGACACCATTGTTGTCATGGCTGCTGAGCGGATGAGATAAAGCAACAACATTGCCCCATCTCAATGACATATGAGACTTCTCTCCAGTGATTACCATCAAACAGGAGGAATAAAAAATTCAATTCCCAGGTTACACATACAAGCCTTCCCCCTCAGAACTATGCAATGACACTTTCAGGAGGCCGCCTTTGGTCACCCTGTTCCACTAGACTAGGTTGTGTCACCCGTCAAAAGACAAGGGGTTATCGTCGTCAGGCCGTATGTGGGAATCAATTGAAATTGCTGACAAAAGCGGAGATAGCCTCTGACAAATTTGACATCTTTTTGGGTATCACGTCCAGAGATTAATTACCTTGATCAGAATCTGATATTTATTCTGGGACGTACTTCTCTTAATTTGGAAGGCCCTCTGAAAGGGAGGAACGACAGGATGATATAATGCAAATATGGGGTACCGGTAAGGAAATAAGAGATGGTCTGCTCTGGATGCATTAAACTTGTTTGCAGAACAACAACAAATGTAGACACCTGGGAGTTTTTTCATCTCCATGCGGAGAGTCGCTTGCAACTCGGTTTAAAGTAAAACAATGCAAACGACATGCAAACAGCGTTGTTGATGGTGTAAAACTGACAAGACATAAAATGATTCACTGTACACAATAAACCACCAAAAACCCTTAACAGTTGTTCATTATTGTATGTTATCCTCCTCCAACAATGCACAATAACAAATAAATGCACTTACATTGTCGAAAAGCAATCCTGGCTGGTGGTGTGTTACCCACCTCAGCCTTTGTGAACAGCTGGGCTCTCTTTCATAAACTATTTGGGTCTCCTTACCCGCTCCCCTCACTGAAAATTACATAACAGAGTGTCGTGAGTCAGACCTGCTTTTTCATTTGAAACAAACGGCGTCAGCGGATGTTTCCACTACATTTGATTCAAATCAGCTCTGTGTAATCTGAGAGCTGCTTAGGAGCTCGTACCTTCCGCGTGCGGGTGGAGAGGACAGCTGAGAGGGTGGGTAAATGCGTATCGTCTGCGACATCTGGAATGACTTCTTCTTCCTTGCTCTTTGGCTCATTTTTCGTCATTGCCGAGTTTGGGGAGGAATCTGATTTGGTGGTGGTGGTGGACTGCTCTCCTTTGGCTGATTCTACGTTTGATTTCGACGGGGATGCGTCTCCCCCTGTCACGGTTTTCTCGGTGGTGGTTTTCGTTGCCAGCGGCTTGGAAGCTGTCGTTTGGGCTGTTGATGTGGCGACCGGAATGGAGCTGCTGATTGGTCCTTTAGACGCCACCGTGATGTTCATTGCAGACATGTCGATGGCCTTTATGGTGGCTGGTGCACTGGAAATGGAAGCAGGCTGGGACAGAGATGACTTAGCTACAGGGACAGTGTGGAGGGTGGTATTCGCCCTCAGGGTGGGTTGGGCAGCTGCGGACAGCTTCTTCACCTTACCGTCCTCCAACAGATTGAGAGTTAGACCAGAGCCATGCTGCAGGTCTGTAAGGATCTTGGCCTGGGTGTATGTGCCACCGCCACGAGATGTCTTCAAAGAGACGGTAGTGAGGGGAAAGTCGTGGAATTGAAGCTTTTGAATGGTTTGGACTGAAACCTCGGAAGGAATGAGAGTGGTCTTCCCAGGAAGAGTAGTGGAAGCTTGACTCGGAGCAGGAGTCGCCTTGACAACTTTTGGGGTGGAAGACGTTGGGCTCTTCAGTTGCGTAGATATCAGTTGGATGGTGGAAATGTTGCTTTTGGTCTCTGGTTTCTTGGAGTAGATTGGACTCTTGGATCCAGAGGGCCTACGGGGCTGTTTCAATGGCTGGGCTTGCATTGAGTTCAGCGCCTGAATGAAGGCATGCTCACCGGACTGGCCGCTGACCCCTTTACCCAAGATGCTTTCCAGGACACCTCCGACATTCCCTTTGATGTCTTTACTTTTACCTTGTTGGATGTCGAAATTGAGACCGGAGAGCAATGTGGAATTTGGGGATACTCTGTTCAGTGCACCGAGCTGTTGCAGAGTAAATATTTGGTTACCACCACTGCTGTTACTGCTGCTGCTGCTACTACCACCAGGCGAGAGGCTGCCGCTCACTTTCAGGACAGTCGAATCCCCTCCAACCGTTAGCTTTGGGTTGGCCTGATTCATGGCTATCTTTAACTTTTCAAAGCTGATTGTCCCTTTTCCAGCCAAAATGTTTGACACCCGTTTGGCCATAGCGCTTACTTTGTCCCCACTCGAGTCAGGCTTGGCAGTCGTGGCAGAGGTACCGAGCGTGGCCGGTGGGGTGGTGGTCTTGAGTTCTTGTGTGATGATAGGTAATGATACCAGGCGCATCTGTTTCCTCTTGATGGTGGTTGGGCTGGATGTCAACCGTCTCTTCACTGGTCCTGGTCCTTTTGGGTTAACAGCATCTTGAAAAAGAAGTTAATTAATGTTAGATGCGATAATAGTGCCAAGAAGTCTACGGATGATAATTTGATACAGTAGTTTCTGGTGATTGCAAAGCATTTCAAAACATGTCTAAGAGCAGTAGTTAAAGGGCTGTACCATTAGAAATGAATGAAACTTCATGCAACTAGGGAAACTTTTCTTTCTTCATTGTTGAGAATGATACTTCCAGAGCATATGTTGTTTGGAAGTTACCGATATTTCAACAAATTTTTTTTTCACAGAAGTGCAGTGCACTGTGGGAAATCAGTAACACCATGCCATACCAACTAACTGAACACTTTTGGTGTGTTTCTTTATAATCTCAAGTGCCTTAAAAGAAACTAAATACCATATTGTTTAGGAGTTGTAAACTTCACTTTTACAACATTTTATAATCACGCTACAATTAACCCCATCTACAATTTTTTTCCTGGTGACAAATGTCAAGGTTAAATATGCACTTCCATTCCAAAAACAACACAGACTTTTTTGTAGTAATATGCTTGTAGTACATAACAGTTTGTACCTTAAGGTAACTGGATTTTTTTCCTTTTTTGTTTACCAGAGCAGTGTATCTTCAAACAGTAGTATTTTCAGTTATGCACGAGATATTTGGTTTAGAGTCTGCAGTGCCTGCAGTGACGATATATGCTCTTTTACTTAGCCAAAACCTTAAACTGCTGCTGGAATACATCTCTAGTCTAGTGAAACAGAAGTCAACCCTCAAGCGAAACATGTTTTGTTTAACAAGAAAGCCAAAAGGCTTAGTGATTCCTTGCCCACCAAATATTGGTCTTAAATCTTGACATAAGTATCCAGCTGGATTGTGCACAGGTTTCATGTTTAACATGTGGTAACTAATATGTTCCTTGATTGCAACCAAGGTGTAGATAGCTTTTATGCAGTACTGAGGATAATGGTCAAGGAGATGGTTTGTTGGAACTTGAAATCTGTACGATAGTTTAGTTTTGAAATAGTGTCCTAGCAAACCCAGAATGCAAGGAATCAAATATCTCTTAAAAATAATTTCTTCACATGACACTCCAAGCTATTTGTGTCTATGAAGAAATTTGGTAAAATATCAGCACTATTCCTAAGGCTGTTTCTAAGGACGTTTTCAAGGACGCATTCAAGGTAACGCTACCCACTTATCAAAGCAACGTTGCCTCTTCGAAGCTTTTACACCGTAAGTCAATGGCACTATTTTGACAAATTCAGTGACAGGAGGGAATATTAATACATAAACATAAATCCCCATTGTAAAAGAAGTACTCTCCAAATGTGGACAAATAGAAACAAGCTGGTAAGGGTCTTGCAGAACATGTCACATAATAAAAGGGTTTCTAACATTGTCGCGGCTTTCAAAAGTTTTCAGGAGGCAGGCACCATTTGTGATTGATGTTGATGGATAAGTTTACCACACAAAGTAATAGCTGCACTATACTACATTACAGCTGTCAATGTCGGGAGCCCAACGGGCTTTCCGGTGACAATTTGAAAGCCGATCACTGGAATTAGTAGCCCTAGGGACACGGTGCAGTATGGCCAACCAACACTCAAAGTATCATATCAGCCAAGTATGATATGAATCAAGGTTACCTTCATGCAGATATTGCTTTTAAGAAGTTGTCAATGTTTAACATCAGGTGACCTCAAATAACCTTTGACCTCCACCAAAACAATAGGGATCATCTACTTTCCATTGCCAACCAATGCTCTTCGTACAGGATAAGGCAAGTGTTTACCTTTCCGGTGATATTGTTTTCAGAATGTTTCTAAAGTTTGATGTCCACAAAAACAAAGAGGATCATGTGTTTAGTATGACCAACCTACACACCATGTGTAGTCAAGTACAGACCAAGTGTGTTGTACACACCTACTCACCAAGCTACATTTAACTAGACCAGATATAGAATTTGTACACATCATTTTTATAGAAGAACTACAAAGTAACAAACAGGGTTCAATCCAGGAACATCAAAGAGGGTCACACAGTATGGTCTGGACAAGATGTTTCTGCCCATCTCGTTGTTCCGTTTACTTTTCCTTTGTTTCTAATGCACTCCCACTTTTGCAACATCCCTAGGAGAAAAACAGCTTAGGAGGTTCTTCCCACATCTCAGTTTGAGAGTGACAATTAACGACCATTCATACTTTAAGACCCCCACAAATAATTCAACGGATACTGTTTGACAAAGAAAGCTGAAGAAACACAATTACGTGGATAAACAAAGACACCTTCATCTCTGTGAACCCTAAGGCGATCTCTCTTTGAATATCGTTATAAACGGTAAGTTTGTAACACTGTAAGATCTCTTTGAACGACCAATCTCTTTAGTGACAGAATGATCAGTGTCACAGAAGATCTGATTATTTCTCTCGGGAAGATTCAATAATGACAAAGACATCGTCAATCTCTTCACTTATCTGTCTTCCCTGTGGACAAGATGGAGATATGGACACCTCCCTCCAATAACCAAAAGACATATGCAACAAAATGTGCGACATGGAATGAGAATACACGACGAGATATGAGAATGTGCGGCACGAAATGAGGATATACGACAAGAAATGAGAATGTACATTTACAACATCAAACAATAATATAAAACATGAAATGGGAGTAAAAAACATAAATGAGGATATACAACATGAAGAGATGAGAATGTAAAACATAAAATGCGAAGATGCTTCACGAAATAAGAGAACAAAATGAAGTGAGAAGATGAAACATCAAGTGAGAATATACGACATGAAATGAAAATAAACAAAATAAAATGAGAATATACAACATGATGTGACTATATCGCATGAAACGAGAATGAACATGAAATGAAAATACACAACATGGTAAAAAAAATCTGTAGCATGAAATGAGAATATGCAACACAAAACATACAAAATGAGAACATACAACATGTAATGAGTATATGTACAAAACATTAATTACACAATATACAACATGAAATGTAAATCAACAACATGAAATGAGAACATGCAACATGAAATGTAAATCGACAACATGAAATGAGAACATGCTACATGAAATGAGAACAAATAACATGAAATGAGAATACACAACATGAAAAGAGGGAGACCAGCATGGATAAAAAAACTTCAAGTACATGCGAACAATATCCAAATCGTGACTGAGAATCACAGGTGTCCGAAGCAATATTTAACCAGCAACTTAACCGGTATTGCCTAGGTTCTCAACCTTTTAACAACCCCAAAACCCTTAGGACGTTCCATATTTTTTGAGGGACCCCTATCGGAGCAAAGAAAATCTGATCAAGTAACGACTTACGCACTAAAGGAAACAAATGGCATTACTCAATTAACAAGAAGTTTGAATTGAAACAGGATTAAAAAGAGATATTGTTGCAAAACTATATTACCACTGTATGCCTATTTTTGGAAAATATAATCTCCTCATGATGGTATGTGCCATACCTACAGGTGTAAAATTTAGTATCATCGAATTACAATATGGTGTGAAAAAGAAAGAATTTGTGTCCTTGTTTGATGTAGAATTAAAAAGAAGCACCTCAGAAAATAAAATTACTGAAGAATGTGTAAACGTAGTTTTACTTTGCTTTTGTATTTTTTCAGTATTGAAACTGAAAAGAAAACGTATATACAAGTAATTGGAGTATTAGAGCCTCACAGACCCAGTTTGTTAACAGTGACGAAGTCCAAAATCAAATGTCATTGTTCTGTAGTAGCACAACTTGTTTAAGTCTGCTCTATTGTAACAAATATCTAGCAGTGAATCAAGGGGAACTTTGTCTGCTGCTTTGACTAGGAAAAATAAGACAAACTACGAGAACGATTACTAGTTTAGGAGTACCGGTTGCTGTATGATTTATAATTTTAAATTACTCATACAATTTTTCGTCTGAATTTTCAAAGCACTTTAGCTTTTGTAAACCACTGATTTTTCTAATGGCCCCTATTTTTGCCAAGGACCCCCACGGACCCTCAAACAGGCTTCACGGATCCGCGGACCTCAGATTGAGAATCACTGCTCTATTGCACAAGGAAAATTCCCAGTCAGACAGGAAAAACAGTATTTTTAACTGCTTTTTTAATTCCATAGTTCAAAAACTCACCCACATTTGCAGATATTGCCTTGAGTTCTGGGGATCACAGATACTCTGTACAATATTTTATGAGTGCTTAAACCTCAATTGAATAAGAATTTGGAATCTTGTGGGGAAAATGGCAATTTACAGATCATTTACTCACCATCTGCAGATATTGCCTCCAGTTCTGGCATCGGTTTGGTGACCCCAGTAGTGGAGGGCACCTTCACGCCATCTCGTTCGGTCAACTGTGCCAGAAAGTGGGCATACTGGGAACTGAAGGACGTATCCTTTTCTTTCGTCTTTGACAATCCCGGCAGAGGGGTCACTGTGGGCTTGGGACTCCTGACAGGAGACACCAGATTGGTGGTAGGAACAAGATTGGGGGGTACCTTCTGAGGTGCAGATGGGGGGATGATGGCTGCAGGTTTTGGTGCAGAAGGCACCGGCGTGGGGACCTTAGTGACTGGTGATAATGAGGGCATTGCACGAGGTTTTGACATGTTTGGTGATGACACCTTTCTCTGCTTTGGAGTTGGAGGTAGACTGGCCACACCCTAGAAAAGTAGATGAACAAGAACTATTTTTTTTTTTCAAAGAGACAGATGTAGATGGCGCTCTTGCATCATGAGGATACATTAAGTGGATACATAAAAGTGTAAAGGTCAGTTTTCGTCTAAACCAAGAAGGTACACGGGGACAGATGAATGAGAAAAACGGTACTACATCAAAGAAGAAAAGTATAAATCAAGTCATCCATCCAGACAGGAAGTAGTGACATCATCACTGATGATATCTCTGGAAGACAATGTCCACTTAAAATGTTCTACATTTGAATGAAGGACCACAGGTCTCATACCTTGATGTGTAACAACTTCATCAAATTGTTAAACACAATGGTACCTGTCTCCATATAAACAAGCAGGCATATTGAAAACAATGTCATTTGCCACATGCATTCAACATGAACTTCACTGATGTCCAGTGATGACTCTTGTCAAAGTGATCTTTAAATTGCACAAACGTCAGATACAATAATGTGAAGCTACTACATCATTTGCTTGATGAATCTATCTGCCACTACACAGCCGTACCTCCACCATCAAGGTCCCTCGCCTCTTGAGACCGCTGCTGCCGGCTGCTGCTGCATTTGGTGGGGTCTGTCTACCTTTCAGTTCACTGTACAGATCCCGCTGGACTCTCCTCTTCTTCTCCTTCTTTTCTCTGTCTCTCTCTTTCTTCTTGGCCGATGACTCAGACGATGTTGCCATCTTGCCGTGCTCACCGGAAGCGTCTGACGTCAGGATCTTGTGGAGAAATTCGCCGATTTCGTCCTGCAAAAGGAAAGTGCATATAGCTTGGGTGGAAACAGACATGTGGAAGACCATCTTCGGTGGTGTACAACCGTTTGGGCGACTCTCTGATGCCTCATGGAACCATCCATCTAGACAAACCCTTCAGGACAGCTCCGCTTCTTGGAAATTTGACATCATTCACTGCCAATTGAAACCACCATCAATGATACGAAAATACGAGAAGCAGTTACTATCATAAGACAAATGGTTTGTTCTCATAAATAAGTAAACCTTGCCACATATATTTTTATTCATCTGACAACATCCCCACCCTTTACTCTCACTTTTGTGGGGATTTCCAGTAAAGTTAGTGTAATGTTTAAATCAGCACTATTCCTTTGAACCTCACCACAGCAGAGAGGCAAATTTCAATACGGAAGAGATGCAATGTGACCGAAATAATTATGTCTGATTTCTTTGCAATTATTGAATTACACACCAAATTCACATTAATTAGCCCCACTGATCCAGTGCTGATTATGATTGCGATGATAAGAGTTGTAAGTTCAAATGTTCTTCATACACTTATCCTTCTATAGCAGTGACTCTTTACCAGTGGCTCTTAATTACGGCTGTTTTTTTTGGTTGTAATTTTGTTTATCTCATATGGAGAGTTAGGGGGGGTTGTGGAGGAGACAAGTAATTCTTGATCACCAACCCTGTCCAGCACCTCTTTTAAATGTAGTGGTTCTGGAAGATAACCCTCCAGCCTGACAGTATGGTGACTGTACTGGACCACACTATGCTAACAGTGCCTGACTTATCATTAGTGTACTCACATATCTGCACATATCACAGAAGAGGTACCAGTGCTATACTCTAATTGAGACTTTCAAGTGTAATTTTAAACATGTTTTTGGAGAAGGGGTGGGGACAACACCTGAGATGGCTGGCTGGAAAGGGGGAGGGGACAAAAAAGTTAGATAACCACTGATCTATACACACAACCCCCCCCTCATTACAACCAATCATTGTTAAAGAAACACTTGTCCACCATTACTTTATGTGATTCTGTCACCCTTCATAGATTCCAATCACGCAATGTCAGTTTGCTACTTACGATAATGCACCTATCCACCATGCTTTGTGTCACCCCTTCCAATTTCTTTTTATTTTTGCTCATCCTCAGCTTCTCATCTGCTCCTCCCACGATGACCAGCCCGGTGATGGCTTTCATCTTCTCCCTCAGGTTCTCGATGTCGTCCTGATTACAGACGCTCGATTCTTGTCCGATTACAAACAGGGTGGGCGTCTTGCAGGCGAAGAGAGGTTCGTCGATATCCTAGACAAAATGGAGGCGGTTAAACATCATCAGAGCTGCTAAATGCATCTACTGTACGAAGAAAAGGCAGCCCTCAAGAGTTTGTCATCTATCCACTCATTTTCTGATACGACTTAATCTAATCTCTGAAGTATAGAATAACCCTCTCACCAAATGCAAACAGCTTATTGTTAGTCCAATTTGGTGTTATCTGGCCACGATTAATGACTTCTATGTGCAGGGCATTATGTAAATGAGACCAGGGATTGGTTTGTCAATGAGGCCAGGAAACAGTTTGTCAACCAGGCCAGGCCTTAGTTTATCAATGAGGCCAGGCCTTATTTTTATCGATGAGGCCGGGCATTTGTTTATGAATGAGACCAGGCCTTGGTTTATCAGTTTTACTCTCCACGAAGTGTTGTTTGTTTGTTCTTTCAACGAATGACTCTGAATCTCTAGAGGAACCTAATAACATGATGATGAAGATCTCGTTATGACGGAACGACAACTACTTAGTAATGACAGCTGTTCTTTGTACAAGGACGCAGTACCATCACAGCACCACATTCCCTCTTGAAAGTCAGGTGAACAGCACAACTTCACAGTCCTTGTCGGGAATCTATGCCAGAAAAATTCCTGTCTTCCTAAGCTTGCTCATACAAGATGAGCTGCACATTAAATACATCAGTGCACACGATACTATACTGGCCTTGATTCAAGAAAAATATACTAACTCCTCTGTAGCCATTAACACCCTTTGAAGGGAAGCCCAAGCAGACGACACCGCTGATGGTTTCTTGGAGTGATATCTACAAAAAAAAAAAAGGAGGTGAATCAACTTTTGAAACTGACAAAATGACCTTAAATCTGATCTTCTTGAACACACAATTTTCATATATCTATGGACATGAGGTCAGAACAAAAGCAGCCACATACATATCGTTTCAAGGATGTTTCTTCCTTTTTTTCAAAATAACTTTATAGCAAGACATAAAGTGATAACCTGAGAGAGAAGAGTTCAAGAGAATGTGACTGAGGTCCTGTTTTATATTACAGTGTAAATATGCACAGACAATTCAGTTGGGATAAATTTAGAATGACAAATGTACACACTAAATGAGAAGTTACTAAACAGTTTAACTCTTGACAATAGGGCTGTGACTTTGCGATTAATGTACTAAACATTTAATCGCATCGTTTTGCGATTAATCGACGATTAATCGCATATGTGGACTATCCAAGCACGCACAACATGCCGTATTCCATTGAGGTCATAAAGTGGTGAATTCACCGGGTAATTTTTTTCTGCATAGCAGATAGTGTATTGATTTGTGTGCTTCCCTGTACTGCAGAAAAAATAACGCTGTGATTGCACCAGAATCTGTAGTATTGCACAATCGTTCGCTCACTTCACTTCTGATAACGTTACAGATAGCGTTACAACGGACAGCCCAGTCCATTTTCATTTTTATTTAAGTAACGAAAGATTCAATTATGAAGAGTTATTCTATATAAATATGCTTCAAATGAAGGTTTAGGCAGATATAGTTTGTGCTCTTACTTGCATCAGTAGCTAAATGAAGGTTTGGTTTTTCAAGAAGCGATCGTTCACAAAGTATAGGCTAGTATAGGCTAGACATGAAGTGAGGCGACTGACTTGCTTTGTTCTCCATTGTAATTACTTTGTATTCAAATTAACCCACATTGTCTCTTCGTGTCAATCTGCACCCGTTTCTCATGGACTGACACGTGCACCCATTGTTTGGATCTGTATTTTGATAGTTTATTTCGTATTTGTCAACATTGTTACCCGTAATCTTTGTAAACTTGCTTGCCTTGTTAATCTAGTTTGAACCAAAGACAGTGTAGCACCATAAAACCGGTTACTCACGAGAAAGTGTACGCGACCACGCGTAGTATGCAATTGGAGCAGGGCCTCTGCCATTTTGGTAAGCAGCTTTGATGTATGGTATGATGGCTTATACAGCATCTTCATACCTCTCCTTGTTATTTGGGAATCAGAAGATGACAAGTTAGGTCTTTTACTTTGGCGATTTGGCATTTATTGAAGAATGGTGAGTTGAGCTCTTCTTCCCCAACGCCATAACGTGGAAATCGATAACAACCCGATCATATCTACGTACACACAGTTCATCATATCTCAGCGCCGATGTTTAGTTTTCCTGCTAAAATGGCGGGTGCTTTGCCCCATGGACATACTACAGCTTTATAAGTAGAGTAACCGGTCTTACGGTGCTACACTGTCTTTGGTTTGAACAATGTGCAAAACCTGTTAGTAACGTTGTAATTGTATGCTTTGTCAATGCAGCTAACTTTGTAGAACAATAACGGTGTAGATTGATTCCGCGAATTCTGTGATGTATAAAGTTGCGCGAAGTCGGCGATGGTAGCGGCATGAAAAGAGATTAATCACATGTGACCTTTTACTAAACGTCTAGTTGGCTGGCGATTAAGCGGCAATTAATCGCTAATCGCTCACAGCCCTACTTGACATCCTGTATATACAAGAGTTTACTAAGTGATCTGTCAGATTCCCTGTATGACCCTTGACCTCAATGGCTTCAATGCAGTATAAATATACTCCAAATATGACACAAGGAACATTACCGATCATTAACACAAACACATCATAACAAAACTTAAGCCTCCATTGAAACTAAGACATTTGGATGTCCCAATTGACTGCCCAAACATGTATAATTCTCTAACGCTTAATTGATCAATATCAGAGCACAAGTTGTCACAACATGTTTCCATGGGAGACTTCAGGTTGGTCTAGCACTGCAACAGGCAAAGAAGAATTTGTGCGAGATACGACACAGGCACAAAATTCTTCTCTGTGTGTTGCAGTATGAGAACTTCCAAGAGTCACCCCCAGGGAAATGTTATATGAATCTCAAATTATTAAACTCGACATACTCCTGTAGACTCTCAATGTCAAATGAGCATATTGTATGGATGATGACGATGATACCGACACATCTTACCTGGGTGGCAATCAGAGCACCGATGGACCATCCCACCAGAATGAGAGGCCTGTTAGAATACTGGGCCTTCAACTGTAAGGATACAAAAGATGATCAGATAAGTTCAAAAGAAAACTTTGTTTGAACTAGTAGAAAAAAGGAGCTTTGATTTCACTAAATGCCTAGCCTTGGATTATTCTTACTTTACATTAGTGAAGTCCTTCTTGTGACATCATCTTTGTAAGGTGTTTACAATTTGACCCCTCTTGACCCCAAATAACCTTTGACCTCCACCAAAAATGATAGGATTCTTCTTAATTTGATACACCTACATATCAAAATATGAAATCTGTCCGAGCTTCCCTTCTTGAGATATTATCTTTACAAGGTTTTCACACCTCAAATGACCTTGAATGCCACCAAAAACAACAAGGTTCTTCTACTCCATGAGGTACAGGTACATCCCAAATATGAGATTTGTCTGAGTTTCCCTTCCTGAGATATCATGTTTACAAGGCAGGGCATCACAGACATACACACACACACATATGCATGATCAAAAAGATTACAATTATCAATGAAACAAAAAATATTCTCTTTCACAGGTGTTCTTTCTATTTTACATCATGCCTTGCTAAAAGCTTCAAAAAGGGCACAGCAAGCTTACTTTTAATGAATTCCAAACCTAATGAATTCCAAGACTAAAGGGCATCATGGCACATGGAATATGACTCTAGGAAGGCCACTGAGAGAACATTAATGAGTCCTGAACTCTCCCTACTAGGTTATCCTGCTCTAAAGTTGGTAGCAGCTGTACCTAATTAGCCATTTTTCTGCAAAGGGTACCAACCAGAGCCACGGAAGCTGGCCTACTGCTTATATGCCAGATCCACTCACCAATTTTCATTCATCAAAAGAGCAGCCCAAGAGATATCACTTTCTGTGTTTATGTGTGTGTTACAGAAACAGTGCAAAAAAATGTTAGGATGTAAGTCAGGTCTTAACTATTTAGCTTAATAATAAGTCTATCTTATCTGAACTCTACAACCACCACAAAAGAGAGGGTCACTGGCTGCAAAACAAATCACGACCTTGCAGCAATACCTGCCAATGGTTACCTCCAGAAACCACAGTGGAAATGAGGACGTTTTGTCTATGATGATTATACCTGTTCTATCACTTGTTATGCCTTTCTGCACATTTTGTGCTTTGAGTTATTTCAGGTTCCTCTACATGTTGTTTCCACATTGTCCAAAATTTTTTAGACAAACTCCTAGACTGAAGGGAAGGATGAAGCAGAAAGCATCCATGATCACTTCATGGATTTGCATGACTTCAGAAAACATCAGCATAACACGTGACAGAGCAGGTATCATCTAACGCAAATTTCGGTGCGGTAACGAATCATAAACCTAACGTGGGAATAAACGTGTTGACTATCTGGTGAAGACGGTGAATCCCAGATTACTCAAGTTTCATGTTTAATTGTTGATAGCAGCTCTCTTGCTTGCTTTTTCTCTTTCTACAGTGCAACCACTGGCAGCATTTGACAGTACTGTATAACATGTATAGGTGGAAGTGTGACCGCTCAAGATATGAATCATATTGATTCTCTTGTTAAACATGGAAATCATGCTCTTCGTAGGTATCAGCTCTCGGATGAATTCAGTTACCGAAATTGTATTTGTACTGAACTCGATTAGCATTCTCTTAGACCTATATCACCCACCATTTGACGGTCTCGATGGTCCAATAAGGAAGCAATAGAATTCCTGATGCAGCTACAAATCATCACAAATCCTCATTCATTCCTTGCAGCATCAAAATTTTTAGTGAACCCTTTAAAGGTCGTGTGTCATGAAAATGATATTATGGAGCATTGGCTGCATTCATCGTTGAAAATGTTAAAAACAGCGACAAATTCCATCAAAATCCATCAACGATTGACAATTTTACAGGAAAATTAGTGCCTCACTGCTGCATCATGAATAAACGTTGGCTAAGTGTGCAAATTTGTGACATCAAGAGATGGACTCCTATGATATGTCTTCAGTTAATTCTTTGTTTCTCTTTGTTTACATCAACTTTGTTTTAAGGACATTTCAAGGATCATTTCATGCACTCAGAGAGTTTTATTTTGAAAGCATGTGGTTTCTTCTTCAAAAATACCGATATCCCTTATCAATGTGAAACTCAGCAATCAAGTGGCAATTTATATAGGGTTGGCAAACAAAGAAATACTGACTCCGTGCAACACTCCATGTCATCTGATTTGCATTTTTATCAAACTTTGAATGGTCATATCTCAAAAACGGTAATAGATGTAAACAAACTTCCAATGGATTTTCACTCAGGGTTTTACTTTGCAACTTCTGATTGAGACTAGCTCTTTTCTAGATTCATGTTACACAACCTTTAATCACTGGTACACTGGCTCTCATTTTACTCTTGAATCTTCATTTTTGCCCCCATCCTGCTTTTGCCTCATTAGTTTCTGCAATAATCCTTCCGTACTCATATCTTCACACATCTTTTCTTTGATACCTTCCCTTACTTGCGTATGTGTTTACTTTTTTGTTCCTGCCATTTTTATATTTTCCATTGTTTTTTACCACTGTTGTCATCATGTGAGTGTGCAATTTCTCCTCAGGATCTGATAAAGTTTCACATTATTTTACGTTAATCAAACTGGTGTAAAATATCATGCAGAAAACAAATTATGACCCTTGGGGGACTTTTTTTGAGGGGTTTGATGAACATGCAGAAGACATGGAGACGACCCATCAAAGAACATTAAACATGATAAAACAGTGGTGGGGTTCTCACACAGCCCTAAATCGACACTGACAGTACCCTCAGAGCACAAATGTAATCGACCGTCTGCACAAATCCCATTCAAAAACTTTTCTCTTAGTCCTTGGAGGACTTATAATAGCATGGCTGCCAGTTAGGTGCCAACTGATCAGTTTGCCAAGCACATTAAATATTATCCCTGTTCCACTTTCTTAAATGCTTAGTGACAAGCAAGAGGGCGACAGGTCAGTTTTTGTGGCGTCTTCACTATAACCCTACCAGAAAATGAACCCATGCCCCAAAGGTTAAACAGCAGCTGCTGTTCCTAACTCAGTTTCCCATGTATGTACCTCCTTCCTATAACATTTCCACATTATCTACTCTGTTCACATTTGTGTCGGCTGGACATGTTTCCTTAACCATTTGATCATTATACACTACCTCTAAAACTTTTGCTTTCACAGCTGTGACCATATTCTCCAGACAGGTCGCCACTGACAGATTGCTCCCGGCAGGGGTATGGAGAGACACAGGGACCAATTTACCCATCCCCGAGAGTTGAGAGTTCCAAAACCTCATCCGACGGGACTGCGAGGCGGTGGGAAGGAGAGGACCGCTGGGGGCCATCAGTAAGATAGGTGAACCGGGAAGTTTGCCCTGTATGAAAATAGATCGAATGGAACAACCATACGAAAAAGATATTCTGATACCTTGTAAAATGGGGTGGGCTCATTTCAATAAATCTGTTTTATTTAATCAAATGTTTAAATACCAAAAACAAAGCAGAAAATCTCGCTCAAATATGAAGAGAACCAGACTGTAGAAATGCAGTGTGGTTTTGATGATCTGTTTAAGAGAATTTTTTTTTCTGAATCTGAAATAATAGCATTAGTATGTGTCACATTAAGCTACGTATGATTTATATGAAATATGAGATCTGCACAAGCTTCCTTTCTTGAGATCATATCTACATGTTCACACTTTGACCCTTTTTGGCGCTGAATGACCTTTTACCTCCATTAAAGACCAATTGGGTCTTGTGCTCAATGAAGTACAACTAATTATTGAATATGTCATCTGTCCTAGCTTCCCTTCTTGAGATAGCGTGTTATCAAGAATTGCATACTGTGACCCTGTTGACTGCAAATGAACTTTGACCTTCACCAAAGACAATGGAACTTTGTATACTCAATGAGATACACCTACTATCTAGGAATGTACAGTGCATGCAAATGTCGGAGTAAACAGCGTCAATTTCTCAAGGATCTTTAAATGAGAATAAATTTGCAAAAAATGTCAATGAATGTGTTCAGTTTCATGTGTGTACTCTGCCTCTGAGTAGGCCTAAGAGGATCTAAGAGATAAGGTCATTTAAAGTAGAACATTTAGGAGTGCTGTAGAGTTCTTTCAACCCATCCCCTGTGACTATGAGCCAATATGATTGAGCTTGGTCTCAAATTCTTGGAGTTGTTGAGTTGTTGGTTTATCGTAACACTGTTATATATGGTGAAACATTCTCCACACTATTTTTAAGTTGAATGTACAAAGTTTTAGTGTAAAATATGCCATCCAGTTTCAGTTCCATTTGAAATGAGGAGATCAATCAATCAAACAATCAATCAAATCAATCAATCAATCAATAGTTGCCAGTGATCCAATTTAGATGAGATGGTACTTACGGGTTTATGCTGACTGAGGAGACCGACAGCAGGGTCCCACGGTCTCTTGAGAAGCAAGCTGAGGGCCTCATTGGAAGTGGAGGAGGAGCTACGACCACTGCCAGATGACCTAAGACCAGTCATCTTGTCAATCAAAGTAGGAATCTGAAATATTTTAATGAAAGATTTGAATATTCAAAACACACTTAATTACCAAAAGAGCTGGCATTTCTGAAATTCTGGCATTTCTGAAATTTCACATTATATTCACTGATCAGAGAAACCAAAGGTTGCAATCAGTGTTTGTAAAGGGTAGAAAGTTTGGAACCAGGTATACAACAAGACCTATGGAATATGTTTGAATGGGCAAATAGCATGCATCACATCATTGGGGTGGTCTCACATGCTTATACTGCACAGAGTGAGTTTCTTCCTTACAGTTCTCAACAGAATTTTTACTGGGTATATTGCTTTAAACAGAGAAGAGGAAATGTCCACAAATAAAGCTAAATCTTGATTAATGTGGTAACATTTCACTTCCTTCTTTCCTTGATTAACTTAACCCTTCAATTCCTCCTGAGATATAAAAAACAAGCATGGCTTGATGCAGAAACAAATTCAAAATAATAATTTATATCAATAGGCTACCATTAGTGACAGACCAATTCCAGCTGCAGCAAAACAAAACCTGTTTGATGCATTTCTGGATGGCAAATTCTTGGCTTGTATTAATGGAAAATTTCATGGACAAAAAAATTGTTTTACAGTCTGAGTGTAATTTATTGAGTCAGTCACCAACAACACATTGAAAAGTTTGTTTCCAGGAGCCAAAAATCAGTACAGTAACATTCACAAAATCTGATGATGTTTGTGAAATGCTCAAAAAAAGAAAAAAAAAAGGCCAACCAATCATGCTGGTTATCCTATTTGCAACACACACAACCAAAAAGGATACCAAAATTCACAATCTCAGCCTAAGAAAATACTAGAACATTTCTGTTTTCTCGCTGATGGACACTTGGGGATGTTGAGACTTCAGAAACAGATTACAATAAGTATCTTTTACACAGAATCAGTTACATAAAATGGAAAATGTTTAAAGCAATTTTAAGGGGTTTCCTGGTCAATTATTATGACGGTGGCATGGTTTTTGAATTTTCATATCAGCAACAAATACATCAACTTGAATGGAACAACAAAGAATTGGGCTTAAAATGTTTTTAATGGCTAATCAAAGATACCTTTGGTCTCAATGTTTGAAGGACATTAAGGTAACTGCCAAGCAATGAGTTGCTGAGATTCTGGACTAGAGTCCGGTGGAGCCAACAAGTCAATTTCTGATCCTGTGAAGGAATGGTAACTTGACAGCAAATGTTAAAAGAAACAAACAAATTTCACATGGCTGATGTGACACTTATGACAATGAAATTTCATATCATAGCTGGGTGAACATTAGCTTGATACTGTTACTATGATGCATAAAATGTCACAGAATTTGCCGCCTTGGCACACCAAAGTGTTGGCTGTCCAATTTTGATACATTCTGCACATCCACGAAATTAGTCTCAGCTTTTGGACATTTCTACCAGAACAAGCTGTGGTCCATTCCAAAGGCTCTGGAAGATGTAATTTTGCTGATGTGCAGTAAGAACAATATACCTTCACATTATTAAAAGATCAAGCAGGGCCTGGTGGCAATTTGACGCTAAGAGTGACATGATTTCAAATGACTATGAGACTGGCCTATGTGACTATGTACCATGGAATCTATAACATTCAAGTGGTCATGAACACTAATAGAAGGAAGTTAAGAATGAATAACAGATTGAGACTATGGCTTCCAAATAAAAAAAGGCCTCACTAAAAGTTGAACCAGTCTGGGACCTTTAGAAAGAGGTGGTTAAAATTTTCTGGGAGATATGTGGGGAAGCATAAAATCCAACTGTCAGTTTACATTGACACTGCCATGGCCACAGAAGCTCTTAGAATTTCCCTGGTGCAATTTGAGCCTCAGGGCAGAATATTTTGCAGAAGCCAGGTCAATTTTTCTTTGAAATATTTGTGCCAAGTACAGTTAACACACAGGTTATATGTGAAGATAGAGAATATCACTTTGTAATGCATCAGGTCTGCGAGCTGCGAGATGATAATAAATGATGAATTGATATGTCGAGGTTCAGAAAATATTCATTCATCGATGAATATTCATCACTAGATATTCAACAGGAGGTCAAGACGAGACTAACCCAACCGACGGCTGCAAGAGTTCTCCGCACCATCTTGGCACACTTGTCGACGTAGATGCGACGCATCACAGGTTCGTTGGAGGTCTGGAACAGATAAGGAGAGGAGAGCCAAAAGTCATCAAACATAACACATCCCCACAGAGAGTACTCAAAGTTGTTAGACAGATGGCTTTTCCATATCAGTTCACAATCTTACCAAAAATGAGCACCAAAACCGATCTCCTAACCGATCCATATAAACCGATCCTTCAGGATCCAATATAAAATAGACAAAATGCTACTTCCAGTGAAAAATTTAAAAAGAGAAACAACTTTTGCTACATGAAGCCATGAACCAAAGATTTTCTTGTACTCTTCTTACCCCTTCACATGCTAACTTTGAGAGTCTGTCTGCTTGGAGATGCTTGATGATTTTAGTGAACAATTTAGTCTGGGCCTGAGTCCATCCAGTTCTGCAACAGAAAAAGAAAATTTTGACACAATGATTTTACCTTTGCTTTCCTTGTTAACTTCAAGAAGGAAATGATGACAAACAATGGCAACAAATTGGGAAAATATCAAAACTTGTTTACTTTTTCACTTTTCTAACTACCATGTCCTGTCACATTATATGTTTGAAATATGTTCCCAAACAATGACAAACATACCAACAGCAATGATAAGCCATCAAAGAGAAACTGTTTCAGTTTCTTCAGTGTTTAATAACATTCATCAAACCATGACAAACATAAAGAGCATAGCCAGTGTCTTACTTTTGTCATATCTTCAACCCACTATCACAGGCCTTGAGTTTTAGATTTTTAGGTGTACCAATAATCACAATTCTCAGGAAATTAAGGAGTGTGGTATATTTTTTAAAACTTTCATAGATTGTCCGTGTTCCCATTTTTTTTCCATTTTTTCTCACAGTGATTTGAGGCGAGCGACGGTGTGCACTCCCACGCCTCAGAATTCAAGGCGTGCTATGACTTTATCTTCATTTCAGAGAACTACATGCTGCAACGGGGTGAAATTTTTTTCTTTTTTCTTTAGAAGGTGAAGGCAAATTATATGCAGCTAATACCTGTTAAGTTTTTCCTCCCAGTCTTCGTCAGTCCTCTCGTCGCTGGGATTGGCCCTGGCAAAGCTAACATGTCGCTCACACTCATTCATAAACAACCGGGCTCGATTGATGTCGTAAGGAACTGTCACAGATTTGGATTCCTCTTCCTTGTCGATGGTAATGTTCACATCTTGGCTGCTAGATGTAAGATAATTTTTCTTTAACTATGAACTTCAACAACATAATTTTCACATATTAGACATCACTTTTATAGCACTGACTCAAAAGTTAACAGACAAAAGTCAAAAGGAGTATTCTGAAATCACCCCTTACTTGCATTAATAATGCATATATTTAACCCTTACATATTATTCAAAATTTTTGTAAAATATATATTTTTATATAAATATATATTTGTTGTTTCCAACTCTCAGCAATGCTTAAACCAATGCATGATCAAGGGTTTGTGCCCCACTTAAAAATACAATGACAAGAAGGTTCATGGGACAAACATTTCGATCACAATGGAATGATTTAGTATCCAACATATGAGGAAACATGTTTGGTTCCTGAACTGCAATAGTCAAATGTGAATGCATATGAGTGACGTTCTGACTTCATTGAAGACTTAATAGTATCAAACAAAATGCCTCTCCTAAAGTCATTAAAACTAAACAGCAAAAGACAAAACAACACTGAGCACTATCCTGCACTACATTTCCACTATCATTACACTGAATACTGTACATGTTATAGTTCTGGATGAATGTCACTAACATTGAGTGGATAACACCACCTTCTACTTGTATAAACTGGTATGTCAAACTCACACACGAGAAGACAGTCACAGGGATTCTATTCACTATGGCATCAGCCACATGACCAACATTACGTGCACTGACATTGTGTCCAAGTAATGTCTCATCACACATTAAGAAAGGTAGGCCAAATGCCAATATAGGTGGTAATTAAAGGGATTTAAACACACTTAAACTGCATATAGTACAGCAATACATTAGACTGCTTGTTGTGTTTTTAAGTTAGGCTTAACTTTGAACAGATTTCACCAATGTTATACAGTACCGTTCACATTGATACATCATTGCTATTGTTAAATATGCCATTGTCATGGTACTGATGATTAAACAGCAGCAGACATACCTGGCTGCGGGATACAGCTTCTCGATTTTATTGACTCTCAGTGATTTGGGGACAAAAAGCATCTTAGCCGGTTGGGCATGACTAGCACCTGGATGGGCACTCCAAAGTTTGGAGTAGGAGTGATCTAGCATGACCTTGTCGAGCTCCCTCTCATTAGCCGATACATGAAGAAGAAAAGAGTTACGTTGGCGGGAGGGATCGTTTGCCATGGCTGCTTTGCCGCTTGATGAACCTGACATTGTTGTCGCTGTCTGATGCTATCAGGATTGTACTCTGAATTGAAAAAAAAGGGAATCAAACAAAGAAACCATCTTCCTTTCTGTTTTACTTAAAATGAGGAGGAAAAGGATGAAAGGATGCATACTAAGGCTGTGACGGTTATTAAAAAATTTGAAACACATTTTGGTGGCTGTGAAAACAGGTTTTTAAATCAAAACCGGTTTTTTCAAAATCTACTCTGACCATATGCATAACACTTTTACATATACGCACACGGACTTCTTTATTGTGGTTCACGTACGTATGCTATATTAGGCGCCACAGGTTATGACGACATGAGTCTATTTTCTTCTCCTACAGGCAGAGGAATAACGATGTTTTATTTTATAACATAAGAGAAAAAATACTGACTAAAAACACAAGTTTTTCTTTTCTTCTTCCTTTTGTTTTACATACTTATTTGTTAGACTTTGTTAGACTTATTTGTACGGCGGCTTCCTAAATGGCCGTAGGGGCTTCTGGTACTAAGGCTACTACGCTTCTTGCAGGGCAAATTAGCACCCCTGAATTCTGAATGATTATGTGAAGATCAAATCAATATTAATGTCTGAGAAAAGAAATGGCTAGTTTCTAAAATATATGTTGTCATACTTCTTTATTACTCACAACTATCAAAACGTGTACAATATACGATCAGTGCCACTGCCCCATAGCTCACCGCTCACAGCAAGTTCAGTGAACGTAACATACAGCTAAGGCTGGGTGTGACCATATTGGTGTGCGCTATAGCACCTTACACAGTAACTCCGTACTAGAATAATACAGCTTGACTGAGCCACTCCGCAAGCAAACTTAACAGTGTAGTACAACAACATCTCATACACGGAGAACAAAAACGTCGGTCAGTTGGTAAAGCCCATTTTGATGTATGCAAATCTCAACACACGTTCTGCTTTACTCGTTAATCCAAAGTTCACACAATGATTTAAATCTCGCATTTCATAATTATAATCATGATGGAATGGATCTTACAACACCAAAGCTGACTGAGTTTCATGAATATTAATCTAATAAGTACTAAAATGATGAGAGAATTAGAAGAAATCAGCGTACCATGCTTAAGAAGGAAGAACCGCAAAGTTTTGAGACCAATCAATCACAAAGTTACACAGTGACACGAGCATGCGCGTGCGGGCGAAGGCACCCGTGGAGACTTTAAAGGAGTGGCAAGAAAACCTTTACGCTTACGGAAAATTCAGCTATTAACACAACAAAGAAATTATTTTATGTTCCCCTTTTCAATAGAAATATATATATATTTTTAATTTATACCGTTTCTGACCACTTAGAAAATGGGCTGGTTTTTAGAATCCCTTGCATCATTGCATGTCGGCAAGAATAAAGTTTTGCGTCTTGCAAGAGCCTAAACAGAAGTAAACGTAAACACCATCGAGCCCCGAAGCTAGCCTAAGGTTTTGTCAATTTCATGGTGAACTACAAGTGACAAGCTCATAAACCTACAAATTTGTTGCCAGAAACGTAAGCATGTTCACTTTCTCTGGTTTTAGAGAAGCTCTTTATGGAGATACCACTGACCCTGCCTTACTAAACATACGTTCACTAGGACTGCTTGTGGCTGTAATGCAAAGATATTTACGGGCTAACTTTGCCAATGAAGGATAAATACCACAATGACCCCTCCACCAGTCTAGTGAATTGTCCGCAAATGGAAGTACAGGCGTGTTTAAATACCCATCTAACTCATGTTTGGCTTTTTCCTCTGTGCTGGTAGTGCTGTGGTCATCTCGGGATGAAGCCGGAACATTTTTTACTTTTGCGAACAAATCACCTAGAGCTAATTTCTTCTTTGGGGGCTAGGATGATTCTTGATCAGCAACATCAGGGCCAGCTGTTTGTTGGTCTGGCTGTAGTGAAACGATTTCCCTCACCAATTCTTGACGTACACGAAAAAGATACTCTGGCTCTGTGTACTCCCCTTTATACCTAGGATCTAGTAGTGTGCATTTGTTCAGCATCATTTTCACATTGTCATCCTCATACTTTTTTTCCATGTACGTCAAAGCCTTCTTTTCTAACTGTGCAGTCAATTCCGTGTCGGTCTCTTTTTCTCCCCAAAAATCAATGGTGTGAAATAGACGAAGTGTAGGCACAACAGCGGAAACGCTAACATACTTCTCTCCTGACAGCATGTCTGTAAATTCTGAGACTGGCTCAATAGCCTCGTTGATACTTTTCAGAACCGTGATGTTTTGCCACGTGGGGATTAGATGGGAGACTTTGCGGTCCACGGCCAATGTCAACCAAATTGCTTTTTCTTGTTCGAGGACACGAGCAATCATTTTCTGCTTCGAACCCCATCGAGTATCACATTCCTCTAAGCAGGAAATAGATTTACCCAAGACTTGATTTCATGATATGAACAATGAACATACAGCACGCATAATGATCTTTCTGACACCTCAGATTTAGTACTGGGATAACATCTATAAGCGGGAAATAGATTTACCCAAGACTTGATTTCATGATTTAGTACTGGGATAACATCGTTAAAACTTGAAAGGTTGCTACTACACATTAAATATAAAACTTATTAAACTTCAAACCGGATACGACACAAGCCTCTGGGCATGTGCTTTGACAGAATAGTGGTCCCCACTGGTTCAGAAAAATGATAAGAAAAAATACAAGACTGAATGTCCAAATTACCGGTACTTCATCTTAACAGAAACCACGGAGCTGTTAGCAGAAACGTAGTAAGCCTTTATAGCAAGTGACACATAAGCCTTAGTGACACATATAGAATTCTTGTCATAGGTACTGTGGATGTTTCAAGTTCAGCCCACAGCAGAATTAATTTCTTTGAAATAAATGCTTAGTCAGACATTGCAGCGAATCCTATCAGCTGATTGAAGCAAGAAGACCTTAACTTAAGACTGCACTCCGGACAAAAGGCCTTCCCAGTACTTATTAACAATTTGACACAATTCTCTGTGAAATTGCCACCAGTTTCACTGACATACAAAAATAAAGAATAAGAAAACTTACTGATATTAGGCCATGCTGGGGCAAATTTTCTGCCTGTTGGTGTACCCCTAACTGTTTTCTCCTTTTAAAACTGTTCCCAAACGCCGATACAATATTCTTGCACAAAACAGTAGCCCGCATCACTCTGTCTTCTCCTTTAAGGGCATTATTTACAGCTAGGTGTAAATTATGTCCGAAACACGATAACCTTGACCAGTTTAAATCTTTAGCGGCTTTTACAATGTTTGCCCCGGTTATCTGTGGTTATGCAACTCAGGTTAGAAGTTGGCAACCCCCAGTCTTCAAGAGTTTGCAGTAAGTGTTCAGCAATATTTTCGCCAGTGTGAACATCGGGGAAGAATAGTGTCTGTGAGCAGTGAGATTTAAGGGTTCAGCTGTTGCAGATATGGTGTACGGTAACCCCCATGAATGGGTCCGTTGTCTGACTTGACCACATATCAGCTGTCAAAGCAAACTCCTTGCAGTCTTTCAGCTCTTCCAGGATGTCACCTTTTACTTCATTGTAAAGGGAGGGGAGGCCTGTTTTAGAAAAGTATGCCCTACTCGGAAGAACGTATTTTATATTGTCAAAGGTTTCAACATTCTCTTGAAGTCCTCTTTCTCCACAGAGTAAATCGGCAGAATATCTTTAGCAATGCACCAAGTCACTGAAGAAGTCAGTTGCTTCCATCGCTTACTGTTCCTTTCATACAGAACAAAATCGCGCAGTGTTTGCTGCCATGCTGAAGGGCCCGAGATAGTCGACTTCGAAGGTCCTGCAGTCGTACTTGTTTGTGGGAACGTAGTGTTCAGTGTGGGAGAACCTAGTCTTTGTTTACCTTTGGCAACATGAAAAAGCGCAGGATGTTGGTTAGAAAGGTGGCGGAACAAGTTGGATGTATTGCCACCACTTGCTTTCATCTTTTTCTGGCAGCTGCACACCTGACACACGTTGATATCATAATCAATTTCATCACCATCCTCGTCCGGTTTTTGAAATCCGAAGTATGTCCATATGGCTGATTTTGCGCCCCATATTTTTGGCAACAGTTCTTCGTTGCTGCAAAGAACATCATCACTTGGTTGGTTCTGCTCCAAATTTGCGGCCATCGCGAACAGAATTTGAACAAATTCGCAGAATATCTTCCCTGTCAGTTACACTTGTCGAATGTAAATTGAAAGCAGTTTTCAAAACACAACTATAGCAAGGATTTGATGATCTACTTCAAAAATACGAATTTGCCGAACCAATGTATTCGATATTAAACTTGCAAAAGTATAGAACTAATTTCACTGCTGTAGATTTATCTCAATGTAGCATGGAAGGCAGATTGCCAAGCTTTGTTGTGTGTCTGGTAATTGACACACATATTATTCAACTATTATCAAAGTTTTCATTTGGCTGATCAGTATGTGTGAGTCAGGGAGTAACCGTATCGGGGTGGCAAGGCAGGGACCGTTTCTCAATGAGAAAATGTACAGGTCTCAAAAGTGTCTTTTGTTCTATTTGCTAATCGCTATCTCCATTTTCCATCCCGTTTCAACTCATTAATCAACTAACTTGAAGTTAAATGAACCACAATATGAAGTTATGTAGCTGAAAGACGGTGATTGTTGTTTTGTTTTAAGACTGCAATAAAACCATTACCATTTGCCCCAACCACACATTTTTTCCTAGGCTTAGCATCCGTTACCCCAGATAACACCCCTCTTAAATCTCAACCTCAAAAACCCTCGTGACGATGTCAATCTGAGGCAAGGAGAATCCATGGTTCAGATCTGTCATCGCACTGTCGGGATTTAGAGTATCTCCAGGGGACCCAGGTTATTATTTTAACTTCTGTTTCTTTAACTGTTGGTAGCATTCCCTTCTACATTAAACTACAAGTTTTTCCCTTTTTTCACATCGATTAGTACTTAGTGCTTTCTGTTAAGTGTATATTCGACACGGCCCTTCGTACGACATAACACTAACTTACACTATAGCGTGAACACGAACGCCAGTGTATTGTACTGCCGAAGACTGCATGCTGTTGTCGCGCATCTTTTCACATACAGCCAAGCCTTTGGAGCTAACGTGACTTTCGACAAATCCTTCACGTTCATGAACACTTGTGCCATCGTGCCCGAAAACCAGTCCACATGGGATTAGAGAATACTAGGCTAAAATGAGGTTGGTACAAGGGAGAATAACAAATTGATAAGAAGCATGCGATTGTTATGTTGCTAGATTTTATTTTGCTCACATCGAGATAATGATCGTAATGATTGCAAGGCTAATGACATAGACCATAGGGCGAGGGGAACTGCCACTGTGCCGCGGCGACTGGGACTTATTTTGAATAAGAATTCGCAAAAAGTTGGTCAAAAGTTAAACAAAAACTCAAGTTTTTCAACAAATCCTTCAACACACCAGCAATAAGTAGAAACTTGCCATTAAAAAAGTGTGGAATGCCTTATCGAAGTAAAATTTGAAATGTAACAAAAATCACGATCTGTTACTAACCAGTTTTTTCCTAGTAACCGGTTTTTCGGTTTCTCAAAAATTCCACAAAACCGAATCAAACAAAACCGGTTTTACAGGTTTTCAAATCAAAACCGGTTTTCCGAACAGCCTTAATGCATACTGTATGAAAGAAAATTGCACCGTAGTTCAAAATGGGTGACAAACAGGCCTAACTTATATCTTTCTATAGGTATACACATATTACAGTTGCTATGAAGGAACACTATGCACTTAATTTGGGTGAAAGGAGGACAGAGAGTTAAGATATAACTTTTCGTACTTCCTTCTTCTTCCACGTAAATCATCTCTTTAAAATATTTGAGGTAAAAAATGACCTGCTGATCATAACTGCTATCAGAAAGTGTCCCAGTGGGGAAAAAAAAATCATTAATATGTTTATTTTTTGAAAGAAGAAATTCACTGCAGGCATTTCAATTTTTAGTTTAAAAGAGGATTCCAACCAAGGATGTTAAAATAACAGCCACATTGTAAGTACTGAGCATAACCCACAATGCTACAAGAGCAAATTTGGTTGTGGGGTGTTCGAAGATATCCCAATCCCCTAACCCAATAATATATATGCTAACCCTATCATTGTCTATCGTGTGCGTTTGGTCACATATTCCAAAATCAAGCCAAAGTGTTTATCACTGTGGCAGGGTATTCTACAGTTGCTCCTTAATACTGTAGGTTAACGTTAACATTAAATTACAATAATTGGGATTAGGGCCGAAAATTAGGCTAGGCCTTGTCTAACTTGTTTTGGCGAGGAATTGGTTTGAGGTTGAACTTGGTTTAGCCAAGTTACATCCTGCCAAAAGGAACATCACAGAGTAACAACAGAACCTAACAATTTACATAGGATAGGAAAGGTAACATTGACAAATAACAAACAGGTTTAATGTGACTATGCGATAGGGCTAAGATAATCAGGCCAAAGTGCATTCCATGTCAGGCCCACGCCGAAGTTTTTTCCCCAAAAACAACAGAAAACATAAGGAAAATGCCAGGTCCACGCCGAAGATCTTCAGTTCTAAGTGCACGAAGTGCAGACAGGTAATCAGGACTTCTCTGCGAGAACATTTCTCTCAAATCTTGTTATCAAGGCTATCTGCCATTACTTGGGACAGTCAAAAATGACTAACAACGTAAATATGTCTAACTAATTAGCTACAGGGCCTAGGCCTATTGCTAATCGTCATGTTAGACCGACGGCATCCCTTGGCAGGCTACCACTGATGCTTTCTAGGGTATAAAACATCAAAAATGCACCTTTCGTCAATTGGATATGTACAATAGTATATGCATAGAAAGTACCATTGAAAATACAAGTTTTCAGAATGTTTACCATCCTTAATTGGTCAACGTTGTGCATTACAGTGTCCCTGTTATAAAAGACTAACTTCAGTCTGGCCTGAGTTGCAACATGGCTGTTTTTATTCTCCGAAACATTCCGTTTTTGGCAATTTAGTTTGCACGTTGCGAGCATATTATACAGTTGCTCTGTCAGCACTTTTCTTCCCATAATGCAGTATGCATTGCACTGGCAATTAGCATTATTTATAGCTTATTCCATGGATTCTTTTCCCATGTCCCAGTCACTTACTAGCCTATAATAGGCCTTTCTTAGAAACCAGGCTGTACTGTAATAGTGTAATGCATGGGCCTAACACACAGTAAGTTCTAGCAGTAACAACAATAACAGTGGGCAAGCCTAGCTGAATGTTGCTTAGAAAGAGGTTAGAGTAAACTAACGTTACAGTACGTACTGTAGGCCTAAATTGCGAAATTTTGTTGGCCTAACAGTAACATTAGGCTACCGGCTCGTTGTTGTAAACTTCAACTTACATCGTAAACAACAACAACAACAACAAGTCGATTATCCGTGGATCCTCCTAAGGTAAACTTAGTCTTCTCTGACAATTATTGTTCCAAACATTTTAGTATCTTGACAGTTGAGTTAGTTCAGTACAAAAGCCCGAGAGTGAGAGGCGGCATTTCCCTTCAGGCTTTGCCAATGTTATTGTAGCGTAAGTATGTACTGCACCTGCACAAGACGTGACGAGCAAACAACAAGCATGCGCATATGGACTGTAATGTGTAAACTGAGTGGGCCAGCTTTAGCCTGTGTCCACTGATTAGATTATCAGGAGAGCTCTTTTCACATGAAACAATCGGAAATTCTTTTTGTGAACTAACATGGCCAACACAGTGTCTATGGAACGCCAAGAGGTCAAATCGGAAAAGAAAAAATCATCCGTCACTGAAGAAAATGGATATTCCATAAAAAAAATGAAGATGTTTTTTTTCTCTCTTTCAGTCTTCATTGGTGTTTTAAATGGTTCATCGCACTTTTGAAAATCCGTGATGTCAACCAGCACAAATTCGGAAATTGTTTAATATGGGTGGTAATCTGTGTAATCTTGACTGTCCTAAAAAGAACATTACAATAGTTTCAGGGACATTTCTAACTTTCTCAGTCGGAGATTGATTGAGTAAATTTGCTTTTTAGATAAAACTTACTGTGGAGTCTTGGGATTGCTCTCTTGATAAGATTCATTACATTATGAAAACTTCTGTTCCATAGAGAAAACGTCAGGTCAGAAGACGTTAACCCTTCTGGATGTCTAGGAAGGTATTTTTTCTGTCAAAAATAAGAAGTCGTGGAGACTATTTCTTTCTTCTGAGTCTGCTATGGATTTTGACAATTTTAAGAGACCAGAAGTTTCTGTGAATCATTTGACTTCCAGTAATTTTGCTTTTGAGCGTGATATATTGCTTTTAATGTTACAGAGAACCCTACGGCTTTCTTTACTCATGTTCGGTCTTAACAGAAAATCAAGGATAGCGTGCTCCTCTCTAGTGGCGGCACCGGGATTTAAGATTTTTTGGGGGGGGGTGCAAGGCAAAAGAAACTACAGTATTGGGGGTGGGGGCGGTTCACAAACTTTCTCGTGAATAGTGCGAAATTGAACACAAAGCGCAAGCTTAGCGAGTGGGGTCCAGGGGGAAACCCTCGGTGGGGATCCAGGGAGCAAGGAAGCTCTTAGGTTTTAACATATCTCTGGGTGAAAAATTAAATGTCAGGATAGGTATATTTGCGTTCAAATTGCGTCATTATATGCAATGTTTATTTCAACTATATTTGTAAGTCGACAAGATGAGAACTTAGGACCCCCCTTATGGGGGCCATGGGCAAGGCTCCGATGGGTGTCCACCAGATCTCTGAGTTTTTAAGCATATTTCTGGATGAATAAGTAAGTCTCAGGATAGTGTATACTCCAAATATGAAAACTTACGACCCCTTAACGGGTCCTAGAGGCAAAGTCTGTTTGGGGTCTAGGGGGCGAAGCTGAGGGGACTGAGGTTTTAGCATATCTCTTGGTGACAAATTAAGTCTCATGGACTTCCTAGAACAGAAAGGATATGAATATAAACAGGAAATGGACGTATATATGTATGCAGTCTGTCAGATCAGCTTCAGACTGAGTGGGGGTGCAAAGGTTCTGACGAGGGGGGGGGACGCCCCCAGTGTCCCCTTGGTGTCGACAATGCTCCTTTTCAGGACCTTTCGGGTTGCATCAGTAGTGATAGTCAAGAGAGTGCTGATATTCTGAATGATTACATTTCTTCAGCGTTTACTTCAGATGAGTTTGGATGAAATTCCTGTTTTAGATTCCGGCGTCTGTGATTCCATTTTTAGTGAAGTTGTTTTTTTTATGAGGAGAACGTTTTAAAGAAACTGCAATACTTAAAGTTGACGAGGCTCCTGTCAATTCGTTTGCCCTTAATAAAATGGCTCATGATTTTTGTTATCGACTTTCCATGATTTTCAACAAATTATTGCATGAGGGCCCTGTTTCTAATGATTGTAAAATGTGCGAATGTCGTCACTCTTATCTTTAAAAAAGGTGTGCATAGTCTTCCTGGTAACTACAGGCCTGTTAGACTTTCAAGTATTATTTCTAAAGTTATGGAGCCTATCATTCAGAATGTGGTGATCAACCATTTTAATATTAACTCGTTGTTGAATCGTTCCCAACATGGGTTTTCATGCACGTATGCAGCTTTTTCAGTGGTGGTGGTGGGGGGGGGGGGTAATCGATTTTACCACAAGGGAAAAATTTTACGTGACAATTATGACCAACAAATTGAAACTCATTATATATTTTGGTAACGTACTATCGTAGGGTGAGCGGAACTCCAGATCTCGAAGGATGGGGGGAGGGGGTTAGACGGATCCCCCCCCCCCCCGGATGCTGGCCTGTTATTGGCAGAAAATATCTTGTTTGACTAACCCTCTGGAATTCTTGGAAGAATCATAGCCTCTTAATTCTTAAATTACGAAAGTCTGGGTATTGATGGTCAGCTTTTGGGGCTGGATTTAGGATTAGTTAATTGATCGTACAATGAAGAGAAGTCTTTTGTGGCCACAGCTCTGATTGGGCAAAGGTTTCTAGGTGTGCCTCAGGGTTCGGTACTTGTCCTTTGTTATTTCTGACATATATTAAATAATTTGGACGACACCGTTAGTTCTTCGGTCAAGAAATTTGCAAATGATCCAAAATGTAGGGCCTACTTCGATGTTTTTTGTTTTTCTGCACAGGAAGTTAGTGTGATCAAAGTGATCTTGATAAAATTTTCAAGTGGTCTGAAGATTTGCAAATGCTGTTCCAAGTAGACAAACGTAAAGTAATGCATGTTGGCCACGGGAATCGTACAGATTAACTACAAGTACCTCGGTGGTATTAACATGCAGGAAGTAAAAGTTGAAAACGGTGTTGATATTTTTGTAGATTGTTTCTGTCAAAACCTCTAATCAGTGTGCCGGAAGCTGCTAGGAAAGTGAACCGAATGCTAGGTAGACCTATGATTAGGCGTAATTTCAAATTCTCTCATAAGGACATTGTCGTGAGGCTCTCTCTATTGTTTAGACAACATCTAGAGCCGGTGTATGCCTGTGCAGGCTTGGAACCAACATTTTCCAAACGACAAATTTTGGAAAAGGTTCAGAAAGGAGCTTAAATTTGCTAGGCTGATTAGTTCCATGAGAAATGTAGGCTATGATCATAAATTAAAAATACTCAATGTTACATCCCTCGAGTTTAGACGACTGCGAAGTAATCTGCTGCAAGTGTTCCAAATTGTTCATTATGTTGATAATTTACTTTTTAATGATCTTTTTTTCAGTAGTCTAATTCTAGAAGTTCTCTTGGTCACAGATTTAAGCTTCAAAAGATGCGCTGCAGGCTGGGTGTTAGAAAGAATTTTTTTTTTTACAGGAAGTTGTGGGTGAATGGAATGGCCCGCAGAGTCTGTGGTGATGTCTGTAATAGTGTTAATGCTTCATAAATATTTTCGGCACTGTGGGAGATTCTGATTGATAATTGGTTTGGGTTTGGGGATGTATGCCCGTTCAAGGTCTTTATAAGGACATTGTCCTACTACAACTTACTGAACTAAACTACTTGCCATACTAAATATACCCAATCTACATTTTCACTAGTGTCAAATTTCAAGGTTAAATGAGGACTTCAGTATCAAAGTAAAAGAAAGAGTTCTTGCAATAAGTTGACACTCTTATATGGCATTTTGGTGACTTCGAGGGAACTATAGAACTCCCTCTTGACCACTGAGAAAAGTCATCCTGCAAGTAGCAATATCTTGATTTAGAAACAAGATGTTGACATATTTCATTTGAGAACCCTTTCAGTTGCACCTGTAAGTTATGACGATGTAAAACGAAATAGCAGAGAGTACATTAAAGTAGAAGCTATGTAAACTGAAACACCAGTGATCAGGTGACGTAAATTGAAGTAGTAGGGCACAGGAACCCTAAGAACTGGTATAAATTAACCATGCCACAATAGATTGCATTCCTTTTGGCGCTTGCATGTTTGGTGAGGCGAAATGGCTTAACTGACACTTCTGGTGGCTTACCACTAGAGCGTCGGTCCAGTCAATTTAGAGATCACCGATATGTACCACACACACACTGTTAACTGTATACATGCATTTAATTTCATCATCGAAAGCCTATACTTTAGCTTGGAAGTATTATTTCCCACCCCCCCCAGAAAAGGCCAAACACTGGCAGGGTCACATGATGCGGGAAGGTAATCTAAGTGTAATAAGTTTGTGCACCCTAATTTTTCTACTACCTAAATAGATGTACAAAACTTTATAGTTTTAGCTCAGCCTTAAGAAACAAGGAGGAATTACAAGACCGCACAAATTTTCTGCATTTGAGGGGCAAATCATTAGACTGTTACTCCGCAACAACTGATGAAATGTCTCAGATAGCAGCAGATACTGTGCACTGTCCGTTGCGCGATGTGTGTGTCGTTTGTTTGAACTATTGCTGATTTTCAAGTGATCAATGAGGCTCACTCAGCATTCTCAATTAGATCATACTGTATACTTTAAGGATGAGGTCAAAGCTAACACACAATAAAAAAACAAAAAAAACAAAACAAGATGCAGCTAACATTTGAACCAAAAGATATTTATTTAGATTTTAGATAAACAATACTTATGCAATCTATGATACTCTTATCTCCATACAACTAGTAAAATGTAAGGAAAGCATCAACTTAGGGAATGTCCACATGCACATATATGTCCAAAAATGAAGCAACCACATTGTAACATGACGGTATTACTTCTAAAAGATGAGAAAAGTACTGTTCTTATACATTTCGGACATTAACGACTTCAAAACTTACTCCGTCCCATCCCTAATGCAGCCGTGATGGTAAACCAATTAAAACAACAAGTTCTTCTATGTACAAAAATTTCTTTCCTCGGTAGAAAGAGATGTACACAAAAAAACTCCCAAACTCTGAAAGTTTTAATAGTTGAGAAAACTTTGATGTTTTTCTAGTGCCATGTATTTATTGAGCCAACTTACACCCTGAAATTTTATGGATCAAAATAAAAAGGCATCAAACTAGTTCAGCAGGAAAATTCTTCTGTCAGACACTTGTCGACCATGTTGCTCTCAATCTGGTATGCATTACATTTCTTGGGGCAATGATGATGTCTGAATGTTGTGTATTCAGCCATAAGAAAAAACCTTTCAAGTCAAGTCTAAAAAAAATGACTATTGCACTCTTTAAAGGGGAATTCCAGTCAAGGAACATGTCTTCTGACTTATTTAAGACATTTCAAACCATTTTCATTCATATTCTCGACCTTTTGAAATGAACTTCTTATGGGCAACATATACGTTCAAACTTCCCTACCCAACAGAGTTTCTAACACCATGCATGTACACGAAGGGCACGGCCATCATGATGTAATTGACTGTGATATCTGAGGCTTGTGACGTAGTCGACGACCAGCTCTAATCCACAACGACCAACCTGACTGTCCTACAGAATTCGTAATTACATGGCTTATTCCCCTGTCTCTGAAAAGGGTCACTCAGTACTTACTAAAGATTACGTTTTCTTTATCTTCACAGTATTGTTCGCACTGACTCACACTGTGTAATGTTGCCTTTTGATGGAAAATTCCTCTTCTTCTGTGTTTTATTGCGATCTTATCGATTACCTTATCTTATGATAGCCACATTGAATACACAGAGTCTCTAATAACTAATTATGTAGGTTACTCACTTTGATCATGGTTGGTCTGAAATTTGATGGTGGTACCAATACCACTTGAGCCACTCTGTCATCTCTCAATTGACATTCCCTTAAATTCATCCAGAGTAATTTTACAGCCAGCAAGTGCTGGTTCATGATGTCTTACAGTTTCTTACAAATGCCCTCTATTTTCACAAAGATGGTAGAAAGGTGCAAGCTAGAGAAGAGACTTTGCAAGTTGAGTCTTTGTGCAGTCGACTGGTAGCTAGGTTATCGACAGTTCGGGTACCACTATTAGGCTCCCAAAAGAAGGAATGCAATTTACAAAACAATCATGGTCCGGCACCCACAGGCTCTCTTACAAACTCTGTGCCAACTTTCATCATGAATCTTATTTTTCGGTGGCATATTTCAGAGTTTGCTCAGCAAATCCCAAAAGTTAACTTTTCATGTATCTCAAAGGTTTACTGTTTCTTTGACACTTGAAAGTTGAAAGCGTCTTTGTGATATAAATAAAAAAATCAAGTGATTTGGGTGCCAAAATCCTGATTTTTGTTTGTTTGTTTGTTTGTGGAAACCCCCATTGTGCAACATCCCATAGGAGAACATGTGCAGTATAATCCTCACCATTTCCTGCCCGAATTGGCGTGACCTAGGGACAAACGGTGCCCATGGTCACTGGTACACTTAGTCCAGAACTGACGCCAGTCCAACACATCCATGCCCTGTGCCATGTAATACTTTTCTCCATCAAGTGTAAACAAGTTGATCACAACTGATGGGCTGGACAGCATAATTATCTGAAAATGTATCTGATAAGACATAGCCTACACAGGAAATATGTAGAAAAGAGCTGAGGAAGATTCCTTCCAATATCCAATGGTTTTATACTCAGTTACATGCATTAGATTCATGGCTTAAACATGGCTTCCCAGCAAACAAAGACAAAATTTATGATGGTAGGATAGGGCGGTGGAGGATGGTTAGCCAAGTGCTGTAAATGACACCTGTGCAGTACTGTGTAATATAATATAAGGTTGCTATGGTATTGCATGCTGGAGACTACCATTGCCATTTAAATACAGGCAGTAATTGATGCTCATTATATGAATAAAAGGTTGAAACTATACTGACACACAAACACACATGACAGACAAACATTTAGACAGACATGTAGACAAAAAATGTGATACAACCTCTCATGAAAGATCTGACCCACTTTGCAATAACAGTGACATTAGACAATACATTAAAAGCATCTCACATATTATTAGCCAAACGATAAAGAGGTAAAACCGAATAATACCCGTTTTTTTCACTTCAAGGAGACTTTACTCCAAAGAACTTGCTCCACTGTCACCTTCTGACATTATGTTTCTAATCCCAACCTTGCTTTGTTTCATTGATCCTATGGTTTTCAAAAGGATACAAAATGTTGGGAAATTTAAATGGAAGCCACATATGAGGCGTCTATGAAATAAGCCAAACATAAGTATCTCTGGATACAGTAACATATGCAAATTAAATACATATTCATGTAATACAGTTACATTAACTTATTTCCTTAAGAGATTACTGATAATCCTAGAAGACATATACAGCGTTATAAGCAGAAACAGATACTTTTGCTCTGGTGTACTTCAAGTACAAAGATGACCCTGGTGCAACATGGATCCAAACAGCTGTGATCCAATCACAGGATCATTGTACCCTCAGGATTACAATAAGCTCACCCCCAACAATTCATGGCATTCTACTATATTGCACTAAGCATGCCTGCAATAAGGTCATATGAGGCAGCTGGGTCATGAAAAGATCATCAATTGAACACCTCAAAGGTTGATGAACATCTGGCAGTGAGAAAGACAAACCATTATTGTGCTGACAATCAAAGCTTTTGTAAGTTTATTTTATGAATATTCTGTATTACTGAAAATAGTTTGAATTTTCGGTAATGACTGCATCACAATCTGCGAGTGGAGTAATGAAAAATTTTCTCATTGATAATTGTAAACTCAAACGCATCAGAATAACGACTTACCTTGATATGCGGAAGGGGAACCACGTATAAACATCTGACAAACTTTGGAATAAACAACGAGCAACATGTAGAGCAAAGTCTTCCTTTTGTTGGGTATATAAATAATAGCACACCTTTGTTTCAAAGCTCATTAATCACGTTAAAATGTCTTAAAAAATTCCCTACCTTCCAAAAGCCTTGATGATAAAAATGCACTGGAATGATCAAGAAAAACTCTTGGACAAACAATAATGAATTTTTGTTGCACCAATATACAATCCAATTAGAATAATCCTCTTTTGACTAACATACAAGATTTGACTATACTGGTGCATCTTCACTAAACCAACCTTAAAACTACAAAGGAATCTTTAGATTGGAGGTCTCAGTCCATAGCCGTTGATTGCTGTGTTTCACTTTGCTTGTGCAATGAAATTCTGATTACGTTACCAACACTATTTCTATTTACATCAAACCAATATAGTACAGACTACTGGATACATTCTTAAGTTTTGACAATTAGATTGTTAATAAATGTGTCATTGACATCTCACACACCTTTTTTTCCTTATCAGATAAAAAAATACATATTACAATACAATCAATGAATCTTTTTTAAAGTTGTCTTCATAAGTACTTTTAATAGTGAGTGTCATGTCAGCAACTTTGAAACGTGTGAGGAAAAAAAAAAGAAAAAGAAAAATGGAAACTGCAATGTAAGTACCACATGCCAAAGTATTCTAGCAGAGCATGTGCACCATAAACAGTATTACTAAACTATAACATACTCCATATAACCCTCAAAAACAAGACATTTTAACTTAGAAATTCACTGCAAGCTTAAATTGTAAAGCTAGTATAATTGGATGGTTTTCACCATCTACGTACCCGTTGCAAATAGTGTCACATACCCTGGAAATACTCTGTGACATGGCACATTACATGTATGGTCCTTTTGACAAAATTTTCTGCTAATGGAAGAACCACATGAGACACAGCTTCTAAAAACGCAAAGTACCTAATCTCTATCTAGTTTGGTCAATGTTTCATGTGACATAACTTCCATCAATGTTAGAATTGCCGACCACTGTAAAAGGTGTGCCATCGAATCACAAAAGTTGTGAACTTTTGCCTGTTATTCTTTCAAAAAATGAGAACTTGCAGTATAAAACATAATTGTTTGATCTGTCCAAAAGTAGTGACACAGAGCTTCTGTTCTTCCCTGAAACCAGTGGCAGTGTGGGGACTGTGGCTTAAGTGGCAACCATCAGTCACTACATAATAGTTGAAACTGTGGGAAGACAGTCTAAGCAGTTGCACAGAGTGTTCGACTAAATTTTTGGATGAAAATACCCCCTAAATCACAAGAGATCTTTGTGCTCTTGTGACACCTCCCTACAAAAAAGTGCAGGGGTGTGTGGCCTGCCCCCCCCCCCTCCAGTCATGCTGTCACTACCCAGGACTATGAGATACTCCTGTTCATTTCTGAGCACTAGGCTCACTGAGACATCCATCGATGGAGAAGTGAACAATGGTGTTGGAATGATGTTTCACCAACCTTTGCTCTTCTTTACCTTGATGAAGAATGAAGCAGATGATAAGAATGGGTGGGGAGGGGGCATTAACTTACCAAATGCCCATCAAATTAATTTTCAATATGTTTATCATTAGCATATACTGACATAATGCCACATACCAACAAAGATTCAGCAGCATGCTTGCTTTCGTTAGTTTTTGAGCGATGTGCTTAATAGAAGCTACTTCAGCTGCAACCAAGTTTACTACATTTATAGACAGTGGCTGGAGTGTATGACTATCTCCTGTACGGCTGGAGAATATTACACACTTTGACAATGACCAGTTTTATTTTCAGATTCTGTTCTCCTTTGACTATTTCACATTCATCAAGTGCTACATGCATCTGGTCTTCTTTCAGTTTTTTTTTTTTCCAACCATATGACACTTTTCACAAGGGTAACTTTAGGTTACATACTCTTCTAATCGTAATCAGAACCCCACAATGCACTCGACTGCTTCCTTTGGGTCACTATTTTGAACAGTTAACCACAATATTCAACTTGCGCTACAATCCAGCGGAAGAAAGCTCCCCTATGTAATCTACGACAACAGTTATGAAGCTATAATGCTTGTTACCTGGCCTAAAGAGCAACAGAAAACATTTTGGCAGTTTATTAATGACATTATTGTCACAAGATAACAAGACATCTTCTCTTCAAATCCTACTTGAGTATGAGAGAAAACTGACTTCAGAATAAGATCATCTCCGTCTAGTTTCTTGAATGACCTTGTTTCTTCAAGCAATTCCACTGAGTAATTTCCAAAAGCAGTAACTTCTAAAAGCTGGTGTTAGCAATTGCATTCGTCTATGAAACATTCAGCATTACAAAGCTTGGAAGAAATTTCATGCACAGTTTATGAGAGAAGAAGTCTGGTGCTTCGAGACGGTGGGGTCATGACAAAGGGCATAGTACGTTAAATTTTCTTCCATGTATGTCGATTCAGTTCCATTGCACTTAATTGCTATTCTAATTTTTCTCTCCAGATTTCAGTTTTATCTCTTCATCAGCCTCTTCCTGGAACAAGTTGTTGGCCTGGATGTACCGTAATACCGGGTCAGGGACCAGGTATTTCACACTTTCATTTCTTCTTAGTGCTCGTCTGGAAGAGAAAAACAAGTGATAGAGGAAGGAGCGACAGACTAGGAAAAGAAATAAAACATTTTGTTGCAAATGAATCATAGTAGGAAAAATTACATTGTTTACAATACATGTCCACTGATATGGATGACCCTTTAAGGTACATGTCAATGACACAAGCAAAGCCAGAAAAAGTTGTGAAGAATGTAATGACTAATGATAGTTTATGTTCCTAAAAAGTTAAAATACTAATAAAATCATGCAAATATACAAATTATCAAAATAAGCTGCAACAAATCTAGCAAACTATGAAGACAGCAAAGTCAATGATACAATAAGTGCAGAACTAGCCAGGTAACAAAAAGTATACAACTTGATTAACAAAGTTTTAATACGACCAATGATCAAGTGAGATACCAAATAAAAGGCGAATCATTCACATTTTAAACTAAAATGCAACAACATTATTATAAAATAGAAGCACACAAATTAATAAACGACAGAAATTTAACAAGATAGATGATGCAATATGAAGGAAACTAACAAGACATGAGACAATAAAAAACCTACAAAAGATAAGACAATGCAGTTACCTATCAAAGACAATGAGCGAAATTAATAAAATATAATTTCAGTTCCAACATTTGTTAATGTTACAATGTTTCAAAAAAGAGGTAAACTGTGGTACTTCATGAGTACAGAAAAAGTGTCAACATGTACAGCTAAGCACAAGAATTATCATTAATCTTTATTCCACAGCTTTGAAAATACTTGTACTGAAGGGCAATTATGGAAGGACATGACCAGATGTACGCACACACAATTGCTAGCTGCTAGATCGGAGCCAATACAGTAACGCATAGGCTATATAGGTGAGGGAGTACACGCTGTGAATTCAGACGACTTCACTGAAGGCATAATGCTACTGAAGAAGGGAAAGGAAGATTAAACTAAGATTAAAATTTAAATATCAATTAGTCATAGAGTTTGTGGTTTCCTTATTAAGGTATGAAGTATTAAGACCAAAATATATTATGATAAAATCAATTATGATAAAAGTTTATGCAGTCTCGGATGATAAGAATCCAACTCAGCTGGATAATTACCTAATTTTCGTCGAGCTTATTTCATTGTGTATCCATTCATTGACAATATGAATGTTATTCTGTTGAAAAGAACGAGAAAAAAAAGGGAAACTGGATGAACAAAGTGATGATAGATACCAAAATGGAACATCTGATGCTGTAAAATTTATCTACCAGTTGTAAATAAATACCTCACTTTACATTAATGACAATACTTCTACTAAATTTCAAAGTAATCAGGCTGATAGACTTCCTGCCCTCCTACTACTCCCTGAGACAACATTATTCTAAAATGTTTGCAAACAGTCTTGGCTTTGTTTCCAATGAAACAGACGTTATCAGCTGTTGATGAAACCAATATCGATATTCACAGGACATACTGTAGAGAGAAACAATAAAAAATGAATTTCCAAATTGAACAAAATGGCAAACAATCCCCCCCCCTCCCCCAAAAATGATTGTTTTTGTTACAATTCATAAACAACAATGCTTAACTTCCTGGAACACACAAACTTTAACTAAATATTTTGGAGGGGCTATCTCACTGCCCTTGTTTGCGAGCCATGCATTGTTAGGCTTTTCCAAAGGCCCTGACACAAGAAAGGCCGGCTCTTCTCATTCCCTTCTACTGATGCACAAGCAAAGCCTATCATTCAAGTCCTAATCAGGGGGAAAGCAAAACCTATTCAAAATGTTACATCATTCAGTTTAGCTGAAATGGGGTAACTGTAGAGTGACTAATCCAGTGAGATAATGTCATTTAGGGCTGACATCCATAACAACCAACCATGGAAGCTGCTCTGTGATGAGGATAGTCTGCACAACTGAGGTTACCACAGATGGATCAAAAAGAGAAAATAAACTTTTCTAATCTTTTCCTCTTTATTTTGGAAAACCATAGATTCACCTTGACAAGCTTGCTGATTAAATACTACTTTAATTCATTACATTGGTACACAGTTAGAACAGTGTTGGAAGATCGAACAATATGTCTTCCCACATGTACCCAGCATCCTTCATATGCTGGCATCCTCAACTGAGACAAGCAGGCGATTGTTAACACAGAACACAAGAACGCCGCTTGATGGATCTAGTGGCTTGCCCTTACATTTGTCCTGCTTTCTTCATCAGCTCTCTTCCTCAAGTATACGATTCATATAAGTCATAGCAAAAATTCTAAACTGTTGCTCAGTTATTGTAATTACTTCTACTGATCAAAGAATGCAACCCATTGAGAAAATCTAGACAATATTGGATATTTGGACCATCTAAACTGTTGATTTGTTAAGCTGGTAACACCATTTTTTTTTCTTATTTTACTGCCAGTAACAATTGATGATAGAGGGACAGGGAATCTGTTGAACAACCATGTGCTGTTTTCAAGATATCTTTAAGAGGTTGTCAAATATCCCCTTTCCTTAACAAGTTGTTTACAAAAGTAAAAATGCAGTGTCATGTCACAAAGGTGACAATATGACATTCAGAGGTCTGCTGATCATACTAGAAGACAACGTATATATGAAGCAATGTCATGAATATTCAAGAGCCAATATTCACTCATGAAGAAATGCTGGTACCTCTTTTTAGTTCATCCACACCCCCTTTGCTGATGAAATATTGGATGCAACTGTAAGAACAACTTCTTCAGGAATCAAAACAAAAACTGCTTTTCATTTCTGCTACACTTACTTGATATTTGTACAGAAGATCTGATTCGTAGATAAATTTGTACGGATCGCTGCCTGCCCTTGTGATCACCACAAGACCGTACTTGCCGACAATAGTTTCCATCTGAAAGAGGGTACAATAAATAAATGTGGTGCCATGATATTATACTGCATGTATATTTCAAATGTTTATCCTGGTTCAGAAAAAAGTCAAGGGTTGCAAATAGTTGGTACACATATCCCCTTGGCCTTTATGTCCCCCCCTACCCTTCCCCTCATTACAGTTAAATTGTGTACCTGAAGTAATCATATCATATAGAGATGACCATTTTTCCTACATTCTTACTTTACAAATAAAGACAAGAATTAAGAACAAAGTTCACTTTAGATCCCACATGATTGAGAGAGGTTTGCAATGGAAGGCCACACTCATGTTCGGGGATGTAAAGGTCAAGGGTGGCTAATTTACTACAATACAAAACTTCTTCAATGTCTAACATGCTGCCAAGTGTCAACGTAGCATCTAGCTACAAACTAAAACATATGGCCCATTGACCACTGACACGTCATAATACTTGTACTTGTGTTACTACCAACAAGCAACAACCTAAATGAATAAACCATATTCTCCTTTGGGCAACCTCAAAAATGCCATGCATTGCATGAAACTGTCAGCAAAAAACAAACCCAAGATGAAAAAGTGACCAAACTACAGGAAGAAGACAATAAATCAAAACAACTTCAGCTGCCTTAGGGTTCTGATTATCCGACACAATTGCAAACAGATTCAGAGTAAGAGATTTACAATGAACCGGTGACAGCACTGTGTTTAGCTTGTACTGAGTGGGAGTAAATCCACAGAGATGTAAATGTGAATATCCCGAGCTTACATCTTCCTTTGACCAGAGATCCGGAACAGCAAAGGATTCCAATAAGTCACCTCCGCAGAGCAACTTCAATTGGACGGGAGAGTTGGAGCTGTAAATGTCATCTTTATCGATATCTGTCGAGATGAGAATCATCAGCAGTGTTAAGTGAACCTGACATCAACTGACCAAATTGCAAATACGTGAAAGACACGGAAAGGGAATTTACGATCAAAAGTACGTAAAAAATTCATGTGAGGGCCATTATGAATTCATAGTTATCAGGAACTAATGGAATTGATGTTCATTTGATGGGTGTTCTCAATGTGACTGATGTCATCAAAAAACCTAAAATAAACACTTTGAGAGGATGCAACATTTAACAAGCAATGAGTAACACACAAAAATAGCAATGACAATGAACCAGAAGCATTTTGTCAACTTCCAAATCCTACATTGCTGTGTTTTCACCTTTTTAAGACAAGTGACTCCATCAGTTGTCTTTCACTTTGGTGAGTATGCATATAACCGTTAACGTAGAATCGCAACGACGCAGTTCTGGAGAACATTCCACATTTCCAGACAAAGAAAATAGATGGAAAGAAAACAAATCCTGCTATTGCAAATTTTTAATTCCACGTAACTCAGCACTTGCGTTGAATCACTTTCAACTCATTCTCAATACAAGAAAAATTGTTTCACAAAGCACAAAGTAGATCTGCCTTTTCACTAGACCATACTGACAGATATACAAAAAGACATATATGTTGTTTTACAAAATATTACTGCACAATAACATAAAAAGACAAAATTAAAAAAAAAACAATCTGACAAGAAGACAAACAGAAACTTAAAACATAAGACAGTGGACTGGCAGAAAGAAATTAAGACTAAAACAGTGTATGAATATAATGGTTTCTACCGTAATACGCTCCAGTGCTAAAAGAACAGAATCTTGAAAAAAGAGTGACTATTTTGATGGTTGTTGCATTAAAGGAAGATGCATATTTCAAGGGAAATAGGGCATTTGTTTAGAGAAGACATCCGTATCTTTGAAACCAATGTTTGTGGATGTAGAATGATAGATTATTCAAAATAAGGAAGAACAGTAGCATTCTCTTCCAGAAATAAGCGCCACATAGATAGAAATTCAGTTATTGTTGCTCAACACTAGTTTGTTCACCCAAACGTTTCGAAATTCAAATAATGCATCTTTCATTACTCATCAAATGCATACTGTTTTGAAGAGATGAAGCTTTGGTAGATGTTTATTGATGAGACTGAATGGTTTAACAACGATTGTCGCAATTTTTTTTTTTTTGTATGTCATGTTGGTGTATTCTACACACCCTATTTCCCTTTAAGGGAAACTCTTTTATCTACTAAGACTGTGAGGCTGTTCTCAAAATTATTGATGAGCATGTATCCTGCAGAGGTTACCATGTAGAAAATCACCACAGAGCCAATGTTTTGTTCTAATGTCCCACATCTGACAGAAAACTTCAGTTTGAAGTACAGAAAACTTCAATTTGAAGTTTTTGTTGACAGTCGAACACACAGCACAACTATGAATGCAAAACTCTGTTTTCTCTCAATGTACAGAATGTCTTGACCAAAATTTCTGGTGTTTGAAGTCATTCCAACCCATAATCTCAGCAGGATGCTCATTTACTACATATTATTGATTCCTTGCCAACGACAAAAGGAATCAATGTGATGGTGATATTGTGTGTGTGTGTATGTATGTGTATGTGACACCTTGCTTGTAAACACCATATCTCAAGAAGGATAACCTTGACTAATCTCATACTTGGTGTGGGTTGGTCATATTGAGTAGATGATCCCTAGTATTTTTTTCTGGGTCAAAGATCATTTGAGGTCGCCAGAGGTTAAATTGTGAAACCCTCATAAACACTAAATAAACACTGTATCTCAAGAAGCATGACCTTGACCAATGTTGTACTTGTACTTCATGTTTGGGTTGGTCATATTACATGGATGATCTCTACTATTTCTAGTAGAGGTCAAAGGTTGTTTGAGGTTACCAGAGGTCAAAATGTGAATAACTTGTAAACACAGTATCTCAAGAAAGGTACTCTTGACTGATGTCATACTTAGTGTATGGGTTGGTCATAGTGAGTAGATGATCCCTATTGTTTTAGGTGAAGTTCAAAGGTCATTTGAGGTTATCGAAGGTCAAACTGTGAAACCCTTGTAAACACAGTATCTCAAGAAGCATAATCTTGACTAATTTCCTACTTAGTGTGTGTGTTGCTCATAGTGTGTAGATGATCTCTATTGTTTTGGGTGAAGGTCAAAGGTCATTTGAGGTCAGCAGAGGTCACACTGTGAAAACCTTGTTAACACAGTATCTCAAGAAGCATAATCTTGACTAATTTGATACTTAGTGACTATGTACATGTTGTACTGTGTTCTTCATGAACATTGGCAAGGCATCACAAAGCCTTTTTGACTTTCTTGTTATTAAAAAAATAATGAACAGAAATGCAGGTTGATATCTCACTCCTGGGTACAGTACTGTTGGTATCTTAATTTAAGTAATACATTAGGTACCAGCGTACTTGTTGCTGCTCAAGGCTACAAAGGCAGCCTGTCTCTCTCTTTGTAGTTCAAGGGTTTTGTATTATCTCTGGTCGCGTGATATACCATCTGCTCACATAAATATATATATATGTGTAATAATCACCATCTGCGCTTTCGGTTAATCCTGCAGGTATAGGTACCTGGGAGGTAGTCATATCAACTGGTACTTTTCTACTTCATATTTGAAATGCATGGCATCAGAATGGAAAGGAAAACATTATCTATGTGTTAGGCAAAGCAAATCTGGTATCGACTACTTACAGTAGAAGTGTATGCTTCATGAAAATATTCAGCATGACCATGCAATGTATAAGACACTCATTCATTACTGATTTCACTCAACTTAAGGCAAAAACAAGACAGAGCTTTCTATACCAATTTACCAAAAATTGAATCTTCATTGATCAGACATTTTTTCTCTTAATATTTTGTTGCAAATTATGTTTTCCTTCCAACAAAGAGACATGCTATGGGATGCAAACCAGCAGCTATCAATAAAACAAATGTAAGATTCTCTTGTAATTGAGCATTGATGGAAAAATACATAAATTTGACTATTTTGCCAGAAAAAGATTCAGGTAAGATATTCCCAGAACAATTACAGAGCCAGTGTTGGCATGCAAATGATGTTTATGTAGTGTAAACCATCTTTATTTGAAAGGCTGATTATGTCGGTTCAAAAAGCATCAGGCAAGACCTGATTCAAATTTTATTTTAAATTTTCTCCCTTCAATAGACTAATCTAGTTATTTTCAGTTTAGGGAAATGGTTTTGATGCTTTCACAAAATTTTCTTACTCCCCAACTGACTAAAGATGACTAAACTCACTGATAGACAATATCACATGCAGTAAGTATACCAGAGACAGTGTACCAGTTACCAAACGACTGTTGCATTCACCAACTGACCTCTGCTGCCAACATCTGCTAGTCACCTCTGATAACCTCCCTTACAGATCCACCATTAATATCTGGGATCAACTGATAAGATTCCGAAGATTTCCAGACGAATGAATGCAAGCTCTAGTAGCATGAAAAAAGACAATAATCATGTTTTGGCAAGACTTCAGAAGGTCAGAGTTAATCTGGCTGTAACACAAGTCAATGATAGCAGGCATGGTGGATTATCAGTGGAGTAGTGACACACAGAGATAGATAAGTGTGTGAGTGATGTAAAATTAAAACTTCACAGAGAATTTGATGATTAAAGATGATGATATTTAGAACAATGACCTAATAATGGCTGTATGGGAACTCAGGTAACCTTCAAACTGTTACTACTGTAAATTTACAAAGGTTGATTGAATTTGCATTATTCATTTAAGCTGGAATTTCTGCAAAACTTGCATAAAACTGCCTACGCGGCAAGCTCAATATCACCACTTACAACTACTGTTTGGAGAAATGTGTACAAATTTAACTGACAACAGCTGCAGGGCTATGAAACTTCATGCAAAAAGTCAGTGCATTTACAAATGTTATGTAATGTGTACTGTGTGAAATATCATTTACCTACTGCCTACAAGGAGACCGTCTTACGAAAGATAGCACCAGCTACTGGAGTTCAAAGTATAAAGCAAATGTGTTTTAAGTAGACAGTGCTATGAAATTTTGAAGTACAACATTAAGTTTTGAAGGTTTTCTATGTTCTAACATAACAGAACAGTTACTATTACTTCCAGTGCAAAACATTGTATGGTTTAATTGAAAAAATCCACTGTACATTCCATACAGCAGCCTTAATATGAACACATTTATCCTTAGCAACAAAATTTCAAGATAAGGGTCCCCCCCAAAAAAATTGAAACATTTTTGTTCTCTGTGTAACATGGTATGTTTACCAAAGATTTATTTTATAGCTGACCTACAAAAGAAGGGTTCTTGTAAAAAGTCCCGTACTTAATAAAAGGTGATGCTAAATACAGCACACTTTCAAGAAGATGCACAAAGTTGATCTAATCCTTGAATTACATTTCTCATTATGGCTTTAGAGACTTTGATCTCTGATGATTTATATAAACTTTCTTTGAGAACTAACTTTTGGTACACAAGGTCACACATGGTGCATATAATAGCAAATGTTGTTACTCATACAACTTTTGCAAATGTTGGGACTTGGCTTCTATTGGCAACTGTCTCACTTCCTATATGACCATCCCTTTCATCCCCTTCCCAACCACCCCCCCCCCCCAAAAAAAAAGACAAAACAATACAGTAATAGCTGGTTGTTCTCAATATTACACATGTACACATTTCATATGGACACTTCAAGCTTACCTCCTTGCAGCATGTCATTATTTTCTGCAATTTTACTTGTAGCTCTCTCAAATGAGATAAATTTGACCTACATACAAATCAACAGCCCCTTTCCTAGGTTCAGTTATTTCTTCAAAAGACTGTACAAGAACTGTTAACAGTAATTACACTGCATTGATTAAAGTTATGACAGAAAATCAGTCTACATAAGGTATCCATTTTTAGAAAAATTTGATCTCCATTTGGCCTTGCACCTGATACCATAAAACCAAAGCCCAAACCAGAATTACAGGAAATGACTTCAAATTGTGAATGTGAAAACTATTTGAGTCCCCTGTGGGTATGAGGTGGTTAATTCTTAGATTTGATAACTGACTACTTATCTTGTTCAATCCAAAATTTGAATGTACTCAGCTTGTTTTTCAAGATGAAAAAAGATATCAGTTAGAGATTTAGGGATTTTGGAACAGCTTATTTCAGCTGCCTTTTCAGTTTTGGTATTCATGTGCCAATGCTAATTTTTTTTTTGAAATTCCATTCACTTCTTTCACCACCAAGAGACTTACCACAGAGTTTCACTAAGCTCTAAAAAGCAAACACAAAAATTTGACATGAAATAAATTAATAAGCAACTGCATTTTTGTGGCTAGAATGCAGTAAATGTTTAGTGAAATTTGAGCATCTTCAAAGCTTGAGCACGAGGAAGTGCAATTATTGCCATTTGGGCTCCTTAAGTATGATTGTCTTCTGGTGGCAATATTTATAACTGGAGACTATTTTGTTCCATAAAATAATAAACCAAAGCACTTTCATCTAATGGCTTTGCTGCAATTGCTTTAGCTAAATTTCCATCCTGCCTGTGAATCAGTGCAACACTCAAAAAGAGATTATCGACTGCACTCTGGGACTAGCAGCCACGATAAAGGTTCCTGACGGTAAAAGTGACCTGAAGTGCTCGTCCATCCAACTGAAAATATACGAACGTGTCATCAAACGATAAACATTTCCAGGCGCTTATTTCCAAGCCATAAGAGAAGAATCAAATTACTTGACTAAAGACCCTCAAGGGTGTCTCCTAGTGGTGAACGATAAGAGCATATGACGTCATAACACTTTACGGTATGTGAAAAGGTCATCCACAGTAGATGAATTTGATAAACGTAGGTAAATTTGTTATTTAAAAGTGGTCTACGAATCTTGAAAAATGTGTAACGAGTTAACGCAATCCTTGCATAATTGTAGACTTGATTTACTTGAATGCATCAAAGCATCGAGTGTTAAAAGTCCAAAATAATTATCAAGGAAAAGTTGGGATATTTACTTGTCTATTTAAATAACACAATGTCAAATTGGTTTGTATTGTATGGGATCTACATATTGGGCCTGCTACTACATGTGTGCCTACTACAACATATCTGCTCCAACTGCATTCTAAATTATCTCTTTTCACTCCACATATATTTATTAGTTCCAACACAACTGTTGTGCATGAAATAATTACACTGTTATGGGAAGATAACAGAAGTGAAATCCAAACAAATTGATCTTCAACCCTTTGTTAAACGCATGTTAACATCAAGCTGATATAAACTCAAAACATTAAAAATGGTGATATTCAGCACACTTCTTTAAAGAATGAAACATTCACCAACAGGTTGATACAGAATCACTTTTGTCATAATGCACAGTAACAAAGTACAAGGCAACATGCAAGTTTGTTCAGAGCTTGTGACAACAGCTGTAAAAATAAGACCACAACCTGAGTACTCTTGAATATAAAGCTGTACAGTGGACACTTAACATTCAATGAAATTTTAAAATGACAATTATAAAACAAAAAATATGTCGCTGCAAACTCACAAATACAATTGATGATGATAAAGGTAGAGTGTTCACCAAAGAGACAGCAAAATGTCATTTTTCTCGAGAAACACTGTAATTGTATGAGACACATCCAATCAAAGAGGCAAATGAAATGTAATACTTAGGTAGAGTCAAAATGAAAATGCAGGCAAAAGAAAAAACACATACACACACAATTGTACATACCACTCACATGAAATGAAAAGTAATTGGAGGAATCAAGGTCTGAATATGTGTTTTATTGTAACAATTACTGAACAGAACATTAATATAACTTATAGTAAGGGAAAATCAACAGACGCTTTAAGGGATACATTTAGCAAGACATGTGGGACAGCAAGCGAGTGACTTAAATGAGACTCACATACTTTTGCATCACTTTGGACATTAAAGCACACCTAGGTTCAACAGTACAACGTACCATTATTTGGTAACATCCCGGCCCCAAAACATGCCAAGGAGGAAACGTTACGCAGTGCCACAAGGAAATCTTGTTGAAAAATAAAGGGAAAAAGGTAATGGATTCATGTTATTTCTTTTTGTTTTCCTGTAAAGTCTCTCCCAAGTGCTGGTTAAGATTTATTCATCAGAACAGTTGAATGATCCTTTCATCTCAGCTTTGGCACACATACGTTAGTTATCAGACAAAACATGAACCATAGTCTGTCATGAAGACATGAAATACATTGGCAACTATGGATATTGGCATAGCTGGGTACAAGCAAAATCCCATACAGAGGGTCATGGACTTGAATACATTGAGTAGATCCAATGTTTCCTTCAAAAACCTACAATTCTCCTCAGGTACACATACAGTAAAACAGGGCACTGGGTTTCAGAGTTGCTATACATCTACAATGTAGTAAGGGCACTGTGATAGTAATATCAAATGCATATCACTGAGCCATGACATTTGCACAAGAGCAATACTCTAACAATTCTTTATGGTATGCCATGAAATCATCCAGAAGAACCTGTCTTAATACCTTCATCAGTTTCTTGTGAAAGGAAACTGCTTGTACTCCCCAAAACTCCCTGATTTGGGAATTCGCTAGCGACATATTCACCTAATATAACCTATGCATACCGTATTGACCATGGTCTAGCATCATTAACCACACAGAGTGCAGTATCCTACAGTTAAATGCAGAGGAGCAAAGTTTATTAACCTTCGTCATGCATACAAAATGTTATATTTATTAAAAAAGACAGTAGCAAAAGGAAACTTGTACTTGTAAATAACCACACTTTCATCAAAAATGAACCCCAAGAAAAGGTAATCAAGATTCACAACATGTCAAAAATGTTCATGTGTGACAGACAAAGTACCGCCATTGTCTTGTGTAAGATAGCAGACGACAAAACAATGTTGATTCATGTTTTTACTGTATTCATTCGCCGGTGATTTACTCCTAAATTGACAATGTTTTACGGGTAGGATATTGCATGGTCACCTGAACAAAATGGAACAATAGGCGTTGAGGATTATTCCAAAAGTATGTATGAACATGGTTTAAGGGTTGAGGATTATTCCAAAAGTATGTATGAACATGGTTTAAGTCAAGAAAATTTTTGCAAAAATGTTCTCTTGCAGCAGAGATATTGAGCTTGATGAGAATTTATGGAAATGAGGGAGAACTAGTTCATTTACATTTTACTCTGGAGGTTCACTCATGAATTCCGTTTCCACTACATGCAATATGATGAAAAAAAATCATGGGGGGAGGGGAGAGGAGCATTTATAAGAGTACAGATAGTGAATAAGCATCCTAGATCACCCAGAGACAAGATGAAGGATAGTTGGGATATGCCATCAACAGTGTGTTACACACAGACCGATCTAAATTGCTCATGCAGATTAACTGAAGTAGGCATAACGGTACAGGCGCAATCACTGTCAACCCTTTCAATACGATTCGATTTTGTCCTGACATACAGCCGGTGCATAACAACCGAAACACCCAGGTGGCTCTTTGAGGGAAAGCCGCACTTGTTAATTCAAGACACAAATCAACAGAGCAAACTGGGACAGTCTGTGATGAAGCGCTATTTATCAGAGGCTGAAATAAGTCAGGGCAACTACTTAAATGGAAGTGATTTGTTCTGCATCACTAAACATTTGGAAAATGAAAAGGGGAAATTTCTGCCATCCAAACAGGCACACAAGGCCATCTCTTTGGTAGATGAGCATCCAGGGTATTAGTTTTCAGACACAAAAACACAATTATAATGTCTTCAAAACAGAATATTTAACTTCTCAATACTTTTTCTTGGGAGGTTCCATGTACAATAATTGTGTACTGTGGAACAGTTTATTTGGTCAAATCTGTGTGTACTTTGCTCTGTGTAGGACAGGAGCTACAGTGTGCCTTGCTCTGGTATTAAACTGGTGGTACTATAATGTAGGTTTCATTTCCTTAGGAAAGGAACTACACAGTGGCATTCACTATAGAAGCAGTCTATATCAGTTGTAAATTATTGAATTCATAATTTCATATAGATACAGAAGAACAAATATTTTGTGAGCCATATATCTGGGCACATTGCAACTTATTTTCTTGCCACTTTCATTTCATTTTATAAGATTCATCAATGTGCAAATTATCCATTACAAAAAGACAAAGAGTATGAACCTGACTTTTAGTCCAAAAAACAACTCTTTTTACTTTCTTGGTGGTCTCTTTACTATACATGCCATTTTATGACATCTTGATCCAAATGAATCCTGTCTCCCTGGGGCAGTATGATGTTTAGATACAGGACACGTTGGTTCGATTTCAAGACTTTTGGAATTCCAAAAGTTTGTAACATTGTTGATTATTTGTTTCACTAGTTGTGGAGAAGAGAAAGTTTTACTCCTAGTTGTAGTGCCAGTGTATATTTAATACTGTGAATACATGTACAGTATGACACTACCTCAGATAAATCAAAACACCCACTGAATTCTTCCGTTCAAACAATTGTTACACAGAAGGATTAGTTAAGAATGAGTCATGTTCACAGTTAAAAAAATGTTGAGTCTCGTGATTTTTAAGTACACTTGCACAGTCACGAAAAAGTCAAATCAGCTGTTTACATTAATAAATCTTGGGTCACAGTCAAGTCGATGAGCTTCGCCTTGCATTTACTAATAATGCAAGAGGGATTAAAGCAATCTTCAATAGGGAGATTATTATCAAGGATGCATACAGTCTTGCAGTGCGAGTACAGAAGAGCTCGCTTCACACTCAAAGAATTAGTTGTCCTTGCGAATTAGATGTGCTGGTGCATTCTTACGGCAAGCATGAACAGGGCATAATCTCAACGTACAGTATGTTTACAGTTGCTTCAGTGAAGCTGTTCATTGACATTCTGTGGAATCAGTAGTGTCACAGCAGGGCCATTTTACCTGATACTGTATGTCTGAGCATTCACTGTACCCTTCGATGGGTGTGGAATTTATCTCAATGAGACAATATTCTACGTATGTCTAATAACATGGCAATGGTGTAAGAGTCAAAACAAAATGGTGGCTCACTATCCAAAGTATTTTCATCTGCATTTTAATGATCAGTCCTCATACCAATTTATTTTTGTACAAAGTCCTACATTCCTTAAGCATCTTCAATGTTTCAAATGGTTTCAAGGGACTTACAGGAATTCTGAAACCTTTAACTCCATGTACATTGATCATCTTCCGGTTTCTGCACTGTACCAGACTCCATGAGAGTACATAATGCAAACATACTGTATTATCATGTCAGACAGGCAGTGTTTGATCCAATTTACTTAAGACCCACTCTCTATGATCCAATAAAGGTGCCGTAAAACCCACACATCTGTGAAAAAAAAAAAAAAATCTACTCATCTGAAAATACATTACCATAGGCAAAGAGACTGAACCTTTTGCTCAGGATTTTAAGTGTTGGTAGGGCTCAGGCTTAATGATACCTACAGTATATCTCACTGTTGTTGAACCCATCATTGCACAGCAAGCCTTGTTCCACTTGACAGACCAAGCAAATGGAGGTTGCAATATTACCGTGTGCAGTCAATCCAGTTATAAGGTGAGATCACTGTATCATGAGATAAGCGTCTCCTCACCAGCGGTTCGACATGTGCACTCCGTAAATTTTGTATTGTAAAGACATCTGTCATTGGCTACAGGTAGTGTGTATATTGGAATTACATGTACTGTATTACAAACTGCAAGTCTTTACTGTTCCACTCTTCACTAGTTCAAAGGGCAGTAGTTTTCTTCGGTGAAGCTCTTGAGTATACATAACAAACGATGTGTGTCCCTGCCTACAACGGGGCAAAATGTTCTTTTCATAAACATGAGACAGCAATGACATAATTTTATTGCAACTTTGTCTATGAAAGAGTTTTATACACAATTCCTGTTTCCTGTGCTTTACGAAAGAATAAACATTACATCTCCCATTAGTTTTACTATACTTTCAAACTTGTGAAACAACCAGTTTGCAAGTTGGCACATAGTCAACAAGGATGCATGCATATCCTTTAAAATAATGCTATACAGTCCCAGAGGTATGCAAATTTAAACCCCAGGATGAAAACCTGTTGAAAAAACTATACATAGGCAATACTACTGTACATATACAATACCTACAATGCTGGGCATATCTCTCACATGTAAGAATTCCTATTTACTGATCAAAGAGCACATTCCAGTCCACACTCACTGTTATCACCTCGGTTACCACAGCTAGAATTTGCATATTACTACCTAGCTTAGTGGAGTATCCATTCTGACATATCTTTGGCGACCTCCCAGAGTACCTCTGACGACATTTAAATCACGAGGATGAATTTACAGGACCAATGAGCATAAAATCAATGGTAATAAAATTACATAGGAATGTATGGCAGTGTGAATTACCTCCGACAATCAAACGCAGGGATCCATTCGTGCGGCAAACAAGCAACGCAGTTTGAGAACTGCGGAATAAAATTCACAAATTGACCAAAATGCTTCCGGGAACTGTCACTCCTGTGAAATGTGTGACATTTACAAGAGAATTCTTTATCGTTTCAAATTCCTTCCTAATCTCAGAGTTTGACTGAGATAAAGATGTCAACTTCTTTCACGACTGAAACTGCATAAAAGACATCAAATTTGCTCACAATCTGGTCAACATTGGCATACAGTAGTGTATACCTTAATGCTGAAATTTTAATAATGAATTGAACTCTAGCTAAGTGCACTGCAATATGTTAAACCTTCAACAGAAATTGACACATACAGTGAAAAGTTTGGGAGGGAATAATAATATTTCCAGCAATTGCTTGCCAATTTGCTGAACTCATATCAAAATTCTGAGGTGCCTGTTTGGAACTTAAAGATGAGCTTATAACGTTTGCATCAAATTACTGATGACCCATCAAATGTGACAATTCCCTGTTTCCAATTTCTGTCTAATGATGAAAAGAAAATACAGTGATATCCCCTGGAGGATGTACGATTCTCAGGTTATCCTGCAGTCTACCCACCATCTGAACTATATTGATTTAAAACCAGTTGAAATGGAATCTAATGATATGGCTGATTAAAGAGATAGTGGTTAACTGACAGATACAGCATTGCAGAGATATGCAGTCATATTTAATAAAGGTAGGCTCAAAAATTCACCAGAAGGACCATGGTAGGCTATCACAACATCTACCGTCAAAACATAGTTACCTATTTAGCAATGGACAGCTCTCTGTGCACTGGGTCTATTGCAATATTTTGCATTCTCTGCACTGTATGTTTCTCTTCACTTACAGAGGCATGTATGATTGTACCAGTTTATCCCAGTCAACTGTGATGTCAATTTAATCACTTCTACTGAAATGAAGGTAAATTCTGTGGTCGACAGACTGTTGCTAACTTAAGAAAATTGTGAGGAAATGGTACAGTGAGGTCAATTGATATTTGATAATTGTGAGAGCTGAAAATCTAATTTAAATTTGTATAAACTGATACAAAATTGCACCACAATGCTAAGCTGAATTGGTCTGAAGTAAGCACATGCTATTTTGTTATATGTTACTGGAACAATGCTTTTTAGCTGGTTTTGTAAGGACTGAAAACAATACACCAACATTTAATGACTACTGTATACATTCATCCTGCATAAAAAATGATGCCATTCTCAAATATTTTCCATGTTTAAAGTACATAATTAAATAAAAGAAGACATGTTTTCTCCTCCTGCACATTTTGTTGACTGAGATGTAAAAGTCTGCACTTAATAAAAATAAATCATTTTGAGAGTCAAATATACTATCTTGATAAAATTTACGCCAACAAAAATATATATTGAAACAGAAGTGATTGATGTTTTCATATACATCGAGCTACTCTGCCTCTCGATACCGAAGATCTTATTTCATCCTCTAGGCTAGCTGGCTCTGAGACGTCATCCTGACTACACCTCAAGATGAATCTCTCCTAAAAGTGTGCAAACTGTTGATAAAATGCTACTAATGTGAAAGGAGTGCAAAATTGTATATCAATGTGCTGACATAAAAAACTCGACGCAGTTCGAGAAGCAACGTTGGGGAATTGCTTTACGTGGGACGAATGTCAGTGTGGGAGCAAATTTTTCAAGAACTTCCTGCCTCTGAGGACTGTAAGATGAGAGTGGCAATATCAAAGAGAGGAGAAGCATGATGCTAGAAAACAAAACCAATTTATGGCTCTGGTCGGAAGAGTGATGATTCGATTGCATTTGCATCATGCATGCGTGATTCCCAATATCAGCAGCTGATCAAATGGCTCCATATTTGTACGTACATTTTTATTTATCACATAAAGTAACCTGTCAGCAAACTCAGTGATTTCATATTAAGGAATTAATAACAAAAATTTTTGTCCCGAGTGGTGATAAAGTGAACAGTGATTAATCCTTCAATAAACTGACAATCACCTCACTGAATCACTTTTATGGGGATTTGATTATGGAATGAAAGTGGCAAATAAAAATTAATGAATTGGTAATTACAACGTTGTAGCATTAAAATCCTGTGAAAGGGCCAAGCACAGAGGTTAGGGATACATGTAAATGAAACATGGATAAATGAATAAAAAGCTAAAAAAAGTATGTTCTGCCTGCTTGCCAAACACTTTTCTTCTTAACTTTAAACTATTAACCCATAGCCAAGCATTTAGATTATATTTCATCTTGTTTAGTATACATCAAAAAAGCTAAAGCTGATCACTGTAAAATATGTCATATACTGTGACAGCTTGACAATCACTGAAAAAAAAATAACACAGTTAGCATTGATTTGCAGGAAATATTTAATTTCCAGTGTTTTGTATAGCAACTGTCTTTTTACATTCCTCTCCTACAGTAGGTCTCTACACGAACCATTAATACAATAAAGTCAACATGTCTGAAATCTGCTACACTGTACTACAGGTACATGTTTGCAACTATGTAGAAGTTTGGCTAGCTTGTGTAACAATACTGTGAATATGAGAATGAGATGATACTAGATAAAACTATTCAAAGGTGTACACTATATTGCACACTTCTGTAACATTGCACAATGTCACTTGTAAAATGTACAGTGACAGTGCAGCTGCTTAGGTGCACTTACCAATGCATTACAGCTGGGGACAAGTGGAAACTTCTCAGAACAAGAAACTTAAAGTATAACTTCAATGGATCTAATAAGACGTGAATTGCAGTTTAAAATGTTAATTAAAGTTCCATCTTAAAATCAGACCTACTTTTCATCCATATGAACCAATCAGAAACTTGCTTGTAAATGTTTCTTTCTTTCATGCCAGTTTTTGTCAGGGAAGATGAATATAGTATTGTAGATGAATGACTCCATCAGCTACCTTACACATTATTCCAAGAGAGCCAAAGGTGAAGCATACTTGAAACATATACCTTACAATTAACAGCAGTATTAATGACACTGACATTTTGTTTTCAAAAATCTTGAACTGCAAACAGGAACTGGTGAATGAGAAACATGTTTGTCATATTTTTACTTATTCCATTCATTCACAAAGATGCAAATTACTGCTACACTGCAGTTTTTGCTGGTAGCTTGATTCTCTGCATGATGGCTGCACTTCAAATGGCCTACAGGCAACTTTAAGTGCACAGCTCAAAATAAAATATAAAATGGCAGAGCTACGGTCCTGGCTCTGAAAATATAATCATGCAGCTGCCAACAGAGTTAGTACAATGTATAAGCTCCATGCATATCGCAAAATATGTTGCCTCTATATCAAACCACTCTAGCATTTGCGTGTACCTATCGCTGATTCGCTGTGCATACATCATATTCCAGTGCCACACTACAAATAAAATGAATGATATAGGCCTACTGTGTAGCACTTAAAAAACATGGCAACTGTTCCCTTTTAATATAAGCCCATGATATATTGTTGGCAATATCTATACCAACTGGTGGCAAATACTGTCTCCAAAAGGCCTTGGTCTTTCAGTGTTGAAGATTTGATCAATAATTTCAGATTGGATCACTAATTTCGACATTAAATTCGACAAAAATATCATTCACTGATTAAAAGTGAACAATAAAAACACTGAGATCTAATACGTAAATTCTTAAATATTTCATTACTGAAAGTCAGTGTCAACAGAAACTGGTTAATCAACAAGTTTATCTGTCTTTCTGAAGAAAAAAGTGGGGTAAGGAAAACATACAAGTTAAATTACCATATCAGACTCTTGCCAAAGTAATCAATCCATCAATAGTTTGGGAATTTCTAATCACCAGTTAACAACTGAAACACAGCATAATATGTTGAGGCAGAAGTGTAATATATATGTACTATAACAGTGTGCATTTAAGCTTGCTACAGTCAATTCTAAGATGAAAGTTGCTGTGATTTTGAACTCAACAAAAAAGAATCTCAAGAGTTCAACTGCACTAAGAAACCAGTTAACAATAGCAACTTTGACATTTGAATGACTCAGAAGGATAAGTCTATCACAGATGATCTTGAATTAGAACAGGATCTGTAACATTTGTGATTAATCTGAAAATTACTTTTAGTCCATTGATAAACAAATCTGAATATGCACAAGTAACTGTGAGTATCATTTGTAATTGCATTAAGTATCAGTTTGTGGCTAATAGTATGAGTATAGTGTACTGTACAATATATGAATATGATTTTTTTGTGAATGCCTGTGAATCCGCAAGCTGATCTTGACTTTTAAGTATTGAGGTTACACTACTTATTTAGCCCCTGGTTGCATATACAGCTCTACAGTGTCACAGGTAATTTGTGTGACACATCCTACTGTCACATATATATCTACTACTGTCACAGCATTATCATCATTATTTGAAATATGCTTGCTAAACTAACTCATCTCTCTATCTTTTGATTAAGTCTCCCTTGCTCATCGCTTCTGTTGATATCTACTATCTACAGATCCACTCTGCCATTCCCTACATTGCATAACCTTGGATGCTGTTAATACCCATCGAGGTGCCGGAGACTGTCCTGATGAAAGTCATCTTCATTACTCTGCTAATGCTTACAAGATAAGCATATTTGCCTCTTCATTTCTCTTCCCTTGACTTAATCAAATAACAGTCCACTTTGAGAGCCCGGTTTCACCGGATCTAATTATTTCAATCTAGCACCAGTCTCCCTCCCACCCTAGGTAAGTGGTTTTGTTGGAAACATAAACATTGCTAAGAGCCTACAAGGAGCCACTGCCTCAATGTAAGCTAATGCAGCAAACAACATGTTAGTCAGTGTTGGTTTTCATTTTACCCTGTTAAATAAAATGATGATAAAACTCTGATAGGAAGGATATGTACTTAACTACCAGATTTTATTCTAACACATGCAGCTTTCTCATAACAGTTTATTCTGTACCTCTTTGGCCCCAGAAACACTGATAAGCTTGAACAGTGTTTGACTGCAAAATTAAAGGAATGTGAGTAATAAATAATCAGAGAGTCAGCCACAACAATACCAAATTCTACTTCTCACTGAGTAACTGATGTTTTGATCAATTTTAAAAATATTAATTACATGAAATTACTGTACACAAATAATATCCCATTTTATATCTCCACCACTTGACTCAACTCTTAAGTTAACATCTACAAAAATGTTCTGACCACAAACATCGACTATTTCAAATTTCAAGGTATCTGATATTTAGACTACACGTTTCTTTTAAATTGCACTGCTGTTTTCACTTTGCTCCTAAATGTCAAACATATATATTTTCTCCCTTGAGATAAATTGCTCAATGAACAGGCGGTGAACAACAGCCAACTGTACAATTAGTAAATTGTAAGTGACATGTGCAACTGGTGTTTGAGCATGACATAAAAGTAGCGTTGTTGCGATATTGTGACATCCGAAAATAATATTGTTATGAGACTTTGCTTCTAATATTGTCTGTGAAATGACCCAAACATTACCCTTTGCATATACTTGAAAAAAAAAAAAAAAAAACTTCTTCAGAACAGATTTCGCACACATTATGCCATATGGAAACAAGAAATCAGAACTTAAACATTGTATTAAACTTAAGTAAACTAGTTTGATTTATATGAAAGAAAAGTGTCATACCAAATGTTAGACTTGCTACATACAATGTGGCTTCTGTCCACAATTTAAAGCTTTACACATGTATAGTTACTCAGGTGTGCTTTGGTGACAAGCTACCGCTATGATATCGTGATATCATTTGGCAATTGAGGGAAAAGTGCTCCGGATATCACTTTTTAAAATATCATGTTACAACAATACTACATAGTAGTATATGAACAGTCATTCAACATGTATTCCAGAGAGCAGGAAGGAAGAGAGGGAGGGAGAGACAGAGGAAGAGATGAGAGAGGGGAGAGAAAGAGAAGGGTAGGAAGATGAAGAGAGGGAGGCAAGGAGTGGAAGAAACCAATATGATACAAATACCTCTGTGTTTGTTGAAGTATCCTGATATTTTATCAGTATAAATCAGTTGGGCTGAAAAATATATGATAGACTAAGAATACCCTTAGAATTGTGAAGGAAATTGTCAACATCTGTATGATGTGATTATAGTAGAAATAAACTTGGAACAGTCGAACAACATTTTCCGTGATACTTTGATCAAACAGGCAGTTGGTTTGTGGTTCCTTCTAAGCAGCTGATGACTTTGGTAATGTCTCAATTAAATTGAGATACAGACAGCAATGAGACAATGATTACAGTGAGAATCATTACTCGATAATTCAACCAAGTCATGCATTTGAAGTTTTAACTTCCTCTCATTAATTAATCACAAGACCCACTTTACTGCACTGACAGGGATCAGATATCGTGATGATACATTCAGGAAGAGAGACAGAGAGAAGAGCCTGAAGGCAACTTCATCAAGTTGTTGATACCATGATATTATCGTATCTGCTGTTCCATTCCTCAATTTAGGAAGTTGATTACATGAACCCAACAAAGTCTTGTATTCATTATGGATCAGTTCTGAAATGAAAAGAACTGGTAGTACAACATCCTTGATAGATTGACAAACCTCCAGAAGCATGGGAAGTGTTCCTAGTGCTTCAATAATTTTTTTTGTCTCAGGGCATATAAAAGTTTGACTTTCATGGAGCCATTAAACAGTTCACAGTTGATGACTTGCCCTACATTATTTGGGGTATGTATGTTAGACTAGAGACTACACATATATTCCAACACATGTCAGACCTACTGTATGCTGAGATTATGTGAATAATGTCTCTTGTGACACAATGCAATGGATATAAACCATCCTTCTTTAGATATGTGAATGTTGCTAACAGAAGAATCATCCGTAAGTATAAAGACAGAGGGAGGTGGCATACGTATTTGTCGTTATCAAGGAATTTGTACAGACTGACAAATTAACCAGTGTATTATGTAAATTAAATCAAAACATGGAAATGACAGTTAAAATTATGCTTACATAAATATTACAAGATTTCAAATGGATGGAACTGCACAGCCACTAATATTTAACAATGAACACACCTTAAACCCTTCTCCTTCAACCCCACTGCCCCCTACAAACCCCACTGCCCCCTACAAACCCCACTGCCCCCTTACAAACCCCACTGCCCCCCCCGACAAATGGACAATGCAGCTACTGTAAGAGAGAGTCGAAATACCGGAAGCTGAAATTGCTGCCACGTAAAACACACTGTAGTTGCAGTCCTTGGAAAATTTGCTTCATTGTTTCAAACCAAATGTTTCATCTCAAATGTAAAGATTGCGCCTAGAACACCATCTCTTAAGAGAGAAAACACCAGTCACACACCAGCATTGTTTTGTTTAGACCTAAGATATACATTTCAACTTTTCAAGCTCCGATGCTATCACCTGTTCTCTCTTTGATTGATATCGTAGGATGTTTGTGATCACCATCAGCTACATTTGGAAGGATGCCCCTAGAAATGCCCATAAATTAAGACATCCCTTGACAGAGCTAGGCTTCAACCATCTCCACTAAACCCAGCAGGGACGTAGCCTACATTTCATGAATAAAACCCACCCAGAAATGACTGAACTAGAAAACAAACACAAAAAACACATCACTGATGTCAACCACTTACAATCACATTACCTTTAAACTTACCAGAGTGACAAAAATACTTCTAGTAGAAGAAACTTTTGTCACACACAATCCCAAAAGTTTTGTGGGAATCATACATAGCTTTGAAAAATGATTGAGAACAGTCTGTGCAAGCCACTATAATCTTTTGGAAACAGTTGAACAATGAAATAGAATGTTTACCTCCTTTGGCAGGTGATTCGTTTTTGGCATCATTCCGCCGTCTCTTCAGCCCTCTCCTAGTTGGTGATGGTGCAGCTACACAAGTTAGAGGCTTGGGGTATGTTAAGTTATTGTTTAATCTGCTGTTTATGAGGTTACTATGGTGATGTGTCAAGACCTGAAAATGATCATAGCATTGAAAAGATATAAAAAGTATTGAGAAAGTAAACATTTTTTTTCCGTTTTTTTTTTCATTTTTTCATCTGAGCATTTCTTTATGGCAATACATTGCCACCACTATAAATTGCATTTAGTATTTGTAGAAGTTTTTAAGTTCTCACTGTGTTGGTCTTGCAATTATGTGCCATGAAGTGTAAAGACTGCTGAACAGCCTGAGTGAGACCATTTTTTCACCAGATGACTGTCCTCATTTTCCAGGATAAAAGAAAACTTGCTGAATTTGCTGTAGCACTGGGAAACTGTTAAAATGAGACAGTTGTGGGGATGAGCAAAAGTATACTTTCACCATGATTCTGAGACCTTGGATTAATTACAACTTCCTGTACTATAAGATCAGTATTTAAAACCACTAGGATAAGTTGGTGTCACTGTACTTGCAATTGGTCTGTTTGTGTGGAGGCAAGTGGTATTTATGTACACAACATAATCTCACCAAGCCACCGTTTTGAACTAAACATGCCCAGGATGTATTGCAGAGTTCGCTGACATTGAGTACCTATCGACTATTGTGAACAACTATCACTGGTAACTTCTACACTGACCTGTCTCGTTGGTGTCCAGCTGTCCTGTTCGGATTCCCATAAATCGAGCTTGATCCAGTTGCTATGCTGGATTGCTAGTTTACACATTTCTGCTCTATGCTTGGAAGACACAAGGTCCTACAGGAGCAAATGGAAAGTAAAATCAGCCTTTATAAGACTCCCCTTTCACAACTTCTCAGGCTGTTTTCCCAGACAATTATGAAGTCCACACATGAAGATGAAATTGCCAGTGCCATATAGACTCCTGGCAATGTTTATCATTGGGGATAATCAGATGCTTTGTACCTTAACTCTATTCAATGAAACGTCTTCTATTCAACTGTTTATGACACGATGATATACTAATTTTCTGTACTGAACTTCATAATTGAGCCAGGTCCTATCTCAATTAAATACTGCAGTAATGAGACAATGCCCTACAAGCAGAAACTTATGCAATAATCATTACTGTGCCCAGTGCACATCAATATCAATGAGCGACTTTCCTTAATTAAAGACTATTTTGTTGCTCCCAATGTTTAAAATGACTGTCAATCAAATTCCATTGCTTTCAATGAAATGCAACTCAAAGAATTTAATTGATACAAATTGCAGGATATGTATTGTTTTGTCGAGATTTGATGATGAACACAGTTTTCATGATTGATTATATTTAAATTAATTTGCCTAATATTATACAAGTACTGTAGGTCTACTACTGAAAGAAAAAGTAGGAGATGTTTTAAATTAAAAAAAAAAATTGCTGAGTAACTCAGGCTTCATTTTAAGATGACTAGTAATCCCTGTTACTAATCTAAGGAGACAGGATGCGATTGCGAACACATAATGCAACGTGGCCATTTAGATGGAAAACTACTTTCCAAAATTCTTCTGGTGGGTATCTTTACACCTTCCATCCTAGTTTTAATTCTCCCAGAAGCTATTGATTATTGCTCTTACTGATCAATTTTGCAGGTCATTTGACACCAGATGTGCAAGTTTGTGAATAAACAAGTTCTTCCTCCTGTTTAGGTGGCAGATAAACCAGGGTAGCATTCAACCATCAAAGCTCGTAAACTGTGCTACAGACAAGTGAGAATTTATAGGCAATACTTGATCCTGCTTTTATCTTTTCATAAAATTAAAAGTTCCTCATTTTATGATAAAAAAAGGTAGTGCCATGATGCTTCATATTTCAAGAAATGTTCTCTATCATATATGCAGTCCATCTTGAAAGATTATTTGCCTATGTGATCCTCTAAATATTCCACACAAACAGGTAATAAATATGGCACGAAAATTAAACAGTGAAAAGACAAAATAATAATGCAATTATAGTAAAAATGCATATTTTAGAAAGGGCATGCCAGTTGAATATTCTTGCTGCAGTATGCCCCTCTAGTCTTTTACAACTATAACGCACAAAATATCACTGAATGGTATTAAATATTCGTACAAACAGGGCACAGGCAATCATGCATACAGAACTTCGTTACAATGCAAAGCACAGAATCCTTTCACCGATGTTGTGCTGGGACAACCAAAGTCCCAAAGGAATGTAATTGTTCTTAGCTTATATATTCATCAGGAGCTACTGCACCATGAAGGACATGCACTGAAGAGTCCATTGATGTGTCAAAGTATTAATGGCAGTTATTACTATAGAGGAAGATATTGTGTTGGAGTAAACTTTCAAAACGTAGTTGTATGTCATCTCCATCTCATAGAAAGTGTCTTCTGAACTTTTAGATGCTAAACACTTCACTGTTTCATCAAAATGCATGTCATATCAAGAGACCATAAAATGTGGCAAGCTACAGTAAGAGAAATATTACAAGGAACACACATGACTGTTGTAGAATGAATTGTACAGCAAAGTGCAATCACACATGCTCTAAAAACAACAAATCTGCTGTAAAAAGCCTCAGAGAAGAAGCATCTGCTGTGGCCCCTAGGAGTTTGATGTCCAAACTACCACCTGCAAACCATTCCAGGGCCCCCAGTCACAAGTCAGCAATGACAATGAAAAGTTTGCTTCTAAATAAACAAACCTGAAGTTTTATTAGGATTACCACAAAATTTAGAGGTCATCAATGTGTACCTGATCAGGGCTTTGCCTTTACTTTAGTACAATGATTTTACGATTTTCCCTGAAAATTACTGACCTTCTTGGTTATTGAAACTAAACAAAATCATGCCTCTGGTGGAATCAATGATGAAAGCAAAAAGACATCTGGTATGCTTATTTTCATTAGGTGCTTACCTTTTTGCCGTAACCATCATTTACGGGAGAAATAATGCCACCGATGACTTGGTATCTGCCAGTCCGATGAAGATGGTCTCGAGCAATCTCTGAAATTAGTGAGAAAGGGAAAGATGGCGTGAAACAATGGTGATGTTGCATCGTTAAACAGCAGGTCTCACTCCAATAACGAGTCAAGGTCAAGCTAATTAACTTTAGGTTTGGTAAATTAGCATATGTTCTTTGTAGGTGAAAGGCATAACAAATTGCCAAAGCTATGCCCAGATCTCTGCTTAGGATACAGTATGAATAAGGCAGGTCTGAGATTGATACAAGACACCATGAACAAACTAAATGAAACTGCTCGACTGTTTTGTCAATGTGCCAAAATATATAAAAATGCAAATTGGAAAAACTTCTAGGTGTAAGTTAATAAGTCTAACTTCAATGAACATGTTAAAGAAAGATAGACCAGAAGCTGTGACATATATCTCGTAGGCTTACGTAACTTTCTGCACTTTCTTCTTCTGATTGCGTATTTCCATACTGTGGCTCCATTAACAGATTTGTGGTAAATTCAGTCGGAAAGTGTCCCATGAGACAGAAAAAGATGTTTCTTTCATGGAACATTGTCTGGTTGAAGGTCACCAATGTCTAGTGAAAAGTTCACCTTTTACGTTCCATTTAGTAGACCTTTGATCTAGAAAACCTTCGACCATTGACGGTTAAATACGAAATCAAAGATCCAGTAGATCAACCCCCCCACAGGCTGATACGGGAGAGGGTCCACAAGATCGAAGGTTTGCTTGATGGACGGTAAAAGGTGAACTTTGCAGGCAAACATTGATGACCTTTAACCACACAACGTTCCATGATCAAAGCTAGGGAGGGACACAAAAACACATGCTCATGAATGTTTAAGTGTGGTCAAAGTTCGACTTATGGAACCTTTGATCTACTGAAATCTCTCCATTATTAAAATCTAGTGAACTTTCAACTTAACAAATCTTTGTTCTAGTGAACTCTCACTATTGTCAATATCTTCAATCTCGTGAACCAATTTTAATCTAGTGAAAATCTCTTAACTGATCAGCAACCAGCATGTATGTTAAACCCTGACTTGACCACATTACAACATCTAGTGTGGTGCGATTGAAATATTTTTGTTGGTCCTCCTCACAGTTTTGTATTTTTGACTAGCTGCTCTGAAGATACATAATTGGAAATCAAGTCTACAACAACAATATATACTTTACATATGAGTCTGAGCTAGCGTTAGTAACAAAATGGTGGGTATCATTCCCTGTCTTACAGTGGACATCACAGACATCTTTGAATGCATGAAGCATACAGTTCCAAAACTTCACAGATTTTTTCATTCAACAGCATCAAGTGACAGTTGTTCACAAGTCACATATCAGGATCCCCAAAGAGCAAGTATTTCTTTATGTGCAAACTGGTATCACTTTCTGCACATTTATAGGTCTACTACAGCAACGTTCACCGAGCGTGAATGTAAATCTTGATGCTTAAGAATAACAGGCCAAAGCTACTGTACTTTACACATGCTGATATTATCACTGCAGCCATCAACAAACATACAGTAAGAGCCATGAGACAATCTGTGAAGCCACTGAGTAGAATCCTGTGCAAAGCTACAGTGCAAAAGTACACTGAGGTAATCTCTACAGCCACCATGAAGAATCTTACATACATCTGTTACCATCTCTTAAAGTATGTACTGGTTGTTCTAGCTGATGGCATTAATACTGAGAACAAAATGAAAATAAATGTGATGCATACAGCTCATCTGCTCTCTTTATCATATTTCTTGATAAGAGTGCAATGAATACCTTTAAGCCAATGACAAACTTTGATATCCTAGCATCAACATTTCCAATGTTATCCTACCACAGTGTAGTTAACTGACATCAACACTACAAACAACTTAAAAGCTTCTTCCAGTGGCTATAGACTCCTAGTGGGTACAGAGATGATCTCAGTGTGTACAGCTTTGTTTGTAATTCTTGCATCAAAGTGTTGGGACAGTTATCTAGACAGTACTTGTAGTACATTAGCATGGATCATATATCACTCTGTAGCATTTGATCTTGTAGCTCATGACAAGATACTTGAAGTTTCAAATGCATAATACTTCTAACAGTCAGAAGAAATACAGGTCACTGAAAATATTTGGCAATTTGGCACAAATTCCAGAAACAGCAAATTGAACAAACACCAATTCTTATGCCTTATTCCAATGTCAATAAACTTTCCATCACTTTACTGCAGATGTGAAGTCACAGATTCAGGGAGAGAGAGAGACAATGTGCGGGAACCACCAAACCCTTTAGGGAAGAAAAAAGAACGGAACTGATGGGAAATTCTCCAAACCAGTTTCTATGACTTGGCTGAATGGAAACCCAATTATCCACATCCCTGTTGGATTTGTAAGGGATTTATCTGCAAGGAATAATTGATTTTGAGGTTTTTCTAATTCTGAAGATTACGCCTGAAGGCCATCCTTGGTTCTGTGGAGTAATAGCTGCAGTTGCCTTCCTGGCATAGAGAGAAGATGGCAGGGGACAGAGCCGCAGATTTATCTACGGCTTTGGCAGGGGAGAATTTAGCTTTTTGTTCATGCAGTTTATTCTCAGTTCATTTCTGTATGATTTACATATTCCATGAACTATTTCTTCTTAAACATCACATTCAAGTCAGAGGCTACATATGAAAAGAAGTGTCAGCTTTTAAACGGAATTTCACTCAGAGAGTTGAAAATTGTTTGGTGGCTTTAAAGGAGAAGGCAAGTCAGGACTTTTGACAATGTTAAATGAGAAACTAACATATGGTGAACACCACTACCAAATTTCAGTTAAATACCTTGCTTACTTTCCAAGATATTGCACTTTGAATATTCATAAAACATTATCAGGAGGCTGCCATTTTGAATTTGTGATGACATCACCAGACCACATGTGATTGAAAAGCTTTTGTTTTTCTTTATATTTCATTGTCAGAAAAATTTTAACAGTCATGCATAGATTCAAGTCATAGTATTAATGATTTGATTATTGCATGATACACCTCAGTAATTCAACACAAAATGTGTACAAGTGTGTTTCGGATTGATAAAAATAATAGGTAAAGAATATAAAGAAATGCATTAAAATTTTTGCTATCAGTGGTTATGTGACATCATTATTTGACTTACTCAAGTTGTTTTACATTCAACTTAGGCAAAAATGGCAGCACCCTTCTCTGAATTCCAAAAGTGTGTTACTTGGATAGGAAACAATATCTCTGAATGAAACTTTGGGAAGATGTTTGCCAAACACTTCTGCTTCATTTTGATAACCATATTCCCAGGGTTTCCTTCTCCTTTAACATCACAGGGTGACTGACTGTTTGGAATGTTTTGAGTTCCTACTGTACATGATTTAATTTGTAAATGTGTTAGAAAGGTCAAATTATATTTCCCTCCATATATCTTGGACCTGTGACAGTTGATCACTGCATAGATGAAAAGTATTCTGTGATTGTCTCCTAACCTTTGCTCAGACATTACTTACAGTGTATACCACCATTTGGCAAACTATACAATATACAGGCCAGGGTAAATAGTGCATTTGATAAAGCTCAAAATCCAAAATCCTGTGGTTCAAACAGGTTTAGACACCGTACTAGTAGTTCCAACGAAAAGCTTAAATTAAATCTGGCATGTTTTTTAATACATAAAACTTACTGTAACTTCCTACAATTTCAGTCTTTTCACTAATATGGAGATCACTTGTGGAAGATATGTGACTTCAATAAACTTACGTTTGTGATTGAATCCAAAGCAAAATTAATTATGCTGATCTTTTCTTTGTCAATTATCCCCAAAATTTTCATGGTTTGGTTGTTTACACACAATGAAAATCAGTTGTCCCTGACAACTACATCTTTAGTCTGATGCCCTCTGGTAACACTGCCATCTAACCCCTCTAAGCTTACTTTTTTGTTTCTCTCTGCATTGGTTGTTTGTTGGTTTATTGGCATTGCTGATAAAAGCACTGTTTTAAAATTTGCATGCCACCTTGGCAACATCAAAATACATATTTAAGCAATGACTATGAGGTGGTGATATTTGTGTGCTTTTCAGACTGTTTAATTGTTGTATTGTCTCTTTTTGTGCTTGCACTGCACTTTTATGTTCTCATTCTTGTGTTTTCATGATTTGGTTTAACAGAGACAATCATTTTATTAGTTTATAATTTCTTTGTAATCTGGAGGAATGGAATACACTTTTTTCCAGTTTAATATAAAACAATCTTTGCTACAAACACAAAGAATCCATCAACACAGTTAAAAGCTGAAATATGAGTTGTAATGGCAATCACTTGGTCACCTACATTTGTTCTTCCCCAGTGTTTCAGGGAGGAATAAAATATGGGAAAAGATCACCTGTCACAAAATCCAAAACAGAAGTATGTCATTCATCTTCCAGATATTTGAATATGAAAATTTACTAGACATATTTGTTGGCCCTCCATAATTAGGACTCTCCAAGAAAGCATAGCAGTCAGTCTGTTCAATCCCCCTTGCTTGAAATCAAAAAGACCAATTGCGAATGTATACGAATATTCATCTATGCAAAAAATATGGCTTAAGTGATGTTACGTGACATATTCCTCTGAATTTGACTTTTTCCTGACAAATGTTCAACTCATATTCCAGCTTTAACGAGTAAACTACTAAAAAGGAAGTGACTCCAGAGAGACAGATGCCCAAACTTTAAAGACATACAGATGGTTTTCCTGTTTTCTTTTGATTTGGTGCAATCTTTCCTCAAAACAAACTGGTCCTAAAGATGAACAAATGTTTCTGTATTCTTGGGAAGAGCAGGAGCATCAATGAAGAGCTTTCCAAGTTATTAGCAAGTTGAGAATCTCAGAAATTTGCAAGGTGCCGTGGTTACCTCGTCTCTGAAGAGTTTAGAGTACAGTATATGCTGGATGACAATTTAGGAGTAAATCATTGCAGTTTTAATGACGATATAAGAGTACCCCCTGAAGGGATGAGAGAACTAATTCACATGTTGAAAATGTAGTACTTTGAGTTCTGCTGCAAAATTGGAAAGTGGGAAAAAGGAGATGCCGAAACTTTGAAAAGGCGGGTAATTGCGAGGGAAAATTTGTTCGTGTAAACAGAGAGGATGCATTAAGGAAAAGAGTTAATGAAAACATAAACTGGGAAGCAATAATTATTAAGCTTTGGTGATCTCAGGGAAAGATGTTCATGCAGTTGAAGGGCGGAAAAAATACAGTGATGAACAAGAAGCCAATGTACTCTGCTGTGTGGCATATAGACAACATCGAAAAGTAAGACAGATTAAAAGGCAAAAAAAAAAAGAGCAAGAAGGCACAACCTAGCTTTCATAGACTTAAGTTACCGTGTGACATGCTACTGCAAGAGTTAAGGGGCAATGATACCAAGAAAGTGCTTGTTAACTTCTACTTTCTGAAACAATCCCTGTACAGGTATGATACTGTTTCACTAATTTTGCAATGCAGTTTAAACAGAGAACGGTAACTGCATAATTTTTCAAAAACTATGTGAGACAGCTTTCAGAAAATAGATCAAATGTGAACAATGAGAATTTCATTGACGAGTCTCTGACAAGCATTAACTACTGTACAGAAAAATAGTTAATTCCCATAGCGAGAAAAGTTTCAAAGATTGAAGGGGCAGTTCTCTCTTTCCCCCAATGTCAGGTCGAAAAACACAAATTCAAGTCTCATGATTGACCATTGGTTGGCATCTTTGGGAAGAGAACAAAAGAATCTTCCAAATTATATGACAGATGATAGTGCAGAAGTACAGTATAAATTATGGATTACAAAACGTAGAAAACAGCGATATACTGGGCACTAAAGTGATGTACATGTGTGGCAGGAAAAGTTGCGTCATTAGCCGTGTTACAGGGAAAAGAGTAGGAAGGAACTGATATCACTTGCAACTCCAATTGAAATACACAGAGGATATACTGTAAGCAGTACAACCAGGCATAACTAGCAATGAAAATATCCAGCAGCTGATTGCTAACATGATTACAGGAAGCTTGCGAGCTATTATTTGCTGTTTAGGGCTTTGTACATATAGAGTGTTGGCAAACTTACTATCCACAAAACAAAACTGGAAAACTTATGCAACTTGACCTGGAATGTCAATCGTGGCAAAATCTTCTCCAGTGATCAACTGACAGAAGCAGATAGAAACTTTATCAGACTCTAGGCTGAGCCTGGTACTTTTGAATGAAACGTTACAACAACCTGGATCCTTTGGGCAGCAGGGAGAGGGTATAGATGCAATGCTTTCATACCATTCAAAAGAAAGGACATGACTACACTTCTCCTCTACTCCTTCTCCTCTACTCCTGAGCACTATAGTTTACCACTCATTGAAAGAAGTTAAGGATAACTGCTCTTTTATTTTTCAAACCAAAACAGAAAAAAAATAGAACTGCGGAATTACTGACTTTGCCCTATCTTGGACACAGTTATTCTCTAGTTATCATACAGAGTGTTTCATTGCCAATTTTCCAATCCAAAGTAAGCTTCACAAATTTTCAGTAAGCTTCAAACAATTTTAAAAAATGTGTTGCTATTTACTGTAACTGTACCTTACAACCTGGAGGGTAAATAAGTACCAACCGATGTGCACGAAGTTTGTTACGATTTGTGGAACTGTGCTGTGGTTAAGCTGCCATAGCAGAGTACTGTACATGCAGTCCACAGTTCTGCTGTAATTCAACAAAGTTATGATTTCCAGGGCTGTACTTGAAAAAAGTGCATTGCATTGAACATCCTACATTGGGAACTACTAAATATTAACACACTTACAGAAACTATTAAGTGTGTAGGATGACACACATAACTTGCAAAGACAGACTAGACAGTTGCTTTACACAACTGCACCCTGACAAATGCTCTATTACAAGGACGCCCCAAACCAGGGCCGATCTGTCGACCCAATCTTTTCATATTAAAATTACATAAATTGCACATAGATTCACTTATCTTACAGGGTTGTGCACGGTTATGATTCCCTATTAAAATACTCATGACGTTCTCCAATCTCCAAACTTTTTCAACAAAGATCTTGAAATGTTCTTTACTCTGCCAAAAGGTTACAGCAAATGGAACACTGGACGGAAATGGATGCATGGAAATTCTTGTAACTATGTGGTAAACTCTTGGTCCTACTGTGGACAATATAGTTACAGTATTAAACAAAGTCACATTTATGTCTAGGAAACAATGAATTGTACACTGTATGTGAACAAGAGTGGGGCCCTTTGAAAAAGGTAAGACCTACAGTAATATGGACTTACAGATGAATAGCTGGAACACTGGGTTTTACATAGTCAATACCCAAATCCCCAGATAAATGTGAATACAGTAAAACCCTGCTAATGCGAAACCCCCTTTGTATCCAGAACCATGTTTATCCAGAACAATGTTTATCCGAACTGGCTGCTCGGTTTCGCAAATCATCCTACACAAGCTCTGTAAAATTTCACTACAGATTTGACAACATTTTGTCTCTCTGTTTTTCCCTTTTTCGATCCACACTGATTTTTGTTGCAGTAAAACACAACTATTGCTAATGTTCATCTTTACTAAAAACCTCAACCTGAAGAATGCATTTCCGTGTCAGCCAACATACAGTATATCCCGTTTATGAGGATAAATTTTTAACTATATACATGTGGTTACTTTATCACAGAAATTTTTGGAAATGTACGCTTGTTTTTTGTTTATTTTCCTTGAATTTGTGTGGAAAATCCAAAAATGTTCAATTTCCATTTTTACGGCCCTAAAATAGCCTGCCCACATGAAAAAAGTAAACAGATAATTCCTATCCAAATGTGTTGTGAAATAATCAAGCAAACAAGACAAAAAGCCAGTAATTACTGTAAGTAAACATTTGGCTGAGATATGATTTTTTTGTAGTATTATTTTTCAAGTGCTCAGGGACCAGTGACATTGTCCATTTCGAACTACCATTGAACACAGTATGAAACTTCTACGTGGTTAGCAATCTACTACGATGCTGGACAGCTGTTCTCACGCACCATTCATAATGCTCAGCCAATCACAGTTGATGATGGTAACACATCCCCCCTCTTAATATTACGCACGTACTTTATTTTTTCAAAAATTGTTCGGTCACATTTTTGGAATGAGCTGAGAGGTTTTCAGTAAATAGTGCAATACCCTACTGTAGCATTGAAAGATTTAACAACCTCATTCCATTTGACTGAAGTAATGTGCTTTCTTTAACATTATAAAATCTTAAAACAGAAATATCAGCCAGCCTTTGTGACAGTGCAAGGCAAAAGCTAAACTAGCAGTGTAAGTGCCTACAGATGTGTAATTGTTAACCTTCTGAAACTCGGCTATAGTTAATCACTCTTTTGGGGATGAGCTGAGAGGTTACATTCTATCAGTTTTGCATGATTTGAGTTAATGAAGTTAATGAAATAAAGATTCATAATCTGTGTGAATGAAAATGTTTAATTTAAGAAATGATGAAAAGTACAATGTACTGTGTAAACCTTTCAAAATCCCACCAAAGTAAGAGCTACTGTATAGGCTTGTAGGTACTACTAAGAAGACTATGAACATTTAAATCATTAGGATATATTACTTTTCTATGAAATTTGCATGTTGGGAACCACTTGAACATATTCCATTGGTACCCCTTCTGTAGCTGCAAAGGTCAGATTTTATCTGGTTGGGTGCCCCTGAATGTGCATATATACTCTATGAAATTTAACACATTTTTTGAAAGTCCTGCACCAATGTAGCCAATAGTCATTGACAAAAACTACACTTTTGGAAAGAAAGCCCTGTAAATGGACAAATTGTGTACGATATGATTTTTTGTGTTTATTGGGTGTATCTGAGTTGCATTTGAAAGCCTGAAAGAAAGGGTAATGGTGAGGTTTTGAAAGATTTCTGTGTACAAAGTTGTCCTCAAAGTTTGTCATCGATCTTTTATTGTATGTGTGGACATGCTACCTAAAAGTTGTCCTAACAGCATGATGGTAGCTAATTATGTGCAACAACTTCAGGCATGAATATGATTATCAGAACTCTGTGATTTTCTGGTAATTTATCGGTTTTCATACAGAGTAGGTTGTTTCCCAGCAACACCCTATATTGGGTTTACAGTATCTATCACCTTGTCAGTAAAACTGCAGAATACAAAATGTATATACTTAAAGCCAGGCCTGCCAACCCCTAAAGTGGCATACCTTGAGAGTTTTGAAAGGAAACTTGAAAGACACATTTCAAAGGTGAAGATTTTGAAGAAGCTCCAATGTTATTATAATATCCTAGTTAGAAAGAGTTAGATTTTTTTTTCACCCTTTTTAAGTCTCCCACAGGAAATCTTTTGCTAAATTAGCCACTCTCTGACTATGGTAGATCTGCAATTGTAGAATATATGAAGAATATAAGTTAAACCAGCAATGAAAAGCATTCTAGGCACTAAATGAGGAAACATCAAAGTAGTTTTCATCAAGAGTTCTGGCATTTCCACCATGAGATAAAAAACATGAGATTCATGGCAAAACTGTGAGTGTTAGCAAGTCTGTTTAGCACTAACCTATGGCAGTGCTAAAGTTAGATGGTCGTCTTCTTTGCCCTCTCCTTGACAAAATTCTTGCCATAGGCCTACCTCTGTCTACAGCAAACCTTATCACTACATACATGCTGTAATATGGCAATGTGAAAAATCCATAATTTGTTCTGGTATCAAAAGTTAGTAAACATGTTAAAAAAAAAAGGAACTGAGAAAAAACAATGAAACTTCTGTTGCATTATGAACAAATGTTTGCAAGTGACACATGTCAGTTCTAGGAAGACTTTTGGCAGCTAAATGCTTACACTACTTAGTCCTAATTCTTGTGAGAGAACATAACATTACATTATGTGCTCAGCAATGGAAAGCATTCTAGGCTGTGAGTGTTAGCAAGTCTGTTTAGCACTAACCTATGGCAGTGCTAAAGTTAGATGGTCGTCTTCTTTGCCCTCTCCTTGACAAATTCTTGCCATAGGCCTACCCCTGTCTACAGCAAACCTTATCACTACATACATGCTGTAATATGGCAATGTGAAAAATCCATAATTTGTTCTGGTATCAAAAGTTAGTAAACATGTTAAAAAAAAAGGAACTGAGAAAAACAATGAAACTTCTGCTGCATTATGAACAAATGTTTGCAAGTGACACATGTCAGTTTCTAGGGAAGACTTTTGGCAGCTAAATGCTTACACTACTTAGTCCTAATTCTTGTGAGAGAACATAACTTACATTATGTGCTCAGCAATGGAAAGCATTCTAGGCACTAAATGAGGAAACATCAAAGTGGTTTTCATCGAGAGTTTTGACATTTCCACCATGAGATAAAAAACATGAGATACATGGCAAAACTGTGAGTGTTAGCAAGTCTGTTTAGCACTAATCTATGGCAGTGCTAAAGTTAGATGGTCGTCTTCTTTGCCCTCTCCTTGACAAAATTCTTGCCATAGGCCTACCCCTGTCTACAGCAAACCTTATCACTACATACATGCTGTAATATGGCAATGTGAAAAATCCATAATTTGTTCTGGCATCAAAAGTTAGTAAACATGTTAAAAAAAAAAGGAACTGAGAAAAAACAATGAAACTTCTGCTGCATTATGAACAAATGTTTGCAAGTGACACATGTCAGTTCTAGGAAGACTTTTGGCAGCTAAATGCTTACACTACTTAGTCCTAATTCTTGTGAGAGAACATAACATTACATTATGTGCTCAGCAATGGAAAGCATTCTAGGCACTAAATGAGGAAACATCAAAGTGGTTTTCATCGAGAGTTTTGACATTTCCACCATGAGATAAAAAACATGAGATACATGGCAAAACTGTGAGTGTTAGCAAGTCTGTTTAGCACTAACCTATGGCAGTGCTGAAGTTAGATGGTCGTCTTCTTTGCCCTCTCCTTGACAAAATTCTTGCCATAGGCCTACCCCTGTCTACAGCAAACCTTATCACTACATACATGCTGTAATATGGCAATGTGAAAAATCCATAATTTGTTCTGGCATCAAAAGTTAGTAAACATGTTAAAAAAAAAAGGAACTGAGAAAAAACAATGAAACTTCTGCTGCATTATGTACAAAATGTTTGCAAGTGACACATGTCAGTTCTGGGAAGACTTTTGGCAGCCAAATGCTTACACCACTTAGTCCTAATTCTTGTGAAAGAACATAACATTACATTAAGTGCTCAGGATGGGCCACTGGTCAAACGATATATGCATGTCAGGTGTTAACTGTTATTTTCACGCAAGTTACACACATATTAGGGGGCTGGGCCTTTTCTGTTAGTGTTAGTCTGTTACTGTTAGGCCAACACACTGTGTTGTGAGTAAAGTCAGGGCTAAACGAATAAACAAGAGGTAACGGTCATTTAGCAAACTACAAATATAAATGACTTACCAAACATTCTAAGATGCATATTTGTTATTGGATTGAAAGATCCACATGCCAACAGAACCACTCTCGTCGTCGAGGCCATTTTAACTCGATAAATTGAATTTACTTGATTCAAGTTTAGATGTTCTACATCCGCGGCAAGATTGCTCGTGTTGTTTTGGGACTTGGAAAGGTCACGCTTTTTCTGCTGTTCAGTCGTTTTCCTGGAATGACATCCTTGACAGCGGATACAAATTGTCACAAACTTTAACTTACCCGGCATATTGACGTACTTTTTATTTCATTTATTCTATACATTGAAATTTCTTTCTTTTACAGTGCTTTTTTCTGCAACTCTTCCTGTCCAACGTCCAAACATTTGCAGCATGTTTTGAAACTACACGGCACTGCGAAAATGCACCTCGCTCCCTGACGACCGTAGGAAAGAATATGAAAGGGGAAGCCCGAAATGAGAAGATTACGTATGTAGCTGTATAAAACCATGAACTTTTGATGGCAGCCTTTAGTTTTGCACTGGCAGAGTGCATCCAGTCAGCAACTTCAAGGAAAAGCTTTTCCTATCATGAAATGAGATACCAGGACTGAGATATTGATGTCATCGGATAACGGAAAGGAGGGGGAGTAGCAAGAAGGATGACAGAACTGAATTCGTCATGGAGATCAAAACGCTTCAACCAAATTGTATACTATCTACTAACCATTGATTATATTTGGTGAACTGTTTTGAAAAAATTCCGAGGCAATCGACCATAAGGCCATTTATTTTCCTCGAAGAGTAGGGGTCATGGACATCTATTTGGGGTAACAGGGAACTGTCCCCCATTTTTGAGACAAGGGGGACACTAACACATTTGTCCCCATCCACTTTTTGGTACCTGGGATTTAAAAAAAGATAATAAACTATATTATTCTCAGTGAAACTGTAAATCTCTTAACTTGTATTCAGTATAAATAAACAACATTAACATGAAATCAATAGGGCCAGAGTGCATGAAAAGTTCCATTTCCTGCAATCTGAGAGTTATGTTATTATTGTTTCCCCCAGTTCAACATTTTTCCAGCGTCTGTCTAAACCAGAGGCAGCAGAGGGGTGGTGGTGGGGAGGATTGTTCAGTCCGCAATATTGGCCAAGTGCTTCACAGAAATAAACGAAAGATCATATGATTCTTGTATCCTCTAAAGTCTAAACTCATCTAATATGTGTTGATTGATTTTTCCGAACGCGTTGTCCCGTCGCATGTTTTATTTTTTTATCATTATCAAATTTGTAGCCTTCTTACCCGAAAATGTCTTTTCCAGACGCCAGAAATCATCCCTCCACCGATTAGCGATGTCTTTGCAATATGGACTCATCAATGATACTGCGATGGCCCGGCTCGTAACTTCAAGTTTGCTGTGCTCAGTGGCGTACCCAGGAATTTGTGGAGGGGGAGGCCGTAGCCTCTGCCGGAATTACTGCAATTGAAAGGTCCTAGCGTAGCGCCACGATCGGTTGGGGCAGGTAACAAGGAAGTTTTTGCTAGGGGGTCGGGGGGGGGGCATGCTTTCCCCGGAAAATTTTGAAATCTGCAGATCTCCTGCAATCTGGAACTTTATTTAGCAGTAAAGTGGTCCAGTAAATTTTGAAAATTGCCTCTTATGTCTTTTCAGTGTTCAAACCTTCGTCATTCCAAAAGGAAAAAAAAAAGGTCAAGCCGGTCAGTAACTTCAGTTTGGAAGATTTCGTCGTTGGTTGCTATATTATATATATGATATTATGGTAACTCATTGCACCTAGCAGACGACAAAACAATAAACATGCGTTTCATAGAAATTTCCTTGGTGGTGCACATGTACCTGTTAGTGTTACTAAAGTAAGGCTAGTAAGTATCCAACCTTCTGACTTTTGCGAATTTGGCTCGAACTTAAGTTAAAAAGAAGAGTAACATATAAATCGGGACTTCGGCATTTACCATCCTGAGCAGGAAGCAATTGCATGCTGAACATAACAAAGATCAGTTCAGAAATTACGGTTTGCCAATAAGAACTGTTACTGCTTAGCCCTCAGCTTGCTAGGCCTATTGGCTGCTATTGTGACTAACGTGCCTGTGCAATATGGGCCTAGCCTATTGTATATGAAGTTGCGCACTATGAACTAACTCGATTTATGGCAATAGTACTTACATGGTGTAAGGATATAGCCCTCAGGTGATTATATTGTGAGTTAAATGTCTGAGCTTAGTCTTTACTACTAACTTATGACAAGATCACTTGTTTTGTCGTAGCCTAGCCTAGGCCTATAGCAGTTGTGTTACCAATTGCTAGAACTTAAACAATTATCAAAGGCCTATGCAATTACAGTAGACTTGTAGTATTAGCCAAATTTAAGGCTACAATTACTGAATTTCTGATCATTTAAGGCTGGATCAATCTTACATCTAAGGTGTAGATGCAATAGTCTCACAGATGTATTCAGTAAGACTGAAGAAGGAGGAAGAAGAGAAAGCATTGACGATGAGCCTACTCTAGATTTTGATCACGATTTTCCAAATAACAGACCTATTTTCGTGTGGATTAGTAAACTCTGCTTTAACAACAGCTAGACTGGTGTCTAGCAAAGATGCATATCCACTTTTTGGTGCTTACATAATGCCTATTTTTGTTTTAGTGGCACCCAATTTACTCAGGAAGGGAAACCAGAACCCATCGCAAAATGACCCACAGTAGGTTTCAATTATATGCAGCTTTGACAAAGGGGTTTCTTCAATGTAACTTGAGGTTACCAAAATATTCCCAAACTTGCAGCAATATCTTGACACAAGAAAACCATTCACCACAATTGCATGTGGAGCAAAGGTATGGATTTTGTAGTAGACACTCACTTTTCCACAACAGAGAATTCCTCATGGTAAAATTGCAGAATGGCAAAATGAATGCCATAAGTAAACCTTTAACATTTGGCAGTTTAAGTCTGAGCATTTCATGCCAACACCTTACCAATAAAAAAATGAAGACACGGTATGGCAAAGCTCTAGCAAGGAGTAGGCTATACAGGGGAAGAAGATTATATGACCATTCTAACACACAAAAGGTAATAGAGGCTCTGGAAGGAACACACTACGACATATCTGGTGCAAGAAACAATCATAAATCTCATCTGCAATCACCGTCTGACATAAATGAAGAAGCAAATAGGGTTACTCATGATAAATGTATCCAAGAAGATAGATCACCCATAGATTTTGCTCAGCGTCCATCATCCCCTGAAATCACCAAGCAAAGTGAAAGCATCGCAGAACAGGATTTCTTTGATGTGAAAAATTTTGGAAACATTCCAAAGGTTTCTATGCACCCTCCTGATGTCCACTCAGATGCAGCTCCAAAAGACTTACCAAATCTTGATGACAAACATTATGAACTTGGAACGACCCAACAAGATCCTGATCTCCATGGGAACAATGCTCATAATTCAGACATGGTGATGAAGTATCCCCAGAGTGACATTGCTTCAAACAATGCTGAAGTGCAAGATGCAGATTTTTTTGACCAATTCTTTCACAATGTAAGTTCGAAGTATAATTCAGAAGAACCTGAGAGCACTGGCAACATCAGAGGGGATGGTTTGGAAAACTTGAGAAGGATAACAAAGTCATTCACAGAATTTGTTCATGAACATGAACATGAAGTTCCAGAGGAGCTGCCAAATTTATTTGACAAGCAGTACTTCGCATCTGTAGTGAATCAACTAACCTATCAAGGAGGTACCTCCTCTAACGGATGTGATGGAGAAGCAAATTTGTTTGATCAGTCGTACTTTGGCACAGCTAGTTCATCAAATCCATCAGAAAGGGAAACTATTCATAACTTTGACAATAATTCCAAAAGACATATAGTGAAATCAGAAGATCAGCAAGAAACTGAACCAGCAGAAACAGTCAAGGAATATGCTCCTCTCAGCATGGACACTCTCAAGTCAGAATCTATCTTTTGGCAGGAATTCTTGCAAAGGGAGACCAGAAAGAATGCTGCGAATGCCACAAAAGTCGCTAAAAAGACAAAAGTTGATTTTTCCCCAGCTGAGAAAGCAGACAGAATTTCTGGCAGCAGTTCAAACACCGGGGCTGGAGATGATTCAGCATCTTTGATGTCATACTCAAGCAAAGATGTAGAGATTTCTCTTCAGGATAAGATCAGAATGGAAGCAGAGAGAGAAATCCTTGAAACGTCTCTTGAATCGAAAATCCTGGAGCTGGACTTGGAGCCAACGGTCAGGAGGGCCCTCAAGGCCACCAGAAAAAGAATTCCTCTCAAAAAACCAAAAACCAATTTGGAGTTGAAATTAGTCGGCACCCCGGATCCAGACATGCCTGTTAGTGGGCACAGCTGTTCAGGATGTGGAGCACAGATGCAGTGTCAGGAAGAATCTGGTCCTGGATACCTCCCCAGCGAGAAGTTCAAACAGCTGGCAGAGTCCGATGCGTTAGATGATGCCATTTGCCAGCGTTGTTGGTATTTCGTACATCACAAACGAGCCCTGAATGTCAATGTGAATGAGACTGACTATGCCAAAATCGTATCGGCCATTCAGAGCAAAAAGGCCCATGTCATGGTCATGATTGATCTCTTAGACTTTCCTTGCAGCATTATACCTAATTTGAAAGATCTTGTCGGCGATAAGACGCCAATGTTCATCGTCGGCAACAAGTTTGATCTCATTCCGAAAGATGCCCCCAATCACCACAAACACATAGAGAAGATCCTGCTGGAAACATGCATTCAAGAAAATGTCTGCAACAGAGCCCAAGTCTCCAGAGTTCATTTGGTCAGTGCCAAGACAGGCTTCGGAGTGGAAAAACTGATCACATTATTGCAACACATATGGGGTTCCAGAAAAGACATATATCTCCTAGGTGAGTAATTATAATCGGAATTGTGATTTGGTTTAACATTCATAATACACAAACTAAACGTGATGAATTTTAAATGAAGTTTCATCATCAAAAACAATTTTAGTATCTGCATTTTTCAGTTGTCAGTGTTTCTAGCAAATAGTGTAAAATGTTATGAAAATAAGAATTATACTTTCTGAGCATGACTTTGTTTTATAAAAGAATTTCATGTACTAACCTCAAGTTCCTGCCCCTTACCCCCACTGATTTTCTGTTCATTAGGTACGGCAAACATTGGAAAATCTACCCTGTTTACCACACTCCTCAACTCTGATTTCTCTAAGACCAAAGCCAGCTATTTAATCAAGCAACCAACAATATCAAGGTGGCCTGGGACCACTCTGAACCTGCTGAAATTTCCAATCTTGAGACCCACTAAAGACAAAGTGATGGTCAGAAATGCAAGACTGAAAGCCGGAGAAGATGATATCGCAAAGACCAGACCTCTGAAGGCACATGAAAGGCAAAGTGCTGTAAAACTCAGTGCTTACTGGGAAGGTACTGTAGAATGTAGAGAAGATTAAAGCCTAGTGGTCTTTCACATAAGTGTATGCAATAAGTGTGATGCTGTAAGAAGTGAATTGTTCAGAGTTACTTGTCAGGAGTTTGTTGATTTCTCATGTTTCTTCTGGCAGAGTTTTTAAGTCAAAGATCTGAGGGTAGGGATATTGTTTTCTTTTTTCTGTATTTCCTTGATTGTTTCAGTTTTCTTCAGTTTGGAAGATATATGAGTATTCAAATGGATGAATGAATGAATACTTCTCAGTGGTATGATACTGTACTTGTTGTCAGTTTAGCTATACATACATGTATGCAGAAAGATTCTAATTTAATCAATACTTTCAAATTTGCATCATCTGTAGTAATCTCTTTTGCATGTTTCTGTTGGGATGCAAAGTGTCATTTACATGGCCTGCAGAACATTAAACTGAGATACAGTAGGAAACAATTGTCTTGGTGCTTTTATCTTCTTCCCAAACCCATGGAGAAGTATCTCAGCAGTACCATCAGCTTCAATGTCATGAACTTCATCATCATTGTCATCATCATCAACATCACGATCACCACCATCCTACTGCGGAATTATTTAGATAAAAAGTCAAGTCAAAGTTCAATAGTTTTGAAGGGCTCATGAAGTCCAGGTTGAATTTCTGTAAGGAAGATTATCTTTTAGAAAAATTACTTATTTTTGTGATGAAGAGAACAATGATAATCAACAACATAATCAAAACAAGTTCCTTTTCTGGTAAGTGGAATGTTTCAACAGTGCGTGATATTAAATGGAACATTACTGTTTTTCTGCACTACTCCTTTTACGTTTCATTGCCAGAAAAAGTTGGAAGGTCTTTTTCGGTCAAGGTTAAGGATGATAACCAGGGATTGAATGATGAAGAGGATGTTCAGCTTCACAACGTTGGAGACTTTGCAGATCCGTTCAACGCTATGAGCCTCAAAAGTGTAACTGATGCAGATGAACCAGTGAAGCCTAAGAAAAAGAGCCTTCCATTTAGCTTCACTCCAATGGAATTTGAATCGGGAAAGTGGTTCTACGACACACCTGGGGTGCTTCATGATCGACAGGTTTGCTAATAGTTACCAAAGTGTGTTTCATGTCTACAAACTTTTTCCTTACTTTAATACCTATAGTAGGTTTGAAGGTTGTTCTAAGTCTTAAGGAGGTAATTGTCTGTCATTTTCTTTCAAACAAACTTGTCCACTGGACTCCCTTTACTGATTTTGGTTGTCTGTAAGAAAATTTGGTTAAATTCTGAAACTTTATTGTATAAATGTAGAGAAAATTAAGGACAAAAACAATATAAGAAGCTGTTTTCATACTAGATTCATTTATTCCAGGTATTTATTTGAACTGGACATTCTTCACCAAAATTCTGTTATACATGGAGAATTACATGGTTACATCCTTTGTGATACAAATGTTATTTGTCTTGCAAAATAAGATATACATGCAATGATTGAGAGACAAGTAAAATTTTATTAGTCTTGAAATATTATAATGATAAAAGTTGAATGAGTCAAGTGGAAAGCAGAGTAATCTTGAATCAAATAAAAACAAGCTTCTTTCTCATTTGTTCATAGGAAAAAATTATTCCCCGTCTGACAACCAACTTTTAACTTTCATTTGTCGTACGGAATTTCATGAAAATTACGGTGTGTGTGTTGCGACTGTATTGTATAAACCTGCCTAAGGAAAGCCTCACAAATCTAACCTAAGATCATCCTAGGTCCACAAAACTTTACAATGCTTTTCATTATGAGGCCAGCATATCCCACACACTTAAGTGCACACAGTCTGTACATGGGTTACGTGAGGCTAGAAGATATGTGTACTGTAGCATGGCTCATTTCCTTGTGGTTGCTATCCTTAGCAATGGGTAATAACAACTGGCCATAAGATGACCTTGGCTTAGATTTTTGAGGCTTGTCTCTATAAGAAAAAGTGGTTAGATACAGGAAACCCACAGTTACCATTGCTTTATTCCAGAGAGCAGTTTTATTTTCTGAGGAATAGATATTAACAGGCAACATGATTGGATGAATTATCCCGCCACTTCTTCAAAAGCCTCAAATGTTGTTCATGAATAAGTACATCAGAAAGGGAATGAAATCCATCACAGTTTTCGTCTTTCACAACTTTCCTGATGTTGTAATTTCGGCCTTGCGTAACCCGGAGCTATTTTCAGTCCGATGGAAGTCCCATGATTTGGGTAGAAGTTGTAGTTCATTATAATCAAAATGTATGCAAAGCTTTAAACAAAAATGTGTATCTAACATTCTTCTAGTTCAGAGCATTCCTGATTTCATCAAGAGTACCATAACTTTATACTGGAATACATAGCCTCTCTATTTATAATTGAGACAAATATGTCCAAATCTATTGTATTCTTGTTATTTGTATGCAGTATGATATTCAAAATGTGCTTTGTTTGAATCTTGAACAATGAGTTAGATGCACACAAATGTTTCTGAAGGGATCGTCACAGTTGGTAGACTACTGAAGGTGGACTCTTTTTCAGCTACGATTGGTCTAGTGGAGATCTCTCCTGATTGTATATTGGTGTATGTGCAATTACTGCTATGACAGATTTCATCACATCTGAAGCCTCTAAGGAATAAAGAGAGATTTAAAACTGAGTCTTTTGATAGTGCAAAGTTTTCAATATGAGGTATGTTAAAATGGATTACTTTACTTGTGAAGAGGTAGACAAAGCAGACATATAGATGAAACTCCACCTATCCTTTCATGGTCAATTTCTTTACATTAAGCCAGCTTCATCTTCCGTAGGTTTTGACTCACTTGACTATGGATGAGCTGAAGGTGACCATGGCCCGACGAGTCATCATCCCTCGTACTCTGATCATCAAACCAGGGCAGGTGATATTTCTCGGAGGCCTTGGTAGACTAGACTACATAAAGGTAAGAATCTAATGAGGAACAGAATTGTCAATCATGTCCATCGACAAGAATGATGAAACAATTGTTTTGATTTGATAGGAGAGGTTTATTCACCATCAGGAAAAACACAATGTCAGTTTGAAGATGTCTAAATTTATTTCCACAGTTTCTTCCTTTGTACAACTTTATTTAATTTTTTTTTGTACCTGTGCAACAGGAGTCCAGATAGGGCCATCCCCTACCCATTATCCTTACAAAGGGGTCAGTGCTTATTGGTAAAGGAAACTAACAATGGCCCCCTCTTTGTCTTCATCTCCCCCACCACCCAAGTTGTCTTTATCATCCTATGGGGGAACCACTACCATGCAACGTTGACTGTTTGTTCTACCATGCTTTTCATGGTTCATTCCTCTGTGACCTTCAAAGCTTCTCGCTGAAGTCTTTTCAACAAATCGTCTGCCAATCAAAGTTGATGATGTAAAACAAAAAAGCAAAAAATGCCGTGAAATTTAGCAACATTTAGCAACTAAATCCTGATTATATGCTTTCTTCTATAGATGTTAATTTTCCAAAGTTAGTGAAAATGTTGGCAACAACAAAGCGTGATGTAATCTGGACAAATTAGCCTAAATTCTCTTTTGACTTTACTTTTAATGCAAAATTCTTTTGTCAACAAATGCAAAAAGAATGCTTTTAGTAAATTGCATCTTTTCCAAGTGCAAATACACAACTAGATTATGAGAGGAATTAAAAGGTAAGTGTCAATACTGACTTTTTACCCGAACCGTGCAGACTATTTTTAGCTTTTGTCTTCCCTCTGCAACTTTACAGAGTGTTAGAAGATTCCTCTAACTCAATGAATGGATGTTACACTGACATTTTCTAAATGTTGAGACAGATACAATTTAGAACAGAGACAAATCAACATTCAATGCTTCAAGACTAGATGTGAATTCTTTTCAGACCGAGGAAGCATTGCAGATTCCTGAAGTGATCCATCTTATGCTTACAAAGTAGTGACAAAATGACTAACGTGTGTATCCATTATTTTTAATCCCATTTTGCTTTGTTCTATTCTGATAGGGTGAAGATTCAGTTTACTTCACAGTATTTGCCTCAGAGGAAATTCCTGTGAGATACTGCAACGTGGAGGAAGCAGAGGACTATTATAACACCCATGCTGGGGAGAGTTTCTTTAAGGTAACTCCATTTAGTGGAACGTTTCGATTGTACGATAGTAAAAAGAATATAATGTTATCAGATGACTTCCTACTGTAAATGCAGCAATGAAATAGTCGGTAGTTTCTACAGCACAACTGATTTTTGTTATTAGGTTGTCCTTCAGACAACCAAATTTAGTCAGGTGTCGTTAATGTTAAATAGTAGCAGTAACTTTATTCATGGAGCCCACAGCTCTGCAAAGCACTCAAAGGCACTCTTGTACAAAGGATAAATAAGTGAAGAACATTTAAACCATAAAAAGAAAACATAATAAGATATAACTACAGAAAATTAAGAGAATAAGACGATTGATTAAACAATACAAGAAAACAGGTATCACAACAGAACAAAAACAATAAACAAGTTAGAAAATGATAAGACAAATACAACTAAACAACTAAAAGAAACACCTCGTGACATAAAACAGATTGATGATTGGACTTAAAAATAAAGTTGTTTTACAAGACCAATTATGTATCAGCAGCCTGTCCCATATTTTATTTACAACAGTCTGAAACAATGTTGTGAAATGTGGCCATGAATTTGCGAACAGCACAGAGCAAGTTTGTTTTCATGGTACATCCTTGTAGAAATAAGTCCTGACGAAATTTTTGGCTGGAAAACTAGATTTTGAAAAGGACAACTACATTTTAGTAGACAATTGTCCCTTGGACTGGGTGAAATTGCCAAAATTCAATAGCGTGATATTTGATATTTAAGAATCCTGTTATGTTGTATCTTGAATGTATCTTTGCTACTAAACTGCCTAAAGTGAAACAGGATAAAAAAAAAACAGCTCTTTTGGAAGTTAAGGTAAAATGTGAGGTTTGGATGATGATTTCTGTTCTTTTAACCCTCTCGACTGTTTCACTTCTGTCTCTCATGGTAGCAGAAAGATGGTAACCTTCAGCACTACCTAGAAATAAAGTCTAATCCCATTCTGGATCAGCATCCTCTTTCTTATATTTCTATCCAGAGGTGCTCATATCCTTTTCAGATTATAGTTATGGTTGTGATTGTACAAATTATTGTGAAGATCAAAGTGGCTGTGAAGTGAAATCTTTGTTTTACTTTGAAGCACAATTACCCAGTTATCTTTGCAAGCCTTTGTAATCTCAAAAATTGAATGAATCTCACAATTTCAACCAAACTGACTTGCACGCAGGGCCACAGCATGGTTCTTTGTTTGTCTAAAGCTTGTGCTTATCATTTAGATGGATGAAATTAGTTTGCTTTCTTCAAATCAAGTGACTGATCCTTACACATCCTTTGGTCTTGTACCATCTTTGCCCTCCATTTTCCTCATATCTGGTCTGATACCAATCACCTCTTTTTCTCGTCAGTATTCCCACATAACGTTATTATTTTTCTGCTTGTTAGTTTCTATGCTTGCCTGATGTAAGAAAGCTATCTTAAACTTTAATGAGAGTACAAAGAAAATCCAAATATTGTAGACTGACAGTCTGATTCTCAGTGCAGCAGCAGATTTTAAGGATGCAAGAAGGAGGATGCCAAACAGCTGGGAAATCTATGTAATTAGAACCATGATCAATGCTTGATGTTAGTGTTGTGCTCTAAAAAAGTCCAGACCGATACCAGTTTCACTCCAGGTGATCTGTTCCTGATCGTCTCAATGTGATGTGCATCCCTTTGTGTCCAGTCTTTTGTCTATGACCTTTGGAACCAACATCACTTTGAAGGTATCTTAGTTTATGCAATTTGCAAACTATGACTCACAAGTTATTGGCAAAAGAAAACTAAAGATTGCATAGGTACTGCATCGAGAATATATTTTCCTGCATGTTATGAGAAACAACTTTCTTCAGCTTGTGAGGTATTTTAAGGTCAACTTTGTAGTCCCATGAATTGATGAAACTAACCACATGGCAACCAGTCCAGCTATGTTTGTTTGTGGTATAGACTGATGCAGATGTTTGTTTCTTACACCTGAAGTATGATCACCTCTCATAGACAAGATCTACCTATCCAATATACTCATTTACCACCAGGTACCCATCGGTGGTTCAGAACGCATGAAGACCTTCCCAAAACTGTTGCCCACAGATTTCTCTGTGGTCGGTTGTGGCTTGGATCAAAGTGCCTCAGATATACTGCTGTCGTCTGCAGGTATGCCTCCAAATTATGTTAATTTTTTTCTCATTTGATAAGTAGGTAATATGAAAACAGTTGCCACAATGTGAAAGGACGTAGTAACATCCTTTGACATCAACGTACCTAGAACAGTTACTTTCTCGGACATGTCCTCCATTTCTTCTCATTGCTGGGGCAGTTGTCATTGAGAATTAGAAAATAGCTTTAAGAACCTATCTGTGGTTTTCATGTGCGATGTTGTGCTCAAAACATTTCAAGTAGACAATAACTCTTCTCTGAAAGGTCATACTCCTTCTAGTCTGAGGGCAACTGTCATTTACTCATTTCAAGTTTTCTCGTGATAAGAACATCTCTTATATTGGTAAAAATGAGACAGATCTGTCTGTGAGGATGAAAGAGCATTTGAACGGTACAGCACCCGTCCATTACCACATTCTCAGCTGTGTATAGTGTAGAGGTTTCAATAGTGACAGGTTCACCATTTTAGCATCTGGCGAGTCCACATTCCAGTTTAAAATCAAAGAAGCACTGTTCATCAAAGAATGCAGATCTGCACTTATATCACAATTACTACAGCATGGCTCTGATTTATCTGTTTTCTGACTTCTACATACAACAGCCTACTACCGAGTTCTACAGTCTAAAGTCAAATTGTTCTCTTTGTACATATTTCAGGGTTCAAAAGTGTTGTGTGTATATATATATATATATATATATATATATAAATTGTTGTATAGATATGCCTGAAGCGAAAGATGTGGTATCTTTGAAAATGTTTGTGTTTTAAAATGCATCTAAAGAACATTCTTGTTTTTACGTGCTCTTTTATTTGGTTCTACAATCATCTGTGTCTCCCAAAGCTGATGAGAGTTATTTTTTTTTCAAAGCTCGACATTTTTAAGAGTTCCTGTTCTTTTGTGAATTTATTGTAGTTGCTTCATTACTGTCGTTTGAAGATGAGGGCAGTACCAGGATGGAATCATCTCTGAGTGATATATGAAGTACAAACCCCCACCTCTTTTCCATTTGAGGTCTGCTGTGTCATTTTGACTCCCTTCATAACAAACCAGAAACACAGACATAAAAAAGACAAAGAAGACTTAGGTCACTTCTTACAGTTAACACTTGGCAAACCCTTTCTTTCAAATGGGTAAACAGTGCACATATATAAATGACGGTGAACATAAAACTAATGCCCTGACAGTTTATCAGGAATATATGTTATTTTTTTGTTTGTGTGTTACATGTTGATTAGGAAATGGTGTCAAATTTTTCAATTTATTCAAAAGCTATTGTTTCTCATTCTACCATGAGTGATTCTTCCGATAAAAGAAAACATGAATACAAATGTTTCTAATTGCAAAGCATGCACACTTGTCTCTGTTTTCAATCTACATAATCAGGGTGGGTATCCATTACTGCCAGAGGTGGGAAGGAGGTCCAGCTGAGGGCATTCACACCAAATGGCTCCGGGTGCTTCCTGCGATCCCCTTCATTGCTTCCATTTGCTGTAAACATGAAGGGTCGACGTCTGTCCAAGCAGAAACCTTTCTATAAGGCAGATCCCAAAGCAGTCTTGAAGTACAGATGAACATTTTGGTCGCAGGTGAGATTTCATGACAGTATTCCTTAACATATGTGACATACATTTGGCTTGTTTGTTGTGATTTCAAGAATCAAATCCTGAGATCGTTGACTCAAAGTTGTTTCCTCTATTATCAACTTTTTTACCCATATTTGAAGGCGAAATGATACAACATGCTGAAACGTAATTAAGCTTGGCTAGTAGTGTGAAGAAGGTACATTTCCTGTGGTCATGGAAAACCTGGAAAAGTCATGAATATCTGGAATGTTACTTCAAGGCCTGAGAAAGTTTTGAAATTCAGGGAAATTGGGTCAAGTCCTGAAAAAGTCCTGGAAATTTTTCACAAAGTGACATTGTTTCTTTCTCAGTTGCAATAAAAACAAATGCATTTTCACCCATCGTACACAAACTGATAATTCTCCTTATCTCATATTGCTTTGGCATTCTCTGTTTTAGTTGGAAACTTTTGGTAAGATTTCAGAAGAAAAGTCATGGAAGTTCTTAATCTGGTGACAAGAAAATCATGGAAAAGTCTTGAAAATTAATTCCCTAGAAAATGCAGGAACCACGAGAAATTAGACTTTTTTCTCTCTCTGAATTATAATTATGCTAAAAGAAGTAAAGGACTCTTGCCCTTTTTTGCAAGCTGTACTGCTTGTTGGAAAACCACGGCAGGCTTGCTGTCTTAGCAAACTGTCATGTTTGCTTAAGCTCCATTGGATCTTTGTGGGTTGGCAAGGAGAGTTATTATCCAAATTATCCAGGGAAACTTGCTGTTGTTACCAGCAGAGGTGCTGGCTGAAGTACTTTGAGAATTGTGCCCCCCTTGGTAGCAGAGCTGTCAACTGAAGTACCAGAGGATTCTTCCTGTCTTGACAAGGCCATTTCAATTTTACAACAGTACTAACCAAAACTATTTATGTGATTCTAATTGTCCTCTCTTCAGCTATATATATTCTTGATAGTCAGCCTGCAATGGAAACAGTAATATGAAACTTTATATGCAAACCCCAAAAGAGCTTAAGCAGGGTTTACAAAGCTTGGAAGCCAGCTTTCCATTACCCTTTTAATGTTAATGAGGAACAATATTTGAACAGATGAACAGTTCTCTTTGTCACCATGAGAAATTTGGGAGTGATGGTGGGTTGAACAGAGCAAATGGAGGACATATAGCAGGACATATAGTTGAGTAACATTTGAAAGCTTGTAAACATTGAATGGAACAATGCTCTGGCCCTGAGCGTTCTTTCGCTCAGTTCAGGTTAAGGTGGAAAAATCCATGTTACCATGACAACATGATCTGAGCACCTCATATTCTCCACTGTGTTGTATTCAAAAGCAACACAGATGGAGGACATGGGTAATAGAGAGAAGTAGCATAGATATGGCACAATAACAAGTCCAATGTAGAACTTTTATTGTCTTTTTAACCAGTATCAATTTGCATGTTACGTGTTTATAGTAGCATTGGGAAGTTGCTACACATAAGTAGCTTAGATATTCATAGCAAAGATAAAGAATTCCAACGAGGATTCAGAAAGCTGCTCATCTTTCTCGTTGTTATATATTTGCATGTTATTTCTTTGTAATAACATTAAGAACAGCAAGGTAAAATGAACTTTACAAAGTTACTTAGAAAAGTGCAAACCAGACCTGAGGGGGTTGGCCTTGACATTTTGCCACTTTCAAGGGAAGGTTTTAGAGCTAGTTATCACTGTTGAGAATTTAAAAGTTAGACTGCAGAGATCTGGTTTCAGAATACAACATGATTGTTAAAAAATTCATGATTGTGCAGACAGTATGGACATTAAGACTGTTAACTTTTTCAAAATATCTTACAGTCCTGCATCACATTATGTTTTTTGTGCATGGTTTTGTATAGTTCTTGTTGTGAAGGTGAATGGATTGCTTTTGCACTTAAAGATGCATTGATAATACTTTTGATGAGGGAAATTTACATTAAACACAGTGAATATGGTGAAATTTAGTTTGTCCCAAAGAATGACAAAGCAATTGAAACAAATTGTCTTGTCACATACTAAACATTTTCTGAGGGTGAAGTTCTACCCACTGTCCCTAAAGTCTTCAAGGAAACTTTGGTTTGAGTTTTTGTGAGGATTCTCCGTTGATAAGTCCCAAGTGTGCATAACAGAATAATTTTGCACTCTCTTTGGTGGTTAGGCTGGAAATTTCATTCCTTGTTAGCAATTACTAGTGTAACTTTTAATACCACTTGATTTACACACACTGCAGCAAATTGCACTGATGAGACCTGTACAGTACTCCTTGTTTCAAAAAGGGTGCAAGGGAAATGAGGACGCCATTGAAAGTTGTCGTTATTGATCAACCTTGTGATAAAAGTGGCTTCATGAGTAAGCAAAGAGCCAATATTTTCCCCCTCACTTAAGTATCTTCATGTAAACACTAAGGTCTGAAACCTTGCACAACAGTGAGTGGCTTCCTACGATTACTTCGTAGCATGCTAGACAAGCAGTTGCTTGACAATAATTTTAGACTGTATTGAATTCTGGATTTAGGTCCAGTACAACAGATCTTGTTTGTTATCCTACTTCAGAGGTGCACTGTACTTCAAATCATGGGCAAAGTTGAAAAGGACTGTCAAATGGTTTAGGAACAGTACTGAACATAGGTGTTTGTCTCTTGTCCATTAGAGGCAAAGAGGGAGTCGTGCATGGTATTCTTTTGAATGTGTTCAGTTGTCTGTGTGGTTAATAAGAGGTCATTAACGAGAAAGATTGCTGAGATTGGTTTATTCAGCCTCCCACCCCCCCTACTCCTCACTTATCTGCACATGCCATGTATTCCACAGCCAGAAGTCCAAATTCAAAAGTAGGGCAATATCTGCAAAGTGACACCATAGAGTGGCTACTTGGCTTTTATCCATGTAATACAAACAGCACAAGTAAAAACTGGTCACTGATATGTTGGGTGTGATGTAATACCTTACTTGAAGGCCAAGTGGGCTGTAATTTGTTAAGAAACTGTGTGCCCATGATTACAGTTCAAAGACTTTGGTGTTAAAATTGTGCAAAGATGGAGGGTGGACTTAATTGAGAAGAGATAGGGAAGGAGAAAAGGTTTGGTTCATTCATTTCTATCAGACAAAAAACAGGTAAGTAGAAACACATGAAGGCATATTGTGAAACTGACTAATGATAGAAATTGATCCTTGATGGTGTTGCAATTCGTTGCTGCAAAAATATGAAGGAAGAAATGCAAAGATGTGTAACATCATAGAATAAATATTTCGTTTTGGGAAGTTCTAGGAAAAAAGAAATTGTCAGTGTAGAGTAGTGCTCATCTCACAGATGTAGGCTATCCCTAGTCATTTTAACCTTTTGGTGACTTTCTTTACAAAACAACAGGATTTGGATAGACGCACTCAGGTGAGACTAGCTGTAAGCGTGATGTTTGTTTTCTCAAATACTTATTTACAATATGTGACATTTGCCTTTTACTTGTTAAGAATGCAAAATATGCATGGTGTATAAAGTCGCTCCTCACAGCTAACACCAAGGCGTAATCTTTTCATACCACTTTTGCAACTTTCTTCACCAAACAACATTGTTAACAGAGACACACAGTGTGCAGAATAGCTAACTGAAGAGGTTGGATGTACCATGCACATGTACAGTATTATAAAGACACCTATTGAAATGCAAAATCCATTGCCAATAATGCAACAGACAGATAACTGATTATGTGCAAAAAGAGTGAAGCAAAATAAACTCAAGCTTTCACTTACATGTATACTACAATGTCTTGCATTTTGCATACTTTTATTACCTTAAAACAACAAAGTCAACTTTATAACTATAATGTGTTTTTCACCTGTCTTTGGCTTAATATAGCATTCTCTTTGTATCAATGGGCGACCTACATAAGCTCCAGAACTAAGACTGAGACTTACACGCCTGTTCTGATAATACTATCACGCCCTTAGGGAATTAACTCCCTAGGTTTTTAAGGAAACCAAAAAGAGTGCTTTGTAAATGTGATTTGAAGAATAAGTCTTTACATGTGGTATATGTTTTTCCATCACACTCATCATTTTTGCTCTTTACAAAAAAAGAACTGCTTCATCAAAACAGAAGAAGTGTCTCCGTCTCAGAGCTGTTTAGCAGCATGCCCTCCTTTCCATGCCCCAATTTATCTCCAAAATCATCAAAACTATTGGAAGGAAAGCCTTTTTTGGTAATAAATCTCTCACCTAGAAACAACTCACACACACTCACAAAAAAAAAAACATGTTCCCTTTTTCACAGGTTCTTGAACCCCCAAAGAAGTAAATGATCAAATGTTCATCTTATGAAATGTGAGAATTATTTTGTTGTGGCATGAAACTTTGGGCAGTCAAGTTTGATATTGTAGCCCCTTTTACTCTGCTTATGGGAAGAGAAAAAGCTGTGAAGAGTTTAGACAAAATCCTGGACTTGAAATCTATGACACATTTCTTATCTTTGAAATGGCAAAACGTGGCTGCTGAAAGTTCCGTGTGCAGGATTACTTCAGGCAACATTTATTCAGAACAAGCACATTTTGACACTGAAAATTAAAGTGGGATTGAAAAATGTTAAGTGTCCCTGATGTGAGGAATTAAATCAAAGTGTGGAGGAAAGAAGTTAAAGTGAACCTTGAAGGTCACTGTCAAAGTGAAATAAAGCCTTTGCAGTGAGTGAACTGTTGATGTGCCCTTCACATGACAGAAAACTAGTTTTTGTGTATTCCTTCATTGTATTGGATGTTATGCACTTGGAACTTTTTCTGATTTAATATTTTCTCCAAATTTAGAAAATATTTGATAATTGCTTTTGTTAAAGTGAAGGTAGGGACAAAAGCATACTAGCCATTTTTATTTCAGTGGCTGCAGTTGTGTTTGCTTTTAATGATGATCATAGCCTTTGTAATAATGATGGCATTTGGGTGTATGTGTGCACCTATGGATGCTGCCTAAGCAGGTACCAGTTGCTCGCAAGAGAGCCTCGCACGTCCTTCCTGGCTCACATGGTGCTTGTAACTGGCGTAGCTGCCCAAAAATTCTGATGTTGTCACCTGATTCCTGAAGCCTGCCCTCTCTTCCAACAATCACATGCTTCATTCGATCATCTGAAAAAGTGTGTGTATGTGTGCATGTATTTGTGTTTGCGTGGTTGTGATGTGTTGCTAGCAGACACAGTATTTCAAGACCAGGAGCTTGGACTGGTGCCCCACTTGCCTTGTACAGCACACACTGAGTTTAAGAAGACTATTGCATATCAGTCATGTTGCATCCAAGATGCTTGTTGTTTTTGGTTGAAGTCAAAGGTAAATTGAGCTCAGCAGGGGTCAAACCACCGGAAACAAGTGAACACAATATCTCAAGAACACTACTTGGAGTGATCTCATATACAGTATATGAGGGACCACATCAAGTAAAATATTTGGTATGTGTCTTTTCATATGCTACCAATTATAGCTCAATTTCTTGCTCATTAAATTGCTGGGAGCAGCAAGATGTGGATGCATCATCAAAACTGCGTGATATTCTTGAATCCTGATTTCAAGCTATCATGAAGCAGACAGAGATGAAGCCTCACTTGATGAGAAGAAAAGGTAATGAAAGGTGCTCCATACCTTTTTTTTGTCACATAGACTATTGTGACTTCATGAAGTGCACAACTCTAACAGTGACAGACTGTCAAATGTCATTATAGCCACAATGTTTTTATAGTATTTTCTGTGCATGCAGTTTGCCACCTGATAGCATATCAAATACTTTGCAAGTCATGACTGTTGCTGGTCACCATTTCGGTTACCCACTTAACATTGCATTTTAAATGAAGAGTTTTTGTTCACTTAGGCACTTAATATATTAGAGGCAAGGGGTGTATATCCATGAGAAATTGTTCATAGAGTTTTTTATTTATTGAACAACTATTTTGTCTGATAGCCTGTCTGTTTACATTCAACTTGATGTCACAAAGTGAGTGTTCCTCGGTTTGTAAATTCCTTCAACCAGAAAATGCAAATTGAGGGTGACATTGAGGGTGACCTTGTTGTTGCTATTGTGCAAACAGTCCAGCTAAGGCCCATGAGGAATCAACCATCAGTCCAGTTAGTTAAAGTGGACTAAAATGTTACCTTCGCATCAAATGAATATACACATGGAAAGTGCCCCTACCATTTTCTTGATGTCGCTGGATGAACACAGGGCAATATACTCGTGAGTCAGCATTCTTTGTGGGTCAGCGTTCTTCCTCCAAGTGCCATGAATTCATTTCAATAGTACTAACTAATGTCATCATGTCATCTTTAATTAAACTTTTCATGTGTTGTATGCACATTTTTTCCTTTGCTGATCCTTGGTACATTTCTGAAGATGGAAAAGCAAGTACAGGTCAGACTGCATAGTCAAATCTTGATGGAGGTAGATTAATGGTACATGGCAATGCTGAAATACTTCAATTTAAATTTACTTTTGCACGCATGTCTGCTAATTCAAATTCCTTACACTGATGGAGTTGCCTTGTGTGAGTGATTTACTGTTGTATAGAGATGGTCATTCTTCCCCATGGTACGCAAAAGGTCGTACAAAGTTCAGTCTTCCGGTGTTTACCCCAGATTTATTTAACTTTTTCTTTATTTCCTTCAGACAGTCAGATTAGACAATACAATACATTGAAAATAGTAAACTTAGACCCTGTTCTCAGAAAGGTTGCGCAATCCTTTCGTGATTGGGTAGATCACGGATGGCAACCGCCCCACTCAATTACGTAGGTAAACCATTTGACCTGTGATTGGCGAGTGTCAGCAATCTATCTCGTGACCCTTAGCAGTTCGGCGTGGGTTAATCCATCGACCTCGCCACGCCGCTGACACTGGCTCTCTGGACATCCAAAAGTAATCATCGTCTGTCTCTCTCAGTCTATGTGCAATATGTAGGTCTTCGTCATCTTATCTCTCCATCGGTTTCTCTCTCTCTTTCATTATCCTCATCTTGATTTTGCTTAATTTGTGTGTGCCAGTCCAATCAGTAATAAATGGAACTCTAATCGCTAAATCTTTGTTCTGACGTCTCTTTCGTTCTGCGTCAACATCCGTCGCTGGGGCAGTCATTCCACGACTGTGAACCCCTAAAACCCCCTGTATTCTACATTACCTTTACAATAGTTGCACACAGGCTTTTTTCTTCCAACCTTGTTATGTTACTCTTCTAGGTGGAGAAGAAAGTGCAGTTCAGATGGCATTGATAAATCTTAGTGGAATGTTGATTTTTGATGTAACATAATTATATTCATGATACATAGCAATGCTAAAAGAGAGGAATTTAGATCTACATTGGCATTTCTGTGGCTGCAAGTAAGGCTCGGACTACTCCAATATAGTAAAGTACTCATGGTCTGAGAAATTGCGAAGCAGAAACTTCCTGCAACTTCTATTTGGTATTGGTTTCACTGAGGTCATATTACTGTCACCTACACGTGTAGAATATTATATTTTGAACGGGAATAATCGTAAAGACAGATATAGGCCCCCAAACAGTGTTACTGGGCAAGAATTGGGCTTCTTGCTAATAACCTAAGTTGTCAGCCATAGGATAATTCCAGTTGGGAAACAAGAAATGTGAAAAGGCTATACTAGATTTTAATGCTATAATTTACTGTACTTGCAAGAGAACATTAATTCAAACTGTAAAGCACACAAAAACAAAATCTGTGGGAATGGTTTTTCAAGAATTTGAAAATTGCCAGGAGTGGCAACTTTGAAGAAGAGCGTAATAATTCTCCCTAGCTCCTTGCTAGAAATTAAAAATTCCCAACAGAGGTACAGTTAACATATAACTTTAAGGCTGCTATCATTTATGTATGTAGCAGCATTGTGTTAAACTAGTGACCAATTGCCTGCCTGCATATCTATCTATCCATGTGTCTGTCAGTGTGCCTGCTTGTCTATGTGTCTGTTTATCTATCTCTCTGCCTGTATGTCTCTCAGTCTCTGTATCATGATCTGGTTAAAGAGTATGATAATGTTAATTACTGATAAGTTCAACTGCACTTCATATTTGTCAAATTTGTCAGTTTACCACAAAGTGCAGGTATTTTCTCTTGCTTTTCTGAATGAATGGATTGTTTGATTGTTGATAAGACCATATTGTAACATAACATGAAACACTTGAAAGATCGCTACTCTCTCAAAGCTGTCGGAAGCTTGCTTAAATATTGGTCTCATAAGATTAGCCATCAACTATACCAGGACATTTCGTACCTGATGTAGTTAATTATCGTAGCTTGTTAAGGGGATAAATGTCTTTAAACTGTTCTCTACGTAAAACACTTCCTTGTTAACTGGGACAAAGTTTGTTCAAAACTGACAAAATGAGTATTGTTTAGTGAGATATGAAAATTTCTCTTAACCAGATGCACCTCAGTTTATCTCCAATTTAATTGTTGATTATCGAGTAATTTCTTTGCTATCCCAGAAGTTTCATTCAAGTATTTTTTTCATTCGATCGCTGAATACTCCACTCAAAAACTCTCAAATATTGAATCATGACCAAAGGATTAACAACAATATTTTGTCCTTTGGTCAGTATTAACACGAACTTTTTTGTCCTTTGGTCAAACTGGCATATCTAATTTGGAAGAAGGAACATTTTGAGGAGACAGCCACCAAGATCACAGAGGAACACTTGAAGGGAATGGGTTATTTACAAGGATTCAAGTTAGTAGGTACATGCTATTAGTTTAGTGACTGCATCAGGCAATGTCAGCAAAATGTGATGTCATCAGGGCATGTTTAGTGAAAACCTCTTTGTTTTTCCCTTTAAGGTATAGTTCTTTTGACAGCAAAAGGAACAATAATGTGTTTTTGATAATAAAATACCTTGCATTTAGACTTAGATGTGACAGCTAAGGACACATTCCAATATCATCATTTTCAAGGACTGATACACAATTAAGTTATGAAAGAAATGCACCCTCATTGGTGAGACATCTGCCACAATTACATCACTAATCCGTCGCTGTCGTCATTTTGCTTCAACTTTCCTGGGATTATTCTGGCAAAATTAAGTGACATTAAGATAACTACATTTAGAGTGAATGTGAAGATACTCTCATGGCTTCTTTTTTTATCACCAGTAGCTATTGTGCAGTAGATATTTATTCAAAGATGCTCCCATGATCTGGCCTTTCCCTTTCCATGCAGAGGGTTTGTTACAAATGTAAACAACATTTTTATTTTGGGAATTGAGAATATTCTCTGCAGCAACCTCAATAAATCTCCTCATAGATCCTCTGTCCTGTCGATTTGTAGCTTTTTATCCTGTGATGTGAGTCAATTTATTTACAAAAAAACTGCCGTTGCAATCTGTCAAATGACAGTAGTGTTTTAAGCCTGTAATTGTGACGAAATTAGAAATTGTTCATTCTGTGATATTTTTTTGTATATTTTGTCTGAAGAAGAAAACAAACAAATCATCCCTATTATTGTTTTATCCTCCTTGAGTAGTTTTGTAGCCTGCCAGTCTGCTCTGCAATGTGAAGTGCTTTTTAAGAGCACTGGTGTCAAGTCAGTACAAGTTTTTTTCTTCCTTTTTTCTTCTCGGTTGGAGGGTATCTTTGATGTGGGGTGACCATGCGGAGGTTAATGATGTTGATCGTGAACATTGGTTTAGAGATGTATCCATGGCAACCTCGATGTTTTAAAGTCGGACCTGGAAATCTGTCAACTGTTTGAAGAAAAAAAACAGATAATTTTACATTTCGTTGATTTTTGGATTATGGGTGTTAGTCATGTCAACCGTGACTTTTATTTAGAGCTTAAGTGTACTTTCTCCTTTTTTTTTTGCCCTTTATTGCTCATAGTATGGATGTACCAACCAGAAGTGTATTGCCCTCAAGTGAATATAGTGTTCTGTTAAACTTGGCCAATGACAAGTTTATGTTGTAATGTGGGATGTGCCTCCCTCCCCTGCTACTTTGTTTTGTATTGTTGGAGAGCTTTCTTTCAACCCTTGCCCTTAAAAATGTAGTTTAATTAAGTGCATTTATGTCTGCAGAAAACACAGGTTTGTAATGTGGGAGGTACACCCACATTGTTGCATCCTATTGACTAGCTTTCTTAAATTTCAAACCTTGCCCTTAAAGTGTAGTTTAGTAAAAGTGCAGTTATATCTGCAGAAAACAACACAGGCAATGTGGGAGGTTTACCTACTTTGTTGTATGTTATTTAAGAGTTTTTCAAGGTTTTTTTTTAAAGCATAGTTATATCTACAGAGAACACACAGGTTATTTTGAGATTTGTGATGTGATATGCCTTTGAGAGAAATTTTGCAAAAATTGTGCAGCCTCTGTATGTACCATCTATGAGTAACTGAAATCAGTTTTCCAGTCACTAGTACTATATTGCAAAAAAAGGGACCAGCATTTGTGCGAATGATAGTGTATGTCAATAGTTTGTTAACAGATTAGACGGTGGTTTGCTTAATTAAGTCCTGTGGTATTTTCAATCATTTTGTTCCACATTTACTGTCGAATCTCTCTTTGATTCTATGCCACATTGAACTCACAAAAAGGTTTTGTTGAAGTTACTGAACATCACCTCATGAGAAGGGAAATTCAAGGGACCACCAGCAGACAGAAACGTTTATCGAAACATCTGTTGCTGGTATGTTCTGTCTCCCTAAACAATGCCTAAAACTGATAAAGCAAAGAATGAAGCACTTCTGCAGTCGAAAGCCTTAAAGGGGCTCATTGAGTTGATATCAGTAAAGATTGCGGTGATTTTTAAGTATACAAACACACGACAATACTCACAATTAGCATAATTAATCAAGTTTCACATCCATGAAAACTGTCAATTTTTTCGAATTTTTGACCGTTACTTGCTCTGATTGTGTGCATGTGAATGTACTAATGTGAAAATGTCTGGTCACAAAGTTTCAAAAACCAAATTTAATCGTTGGTTACTCACTCATTAATGTTCCAACGTATGTAAAACTTTGGGATCCTTTTAGTTTGACTGTTTGTCAGTAGTATGTGAAGGAAACTTGACCGGTTCAGAAAAATTGAGTGAATTTCACAAAACAACTCAATGAGCCTCTTTAATTGGAAGTGTTTTGCCAGCTTTGCACTAACAAGCATATCTATCTAACTCTGAACATGAAACCATTTGAGTAGAGTAATTAAGTCTTGTTTCCTGTGAAATATCTCTGTGTGTCTGGCATATTCTAATTTTCATACAAGCAGAGGTAGAGTTTCATTTAGTGAACAGTTCTATGCCTGAAGGAGACTCATCAGTCATGTTAGCTGCTGTCTGTTCTAGTACCAATGTCACTTTTAACGGTGAAGCAGTTACGGAAATTTTCTAAATTTGATTAATGCGTACAAAATGTTTCACACATACTACATGAACTGTATTGTATGAACATGGTCAATGCTTGCTCTAGTTCACTTTTGTCGACCTGGTTCTTGCTTGCTGACGTTGCAGGACAATCAAGACTGATTCTTTCCAAAACCTCCTGAGGCAAATTTTGTCCATTTCTGTATGGATATGGCAAATGTCATCAGACTTCACATATATCTTGACTTTTAAACAGTCTGCATGCGTTTATTAAGCACATGCTTACAGTCTTCCATGCCAACAAGTTTACTGAGGGAATGCGCAATTTCGGATTTGTCGTTGTTCGTTTGATTTTGGCAGCATGTTAAAATATGACAACCAAACCCCAATATCCCAGGAGGCAAGTTGATTCTATTGCAGCAGCAGTGAGCATAACCAGTTTAAAAATAGGATAGACACTAGGCTTGGGCATGATTGATACTTGATTCTGCTTCAGAGTCGGATCTCCTGGCCGTGAGTCTTGACCAGACTCCACTTTCCTTGGGATCACAACTCCCCAGATATTTTAAAACTATAACGAAACATTCATGAAGGTCATTTTTGGTTTCGATGATAACCGTGGACCTTTGCGGGTGGGTGTGTGTGTGTTTTTGTGACACCTGCTGAGTGAGAACACTATCTCAAGAAGGGAAGTTTGGATGTTTTGGCAAATCTCATATATCTGGTATGAAGCTGTACCTTTTTGAGAACAAGAAGCCTATTGTTTTTGGTGGAGGTCAAAGGTCATTTGATGTCAGCAGACACCAAATTGTGAAATTCTTGTAAACGTGATATCTCAAGGAGGGAAACTAAGACAGATCTCATATTTGGTGTTTTGGTTCACCTTATTGAATACAAGAAGCCTATAGTTTTTGGTGGACTTCAAACGTCATTTGTCAGCAGGGATTAAATTGTGAAAATGTTGTTAACACAATATTTCAAGAAGGGAATCTGGGACAGATATATTTGGTGCAACGAATTTAATACAAGAAGCCTAATATTTTAGTTGTACCTTATTAAGTACAAGAAACTATTGCTTTTAGTGGGGGTCAAAAGCCATTTGGAGTCAACAGGGTGTCAGGTATTGAAAACCTTGCAAACATAATATCTCAAGAAGGGAAGCTTAGACATATCTCATGTTTGATGTGTACCTTATTCAGTAAAAGTGCCATTAAGTTTTTATGGAGGTCAAACATCATTTGAGGTCATGTTAACCGAGGTCAAATAGTGAAAACCTTGTAAACGTGATATTTCAAGATTTAATGCTTGGACAGATTTGATTTGTGGTATGTAAGTGAACCTTATTGAGTACAAGAAGGCTGTTAATTTTTGTGGAGGTTAATCTCATTTTGTGGTCAACAGGGGTCAAATAGTGAAAACCTTGTGAATACAATATCTCAAGATGGGAAACTTGTACAGACCTCATATTTTGTATGTATGTGCATGTAAAAGTGTCCGACATGTTAGGACTTTATAATTTAAGTGGGTCGGCAAATGTTTTACACTCCGTCCTATGAATATGAAGATTCATGGAGGACAAGCGAATTCAAACTAAAGAAAAAGACTAACAAAGATTTCTCCAAGGTTACAAATTATTAATTGCCCATGCCCATCCCTACAATGTCTTTCTCAATAAAGCTTACAAAATTATCTGAAAAATAAAATAAACGCAAGTCAATTATTAAATTTGGCAACCGATGAACTGAAAATTTATAAAATAAACGTTGAAGATAACTTAGTTCTTATATTCCATCCTGAACCTTCTTAATCAACATCCCCCAATTCACACACACACCACGGACGTCCGGCCTCATTCAGCTCAATTCTACCAACTGTTTCATTCCACGCAAGTAAACATTTTTTAAAATTGAATTACAAAATTATTGCATACAGACGCAGGCTGAATATAATATTAAATAAACGCAGAAAGGGAATCTTCTGTGACGTACTACATTACTCATAAGGATATTACATACGTCACAGAGAATTCACTGCATGCAATGCATTATGCGTACACACGCACCTAGATATATATATGTAGTGCAATATTAAATAACATTATATAATATACGCACAATGCGAACTGTCACCAGTGGTAGGTCCGCGAGCGCTTGAAATTGAATTAAAAGAACTGCCTGTAGGCACTGTAGGCAATGCAGACACGTACATACTGTATGGCTAGGCCCAAGCCTGACGTTAGCCTAGCCTAGGCTGTATACTGTGACCGTTAGTAATTTAAGTTAGTGATCACCCTAAGGACAGTGTAAGCTACGTAATACGACCCACTTTACATGTACCTTATTAAGTAAAAATATCTTAAGCTTTTGGTGTAGGTTAAACATCATTTGGGATCAAGTTAACTGAGGTCAAATAGTGAAAACCTTGCAAACATGATATTTCAAGATTGAATGCTAAGTGAACAGAGGGAAATTGTTTTTTGTGGAGGTCAGTCTCAATATGTGGTGAAAAGGGGTCAAATAGTGAGAACCTTGTAAATACAATATCTCAAGAAGGAAAGCTTTGACAGATCTTATGTTTGGTATATATGTGTATCCTATTCCTATTGAGTATAAGAAGCTTATTGTTTTGGTGAAGGTCAAAGGTCACTCAGGATCAAGGGGTTCAAATTATTGAAACATTGTGAACATTTTATCTTAAGAAGGGAAGTATGGACAGGTCTGATATTTTTGTATGTAGCTGTGCCTTATTGAGTGCAAGACGCCTATCGATTTGGTAGAGGTTGAAGATCATTTGGGGTAAAGGTATCCTCACCTTATACAAATATCAGAATCAAAACATTCATAATTGAATCATCGAAACCACAATGCTTTTGCCTTTCTGGTTTGATATGCTTATTTTTCTTAGCAGGAGGCTCAGCTCCCCAATATTTGCCAAGTGCACCAATAATGAATACAAGAGAATGCATAATTTATTATGATTCTTGTATGTTATTTTATCCCACCTTTTTTTCACAGATTCATTGTTTTGTAATTAATTGAGAAATTGCAGACATGAGATCCCCATCTCAAGGCTTGGTACCTGCAAAGCTTGCAGTGTAGCACACCCTGGAATTGCTGTTTCCAGCCATCTGGGGGACTTGTAAGGTCCAAAATTTCCTCGTATGCTCCATGCCAACTGATGTTGGCGCTCAGCGTAGATAGACCTGCTGGCACTAAGCCTCCTCGACCCAATATTTTTTCCTTCCACAGCACCTGAACAGACGTTTCTCTGTTTGTTCCTTCCTTGTTTTCTTGTACCTCTTTCTGTTGGCTCAATTGCTCTTTCCTCATTGAAGAAATACATTAGGATGTTCACATTACATGTTAAAACTACATTGTTTGTCATGTTGTTCTAACTATGTGTTGACTATTTTCTGTTGTGTGTATGTTTTGCTGCCACCTTTTCATTGATCAAACATTCCATTTGCAAATTAAACACATCCATGTCCTTGTCATTGACAAGATTTAGCGAGTGTTGGTTGGAATCACTTACATTTTGGTGTAGATTGAAAAAACAAAAAACAAAAAGACACTCTAGTGGGCCCTCCTTGGAAAGGAAAGACAAAATTTAAAAAAGCCAGATCACAGAGGATCAAGATTTATGGGAGCAGGTGCTTGTTCAGTGAAAATTGATTAGTAAAAATTTAGCAGTTTTGCCATCGATAACAAATTTCAGAAACAGACTCTTTAGGAGGATGTAGCGAGAGGAAAATGTGGGCTCCTTCAGGTGCGTCTGCCTCTCTGCATCTTGGCTTTATAGGTGCAAGTAAAGTAACAAGTACAATGGTGTCAAATTCCATCATCACAGGCTCTGGGTTCTCTCTCTCAGGTGGAATTGCAATGATGAAAGGCAAATAAAAGACCATTTCCCGAGGATCGTTGGTAGTACTTTGTAATGATATATAGATGGTCTCCCTCACAAACTTTTTGGTCTTGTGTATCACATAAACAAGACCACCAGTGCTCAAAAACCGTCCTAGAAAGTGGACCTTGCTCTCAGTTATTTAATCCTTCATATTTTGAAATGTTCCCATTTGTAGGAATTTTTTTCAGAAGTAGACTTCAGGAATGATGCATGAAGGAGAGAATTTTGGTTCATCTTGTAGTTTGTGTCTCTCTGAGCATAGTAGTTTGTACCTGCTTTTTAGCTATGGTATCATTGGTATATCATTTGTCATCATCTTATAGTTACAGTACAATGGTCCTCATAGCTATGTTGCCAGATGCCACCATCTTGTGAGTTACAGTAGGGTTATACTGAAAACACTGGTGTCAAGTTTCATGCTGACGTTATCATCGCTGTCGAATGCCACCACATTGCGCTGCGCAGTAGAATGGTACTGGTAACATCAGTGTGAAAAGCCATCTTCTTGTGATGCTCAGAAGAATTGTGGTGGTGACATCGGTGTCAGATGCCTCCATTTTGTGAGTTACGGTAGAAAGGTTGTAACATCTTTATCAAATGCCAGCATCTTGTGAGATACAGTAGAATGGTTGCTGATATTATCATGACTGTGAAGTGATGCCATCCCATCAGGCACAGTAAAACAGTGACGTAACTGTTGAATGCTGTCATCAACATTTGTATCTAGTGATATGTCTGTGAGCTGGTATTTTATTTTGACTCTTTAACACATTTGTCTCTTTGGCTTTTTTAGAAACCTTCATCAAAAAGTGGACCAGTTTTGTGAGTGTTTGAAATTGTCCTTTTTTAACTATCTCAGTACCTGACAACACAAAAGTTACCTCGTTATCCCATGTCATATATAAATTCGACCGTTGTTTTAGAGTAAATCCTGACAGAGGGCAATTTGTGATAGGATGTTAACTTCAGATGTGGAGTTTGGTATCAACTTACAGTGCCAACAAAACTGTAATTTCTGTAGACTCTATTTGGTTGCTGCCTTACATTTAGTAGACAAAAATGGTAAAGATTGTGACATTTGAATTAGCTGAGAAAGCACATGTTGTTAGATTAAGTTTAGAATTTCAACTGATATGGACAGTTTGAAAGCAAATCATGAGATCGGCAGTCATAGCAAGTCAACAACTCTGAGCCCTTTATATCCACTGGGAATGATCTGGCTGTTAGAAGATTGAAACATGTCCTATCAAATGTAGGCTAGAATCAACTTTGGTCACTCTAGTACATTGGTTGACAAAAACTTTTTAGATCTCGAAAGCTCTGAAATGGAATATTTTTTTACGTATTAATGAATTAGTTCTTGACATTCTAATTAACGAGAATCAAATATTACACTGATGATGTACAGAAGCTTGGCAACTCTGAACTGGTGTGAGTGTTGCATATTGCTTTAAGGAATGAGATCTTCTACAACTCTGGATTGGTATCAAGTGTTTACCTTTTAGAGGAAATGAGACATCTTGAGACCTGTGGACCAAACTAGTCTTCAATCAGTAGATGAACTTGACAAGTAAAGACTGGAACTGGACCTTGACATATGGTTGAATAATATTTCATGAGTGGAATCTGATAGATATTGGTAGATTTAATTACCTACAACTGACCGATCTGAACTGCAGTCGATTGTTGCATTGATACTTTGCACAAGACTTGTTCTACAAATAGTTAGATGCAGTCTAGCCATTGTGCGGTTATTATGAACCCAGAATCAACTTTTGACAGGCTATGATGTCAGTGTGATAGAAATGAGGTATGGAGACAGATGAACCCTGGACTAGTTTCCTAATAGGCAAATGGTAGTAAATTTTGTAAAAGTCCTCCAGAACCACAGTAAGGTTGTCAAAATTATTTTACAGATAAATTTTGTGAGTTCACAGTAGTGAACTGAGAAGTGGGTAGATGGAAGGAACTTGCCAGCTCTGTGCCAGAATCTCTCTGGTAGTTTGAGCAAAATGTGGTCTACTCTGGGCTTTAATCTTATCAGATTTGACTTACCTATATTCACTCTCAAGAATTGACATGACATTGGTAGATGGTATGAGATCTTGCACCAAGCATTTGCATCTTGGTACAGTTGGGATTTAGTGTGACAACTTTGGACTGCAGTCGTCAGCTGTGATTCAGATTGACAGAAGAAGCTACAGAATACCTTTCTGTAGGTTAATAACAATATCAGATTTTGTAGAAATCTGGCTCTGATCTTTGGTGTTTGTTCAAAGATCAGGTGTCTTAAATACCACCATTGTTCCATTGATATGCTAGAGATTTTACAATCATTACAACATCTTGTAATTTAAAGTATTGACTTAAAGTGTGTGACTAACAGCATGTGAAGAAATTTTTCCATTTTCAGTATCAGTCTTTTTTGTGAAGCTATTCTCAGTTTGTTGAGCTTACTGAGGACCATTGGTGTAAATATTACCGTTCATCTGGGGCATAACTAAGTTGCACCCAAATCTCTGTTGAATTCTTTTGTTCTGTCTGTGCATTAACCAATGCTATTTAAAATGTCACATAAACAGTTTTCATAAATCTGACGTATCACAGAAATGATAGTAATGATACATTTATATGTTGTGAGATGAAATTAGGTTGTGTTTTTGTCATTGGACAGAGAGGTGTTAGGGTCCAAGGTGAGGAAAAAACTGGTGAGAAGAAAGGTTGAGGAGTAAAGATAAAGAGAAGGTTAGGAGTGGAGGTTAGCAATGGAGGGTGAACAACAAAGGTGAAGGGTAGAGGTTACAGAGTTGAGAAAATAGGGGTGAGAGGTTAGTGATTTGTGGAAATAGGTGAGAAGATATAAGGGACAGCTGACAAGAAGTGAGAGAAGAGAGGATAGTGGTGGGAGGAGGGAGGTGAGAGGAGAGAAATGATAGGAGGGCTATGAGAGGATAGAGTTGACAGCTGGTTAAAGGTGAAAGGATAGAGGTGGGAGGTTAGAAATGAGAGAACAGAGGCTGAGAGGATAGAGATGAGAGGATAGAGGTGAGAGAATACAGGTAAAAGGATAGAGATGTGGGGAGAGAGGTTAGTTGTAAGAATTCGGAGGGTAAGGGGACAGAGGGTGAGAGGATATAGGTGAGTGGAGTGAAATGAAGTGAGGTGAGGGGAGGTGAGGCGAGAGAGTATAGAGGTGAGAGTATGAAGGTGAAAGGACAAAGGTAAATGGATAGAAGTGAAACTATAGAGGTGAGAAGTTACTAGAGGGAGTACAGAGTTAAGAGGGTAGAGGTGAGAGGTTAGTGGTAGAAGGATGAAAGAAGAGAGGTGAAAGAAGAGGGGTGAAAGGATAAAAACAGTAGGGTAGAGGTAAGAGGATAGAGGTGAGGAGGGGGATCATATGATGATAGGAAAGCAGTAGATGTCTGATAATTGGTGATAGGGCTTTCAGAATCAAAAGTCTGATTTTCGTCACCTTACTGTTGTCAGTAACAACATTTTATAGGTCATGTTGGCACTAATTCACCACGTCTGCTTGCAGCCATTAAGTGCAGTAGCATAAAATACGTGAGGGTATAAGGATGAACAATGTTGATAACATTTCATCTGCTGTGAACTAGTTTTAGCCCTAGTCTCAAATGCATAAAATTGAATCTTTTCCTTGAATTGTAACTCTTTGAGTCATGAGACCTGTCAATTCAGCAAAGTTTTTGGTTCCAATTTGCTTGCTGCAGTATACCATTAAAATAAAGAAATAATGACACATTTACTAGATAGGGAGGTACAGTGTACTGTACCTAGTACTACCAGTGGTAACGTAAAAACGTGCAGAAAAACAAATTTACAGAGAATATGCATATGAACTTGCTATAACCTTGTCGTTTTAGCAATTATCTGGTTGGAAATATTATAAGTGTTTTACTAAGTACTTCATCTCAAGTACATATTTGATGAAGTTGCCATGGGAACATTATCACGGACAAATGTTTTACTGCGGTAAAATTGATTGAAGGTGTTAGTTCCACTAGTGGTGATGGTAAAAATGTAGAATTCAGTTTTAAAAGCTTTTTAAGTTACAAAGCTTTGTTTGGCAATTTGATACATTGGATATGTAATTATAGCATGTAGTGTTCATCCACATATGCCGATACTGAACGTCCTGTATAGGGTCCATTCAGGCTCTATGCCAAGTTTGTATTTGTGGACTGTATAGTGGTCAGTAAAGGACCTTCAAATTAATTTCAGTGAGGGTAAGATAACATTTTGTCCACCTGACAGTCCTACACTATTCTCGTTATAGTTAACGTATGGTAAAATTGTTCTGAGCCCTCCTGTTCTCTTTAAAGAAGTATTTTAAATGGACCTTCTATATTTCTAACCTGATATAAGTACTTTTTCAATAAATTAGCAACTACTTTGTCCTATACCAGCTCCAGTTTTATGGAGTACATTGAAAAATAGCTTTTAGTTTTGACACTGGCACTTGTCATATACGCATTCTTTGTTCAACACTATTGCAAAGGTATTTCACAGACAACATTTTGCTCCAATCATATCCTTGAGCAACATCAATTTATAACCTGTGTGTTCACAAAATTTGTAATTGCAGTTAATCTCTGTAATGAATCAAAGTTTTTATTGACATCCAAATTCAATTAAGAAAGTGTGATGCGTATACACTGTCAATACATGATCAATTATAATTTACAGATGGGTAAGAAGACTGGTGGCAGTGTGTGACCAACAAAATGATCGTCGACTATCTGTTACCACGAAGTAAAAATTTCATTATTGATTGGAATATCCTCTTCTTTAAATTTAATAATTTCAGTTTCAGGATAAAATCTGCAATGTAAAGAATTTTACGTAGTCTGAATTTTGAAATATTACTGGATGATTGGCTTGAAACTGTTGAAGCTATATTTAGTTCAAAATTCCTGACAAAATGGGTGAGCTGATGCAAAATTCTCTGTTGGAAAGGGGGTTGTTTTTACGGTAGTGTCCGTACAGTGGCAGTGTTCTCCATACATTTTCAAGAGATGAGGGTGGCCACACATGGAGCAATTGCCAGGGACCAGTTTAGTTGGAGGCGGTTCAACCTCACCTGTAGAAATTTTTGTTACTGAGATGCTAAATGATGCAAAATGGTGCCACTTACAGACGATTTCTTGCTCTCTTTGATATGGTAGTAGCTTATCATCCACTCTTTTTGGCAGAGCAGAGCTTTTGTAGGGTTGCTGGACTCTTTGGGTTTCCTTGTGTTGACAAAGAAGCTATGCTCTCACTGTGGCATATGCATGTATGTGTGTGTGTATGTGATGCATTGGAATGCTAGATCTATTGTACCATATATCAACAACCAAGTGCTTACCTTTTCTCATTGGGTATTGTACTGACTATACTTTAGGTATAGTGAGGTTTTTTTTGCAAATTATTGACCAAAAAGTGCCTGAAACCTGGAAAGGTGTTGATCTTTTTCCATCATTTTGCACACAGTACTTGCATAAATTATAGATGTTTCATTCCTTTGTTTCGATTGGTGGACCCTGGGCAGTAGTTTTTTTAAGCTCCTTTTTCAATTTGCTATGAGTGAAGCTTGTAAGACAGAGTAGTATTGAAGTTTTCAACTCAATTATTTGTGTCTATTCTCAACCAACTTTGACATAAAGAACAAAAGAAGACTGTCAGATGCCAGGTGTGTGTTAAGTTCAATTACTACTAGTACTTTATGACCCACCCAATCGAGCGAAGATAAGCTGCTCAATTGTCTCAAAGGTATTTTATTCCTTTATTAGGTGATTCCAGCTGAATATCATTCACCTAGTTAGATCATTCATTTTAATTAATCTGTACACTCCTAGCCCACTCAGAACAATGCTTTGATCCCTGGTGCTTAACCACCCACATTTGCAGAGACAGTGAAGCAAAACTCAAAGCAAATGTGTAATTGACTTACCTTGTTAACACGGGATGGCATGCAAATGAACTGAAGACAGGTAAGTCTAATATTTTGTCAAAAAGATACATCAATCAGGTACGTCAACCAGATTCAAACTTTTCTGTTTCTCGTTGTTCTCTTTGGTCACAATTGGACTGTTTCCAATGTGTTCAGAATGTCCTTACAAAGGGACATTAGAAAACCAGAAAGTTGAACTTCAGTGGCATTGCTGCTCTGGTTTCTTTCCCTGGAGTTTTATCTGTAGCTGCCTGTTTAAAATTGAATGCAGTTACATATTTTGCATTAATACTGTAATGCTAAGTAGATAAACATGTGACTTATTACCTTTTGCTTTTGAGTGCTCTAGACATGTCGTTACATTTTTGCCACAATAGGGCAGATCTCTCACATCTGCAACACTCCATCCTCAGTTCCCTGCTCATATTCCCTTAGCCTTGCAATTTGTTTGACTAAATTTGCAAGAAGGCAAAACTGTCTTTTAAATTAAAGGAATTGCTCCACTCTGCTGGCTTTTTGTGCAATCAATTCAAAACAATAATACCTTCCCTCCAAGATCAAGGTGAGTTTTGTGTTCGACATTGTCAGAGTAAAACTGAAAGAAAATGTTAAATGCACAAATAGGATTATCGCAGAGCTTCCCAATGAAATGCAAAACTGAAGGATATTTGTTCATAAAGACTCTTTTATGTCACGTTAAGGTCGTTTTGTACTGCTTCCTGAATATTCCTTGTTTCATATCATGTCTACTGAGTTGCTCTCCCTTAGCAGTGGTCATGACATTGATCAAAACACGATCCTTTGCTAGCTGTAAGCTTTGAACTTATTATTGCGTTATGTAGGAGAAATACATTGCAGGGCAAAATGTTATAATGCAGAATTCACACGTTATAAATGCTTCCATGTTGCTGTTCTTGCTTTGAGTTTGGAGAAGGGAATGATTGGACTAAATTAAAGGAGAACTGGTAGAAAGAATGATTATGTTCCTTGTTAATCTGCCTGCCTTGTTAGATAGTCATAATTACTATGAAAGTTAAGTGATGATCATGATGTTGCATAGATTTTGTGTAGTGATTGTTACTGTTGCTAAGGAAGTTGCATGGTGGTCACCCACTGTTGCTATAGATATGTGGTCATGGTTGCTACTGCCATGGAATTTGTGTGATAATCATTATTGCTGCTATGTATATGCTATGTGATGATCATTTGCGCTGTAGGTGTGTGGTGATTATTATTGTTGACATACCTGTTGTGTCGGGATCATTATCAGTGTTGTAGTCAAGTCCTGGCAAACCAAGGCCGAGGGCGGCCTCGAATAGCATCTTGTAACAGTATAAATATGGAGTCCTCGAGAGTTCAAGGCCACTTGAGGGCCGAGACTAAGTGAGACTGAGGCCTTCCTCAACAACAACCCTGATCATTTTACTGTTGGTACATATGATGGGTGCTGATCATTACCACTAGTGGATCCAAGGCAGATCAAACTGGTGAAGCTGATTGTTACACATACCTGGTTATAAACCTTGCATGTTACTCATTTGAAGTAAAATGTATGTATTCATTAGCCTCTAGTATGATTGTTACTCTAATCTTTTCTCACCATTTATACATAGTGATACATACATGAGTATGTTTTGGGCAAAGCATCAGTGCCATTAGTGTCTTCATTTGATTTAACTGGTGAGTTGGGGGACCTGATTCTTCAAGGACAACCATCTTTGTTTCGTTATGATTAACATACATAATTTGAAAACTCTAGGCAATCAAGATCAGAATCTAACAATTTGAATCTTCCATCTGAGACAGACCTTCCCCCCCATAGGGTGTTCACAAAGTGTGACAATCATTGTGACAAGTGACAATCATTGCATCAGGTAAGTAACAGTTGATCTACTTCTAGCACTCGAATGTGAATGAACAACATCAGTAATCACATGTGAATGAACAACATCAGCCCTCACATGTGAATGAATGAAAATCATCAAGAAGAACCAGGTGTCAGTGATCTAACTGATTTTAACCTGTTTTCTCGTCATTCTCCAAATTCAAAGCAAGGTGTTTAATGTCCCAGAATAACATGCTAACTCCTTTACTGAAGTTAACACTACCGAAACCCGAAAAGGTCGACTGCATTACCATATGCACACACACCCATGATGCAAATGAAGCTATTCGTGTGCATGCCATGGAGCTCTCTTCTAAGGATGGAGACGAAACAGTTGGTGGGAACTGATGTATCTTCGCAAGAAAATGTTCCATCTTTTTGTTTTCTTTAGTCCGTCTCCTGACACCCACGTGTCAGACACATTGAGGTTAGCGAATTAATGCAAATCTTGATGCTGAGCACCTCAAGCTGCAACATGACCACCTCACCAAAATCATGTTGGCGTCGATCCAATGTTAGGCCTCAGAGAAGCTTGAAATCCAATATAATATCCTCCCACTCATTTTGGAGGGGGAAAAACTCAATTTCTTTCGACTCACATCCTACTCAGTTTCAAATTAAAGCATATATGCGTGTGCTTGATAATGCCAAAGCCTTCAGAGTTACTGAAGAAGTTGCTTTTCATTTTTAAAGTGTACCTGACAACAATCAGTGAAAAAGTCATTGGTTGCACTAAAATGACTAAATGATTGACATGAACATGAATATGTGTCTGTGGATACAAGTTTCTGAGGTTGCCATGGTTACCATTAGAAACCTGCTCTCATGTTGTATTTGTATACATGCATGATGTTTCTCTTTAGGTAATAATTTGTCCTCCCGCTTGAGATAAATTCACCAGATGTGAGAGTGACACAGTAAGCTGTTAAGCGCCTGTATATTAGTACTGGCTGATGGCTCTTTAATGTAAGGAAATGTAGAAAAGGGTCCATGTAGGAATTATGCATGGTCTAGTGGGCAGAGCCTGATATGGAAGTGATATAAGGCAGATAGGAAGCCATTTTAATCATAACACAGGGTAAGCTCTCATGACACATCATGGCTACAACAGAAGGTATTGCTTGATATTTTGTCGCAAAGTGTCATTGAAATCAACAGGTAGCCAAGCGTTACCTTTGGTACATTTATAGAAGAATTGTCTTCTAATATGTGGGCAAAACAGTAAAATATTGCTCAGACTTTTCCTTCCAGCTTGGTGTTTGATGTGTACATTTGAAGAAATATGAAAGCACGATATTTTGCATTCATAGCTGGTGTTGGCAAAGTTCTTTAGATTTTCAGTTAAGACCCTTAAAGTTCACTTCATGCCTCACTTACCTGTCTCAACACAACTGCTGCATTTCCATCTACCATATCAATACTGCTGGTAATCTTTAAGACCATCTTTGGTGCCATCTGGTCCAACACTGGACCAGCACCTCTTTCTCATCATCCTGTGTGCTAGGAGTGTGGAAGTCTCGATAACTTTGGGAGTGCAGTTTCTTGTTGAGACAGATGAGTATAAACTAGCGAAGTAAATGGTAAAAGTCTTGACAGAATACTACTGTTCATTCATAATTAACCAAATCAGAGAGTTTTGGGATTAAATTAATGAAGAAGTCAGAATTTTTGCCAACAGGAATATGTAGTAACCCTGTAGTTAAATTTAAATATGTAGCTGGATTCTAGTTTTCTGTGGAAGGTGATGTTTTATCTTTGCTCTTGACTGATTGCAATAAACCAACCTCTAGGTGATATTTCAGATAATTTGTACCTAATGTTTGCAGCATTTGAAGATAATCTCTGACAAGAAGACACATTCAAGAGTGCCACCATTCATTAAAAGATTTTGTTAAAGCACAAGCAAAATAATGTCTGGTGGTTTTAACTTTCTGGAAAAACTGTCATTGTCCTATATTGGTGTTTGCTGTGTGTTACTTAAACTCTGTTCATATTTACATTACCATCTTAAAGGCGATTGATCATCTTATGAATGTCGAGTGACCTGAGTGTGTGCTTGAAAACTCTCCGAGAGTGTCACTACAGTAGCTTACTGTGTACTCTTTACAGGTGAATTTAAGGTGAATTGCTATTACGATAGCAAAATAGGTAGGTGTAGACTCAAGCGCTACCAATGTTTTTATTGGTACTTGCAAAGAGTGACCACAAACAAGTAATCTTTGGAGAGATTTCTCAGGAAGAGGCGGATGTCACACGAGATAATTATGAGAAGACCAATCACCTTTAAGCAATCAGCAATCACCAAGCAATCACCAATCACCTTTAAGCAAACACTTTAGAAAAGTGACTGAAAAGAAACAGAGTAACTGGAACACACCTTCTCATGCTTTTCCCAACTTACTGTAGTAATAATAAAAAAATTAAATGATAAGGCAGTTGTGTTTATACTGTAATATGAACCTGTAAGACAATTTTTTGTGTGCTTTGAATAACTGTTTTTTTAAATGAGATGAACCGAAAATGTGTTTGCTATGAAGTAAAGATATTCCTTTGTCATGTGGTTGTAGTTAGTAGGAGTGATTGTAATGCCACTCCCATTAGAAAACTACCCTAAGGAAGTCACATTGGAAATTTGTGCTACATTTGAAACCACAAAATTTTTTGGAGCACACTAAAGGAAGTTTGAGATTCACATCCTTGAGTCATTGATTTACTTCATACCCCACTTACCTGTCTCCACACAACTAGTGCACATCCCATTACTGTGCCAGACAGTAACTGGTAAACTTTGACACCATCTCCACCTTCATCCCTAACCCACAGTGGACTACTCAGTCCTCCTCAAACTACCACCCAAAAGTGCTAGTTGCTGAAGTAACCTACAGGTGTATTTTTCACATTTTTGGTTTCATTTGGTTGTAAGGATTCTCTTTCTTGGGGACAACCTTACTTTCCTGTCAAAGAATCCTTTGCCTCTTCATATTCTTTTTTGAGCACACTAAAGGAAGTTTGAGATTGACGTTCAAAAGTCATTTTTCAACCTTTTTTTAAGTCTATTTGATCTCCACATTTTTGATCCCTCTCAGTTGAAATAAAATCCTAGAATCAGAATGCCTGACATTCAGGTCTTGCTGTCCTCCTTCAGGCAGTAATCTGCAAGTAGTTGTGGATATACTTACCAGACGAGGCATTTACATACTTCATGCTATTTAAATAATATTCACCTGTAGAAGGACGTTGTGAATGCCAGCGTTCTCCACATTCAGTAAATCGTCAAGTCAACTAAGGCGGATTTCAGATCGCAGTCATCATGCGTTCAATAATTCAGAGATTTTTTTCCCTTTCTGAAGGCTAATTTATCCCGTATGCTACAAAATGTTCCTTTAAAGCAGATATATTTTGTTGATTGTTGGCCCTCTATACAGAAATGAAATGTTAAAATTTAACCCATATCATTAAGCTGTACAAAATCGCTCTTTCCCTCTCTCTTTCTCATAGCAAAAATATCTTTTGGCAAGGCATCAAATGTTGAAATTGAAGACTTTCTCTCCTTGACAAATTTGCCATGCATCAAAAGATGTTTCTCTGTTTATTGATTTTGTGGGGCTTTTCTGGGGATAGCTCAGAAAGTTGACTTTAGGGTCCATGTGCTTTTAATGTGTTGTTTCAGTCGTGACAACAAGCATCGTGAAGTGTTGTTAAGTTTTTACAGATTGAAAGGAGAAAGGGAAAATCTAGTTATGGATTTTTACATGCCCTTTTTTTCGTTAGCAAGAAAAAGTTTGAGATGTTTTCCACGTGTAGTCAGTCAACCTTGAAAGAAGTGACAACAAGCTCTACCCTAAGTTGAAAAGTCCTCAGTCATTAATTTTTCATGGGGATTAATTTTTCATAGGGACTGATTTTTCATTTGAATTAATTTTTTCGTTCAGATGTCTTTTGTCACAGGGATTTGTCATGCTTAGGTGAAGAATCCTGCTGTTTTGTCAGAGGCCAGTACAGGTCACCAGAAATCAAATATTGAAATAGTTTTTGTGAACACATAATTCCATATGTGATAATCTTCTACATGTGTTTACTTACATGGTTCCATAGCGAGATGGAGAACCCTGCTGCTGATGTTAAGTTGTAACTTAGACTTGTTTGTCTGTGTATGCAGCTGGCTGATGTGCTTTAAGCTGTTCACTCACCTTTCAAACATAGTGACTAGAGCTACTGTGAGATGTTGGGAATGTAAATTACACAAATTTTATAAAGAGCATTTCAGGGCATGTTAAAGAAACTTTTGTATGGTTGTGAACTGTTAATAACAAATCCACAAATGGTATCACTGCATGGTGACGTCAGTGCATGGTGACAATAACACATGGTGACATCAATGCATGGTGACAATATTATGGTGACATCAGTGCATGGTGACAATAACACATGGTGACATCAATGCATGGTGACAATATTATGGTGACATCAAGTCATGGTGACAATATTATGGTGACATCAATGCATGGTGACAATAACACATGGTGACATCAATGCATGGTGACAATAACACATGTTGACATCAATGCATTTTGTCATCAGTGATGCCATCAATGCATGACTGTGAATGGAGTCAACTACACTGTAAAAAATACTGAACTTATGCAGATACATTAGACTATTCCTAAACGAAACAAGTATCTTGTGTCAGAGGGTATATCTTCTACAGGTTCTTACACAGGTGGTTTTACTTTGTGTGAAGTTGGTTTTGCATCATTTCACCGGCTTGGAGTTCATGGTATCATTCAAATGTCAGATCCCGCTGTCCCCCCATTCTCCCTCGCATTGATGTCAACATCATATCTTAAAACAGAGGAGTTTAATATTCTTCACCCTGACAGTGTGTTCATTCAAGATGTTATAAATGCTTTCCAAAAAGTTGGAAGAAGAATCACTTTAGTCGTTTTTGCTTTGTTTCTTATATTTGGCTTAGCATGTACATCATTTATGCACACCATTCAAAAATGTGTGACTTTCAGTCTGCTGTGAATGTCTACCCACCTCTGCATTTGTAGGAGACATCTACCTTTGTCCTTGAGGGCTCGAATGCACCAACGTCTTGGGAGAAAAACTAGGTCATGTGAGCGGGGAGTAATGTAGAAAATGTTCAGAGGCATAATCATATTTATGTGTCAGCTAGCTCATCTCGAGAATCGTCTCAAGGCTAATCTCTTTTCTTTGTCAGCCATAAGTGGTTTCAATATTTTTAATCTTATGTCTTTGAATTTTCATGTTTTCAAATTTGTAATATTCACTGCGACAAGAATGACTGTGGGGAGTGCAATACTGTCTTTATGCATGGTGACACATTAGCAACAAAAAGTATAAGTGGAAAAGAAGGAAATTAAGGGGTGTTGTAGAGTAGCATATAGGGCCGGTGGAGTGAGTTAGATGTTAAGATTAAGTGAGAAACAGTCCAGTATTTTGGGAAAGTTTGTGTCTCCAGTTTTATCAATCTCAGAACAAGGTGTGTGCCATGCTGTAATGCATGCATGTAACACAAGGTGTGCACTCACACAAATCCCAAAATAAAACAGAAGTTGTTACACAGTACTGTAATTTAGTAGTAGACGAAGAAAGAAAATAACCAAATTGAAAATAATAAGAAGGCAAGAGAAGCAGAATCAATTTCAGGTCTGTTGAACTGGTCATGTGGTACCAGGTGGGTCAGAGCCATGTGCAGCACACTCATGAGGCATCACAAGGTGTCACAATCTGTCACAGTTGTCTTGTCTGCTGTGGTTGAGAATCAGATTGGGTTGGTATATATCCAAGATGTGCCTATGAGCAACCGATTTGATGGTGATGATTATAGTCAACAGTGATGTTTGGTGATGATAACTGTGAGAATTCTGCATCTTGATTGGAGTATCTTCGACTTGTGCAGGAGTCATCATCTCCTTGAGAATGCCTGCAGAAATTATATATACAACTTCATTTGAGACAGCAAACTCAATTGCCTGTCATTTATGCGACAGAAGCTTCCATGTCGTTGGGTAAGGGTGTGACTTCGTCTTGTATGTGCATATGTGAGTCACAATCTTTTATTCCTTTGCCGAAGGCAGGCAAGGAATCTATGCGATGGTGATGTCATGTGTGTGCGTGGGTATGTGACGCCTTGCTTGTAAACACGATATCTCAAGATTTGTAACCATGACTGATCTCATACTTGGTGTATGGGTTGGTCATACTGAGTAGATGATCCCTATTGTTTTTGGTGGAGGTCAAAGGTCATTTGAGGTCACCAGAGGTCAACATGCGAAAACCTTGTAAACATGATATCTCAAGAACGGTAACTGTGACTGATGTCATACTTAGTGTGTGGATTGTTCATATTGATTTGATGATCCCTATTGTTTTTGGTGGGGGTCAAAGGTCATTTGAGGTCACCAGAGGTCAACATGCGAAAACCTTGTAAACATGATATCTCAAGAACGGTAACTGTGAATGATGTCATACTTAGTGTGTGGATTGTTCATATTGAGTAGATGATCCCTATTGTTTTTGGCCTAGGTCAAAGGTCACTTGAGGTCACCAGAGATCAAACTGTAAACACAATATCTCCAGGAATCTAACCTTGACTGATGCCATACTTGATGTGTGGATTGTATATACTGACTAGAAGAATCCTTTTGTTTTTGGTGGAGGTGAAAGGTTGTTTGAGGTCACTCGAGGTCAACCTGAAAACCTTGCAAGCACATTATCTCCAGATGAGTGTGATAACTAATGTCATACTTGATATGTGGGTTGGCCATCCTGGGTAGATGATCCCTATTGCTTTTGGTAGAAGTCAAATGTCATTTGAGGACACCAAAAAATAGGTCATTTGGGGTTAAAAGGCTCATTAATGTGGTGTTTCAGGCACAATAATTGGAGTTGATCTCATACTTGTCATGTGAGTAATTCATGTTTGTTATAATATAACCATGTTGCAAGGAATCACAAAGCCTTTTGGCTTTCTGGTTAGAGTTTTTGAGACAGTTTTCCAACATTTTTTGTTTCCTATACTGCAAATGATTTCTCTTTTTGTTTGCACCTATTGCAATCATCCAGATTTAACTCATACTAATGTAACCTGAGATATGATCATAGAGCTTTAAATGACTGCCTGTCTGTTTGTTCATATGTCCATCTGTCTGTTTTGTCAAGTTCTGAGTCTCTAGAATGTCTTGATTGGAAGTAAATTATACCCATAGGTTATTTTTGTGCTTTGTTTGTAGTTCCAGAACCTGCTGTAAAGTGCAGGGAAAATCTTTTATGATGTTCCCTCTGAATACACATAGCCCACTTCTAGTGAAAGTGAAAGTTTTCTTATCAAGGATTGTCATACACTAGGGTGTCCCTTTAAAGGGATTGGCTACTGAGGGAAATTGATATTCCATAAAAATTAGGAATATTTTATCTCTGTATTGGTGAAAACCATATCTCAATTAGGACGTTCAGTTCAAAAGTCATGAATGTTTAAAGAAATATTTATTTCAAAATTGTGCAGTGCATAAGTAGGCCAATGGAGAATTTGTTATGTCACCCAGGCACAACTGCTTAATTGTCCTTTGTATTATGCAATCTTGACTGCTTTAAAAGAAACTTTACAATAGTTAAGAGATGTGACTTTAATGTCAACAAACCTACAATATACCAGATCTAAATTTTCACTAGTGTCAAATTTCAAGGTCAAATGAGAGCTTCAATTTCAAAGAAAGAAATGACTTCTTACAATAATTTGTCACTGTTACATGGCATTTTGGTAACCTTGAGGCAACTGAAAATCTTTCTTGACCAAAGAAGTCTTTCTTTTCACAGCAATATCTTCGAGTTAGGAATGGGACATTGGCATGGGGCTTGAAAAGCCTCCAGTGGAAATTTTTTATCGTTTACTTAAATGGAAATAGGGCGTTTAGAATATACCAACATGGCATACAAAGAAAATAGCCTTAGTCAGTGTTAAAACCATTCAGTCCCACCAATAAACATCTGCAAAAACTTCATCTCCTCAAAACATTATGCATGTGATGAGTAACGGAAGGTGCATCATTTGAATTTTGAAAAGTTTGGGTGAACAAATTATTGTTGAGCAACCAATAACTGAATTTCTAGCCGTGAGAAACTTTTTTCTTCAAAAGAAGGCTACTGTCGTTCCTTCTTTTGAATAATCTTTGATTCTAGGTCCACAAACATTGGTTTTAAAATTATGGTTGTTTCCTGTAAAACAAATGCCCTATTTCCCTTTAAGAATCGAATCAATTGTCCAGTAAAAGATGCTTTTGATTCAAATTGATGGCATAATAGTTGCCTTGAGGTCCCTTTTCAGCTGTCATTTTCCTTTGAACTGTGAAACTTTTCTTTCTTACACTTGTGAAAACCATTTCTCAATTACATGTTCTGTTTAGAAGCTATGGATTGACACAATACCCATTTGACAATGGTGCAATGCATGATGGGAAGTGTGATGTCATAAGATATGCAATGATTGAATGTCCTTTGTACTCTCCATTTCATTATTAAAAGACCCTCACAATACTTGAAAGTGATGTGATCTATATTTTCGAAACATTTTAGGGCCAATCTACAATAGTAAACTCAGTAGAGGTTTTCACTTGTGCGAAATTTTTAAGGTCAAGTATGCACTTAACTCTAAAATGAAAAAATAAACGAGAAATTTTAAATAAACAAGAAATCGTGCAGCAAACTTGCTGATGCGCCACAACATTTTGTAACTTTAGAACGATAGGAAATCCTTCTTGACTAGAACAGTATTTTAGCAGCAAGATGTTTAGTAATGAAGAAGACGTTACAGTGGGGTTTGAAGTTACTGCAGTGAAAAATATTTGCTTTCATTCACAGTAATATCTCCTTTGACTGTCATGGACTTTTCCACAAAGGCAGTGTTTTTAATGATTTGTTTTTCATTTTTTTCCCTTTTTTACTGGTACATATATGCATTTTGGAACATCTTTTCTTTAGACACATTGTAAGCTGAAATTTTCTTGGTCAGTTTTGAATAAGTTTTGAACAATAATGTTTTCAAAATATTTTCAAGAGAACAGATTCTATGTTTGTCATTGTTTGCAGGAAATTCTTGATTGGATTTTCCAACTCCAGTTTGGTAATGTGGAGTTTGTTCTGAGGAGCACTGGGTGTAGTCTGTCACTCAGATCAATTAGAAGCCTTTTACATGCTGGGCATGTACCTTACCCAGTTGTGTCATGTAAACATGTTTGGAATGTATGCAAAAGTGTGAAAAGAGGTCACAAAAGGTCATTGAAGTTTTAGTCAGAGCCAAGCTCAGATCTTTGGAAATATTGCTGTTCCAAGAAATGGGGTACTGTATGTAGCAAATGACCACAATTTGAACTTTTGACTGCAGTGTTTTCAAGAATTCATAGCTTTTCAAACTATCATTAGTTAACTGTAGCTACAGAGATCACATTTAATGGCTTCCCATGGAGGTGAGTATAAGATGTGACCCAAGCATAATGTCTGTTCCTTACTACCTCTATGCCAAATATTGATGAAAATCATGTGGGCAGGTTGCCCATATTAGTAGTGTCAATCTTTCAATGAATTAAGCTTAAATTCTTTCAAAGGTCTCTGGGGCTCTCACCTTAGATGGTATTGAAAGCAAAGCCAGTGGAACCGATTTTGTCTGAGGCACTTGGCTCTCCTCAGCAGGACGTTCCATCTCCTTTGAAAGCAAATTTCAACTGAGCTACAATATTGCTGATGTTCTGTTTTATAAATATGGATCAAATGGTATTTGAAATTCACCAAAAATGAGAGTATATATGTGTACTAAAGAATGTTCACCTTCATACCAAACATGCCATATTTACGTCACTCTTCACTTGTCTGTCTTAATACATCAACTGCACTCCCGTCTACCATGCCAAGAGTGCTGCAGATTTTAACGCCACCTTTGGCGCCCTCCAGTCTAATACCGGAAAAGCGCCTCCTTCCCATTCTGCCATCCTACGTGCTAGGAGTATTAAAGTCTTGTGTGTGAGTTTGTGTGCGAAGGAAGTGCGGTCATTCATAAATAACCAAACCTGGTAAGTTTTGGAACTCTCTAAGCTTCCCTTCTGGAGATGCTGTGTTTACTGTAAAGCTTTTTTTTTTGCAGCATGATCCATCTGAATCTAAGTGATCTTTGTCCTTCATCAAATTTCTTTTTCTGCTCAATAGTGTCCAGTTGAATTTTTTTAAAATCCTGACTCCACAAGAAGTGCCTCACAACTGAAACATGGCATCATGACTCCAAATGTGAGAAATAATGTATTACACCATCCTCATACACACAGCTGCGTGACTAAAAAAAAAATATCATCATCATAATCATATTAAACATTTAGCGAAACCTAAATTAGTTTGTAAGGACGTTTTGGCCTTTTGAGGCATTCAGTTGCACTTTTATTGGAACTTCATTTTCACTTTCTTTTACCGTAGTGTTCCCCAGAGAAATTACACATGTAACAAAGAATTAATAACATTCATTTGTTTGGAATTACTATCAGGTTCTTTTCCCCTTCACTTTCATCATTTTTGGTTTATTTGGTGAAGGCAGACAAGTAACCTAAGCAGTTGAATCAGGCACATGTATCGGGCGTATGTGTGCGCACCCTTCATTTGTGTACGTGTGTGATACTGTTGCTTGTTACCTCAATATCTTGAGATAGGTAACGTGAGCAGAATTCTTTTTTTGCTTGTGGCTTTAGCATATTGAGTACAAGTTCCCGATTGTTTTCAGTGAAGATCAAAGGTCATGTGGGGTCAAGGAAGGTAAATGTGTGAAAGCCTCAAAAGTCTTATATCCCCAGAAACCAAAAAATCATAAAAAACTTGCTCTTGCTTGTAACCGCAATATCTTGAAGTGCAGTAGGCACTTTGTGCAAATTTTATACTTAGCATGTGACTTAATCATATGAAATTGAAGGTCCCTATTTTTGTTGGTAAAGGTCATATGGGGTAAACAGCGGTCAAAATATGTGTTAGAAACCTTATTTCTCCTTCACTGGAACATGTAGTTGTGTCATATTGGCATGGTGGAGCAGGAAAATATTGCTCCTTTTTTTTTTTTCGTAGTTTCTTGGCAGGTCAAAGGTTAGTTGGGGTTAGCAGTTGTGGAAAAGTAAAAATATTGTTACCCTCAACATCTTGGGATATTTAGTTATGAAAAATCTAATATTGGGTATGTCGCTTCATTACGTTCGTCACAAGATCTCTCTTGTTTTTGGTGTGCATGAAAAGGTGGTATGGGGATCAGTAGAGGGTAAAATCTGTAAACCTCAAAACCAAAATATGGCAGTCATGGTAGATCATGGATGTGTGTGAAGTTGGAAAGATACAAATGTTTCATGTCTTCTCCTATGAGCTTTTTATCATTTAGCACTGGTCTGTAGTGTCTGATAATAACATATTTTAATGGCCGTTTTATGAAATTCACTAGTTTTCACATCAAAACTATAAATGATCCATTTTCCATCCTGCAATCAACCCTCATCAGACCCTCTCCTTGTGGTTCTGTTATATCAACATCTTGACTATGATGGCTACTTGTCATCTCTCCTGGGATGTAGTCCTGGCGTTTCTTCTCAGCGGAGGGAAGGACAAGAGCTCTTTGCTAGTTTTCGACCTTTAGGTTGTGCCTCTGATAAGATTGAGCCAACGTGGACAGGCAAGGATACTTGATGACTGACATAATGTGTAAAAGTAGAAAACTTCACATACATAACAATATTAGAAGCACAAATACGTTTACGAAAAAGTGTATATTTCAGACACCCCTGTGTCCTTCTTCAGCACTAACAATTGAATGTTGAAATTTTGTCAAAAACATCACATCGGAAAGGCCTTGCACATGCTCACATGCAGTGCGCACTTGGATACTGCAATGGTAAACATTGAGTGTAGTATGGACGTATACCTCAAAGACCCATCCTGTTTTTTTGTGATTGTTGAACCTCAGTCTAAATTTGCTGCCTGTCTGGCCTACATAGTTACCTTTACCTGTAATAGTTTAACTATTATTATATATGTAATAGGTCATATGAGATCAGTAGAGGTCATAGTTAAAAACCTTGTAAACACTGTACCTCCAGAAGGGAAATTTGCTGAAACTATAAACTCCGCCTTAGGACCCCACTGTGGCTAGCTGTGGAATCTCTTACAGGGGCAGCTGCATAGGTACAATAAGACTTGGCCTATGCTTGTCCTCCATTTAAATTGGTCACAAAAACGGAAAATATTTTATAGTTGTGCATATTAGTGACATCCACAACTGGTAGCCGCAAACCCCCTCCCCTTTTTTGCTGATTAGCCAAAACTGAGGCTATGTTGTAGTTTTATCAAAAAGAAAGCAGAGTTACCTAAGCTAAGTACTGCAGAAGACCTACAGCTCCTTGTTCCCCTGCCACACTAGACATGGAGGAAAGGATTGAAATGCCAGGGGAACTTAAGTAATGACTAAATTAATGTTGTATTCTTTCTCTGCATAGACTTGCGTAATGTATCGAAAAAAAATTATAGACACCTCTCAGATTGCAGGAAATGGCACTTTCAGTCTCCCTGGCCTTGTTAATTTCTGCTAAATTTTGTTATTTCGTAGGACGTAAGTGAAAAATTTTACACTTCCACTAAGAATAATGTATATTGCTGTTATATTTTTTATTTGGATCACAAAAAGTGGGGGGGGACAAATGTGTTAGTGTCCCCTCCCCTTAAAAAAGTGGACATGACATGTCCCCCCGTCCCCCCAAATCGACGCCCATAACAGTAGGTGCTTTTTAAAGCAACAGGATTGGCATAAAAACAGCAACAAGCAGAAGTCAGATTTGAAACTTAACGGCTCTTACTATAGGCGCCTAAGTAATGAATATGCAACAGCACAGTTCTCACTGGTGTATCAAAAACATAGTAAAGTCATCGTTCCTTTGTCAGTATCAGGAATTGTAGTGTTTGGTGAGAGGAAGCATTGTATTTGCAAATAACCTACAAACTGATCACACCATTTTGGCATCAGTGATCCTGAATTGTTTTGACTAACTGAATATTCAACACTAACATACTTCCCATTGGCTTTCTCAAAGAAGCAAATGGTTGATTTGAATGGAATTGCTACATTATTGTATACTTTACATTAAACATTATACTCTCTGTTGTTATTTTAGAAGAATTTGAAATCATATGGCAGAATTAACCACTTGAAACCTATTTATTCTTTCTCAAATTATCTGGATTGTGCAGTTAAAAGCCTATTACCAAAAATTTGAACATGAAATTTCAATGTTTTTTGCTTTTTGCCTATCCACACAATCACTTTGATGTGTGGGTTGTCCATTTTTATGTTCATTTTTCTTTTTCAGGTAGGTCAAAGGTCATTTGAGATCACCGGAGGTAAAAGTCTTAAACCTGTTTTGGAAGATATCTTAGCAACTGAATGTTTCAGGAACTTCAAACTGTCATCCTTGGTACCTATTTATGGGTACATAATCTTTGTCAATTTTATGGACGTCAAAGGGCATGTGACATCAGTAGCAGTCATAGTATGAAGATGTTTTGACAAGTGGACTCTGTGGTGTTACAGATAAGATGAATCATTTTTTATGGTGTTGAAATCCAAGGAATGACATCCATGTGTATGCCAGCCCACAGTTAATGTGCACTATATCACCACTGGAATTGAAACTTTTCGCAGCTAAGCATATTCTGTGCTGTTTTGAAAGATGCTCAAAGTAAGTGTCGTGAAAGTGCAATTACTCAATTATGGTTACAGTTATTAACATATCTGCCCTGCTGGCTGTCACAAAAGCTCACCTACATCACTAGCTAACAGAAGCAGAGGTAGCACTTGTGTCAGAATGTGCAACTAAATACATTTGTTTGTGATAAAGATTTTAATGCTTTTTCAAGAACTTCCGTGGAAAACACGTATGACAATAACATTTACCATTAGTTCATACATTTGTTTGTTAGGCCGCTTTGTGCCACATTTTTGTTTGTCAAACATGCGCAATTATCTCCCTAGTCCCACCTTCAAAGTCTTCATTTGATGCAACAAAGTAACTAATGCCATTTGCAGCTTTTCTGATTTGTGACAAAATTTGCAACGTCTGAGGAATGACATAGTTCATTCGAGACTTACCTTGAAATTGCATGTCCTTTTTTTTTTCTCCATGCAATTTCTCTTCAAATGAGGACATCCTTTCAGTGATTACTGCAGCAGAGTCAGTATCGACAAAGGGATTTTTCTCCCTTTTCGCTCGCTCTGATGAGACCTGAATCCCTAGACTGCGATTGACGTCAGAGCTATACGATCGCAACTCTCTTTACCTGTTCGGTAGATCTAGACAAACATTATTGCAAGAGCTTGATGCCATCTAATCGAAATGGCTGCCAAAAACAAAAACAGGCTTGAACGTGACTTTCTGCTTCATTTGTGCAAACATTTTGGCCTAGATGGCAGTTTTGTGGAGAAATGACAGGATGAGAAGTTTGAAAAACTTCTAGAGGCAGAGGTATCGGTTGTCACAAAGTATGTCTAAAGTGCAAAACAAAAGTTCACAAACATTTAAAAAAAAAAACTTAATTTTATACTAATCAAGGAAAAGTTAAAAAATGAGATGTAAATGTCATTTTAATGTACACTGTATATAACTTCAATGACAAGAGGGGCAATAGGGGTATTTTTACAGTCAGTATCTATAGGATCAAAGAAGAGAATTTGGCTTACTGGAAATTTCCTATCAAAACTACTTGGTGTAAAAGTGTTCAAAGTGCAAAACGAAAAGCACTCTTCATTTTATACCAACCAAGAAAAGTTTAAAAATGGGATGAAAATTTAAGTTCTGATATACCTATAGTGATAAGAATGTATCTACTGTCAGTTGATAAGTCCAAAAGGACTCCTTAGGTTAATAGGAGTCTCCTACCCAACCTTCATCTGAGCAATTTCCTCAACCTGCAAGGCTGCAACAAACAGTATATCAATTGCAGTCCTGTGCTCCAAATAATGACTGAATATTTCTACTATGTTGCTAATTTCTTTGACACATGTTGAACTCTGGAAACATGAAAATTTTACTTTCCCCTCTGCCTCAACCTCCACTCCCCAGCAAAAGAAAAAAGGTGCAAAAATCCCTTTCAAAGATATCTAAAGGGATGAAATGCCATAAATGTTATACTCTGTTTTCAATTTTTTGTACCTGATGTAGAATAATACAAACCTGAGGTAGCTACTAGATCAGTCACATGTTAACAACATGTTGTTGGAAGACTTTGTATAACTGGGTCATTGTTTTTCTATTCTTCTGCTCCACCCTCTCTAACCCTCACTTAGTATACAATTTGTACAGTTAATGCACCTCTCAGTATCCCGACTATTGTAAGGACAAACGGTATTTGACCAGGGATCTGTTATTTACGTAGAGATACGACGAAAACTCTAGAAAATGCTAAATACTTTAAGGTGTTACAAATACAGTAGGCTTTTGTAGTTGGCTTAAAGGTACTGTATTACTTTATTTGTCAGTTCTAGTTCAATGAAATTCACTTAGCAACATCACTTAAATCAAATAATCCTTAAGAAGCTCACTTTTAGAACAATACCTTAGTGTGTGGGTTGGTACCGCCAACACTTTAAGAGCAGGTGGCATAAAACTCAACATGACTAATTGAAATGAATGAATACAAATTTCGCCCATTTTTCTAAACAAGGTATCACATGCAAATGAGCTACAGAGGCAGAGGTGTAATTTTATGACTTCTAGATGAACAGTTTCCTTAAGTTTCCAGGAAATGTGAGATAAGGATTCTTCTCCATGTTTGATATACAACGCAATTCTTGTATTGTCGTATGCAATCCGGAGCATTGAAAAGCTAAAAAAGTTATTTCCCGGACAACTGGCAGTGCTTTGGTAGCAGGAAAAATCAACTTGTCAGACTGTAGCAGATGACATATGTTTTGTTCTCTTTCTCATCCCATATAAGTCTTAAGGAATGTCAAGAACAATACATAGGACAGATAACAGCGTGACCTTGGCGATGCAAACCTGACTTCAAAGTGTTCTGTCTCCTACAGATAGCTAATCCTGATTTGACATTGCTTTGAACAAGGTCTGACTTCATTCTAGCATAGCGCCCCCTTCTCACTTTGCAAATTTCTGAAAAAGTAGGTAGCTCTTTGGATAAATGCTTGAGGAAATTACAAAATCTTAAAAAGCAAGTAACAAAATTATCAAAGAAAATGTGAGGAATACAAGTCAAACTTTAACAATTCAGGTGTTCTATTTTATGTATCAAGAAGAAGATGTTCTTCACAAGAAATGCATACAGAATTGAAAGAAAAAGGACAAATACGTCCAATTTTCATAATGCTGTTCATCCATTATCAATCAAAGAGTGCTACCATGCTCAGGTCACTCACAATGGTTGATGCCAGATACAGTAAACTTTTCTCAAATTTCACAGTTCATCATCCAAGTTCTGATGACAATAGGGAAGATGAGTTTGCTATTGTCTTTCCTCTCCTATTGTCTATGAGGCTGAAAATTAAAACCTAGATGGGAGAATAAAGGGAGGTCAATATCTGAGCCAGACATGCTGGTAATTTGAGCTGAGAAACCAGACAGGTTGTTGGATTTTTTTTTTTTAAATTATTTACATCTTGGCAGCCCATTTGGTATCCTGTGATAATGATACAACTGTTGTTCACAAGTGAGCAAGTATTCTTTTCACAGGCTCTGCTGTTTTCTTAAAGGTCCTTGGGGTTGTCCCCGAATGTTCCAGATTTCACTACTGTGGTTGCTCTGAGGTTTACTTCACTTGATCTAACTTGACTAACAAGAGTCCTCTGATGTGATTGAATGACTTGTGTCTCAAGTCTGGTAAAAATTTACACTAAAAGTAATGTAAATGTAGACTGCAGTAGTCCTGAATTTTGCAGGTAAGTTTCAGTCTTAGAGCAAATGTAGTAATTTCATGGAAAGTGGATCCACAAGTGAATCACAAGTCAAGGTAAAGCAGATGGAGGATCAAAATAGTGATAGACACAAACTGAATATTTTACCAAACCTCCACATTTCAAGCACATCAAGATGGCAGAATTCAAGGAGGTGCTAGTCTGGTATTAAACCAGATGGTACCAGTAATGGTATCAAAGGTTACCAGTATTCTTGCCATGGTAGATGCGGGTGCATTTAGTTCACTGAGACAGGTAAGTGAGCCATAAATAACCAAACCAGATGAGTTTTGGGATATCCATACATTCACAGTCTTCAGAAGTTGTTACCACTGGACTGGTTCTTCTTTAAAGTGGGTTCCCTTTGTCCTTTGGAAGTCATGAGATGGAGAGACTTGTTGATCTTACGACACCCGTAATTTCGTAAGTATCACTGAAAACTAAGCCCTGTATCGCAACACTTTGTTGATATCAATATCACTGCCTGAATAGGAGAAGAGACAAACTGGTTCTTGTCGAAAGTTCCTCTCTTGTTTTCCAAGTCTTCAATTCATACAGGACCAGCAAAGCATTCTTTTTCTGCTGTCTGCAGCCGGCATTGGCAATCTTTTATGATATGATGCAGTATTAGAAGGGAGTAGATGGATGGAAATTGTTTTAGCACAATTCACAAGAAGTAGAAATGAAAGACTGCAAAGAATAGTACTAAGCTGAAAACAGAAGTCCTTTTTGTAAGGGGAAATCTGTGATTCAGGGACTTCAGAAAGATTTGTGTGACTTCTTGTGAAAGTCACATTCAGCCTCATTTTTTGGTTTAGATGAAATCGTAACCTTTGTGATCGTGAGGGTGTGTGTGTGTATGTATGTGTATGTCCGTTTGTGATGCCTAACTTGTAAACAAAATATCGCAAGAAAGGAAGCTTGTAGAGATCTGATATTTGGTATGTGGGTGAATCATATTAAGTACAAGAAGCATATCACTTTTGGTGAAGGTCAAAGGTCATTTGGGGTCAACAAGGGTCAAATCGTGAAACCTTGTAAACACGATATCTCAAAAGGGAAGCTTGTAGAGATCTCATAAGTAGTATGTAGGTGTACCACATTGAGTAGAAGAACCCTATTGTCTTTGGTGGAAGTCAAAGGTCATTTGGGGTCAACAATGGTCAAATAGTGAAAACATTGTAAACATGATATCTCAAAAGGGAAGCTTGTAGAGATCTCATAAGTAGTATGTAGGTGTACCACATTGAGTAGAAGAACCCTATTGTCTTTGGTGGAAGTCAAAGGTCATTTGGGGTCAACAATGGTCAAATAGTGAAAACATTGTAAACATGATATCTCAAAAGGGAAGCTTGTAGAGATCTCATAAGTAGTATGTAGGTGCATTGAGTAGAAGAACCCTATTGTTTTTGGTGGAGGTCAAAGGTCATTTGGGGTCAACAGTGGTCAAATAGTGAAAACATTGTAAACATGATATCTCAAGAAAGGAAGCTTGTGCAGATCTCATATTTAGTATGTGGATAAAACATATTAATTACAGGAAGTCTGTTGTTTTTGGTGAAGGTCAAAAGTCGTTTGGGTTTCAACAGGGGTCAAACAGTGAAAACCTTGTAGACACGATATCTCAAGATAAGAAGCTGGTACAGATCTCAAAGTTGATTTGTAGGTGCATCATGTTGAGTACAAGGAGCCTATTGATTTTGGTGAAGGTCAAAGGTCATTTGGAGTCAACAATGGTCAAATAGTCAAAAACCTTGTATACACGATATCTCTAGAAGAGAAGCTTGTAGAGATCTCATATTTAGTATGTAGGTGTGCCATATTGAGTACAAAAAGCCTATTATTTGTGGAGGTCAAAGTTCATTTGGGGTCAACAAGAGTCAAATAGTGAAAACCTTGTAAATACAATATCTTAAGGAGGGAACCTGGTTCATATCTCATATTTGGTTTGTAGGTATGCCATATTAAGCACAAGAAACCTATTGTTTTTCGGGGGATTTTAAAGCTCATTGAGATCAACAAGTCATTGGGATCAACAAGGGTCAAATAGTGAAACAGTTATAAACACCATATCTCAAGAAGGAAAACATGTACAGATCTCATATTTGATATATAGGTGTACCATATTAAGTAAAAAACCCCTATTGCCTTGGCGAAGGTCAAAGGTCATTTGGGGATCAACAGGTGTCAAACAGTGTAAACATTGTAATCATACTATCTCAAGACAGGAAACTCATATAGATCTTTTTATTTAGTATGTGGGTGTACCTAACTTAGGACAAGAAGCCTATTGTTTTTGATGGAGGTCAAAGGTTATGTGGAGTCAACAGGGGTCAAATAGTGATAACCTTGTTAACATGTTAGCTCAAGAAGAAAAACTTGCAGCAGAGATTTGATATTTGGTAGGTAGTGAAGCTCTTGGATATCTTTGTAGCATGCAGTTATGTATGTTCAGATGCATACCTACAGTATTAGTCATCAACTTAGGTCAGCAGATGTCATTGTACATCTCAATTGATGATATGATGAATTACTGTACTATTACAATAACCAAGCTTACTGCACTTACTTGCCTTAGGCAGTATGTTAGCTTCATCAAAGTATGAATTCAACGAAACCACAGTGCATTTGTGCATTCTGGTTTTTATACTTGAAGGTGCAGCATTTGACTGCAAAAACAAATTTAACATCAACAGAATGTGTGATGCCATTTTTGTACACTTAGTGAGTAATGTGTCAGTTTCTTCAACTTTGTCCTAAATTTTCAGGCTCAAAAACTTGTTACATCCAGACTTGTCAAATTCAACTCCTCATTGTTATGATATGCCCTTCACAATCCCTTCAGGCATGGTGGCCCATTTTAAGGTCAGAAGATGTGACTGGAAAAAGAAAAAGCTTAACCAATTTGTTGTCAACATAGACACGTGCACTCAGCCCCTTTTCCTTGAAAGATATGAAGAGAGATAAATCCACCTTTGAAATCTCAAAAAAAATGATTTATTGAATTGATTGAAACTTGAACAAATGCTCAGAGGATTCTTCAACTGCGATATTTCAAAGATGAACTTTTGGCCAGAAGTAGGCCTATTCCTTGAGAAATGTCTCCTTTTGTCAGTTCATTCAGCACTATTCATCTGAGGTAGTTAGCTAGACAAGTGCTTTTATACTACCATTTACCTGGGCTAGACAACTGCTAGTTCCACCACTATAAATCTGGGATAGTCAGTTAGATTAAATACTCAGGCTTTGTAGGCTCCACTGAAACCTGTGTTTGCTCCATAGGGAGCAATATATTAAGGGGAAGCAACACCACACCATACTACCATTTACCTGGGCTAGACAACTGCTTGTTCCACCCTATAAATCTGGGATAGTCAGTTAGATTAAATATACAGGCTTTAAAGGCTTGCACTGAAACCTGTGTTTGCTCCATAGGGAGCAATATGTTAAAGGGAAGCAACAGTGGCTATTTGACTCTGGCAACATGCATATTGCACACAGATATGTTAACTACTAATCATGGTGTTGCTTTGAATATTAAATGTTCAATGTTCAATACGAGACACACATTTCATATTCACTGCCATTATTTGTTTTCGACACCATAGTTTTAGATTGATAGCTGAGCGTCATCATTTCATTGATGACGTAAGGTATGAACCAGGCCGATAGCACACAAGGACATGACTGTCAGCAGCTGCTTGTAGTTCCAGACATGAAGCATTGTATACTCAGTGAAATCATCACACTGGCAAATTCTGGGATCATTGCATCATTTACGTTCATTTTAGATGACATATAAGGGGAGATGGATCCATCATCTATAGATATGTTTTTCGTTATATTTTATAACTGTCTATCAGACTAGGAAAGGTCATCAGCTTCATCTGCTTGCGTTTTTTTCCGTACAGTCATATACTGTTTGTTTCTTCTATATAGTATGTAATTTTTGTACATAAATTTCGCATGCAAACTTTGTATGTAAGTTACAAGTGTTTACATTTTGTATGTAACTTTTGAATGTCTTGTATTACAACTGAAACATACAAACAGCCAACAAAGCTGATTGATATTCAGTTTTCGTGTATCTGTTTTTGCCTCAAATTGAAGAACACTCTTAGCATCTCTTTTTTCAAGGATACGGTAGTTTTGTCACCTGTTGGTTTAGCATCTTTGTCTCTTGAAATTTGCGGATTCATACAGACTTCCTTTTACACTTTCAACATTTTGCCATCTTGTAAAACCAGTCACACCCTCGCAGTAAGTGGTGAATTGGTGTCGTATTTCTAAAAGAGTTGTTCCTGTTCTCATCAAAATGCAAAATTGACGTCATTCGTTCAATTGCTGCCGTGATGTCATGATCGTAGCTCGCAGTGTTTGGTACCCGTAGCCGATGCTGCACTTCCTCGAAAGGCTCAGCAAGAGTACTGCTTTTCGTTCAAGCTCAGGTCTCAGATAAAAGCCTTCATGTACTGGCATTTAGGGAAGCTTTCCCATGAGATATGGAATAGGACAAGACTTTGCTTAAAGGTAATTCTAATTAGCTTCTAATAAATCAGTTTAATCTCTTTAATCCCAGATGAAACCTACGTCAAAAACCAGAGGCGAAATCTTTTGATTTTCAATTGAAAGTGATCTTTAGGGGTTTGCTGTGAAATGGACTGACAGGATTACATGATGAGCTGCATTGATGCCCGTAAACACGTTTCCTTTATTATCTTTGAGTGGCATTTGGTAAGAGGAATGCCGGCTTTTTAGTTATCGAATGCCTGTGTCTCTTGTCGCTATCGTCGTGAGTAATAATTAATTCGATTATCTCCGTAATCTTTTCTCCCTGTAGGTCGCAAAGAAAGCAAATTTCTTTCAATAAAACAGTTGCTTTGGATTAAAATGTTTGTAAAATACACTCTTTCAATCTGACAAACACTGGGGGCTGTTGTGACAAACGAACTGAGGTAAAGAAAAAGTTGTGGCTAATATGCCAGTCACGTGTTCTTCTTTCTGGGTTAATTCATCGAAAGCTGATGGATGGGTGGGTGGCAAAATGGATGGATGCATCTGCGAAGGTAAAAAGTAATTAAACTCTCCCATGAAAACTTCCATACATCATTGAATCAATCACTTGTGTAGTTAAACACATGAACAGCTATAGCTCCTTTAGAAGAAGAAAGATGTGACTATGAAGTCCTGAATCTTTTGTGCTTTTCCTGGTCACAGTGCATAAAAGGCGAGACTTGTCCGGATGTCTCAGCAGATTTGCCTAATGGTGTGGTTAGTGGCTATCCTGTGAAAGTGGGATCGATGTGCCTTAAAGCTTAGGCTTAGTTTCATTCACATGTTCATAGAACAGATGTATAGGCCTGTGTGTCCTAATTTATGTTGGTTGTACCCAAAGTCCACCAACCCATTGCCATCCAGTGATCTACTGTTAAAACAGGATGTGCTGTTTGATGAGAAAAAAAATTATTATTTATCGTTAACCTTCCAATCTGTCTCTTCCATTTGATACCAACCTGGAAGACAAACATCTATGCCATGATTCTCTCTGGAAAATTTTACTTCTTCGAGTACGTGTTAGTTCTGGTAGAAAGATTGATTCAATTTTTTCTTCAAAAAAATTATTAGAACCGGATGCAAATTATTCAATCCCAAGGAAACTCTTATGCAAAAGCGTTTCTTTTGAAAATTGTCCGGATTCTCAAAATTTTCAGGGGAAAGGACATGGCACAGTAGTTTTTGTAGCTTTTCACAACTTTAAGAAGTATAGCCAGTCATTTTGGTGCACTTTTGAAAATGCAGGAATAATAGCACATCCTGCTTTACACATGCAGGAAGTTGCTATTTAACATTTACTTGTTTCAGGACTGTACGCTAAGATAAGGCTGTACCCGACAGACATGTATTGGAGGTTCTAATGGAGACTGGCTGTGGCCGAGGAAAATATCCGCTACCGGTGTGAGGTCAGGGGGTGTGCATTTGGACAAAGTCCAACAGAAAACTAGCGATTTATTTATTGAAATTTGCTTCTGTGACGTTATATTTCGACCCCTCTGTTGAAAGAAAGAAACTGAGACCAACTCTAAATTTGCTAAAATTGCATGCATTTGAAGTCCTTTTGCCTAAAGAGGCTAATTGAGTTGTTACATGAAAGTCACTTAATTTTCCTGAACCTGTCAAGTTTCCTTCAAATACTAATGACAAATGGTGAAACTGAGAGAATCCCTGTGTATATCACATACATTACGACTTTTGAAAATTTGTGACCAGACACTTTTTACATTAGTACTAATTCATATGCACACAGTCACTACAAGTTAGGGTCAACAAATCAAAAATTTTGACAGTGTTTTGTAACTATTGGATATGACACTTGACTAATATGCTAATTATAAGCATTGTCATGTGTTTGTACCCTTCAACAACCTCCTAAACTGATCGATATCAATTCAGTGAACCTCTTTGAGATTTATGAGCTAGGTCTTCTCTATGAGCAAGTGCATTTTTTTTTTATTTTTCCACAAAATTTCATCCGTAGGCTTTTTTCATTCAAACACCTGTCAACTACAGATTCTGTGTCAGATTACTGGTTTGGCCCTCAATACCAGAACAAATGTTTTACCACCGTGTACCGTGTGATTTATTGTGAGTTGTGTGGTCTTGTACGGCTACATAGTGAACATTCATGGATGCATGTTTCACCTTCCACGGCGTGCTGGTAAATGAACAATAGCATGACACTATCCTGAGCAACTCTCCTAATTGAAATTTCTGTGTATTTTTCTTTCCTTTTTTCTTCTCAATTTTGCATGTGAATTTTTGTCTCACTTGGTTCTTGGGGATTTGACCCCCTACCCCCCCTTGGCTATGCCAGAAGTATCTCTGTTTGCCACCACAGCACATGCCTGTAGCCGATAATTTGTTCTGTAGAGTCAGTCTGGTTTTCTGGTAACTGAGGGAAGAGAGAGGGAGCTCTTTTATCTCTCTTCCTCTTCAGTTAGTAAAAGTAAACCCAAAACGTTCAAGATTCAGATTTCTGCACACTGGCCGATGAGTTATGTGTAAGTGACTATAGTTGTTTCTTTCTGCTATAGTTTTGTTCATTTCACATGCATGGCTTGTGGAGGTCAAAATTCTGAAGTAACTTAACCTCCTCTACTTTGGCCGTGTATGGCTTACACCTCCCTCCCCCATACTGGCATCTAGCCTTCTTTCCTTCTAATCTTCCTAGCTCTAGCTATATCTGAAGTAAAGTCTAATAGATCAAGAAAAAATGATAGAAGTTTGGTAGTCCTGTAAGAGAGTAATTTTCCCTGTGCATCCTTTTTTGTGCAGTTTTCATTTAAGTGGACCAAGAACACACATCCTTTAAAGACTTTTGGGCAGAAACTAGGTAAAAGTGGCCATAATTTTCACCAAATTATTCCCTCTTTTGACAGAATGGCAGTTTAATTGAAATCTGCCTCACGTTTGTCATGTCCCATCTCTCTGGGAAAAATGAAAATTTAACTTTATCTTGTTGAATTTTGCTCGATTTTTCTGTCAGAATTTTGGCTTCCATTTGCTGAGCATTGTAACTTCTTCATGTGGGAACACTGAAGGATTGTCTGAAGCACATAGGTTGAAAGTCTGTCAGTATATGTTTATCATGGTTTTATCTGTAATGCTCATAAAATGTGGTTCAAATGTGTTTTATTTCATTTTCTTGAGGTTCTCATTCATTCTTAGAGGTCAATATAAACAGGGTTGAGACTTGCAAGCAGTGGTCTTTTGAGATTAGGCAGTTTATCCATGTCCTGTAAACATTTCATTTGTTAGTCCACAGACCTGAACCTCAACTTCAGGTAGACTCAGCTTATGTGGATCATGTGCCAGCAACATATATAGTTCCTGTTCAGAATGATTACTGCAATTAGTATAATGTCAAACAAAATATGGTTTTAGCTAAAAAGATTCTGAAGGGCATTCATAGAACTTTGTCAGTGCAAGGTAAAATCTGTCTGGAGGGGGTATCTTATTCCACTGGAATTTTTTGCAGGTAGATATGCTGAGATGGCAAAAGTTTACAATTTGTCTCTTATTTTTGAGCTAAATTTGGCAAGAGTATGTATTTCCATGAAGTTTCCATCAGAATTTTTCCATGGAATTTGAATCTTCATTGAATTTTGTGCTGGCTGGTACAGCAGTCTTGTGATTTGCACTTTATGTCAGTTGGCAACTCTCAGTCCCGCGACACCCGACTGTTGCCAGGCAACGCTACTGTAGAACCCTGATGATAGGTATAGTACATGCACCATTGCCGTACTCCCCACAGGATTTAAAAACCAGCAGGGTTCATGGCATTTCAAAGCTTTATAATAGTAACTTAACATATAGTTCACTTTTTTATCAGTGGTACAGTTACATTTATATTGTGATAAACCTAAATAGGCCCTTCATGTTACATCAAATTTGCCCATAAAATATCTAATAATTGCAACAAACTTGTATAGAACCCAAACATGTTTCCTTCACATTTAGACCGCATTGTAATAGAAATTTAGGTAGTTTTAATTAAATCTCTCAAGGCACGTAATGCTTACATAGTATGCAGCAATAATGAGTGTACATGCCACATGCCACACATTCATCAGTAAAACAATTGAGTGTCACATTTAGTTACAGATGCTAATCAAATGCAGTGCACAAGTTGAATGTAAAACTAGGTTGCAATATTTACATCATTTGAAGCATTCTCTCTTAAACGGAAACTGCTTGGATATGTCAACTAAAAGAAAAAAGAGGAAGAAGGGGAAAAAAGAGTTTTAACTGACTCAATGTAATTTTAGCTTTAGGTTCTTCATTGTTCGGCATGATGGAACCAATAGACAGTACATTCATGCTTTGGTATATATATATATCACAGTACAAAACATAGCTGTGCTTTCAGAAAGAATTTGCCTGAGGTATTTTGGAGTAGGTTGCTTTATTGGCAAATTTCACAAAATCTAAAAACTAGGACATGCTTTGCCTGTAGTACTAACATAGTTTTGTTCAATTTGCATTGGTTACTGCTTACATGTACCTCCACTGAAATGTGAGAGGTTACGTTAATGCAATTATATAATAATATAGTTTAGGAACTACTGAATTTGTTTTTTATTTTGTGGGATGTATTGAAAGATTTAAACAATATCGCAACATGATAGTCCATATCAAACGCAACACATCTCTTGCACGTCTCTCTCCGTTTCAGGATATGAGATACGAAAATATGTCAGTTTTCCACACTTTATGATTAAAAGAAAGGATTCACTCCATTCATTGATTTTGAGAGATACTGAAAGTGTGGCTGAGAACAAACACTTGCTTCATTACAGTGCAAAGATGACATCACGATCGTTCAATCTGAGGTCTGTCTCGCTACAGTACAGTTACTCTTCATTTGTGCAAAGAAATAACTTTGTTCATCACCTTGAACATTTCTGTTTAAACCAGCTTTGCTTGTAGATCCATCTGTGAGAAATTTCTTTCTTGAAAAGTATGCCACCGTCCTGCCTTTTGTGAATAGTCTGTCATTCAGTGTCTATAAGCATTGGTTTTGAAAGAATGATTAATTTTCTGTAAAGCAATGCCATTACTTCCCTTTAAATGATATTCTACGTAAGAGGTGTTGTTCTGTGTTAGAGGTGCTGTTCTGTGCTGGAAATGCTGTTTTGCATTAGAGGCAGTGTTGCATTAAAGGTGTCATTCTGCACTTGAAGTGCCATTCTGATTTTGAGGTGCTATTGTGCCATAGACATGCTGTTCTGCCTTCAAGGTGCTGTGTGGCCCTGGAGGTGCTATTCTGCATAAGAGGTGCTGTTCTGATGTGGAGGTGCTGTTCTGATGTGGAGGTGCTATTTTGAACTGAAGTTGGTATTCAGAGGTGCTGTTCTGCCCTAGAGGTCTTGTTCTGCAATTAGAGGTGTTGTTCTGCATAAGGGGTGCTATTCTGCATTAGAGGTGCTGTTCTGACCTGAAGGTGCTGTTCTGCCCAGAAGGTGCTATTCTGCACTTCCTTCCTGTAACATTACATCCAAAGTTACAGGTACGACAGATATTGCTGTGTCATCTCACACAAGATCCCATAAATACCTTATGCTGCGATAAGTTTTCCATCAACATTATCTTGGTTAATGTGAGTAATGGGACTCTTCTGCCTCCCTAAGTCAGTCTGTTTCTCCAGGACCCACGGATCATAAGATGACAGTGAAATCACAGACATCTTTCCAGGTTTTTTCTTTTCTACTCTACATCGTGCCGTTTGATTGATCTGTTGTGCCATGTTCTTCCGCCATTTGGACAGCTTTAGACGTCGAATCACCAATACTGTTTCACTGTTGGCTTTTACCTCAGAGTCGATGACTAGCGTGACTCTGACAGCATTTTAGTGCCTTGAAATGTCTCTGTGTTTTTGCTCATATGGGAATGTTTCATGCATATATAGATGTTCGGTGTACACTCAATAACTGTGTGAGTCACTATATGCAAATGTGGTACATTTTCTAGTAGAGTGGGCCCCTCGTGCCCAAACACGTAACAAAATCTTCGGATTTCATTCACCACTGATGAATTTAAAAATTTCTCTTCCCGACTATTCTAAGTCTCTTTCTCATATTTTAAGAAAATACCTTATCAATTTACAATTAAAAGGGAAGTGATGGTATGATGGTTATGATTATATATATGATGGTTATATGATGATTCTATTGGAAACAAAAAATTTTGTGTTGTCTCTGGTCCATCTCAACCAAAAAAAAGTTAAAGGATTATCGCTTACTGTCATTGGTAAAAAAATTTAACTTGGTTTGAAATTTTCATACCTTTATGTCAATCCTTTTTAAGAATCAGTTTGATTGGACAAATGAAACCCTTGACATTTTGACTTTGAATCGGAAATATTTAATGTTACAAAACCCTTAAACCTGTTTACAGTACACACAATTAGTGCAACCACATCACCTCAAAGGCCAATTCAGAGAAAAAAGTGCTGTGCGTGATTTAAACATTCCAGTGTATCTGCAGATATAGTTTAGTCTGATGAGACGGTTCCTTACTCTGGTCCGTTGGCCGGCAGTGCAATGGTCATCTGAGACATTGCACCCAAACCTACGCTTAATTTTAAACAAACCCGGAAAGAAAATGACAGAAGCAGATTTGCTCTCTTTTTTGTTATGGAGGATTTGTCATGCTTACATGCATATTTTGTGTTATTTAAACTCCCACATTGAGGAACTGGATCTTCAGCACAACTTTGATCTTAATTTAAAGTCACACATTGAGGCTTTGTATCATTGAGGCTCAACATGAAAGTGTCATTGAACCCATCCATGTCATGTTAAAATGTTTAAATTGCATGATGAATAGGAAGGGAACAAATCTTTGAGTAAACAGTTGTGCAAATGTGATGGCATGCGATATGCTAAATGTGATAGCATGCATTTATGTGGTGAATTGAATTTGCAGAGCTGGTATTCTCCAATACTGGCAGAATGATTTTAAAAATTGCATTCCTCTCATCACACAAATGAGAGCCTTTACTTTGTGATAGCTACATTCTCAGTTTCACTCAAATTTTTTTTCTGACTATATTTTATCATATGGTTGCATCTGTTGTGACTTAAGTAGAAACCCGCAGCTTTAATTGAATTCCCAGCTGCAGGCAATGGGAATTTCAGAGGGTGGCAGAGTTGAATCGGTTTACCTCTGCCTGAGTTCTCAGGTGAATCTTTCTTACATCATTCAAGTACATCATTTTTACAGTGTAACGAAAGGATCCATGACCTATTGTTAATATGGACGTGAAATGTGCAGGTGGATCTTCCCTTTACCTCTCGTGACCCTCATGCAGTCTTGGTATCAGCCCAAGGATTGTACTGAGAAAGCCTTTGCATTTTTTTCAGCCTATATGTAGAGCAAACTGCAATATTTAACATATAAGTTTCAGAACTTAGTGCAGATAATTAAATTAATTACAGGATAGCAAATGTGACTTGCATCTATAACTTGCATCTATAAGCCAATCCTGTACTGTTCCTGTTAACTTCCGTAAGGGTAGGCTCATCATATTTCTCTAAGCTAGAAGTGAGACATAAATTTTCTAGACTCACGTGAGGAGATATCATCTTTTCTAAAGTCCCAAGACATCACTAATTATCTCATCGGCCTATTGGGGCTAAGATGAGATATTGTAGTCACTTGGCTAGTGAAGCTATATATTGTACTATGCACCCGTGGGAGAACGGTTGCCATGGAAACGCTTGGAGTGGATGAGTAGCGACACCCCAGGGGTACCACATGGTAGAGTGACCATGGGTACAGGATGGTCCTGTTGGGTGGTATAAATGAAAACGTGTACGTGCCAATGTGTGTGCGTGTGCCCTTGTTTTCGGGTGGGATCGAGGACCGAAACAATAGATTTAAGGTCCTCTGTAGAAAATTCAATAGATTTCTCCGGTCTTCTCAAGATTAACAATAGACAGTCTATTGTTAAGGCTAGGGTTGAGGAAGAAAAAACAAAAGAAAGCACAATGAGGTCCTCGGAATTAATGGAAAACAAAGTTGTGTGTGTGCGTGGGTGTGTGTGTGTGCGTGGTTTTCCAGAATAGTTTGAAAAGTATATGAGCGATTAAGTTTAAACTTGGTAAGGTTGTGCATGATGCCAATATGTCCAAGATGTATTAGTTGTATGGTAAATCTAGTGAAATTTGCTGATATTTGAAAAAAAAAGCCAGTTTTGCCCTAAAATTTGTATTTCCAGCATATCTGGAGAACTGTTAGACCAATGAACTTAAATTTTTGTAAGTACTTACCTGAGAACACATTGTTCAACATAATATTATTGTAATGATAAATCCGGTGAATTTTGCTGATTGAACAAAAAAGCCAATTTTGCCCCAAAATTTGTATTTCCAGCATATCTTGAGAATTATTAGACCAATTAACTTGAAGTTTTGTTAGGACTTACCTGAAAACACATTGTTCAACATAATACTACTGTAATGGTAAATCCAGTGAAATTTGCTGATTTTGGAGCAAAAAAAAGCCAATTTTGTCCCGAAATGGGTATTTCCAGCATATCTTGAGATGTATTTGAGCATTTAATGCAAAATTTTGCAAGGACTGACTTAAAAATGTAATATTCAAGGTATATCACTTTTGTATTGAAGAGAGTGAAATTTGCTGGTTTTTTTAGGAAAAAAAGCCAATTTTCCCCCCAAATTTGTATTTTCACCATATCTTAAGCATTATACGCAAACTTTTAACGTAAAAAACTTAGAGCCATCATCTGGGTCAATAAACATCACCTTTTTAACTTTAACTGGCCTCTGTGGATCATGTCTTTTATGAGAACATTATTTTTAAGTCAAACAATAATTTTAGCAGAACCAGGTTCTACACAGGTAAATAGGAGATTTATGTGCAATACCCATAGAGGAATGCTCTTTTATCCTGCCCCTAACTCTAACCACTAAGCCTCACCTACATGGAATAACCCAATGTTATAATTGTGTTATGTAGCGTAATATGCACAGATACTTTTGCGCCATTAGTTATCGTTATTTGAGCCTAGTAACACCAGGCTATAACCTTAAGTTTGCTACCTTACAGTAGATATCAGTATTGAGATGCTTACCACCATTTTATGCTTGAAGAATAGTTGCCACTCATTTACAACCAGTTCCCGAACTAGGTCTCTGTGAGATGTGGTTGCAGTAAACTATTACAAATCCCTGTGTGCATGCCCTGTATTGAAATCAATGTATGTTGACAATGAGATACGCAACTCTGTGGATTGCCCTCTTGTTTTTTTCTTGGAGGGGGGGGATTATTGTGAGCCATGTTGCTTAAGGGAAGTGCTCAATTTATCATGAAGATATGGCAATTTAAGCAACATACTATATTAAAGCAAATTAATTTTTACTGCATGGGTATTTGAAAAAACATTTAATTGTGAAATGAATTAATTAAATGGATTTGGATTTATTAAAAGTGAAGTATATATTATTTTGCCAGGACAATACACACAGTATGAAGATTTAACTTTAAAATCTTTCATGTCTTTTTCTCTTACAGACACTGACCTTTGACCTTCCTCTGATGTATCTACTTTTCCCGTAAATGGAGTACAGTGTGCCATTTATATGAGATGATTCTTCAAAGAAAATCTGTCTTTGAATACAGGTTTGATTAAGAAGATGTAAAAATGGGATGTGAAAGGGTTTAAGTTCAAAGGATACCTTATCTACCAGAACTTCGCAGAACATGATACAGTTCAAATGATAATTTAAGATTGTATCATGTTGGCAATGTCTGCATGAGTGAACTCTGCAGAATTAGTTGCAATGCAAGTTTTTTTCACAAGAGAAATTTAAAAAAGCCTTTTTAAGTTCATCAGGTGGTTTTCTTACAGAATTTTAGAATTAAATCAGCAGGGGAAGAAAATTGTCCAAGTCTGGAAATCTTGCTTAAACACAGGTGTACCTATTTAATAAGGGGTGCAGCAACCTATTCTTAAACTTGGTTCATAGATGTGTTAATTCAGATTGTACTTGTAGGCACATACTTATTTATACCAGGGATATATAGTCACATCTGAATTAACTCACCCTACCGAGTTTTGGGGAAACCGGGAAAGAGAGACTTGTCTCACTGGTCCGAGTTAAGGTTACGAATTCTGTATCAAGTCACCTTTGGTTAAAATGCATAGCAGTTAAAAATCCAGAGAGACTTGTGATATGCCAAGTAATGGACATTGAATTGGTGACATGCGTGTCTCATGTTAACCAGTGACTGCAGATAAATTGCATCATGAGGGAATCATTTCACGGTCATTGATTGGTTGTGTTTTTGTAAACCTTGACCAGTATGGATGGGGAAATCGACAAGCCAGACAACTCTAAATTCTCCCCACCCAGTGTCCCCCTTTACATTGGTCAAAACTCTGACTGTTTCATCATTATTGGTCTGGTCTGTGTGGAACGTAAGTGTTGTAATGAAGATAAACATTTGGAGCCATGCATGCCCAATTCGCTGGTCTCTATCCATCTCCAGGAATTGGGGATTTTATCCTGCAGCTCATTTATTGGGCCCTGCAGTCTACAGTGGCTCAAATAATTCAAGACCCACGGTGAACCTCATCCTGCACAGTTATCTGGCATGTGAAGACTTTACACTAAAATGTCAGGCAGTTGTTTTGTCTTTGGAAGATGAGAATCGGTAGCACGTGCCTTGAGCCATGCGGACTTCCATTCTGACAATTAGGAGCATGAAGCATTGCACACAACTTTCCCAACAACTATGAAGTGCAGCAGTGAGATTTTTGTGAACAGGAGAATGCAACGATTCAGAGAAAAAAAGAAACAGAAGTGTATGACATAAAACTTAAAAAATGAATGAAAAAAATTGTTGAAATGCACAGGACATTCCTGAGCTGAGATGTAAACTGTTTGAAGTTTATTCACTCAATTTCAAATGTTAGATTGTGCCATCGTTTGTGATTTCATTCTTGTAGTTCTCAAATTACTTGTGTTATCTTTATTTTTTTGGAAAGCCCATTGCACCATCAATGTGATCACCGTCTTTCATTTATGGGGTGCCTTCACGAGTTCTCTTCATGCAAGATGCCATGCAAGAAAACTTTGCAAGGTTACATAAACTTCACAAGTTTCAAAGCAAAGAAAAGCAGGTAACTATGAGTTGTACAAGAAGGACATCACAATTATCTACCATTTGACTGAATATCTTGTAACATTTTATATCTCAGCAAAAGAACAAACTATGAAGATGGGAGTTGGATCCATAGGATTAATTTTCCAACATCTAAAACATATTTTCTTGTAGTTCTAGCCTTAAGGTGCACTTTAAACTGAAAGTTTTGTTGCTAAGGAGGAAAGAATCATGACTAAGGTAAAATGCTCAATTCAATTCCTGGCATGGATGCATTACACGAACCGAAGCAATATAAAGATGTAAGGTGAGAGGTATGCTGCTATGCGCCACCCATTCTTATTTGCAAGATTTTTCTCGGTTTTACCCTAGTCGTTCCCTTTGCAGACGAAGCAATCCTGCAAGTATTCATTTCTTGACTGGAACTAAGGAATGAGATGTTTCTCGTAAAACTCTCCAAGAAGATTAAAGTTTACAAGTGGTAGGGATGACACTTGACTTTGTCATCATCTGAGTAAAGTGTTTAGAAGTATTATCAGCTAGAGTAACTTGAACTGCCTTTGTTAATAAATATCAGATGCATTCGGCAAGTATACCAGCATGGTGTGACAATGTCGACATCACACCAGTGGAAGATAATTTAAAAATCTCGCGTTACGAAAGGAGAGTAGCAGAGAGTATCAGAAGTGACATGTGAGAACAACTTTTCTTCATCTTGAAGTTGACAGAAATAATTTTAGGTGGGTCTCATTTTCAAAAGGGCAAAAGGAAACCAAGCAAATAATTTGAATTTTTCTCACAAAACATGAGAGAAATTCTCTCATATTTCTCTACCATCATCATGTACAAGCATTTGGGATTACAAAATCAAAGTCACTGTCACACAGATTGCATGGAATTTGATACATCTCAGAAATAAAAGAAGACAGAAAAAAAAGTAATTTGTTTGAATTTCTCATCTTTCATTTCAACATGTTGCATTTTTTCCTTCCTGGGAGATATATTCAGTATCTTTCATGTTTGGAATTTATGTATTTGAATGTGTCCATGCTGACATTGTGATTTCAGCCATGAAGTTATTCTGTAGCTTGTATGTTCAATGCAGGTTGTCTTTCCCAATTTTACTCATTTTTCTTTCTATCATCTATTTTTCACCCTATAGGTTCTGTGTACTGTGTGTATTCAACTTGTATGTTAAAACACTTTGTTCAAGCCTTGCAAGCATTGATCTTTCCAAAATATAGGACTATGATTTTGGTGTGTTTACCTGCTCTGCAACAATCTTCTCTTGTAAACTGAAACCTTAGGGAAAAGTAAAAAAGTGATTATATAAAACTACAGTGAAAAATCAAACTTGTGAGGTCCGAAGCCATAGCTTAAATATAATTAAAGGGTCTACAGGAAGTGAAGCAGTGTAAAGCATCGATGTTTATGCTCAGAAAATGATATTCACAATCAGTCGTAATCTAGAATCATTTTCGGTTACAAATACCTCAGTCGATTTACCCTCCCCAAAGATATTAACCTACCTCCAGGAAGATTTGACTCTCCCGTTAAAACAATGACTTACATGTGGAATGGCTCCTACTGTTGATTGGTACAAAAAAGCTGAGAATTTACTGTGTAATCTTTCGTATGTGTGATGTCGTGCTTGCATTACGTACAGAAAAGTAATATGGTAAAGCAGGAGACGGTGTAGAAAGCTAGTAGAGATTGGCCACCGTAAAAAAGCTAACATGTCGCTAATTCCTCTGTGAAGCTAAAAGGTGCTGTATCGTATAGTGTAACATGTTTGCACATATCAAACTGAAGGATTGTCGGTATCTTTCTATAGATAGAATATCCTTGCCCTCCCTGAGCATGACTGTTCGTCCTCTCACCTCCACTGTCCCCAGTAATGGCCGGTAACCGTGACACTGCTCCTCAAATTTATCCAAATCAGCGGAATATGCAGGATGGATGCCAAACTCAAAATGGAAGTGTGACAGAAAGGAAGCTAAAAATAGTCCACCAAATTTGTAAAACCGACATCAGTCATTTGCTGTTCGTGATGTCGCTGTAGGAGCAATCTCAATCAATCTTAACATTGAAGGTGCCTCATTATGGAGCATGTTTACCACTCTTATGTTACATAAATGTTGTATCTGATCAAGGTTCACGTTTTACTCCAAAATGTTCCTGTTCTTTATACGCCTCACTGATACACATCTGCGTCGGAATAAATTGAATGGACATATAGGACGGTATATTCTGCTTGATATTTGCACCAACGAATTTGAAAGAATTAAATTTGACAAGATCATGACATACCTGTTACGCCATTAGTGCGGATTTACTACTTCCTTTATTTTAGCTCAGTTTATGCCTAAAATTTTTAAAACTTACAACAAAGTTTATATTCTGACTTTAAAAAACAAAATATTAATCGTCATATTTACACTGAAGTATCTTCTGAAACACAAACAGGTACTGAGGATTCTGATTGTTAAAAAGGTGTGAAAGTTGTCTCTAAAAAGTTACAGTGAATGAGAAGCATTAAATAACGTACTCTTTTGCAACCTCACTAATATTGTACACAGTTTTTAGGGGATCAGTGGACGAAAGGTGAATGTAACTGTGAACTTTAAGTAGACTTAACACTTTGTGAAAAGCTGGGGATGCTTTCTCTACAAGCAGCATCATTTGTACCATTTTGCTTGTAACTGGCTCAGAAATCACGTATGGAGTTCAGACAAATGTTGCCTATCGTTACAGCTGCGATGGCTATGGGCTGCATACAGTAGATGCCTTGTTAAGTTGTCTTTGAGAAGCTCATATGCAGCTATACTAACCAAAATGATGTAAAAGTTTCTCCCAGTGTCATACTATTTGAGTTTTGGATCTGGTAAAGTGTTGTTTTTAGTGAATATTATCATAGACTGTCATCTAGCTGTATTTAAAATATATACATGTACATATGTAATTATTAAACTCAGGATTGAATATGGGATAGCTCCCTCATCTGAGCAGCCTGCTCAAAAGTACAAGTTGACTGGAGTGGAGTTTGAATGAAATATCCCTGAGTTAAAGATATCTGCTTTCCTTGTTCAGTTCTTGCACTCCATGGGGTCATTTTAGCATATCTAGCATCTAGCCAATCTCGGGCCTCCTTGTGTAGGATTAGTTCTTATTTTCAGTCGTTTGTTTTTAGCCATGCTGTTATTAAAGCTGATGGTCTGTGACCAAAGGCTGATGATGTTCCTACTGATGGCGAGGATGTCTTCAGGATTCGTATATCAACTTCAAGGAATCCAGAAGCAAAACCAACAAGTAAACGGTAAAAAATTCATTCAAGCTTGGTCACCACACTACAGGTTTCATTGATTTATGGAGGTGTGCCAAAGTATCATTTTGGAAATATGTGTTCTTTTATCATTTTGTTTTGTTCATGTCTTTCTCACTATTGACATACATTTCTATAGAATGGAATGTCAGTACAAACTGTAAGTTGAAAGTCATGAGGCTAAATTGTCAGATTAGTACTTCCTTGTAATGAAAGAACAGTAAGAAAAAATAAGAAAGGTGCACTTCTCGGATTTTACCAAAAGATAATTCCAGGTTGAGAACACAGAGAACGTCTTTTAGCAAGGGAAAAGGAAGTGTCATATGGCCGTGTAAACTATTGTTATTGAAGAAAAAAGAATCTGTAAGCCTAATTTTCAGACAGCCTGTTTTTGTTTTTTTTTAAACTATACAAAGCAAACAAGCATGTATTAGTTTTGATACTTGGCAACATTTATATTTTAGAATAAGGGAGAAAGGGTCAATCATTGGCCGGAGGAAAAAGCGTGAGAAAGCTCCCCTTTCCTATAGTATTCATGTAAAGATTTTTTTGTCATGTATCTGATGAAATGTAAACAAGCAAACATTGCAAGCTCTAAATGGAAGTGGTGACTATGAAGCCATGGGGCTTAATTAGGAGATATTACAGTATTTCCTTGTAAACAGAGAATAGTGAGAAAATATAAAAACGGAAAACTGATCAAATTTTGCCTAAACCATAAGTGTAGATTGGAGGCTGAGAACTTGAGATCCCATCTGTTCACATGGGAGATGGAAAAGTGTCGTATAACACAGAAATTATTGTTATTACTGTGAAAGATATCTGTGATTCTAAATTTCAGATGGCCTGTTTGGACTACACTAAATAAACATGCAAATGTTTGTTTGGTTAATTGGGTTAATTGATTGTGTAAAATTAAGTTGGGTGAGATCATTGACACCAGCAGGAAGGGAAAAAAAATTGAGGCAGCTCTCTTCAGTTGCATTAAAATACACTTGGGATCTGAATTGCTGTCCTACTGGCAAACAAGCAAAACTAATTGCCATTTTTCCCCTCTGCTATTAAGTAAAACTATGCATCAATATTGTCAAAAGTAGGTCAAAGATTGTTTCAGTCTTTGGCAAAATTTGTGGCTCCCTGACCCAAATAATTTTTCAGAGGGCAGGTGTAAGACAGAGCTTAAGAAGAATGTTTCTCCTTTTGTGGTAATGTGCTATGTCACCTATGCTCCTCACAACTCATGCACATGCACTCTACCTTGTCTTGTGAATTGAACACTGCCCTCTGTTTCACTTCCTCCTCATTGCACCCTCTTAAGCATCAGCTACAAGTTATGCATTAATGTTAGATTAGTGTGTTTGGATTTGGATTCAGTCATTAGGCAGATAAAATTCTACACTTTCTCACAAACAATGCAGAACTGTTCGCTTTTCAAATGTTGTCTGAAGATATATGAAACTAAAACATTATTTTAAGGATGGGAGAAAACTGGGGAAAACTGTTAACATACTGAAAGCTTTGCTCTTTTTTTTTAAGTCTTCTCTGTTGCATCGTAGCATTCACTTTTTGTGTTTGATTAGACTGAGTTTACGAACCAAACACTCCCAGTCAATAGTTGAAGGAAATCAGCTGGGAATGATACACTTGGCATTAGTTACACTATGCTCCAAAGAAAATGTGAAACTTGTCCCTCATGTTAGTTCTTGTTTGTTTGAAATCAAAGGAGGAAGCAAAAAACAACAAGAAAGGGAACAAGGAGAAATCTTCTCTCCATAGAACGAGGAGAGAATTGTAAATGGATTGATCAACGTACAACTCTCGAGAGTTTCTCCGAAAGCGTCCTCCAAAAATCAGGCCGCATCATGCAAGGTTTATCGACGTAAAAATATTGTCACCTCAGCCGGCGAGAGAGTGGGAAAAGCACTGCATGCAGAAGTAGGACAACTAGCCCCAGGAAACACATGAGACGTATAACACAGAGAAAGAGTCTGGGTCCCTCTAGACTTATTGAAATTAATGTAATGGATGTAGAGCGTTTATGGGAGGGGAGGAGATAATTTGGGGGCAGCCTCTAACCCATGCATCGACGAGCGACGTGTCTTGAAAATCAAATTACCAAAGAGAGGAAACACACAGTGCGGTGCATTTTTGATAAGCTCAAAGTTGTGGGATGCAACAAATCACCAACCACGTGAAAAAAATTTCTTCTTCTGCTTTCAAAGTTTTTATGACTGTTAGACAACAAGGTTAGAGGGGAAAATGTACCTCTCCCAGAAGTGTCAAGAGCCTTTGATATCACAGTGTATGGTGATAATGGCGTTAGATTGACAATGGAAAATGTCTCGATTTTGCAAGGATCAAGGTGGGTATGACCAAATCCACCTCAGTAATGAAATACAATCGATGGATGAATGAAGTTAATGCCGATTTGCAGCTGCTGTCCTCAGCAGATAAAAGGAAATCACAGATGAAGAAGTAGAGGGTCAGGAAATAGATCAGAATCCATTATACATTTCATCACACAAGATGAGGCTGCCATCCCAATCGAGGCAAGAAAAGACATATTCATATATTTTGTCATCAACTATTTTTAACATAAGTCTGTGGCATTTTACCACTGCCATGTTTGTCAGGAAGACATGTCTTCATTCTCAGAAGCTGTATTGCTCAAAGTCAATGTCTTAATTACCAAGATGACACCTTTGAGATGGTGCTTTTATATAAAACTCTTCTCAACCAGGGAGGAATTTTCCAGCACATTTCAAGGTATCTATTGGAGAATGGAATCCCTTCTTTCCATTTTGTCAATGGACGTATACTCTCTCTCTATCTCCATCAATCCATGTAAGGTGCAGATTCCATCGATCTGAGAGTGACGCCATCAGCATTTACAACAACGTCATTGCCAGCTCACATGTAAACCTGGTGCCTTGGCCTCTTTGAAGGTTAGCTGGCCCAGTTTGTTGCCACGGTTACATAATATAGAAATCTCAAGATGTTGCTACAGTTAAAGAATGTCACATTCATGTCTTCATGTGCAGCACGTCAAAGATCTCGTGAGTCTCTTGGCCTTGGGATCGAGTTCCGCCTCGAGTAAGAGGATGCTTATCATATGATGCTGTTTGACGTTGAGAGAAAGGTTTATAATATATGTTGATGAATGCTTAATACTCATACCCCATGCTACAATAACCAGTGACTGTGTGATGGATGGACTTAGGACAATCCTTGAGTATCCTCATTTTCTCAACAATTACTTTAGCAGAGCCCTGTAAATCTGACCAAGGATTTTAGATGTTTGTCTGATTGTGTGCTCAGTGCATGTGTATACCATCAGTACTCTTGGGGCAGTTTGTTTGGACAGTTGAAATTAGCCAAGTATCAAATGCATTCAGTGGATTAAGCTAAGCTAATAGTGGATTATTTGACCGTGACATTCATGAACTGCCACCGGCTGTCCCGAGATAAGTGAATGACTTTTCCAATCGGCACTATATTTTAATAATGAAAAAAACCCTCAGATGAAATAGCATTGACAGTTGCAAAAGTGTTCCAAACAGAGAGACTAGAATTTAAGTTTTTGTAAGCAGATTCTCCAACATTTGGATGCATAGTTCATCAGAAAAACTCGGGAATATTGCCATTTCCTGCAGTATACGAATCGAATGTTATTGTGTCCTCCATGCCTACCAATGAAATGATGGCGCTCTGCTTAGATTGTCTTGCCAGCACTTTTGAGGCAGAACCCAGATATATACTTTCATCTCTTCCTTTACCTACCTACAAATTTCCATTCAAATAGAAATATTACTGTCCTTACACAATTTCATTAACAGATTAGGTTAAAAAGGTGAGGCAAAACCACCCAAACAGGACCAACTTTTGGCATTAAACATTTGCCCATCTCCAAGAATTGAGCAAATTAGGTGTTCTGAAGATTTGTGTATTGTTATTGTTTTTCTGTCAGTTCAATACCTGAGTATACAACAATGTGAAAGTTACTTTAGAAAGGTTCACAGTAAAAGGTGAAAAGTGCAGAATTCATCAAAGGCAAGACATTTGAATTTTAGAAGTTGATTAAGATGTAAGTAAAATTACAACGCCAGATCATACCTGCAGGGATACTGTGCAGTTTGTAGAGCAGCCAATTGTAATTACTTCACATCACCCAACGAGAAAAACACAAGGGAAGAAAAAACATGCTGTTCGATAGTTCAGTTAAAGGCAGAAGTGTAAGAAATCAGTGGGAGACATCTTGCAGTCAGAGGAGTGTTATGAAAATAATTAATGATTCCCAGCATGCTCGAATGCTAATAGGTTTGAATGTATGAATATCACAGGGGTCCAGTTAAAGTAAAACAACACAAGCAAACTTAAAGGGAAAAAGGAGTTTATGGTTACCAAATCTTTAGTCAATTTGTTTCTGATGACCTTTTTTTTTTAAGTGCTCAGGGTGATTTATCCTTGCATGAATCCGTGCAAATAGTCCAAGTTTCCTTTTTTTTTGTTTTTTTTAATCATTTTAATCTTGTTATCTTACATAGTGCTTTAAGATATTTTCAGAAAATGCTTTGTATAAACTTGTGATGTAAGTATCATTATTATTCTTTGTGCAACAGCTGCTGCTGCTGCAAGGGGTGGCACATAAACAAAAAACCAAAAGGGTGAAAGGAATTTGACCCTTTAGTGCTGACCTCCTTTCCTTTAGAGAGATTCTTCCTAGCCGTTACAGCTTTTCATTTTGCTGGTAACAATAAAGTGTTTTGTTTGAAAAGTGTCACATTGTAGGTGTGTCACACACTGGAAAACATTGGAAAAGAATTTCCAGATTTTATGATGATTGACTTTGTGGAACTTTTGTTGGGTACACTGAAGTACAGGCCCTTCACTGGTTGTACCAGCATCTTGGTATCTCAAGTTCATGAACAAGAGTGTATCAAATCTTGGTTGACCTTCAGAAAGGGGGCTACAGTCAGTTCAAAATTAATTGCTTATCTGTACAAGTAAGTAAGCTTCTATTGTCGTTGGTTTAAAATGTCAAACTGGGCGTGGCGGACATTTATTTTCCAATGTGTGAGGTGACATGGGATCTGCTGAAGGTCATCACAGCAGCCTGTAACATCTACATATGACATGTTATTATCAAAGCAAAAGAACAGATAAAGAAGCACTGTATGGTCCTTGCCAACCTTCTTACAAAACATTGTGCATTTTGCTGCCATTTTACAGGTTATAGATTCTCTCGACAAAATTATTAGTTTCTTCCAATCTTTGGTTGACTTGTTCGAACATTCTGTTAGTTTGGACTTCAAATAAGAAGCCACATTACACTACATATTCTGTTCTGAAAAGCCTGCAGAATATTTTGTATCAAGCAGTATCCCTCTCTCCTTGAGAAACCGAATAACCGAAAGTACGTACTTCACTGCATGGCAAACGTAAAGAGAACTGACAGTGTTGGTAGCATTAGCATTTACTCCACAGTAATATGATAACTTGAACCCACAATAAAGTCAGTAATTTTTGAAGTAATTGCTTTGTTGCAAAGTAGCTTTTACCAGTTTGGAGATTCAGTCTTCTTTAGCACTGTGCCTGATGTTCACCAGGCAAAATGCCGAAGAACACAAATGGTTGATTGCTGCAATTGCATGGCCGTACTTAAGAGCTGTAAAAGTTGGTGTTTTTCCCCAAGATGTTTTACCCTGAGTTCGGCAAAAGTGAAAGAGGATTTTGCCACCTGCTCATGTGTCCCAACATTAATGTATTTACTTACTTTCAAACCAAACCCATGGCACTGCAAGATAAAGTTAATTAAAGTCGATTCCTAGAGCACCTGGTCTCATTGGTTTTACATTACCCCTGCGTTCGATCCGATGCAAATGTAATTAAGAATCTTGTTTCATCCCATCTCTAAATTCACTTCTCAGTGATCCAGAGCCGCCTTCCTTTTCGTTTAAAAAATGCACCGCATCAGTTTCCCTAATTTCATTGTGATTATCGTCAATTTTCACTTTCCCTAGCTTTTAGTTTGTGAAATCGCCGCTTGATTTCGATTACAGGCCATCATCGTAGATGTGTTGTGCGTCATTATCATCTTCTCTCCTGTTGTGGTTGTGGATGTGTGAATGCCCTCTCATGGAATTGGCTTTCAGATGTCTTCTTCACCAACAATTCCTTTTTCTCCCTCCCCCCTCTTTGTTAAAAACTGCTGGTTGAAATTGATCCTATACTCAATGATCAAATTAACAAACATTCTGTAGTATCGTTTCTATTCTTGTCGTACATTGACTTTTCAAACAACTGTCATTAGGATGCCTGGATGATGTTATAAGATCTTGCAGTTTTGTTAACGTTTTCCATGTTCGTGTGTTATGTGCCTCAGTGAAGAGTTGGTAAAGGTAACATCTATGTCTTGGAGGCATTATCTCAAACAGATCTCTGCAGCTATTTCCTTCAGCTTTATTTGCACTTTTAGTATTACGGATGAAAGAGGTACTGCACAGGCTGGTTTCCTTTTAAGAAAAGTAAAAAATAAACTGTACCTATTGTCATTAAAGTGTCAGTGGAACTATGCTTATGAGGAACTTCATTGTCAGGAATTTAGGTGTGATTGAAATAAAGATGGTTTTGAAAGCATATTGTAGGACTTTTTCTTGGCTATTAATCCAAACATGTTTGCTGGGTGTGCTGTAATGAAAAAGCGTTTGGTCATGTTCCAGCCATTGCTGTGTACATGTATTTTCCATGTGAATCATGCATGTTCATGTATTGTGTTCAGACTGTTGAAATACCATCTTTCAAGCTGTTGACATTTTCACATTAATACATATCTTATGACTAAGAAACCTCTTCACAATACAGAGCTGTGGTATCTCCCATTACAAAAGGAATAAATTCTGAAAACTCCTGCTCAAAATGCCTCCCACATCGGAGGAAAAGCCTAGCGACATTCTTAATTTTGTAAGTATGCTCCTGTTTAGAAATTTAAAGTTTCAAATATAAATCTAGCAAAAGTGATATATCTGGATGTATTTATTTACTTGGATATAACAATAGTTACATCCATAACCATAAATGAAATGCACTTATGCCAAGGGGTAAACGGTATGAGAAAGTTGGCTATAAGGAAGGGATAGACTTGGACCAATGAAACTGAGGTTAAATTGGTTGGATGCTGGTGAGAATGCATACTTAACATGTTGAACAAGACTGTACAAAGACCATCATTATTTCGCTGATCTTATTTATGGTTAATCCTTCATTCTTTAGACATTTTGGAAAATGCATGTTGTGTAAGAATCATACTGTCACGTAATACACAGATAATGCTAATGAGCAGTACACAGACAATATTGATGTATAGTAATACAGGTAATGCTCTGATCATACTGATAAGTAAAACACTCCCTATCCTTCTACTCCCCCCCCCCCCACACACACATCTTCTACTCTCCCTTTATGTTTCATGTAATAACCTCATAACTAGCAGTAGTTTTATTGTAGACCATCAGATGCACAGATTTGTTTATTTAAAAGAAAAAATATTAAAAGAAAATGTAAACTAGTGCTGAACCACCTTGAAATGGTAACATTTGATAGTGCAAAGCGATCATTTCAGTTTCAGTGATAGACAAAGTTGAAGCCATGCAGTACTTTTACAGTTCTCTCATGTTTGCAGGCAACCCTACATATGTACGTCTGCCCCAGTTTGCTGCCAGCGAGCCATAGATCTACGATGCAGCAATGCACGGATTGCCTGATGGAAATTTACAGACAGTTACACATCTGATGCATTCTGAAAATGTAAACAATCGTAGACATTCGCCATCCAGCTGAAATAAGCATCGTTTGATGGTGAAAATGTCGATGAGAGATCATTCAGTCGCATTCATCAGATGACATTGTGGATTCCTGCATTGCACATAAAACAACAAGTAAACTGCAAAAACATGGGAATCATTTGCTAAGAGGAGTAAAATTGAGAAAGAGCTAGTCAGCAGAAACAGTTTCAAAGATCATGAATATTTTGCTAATATTTTGCTAATAGTTAGAGGGGTGTAGTAGTTTTTTTCTTTCACAATTACGAAGTGTAGTATATCACCAGTATCTATTTGAAATGGCCATGAAAATCACTAGAATTTGCCATGATGGTAGGACATTTCAGGTTTCCATGCATCTACACCCCACATTAGCATCAATCTTAAAGATAGCACATGCCTTTGATCAGTCAATGAAATAACTGATAGCGTTGTAAGTTTAGGATGCATCGATCTCCGGTAGAATTGCCATTTGCTTGCTGCATCGATTTACTCACATGGTGTCCTCTTTAGGTGAAAGTTTTCTTGACTGTACAAAATTTTGTCGTGTGCAAAACATTCTTTCATCGTAACTCACATAAATAGTCACGAGTGACGATCAGCTGATCAAACACTTGACAGATTACGATTATGCACTCAAAACCAGCACATGGGAGGAGCGTGCAAGGAACAGTGATCAGTGCCCTATCGAATGAATTGAAGTGTTGCTCTAGGGAGCTGTCAGTAGCAAAGGAATAATACATGAAAGGATATAACCAAACACTTTTGAGGATATATGCAAATATATACTAGAAGCTTATAGAAGGAGAAAGCACATGTGCCATGTGATTTATGTTGGTGAAACAAAAATAAGTGGAAGACTTCGTCAAAAGTTTGATGTCAATGGCCGATTTCGGTGATAGTATTTACTTTTTGGGTGTAACTGCCACAAATGATGCTGAGATCTCCTTTCAAAAATTAGAATGATTTTTTAATATTTGTTGAGTCAACTCCCAATCTCTGTGAAGTGCCATCAGTCCCATTCAGTAGGGAGACATTGCTTGCTGTTGGTGACTTATTTTAAATATTTTAATGCAAGAATATTTTGTCTAGCTTGTCTGGTAAAATATAGACCTCTGAGATGGTATTCATCTTGTGTGGATGACCATGACCTTAGGTGTTTGTTATCCATCATCCTTTCATTTGATCATTATAATGGACAAAAGTTGAAACATTTGATATTTATAGATTCTTCTTCTCTTGGTAAGGGATTCTGAAGTCCTGTGCTCTCTGGTGGGGAATCTTTGTAATCAATTTTATTCAATCAATCGATTCAACCGGGTTCTGATTAGTGTTTCAGTGATGGTGGATAAATATGGTCATTTGAGGTTAGCAGGGGTCAAAGTTTCCCAGAAACATTCCAAACACAGTATTGCAAGGAGGGAAATTGGGATTACTTCACCATTAGTATGTAGGTGCACTGCATTGAGCATGAAAAGCTGGTTGTTTGGCTCATGATATTCTGCAAAATGAAATGATATGAAATATCCTAACCATGAAACTTTATTTGTGGGTACTGATTTTTGCCAAGTAGCCTTCTCAGCGCAAAGTAGAAGAACAACGATCGGATTAATGGACCGAAGTACATACTTGTTTCGTTCTGTTTCGCAAAATATCATTAGCACCGTGGGGTAATGGGTGTAATATAGCGTTGCGAAAAGAAACAATCGGCCAATCTCTTTTCTTGCATTTTACCTTGTGAAGGCTATTTTGCAAAATATCAATACCTACAAAAGCTTTAATGGTCAGGCTGCTTTGTTTTGTTTTGCAGAATATCACACGCCAGTTGTTTTTGGTGGAGGTCACAGGTTCTTTGAGTTCATATTTGGTGTAAAGGTGTACTGCACAGGATGTAATATGCTTTTTGTTTTTCGTGGAAGTCAAAGGTCATTGGAGATCTATACAGTTTAAAGTCTGAAAAATCTGTAAACAATGTATCCCAGACGGAATTGTGAACTGACTCCATAAATAGTATGTAGGAGTATGGCATTACAAGCAAGTTCGTTGTTGCTGTTTTAGTAGAAGTCAAATTTTATTCCGTGGTGAATTTTGGCCATATGGTGAAAATCTTTGAAACCTCAGCAGGGAGAACTTGGACAGACTTAATAAGTACTATACAGGTGTAGCAGTATTGTTCTTCATGGACCTCATGTTTGATAAATGCACATGTCACAGTCAATGTTAAAATGTTAGTGATAGCCCAATGCTATTTCCTTTATATATTGGGTCATCATGATTATCTGGTTGTTGCTGCCAATTAAAACTCTGTTACATCATTGAAACCACAGTGCATTTTTGCATTGTGTGTTACACATTGTTAACGGTACTCATGAGTCTGTCCGTATGTCTCCCCATCCATTTTTTTTTGGCAGTTTGCAGATGAATTTCTACCCTAGTTTGATCAAAGATGACATCAAGGCACTGAAGGAAGTGGTATGGCTGGTTGCTGAATTCCAAATATGTTTCATGCATTCAATGTCCAGCAGATTTACACAGATTTTACCTCTCTAGCGTACCACTATCCAGACTCAGTGCAAGCTCCAATGTACTGGAACCACTAAACAGGGACAAAATGTGAGCATATTAGATTTTCCACCACTTTGAAAACTGGTGGATGGATCTGCATGAACAGTCAGTGAGTGGATGTAAAGATATTGACCAACGTCAGTGGCTCGTGCGATTGGTTGATTCTGTGTATTTGGGGTCCAAGTTTGTGACATTTTGGTGTTCTGAGTTTCTCTCAAACCAGCTCAAATGACTTCCTCTCTTTGGTATTAATTGTTGGCTAATTTGCAAATTTTTGTTTCATAGTCAACATATTCATTGTTCAGAAGGTTAAAAGAAAAATGTACTTTGATTTAGTAAGCATTTACCAACTGAACCACCAAAGATGGACAGAAAATATGTTTGTAGTAGCCAGAGAAACCAAAATGTCATATAACTAGTTTCCTAATAAAAAGAATTACCCAGTCATCTCAAAGTCCATCATCATTACTTGACTTGGGCCTAATTGTTTTAAAAAATCTAAGCATGGGCTGCTATTACACATACTTCCATAGTTGTAATGTGGTTCAAAACAGCCAAAGAGCAAATGTGAATGGTGCAAAGTACTCTACCACCAATATTGCTCTGCATTCCACAAGCCTGTACAGTTTGTTAAATCCAATATGAGCCTCTTTAATTTTCCCATGGGTGGGATGTAGTTATTATGGTTTCACTGGCTGTGTAAACTTGGCTTTATATATGTACCTCTGTGTAGTATTTTTTTTTATCTTACCATGATTTTGGGCTTCTTTGGTGAAAGATGAGAATATAAGAATATTAGCGATATTTCAAACATTACATTAAGTTTTATAATTGTGGGCAATGGTGACAACATTCATTTAATCAGTTACTAACAACTTGAAAAGATGCGCACAGTATGGAGTTTAAATGCATTTTACCTCTTTCTTGCTGGATTTAATATTTCTTCAGTTTTCCTTGGCCCCATTTGTCCTCTGTATTGTGCCCCATTCATGCAGTATTAAGCTCTCCATATTAATCTCTAGACCAATGTCAAACAATCATAAAGATAACAATTTTCACATTTTCATGAACTTGAAAAAAGCTGGCCAACGTATGAAGTATCCTCCCAGGGCACCAGGAGTAATGGCAAATCTAACATACCCAATAAATATATATTCGAGTTGAACCTCAGAATAAGAGGCCCTTCCTTCTGCTTTCCTGTGGAATGACATATTTTGATCTTTTTGTATGTAACATCTACTCATGGTTTGTGTGTATTACACTTTTCATTCAATATTGAAAGGAAATCTCCAGTGACTAAAAGTTGTATCAAAGAGGAAACACCAGATTCCTTTGATGTAAAGACTAGAGCCCAAATCATCATTGTGTCTTTGGAATCCACTGCACAATTGCCAATTAATTAATCTTAGATTTTCTATTGTGCAATATTGCTAATTAAACCAATGTGCTTTAAGGAAATTCCTGAACACCCTAAAATGGTCAACCAATCAGGAAGCATCAGGAAGTGTGTGAGTAGAAGCATTTTGAATAATTGCGGACAGATACCTCAACCATGAAATAAGCCCACATACGATGTCATGAACTGCCTTGTAAAAAAAAGTGTTCAAAATTGAGCTTCCAACGGTGAAACTGAAAACTTTGATTGCATAACAGTGAATGATGTCACAAGGACACTAATGGCATTTATGGATTTCAGTTTGTCCAAATAATTAGAGAAACCAATCTCCACTGAATTTTAGTCTACATGTCGTATAAACACAGCCATGTTGTGCATGTTCACCTAAATCTCTGATTGCTTCATTTGTGACTTTGAAGAAATATCACATTCAGAAATTAAGGGGTTTGTAAATGAAAGAGGTGTTTTTATTTTTGTTGCTACAGGCACTTCAAACTTCACACCGATATTAATAATTCAAGACCATTGCCTCAAGGCTTAAACATATATAGCAATGATGATTACTGGAAAATGTCTCTATTATTCTTTTAAATAGAAGTGCATATTTAACCTTGAAATGTGACACCAGTGAAAAAGATTAGGTTAACTGCAGAATGAATTCAAAATGCTTTGGAAAGAAAGGTCATAACTAAACTAGTTGAGATTATATACTGTACAGAAATACAATGGATTTTCAGTTTGTTGTGTTGTTGTGACATCATAGATTTCCCATAATGCATTGCAAAACTGAAATACAAAATCAATTTCAAATTCCTTATCTTCCTAACTGAATGCATTTTGAAGTATGATTTTCACTGATCAAAAGGCAAAAATGTCCCAAACTTAAATGAAACTTTCAATTGTTTTCACTGGTGAATGTCTTTATTCCCATAAAGATTCATTAAGTGTATCACTGAATTAGCAATTCATGATTGAAAAAGGAAGCTCAGTCTTTAAGTTTAAGTCCTGTTTTTGTTTCATTTTATTCCCTCACCTAGCTGTTTTTTTTTCCTGCATTAGCATCCCCAAAAAGTAGCAGTTGGGTCAATTCCCATGAAATTTTCAACATTCTGTGTGAAGTCATGGGAAATCTCAATTACATGCACAAATAAATTATAAACTTACGACTGCACTTTAGATAGCCATGGACACGCAAGAAGAAACACACTTTTCCATGCGCACACAAATTTTATGTTTGGACATAGTGACAAGTGCATAGAATGTCATTCTAGCATATTTACTAAGTAATACCTATAGCAGTAGACCAGTCCAGATTTAAGGTTTTATGTCATGCTTTCTGGGTACTTAAAATAACTGATATGTTGGTGAATATTAATTGGATTAACAGGTGAAATTCCTTCAGAGTTGTTGTCAAATTCAAGCCTTTCACAAGACCCTTGTCATCGTCGGTTTTGGAAAGCTGACGTGACTTTAATGCTGATAAAGCGCAGGATTCTTCCAGAGGCCCCTGACAGCAATCAGAATTATCCCTAACACACAATTGTGAGAGGTCGCCATGGCGTCGAAATGGAAATTTGTAACGTATGGTGGTTGTGCCTTCTCCAGCTGTTGTTTTGGTCGTTCTTTTATCGTCTCTGTCACCTGCCAGCAGCAGAAACAAACTCTCTGCTATGTGAGAGATGTGAGGAGTGTATATATGCTTCATACAAGACAAGTGCAACAAACGTTGAAGACAGAGCATTGCCGTATGATGTCTTCATCGGCCATGCCGCCATGTTCGGAGTATTTACGTGAATGTGTCTGACACATCGATGTTGGCATGCTGTGTATGTGACTGAAACCATTGTATGGCCAACTCCAAATGACTGAGAAGGAATAGCAAACATTTTCTTATGTAAGCAGTTTGAAATTAATTTACCCATAATGCAATGATTAATCTGGTGTAATTGTTTTCTGTTCCAGATATTTTTAGTTAAACAATTAGTCTGAAAATATCCATTATTACATGGATTTTTGCAGAGCTGGTGTTTAAAGGAGCACTCTTATGGCTGTTTATCATTCAAATGGCATTAATGCGTTGTGATCAAATTGTTTCTATCCACAAACATTCTGTCAAAATGAAGCAAAGCTTTTGTTAGTAATCACCCGTCATGTCAGTCCTATTACACTTATAGTTGATGTTGTGAACTGCTGACCCAAGTCTAATTAACAGTTTCCCATGTTTAGAGAGGAGGATCAAATTGTTTCGATCCACAAATATTCTGTCAAAATGAAGCAAAGCTTTTGTTCGTAATCAGCCATCATTTCAGTCCTATAACACTTATAGTTGATGTTGTGAACTGCTGACCGAAGTCTTATTAACAGTTTCCCATGTTTAGAGAGGAAGGTTGGGAGAAAGCTTGCAATTTATGGACAATCCTACCAATCTCGACTGCTACAGGTATTACAGATGAAGAAACTTATCTGCCCCTTTGCATCCACGATTCCGCTCCAGTTTTTTCTTACACTAAATTAAAGTTAAAATCATGTTGGAAGGGCAGGATATGTTATATTCACTAGGAATTCCTTGACAGGTACTTAGTTTTACTGATAAATCATTAGAGTTACTACTTCATTACGTTTTTCTCCCCCCACTCCTTGCCTAGAAATTGTATCTTTTCTGCCACAAACCTAAACTTTTTATGTATACAGAAGTATATAAAACAACCCTCAACACTTTATTTCACATTATTTTCACAAGAATAAAGATCCTTATGTACTTCTCCGCAAAAATATCCTTAAAATTTCAGATTTCCATCCTAATTCCTTTGGATAATTACACAGTCTTACATTACCACAGGCGACTTTCAGTATCCAGTTTTCTGACAAAAAGAGCGTTCAGCTATTAGTGACAACTGACAAACTTACTCTAAGACAGACTACCAGCAAATATCTTGAGGTACAATTTTGAAGCAGATTCATGGTGAATCAGTCCATCCAGTCATAAATATCTCTGTCACCGCCATCTATGTAAGATAAAATTTTGTTTATTTTAGGACATATATAGTCATGGAAATTGCAAAGTCATGGTGGCCGGCCTTGGTATCTTTTCCTTCCTCACCTTTTAACCTTTGTGGGTTAATGTTGTACAGTATGTATCTCATTGGCTCTTGAAGGATAGAACGGTAGATATCTTGGCAGCCTGTGTGTAAAGTATTGCACAATTTTCTTTCACCATTGAATTGCCAATAAACTATATTTCAGAATATATTTAGCTTTACCTCCGATGCCAAGGTGAAAATAAAAGATACTGTTTGTGCTGTTGAATGGAAGTTATTTATTGTAGGTAATTTATAGCACCTCTCTGTGCAGGTGTCGGTTGACTGGGATCAGAGAGGGTCTCGCTTAAATTTAGCAGACACAGAATCAGCTTCTCATGGGTTGTCCACACAGTTTAAAATATAAAATAATTCACATTGTACATATTTTCGCAATTACCGAGACTGGAATTTTGGTAAACAATAAAAAAAGAGGGATAAAAATAATTCTTGGACTTCACAGTTGGTTCAGATTTCTGAAACTTCTACTTACCCACTACAGTCTCGTACAAATTCATTTGGACATCCTCTTCTCTTCCTCTACTTCTGGGATACTCAGCTGTCTCAATTCACCCATTGTAGAGTTGGAATATAAATTTTGTAGTTTCCATAAATCTATGAACATGTATTTCATTATCTTGAGATGTATTCAAAGGCATTGTTTTACAGATATTACTCATTATATTTTCCTGTCAGAAAAGAACAGTGGCATGAATAATGAAATGCACTGGAATAATTAATTGTTTCTTTGAGAAGTATGTATTAACTGATTTGGTGTTTATAGCAAGTATTAAGTGTTAAGGTTGACACAAATATGTATATCATCTCCATACAATGAGTGGTAAATCGCAACTTACATTTAGACTATACCACAAATTAGTTTAACCCCATTGTCCTGTCTCATTGTCACATATTTGATGAAATTATTGAAGAATTTTAATAAGTAAAACCTCCATATGTAGTCATATTGAAACCTTCAATAGTCTCTACTAGTGCCTTATTTCTGAAAGAAAATTTGTGCTCTAAACGGATGGCAGTGTAACGTCACAGCAAGTACTTTACATGTAGTGTTTTGTGAAAATGAGAGACTTTGTAAAACATGTAGGCAGTGAGTTTGCAGCTCAGTAAAATTTTCTTTCAGGGAGAAACAGATTTGTGAACGTTTGTAAGAACTGATGTCAAATTAGAGAGAGTTTTATATGAGATGACAGCTTCGCATTTTGTCTATAAGTGCAGGCTTGGGTATATTGATACAATGTTCATCGTTGCATTCGACCTGGTCTGAAATAGTGAAAGCTCAACAAATTTGTCTCATTTTAGGAAAAGTGCATAGAAAGTTTGTTGGTACGAGAAAAAGTCAAATTCACAGCACATACTACCTCACCTCATACAACCTATGCATTACTATTGACCATGGTCATGCACGGTTCCCTGGCCTGTAAAGCGATAAACCTAAGAGTCCCGGGAAGGGGGAAAACTCCCAGCCCTGAGAAACACAGCTAAATGCAAGAAACACACGAGGAGGCTAGACTTGGAGCCTAACACAGTTACGTGAATAACAACAAAAGTATGTTACATAACAATTTTACTGGGTCTGAGGCCTAGCCCAATCCCAACACACATGTGTCAAAGTACATTTGGGAAAAACACATAAAAGAAAGGGATACTCATCCAAAACAACCCCAGACAGGTACAGTAGGATGAATCCCAATAGGCGTGTATGAAAATTTCCCAAAAGTACGAAGATAGAAGCAGGTTAATTGAAACAGGTGCAAGTGCATAGCAAGAACTTCAGTGCAAGAGCAAAAGGCTGGCACTTGCGGAAGGGCGATGACCAGATACACACAGTGTGCGCACACACAAAATTGCCAGATGCTAGCACATGGTCACTCTGGTAATGCATAGGTTATATGAGGTGAGTATGTTGCTAGTGAATTCCCAAACCATGGAGTTTTGGGCATTTTAATGAAATGTGATCGTCATTATAGAAGAACGAAATAATGAAACAAACTGAAGCGAAAAGGTGATGAGAATTTTGTCCTCCTTTTATCCATTTGAAACAAAGATTTCTACCACAATGCCAGAGAAGTGAAGTCTGAGACTTTAAAAAAGGTTTCGACAAACGGTAACGCAGGAACACATACCTCATTGGCATGTGAATCTGTGTAGGCATGTGCAATCCATAGTATGGGTACATACCACATGTTAACCGACATGAAAGTCATGTAGTACTTTGACAAATGTGTGATAAAGGAGTTATCGAAGAAAGTACAAGCATATATCGAGGGCCATCAAAAGTTGAGGTACTATACACTCCTGTGTGTATATGGGGCACCAGTCAAAATACCCATAGTTTAATATACCTGCTGGCTTCCCCGTGGCCTTGTGTTTGCACTTTCTCCTTTAACAGTTGATGTGAAATGGTGGTACCAGCAAATGTTTTTGAATATTGCATTTGTAATGATACTCGACTCTGGTTGTTTACTGTTCAACTTGAAGGCACAGGAGCAATCTTGGCGATGTGTTCTCTTCTCTTTGATATTCAATGTCTCCATCCAATGGGGATGAACATTTTTTTTTCTTAAGAAATAGGAAGGACATAAATCTGTTTAGAAAAATGCACAACATGGACATTTTTGTCTTTTCATGTACCTCCATATTTCTACGCCGTTTGAATCCATGTGAGCATTAAAATTGTGAGTAATCTTCGCGGAAAGTTCATTTCCACATCTGGGATAAAATATCAGGGCACTTACTTTGCAAATTCTGATTGAGCACATGCACCATTTTGTCCCATCAGTGTGGGACTAATTGTCCATCGATAGCTGCAATTGCCCATGTAAGCTCACACCGACGATCGGGACGCGGGATTGGTTGAAGAAGTTAGAGTAGCCATTCCTCCATGTTGAAAACCATTTGTGTCATTGCACTGATTTATGTGTTCGATTTATGCCTTACATTCTTTATTTTTACTCAAGTTTGTGCTGTCTAATTTCCATCCATGTGAGATCAATAAGTTCAAATACCCAACATTTAGTTTCTCCTTGAGACGCTCTTAGTTCTAACGAGAGGTAAATTTCCCAGGCCATGTTACTCTTGCAACACACTGCTGATGGATGTGAATTTTGTCTTTGGAAATCCTGCATGCTATCTTTACACTTTCTCCAATTTTCCTCCTCTTCCACTTTTTTTTTTTTTTATTGCCACATGGGGCCTCATATGGGTGTCAGGCAACCAGTATGTTTCTCTCTATGTCACAGCTAAAAGCCTGTTACCTTTCAGGGCAGCTTACTTCGGTGAGTTATGTCTGAAGGTGCTAACAGATTCCTTGGCCAGCCTTCCACATACTGCCCTGCCGTGTGTTATTGGCCTCACATAAGTTTAATATAAATTGACAATCATGCATATCATATTTGGCACTCAAGGCACATTGATAAAACAGCCATATTTTCCATAAATGCCATGTAGACTGTAAACATTTTGTCAGCCCATGAAGAAGTAAAAGTAGGTATGGCTGATGATATCAATGCAGATGTAATGAGTATGTGGTTTGTGCTCTGCTACTAATTCAGTGTCTAGCTTTCTTCTGTATTTAACTTAAATATCATCACTCCAATAGAACAAGTTAGTGAAACAGGTATCTGACTTGTTCTGTTACTTGTTCTGTATCTTAATGTAACTTGCTATGTCTCTACCCACCCACATAGCGTCTGTAAAATTATGCTGCCCAAAACTGTACTGACACATTCTCACACAGAGTATATGCAGAAGAGCCTCACCCGATGATGATATGTAGACATATTTTGAAAAGAGAATGTTTGCGTCATTTTACAGTAATGCATGTGAGCAGGTCACTACAAAGTAAAAAAAATTCCCTAACTCTTAATCAGCATGCTGCAATGCCAGTGCAAATCCATGATTGTAGACCTGCACTGAAAATGATTTGTTTTATTGATTGAACTTTGATTCAGTCAATGAGTGCTGATAATAATACTTAATACTTCAGATTATAATTGGTCTTAATGGTATTACTCAAACCTCCATGCTTACTCAAACTTAATGCAATCAACAACTAAATACAAATGATCTGAGTTTTCTGGGAATTGTTGTTTTAAATTACGTGTCATTAACCTTCCTCTCCCACCCCGCCTTGTTCCACTTCCACAGGCACTGTCATGTCTGTTAATTAATTGCTTCTGTTGTTTTTTCTTTTTTTCGTTTGTTTTTTTGTTTTGCTGCTGCCAATCTGACCTACTGCTACTATGGTAAAACCTTTGTATATACCTCTTGCCACTGATACGTGGAAGAAATTTAAAAGACAAGTGAAAGGTGAGGGTGGGATTTGTACATTGGTCTTTCATTTTGTATGGTTTCTATTTATGAAATGTGCACACAGCTTGTGAAATAAGGAAGTCTGAAGTTAAACGAAGATGTGATCACATGACCTAACATCCTGCAGTTTACATAGAATCATGCTGTCTGTTTAACAGCCCAAACATGTGTGCTGCACTCTGCAATAAAAGAGAGGCAGCATTTTGATTGAGAGGATTGGTCCATATATCTGTCACTAAAGTATTCCTTTGATGTTTCATGCTGCCGTGACTTGAATAGATTGCAGGTTTTAATCTGGTGAGGTGTAAAATAAATTATTATCCACTGTAAATCCAGACTCTTGATATGCTCACTCCTAGATATATGTTTATCTGCCAGCAAAAGAAGGGTGAAACTTGGTCAGGTATCTAGGCCAAATTATGTGTTTGACGTTTCTCATTGAAAGTCGCAGACATCGCTGAGGGTTTGAGATGGAATCCTCTCATTGCAGTGAGAGAGGGAGAGCATGGTGCATTCATACGCTGCTTCAAATTTTGGTTATATAGAGGCACATAAACTATCAAATAATAATCTCTATTTCCCCTTCTGTGCTGTCTTAGCCATTAACTGTAACATTAACAGTGTTGACTTTTGCAATGGCAACAATTATGCTCTCAAACTACACCAAATTCCTTGATGTACTAACTGAGAAACATCGCTCCTGAAATAATCATTACATAATTCCACAGAAGTCTGGAAAGGAATTGGCATTCTTTTCCAGTTTTGCAAACGCATCCTCAAAATAATCTACCATATTTTTTACAACATTCTCCTGCACATACTTTACCTCTTTGAGTGTTGATCTCGGACAGCACATACCTCGCCATATTTCAATCCCTGTTTACTCTTCAGAAAAAGGATGTTCATTAAGTAAAATTCACAGTGTATACTCCCTGACCTCGTATATCCTGTGCATTATGGTATTGACCATGGTCTAGCATCTGGCAATTGTGTATGTGTATCTGGTCATTGCCCTTCCATAATTGCCAGGCTTTTGCTCTTGCAGTGAATTTTTTCTGTGCATCTGCATCCCTTTAATCCGCTTTCATTTACCTCTGATTTGGATTCATCCTTGTTACCTTTCTAGGGCCTTTTTGGATGAGTATCCTTGTTCTTTTGCATGTTTTTTGTGATTCTCTTTTCACATGTGCGTGTTGTGTTTCCTAAAACGATGTTTGTAGCATCTTCTGTTATGTATTGTTCTTTCGTTGTTGTTCACATGACGTTCAATCCCCTTTATTCTTCACAAATGGCTATTCATGAAATAAAGACCATGTTCTCAATATGACACCATCTCTTTTCCAATTAGCGTAAGTTTTCCCAATGCTTATGAGTTACATTATAATCAGGTCAGTATTTTGTATCTTTGACTGGTTTTGTCTGACCAAAATTTCCTCTTGGGATTATAGGACCCCTCAACACTTTCCCCCTGACCAATGTATGAATTCACAGCAACAACATCATCTTTGTTGTTGCTCTTCAAGTGTTTTGATGTGTTCATGTTAATAATGCTATCTATAATACATTTACAGTGTGCCCCTAAACTTTGGACAGTACATGTCTTGGCAGAATCAGTGATTTCTTATCAAAGTTTGTTGCATTTTGTTACTCATGGCAACTGAGTAAGATTCTGTTTAAATAGTTCAAAAACATTGAGCTGTATCATGAGTTAGGTGTCTCTCAAATGTAATGTCACATGTGTGCAGCTGTTAATTGGTTGAGTGGTAAGTGTTTTTGTGCACCCAGTAATCTAGTTCAGTGGATGTGAATGCATATTTAATTACGCCGGTCAAAAGTAAATTCTTTTGATTTGCAGTCAGTAACTGTCTTTCATCACACACTTCAACCATGATGTTTGTTGTTTCTTTTTTGTGATGCCAAATAAGTAACTGTGACACTAGTTATAGGTGGTAGCGGTTTTCCTGTTTGTTTATGTCATGACCTTTACACATAGTTTCACCGTGTTTTGGATATGTTTAATGTAATTTTTCTAAACATGTAAAAATCGCAAAGAAATTGAAAAAATTGCAGTTATGAAGGTACGCTTGCAATGTTGACAGTTCTGCTGTGCTGGCCTAAATTAACATTTCCTCTGCATGTTTTGCTTCCACTGACTTGATTATCTAAAATATTTTGTTATTAACCATGTTCGATAAACATTACCTGTCTGTGCAATACATGCATCATCCCTGTATTGAATGTACTGTACCTATTTAGACTGTCTATAGGAGATCACAGTGTTTGTAATTGCATGTTTTGACATTTTTGTTAGGTTGCATTGATTTTCAATCATGCAATATTTCTGTAAAACTGCTTTTTCATCTCTGGTACTTCTGAAGTTAGTGAATAACATTCTGATAAAAATTGAAATGTTTGGAAAGAATTCACACACTTGTCACTTTTAAATTGTGTATGTGCAGATCGTAGAGGTATGTTGTTAAATTACAGTATCATATGTGGCAGACATGTACACATTTTCCTTCTAGCTGAATAAGAACATGTCATATTCTGTCTCTTCTGAGGACAACGGTTTGAGCACATGGTACGTTCATCCGTAATTCTTACATCAAATTTGCCTGATTTTAAGGCAATTAAGGCAGTTACCAAGTTTGCTTAAAATTATCAAATGTCTGCACAGGACTCAAAATATTTTGATTGTCATTTACCAGTTGCAATAGTGTAATATATGTATCATACCTACGAAATTGTTTTTAGGTGCATTTTCAGACCTTATACACAAAATTCACTGAGTACTCCATATGATGTGTAATGTTTCTTATTTTTTACACTTATAATAGTATTTTTCTTTATTGAATAAACAATTTTATCAAAGTAGAACGTGTATTATGCTTTTGTTACCTAACATTCAAGTTCAATGGGAAACAACTAGGTAGGATATACTGCTCTGCATTAGGAGGTATGGGGATATTCAGATTGCTACATATGCAATAACTGAAAAGTGAAAATGACTTGTATTTGATATAGCCATGTGTTGCAGAGGTCTCTTTACTTACTATCAGCAAAAGGAAGAGTTAACAATTTCAAGCCTTTGGTAACAATCATCAATAAATTTATGTTTATCTTCATATTCTTGTAGTGGATGTGATTGTAGATTTGCATGACCCTTGCATGGTAACGTTATGCCAGTCAGCTGATGACACATATAAAAACACATAACACATGTAAAAAGTAAATAATGTCATTTTCATTGTCATTTTACTATGTTGGTATTTTTCTGTTAAACCATTTCATACTGAGCTCACTTTTTGATTGCCTTTTGTGTGTAACATATTTATCACGTGATGATGAAACAGCCTTACTTCTTTTTTATGGGGGTCTTATATTCTTTACTTCTGATCCACTGGTGGATGCAAGTCATTTATTTTGGTAGGGGCTGAAACTGATAGCGAGAGAGTGGTAAAAGGGAAGAGAAAAAAAAAAGAAGAAAAATAACGAAACAAAAAGAGACAAATTACAGGCTTATGTCTCGAATTCTGTCATAACTCATGGTCCAATATCAGTATAATCCTCTGTCAACCTCTGCTCTCGGTTAACGGCTTTGTACATCTTTTAGGTATCACGAGTCAAAGAATAAAGAATCCCGATCTCTCTTAAATGAAATTATCAGATTGTCTGCTTTTATTTCTGAGATCGTTGACACTCGTAGAATGGTTACGCTTGGCTTTGCTTCTCGGGGCATAGATAAAATGAACTGACTGAAATACAGAACAGTCTGGCAAACGTCGCAGAAAAAACTAATTTACGCTCAATTTAGCACACAGCATAGATTGCTCATAAAGATAACTTTTGCAGAGTTGTGAATTCTAGACATGGAACAATCGTCAAACGATTGGTTGCGTTTAAACCATTCGGAAGGATTATTTTATCAACTTTGTTTACGTAAGTCTGTAAGATAATGTAAACCAAGATCGAATTGATATTCTGGTAGTAACAGGGATTTTAATGCAAATCACGTAGTCTCGATGAAATTTATATAGAACTGTGACTAGTATTAGTTGCGCTCATCTTCATGAACTTGTGGCATCCTTAGTTACGGAGATGCCGAACTTGTGGAACAGAGATGTGGGGTGGGGTCTCATTGAGGGGGGTGTTTGGCTCCCTATTTGGAAAATTTTTCATAACTGAATGCCCTAGGATGAAAATAGAGGCAACACTAAGTGCACAATTGTCAACTTAATTTTCTCTTTAAATTTGTTTTCCTACATGTAAATTCTGTAAACCAACTTTCACCTCACAGATGGGTTGGGCCATGACCCCCCCTTCCTCTTGGATCCACCAGTGCTTCGTGGTCACTGCCCCCTGCTCAACTTGAATTTATTGTATGAGACTTCATAGCTTCATGTAAACTAGAAGATGAATTTCAATGTGAAATGAGTATATTGGAATAATTTTGACATTGTCAAAGGCCCTGTTTAACAAATGCAAAACATCAGCTAAAGTTTGAGAGTGATAACGTTTTAAAGAAACACATTATTTTCAAATATCATTTTGAGAATTCCATCACAATCATTGTACATACCACACTAAATCATCAAGAAAGTCAACTACTGAGACGTACGTGTATTTTCATTTGCTCAAATAACAGATTAAACTCTGCCTAACACCAACACCATGCATCAGGACAAAGATGATAAATATGTCCTCAAATTCTGCAGTAAACAAAAGAAAGAAAATGTTTGGAACTTCATTTACCTCCTTTGTTGATGCAACTGAAACCAAAATGAGCAGATTCTTCACTGAAAAAGTTAGATTTTGCTCAATAATCACTGCCTCCAAATGCTCTTTATAAACCAACATGCATTCCGTTCTTATTTTCAAGATATGCATCCTCAATTTATCTACTTGCTGCTGAGGGATGTGTGCACACTAGGTATTTGAATAACAAAAGTGAAGCATGTGAGAATATGGGAAGCAGCTATTTGTGCTAAAAGTAAATTTTAGCAAGAGAGACATGCCTCATTTGAGACCATGGTTTCACTTAACGTTGCCTGTCAACTGATACCGCTTGAAGCTAATTGACGGGGGCCTACAATTGCAAGTCAGCAACCCACTTCTGGCCTAAAAGTCTGGCCAGCCCATTAATGAGCTCTCTCACTTGCTTTTGCGGAGCTGAGGGATGAATTGTGACATGGATCCTTGGCCATATGCATCACTACATTTATAGGGAAGCCATTACATGCATAAAAATATGCTAGTGCAAACGACACTTACCCTGCAATCTCGACACACCTTAAATGACTGTCCACATGCAATTTCCGTCTGGTGTGTTGCCGTAGCTCGATTGGCCTCTGCGTCTGTCTGAGTTTTACACTAACTAAATAGTTCTTGAGAATGAGGTGAAACTGAAAGTCGTTTTCCATGGCCAAATAACTAGTCCATTCATAAACACTCATTTCTTGGTACTGTTTCTCCAAATCAGCCTCACATGTGCATGCATGCAACACATTAAACGACTGGGCAAAATGGTTCGCTGTTCACCCTCTATCTTATGCAGTGCCGACTAGAGTTGTACTATAGCCATTTAGTCTGTGTTTTTGACAAGTTACAAACATGAATGAGTGTAATAACAGAGATTTCACCAACAATTAACAGCACTTATGGAAATAATCTGAATAAAGAAAAAAACTGGTGGGATCAGTCGATCAAACATGGCACACTTACCAAACACACCCTCAAACACAATTATGCTCTGTTCAATCTGTTGTTGTTTGAATTTCATGAGACCGTCTCCATTTATACAAAGAGTTCAATCATGCACAAGTATACACAGTATAGAATATCATCTGATCATGCTATCGTCAAATCCATGCACTCATGTAAGCTATGATCCTCGACATAAACCAATGACTGGTAGCCCCATATGTTGATACGAATACAATTCAATTATAGGTTACAGAGAAGTTCCTATCACTACTCTCGAAGTTGTTGAAAAATTTTGGACACTTCTCTACACTACCGCATGTTCGTATGCTCTCAAGTAGCCGTGTAAATGAGTTCAGTCCTCGACAAAAACACATGCGACAGTACCCAACACATGTGACAGTACCCACCCTCTCCCATTTGATGTTGAAATTGTTTAAATTTGGAATATCTGTCAGTTGGGACTACCCCCCACTACCCCTCTCAATGTTGGCTTCACTGAGAATCAGTGTTCACTGGATACATTCACTCATTTAGCATGATGTTGTTCCAACTAATAGATATCCCAAATTTTATCATTGAAAGGGGGACCGGGAGGATGGTATCCCATGTGTTTTTGTTGAGGATTGTAGCCATCATCAAAGTGATGGAGGTGTGTGACGTGGTGATTCAGTTACATTCTGTAGTAATGTGGCAATTCGGTGAGAGAGTGAAAATGTATATCCCTAAAACTATGTATTTTCTTCAAATTGAAATTTCCTTTTCTACACTGAATGGTGTCTTGTTGTTTAAAGAATTGTATTACATATCAGTGCTACTTGAAATGTTGTGGAAAGGTTTTCCTTTAATATGATCAAGTTTCAACAAGATGGGTAACTACTGCTGGCCAGTGTATGTGTTGGTCAAAATTCTGCTCCACTGAACCTTTGACCAATGAAGTGTCAGTTCACTTTGGAAAAATACCGGGTTGTCTTTTTTTTGATTATTCAGAGTGTGTTCTAGAGTGCTGGCCTCGGGACAGAATTCACTTCTAAGCATTCGATGGGCTCACATGGGCTGTAGTTCCTTTTCGGTTGCTATGGTAACCTGAACCGCATTTCATTTTCAAGATGCCCACTTCATATGATAATTTTCAAAAGACTGCATTTCTAATAATGATTTGACTTTATCACAAGTCAATTAGGACTCACTTGTTTTGTGATCATATGACGTGATGTTTTGCGAGGGAGATAAACTCGGTACGTGATACAACTACTGTACAGGTGAGGAAGGGCCAGCAGCATTTGTTCTTTATGCAAAATTTTGCTATTCATTCAATTTTTCCAAGTGATTAAATAAAGTATCCTAGTATCAAAGTATCCTAGACATGTTTGCCTTTCATCACTCAACTTACGGCCTAAAAGATGAACTTGATTATTAGTCCAAATGCTCACAAGATGTTGTCATAATTGGACACATTATTCAGGGGTGGTGCGGCAGGAGATGGGGGAGTGGGATTGGAGAACTAGTCATCCAATCCTCCCTCCCAGTGGTGCCGCCTCACCTTACATTGGATAACAATAAATGGCTTAATTTATCCCAGTGTCACCTCCACTTTTGAAATAGGTTCTTGCTCTTGCTGAGTTTAAATTTGTATTTCAGAGGCAAATTAACTTTATATTACGCTTAACATTGTAGTGTAAAGTTGTATCCATGCACAGTTTTTAGTACTTGCGTGGTATCGCCACTGTGGCACGTGGCCGTTATACTTTTGTTTGCTTCACTATTGTCGACAAAACTTTCCTACAAACTATGTCTTGTCTGAAACGACATCTTCCTGTTCTTTTTTTTGTATTTTCATGACTGCAGGGGCTTTCTTTTTATTTTCCTTTTGACATTTTCACGAGTAAAAGTAAATTAGATCAGCTCTCAATAATCTTCTTTTAAATTTTTCCTTCTTACCAGCAGATGTCAAGTTTATGTCCTCTGCTTGCAGTATCTTGGGGGTGTTAAAATTCTGTCCTCTCCTGCTCTCATTGTCAGTGCTTTGCCTCTTTCTTTTGCGATCTTCGTCTCCATTTCTCTCGTCAGATTTTCCTCTGTGCCCACACGGATGATTAACAAATTAGCGGGACCTTTTCAGAGAGCAGAGATACGTCAGTCAAGTGTTCAGGGATTTTATCCTGCAATTTCCATTACTGAGCAACGGAACTAAACACCCACAGAGAATAAGGCAATAGAATTTCAAGTTTGGTTTAAAGCTCTGGACTCCATCAAAATTGTTTCCAATCATGATTAAAGGGGGTGCTTACGTCTTTCTTCAAGGTACAACCTTCAAGTTTGTTGATGAATACCTTCAGAAAGTGCACATGTTGTAACATGTGTACCAAAAGCAGACATTTGCGTTGTTCTGCTTACATTTTAAGAATTTTTATCCTGATTGAGGGGGGCAATTATTAATTGATTTGTGTTAAACTTTTACATACAGTATTTCTGAAAGTGTAAATATTCAAGAGAAGTCAACATGAGTGAAATACTGAACACAATGGTTGACATAACCTTGACACCATTTAAATTTTAGCTATTTTGCATAGCAGCAATCATTTTCTTCATTCTTACTACATTATTGGGATTTCCTTAGTCTAAAAAGCTAAGTGAAAAGTATCAAAAGATAGGTCATGCCTGTACAAAGCAGAATGCTGCCAGCACTTAAGTGTTTAGGTTATAAAATTTTCTTTTAATTGCAAGATGATGTTGACAATGTTGTAGTGGTCAAACAGCTCAGAATTAAACCCATTTGACTTTGGCCAAATTTTGATATGATATTAAGAGAAATGAATCACAATAGTGAAGTTGTCAGGGTTTCATTGTAGTATTTTCAACAAGTGTCTGTATCAAAGCTCTATTGTCTTCTGTCGAAACAGAAGAAAATGAAAAAATAAAAATACTTTTTTGGCTAACAAATTTTAGCACACGTACCATTTGATATAATGCTCATGCAGCAACCGACCATTACAATGACATACGTAGGCTGCCCTTTAAAGTCAAGGAAACAGAAATGAGATCCGAGGTCTTTGCAATAGTATCACTGTCAAAACTCAAAAGGATTAGACCTATTAAACTGGAGGTAACAGCACCATCAACGGAATCTGAATGGACATCCGAATGAGATGACTCGATTGCAGTGGCCTCTTTGTTCAATGTAGATTTTTAATTTGATCCATTTCCCATATCTGAAGGAACCGGCGTCGTCCACTGCATTTAAAACCTGCTCCAAAAGAGTGATTGGAGTCTGGAAGGTTTTTCATTCAAAGTTGCTGGTAGATTTGAAATGTTGAAAGTTCATTCAAGACTGTATTGATGTGCATACTTCATGGACTCTACATGATTGGCACTTCTATTCCTCTCTAGCCGTATTCAGGCTTTTATCATTCTGTTGTTGGAAATCAATGAAGAGTCTGTTTTGTTGATATAGAACAGCCTTAACATGAATTGTGAAGTTCACTGTTGTAAATGTATTATGTGACCTTGTAATGTAACCATCTTTGGTTACATATGTCATCACATTGACTCTGGTTGTGCACTTTCTATGTGACTACTGCCTTATGAGCTAACAACAACGTGTTGCAACATAATTTCTTACATTTATGCAAAATATATCTGGCCGCCATTAAAGCTTACATACAATTTTATTTCAGGTATAATTTTACTCATTTTGAGTAGCTAGTTGCATATAATAAGCACTATTCCTCCAACGATCCAGTTCAATAACATTATCCAAAATTTGGTGGGCTACAGACAGAATAACAATCTGTCAGCCCTGTCATTTGGAATAAAAAAAACCTACCATCACGACTTGGTAGATATTAATTGCCTGCATGCAGATGTGTAATAGGCTGGCCAAACATAAATTTAAGTGCCTGTAAGTCTAACATTTATTTTACAAAGCAACAGAAAGCTCCAAGGTTTTGTAAATATCTGTCAGATACAGCATCTTTGCAAAACATCGAGACACTTATTGCACTAACTTGAACTCGATTGTACCTCAAATAAAACAAGGCATGCCTGTACAACAAAGGTTGCGATAAAGCTGGAAACTACCAAAGGTAGTCTGACACTTGACACATTACCAATGGTAACGGGGTTGATGACCAACTTTTTTGTTTGTTTGTTGATTTTATTAGGGACCTTCAACCTGAAATTTGAGGAAAATTTCTTTTGAAGTTTGCAAACTATAGTATGTAGTAGTTTAGGTCACTTACTAATTGTCACAAGTATAGTGAACATTATGTCTCTATTGGCTGCCTCGCCACTGCAACTGTACTCTGATCTTACAAGCTTAAAGTTCCAGTAGCCCTATAAGCACCACCCAAATGGCAAGTTCCAGACAAGTGCCATGTTGTCACTTCCACAGCTCTTTGCCAATTAAAGGGAAATAGGTCAAAGCTTCATCTCCTCAAAACAGTTATGCGTGTGATGAGTAACGGAAGATGCATCATTTGAATTTTGAAAAGTTTGGGTCAACAAATGATTGTTGAGCTACGAATAACTAAATTTGTATCTGTGAGAATCTTTTTTCTTGAAAAGAAGACTGCTATCCTTCCTTATTTTGAATAATGTATCATTCTACGTCCACAAATATTGGTTTTAAAAATATAGTTGATTTTTTTTAAAAACAAACGCAAACAAGCAAAATTTCCCTTTAAGTGTGTTTTATTCAATTCAATTAATCCAACTGTATTTCAATCTCTTCCATAGAAGTTACAAAGAGAACAAATCAGTGCTAGTTTGTTTTGAGATGGTGTTTCAGATGTTTTTTGAATCAGGGCAGGGTGTGGCATATTCCTTAATATTATCAAATAAACAATTCCAGAATTTTACACCAACAAAACAAATACTGCAATGTGAGGATTTGAGTCTAAAGTATGGGATCGAAAAATGATTAGAGGAACGAGTAGGATATGCATTATTGTCTCTACTATTATTAAAAAAGTTACTAAAAATTGAGGGAGTATACGATGTGACCAATTATACATGAAAATGACAATGTAATAACGATTAACATCATAGATATTTATTTCAAAGCTGCAGGGCTATCTGGATCCAACTGGTTTCCCTTCTTTCAGGTTTAGGTAATGGTTTTAATTCCTACATGACAATTGCAATAGTTATATCACTTGCAAAGACAATGCCAGATTTGCGTAACAGTGAATGGTCCATTAGGTTGTTGTTGTTACAAATTTTGAAAGAGAAGGTCGTGCTGTACTTTTTATATTCTTTCAAGACATTTCCTCTCTAAGCCAATTGTCTTGCAAACTATGTTTTTAAACAATCTAATTTTATCACACTTATCATCATCATTGATACTCCAAGTTAAAGTGAAGTAAAAGTTTCATCAATTTTGACAGCAGGAAAGAACTCCCAATGCAATTTCCTTCCAAATACCCACCCTCACCGTTCCACTGATACAGCTCTTTCAGTTCACGAGAGTTTCGTGTCCGAGGCATTTGCAATTATTCAGATCAACCCGAATCAGCATCGGCATTAAAACAAGCCGGAGGGAAGCCATATGTGTCCCTCCTGATTTGTGTACATAAATGTGTGTGACAACCATTTCAGGAAACTTTGTTGATGGTCTGCTTCATAATGCCGTTGACCGGACGGTGTTCGTCTAAATAAACAACGAATGTCGAGACAGGTCACCCGCAATTTGTCCAAGTTTTGGTGCCTCTACTTCATGGAAGAAATGCATGAATTCAGGAATCACAGTAAAGTTTGAGCATCGCAGATGAAGGATGAGTGGATATTGAGCCGCCTTACCATCCAGAGCTAAAGGGTCACGTTGATGGGGGTCATGAATGGTTTGTTTGCCATAGGAAGTCAATTCACTCCAGCCAGGAAACGTTTATTTTAGGGGGCTCATCGTCTAAGATCCGTGATCATGTAAAAGACATAGATTTGCCAGAAATTGCGATCTCAGAGCATCGTTCTGTGCCTGGAATTTTGAAGGGGGGAAAACTTTTACCAGGACATCGTTTTGAGAATGATAACAAGAATGAGATTTGTCCATATGTGATGGCCCTCGTTATGATAATATTTTTACTAGCCAACGATTGAAAAATTACATCATTAAGTATATTTCTTTTTCCTTGGGAGGATTTGCATATTTCACTCTGGAAGTTACGCAGTCAAGTAAACTGTCCCACTCTGGGGCTTAAAGCAATTTGAATTCAACCGTATGTCGTAAATTGACAGACAAGTCTCCCTGTACAAAGAGTTATTACTTTCTTTTGCCTTAAATTTACTCCTGCCGTGATGAGATGCTGTTTGTCGGTGGAGCAAATTTCTCCCGTCCCCCACTGTCCAGACTGGAATGGCCCCAATAATATGTGTACCGTCAACGTAACTTGCCTTTCCGAGTCAAGTTTGCTTTATTTGTCTGCCATGATTTCTACACACCCTAGGCCTTTGTAATCATCTGCTCTGACAGAAATGTGAAGAAATCTTTAACTGCTTCTACACATGTCTAGTAATCGTGACTGAACAGAATGTTCATTTCAGTAAAAAACTTGTGCGTTTTGGTTTGAAAAGTTGGTACACCATTCATAGTGGCAGACAACGTTCTCCTATTTTATCCGCTATTGTCTTGCATGCTGTAATGACTGTGATATTTTTTTTATTCTCTTCTGGCATCATTCATATTTAGTCAATTAAAAATCTTACCATTCGTAAACTGTCATCCAAGTATGGTATCCTATGCTGCAGGTCTGATTGCAGTATTTTTTAGGCAGCAGTGCAATCATTTCCGAAGTCTGAAGTCGTTTGACAATCAACGCTTTTCATTTACATAAATCAAAGAAAACTTGCCACCCTGGAAGCATGATTTAATTTTGACCAATTGCAGCAGGTAGATCTAGATCAAGTGTAAGAGTTAATTTTGAAGAGCTGTCTTGAATGTCAAGAGCCTATGTTGAATGGGCATAACATTGGAACTCCCTCGCTGAACATGTGGGAAGATCCGGAGTCACACTGGCTGCTGACGATTACTGAGTCGGTATCGAAAGCTATCGAGTCAAGTGAGACAGGCTTCATCCAATTTGGAAGGTAACGTTTGTCAAATCTGCTTTGTCTCATTCAGGAAATCTCATTCAATTACATTTAGCCAATCAGAGCTCCTTTTACCACTCATTGTTGCAGTTGTAATCATGTAATTGTATTCACACAGAGAGATATATGAAAACAAACAGTCTCACTCACATTACAATGTTTTACAGAACCAAATGTGTATCCACCCATTTGAACAATTACATGTAGTGAACTGTATTGCAGTCAAAACTGAATCATTTGCACTTCAAAAAGGTTTGCTGGAGAGTTGAATTGGCAAAATGTACGTGATAGCACTGCGCATAGCAAGATGCTTGTGGAAAGGAATTTAATCTTGAAATTAGGTTTTAATGGATTGTAGTTTCTAATCCTGTGTCCCCAATATATCTACATTCATGGATGCCACCATGCTGGTCGGCACTGGCAGGTCTGGCCGGCACTAGGTTTTGCTGATCAGCACGCGGTACCTAAAATTGCTTACCTCTGACCGGCACTTCAGTTCTCAACCTCAAAAAGGTGCTAATAAAAATCGTAACTTATGACCCAACATGCCAATTATCATATGACTTTCATGTTAAGCATCGTGATCCTCCAAGTACGAAATGCACTGAAATCCTAACACACAGACACAAGTTCCATAGGAGTATGACCCTACTACACGTCTATTTATAGCTCTAACACATTTTCTGTAGGATAAACACCCACCATGGATGAATAAGCAAAATTAAATTGTGAAAAAGTGTCTCTCCCTACCTTAATTGAAGGTAGGGTGGGGCACATTTGCCAGTTCAAACAGTTACGCCGACACTCAAATTGTGCTGATACCCTGTTTGCATATCTCTCTTCAAATTTTTGGAAAACATTTTTGTTTTTAAGAGTTTTGTAGATTGACACAGTATTTAAAAGAAATTAAGATACCACATGAGCATGTGCAAGATGTTTACCCTACTTTCGCTTTCAAAACAATGACTGTAGATATCTTCAAACTCTCAAGGATGTAGCAAAGGATCAACAGGAAATAAGTGATATATCCCACCTTGTTTAATATTTTCATTTTCTCCTCATTTCTTAGAATGTAAACATTTTCTTTAATAGTGAGGTGCCTGTGTAAAGCGTTGGATGCGACTGCAGAATTCTGTTTCGAGTTTGAACTTGCCATGTGAGCTGTTCAGATCCGGGTATTTGCATCAACAGATGTGACAGGACTTGTTAAAAGTATGAATTTGCCGTAGCATATGGGGCACAATAGAACTGTGGATTTTAAAGCTAGTTATTGTGTTAAAGGGGAAAAGAGATGGGGAAAGATCTGAAAAAGAAAAAAAGCTGTTACAATGATTTACCAAATTGTGATAGAGTGTCTGCCATATCTGAGCACTCTGGACATCTGCCTTTAAGAGTAAGCACATATTTCATCATGGAATCGTCTCACTTTAAAAGCTAATTGAAGGAGTTTGGTTACAGGCTTGGCTCGTTCAAGTTTACCATTCACATGTAGCCTACCACATCAGTAAAGGTATATATCTATTGTCTCTAAAAGCTGTTACAATGTGGCTTGCTAACTTTGGGTAAAAAAGTACATCTGAAAACATATGAGTTGAGATGAATTTATTGTTTTCAGTCATTTATTGTTTCAGTCATGCTTTCTTTTCTTTTGAAGATACTGTTAGTTATTGTAGAAGGTGAATCTCCTTGTATCCATTTCCAGCTCGTTGCATGTTGAGCTTGACCACATTACAAAATGCAAAAGAAAGTACATTAATTACACAAGACAGTATAGAAGTTATGAAAAAAAAAAAACAGCAATTTGGGGGCAGCTGCCATTTCAGTGTAAATGGCACTGAAAAATGACAGAAAACAAAATAACAATCTAACAAACGAAAAACCGTATAAATAAGTTAAAAACTATCAATTGAACTCTCATCATGAAACGAAAAATGTGTAACTTTGGTATCTTTAGTGGTTAACTTTCAAAACAATTCCATATACTGACAACAGTTCAGTGGTTATTAGAAGGTGGCAGAAATTTCGTGACTGTAAAATTTGTAGGAAAGTGTGCTAGAAAAACAAGTGTTTTGGTTATCATGAATATCACAGATATGCTGAAAGTGTGTATAAAAAATGTATATTTATTATACATGTCTGAATTTTGTAGGGCCAACAAAATGTTGAGACAATTTTCATATTCAAATATCTGGAAGAAGAGTGCAAAGTTCTCTTTCAGATTTTGTGACAGGTGACCTTTTCCCCTACTTTTTCAGTTCCCTGAGACACTAACGATGAACAAAGGTAGATAACCGGGCGATTGCCAGTACGACTCATATTCCAGCTTTAAAAAAGTGTTAATCCGTATTAAAGGGACACATTGAGATGATATCACAAAATTTGTGAGGATTCATGAAAATGATACCATAATTGGTCAAGTCTTATCTCTTCTAGTTACCAAACAACTTTAACAGTTTTGGCTTAGAATGAACGGAGCATATGATTGATGCTTCGTCAGGTCACAATTTTTTGAAAACTGATTCAAATCAATTTTTTGTACGATATGATGATGATCTTTAACAGTTTGGTCGATTGCATTTGCCTGCGAGGAACTCTTGACAGAGTTGTAAAAAAGTTAGTGAATTTTTATGAACGAACTCAAGGTGTCGCTTTAAAATAATCAAAACGTTTTAGAATTAGTGTGAGTGTAGTTACTTCCGGATTTCGTCTTCAGGTAGACACAGAAACTGATTCTGGCTTATTTGAAATAAAATAGGCCTATGTCTTGCTACAGTTGCCATGAGCACATCTGGTCCACCCTTTACACCTCCAGGCCGGGGGAGGTGTTAAGAAATAAAGCTGGCAGATGTTGTTTGGCTCAGATGGTTGATATCAAAAGAAAAAAAAATATGAGATAGGCCAAGGCTAATAAATGCCTCTCTGTCAATGGCTGCTCTTTGTATATCAGCCACCATCTGCCTCCAGAATTAAAGTTGCATGGTGTTGATCAAAATGTCTGCATATTTTTTAAGGTAGCACCAAAGTTTTTTTTAACTTAGAAAATAATGGTATCAGATTTTGTATCTCATATCTCTGTGCTTTATGTAAAAATAAAAATAATTTTTCTTCAGATGGGGGGAGGGAACACTTGACTTGTCTCTCATGACCATTGTGTCATATATGGAAGTCCAGATTTGTTCAGTATGATGCTTTAATTTCTTTCCCTATTATTTTTGAGTTTTCGAAGAGCAGTTTGTTTGTATAAATGCTGTTAGTCTTTTCTTCCTTTTTTTTTTTTGCTGTTTGTTGTAATTGCCATGACTGATTAATTCCTCTCCTTCCTAGTCAAGAACTGACTTTGCCACAGAATATGAAACCACACCACCAACATCTCACTTTGATCCCCAGATGTATGCTAATTGACACATAGCATCAATTTTTAATGCAAAATCAAAAAGTCATGCGATGTCTGTTTTCTGTTCAACACTTATTCCCAGAATCGAGTTGTCGATTGCAGACGGTTCGCATGTGCTTGCCGATGAAAATTGCTACAAAATTGTCGCCGTGGACGGTTATGCTTTCCCGCAACTGAATATGATTGTGATCAGAGGCCAGTTGTGTGTTTATGCGGCATGCGATCCTTTCTGAAACAGCTTATATGTGTCCATATGTGGTATGTGATGATGCTGAGACTGGAGGCCTTTGATGCCAATTCTTTTCTTCACTGGCATGTTTGCACTGTGATTTATGGCCAGTATCTATAAATAGGTAAACTGAGCTGAGGTCAGTGCTGCTGAAGTCAGATTTACACATGCAGCATGTTTGTATCATAGCTATGAGGTGTGTGTGCATCCGTCAAACTATCGCTACATTTCCATGTGAAACATAACTTGAAAACAAATTTTATTTTGGTCAGTATGACATTTATGTATTTTCTTTTTCCTTTTCTCAGTGGTTCCTTGCACTGTTTCATTGAAGATATATGTCAGGGAGCTTTGCCGTTCAAATATGTTGATGGGACTGTAAGTAATCCCCAAAATGAGAAAAATCTTTTTTAACTTTCTTTTTCTTGGGGGCTTCCAAGGGTTGTAGTCCACCTTGTGAGTGGCAGTATTTTAGGTAGGCTGTACATAGTCATGTCTCCGTGGGAGTGTTTCTACGTAAAGAGACAGGATGTGCAAAATCTTGAGTCTTTATAGGGAGTTTTTTAGTGGACGAGCATATACACGCCAGGAGGGTGGTCGGATATGAAGATACCCTGCAAGGTTTGCAGCTCTGTTGCTTCACTACACCCCTGGTCATGAGAAGAAGTAAGGAAATTAATTTCTTGAACACTTGCTTCTTCCAAGTTCATTTCCCATGGCATCCAGCACTATTCTATGTAATCGTTAACATGAATACAGAAAATCAAAATATCTTTTTGAAAACTCACTCCTTCCAAGTGATAACTTATTTTTTACATTCACAGTTCATGTATCCTCCACTTGTGGAATAAAAGCATTGATTGGGTCCCTGTGTATGCTGTGCAATATGAGCTCCTTCATATCCTTTGAATTTGCTTTCAGTCAAAGAGAAGAGCCAATTGAGAATTTTGCTCACCCCTAGCCAAAAATGTAAGTTGGGGGATGATAGTGACTGCCTTAAAGGTCTTGGGGGTTCTGAATCCAACAGCCAGCTGGTACTTAGAATAAATATGCCATTTTATCCTTTGACCCAGTGAAATCATGAATATTCATTGCAAGTATGTTTGAAACTGACCTGAAGAGAGAATTTTTTATGCAAGTTTTTCAGTTCAAATGGCTAGTGTTAACAAATATATTGTTTGCATGCATTTGATCACCTGTCTTACACAATAATTATTGTGTGCACCAAGATTGATTATCATAGCAAAACCGAGAACAGCGAACGGTATAAATTAGACTGACAGGTAGTTACAAAGGTCTCACTTGTAAATACACCAATCAGTTTTGGTTTGTGATATCTTACACAGTTTTTGATTCAGTATATCATATTTTGGAATTGCTGAAAGACATTAGTCCAGCCCAGCTGCAGCAGGTAGATTTTAGAGTTGAGTAAGTTAATGGAAGATAATATACAATGTACATTAAAGACTGACAGTCACCTAATATTGCAGTGCAGATTACCAGCATATTCTTTCTTACACAGTTAGTTACACCCACAGTAACCCATAGTAAGTGTGTATGTCAGTGCAGGATAAAAAATTTCTGCTAATTCTCTATATATCTCCCACAGCTGTTGAATTACACTCATGTCCCATAAGCGATACTGCCACAAACCATATGTTTGCAATAAGTTAGTATGACAGCAAACATTCGCACTAGCCAACTTAGTGCCATTAGAGTGGAATAAACATTTAATTCGTAGACGGCATTGTTCATGCACCTATCCAATGAACCCTCTGATGTACATATTATATCACCATTAATGAAAACAGCTGGGTCTGGAATCCAATAAGTCAAATCTTCATGCATCTCTTGTAAACCTGCAGACTTTCAGTGTCGCGCATTGAAAACGTCAGAACATAACAAAATACAGGTGTTGGAAACTTTCATAGGTCTAATTATTCGATGAAAGAGAGCCAATGAAATGTCCAGCAACCAGGCTAGAAATGGGAGGGGGGTACTTGGGAGGTGTGGTTGTATTGTAGTCACACTGTGACTGCTTTGTTGATTAAATGAACTCCTGACTTAAGATGTAAGGCTTGGATGACTCCAACATTTATGGAAGTCAATTACTTGAAGACAAATAATCACGACTCTGAATCTACTTGCTAACTCCTACGTGGTATTTGTTTTCAATGCCATTAGAACTGCACTAGCTTATACATATGTATATGCCATATTTTGAGCAGAAATCCTTATATAGACAATGTAGGGCTCCAAACAGTGTTATTGGGCAAGAATTGGTGTTCTCACTAATAATCTAAGTGGTCAGACATAGACTATGCCTAATTGGGAAGCTTGAACTATAAAAAAATATATATATATTTACTGTTATGATGTAAGGCTTGCAAAAAGTGCATATGCATTTTTTAGAGTTTAAAAATTCCACAAGACTTGTGATTCAAAGGAAAGTTAATTGCGTTGGGTAACAATAGTTTGATCACCATGCAGCAAAAATTAATATAGGCTAAGGTGAACTAATCATTAGTTATTGTATTTTCCATGGCAACTGCTGCCCATCAGTCAGGATAAGCTAGCTGTCAGTAGTAGATGAGCTATTGTCAGCCAGCAATGATGCTCCATGTATGAGATAAGAGAAGGCGGGTCCCTAATTTGTGGTCAGAAAGGGTTAGTGAAATTTGAAAGACAACCTCATCATGCTGTGTCTTGTGTTTGGTTATTCACTCCTAACCTGTCTAAACAGAACATGCACTCACAATCTACAATATGCATGTCTCATGTGCACTGGTGACCTTCCAGTACTGGCCCAGTTCTAGCTGCTTTAGCTTCAGCACTCTCATATTTCATGTTAAAATGATGGTTTTACATTTTAGCAACTCTCTACACCACTTAAGAATATTTTGGCCACATGCTTTCTATGAATTATCTTTGCATGTGCCATACTAGCAGTATTTCATTTCCAGTTTTTCTCATATGGGCATCATAATTCAGGAAATAGCTTAAACTTAGGTTTTTTTTTTATCTAAGTCACCAACTCCTACATAGTGGTATAGTCAGTGCTGGATGCAACCTGTTATCCACATGTAAGTGCTAGCCTGCACAGTGGACATGTATTTGCATGCACCAGGTACTGCATTTGTAGTACCAACTATTGCTTGGATTCTGACTAAATATCTACAGATTGTAGAGTTTTAAAATTCATGTGTTACAACATAATCAGTTACACTCAGTAACACTTAATACTTCTTTTCCTTGAGGCGCAAGAAATTAATGCTTTTTTGAGCCAATCTCCAAACATGAAAAAAGACTTCTTGGATTTAAGATAGACAAATCTGCAATTTTTTGCATATGTTACAGTGTTTACGTAAAGAAATGGTACATACCCTGTATGAAAACTTTACGGTCTTTTCTCTATCTGCATCTTGCTAATTTGGAGCCAATTGCTTGCTGATATCACGACCAGCTTATCCAGTCTGAAGGACTTTTAAGTAATTATCAAGAATCATTTTTTTTTTGTGAAACTATGCATTTACTACTTCTGTCACATTTCTGTCTCCCTTCTGTAGAGGAATCGGTGTAAAGTACACATTCGGTATGTCAAGCATATATGACCAATTTTTTATTGTTATTATCATTGTTGCTGTTTTTGCTATTATTGGTGTTATTATTGCTATTATTTGTATTGCTTGTTTGGAGACAAACTGCATAAAAATGTGTGTAAAAACGTTCCCACCACAGCATATATCCTCCATTCAGTGTCAATCTTGTATCCTTTCCAACAGCTGGTCAAGTGCTTCTTCACACCTTCTAAGAATTATTTCAAATGATCCTTGATCATCTTAAGTTTCCTTCACTGGATGGCATGATCAATTATGCCAAGTTATTTCCGTGCCCAGATTTAATTCTGGACTGACTGTTGTCAACTTTTATCCATCTGTGCAAATTATGCATCGCATTCTCAGGGCCAATGTTTGATATCCTGTGCCAAAATCTGCACCAACTATTTTTGAAAAGCATCAATTTCCCTACGTCAAAGGGGAGAAGAGATCATTTTGAAACCGCCTCCGGTAGTTGAGACGCTCTCTTTCCCTGTCGTTTCAAAATGTATTCCGTATTTCCCTGTGTCTAATTACATCTGCTAAGGACTGCCTGCGAAAAGGTTAGGAGTTCATAGCACCTTCCAATGTCTGCCATGGTTTATCCTCTACGGACTCAGAAGTGTCCGAAAGACAGTCACGCATCTTTGCCCACTTCATTGGATGGCCGTCAAGTGGAACAACCAGCATGTCTCTTGGCTCGAGTGGAGAGACTGGTGGGGTGTGTTATCTGATGAGATGAGAGGAGATGGAGAGACTTGCAGGGTTTGTGAGTCATGATACTAAAGATCAAGAGAACTAGTGTGCATCTCAACTTGCGACTGATGATATAATTATTCTCTAGCTGTCTTTACGTCGTTTTTGTATGAAAGTTGCGACTGAAGAGGCAAGCCCTCTCTGTTTGTCATACTTTTGGTTGTATGTGACAATTTAGTATTGATGCTTTGGGTTCTTGCTGTTTTTGGTCAAGAAGTGATTGTTGATATCATAGGATTGATGGCCTCGTCATGTAAATAGTCATATCAAGGAATTGTTGTGTGTTGGTATGATCAGTTTCACAGTAGCAATATGATGTATCACTAGATAGTAACATGTTTAAATCATTGGATGGTATTAGAAAGGGGACTGGTGATGCCAACAAATGATTGGTGATTCCAACAAGGGAATTGTTGATGTCAATATTGCATTGTTCATGTGAACAAATAAGAAGTATGATCATCAATATGTTTATAAGAATAGCAAGTAGTGCGTGGTGCATATTGTAGTGAGATCAGTGAAGATAAAATGGCTGCCACAATGCCATGCATAAGGTGCACAAAATAACATAAGTAGCAGAATGAGCATCTCTCACATCTATCAAATGCTCATTTCATATTTTATTATTATCATAGTTGGGCTTATAGCTGTTTAGCTGTCCAGCACATAGTATGAGGACATTTTCATGCATCTTCTGGGAGAGTCTGATACCTGTTGTTTTATGTTTTAAATGGTAGTGCTAAGTGCACTCATACATTATTTAATCACACAAAGAGGCCTTTTGGACTGCAGATTATAATGTCCAATTTTATTGTATTTTTCATAATTGTATGGTATAGTACGTGCTTCTTGCAGAGTGCTATGGTGTCGAAGATCATCTGTGGTCAAAGATCCATTTTGCAAAACTCCTAAAAACCTGCAGATTGTGCATTTTGTTGCATGTTTGAAGGCCTGCCATTGATGATACCAGTCTTGTGTGTGTATCAGGGTGTTGTAAAATGTTGCTTCAAAGATATAATCTGGGAGTCAGATGATGTGTATATGATAACTCTGAAAAAACTTTTCTCATGCTGATTTTCATGGTTAAGGTTGATAGGTGATGGCTATGTTGTGACCTGTAGTGTTTCACATTGGTAGTCAGAAACTGCAAAAATTATGATGGGCAACAACTGCATTGTAAATGTGTAACAGCTGTTTCTATAAATACATCCTGTTATCAGTTGAAGTACTGTACCATTTGTGCTCTAGGTTTTAAATGTGATCTGCAAAACGAATCCATGATATTTCTCCTGCTTAACTGTATGTTGCATGCAATTGAAGCATGGATGGTTGAAACTCTGTTCAGAAAGAGTTGTATTTGCCTATCACCTTCTCCCAGGTAGCCTATTCCACAAAAGTAACACTGGTGTTTTTCAAACATGCTTCATTGACTGTGGTAAACAGTGTCCGCATTCTTCGGAACTGTTAGTTTTGACTGGATCTGTCTACCATAGTTCTATATCAACACACAGTTGGAGGGGAGGGTTGACTGCATGTTCAGTATGATTCCCATCACATAACCACTACCATACTATGATTTGGCATCTGGCAAATGCATGGTCATCCTGCATTCTTTCCAAAGCCAAATTTAGCTAAATCATAACCTTCAGTGTCTTACATTTTATCATTATATGATTGTAAATCACCTTCTCGTTATTTTAATTACCAATCCTTTAGTCTTTAAATATTTTTCACCATGTTTTCCAGCAGGGTTTGGATGAGTACATCCTTGCAGAGTATATCCTTTACAACTTGTTTTGTGGACTATGTTCACCTCTATCCAGCTGAAAATCACTTTGCATATTTCCCTATCATCTGGCTATTAATCTTGTTTTACTTGAAGCCTTCGCTGAGTTGCCTTTTCGTGGTGGTAGTTCACGGTAACCTATCTCTTCTGAAGACAACTTACTCATGATCCAGATATAGTACAGATCGATCATGTCTTCTTTGACACTTTGCAGATAGTACAGTCTACCATTGGCTAGCTTTGATAACAGCTAGGATTTTAAAGGGTCCACAGGGTGAAAAAATGTTTTACATATTTTATGAAACTTGAATACTTTTGGTGTTTGCCTTGATATACCTGTGCCCTTACCCTGGGAAAGTCAGAGTTTGACAATTACCCTGCCTAATTCTGATTTTCATTCACTTCTCCTTCAGCTCTCAGGTGGGTATTTTGTGGATGGCTTAAACAGCAGAATATTGCACCTTAACACGATGGATGGCTTAAGAGATACTGTATGTGCTAAGTAAACATTTATCATAGTGGGTTGAGGATTTGTTTTCTTCCCATCATGCAGGTAGCTGTGCTACATGCATTACTTATTCTTCCACTTTATGCATGATGAAAAGTCTCCATGGGATTTTGGTGATATGTCAAGTTGGCCTATTAGCTGTAATACATTAATGCTACAGTCTTCTGTTGTGGACAACATGTCGCTGTACAGAACCTCCTTCAAATTGTTTTCCATTTGGAATGTATAATTTCCTTCAAATTTTAGAGCGAGACTCCTTCAAATTTTGTTTCTATGGGAGGTAGAATCTCATTCAGATTTTATTCTGTTATGACGTAGAATCTCCTTCAATCTCCTTGAAATTGTCTTCAGAAGAGTTTCCTTTAAACTCTCTTTCAAATTGGAGGAGGATTCTTCTTTAAATTGTCCTTAATAGGAAAGACAAATCCCTTCAATTTCTTTTTTATTGACAGGTTAGGATCTCCTTCAAATCATCTTCTGTCAGGGGATAAAACCTACCCCCCCCCCAACCTAGGGAGTAGAATCTCATTCATACTGTCTTTCACAGTTGGTAGAATCCCAACTCATCTTCTATATGGAGGATGAACCTCCTTCAAATTATTCTTGTTTTCATTCTTGTTCGAAAGATAATTTAGTGGAGGTTAATCCTCCCTGCATAAGAAAATTTGAAGTCTCATTCAAACTGTCCTCCATATGGAACTAGAATCAAGTCCAAATTGTCTTCCTTCGGGAGGTAGAATCTCCCCCAAATTGTATTCCACAAGGACATATCCAGAATCTTCTCCAAATTAATTCCATATGAATGTAAAACCTCCTTCAAATAGTCTTCTATATGAAAATAAAACCTTCTTTGAATTTTCTTCTTGAGGTAGGCAGAATCTTCCTAAAATTGTGTTCCACAAGGAGGTACCGGTATTTAGACTCTGAATTGTCTTCCATAGATGAGGAGGAACATAAAGCTCATTGAGGTAGTACAAAGATTTAGGCCTGCAACTCCCTGATGTAATATATCAAGCTGCTTATACCCATCTGACCGAGTATCCCACTCCATCTTTGATGACCTTGCAAGCATCCCTCTCCATCTTTCCCCGCATGCTAACTTTCTGAGTTTCTCTGATTTCATCCATAAATCTACTTACATACCTTCATCTCTACCACTTCCTCCTTCCATGAACACATTCAGCTCTCCTCTTACACTAATTCCCCCTCATACATCTCTATCTTATTCCACTCCCGTCTTTGGCGTAAATTGGACTCTTCATCCTCTCGGTCAGTATCAGAGACATATTTGTCTTGACAATGGATATATGTGTCCATCTTCACCATCCTCTACCTCCTTCATTCCTGGGTCCCTTGTAACTGTGCTCTACACAGCAAATTTGTATAGCACAAATCAGTATTCCAAAAGCATCCATTTTTTACAGCGAGTCATATGTTTTCTGGCAATATGGTGTTGGTGGCAATCTGGGTTGATGTGGAATGAAAAGATGGTACAAGCTAGGAAAGGTCTGTCATTTGAAATGGAGTCTTGCAAACTAACAGACGTTTGACTACACTCCTGCTCTGTTGAGATTATATTTCTACGTCATTCCAGTCACTGAAGCACAAGCTCACAGAGACGCCTGGTATTCTGTTACTGTCAGAAAAAGTGTGGTAACTTCAGTTCAAAAGAGTACAGATTATGGTACTTCAAACAAATATACATTTTGCATGTCTCTAAACATGGATGCCTAATTTAATTAATAATGGTTGATATCTCTCAGCTCAAAACCTGAGTGTAGATGAAATGAAGCTATGCGTTGAAACCTATTGAGATCATGTTCATAAATGCTGCTGATGTGTACCTCTGTCAGTGATGTGTCAGAGTCCCCTCCGTCACAACCACAGACTTTTCAGGCGGGGATTAACAGCATTGCTCATAATTCTCAGTTATCATGAACTCTCTCAACGTTCTCTCTTAGTAGAATAAATGTCTTTCTATCAGATCCATGTTAAACCTGTAGATGTATATGATATTTGCTTCCAGTCATTATGAAGTGTGGGTTTCTGGAACCGTGCGTTCTCATTCAATGTGGCATAAAGTTCGATGTTAAACAGCAGACAGCCACGATCCTATCAGAGATGTTCACATTTAAAAATCTCTGAGAAGGGATTTTAGCATCCCAAACATCTGCTCGTTCTCAACACGGTCATTCAATAAAATAGGCCACAGGACGTATTTGCCTAGGTGTCAGATTTTATCTTCATTGATTTTGCACTATGAAAAAGAAAGGAGTGAAAAAATAATAATAGTGAACCATAAAAACAAGCCAAACCCTGTGCAGACATGTGTGGATGTAGATTGCAGCATGTTTAGTAAATAATACCACAGGTTTGTGGTTTATCTGCACAGCCAGTCAGATTTGTTCTTTTTAGTGTGTTAATCAGTAAAGGCTTAAACAACAGTAAATGGGTGAACTTAAGCCTAGTCCAACACTTCATTGGATGTAACAGTGGTGATAATAATCGCTCTCAAACTGATGTCTTGAATATACGTTCAAAGAACTAATTTTGTAGTGTTTCTTTTCAGTATATTAATATGATGGCAAACTGAAGGCATATTTTCCTGAAACATCCCTTGCAATGTTGTAGAAATTTTTATTGAATTTGTGAGACAATGGCTGGACCAGGGAGAAGCAGAAGATTCTCAAGAGAAAAATTTAGATATTTTTACACATGTACTGTCCTTATAGCATTTGAGATTTTTGTTTTGGAGGGAGAATGGAGAGGAGCTTGGGTGGTGAGACTAGCTAGAATCAGCATGAGAAATATCATACCAGCCTTTATGCATAATGTTCACTGCCTTGTACATCTTCATTAGATGGCCATTACAGAAAACCAGAAATCTTCATGATGGATATATGTAAACCTGAAGCATAGCAGAAAATTTTTGGATGCATACATCCCCTAGATTGCTGAATGTTGCCTTCCTAGGCTCCACGGACACCTTTTCGCTCTTGCAGACCCTCAAAAAGTGTCTCTCAGCTCAAGGCCATGCCACCATGCAGGTACTGTAAATGGAAAAGGCTGTTCAAATGTTAGTGTTGGTATGCTAGTATCGTTCTTTTTGGGATGAAGTTTAAACTTCAAAAATGACTTTAGTTTTATGATTGGTGGCCTGATGTGGTCTTACTTTCATGCTGACTTTTCTTGCTCTCCAGGAATTGTGGTCATTTAACCCCAGAGGTTTTAAGGATATGAGACCAAATATGAGTGACCATGTTTTTCTGGAATATTGCACACTAAATCAATTTGTTCCTTTGCTGATCATTGCTCTGATGGACCAATGATGGAGACTAATTAGCCCACTTTTCTTTGCAATCTTTTTTCAGAAAATTCACTTAAGCAGAAACTGACTTCATTGTGGCACTTGAGACCAAAAATGTGTTTATCAACATGGAAAAAATAACCTAACATTTAAAATGTAGCCTAAGTTTATCTTCTGCTCTTTGGCAGATCTAAGACAGAGGCCAATGTAGACTGAGACTCCACCCAAAGGTGTGCCCCCAATTGTTTTTGTAAAATCGTACTTAGGAAAACCGATTTACTTTTGGAAGTAAATTAACTTCAAAATTGTACACTTTTTTTTTCACCAAGTCACATCTGAGGACAATAAGTGCCACCAGTTTGATCCCTTCCAAACACAGGACTTGGACCTGCTGGTGGTACTGCTAAATAAAAAAAGGCAACTTTTCACCCAAGGGCAATGTTCAGCAGTAGGAGTAAACTGCAGCTATCTTTGACCCTGCATGGACATGTCCACTGCAACTATGTTACTACTTTTATGTACACCTCTTACCATGCAAAGTGCATGTTACAGACAATCTGCTTTTCTTGTAAAAGTAGCTACAGGGTGAATTAGCTACAGCTGATAATAGAATGCATCTTCTAAACGTAAGCTGAAGGACAATGTGATGATTCCTGGTGCACATGTATTTCTGATAAATTTGTGGCTCAGGTAGGCTGTGTATCTTTGCATGATATCATTTACAGTGCATACAGTCATAGGCTCAGACCTGATGCACTGAATTATCATGAAGAACTTATAGTTGGGGTTAACTTGCCAGCTGCTGAACAATTATTTTTAGCCCTGGTTAGACTCCCTCAGCTGTTAAAAACTAGTCTGAAGTTTGTTTGTGCAAGGTCTTGTCTTTGCAAATTAAAGGATGAATTAATTCTCTGGTCTCCTGGGAATGCATAATTCTACTTTTAAACATTCCTCATGCCCATTTCCTTCCCTCTCTTGTGACGTAGTTTCATGAAGTAATGATGCTATTACTTACTGAAAATATATTACTGACTTATATTTACAATATATTCCACCTTCCTATACCTTCTAAGATCCTTAGAATACTGTTTGAGAACCATCTTTATGCAGTGAATGTATTATTCAAATCATTTTATCTTCACTTTTCCTTTTTTTTTCTTTGCTAGGACTTATGGAAATTCACTTAGCAGACAACATATCACTTGAGGCCTGCAGCATTTATGTGTGACAAATAGTGAGCAGAAACAACAGAATCCTGTGCATGTACAGCTTATATTTATTTTCTCGACTTAGACATATGTGCTGTAGTGTGACATGTATGACTGTGTGACTCGTGCTGCAGTGTGACATGTGCTGCAGTGTGACATATGGGGACATCCCTATGTTCCGACATCTCTATGCTTCGACAGCCCTGTATTCCGACGTCTCTATGTTTCGACAGCCCTATGTTCCGACATCTCTATGTTGTGACAACCCTATATTTCGACGTTTCAATATTCCGACATCTCTATGTTTCGACGTCTCTATATTCCGACAAAAGTTTACATTGGCACCGAGAAAAGGATACTTTGCCGCCGGATATAATGTACTTGGGGGCCGGAAAAGTACTTTGGCGCCGACCAAAATGTACATTGGCACCGAGAAAAAACGTACTTGGGCGCCAAAGTACCCTTTTCATCGGCGCCAATGTTCATTTTAACAGCACCGAAGTACAATTTTTGGGCGGCGCCAAAGAACACTCTTCATCGGCGCCAAAGCGCTAATGTACATTTGGCGCCGAAGTACACTTCTTATCGGCGCCGAAGTAAATCATTTGTCGAAGCATAGAGATGTCGGAACATAGAGAAGTCGGTATATAGAGTTGTCAGTATATAGAGATGTCGAAATATAGATACGTAAATGAAGTATCTATATTCCGACGTCTCTATGTTCCGACAAAAAATGTACTTTGGTGCCGATTTGTCGGAACATAGAGATGTCGGAACATAGAGATGTCGAAACATAGAGATGTAACCGTGACATATCTGGGTACAGACTGTACCTAGTTATTGAAAATTCATGTATGCAGACATAATTAGTTACAGTTAGTAGCACTCTAATGCTATAAAGTTACAGCCCACCCAAGGCTACAAGGTTACAGCCCCATGTTCCAATACCACTATGTTCCGACCCTCATGTGTTGATATACACATCCATTACCTCAAACACCATTTGAGGGGTTGATGCTTGGCCTAGTTGTGATTCAGTAATCACATTATGCAGGGCTTACTTAAGAGTTTCAACACATATGGTTTATAAGACTTAAAAGGAAATAGGGTGTTTAGAATGCACCAACATGGCCTACAAAGAAAATAGGTTTAATCATTCAGTCTTATCAATAAACATCTGCGAAATCTTCATCCCCTCAAAACATTACCACATTAACATTAACAGTAACTGAAGATGCATCAGTTGAATTTGAGTGAACAAATTGTGTTAAACAACAAATAACTGCATTTCTTTCTACGAGATCACTTACTTCTTGAAAAGAAGTCTACTGCCCCTCCTTATTTTGAATGATCTATCCTTTTATGTCCACAAACATTGCTTTCAAAAATATGCGTGTTTTCTGTGAGACAAACACCATACTTCCCTTTAAGTATTGGAATATACAGCACCAATGAACAGCATGAAATACTAATATCAAGTATAGAAATTCTTTCGTATTTTGTAAATGTCTTCACTAATGGCCGGAGAGAGCTTATTCACTTGGGATTTTGAAACACCTTTCTTTGAGGCCAAACACTGCTCCTAATCCATCCATGAACCAGATGGTCTTACCAACGCACTGCTGTAGAAATATAAGTGTCGGAACATGGAGGCGTCGCAACATGGGGCGTCTGAACTAAGGGTAGTAAGAGGCACTAAATATTCAGGCGCTTTTGAGCCGACCATCAGATGTTAAGAAAGACTCATAACTATATATAAATATAGAGACCTTGGATCTTAGATGAGATAAATCTCCAATTGTATGCAGGTGTTACCTGCTGGGAATTTTATAAATGGTATAGTAACTGTAGCGTGACATATTTACCGACATATTCATTTAGACAACAGCCCTACTTTTCGATGCAAGGAAGTAGGCAAGGACTGAATACGTCCCTGTTGAGGGGGTCGTCACCTACTTTCCATCAGCCTCTGCATGTTGTTTTTGTACTGCTTTTCCAGTTTGCAGTTACATTAATTTACCAATTCAAACTAAACTGTATGTTACTTGACAAGTTTCCAGATTAAGTTCAAATATTTTTCAAACTGTTAGTTACATCTCAAAGCAGCATTTTAAATTATAAAGGGTAAAAGACACAGTCAAATCTTAAAAGAGGCCCTAGAGATTTTTTTTCCTTAGCATTTCACACATTAGCACCATTCTTATGTGATCAATGCAGTCACTTTATAATCCCCGTCAGAATAAACTGAATTATTTCTCGATGTGAAAAATGATATTCATTGTGGCTGAACTTCAGTGTTTGACCTACAGCTTGATGGTCTTCCAATCTGAATATGAATTAAGTCAGATGCACGAGTTTCAAATTCCCATAATCCAATGCAACTTCTACACAAGAGATTTGGTGTTTGAAAATTGGCATGAAATGTAGGAAAGTTTATTTACGGGGAAGGGACCTGTTTTTCTTAGGGAAAGTAATTTACAGCGATGTTTACGCAGCTGGTCAGGAAGTTTTGAAAATGCTCAGTCATGTTTCGTACCTGAAGAAAAGTGAAATGGGTAGGCAAAAAAAAAAAGACAAAGATCAATCAAGGTTAATAAAAAAAAAGACAAAGCTCAAGCAAGGTTGGGGCTATTTCTCTCACCTTCCCCCTGGCCCCCTCAAATTCTTGACTGTGGGTACTGCAAATGTTGCTTACTGCATAAAACTGATAGTAATAGCATCAAAGGCATACAGTTGGCTTTCAAACTTTGGTCACCCATATTAAAGACTTCCAGAAAACTTGACACCAATGTGCCTTTTTCTGAACTCCGATTGCCACCCAAAAATTGTTATGGTTGTTATTCTGCTTGCATGTAATATTCTCAATTGTGTCCAGTTGGCTGTACATAAAATCAATTACACTGACAGCAGGTTTTAAATTGGTGTCTCATTTGTTTTGATTGGCTCAAATTTTTGCAACTGTTAAACTAGTAAATACCAATGAATGATTAAAGAAAGTCAAGTTGGTAATCACAGATCCATGCAGATATGCTGAAAGTGCTTGAAAATGGTCACCGAAACAAGACAGACTAAATATTCTGTCATCTGCAGTATCCGGAGTAAGGTTCCCAGATGCTAGAAGGAATTATGGAGTTTTGATTGCCACCTTTGCAACTTTGGTTGCGACCCTCGTCAGTGAAATTGTTTAGGCTTGATGCAGACTCCAGTATCATTGTATAATGTCCAATTTGAAAGCTGCAGTAACTGGCAGTACAAACTGTACACTAATTGACTGAATAGCAAATGCTCAGAGTTAATTAGACACAGAAAGAGCCTATTACAATTTCTGAATCACATTTATTGATTTTTTTTTTTATTTGGTTCTTCACAACAGCAGCGGCACTAAAAAGTAATTATTTACATAATCATGCAGTCATGAAAGGAAGTGTTCTTAAAATATATATTCTAACTAAGTAAAACACCCTGTACAAACACAAAGAAACTTTTTTCAGTTTGTTTGAAGGAAATGTGGTATAAATCCATGAAATATTCCTAGTGTATTCTGAAGTTATACTAGACAAATATATATATGATTAATATTCAATTATACCATGTTGCTTGTTTTTTTTCTTAAACTTAATTGAGGGTAGACTGCACACTTGAATACTGCACAGAGTGAATCTATAAACTTGAATAACCAAACAGAATTATACAACAATTGTAAGGGTCGATGTGATGTGCCTTTCTGGTTAATTCAAATCTTCAACATACAAAATCTGAGGACAAATTGACACCAAGCCTGGAAAAATTATTAACACTGTAAAATTTGAGAATTATCAAGTAAATATTCATAGTTGTCCGTCTGTTTTTCTTGTTCATGATTTATCACAAAGATTCAAATGTAGATATTCCCAATTAAGTTACAGTATTTATACTTTTAGTATTTACGTGTATCAAAAAGTTCAAATTGTTTTTTTTTTTTGTAAGTAGCTCCTTGATTTAGTTATATCACCCAGTATGTACACCCCATTTTGTGTCTATGTCAAAATTCCTTCTGAAAATTGCATAAAGCTAGAACACAAGTTGAAAATTTGCTAAAGTCAAATTTCATGGAATATTTCATAGCCACTGCAAAAAAAAAACACGTTTAACCTCTGTTTTTGCATTCATGAGGATTCATATCCATTCCCATGGGTTGATCTGTTTGATTCCAAGTAACAGCGATTGACTACTATGCTTTCTTGGAGGGTCTGAATTTTGTAGGGCAAACAAAAATGTTAGGACAATTTTCATATTCAAATGTCCTGAAGATGTCAGTGCATTGTTCTCTCTCAGATTTTGTGCCAGGTGACCTTTTCCCCTACTTTCTCTCCCATGAAACACTGACAAAGAACCAAGATAGATGGCCAGGCGATTGCCAGTGCAACTCATATTCAAGCTTTAAAAGTTAGTTTCGGCCACTGTTGAAATGTGTTCGAAGGTTTCATTACATGTAGTAATAAAAGCTCTGAAAATAATTTAAATGGTAATCAGGTTGTGAACTAGTACATGATTGCTTTATTCATAGAGGAGTTAGCAGTTTAAAACCTCTTTCTGCAAGTGAGTTGAAACCATTACCTTTAAAACCTCTACGATTTTTCCTCTGACATGCAGTCATTGATTTTGGTTTGGCAAAATATTGTCAAATATACTGTGCATATAAAATATAAATATACGTAAATATAAATATATGTCTTTCTACCTAAGAATTGTAATGATAGACATGTGTGAAAAACTCAATATTGCTAAAACCATTGATGAATATACTCCACAAAGGTAAACGTACCAGCAATTGCCTGGACTCTATAAACCTTTCTACCTAACTTTACTGCATAGAAAATATAGAACAGTGTTACTTATTTAATACAAATAGCAAACCCCTCCCTTTCGGCCCCTCCGTACGGCAATTATGTTGTCAGGCAGAGCTCTCAGAAACAACTAAGTATATCTCCTAAATAGCGACAAATATATGCGTTATCTCCATCATGTCACAATCAGTACTTGGAATTTCTTCCAAGTTATTAACACTCTCTCCAGTGCAACTTTATTAGATTTATTGTATTAATGTTAAGTGAGCAGAACAAGTTTGTAAGGGAGTTGTATTCTTCTGACATGCAATATGTTCTTTGGGTTGGATCCTATGTGGGTTTAGGGGTGGTATGGTTTGGTGTTGGTCACTGAAGGTGGATCCTAATATATCTTTTCTTCCTGTGTTCAATGTCCCTGTTTGGTTCCAGTGAGCACCCTACTAGCTGAGCTTTATTTAGAGGCCCTATACTTCAGGATTTTTCTGTTTTTCTCTCCATTTTCACACTAGGTTACTTTTGCTACATAGGTAGCAGGTGAAGGAATAAAAAAAAGTGAATGAATGAATGAACAAACAAACGAATGAACAGACGAATGAAGAAATGAATGAATGAATGAACAAAGGAGCAAGTGACAAATGAATGAATGTGTAAACGGATGAGGTAAGCGATGTGTAAAATAATATCATCAGCAATTAGCTCTGTAGGAGTTGGCAACATTTTCTTTCAATGGCAAAAGCCTTCCTTTTATTGAAAATCCTCCAACAGAGTCACTGGTGTGGAATACTCTTATTCATGGACAATCTTCACGATTGTAGTTCAAAACTGTGCTCATACAAATCGTTGCACTAGGACCATATCATCTCCCATGCACAACTTACCATACACAGCCAAGAGGTTCAGACACAGATGAGTGCAGTGTCAGGGTATTTTGTGGCACCTACATGAGATTATTTTATGACCATTGTACCTGTATGGTCAAGTAAAGTGCGAACTAATCAGAGAGCAAGGCGGGGAGAGGGGGAATGGGATCACCTACACAGCTAGGTGAAATGGACCTTGTGGGGGGATTTGCATAGCCTAGGTAAATTTCAAGATCCAGTCAGGGATATTTAAAAATAAATATATCCTACCACTCTTCACAGTCAAAAACTAGTCACAGATTACATAGTCTAAGACAATATTTTTGCAACTGTCTCAAGATATATTTTTCTAAATCTCTAAGTTGTGGCAAAACTCCATATCAAACTCAAAGTATCTAACCAATCTGTTGATTCATTCATTCATTCACACGAAGGTCGGAAGACATACTGTAATTATCTCCAAAAACTGACACGCACTTCATATCTGTTGATATTAATCGAGTGTCTGTACATTAATAGATAAGTAAAGCATTAACTATATTCCATGTTATCGCCCTGATGTTCCTGCTGAATATTGTTTATATTTCTTACCTGCATGTTAAGATATCAGTTTGTGTGTTGTGGTAACATCCCTTTCAATATTCCAGTGCACAGTATAGCCAAGCATTTCTAAGGCAATGTTTACTATGCTAAAGTGAAGTCATATGATATGGAAGCACTGACAGCTCATCGGATTGTATGGAAATTTGGGACTAGTTACCATACTTTAATGTGTTAAGTATTCATTGACATGAAGCAGAGACAATTTGGTGACAGATAGTTACATCATATTTCATTTTTGTTTTGGGGGGGTGAGGGGTAGGGGAGGGAGGAAGATCAGAGACATTCCTGTGTGCATCATGTGGACAGATTCCTCCCTCTTGTGGCGTGCAATCTCTATGAGATTATTCACACTGATGGTATTGCAGCTTGCAGTTAACTTTTAATTGCTTCATTCAGAAACAGGGTAGTTGATGAAGGACTGAGAAGTAAGGATAGGGTGGTGAGCAGCCTGGTCATTGTGCATGACTTGAATGTTACTTTATGCAACAGCATCTTAAATTGTTATATTCCCAAATCTGGTCAAACTGATTAAAAACTTCATTTAACATCAAGTGAATGGCAGCTTCTGCTGTATGTACTAGCAAAACTTGAATTTGTTGTTTACATGCGTCCATCCGAACCGGGTACATTGCAGCATGCTGTAGAGCATGTGACCTGTACATGAGTTGCATGTGTGCTATCTCAGATGCAGGCAACCGGCACGTCAGATCGTTAATCATTATATTTATTTGTATTTGCTACATTAATCATTCTCGGTGGTACATAGATGCATGCATTTAGAATCATGTGCCTGAGTGGTGGATAAAAGATTTGCAATATGGGAGTGGATATTACAGCCAATGCCGAGTAGTCATCGAGGACAGCCGCATGGTTCTTCGAGCTCCTTGTTGTGGGGATCAAATGACCGTCATGTAATTAGGCACTTTCAGGTTACATGTTTGCATGAATTCCTTCGTGTTCAGGAATGACTGTTATGATTGGGAGCAGGACGGTCAGCTGCATGGTCTGCAGGGGGCAGAGCAATGGCTGACATGTAAGGAAAGGAGTGGAGTAGATGTAATTGTGAGGACGTAATTGTGAGGACGTAGTGACCTGAACCTTATAATCCTTATAGTGGTCATCTTTGAACTTTTTAAATATGCTAGCTTTCCAATTGTGGCCACCAGTGTAAAACAGGATTTTTTCTTTCTTTTCTTTAACCAAACACATACATTTTTGTGAACATATCTTTTGACAGTCATCATGAAAGATTTCTATTAATGTTTCAGAAACTGTTCATTGGTTACATGGTGGGTATTATATCAAGCTATTGCTGACCTATTTTGATTGCATGCCAATTCACTTGGCCAATAAACAATGCCGCAATCATGATTCAAATCAAACCAATCATTGGAGAATGAATATAGCAGCAATTCACATTGTAGACATATACTTACACCTTGCTCACACTAATGCAGTGATTGACATTCCACAATGTGCACCTGAATAAATTTCTAGCACCACGCCCTCTAAGCCTTGACTTGCCCCTGTCTGACTTATGCGTGATAGATACTTACATGCATGTTTCTTTGTGTGCATGAATTTTTGCCCTCAGAGCTGGAGTTCAGTGATCAATCTTAGATTATTCCGAGGTACCATTGTAATTACGCTTGTTAGGTGATTTAAAAAGCTGCAGTGCAAATTATGTCCTATGTATAAGACACCATACAACACAATAAAAAACATGTGTAGTGTGAAAGCAAAAATGTATATTAAGGCAGGACATTTTTATTGTATCACACCTAATTTGAAAGGGCCTTAAATGGAATACAATTACTGCAAAACTCATAAAATGCAATTTCAAATTGTGTCTTTAAAGGCCTGTTATAATTCATCTGTATATATTCTTGATTGAAGTACAAGTCATGCCTTGTACTTTGCCTTGTCAAAGATAATGATGTTTCTTTCTTTCGACACTTAAAAAAGTTTGATGATCCATTTCAGAAAAGCACCGTAACATGTCAATTATACTAAATCTTACGTTTATAGTATCCTCATAGTGCTTCTTTATCATCCAACCAATAGGTTGTCTTCCTATCAGCTGTCCAAAAAATATACTTTCCTTTCTGTGTGAAGCTCTAGCAAAATAACATGAAAACTCTGAAAATAATTGCCAAGCTGTTTACAAAAGATAACACATTGTGAGCCTTCCAGCATATGTCCAGAGGGAATATTGCATCACTTCGAAATGTCAACGCAGTGTGAAATTATGGTAAGCATTCAGGTATGTGATTAGAAATGTTTGTGTTGGTCACTCGTTCAGCTCCTTGAAATTTTCATGCAGCCTGCTTTTGAAGAAGGAATCTATTGTAGATTCTGTAGGTTACCTAGCTGATCTTAGCAGCAAATGAAAGAAAGTTAAGAAGTTTCTGGAAGATTGTTTTCACTGAAGTCCTTAAGTTGCATTTCAAAAGAGGCTGCTTGTGCTGGTGGAACATAAACGTATTTTTAATTACTTTGTTGTTAAATGTAGGTAATGACTGAGTTAAATATCATAAAATGCATAAGTATTGTTTACCAAATTACTAGCCAAGCATGTCATCAAAAATGTTTCTGATTTATGTAATTGAGGCATGCATGAACTGCTTGTATTGATCACAATTTATCTTGAGTACAGAACTTTGCTTACGCTTAATTGTAGCCCTGAAAGACAATTTTTTGGGTCATGTCAAAGTGACACTGGCCACTGTTTATTAGCTTCTCACATTTAAATACTACCAAACACATGTAGGTGGACTAGTAGTTGCCTGGCGACTGAAACAGTCAAGTAGTGTGTCAGTGAAAAGTAGCCCCCTCTGAATTTGGTACATTAATTCAGCAAGGTATGGCTTCATTGCTCCCAAGTTTTAGTTACAGCATTTAACGTAAGAACATTTAGAGGTAACATGAAACACATGAAGACAATTGTATTACTTTAACAAAACAATGTGCATTTAGTGACTGCCCTTTTTCAGCATCAGCACAACATATTCAATGAAAATTGATTCATCCTTGACCTGAAAATGGCCTTATTTGTATAAAACTAAGACGATTAAGTTGTCTTCCATTGGTCATATTCTTAACTTTCTGAAACTAAGTTGTAAAACGGACAAACCTTTGCCAAGGGAAAATACATCACGCAGTGTGAGTGCCAGTTGCAGGTGCAAGTTTCAGGCTAGCTGGTATGTAGTCTGTGCATTAAAGGGCAATAATTGGGTCAAGTGGACCCTAGATTCTCAACCTTATTTCATCCTCAGACCCCTAGGCTGTCCATATTTTTTGAGGTACGCCAGCTATCTGGGCAAAGAAAAGCTTTTGACTGAGTCACAAATTACGCATTATGGGGAATAGTTATTTTTACTCAAATTGCAAGAAATTGAAACTGAATTAAAAAGAGAAATTGCAAAACTGCAAAAGCATATGTTACTACTGTATGCCTATTTTGGAAAATATAATCTCCTCATCAAGGTATGCGCCATACAGGTGTAAAATTTAGTATCACGGAGTTATTCTATGATGTGAAAAAAAAAAGAATCTCTGCCCTTGTTTGACATAGAATTGAAAAGAAGCACCACACAAAACAAAACAAAGTTAATGAAAAATGTGTAAACGTAGTTTTACTTTGCTTTTGTATTTTTTCAGTGTCTAAACTGAAAAGAAAACATATATACAAGTAATGTGAGTGTTAGAGCCTCACTGACCCAATTCGTTAGCAGCAACGAAGTTCCACAGCGAATGTGATTGGTCCATAGTAGCTCAACTTGTTTAAGTCTGCCCTATTGTAAAATATTGAGCAGTGCAAAACAAGGGGACTTACCTGCTGCTTTGGCTAGGAAAAATTAGACCAGCTACGAGAGCAATTACTAGTTTAGGAGTACGGGTTGCTGTATAATTTATAATTTTAAATTACGCCTACAATTTTTCGTCTGAATTTTTCAAAGCACTTTAGGTTTCTCGAACCCCTAATTTTCTGCAGCCTCCTGTTTTTTCCATGGACCCCCCACAGACCCCTTTGCCCTCTGTTGACCCCCAAACAAAGCCAGACCCCAGGTTGAGAATAACTGGATTAGACTTCCTGAGTGTTTTTTCTCTAGAATAGAGTTTCACATTGTATTTTCAGTGCTGAAAGGTAGCAACAGTCTCATGCAAACAAGTAGTTGCTCCTCCCTTCTCCTCCTCCAGAAAAGGTTGGAACAAGTTGAGGACTACAAGGCCACCCACTTAATTATATCACAACTGAGGTGAGCAAATTTAATCAAAATGGTGACTTGCACAGCTGGAATATTTATTACAATTTAATAATGTGTCACTTTTTTTAAACAAGAAAGAAATTCTTTTTTTTTAAATTTGGCCCACCTAAAGGTGGGCCAAATTTGAAGTATTAAAGAAAGTTTAACTTTAACAATTGTACACTATTGTTGCACCCACTTATGTCATCTGAAGGTACACACAGTTATAGACCAATTTTCCAAAGTGGGAGAATACACCCGCCCCCTCCTTCTTAGCCCCCTCTCCAATGTCACTGCACCAGCAATGCTATGCCAGTGCTGTATATAGTGTTGTAAACCCTAGCTACAGATCCTCTCATGCAGAGATATATGTAACAATTGCTGTTGACGATTGTTCAACCAGGTCAGTGTGATATAGTTGCAAGATAATCTATCCAGGGGGGTGATATATCATTGTTGCAAGCTCTTGATAATGTTTGTTCTTTCTGTGATATGGATCTGATTCTCAATGACTTAACAACTTCCAATCAAGGACACACATGCCACCCTGCGTGTGTTAATACACTAACAGTATGCTGCATCCCAGTCAAATTGTTATATGTTGTGTTGCACTCTCCAGACTTAGTATTTTCATCTAGTTTTCTGAATGTCATCTTTTAACAATGCATTTTAAGTTGTTTATATGTAACAACTGTCAATGTTCTAATTGAACAAGTTTTTCTTTTGTAATATTTCTATTGTTTCAGGTTTACCAAAAAAAGTAAGCGTGTACATGCATGCAACCTTCCTACGTGTGCGTTATTGATGTAATTAACACCATTTTCCATCATTTAGTGTCACAATTATCAACAGTTTTAATTTCTGGACATGAGGGAGAAACTCCTGCCCCTCAAATCCCTCCCTGGTGATCCCTGTACTACCACATGAGCACTCCTTGCCAGCCCATACCCTCTTGAAACACGGTGGAGGACACTGGAATATCTCCGCATTCAGTTTAGGTGATAATGAAATCTCACCCAGTGAGCTGACCGTCAGTACCATGCCTCCTCAGTCAATGACAAACCTCTAGTTATGTGTCTGTGGCCTGATTCATTACATCAGTATGAAGGCACCCCAAATCAACGATGGGGTGAAGGGATACATGTGGATGCACCTGCCCTGAATTTCCCTGTACCTCAATCCATATAGCCTAGTTACCAACTCTTTTCCTGTCTTCTCTAGTGTTTGATCATCCTCAGGGAAGGACTACCCAAAATCTGAATCACTGAATTATTATCAGCACTGCAGCTATGGATCCTTGCTCCAAAATGTTCTGCATGATATATCTTTCCTGCAGATTATTTTTGTGAAAAATGGTCCTTTTGTTAGATCAAAATGCCTGAATTATTACACATTGTCACCAGGATTTCAGAATATGTCAATTTGAAGACATTTATTGACCTGTCTCTTAACACTTTGCATGCTTTTTCATCCCACTGGTGGTGTATGGCCATTTTCCCATTATCCTCAGGCCGAGATGAAAGAGGAAATCCCAGAGAAAGTTCATGGACAGGCTACTAGGTCAATCAGAAACTCTTATCTATCATGTATGTAATCAGTACATGGAGATGAGTCTTTACAGTTTGCATTGTTCACCACCGCATACTGAAACCTCTCTTGCTGATCTTTAATCAACATGTGGTAATAGCATTAGCATTGGCGGTCACCGTCCTTCTACGGTTTCGTCAAAAATCTTTGCTGCCGCTTTCTTAACGGTGGGATAGGTATAGTTGTAACGTACGTGTTTACATAACAATTTGCATTTTCTTCCACATTGGGTTTATGAGTATCTGATCTGCCAGTGGCAGTTCATCCATCAGAAAGTGCCCCACAAAGACAGAAAAAAAAAAAAAAAAAAATTTTCACTTATCTGATGTTCAGTAGATGGTATTAATGAGTATGTGTTTTTTGCTTTTCCTTGGCTCTGTGGGTGGAATTTTCTTGGTTAAAGGTCAATGTTTATCAGCAGAGTTCAGGTAATCACTGATGACCTTCAACCAAATAACCCTCCATGTACAAGTTATGGGGAGGGACATATAGGATGTCAAGAAAAATTATAAAACTAACATTTTTTTTTTTGGTTTCCTGGTTCTCTCTCTGACAGGACATATTTCATTGGCAAATCTGTTGAAAAGATATGCTTATGTATGATTTGGAAGTAGACTTTACCTATATCCTCCTTTTAATAGGTCTAGATGTACGTAAGAATTAGCAAAACCTAAAAGATTTCCTATTGAACCAATTTACCTTAAATACGTCTTAACCTTTAACCTCTGATAATCTCTCACCCACCCCTCTTCCCAAGCTACTCAGAGCGTATGGGATCAAGGCAAAGCTTGAGTGATTTTTTAGTGCATTTACCCAATACAGGATGTACAACATTGATTACTATAGCTTTTCATATTTTTGTTTCAGATAGAGGGGAATAAATTTAGAGGTGGAAAGGTTAGAGGAGAAACTAAACAAGGGTTTGATGTGTGGGATATATATTAAAGGGATATTATGACAAAAGAGGGGAAAGAGCACACATTGTAAAGAGTCAAAAGTATTGTGAAAAAAACTGCTATGAAAGCTTGCATGTGTTGAAGACTGTTGTCACATTGATGATTTTGTTGGATGCTAATGAATTGGATGAGTACAAAATTGGATACAAAGTTTAAAGTATGAAAATGTGTCATCATGCATGACAGCACTGCTGAGGACTATTTGCACAATCTTACCGACTCTCACACTCTCACCGTGAGCCTCATGGTTTTGGACATCATCTCCCGGTGAATATGTCAGGTCTCACTTTGAAAATCATGTTGATACAACCCAAGATGTTCCCTTGATGTTTCCTTGTTTAGATCATCGTTGGTTTGACTTATTGTTCAAATGCACTCAGATGTATCATTGTCAAAAAAGTGGCTAATTTAGCAAATGGTTTTCTGCAAAATGATAGTGTTCTGATAAAGAAGGTGATAGAAAATCTTAATTTTCCAACATAGTTGTTTAAAAAACACTTATCATATGTGAGCTTTTTTTGACATCTCCGACGCAGAGTTTAGGACGTGATTTCCATATGTGATTTGATTTCCACCCTTCACACAGGCAGTTGAAGCTCGTAACTCCCTGTAGATATATTGACCCAAACAAAAAGTATTGTTAACATTGTTGAATTCACTTTCATAACTTTGAGAGCAGATTTTCTTACCAATTTATTTTTTTTGGGGGGGGGTTACAGGAGGAGAAGATGACAAAAATTTGTCAAAGGTTTGATGGGTTAATTAGCATAATGCTCTTGAGTTCCACTTTGCTATCATGAAAGGTCATCCTTTGCGACCATACTTCTCTTTCTGTTGCTTCTACTGAAATGCAGTATTTAACCTTTAGTCATGGCAGCCACAAAATTTGAAATCATCCTTAAAAAAAGGAACTCAGTTTCCATTAACTTCGGTGGAGGGAAATATTTCAGATTGCAAGGGCTTTGAGAGCCTGCCAAAGATCTAAAAGAAGAATCAGAGATAAGATGAGGCCCTTGCCATGTCTTCATCCCATCAATGTAGTCAGTAGAGTTAGCTTCAACTAGCATTGAAAAGCGAGATTCCTTTATATTTGTATGTATCATGTTGATATTCATATTTCCAATGGATACTGTCCAATGGATGCTTTCGAAATAATTCGACTGAAATTCTTCGTTAATTTCCTGTGCATGTATTTATCATGCACTTTGATGGTTTCCCCAAAATTGCAATGGAAAGTTTTGTCAACACATCATTTCCTGTCACCGATGGGTGACGAAGACTCGTCAAAACTTGCATTTCAAAAGGAAGGAAAATAATATCCTTGGAGAGGGCAATAATAACATCCCATGATGTGAATGATCAAATTTAATACATAATTCTGGATGGGAACCTGTATGCAGCTGGTTTGCAATAATTTGTGCATCAGTAGAGTGTGCAGTGTATACATATGTTTGTCTGTGTAGTATAAGTTGGCTCTTCCTGGATTGGCCTCAGAGTTACCATGCTACATTGTTGGTTTCTCTCAATGATAGTGTGGCAAGATCCTAGAAGCCGATGGACAAAAGAGAGCCTGGGGATCCAAACCGTTGGTATCACAAACTCATTTTCTAATGATTTTTTACAAGTTTTTGCGCTCATTTGGTTGGGACCCCGTGAATCCTCAGACTCCTGAACATTGTCCACCCTATGTTACCTCATTGCTATACTCCTGCACACACTGCTCTATGTTGGTGTGACCCAATGGTTCTCAAAGAGGACCCTTATGCTCCCAGGGGATGTTGGGAAGTCTCAGGGAGGGCACAACAAAGCATACAGGCAACAGGGAGTCATTGGCACTAGTTTGGGGGGCCCTAGCAATTATGATACATGACTGCAGCTATTCAGGGAGTTTCAAGGGGGGCCTGTTTAGTCTGCTAGTTCTTTCCCTTTGCTTCAAAATTGCTTTGGTGTTACTGGAGGCGGCAATCTGCATCTCCTCACCCAGATGGAACCATACAGTCACGCAGCATCAGATCAAGCCCACCCAGCTCCACGCTCATCGCTGACTAAACTACATTTACACTCATTGCTGACTAAACTACATTTGGGCTCTCCAGTTTATCAGTTTCACAGCATGACTGCCTTCTGCGCAAGCTTTCATTCTTTTACGCTTGTAAGTAGGAAAACTTAACTGACAGAAAAAACAAAATAGGGCTACTGTTAAGCGTCCCAATGTACATATGAGGGGAGGGAGGGTAATGGAGGGAGCACTGGAACAGTTCAAGGTAGTGAAAGGGGCCCGATTCTAAAAATAGTTTAAGAACCACTAGCCTGACTGATGACCAACGCAACTGTTGTTTCAGTCTGTGCAACCTAACAGGTTACACTAGGATGCAATGCTCCAGCATACAAGGTGTGTTGAACGATTAGTACCTGGAAGTTCAGGCAACAAGGGGATGGTGCCAGCTAATTAGTAAACAGTGACAGCAGCAGCTGAACTTGCCCTCTCTTGTATTCATTGCACAAAATGATTTTATACACACATATTGCACTAAGTGCAACACAGAATTATGTACCTGCATTTCCAAACCATTTAAGGCACCTATTACATCCCAGCTGGAAGGCTTCTTTTTTTTTCTTTTCTTTTTTTATTCGATTTTCAGTTTTCTGATTATTATAATCCATCCCTTCTGGATGTATCTTAAAGCTGAAGGTCACATTGAAGGAATAACTTTGCTCATGTACTTTGTTGTGTGTTCTACCAGAGCTTAGCCTAGGTGTCAACATGTTTCTATGGATGGCAAGGGAATTTCTGCACTCAAGAATGCGGCAATTAGAGGCCTTGATCAGTCTAGTTTTTCGTGTGAAGACCAATAACTGACATTTCTTGAAGGCTGATAAATTTACAACATCTTCGTAGTAGTGACAACTGCAATTACAGCGTCTATGACGTGAAAGATATGCTTTTGGAAAGTGACAGATTTGGTAACTGCAAATTACTGTCGATACGCACTGCCAGACGAACAAACACCAACTGAAATACCTTGAAGCGGGAAATTTACATATGCAACTGGCCAACAGTGGTTATTATTACTGGTCATTCTCCCTGCATTTGGGCCAGCCATCAATCCTGCATTTGGGGCCCCACTGTTGGCTCTGTTCCCAAGTCATGAAGGAGAAATTAAAAGGTGATGCCAGCTGTTTTACTGCCAAGATTCTCATGATGACCTCTTTCCCCCACCCTCATGTAAAATAATACAAGAGTCCCCTATTTTTGTTCAGAAATGGGGGGGAGGCACTGAATATACACCCACGATCATAAAATAATACTATGCATCTGCATTGCATGGTCTGGTGCACAGTCAAATGTCTGAGAATAATAAGCAAATATCTTAGATGCCCAGTGATCAAACAGATTTGATTTCACAAGAAAGTATAGTACTGGCCATCTATGCAAATGTGTTTAAAAACATGCAGTGGTCAGTCAATTGCATTAGTTGCCCCCAGAGGAATTACAATATAGCAATTGATAATACTATCACCTTGCAATTATCCTCCAGTGGATTACAAAAGGTCCCTTTCTCCATGGACTGGTCTGAAGGTCATGGCCAACCTCACTGTGTTTGTATGTATACCCTGTGGAATGGAATTAGTTATGCTATGTGCAAAAATTTGCCGACCCTGCAAAATTTGATTTCAGGTGTTTTTACGCTCGATCCTGATCAAGCAAAGTTCAAAGAAAATGGTTGACGAACCCTACCCTCTCTTGCAAATCATCCTAACATGGTGCAATGGACTGAAACTAAATGGTGATTTCACCAAATTTGAGCCTTTATTACGGGAGGGGCTTTTAATATTGCATTTTTGGAATCATTGTCCTTCTGATATTATCCTACATTGGGAGGAGTTTGCTGAGTAATACATTTCAACATTGTTTGTGAGATGATGAGGAACACTAAGTACACCAGTAAAAATGATACATCTGTGTGACACTTTATCGATGGGAAGACATATGCACACATATATGAGCAGTTCCATTCATGAACTCTTTATTTGCAATAGAGAATTTTTATTGGTTTTTGTGCTTGAGGATTCATTGTACTTTTAAGTGCATTAATAGACATTAAATTGTTCCATTCAGCTATGGAGACATCCAGTTTTATCGTTCGTCGCTTCGTGTGTACTTTCCTTGGTTCAACACACTGGAAGACACAGATGATGTCAAATACAACACTGTAGCAATGAAGGTGAATGGACTCTACGCTGTATAGTCCTGCATATGTGTGTGTGATACTAAAGTGTTTGTGACGCTAATTCCAAACAAGCCATCTCTAGAACAGTGATTTAACATTTTTCCTTCCATTTTCCCTTCTCTAATCACCACCACCCTAGGCATCTCTCTCCACCCCACCCCTCCTAAAAAACATCCAAAGTTACACTTTAAAGTCTTGACCACAGTATAAATCACTTGTACCAGTTTTGCATTAACTTACACATATATGCAAGGAGGATGAACCTACACTAAAATGGGTCTGGTACCATTTTCATGCTATGCTTCCATGTAGTACCATCACCACAGAGTCATATCGTTGGACTTTCGTAACCTCACTAAACTGTGATAGTAAAACATACTGGACTAAGATCAGGAGTCAATAATCTCCCCCTCCCCCTCATGGGATATCAAAATTACCTACCAGAGGCTAAGTCTCCCACCCCCCATTCATCCCCAGTTTTTGAACCATTGCTCTACAAGGGATCTGTTTCAGAAGGAAACTTCTCTAGGAAATTTTGTATGTAGGTACCTGTAGTTCGAAGGGGATCTGTATTGATTTTCAGGGTTGATCTCCGATTATATTATTATTACTTATTATTAGTATTTACACAGTAGGTTCAAGCCAAGGGTGATTGAACAACAAAGCTATGTACAACTTATAATTCTTTTTAAATCAATCAACCATTGAACCAGCTACACAAGGACTGATCAGTACTGTCAGATACTGCTATACTTGCAGTAGATACTGCTAAAAACAAAAAGGGATGTGTGTAAAATCACCAAAATGCAACATTTTGTAGTAAAACTTTGGACTTTTTTTGACTGATTCCCAAGTGGCACCCCTCCCCCCACAGTACTCCCATGTCCAGATGTCATCGGGTTCCTTGCAAGCTTTTTCACAAACCTTTCCACCTAATTTGTGAAATGATGACTGGAGTATACTCTCCGTGAACACCTTTGAATGCACTGTTCGAATCTAGTGAACCATTCTAACACTGGGGTACACTAGAAATATTTTGTGCCACTTCCACCCACTGTACTGGAGAGGGTAATCCCAGAACAAGGTAAATCCAAAATGAATTCAAGGGAGACAACTTCAATAAGCAGAAAACAGTCAGGGTTAAGTTGCAAACATTTATTCACACAGAATACCACCGCACAGTGTGTTCTTATTTTTTTTTTTTTTTTGTCCAGCGGAGAATATTAGAGTGTGCCAAAAAAAGTCATAATAAATAAACTGGTGATAACAATCAAAAGAGACAAAAAAACCCAATCCAAAAGAAATCTTTTATAGAAAAAATACAATTTTATGATAAAAAAGGAATGTGTAATTTCTATTGCAGGCGACAAATCAAAACAAATCAAAAGCATGCGAAAATTTTTGTATGAAACTTGTGTAACCAAAAATAATGATAGAATTTTTTTCAACTCAAACTATAAAGATCAGAAAAGTTCTCCTCAACTAAAGTTAAAAATTCTGGCCTTTTTTGTGGCATAAAATTATTGTAGTGTTGGCAATGTGGAATACACACACCTTGCTGTTATATCATTGTCCATGAAGAAAGGGTCTACGAAAAAGAACCACGATCTAGCATGTGAAATAAAAAATCTCTCTGACAAACAACTTGTCATGAATTTAACCTGTTAATAATGCACCAACAAGGGAAGGCAAAAAACCATTTCAAATGAATGGAGAAGCATCGCTGAATATTAACGATTAATGCCAAAAGCTATTGTTACCATGGCAATATGGAAATGTCTATTTCATAGGAGTTTAAGTTTAAATATGTCAATCTATAAAACCAAGTAGCCAATTTTACATCATGGGGAGAAGAGCTAGTAGTAATCTGTGTTTACAAATCTTGTCTATATAAAACCATCAGCTACTCAGCTTGTTACAACAATCACACATGGGTGTACTTCTAAATAGTTCATAGCTCAAGTGGAATTAACACCCTAAACAGACCACACCATATGGGTAAACTACAAATGTGAACAAGCTGTTACTGGACTGCAAAACACCCCCAAAACAGAACGTTGGAACAAAAAAAGGACTCTGTCACGGCCTTGACTGACAATGAATCTTCACTGACATAAAAAGATCAGAGAGCCTTTATCAAATCCAAATGTGGCCTACATTTGTAGTTGTGAGATAATGAACTCCAGTTCATGAAGATGTTGGCATAAGGCAGTATGATAAATGCAAACTGTCACAAAGATTTACACAGCTTAAACTGTTATCGTCATGGTAACAGAAACCAAATACAGAGTTTATCAAACAGCAGAAAGTTCCAAATGATGTTATATTTTCACATTGTAATTAAACGTCAATATCATAAAATTTGAAGGACACCGCTTGGGTTTAATTAAAAGCTTCTGTGTGGTTACTTGATGGAGTTCTCAAATAAGCATTGACCCACACAAGTGGTGCTTTGACTATAACACTACAATGGATGGGTTGCCAAATTCTGCACAAATGTCGAGACAAATTTGTACCATGTTTTTGCCGAATAGTTTTTGTTCTGTTACAGACACCAATGATGGTTAGGCCATGGTAACAAGTATACACAAGCTAGAAGGGGGTTTTACATAATCATATACATATGTATATATGCTTCTTTGCATGTTCTAGTTAAACACAGAGCGTATGATGTACAAACCTTGTTGTGATATACACGACTATATATGTATAGTACGAATTGTGTAGAGCTAGACTTTTAATTCAACACTTGAATGACAAACATATCGACCAACTTCAACTTACAACACTACACTGGCAGGGACTACAAGTTCTTCAGTAGTAGGCATATATTACAAACTGCCAGCCCAAGTTTACACAATACTACACCACCAGCTGTAGCAGTTTTCTAGTATTGTAAGTATACATCACAAACTACTAGCCCTTTTTACAGGGATAGTTCAAGGAAGAAAACTATTCCCCCCTTCCAAAAAAAAAAAAATAAACCAATCAAGTTTATTGATATCTCATTTCATTGACAGCAGCAACCACCAGTTGCATCGACCCCCTCCCCCCCAATATTTTCCGCTGGTTAAAACACACAAATGACAACTACCCCAGATGTTTTCCAACATTGAAAAGTTTTGTAGTTAACGTGTGCGACCTTCCAATCTCACCAAAGTCCTCTTTTACGCCGACTGCTACTTCAGGGAAATGCGAGCATCCTGCCACTGACTTTGCATGGCGCTCGTCATCGTTGAACGCAACGCTGTGGTCTGAACAAACCAACAGCGTGCAAAAGTTTGAAAATATCAACAAAGAACAAACAAGAGATGTATCATGAACACTATCAGTATGTAACAGCAATCTTAGACTTCTCTCACTTTAGCTGAGATTGATTTCCTTAACTTGACGTTTTTCAATCAAGCTTGGATTGTTGTAAAAAAAAAAAAAGTTGTATTTTTATTGTTATCAAAAAGAATTTCAACTTTTTTATAACTTATTCCATGACTTTACATGGTTTTTAAATTCTTCACAACAAAGCACTTCTTACAGAAAGGTTTCAACTATATTTTTTTTTTTTTCAATAAACTATGGCAAACAGAACCATTTTACCACAAACTCTCGAATTCTTTGACTTAAAAGAGGAGTACAGTTATCATATCTGAGCTTAAAGTGGTACATAACTTTTGGAGACCGATCTGGGAAGTAGCCCACTGCTGAGACCATAACAAGCAATAAGGTGGTGGGGGTGGCCAGTGTAGGCTATGTTTGCTGAATGGAAGTACTCAATTTGTGACGCAGATATTGTATTAATACAAATGGATTTTCCTGCCAACGCAAAAAACGTGCATACAGCATGTAACAGCCACCTACATTCCTTTCCTTAGAAAATTGGTTTGTTTTACCTGCCGGGCCGCTCACTTTCCCCTTGAAAAAAAAAGGATAATAATGATTAACCAGGACAGATGGTAGCCCTACAGAGGAGAAAACAAATCAAATTGTAATCCTGGTAGTTTCTCACAAATGGTGGGGAAAAAGGAATTTCAAGCTCCAAATAAAAACTTTTTCTTGTCCTAAATACAACTAATAAAAAAATCACAAAAAGTAGTAACAAAACTGAGGGAGCAAAATGTTAATGATATGCAATGCTCTGTGATGACTTTAAGGAACAAAAACTTCACACCCCTGAACTAAAACCAAACAAAAAAGAAACGTACTTAAAACTGAAAAGCGGTTTGAAAAGATCCATGAAACATGCTTCCAAATGTGAAAAGATAAAAAGATTGTAATATTTCTCGTCCAATAAATGTAGACAGGGGAGGAAATTTCTTGTTGCCACCCACCGATGTCCCACAGACCCTGCCCTTCCCATCAATGATCATTGTTGATATAGTGGAATCTCTGGTCAAAAAATGTGCAACCACTTGTTTTTTTAAACATAAAAAAGAAGAAAAATTTAATGAAAATAGATATATAAATGACAATACTTCTGAATACCAAACCAACAAAAACAGGCAAAATGCTAAGGATCTGAGGTTAAAAATGGTAAGAAATGTGGTAAAAACTAGCTACATAGGCTTAACTACATGACTCTCATGCCCACTTCCCCCCCCCCCTCTGCCCCACCCAAATCCTTGTGCTCCTTCTTCACAAGAAGAGAAATGCCATTAAGTTTGATCTATCAGCCTTTCCATATCCACATGAAATACTAAACTAAAATTATCTGACTGGCAAAAACATCTTTTTCCCCTTTAAAGAAATAAAATGACAAACCACAACACACATTTTTTTTTATTGCCTACAACTGTGAAAATGCAACTAATTCAATATGACCAAATACAACATCCTTATGTCTTCTTTTTTTTTTTCACTTTTTTCTCACTTTCTTTTAAATAAACTGGATACAGCAATGACTGCAGGAAGATAACTGCTATGGGTATGGACTTAACAGTAACAACACACTCTGAATTCCACTAATGGGTTACACTTCAGGTTTAATTTTCAAAACCTTTCCTTTTCACACAATTTTTTTTTGTTTGTTTTTGGTTTCCTTCAAATCACAAATGAAACAAAATACACATCTTTCAAGAGTTTTTATCACCTTTCTGGTCTTTTTTTTTCTTCATTTTTTTTTAAATGAATGGGTTTAAATTGATAAGTGAAATCTAAATGATATTAAAAACTTTGGTATCTCATGCAATTTCAGAGCACATGAATCATGCCAATCAACTATTAGCGGTGAAAAAGAAAACAAGATTTCGCACATTTCAACAAATGTATTGCACATAAAAAAACCAAAACAATCAGAAAAGAAAGTATTCACTTAATTCTATAATAATATAGATCCATTCAACCAACAACATTCCAATGTTTTGTTTCTTTTTCCTTCTTCCCCTCTTGGATATTTGTCTGTCTGAGTTTTTTGACACAACTTGACACCAGAAAACCTCGCTCTCGGTGATGTAGCACCAAATTCCTCTCCCAAACCTGAGGACCATTTGTGCAAGAAACTATCTACCCGAAGCAATCGCACGACACTTCCCACAGTTCTAATTTTCTTCTTTTAATTTTTAAAAAATGCAACCATAGACTGCAAATGTTTCTATCAAACTAGTGAGCCAAAAAGCCACAAAACTAGTAATGGGCTCTCACCACACATAAAAAAGAATTGAAGAATATATATTCAAAAATAAAGAAATCCAAAACTTTTTCTCCTGTTTACAAAATACAATAAATAATTTGTCGTGGGAATTTAAATACATTCCACAAATAATGCTTGTCATCCAACGTGGGACTATCAACCGTCTTCTGAGCATCCCTGACACTTCTACTCCTCTTTGCATCAAAAAGTAGAAAAATTGTGAATAAGAAAGTCTTTTTATCTTTCATATAACTTGTCTAAATAAACAATTATTTGCCTTTAAAAATACTGTTATGAAAAATATGTAAGAAAGCTGAACAAATTTAATAAAGAACAGTATCCAAAAACAGTAGAAATATTTTTTCTTTCCTTTTTTTACCTTAACTCTTCTTTTCCTTTTTTTTTTTTGTTAATTTTTTTGCAACATTTTGTACTTCAAAAATTGTGAGAGTAGATAGCTACCATGAACATGTAGAAACGGGAAGAACTTTGCTTTTATAATATTTGCAGCAATACACGTATAATTCAATATTAAATATGTGAAACATAAGAAAAAAACATGTGAGAACCCTCTTAACTGACAGTATAAAGACAAATAGGACTCTTGAAAATGTGATTACTTTCGCATAGTGAGGAAAGGCTAACTTCTTTTTTTTTTAAAAAAGATACTAAGTAAAAAAATAGGAACCCAATTTTTTTTTACCACACATTGACCATGTATACAAAGCGACACCATAAACCTCCGGTGGTTCACTCAAAAAGTCAAAGCTTCTCTTAGTGAATGTGTTCCAAATTACATACTCAAAACATTCAACAAAGCAACGTTACAACATTTTCTCCTTTTTTCTTTACTTTGTCCTTAACACTACACACACGACACACACGCACACACACAAAAACTGCATTTAGTTACATCTTGAATACAGGGACTTTTTCTAGTAATTTATGTTGCACATGTACCAACGGAAAGAAGGAAGTGGGCTAAAACAAGGCAAACGATGGATGAAAATCTAATGAAAATTATAAAAAATTATATGATATCTACCTACCAAAAAAGTTTTGTTTGTTAGACCGCTTGGTGTTTTCTTTCCATTTTTTTTTCAGAAATGATTAAACTCTGCGACACTACAGGGTGGAGTATGACAAGAAGATACAGCAGTGTGAACTGTCATCGATAATTGGAAAACAAAAATAAAAGCAAAGAAAGATACTAAAGAAAGAACAGAAAAAAAAAGTTATGGAAATAGATTGAAACATCTACTCTGGCTTATTGCAAAATAGCAAAGAAAGAAAAAAAAAATTTGAGAATACAGAAGAATGAAGAGACAACGGTGAAGTGAAGGGAAACTTTTGTTTTTTTTTGTTTAGTTTGGTACCCATCCCACAAATTACCTTTTCAATATTTTTACATTAAATATCTGCAACAGAAACTGAATTCTGAGGAATTATAAAGCAAAATAGTTGTTAGCTGCTACTGAAACCTATTTGATACCACAGGTCTACTCTACTAAAGAAACATGGTGCTGACACCACACAAGGTGCTGACACACCAAAGCAAACCGATCATGATCTGGGAAGATTTAGATCACAGGTAGTCCCTATGAATACATAAATAGTTCAAATCGATATTTTGCACCTGTGAACAACAAAACCAATTTCAGATTTTCTTTTCTCTCTTTAAAAAAAAAAAAGATAAAGATGTTCTCTTTTCTGGTGTGTAGCAGACTTCTGAGTCTGTAATGTAAATATATGGTGCTGTTCACACCTGATTTTATAAAAACTTAGTGCAAATGCAGGTCTGTTAATCCAAAGGCCTCCAACATACACTATGTTCACACACGCCTGATAAATGTACTGAATTTAAAAAAACGTTTGCTGCTGAAACCAAAGTTTCCTTCTAAAAAAATACCACAGCTGGTTCAAAACTCTCCTTATAAATTTGTTTTTCTTTTCCTTCAAACACTTCAATCATATAAAAAAGATTGCACAAAAACAGAATTTGGCTCTAAGAAAATTATGTTTCAATCTCCTGAAAAACAAAAGGTCACTTACTGATTGGCAAGATGAGGTTAGAAATCAGGAAAAACAAAAAAAATTATATTAATAATCATATTTGTCAATATTTCTCATCAAAGTAGAAAATAAAAACCAGAATCATCTTGGCCTACCCAAAGTTTCTAAAAGAAAAGGAAAATCTGAAAATTATCTTAGCAATCCATTAATTTGCTCTTTTTTTTCTGAACAGTGTTTACTGGTAAAACAAACCCTGATACAAAGATAAATGGTGGAATACTTGGCATGCAATTACAAATAGGGTACGACAGCATTTTCCGCTTTTACCAACGGAATGGAAAGCTACCACCTGCACGGGGGCGGTCTCCTCCTTCCTTGACAAGTGGCTTGTGGAATTCCCTTCCTGGTCTTTGATGGATGGTGGCCCAACAAAATTCACAGTAGTACTGCAAACAGGTCACATTGGCACAGAAGAAAGGGGCAAATTTGCCCCCACACCGTGTGCCCTGGCATTCATCACACATCTGGTCATCCAGCACGTAAGGTTTCACCTCCACCTTATTTGAGAAGGGATAAGAAAAAAAAAAGAGTCACATCATTTACCTTGTGACTTGTAAGTTATACAGTAGATGTCTTCGAATTCTGTAGTACCCACTAAATATCTGCTGGATAAGTTGGATCAAACCAACCCCTTTACCCTACCTCCAAACCTTGATTACTAGCTGGATCAAACCAACCCCTTTACCCTACCTCCAAACCTTGATTACTAGCTGGATCTGACCAACCCCTTTGCCCTACTCCAAACCCTGATTACCTGCCAGATCTGATCAACCCCTTTGCCCTACTCCAAACCCTGATTACCTGCCGGATCTGATCAACCCCTTTGCACTACTCCAAACCTTGATTACCTGCCAGATCTGATCAACCCCTTTGTCCTACTCCAAACCTTGATTACCTGCTGGAGCTGACCAATCCCTCCATCCTATTCCAACCATTAACTACTTGCTGGGTAACAACAGTAAGAACAATTTTAAAATCTCCATGTTCTTATGAATCAGCACACAGTAAGAACAAGTGCTTCACACTCTATGAAAGGAATCTAACAGCTTCTGTTGGAATAGCTAAAAAGTAATATGACTATGAAAAAGAAGGACAACAAAGAAGGAAACAATGGTAGCTTGTACCTGGTTTATTTACTTCACTACTCACTTACCTGTCCTGACACAACAACTGCACTCCCACCTACTAGGTCAAAAGTACTGGTAACCTTTAACACCACTTCTAGTGAAGTCCGGTCTAATACCAGATGAGTGCCGCCTTCACATTCTACACTTACAGATCAAAAACAGGATTGACCAAATGTTTTTGATGTAACTGACTTAAACATGTACAATACATGTTGTTGAGAAGATGAGGATTTTACTAAAGTCAATTTCTAGTGTTTCTTGATTGGCAGAGCTCATAGCTTTAACTGAATGCTCAAAAACTGGAGGCCCAAACCATCCTGCAGGCTGTAATAAATCCCCCTTCCATGTACCGAATTGAACACCCCTCCAATAAACAAGGGAACAAAACCGTCATCTATCTACCAAATGGAACACCCTCTGCTATTAGCAGTCAACAAACATGGGAACAACTATGATTAAAAAATATTGACATACATTAACTCCTCACTGTTAGCACTCAGAGATGGCACAATCTGTTTCCTGTATGTCAAACAGAGCTTATGGCAATGTTACAACTTAGATTATCAGCAATACTGGCATGGTGTAGTCATGCTGATACAGTTGAGGATCAAAGGTAAGTCCAACACATCACTACACATTAAAACCAACCACACTTCATCTGAAAGCAGAAGTCTGGACCAAAACTGCCGAGGGTTCAATGTCCAGCAAGTAAATACGATATGTGATATACAAGTTATGAATTAAAAGTCATGTAAATCTATAAAAATCTGTCCTGCACTTTCCTCTCTCTTGAAATATACGAGCAGGCAAAACAGGCAACCAGACGAGACCCGTGAGTGTCGAAGGTAGCGTGAAAGATTACACTGGTGCAGTGACGTACTTCAAGAAAGTGAGATTAGTGTACGTGAGACAGGTAGGAGTTTGGATTGAAGGACACAAAGCAAGCACTTGAAACCTCAGCAACACAAAAGCCTAGCAACAGTTGTTCTTTGGAGGGGTCACCACTGTAATCAAAACTAGAAAGTACATCATCCCCAAACTGAAATGACACCACTGTCGGACACTAAAACAGCCCTGTGTGAAAATGTTCTCCTCTTGCGTTCTGTACTGTTGGTTTTTTTTTTTTCAACTTTGTTTTTGATCATTTGACTTATTGATCAATCTCTGGTGGATATTTCATAAAAGGGAAGGTTATGATAGAAGTTTTGCACTTGAATTTCTCCTACAAAGAGGAGGAAATGTGGTTTGATTTACTTCAATAAGTGATGATATCTCTTTTTTCTTTCTTAGGCAGGGGGAGGGAGGGGAGGAGGTACCAAAATGATGAGAGAGACTGAGATGTTAAGTGATGCATCATTTGCATAGGACATACATGACTGGTTTGTGTGAACTACATTGGGAATTTTTACATTTGCGGCTGCTGCTGAAATGTTGAATAACACCAGTTCAATGTTTGACGCTAGACAGTGAATGGTGCATTAGATCTCCTTCTAAGGCTGTTCAGCAAACCGGTTTCGATTTAAAAACCACTTACTAGGAAAAAACCGGTAAGTATCCAATCGTGATTTTTGTTCCATTTCAAATTTTACTTTGATAAGGCATTCCACACTTTTTAATGGAAAGTTTCTACTTATTGCTGGTGTGTTGAAGGATTTGTCGAAAAACTTGAATTTTCGTTTTACTTTTGACCAACAGTTGTGCGAATTCTTAACTCTGTGTGCCTACGTAAGTGCATTATGCATATGGTCAGAGTAGAATTTGAACAACTGGTTTGGATTTGGAAACCGGTTTTCACGGCCACCAAAACCGGTTTCCAATTTTTTACTAACCGTCACAGCCTTATCTGCTACACTTATCTAATTTGGTTTATTTCCAAATAACCTGTCTCAACACAACAATTGTAATTCTATCTACCATCCTGGAGTGTTGGTGACCCTTAAGACTGCCTCTGGCAATGTTTGATCCTAAACCAGGATAGCCAACTTCCCATACTGCCATCCTATGTGCTAGGAGTGTGGAAGTCTTGTGTTCATTTTACCATACAGATCTTAGTGACTTCATCTGGTTTTCATTGACTTGCCACAGGATGTTCATCCAAATTCTCCACAAATTCTCCATTGTTCTGCTAAGCATCCTTTATATTTATAGTGAAATTTTTTGGGGTCTAATCTCTACCCTGGGTAGAGCAGTTGATGTGTTGAGACAGTTGGGTTACGAATTGAGGAAATAATTCCTTGCCTTTTGAAGCAATCATTCTGTCAAATTCTAAAGCTGGAGAACTATGACAATATTCGTTTGTCACATGGAATAATACTATTCGCAGACAATTTGCATAATTACTGTCTGGTTGAATTTCATATGATACCATAAAATAAACAATGCAAACCACATAAATGCAGACAGACTGATGGACAGACACATGGACTTCATGAAGGTTCTGCATACTCACTCTCTTATCAATATCGCCTTGTTTTAGTTGCACAAACCGGGCACTGATGGCAGCGATGTAGCTCTGCTGGTTGGAGAAAGCCACCCTGCCAGCTCCCTTAGGGTACTTCAGCTCTGGATCGGTGTCAATCCCGGCATAGCAGACCCCACCATATAAACGATCCATTGTGACTGCCAGTTCAACTGTAATAAGAATAGGAAGAATCAATTTTAACATCTACCAGTCAAATAAAATCTACTTTCCATTCGGTAAGTCCCTTGGATAACCAAAATGCACAAATGCATTGTGGTTTTGATGATCCAACTATGAGCATTTTTTCTGAATCTGACATTATAGCATTAGTACAGTATGTGTCAAAGGCTACCTATGCTTTATGTGAAATATGATATCTGTACAAGCTTTCTCTCTTGAGATCATGTCTACACGGTTTTCAGAATTTGACCCTTGCTGACATCAAATGACCTTTGACCTCCATTAAAGATCAATGGTTCTTGTACTCTATGGGATACAACTGAATATGACACCTGTCAAAGCTTCTTTTCTTGAGACATGTTTACAAGAATTTAATAATGTGACCCTGTTGACCTCAAATGACCTTTGACCTTCACCAAGGACAATGGAATTCTTGTACACTAAATAAGCTACACCTACATTCTTAATGCGAGGTTTGCCCAAGTTTTTCTTCTTGAGGTATCATGTTTCACAACATTTTCACAATTTGACCCCTGTTGACCTCAAACGACCTATGACCTCTACCAAAGTCAATACTAATTTTGTAATCAATGTGGTGCATGTACCTACCACATATAACACCTGTCAAAGTTTTCCTTCTTAACATAAAGTGTTTACAAGGTTTTCACAGTTTGACCCTTCTTGACCTCCAATAACCTTTGACTTCCACCAAAATCAAAGCAATGTTGTACTCAATGTGGTAAACAAAAAAAAAAAACACTTGTGACATTTGTCCAAGCTTCTTTTACTGCCATATCATGTTTACAAGGTTTTCACAATTTCACCCCAGTTGACCTCAAATGACCTTTGACCTTTACCAAAATCTATAGGGATCTTGGACTTAATGTGCTACACTTACATACTAAATATTAGCTTTGTCCAGGTTTCCTTTCTTGAGATAACATCTTCACAAGGTTTTTACAATTTAACCCGTTTGACCCCAAATGACCTTTGGTTCATGTTCTCAATGTTGTACACCTATTGTACTAAATATGAGATCTGTCAAAGCTTCCCTTCTTGAGATATTGTGTTTACAAGGTAGGCATCACAAACACACATACACACACACATACACAGCTGCGTGATTACATAGGTTACGATTTCATCTTAACCAAAAAAACAAGTCATAAATCATGATCATTCTTGCTTTAATTGGTAAGAATCTACAATTCCTATTAGTCCATTACAGTCAGATGACCATGCATTACCCCACAGATCAAACAAAGTTAATTTAAGAGTAATATCACCGGTAGATGAATATTATAAAACCCTAGATCGATAGTGTTTTGTTGTCTGCTATCTAACGCAAAACAATATTGGTACTTCGTCTATCACACACGTTTTTTCTGCTGAAACACCGGGGCCTTGTGATGGATGTACCGCACTAAAAATAACCTACCATATAACAAAACTCCTATGCGAACAACTTCCTTTCGAAAAGTAGGCTGTTTTGGACAAACAGGCCTTGGTATGGTGGTTTCTATGGCTTTTTACAACTGTAAGAAGCATAGGCCAGTACTTTGGTGTGCTTTTTAAAATTCGGAAGTGCCAGCACATCCGGCTTTAATCGTGTTTACCTTCTCTCGAGGTTCATTTTCGATGAAAATGCAATTCTTTACAAACCCAAATTTCTTTCGTCTTTGTCTTTTGCATCGAAAACTCGCACTGTGTAAATGAACGACATTGATCAAATTTGGACCTGTGAATTAACTACAGGATAGTGCACTCTTGGGGTTAATGCTATCACTGGGTGCACTGTCATGCATGGCTTGCATTTCCTGAGCATGTATTATCCTAGGGCTAATGTACAGTCCAGTGTTGAATAACCTTTCATTAACCACTGGCTGAACAAGCAGCTCCAGCACTGAGGGAGTAAGGGATGTAAACATTGTTTAAACCTATCCCAGTTGCATGCATTACACAAAAGTTGGGAAAATACAGAAGGTGCAAAATTTGGAGTCACTTTGGTGATTGCTTCCAAAACATACTTGTTTTCTTCAACATACAACAATCAGAGCAAATTACAGTAATAGGTATGTACTTGAGATCTAACACTATCCATGTCACTTGGTACATGAAAGCACAGTCGTTGGCTTGTGGCAGGTAAGTGAGGAGAGAAGTTCTACAAACATTACATTTCTAGCAAAGGAGAGGATTTGTGTCGTGGCCAGAAATATGCTGTTCACCCACCAACACAAAATATACATGTACTATTTACTGAACTTGAAGTCTGCATAAGGAAATGAGTTATTTGCACTAATTGTGACAAAATACACATGTTCTGAAAGGTCTGCAGTCATGAATAGCTTTTACATGTAGCTAAGGAACAACTCAGTTACAGTTTTATGTGAGAAATTCAGATGTCTGCTGTTCTGTTGTCACTTTTGAATCCATGTACAGGAAGCATACAAACCAAGCTCAAAGTGTTTCTGTTACAACCAAAAGTAACTGACCCAACATTGAGCTGGAATTTTATGACAGTTGAATACAACAGATTAAAGTTGTCTGTAACAGGGATCAAGTCACTGACCTCAGGATGACACAGATATTAAAAGACAACCATTTTAATACAAAGTTGGAGCAGTACCTGTTTACAGCATACATGCAATTAAGTCTAGAACTCTACCCTGACTTTTGCAGCTTTGCATGCACTTAACAATATAATGACTCACTGAATACGCTGAATACACAGTGTGCATGTACTGTACAAACACACACACACATACACCAACCGCTGCAAGTCAAACACGTCCCTTGCAAAATTAATTCCTTTTTAGAAATTCTACACTTGCAAGTATTCAAACCAGCAGTACAAGAGTACAGAACCACTACTACACTACTATGAGGAAGGAGTTACTTTTAGAAACAATCAGAGATCGAAAATTGATCTTAATGAGTTCCAGTGATTCAAGGCATACTAATACAACATTATGCACACACTGGACAACAGACAGCTGCTGCTATGAAAGACACTAGTTTCCTTGTTTTCAAGAAGGCTAAATTTAAACATATAATCCCTCACCAGTGCAAGTATTGAGCGCCTGCACTCTTCACAATTTTATACATCCTACAGTAAGAAGAATTTTTCCTAAGTTTTGGTTGATGTCATGATCAGTAGAGGAGCTGTTAAATGTCAATCAACTGATACAGTTCCTCACCAACATAAAAGCAATGAGCTACTAGCATGATACTGGTCCAGACATCATACAATACATAACCTAGGAGAGCCCACCCTACAAATGAGGAATCATTGGGTGCTTGGGCAGGTGATGTCAAAGGCCTAGTGAGGCTGATCTAGAGCAAAGAAGTTGTGGTGCTAGAAACCTTTTATTCAGATAAACAATAGCAAAGTTAATGCATAAATGTCAGCAAAGGTGTCTACAATGGGAATCTGTAAATACAGAGATTTTTCAATGGCAAAGAACTCCAGCTCGTTTGCCCCCAGGAGTAGAAATTCTCAATGCTAAATGCTCAATGTACACAGTAAATTGCAACTAGTTACACTGTATCATTTACTGTACTTAGGTTTTGGGAGAAACCACATTTTCTTTTAAAACCTTTCCTGACCACTCACTACATGAAGCAAAAGGAAATTTTGCAGTTAAATCAGTCAAACCAAAGACTGTGGCAGATTTAGAACTGCACATTTGCTGACTGCATTCTGTATGGAATACAGCACTTGCAATTGAATCATACAGCACTGTACATTGTAATGAAATTATATAGCACTGTACACTACAATGTAATGTACTATACATGGGTTCACAGTCAGGGTGGGTACCAGTAGAGACATAAACATTACCCTGGATGGTATTCCTGACAATGTCTGCATAGTGCAACACTCTTCACGGAACAAAACTTTCAGTTATCTCAATGAATAAAAAATTATACAAAGGTACTCTGTGCAAGTAAAATAAACCAAACACTTCAACATATCACACTTCAGCCTTTGCAAAAAAAATGTAATTGTCCAAAATTCCCAAACCTGTACACTGTTGTAGCTAGAAGGAAATGTGAGTATAGCTTCTGTAACATCACACAAGGTTTTCAATCATACGCACTACTTCCACATAGGGGTAGATCAAGTGGGGTTACCATTGGGCAACACAAAATTTACAAAATTGATCATTTGAGGCTTTAATATCCTACTGCAGACATCTCACCTTTGCTCTTCTCAAATAATTTCAGTATAGAAACTTGTACACCACACTGAGAGTGCTATTTTTCATCTAAATCCTTCAGATGGAAGACACCCTCACAATCTTCTGCAACCCTCAACAAAAGTCCTGGATCTGCCCCTGCTTACATTCTGACACTGTTTAATCTAATTGCAATGTAAAAGTTACCTCCATGGATTCACTCCAGCAATGTACCAATATGAATACCAAAGAGATCTAACAGGCAAGGTGGTGTTCAAATTCCCCATCTTTGTATGTAATTTGTATTTCAAACTGCAAGCAAGGTTTCACAATACTTCAATATATCACTGATGCTATGCACATATGGCAAATGTACTGTATGTATTCCCTTTGCACCAAAAAGACATCCATCACCAACTAGCATTTTCAATCACTTCTTCCTCCGCAGAGCAAGAGAGGCAATTATTCATGCATCTACCATCACACACTAAAGACTTAAGGAGAGAGCCAGTCTCTCCATACGAATTGAGGGTAAAATGTCGCTTCCTGGAAAGTCCCTCATTTCATCAAGCCGAGAAGAAATCTCAAATAGAAAATGATTGGTGGACTGAGAACAATATCAATTTGGGTGTCTCATCATAAAACCACACGTTTTGGCAGACTAGACCACGTGCCGTGCAGAGATAGCACTTGGAATCTCACTTCTCTTGCTCAAAGCACATTAATAGCCCACATCAGTAAATTTTTCATGCCACCATAAATACCTAATGAATCAAAATCAATTTTTATCACTACCCATGCAATAAGAAATGTGGTAAGTAGCTTTCACTAATTACTATCACTGTGTGTATGTATGGTATGTGCGTGTGATATCGGATCAGTTTACAGTACATGAGCTGATTATGACAATGAGAAGTATCGATACCTGAAGAAATTAAGAGGAATGGAGGGTCAGAAATCAGAAGGCATTCAGTCTATCAACAACATAACGCACCAGTCAACTTGTAACAAAGTCGACATATATCATTCTAAGCCGGTGGTGCTTTACAGAAACGTGATTTACATTGATAAGTGTGTGCAGCATCTATCACAGGCAGTGATGAACTTATGTCCGTAGGTGAACTGCGTCATACCAGCAACACTACATCAATCAAATGTTTTGTGATATCAGCAACTACTGTACCTAGAGCCTAGAGGACACCAAACTGTTCTCAAGGGCATATAATATATAGTGTGTGAACATTCATGCCTTCTCCCATGTATGAAACAAATGAAATGAAATAGCCATGAAGAAGTACGAAGACCAGTCAGTCAGAATCAGTACATTCAAAGACTGGCAGATTCTTAGGTCTTGTGCTACAAGCCGTGACAGCATCCTCCTCAGGGGCTAATACTATAAGATGGAAAGACTTATGTAATCTGTCACCACTGATAGCTCTTCACTTCACTTGGAAGCTGTCAACTTTCTCATTTTTCGACTGACAGCTGCCTGTACCAGCTACATAAAATATTCACCGATATTCACCAATTTGGTCTCTCCAAATGGCGTAATGACAAATTCACCAAAAAAGAGTTAATCCATGAGATACTTCAGAAGTGAGGTGGCTATGGAATGAGGAGTATAGTACCAATATGCAGTCTACATAGCTTCCAGATGCTTCAATAGCAATGTACATATCAGGTAACTCCTGTAACAAGGAAACCTACAACATTTAAGTCAGTCAGTGGACAAGGGAAGGAATCCATCCAGTATCAACCATTGTAAGCAGAACTATTTGACATATGACCTGTATTTTCATGAGAGGTTAAATTGAATCAGGACTGAGAATGACTTTGACAAGACACTTCTCAGAACAGCACTGATCAACAGTATGAAACATCATGCATGCCTGAAGGCAAAATGTTGTTTGTTTCCCCACAACTCAATGGGTATGGGTGTTCACAATATTAGAGAAGATACTCCTTGCAACTTCCCACCCTGTGGAGGTTGGGGCGCAGAATATTGTATTCACAATTGCTAATATTGTACATAACATAGAAAAACTTTGTCCCTTGTTCTTCAAATGAGCAGGCATGTTTTCTTCAAAAAGAAAAAAAAAATTCACACTCCTTCCTAAATTCATGGGAAACAAAAGATGACACATACCAACTCGGAAGTTCAAACACCATTACTTTGAGACAACTCATCTACAAGGTTACAAAATTACAATCTCTATGGAGCGCACATGACCTTTGACTTCAATTAAAAAAAATGACAGAGACCATATGCTCATCCAGAGCTACCTATGTTAACTTTGAGGATCCTGCAACAATCAGTTGCTGAGATTTGTTGATTAATAAGATTTCGTACTTCAAACATCTGATGACCTCAAATGACTTTGACCTTCATGAAAATCAATAGGACCATCTACTTATAACGGACTACCTACACACTATGTTTCAACTTCCAAGCAACATTCAGTCATTGATATCTTCCTTAACAGTTTTTCAGACTTGAACATATGGTTATCTCAAATGACCTTTGACCTCCATCAACCACAAAGTAAAAGGACTTTGTGATTCCTTGCCAATATTTATGATGAAGGATAACCAACATACCATATCCTCCTTGAGATACCATGTCTACAACAAATCAGTCACTGATTTACATGATCTTCAAACTCCACCACTGGTGACCTCAAATGACCTTTGACCTCCATGAAAAACAATAGGGATCATCTACTCACAATGGCCAACTATACATTAAGCTTGAAGTTAAAGCAACGTTTCCTTCTGGAGATACAGTGTTTACAAGGTTGAACTACATTATGACCTCTACTGACTTTGTGTGATCTTTGGCCTCCCTAAAACCTGACAGAGATCATCTAATCATCAAGAACAACTAAGGTTACGAGTTTGAAGTTCCAACAACTCTCAACAGCTGAGATACTGTAGCTGACTTAATACCTTTTCAGAGTTCCTCCTTTGGTGACCTCAAATGATCTTTGACCTACCTGGAAAAGAAAAGGGACCATCTACCATCTTTCCCTGACTGAGATGCTGTGTCTTCCAGGTTTTCAAAGTATGACTGTTATTGACCTCACATGACCTTTGACCTTCATAAAGCGTTACCAACGTCTACAGTCTAATTTTAATTAAAAGTTTGTTGTTCTCTCTCCCTGCTCAGTTCAGTGAGGACAAGACTAGGCTTAGAGGGCACAGTGCTAGAATTTTATTTGGGCATGCTTTTGTGTGAGGTCAAACAATACATAAGTGTGAGCAAACGGATATTATATATCTTCGAAGTGAATTGGAACTGATTCACAGACATAGGTATTTCACTTACTTTGTATCTTTCTCTGCTATCCTTTTAAGCAAAATACTCAAACATCAAAGGTAAATCAACAAGTCTAAACTTACTTCAGCAAGCATGTACTGCTTCACATCACACCTCTTTGCTTGAAAGTCAACTGTTGATAGAAATGTCTGAAAAAACTTCCCCTCAGTATGCCTCAAGTAGCATGTAGGCATCAAATGAGAATCTGACCCTAACTCCCATAATGTTCCTCTCAAAATACATCACACATTAAAATATTGAGGTTCCACCATTATGTGAGATGGCAAATGAAGATGGACAGATATACATGTGCAAGAATCTAGTTGAACCGTCTGTATGATCTACTGTAAATGTTTATTTCGGAGAATGTATCTTTCAAATGAAAAAGAGAACGGTACTGGAAAAGTGTGATCCTCCTTCCTCAAAAACAATATTCCTCAATGCAATGAGGACCGAGGGCCATTAGATCTACAATGACTAACAGGTACCCCTGTAACTGTCTCATTGCATCCCATCCCAAGACTGCATGCACTTTTTTATACAACTTAACCCTTTGATTCATAGGAATACGTTCTTTCAAACCAATGAGCATGACTGCATTGCCAACAGCGCTGATGCAGTCAGCATACGTTAAACTGTTCAACATTCATGAGAACTTAGCTTGATCTTGTCATGTGTTGTGCTCATCACTGACCGTCTGACGAACGTCGAAGATTGTCTAGAATTGCAACCAAAAGGGGATGAGCTGCTAACTGATAATCACATCCATCAATACAATATCATTTAGACTGCAGAGTCATCATAACAAACTCAGAGAATTGTTTATCAATTGTTACCTGAAGGGAAATAGGGCATTTAGAATATACCCATATATATGGCATACAAAGAACATAGCTTTAATCATTGTTAAACCATTTCACTATCGCCAATAAACATCTGCAAAAGCTTTATCTCCTCAAAACATTATGCACGTGATGAGTAATGGAAGATACACCATTTTAATTTTGAAAAGTTTGGGTGAACAAATTATTGTTGAATAACAAATAACTGAATTGCTATCTGTGAGAAACTAATTTCTTGAAAATAAGGCTACTGTCCTTCCTTATTTTGAATGATCTATCGTGCTGTGTCCACAAACATTGTTTTTAACGATATGGTTGTTTTCTGTAATACAAATGCCCTTTAAAGAACACTTTGAAGGAGCTTCATGGGAAGGAACATGCAAGATGTTGATTTTTTTTTTCATAGCTCTGTGACTCTTCATGGAATAGACAATCTACAGTCTCTGAGGTACCTCCTGGGTAGATGCTTTGGTACATGCATACACATCTGAAAACACACACTGAGCCAGATAAACATGATTTAAGCTGCCTAAAGCTTATTCATGTCTACTTTTTGAGTCCTTTGACTTAAAAGTGAGAATCAGACATGTAGACACAACATTCTCTATGTATAAATAAATAATTGATTAATCCTTCAAGTCAAATACACCCTGCCAATTGTTAGTAGAGTGTGATAGGTGCAAGGTAAAATTTATGAAGCTGTACTGTCTCATCGTAATCCTTCCTGCATAGTATCAATTCTGACTGTGTGCTGATGCTGCACCATTTGATCCACCCCATCTACACAGGCTATGAAAACCCACATGAATCAAGGTACTTACACAAATTCAAAGGGGGTGCACAATGAATTGGACATAGGATAACATTTGACACTAAATTCTCCACCAAACCCACCATCCCACTTTGAACATACCTGGGTTTGTAGACATTGCAAACAATATTAGTAAGTCCAACATTTATTGTAAGAATTTGGTCAAAAGGACAATGGGTGACACAACTGAAAAACAAATACTTGGAATGGCATGGTAAGCTAGGGTCATTATGAATAAACAGAGAACCTACATAATGTGAGACACATGAGAAGGGTTCACTCAAACTGCTCCACTTTCCCCTCTCTCCCTCCCCTGCCTCTTCATTTGCCCTGTCTGTGACATAGCTTTGTGGCAAATTGACTACTCATATAGGGTTATTCAATATGCTACTAACCTTCCCAGCAGATGTTGGTGTGTGCAGCCGTTTAATGTAGGCCTACAAATCTAAACACCTGCAAATGCTGAGAGATTTGTCTCATCTAAGATCCAAAGTCTCTCTTTTTATGAGTCTGATCTGATGATTGGCTCAAAAGAACATGAGTAATCATAGCCTAACGAAAAGAAGCATTGCGTGCTACTGAGTGTAATTGATTATGTCGGCACACATGAAAATTAATAGCTTACAGTCTGTATGCACATTCAGTTGGAATCCAAGCAATAGTTCACAGACACTGGTATTACAATGCACTCAGAGCTGATGCATGGGTAATACACATCAATTGTGTGGGCTTATATGCTACAGTGCCAGCTTGACATGGGGGAGGTTGTACAAGTATGTTTTACAATGTGACCAGACCAACAAAACATTGATTTGTGCAATTCAACAAGGACAGTTAACACTTTAACAAAAATGTTAAAGTGGTCATGATTGTCACAAAATGGTCCTGATCGTAAATAATTTGAATGCACACATCATGTACAAATTCTGGTTTGCATTGGTGGTGGCAGAGGCTTGAGGAGTGTTTTCACTAGATCTTACAATCCTGACAAAGAGGTGCACCTAAATGTGGCACCGGCAGGCTACCAGGCCCTGCGGGCCCCAGAGCCAGTGTTTTTCAACTTCTCTACATGTTACCTGTCTGTACGAATCACAATGTCAAGGAGACTTTGCTTTCGTAAGTACCCAATCACCATAGAAGACCAAAGTACAATTACAGGGGACCAAAAATAGTCTTCTCTTGTGAAGGTAAACACAGTAAATAGTATTTAAGCTGCTGATAATTGCTTTGAGAGAGGCACAAGTTGTTGCTTCAAGATATCTGCTACTCTACCAGGGCTGTGATACATTTTCCTAAAGACTGACATGTCATGCCCTGTAAGTGATTTGAAAAACGCTCAACAAACGTACAGTGGGCCTACTCAAAGCTCAGCTTCCCAGTTTGCTAACATCATCCTGAAACTGTGTTCTTCTTTCGTCTTGATTTTGAAATCATTCTTGCCAACAAGCTGTATCTACTTATTTAAATTTAATACATTAAAACTCTTGAAAAGGTTACTTAATTCGCCACTGTTTTCCACGTCAATTTTTAATGCAACTGGGATGTGATTCACACGTTTGCAAATTGCCAGCCTGTGCGTCAATAAACTCTTTTAAGTCCTGCATACATGCATAACTTTACTTAAATGGTATAAATATGCAATGATGAGCGTAGACAGATGTTGCTGCTGAAATGGCTACACTGAGAGGAGAAGCATGTCTAACACAATGGCACTGAAGTGTACATTGTTCTTCTATTTCGTCGTACAGAAAGTCTGCTATGCTGCAGATATTTATCATTTGAAATGCCTTAAACAGTATGTGACCAATTGTAGAGGATAACCTTTTGGACATCAGCGAACAGTTCACAAGTTTGACAGCCTCTTAAAACTACCAAAATATTCTGGTACCACATTTCAATAGTCGATCAAAACATCCTGCATACATTATGATGACCGGAAATAGTTGCAGAAACAATGTGAAAGTCTGGCAATCCACGTAGATACAGTTCAATGTTCATCATTCTTACAACTTAACCATCAGCCTTTTTCAACACTGAACACTGTTTCCGTCGACTGCAAGCAATGTACATTTTTTCCACTCAATCCATCATTAAATGGTATGCTGTGAAACTGAATGCTATGCTTAATGTTTAATGGATTGACAATTTTCAAAATAAAATATATTTTCTTGAAATAATAACATCCTTGGCATGCATGCAATACTATCAGCATCTGCAAATCATACATGAGGGCTGTAAACACCCCTTAAAACTGATCATAGTGTGCAATCCATCATACTCTTTAATGTACAACAAAAAAAATTTCTTTACCTTGTAGTTTTGAGGAAATGACTAACTGGAATATGTTACAATCTTATCAAACACATGTACAGAGTTTATACAGTGTACACCTTCCACATAACAACAGACACAGCAAATTAAAAGGTTTCACACAATCAAGGTTTCAAACACAGGCAAACAGAAAATAGTGTGCATAATCATACATTGATCACCTTCACAATTAGAACACCAGAGCAATACTTCTCATTATTACGTGCTATGGAGTCTGGTAGTACAATATCCACCTCAAAGATTCTCTGATGGGAGAATTGAGCAGTGGAGCCTTTCATATATAAGTAGGTATGGTACAGGGTGTATGCTTGTTGCACAGTATTAACAATGATAAATCATAAAGGAACAAACATTGGATTTGATATGAATCAGAGCCTAGCGACATATACTTACCTGCATGCCCATTACTACTGCATTTGTTGCAAGCTAATTTCCTAAGCTGGGTGTAGAACGTTTCAGACAAACATGGCCTACACAAGTGACTGATTGTAGGTGGGAAATGGGAATACACCAACAGAAACCGATTACCAACAGAGCTTAACGAGATAAAAAGTTCAGGAGCAACAGCACAAAACAATGGTTGGCTTAAGAGATTTGTTAATGCTGACTGGCACAGTAGTTCATGTTAACTTTAATATCACACTGGAAAGGAGTGAACTATCTAACAGATGTGAGTGACTGAAACATTGGGAGGATGTGATTTCCTTGCTTAACAGGACAAGCTGGTACATGCTGGTCATGTCTTGACAATGAAAGAGTGTGCATCACATGGAAATATAAAGGCCTGTTTTCAATACCAAAACTGTTAACAATCAGTTGTAATGGTGCCAATTATCACTTGATATGTAGTTTTGAAAGTGTTTCTGATTTAAATGCCCATGAAAAACATAGGGCTCTATGTATGTCTACACTGGCTTGTTTCATGCTTGGTCACCAGTCATGCAGGCACCCACTGTGGCTTGACTACTGTACAGTATGTGGTATTGCAGTAGCATCAACAACATTGAAGTTGGAAGCATGTCAACTCAGTGATTTACTGGAACATTGTTTGTCGTGCATGACTACACACTCTCTTGAAAGTTACTTTGTTACTATTGTTGGATGCATATCAAACATTTAACATTTTCTCCCTCATTTTCCCAATCGTCTCAATCCCCCCCCCCATCCTCCCAACCCCTTCCTTTGAGACATAGATGTGCAATAAATTAACCAATGTCAAAGACAGCACACAGACTATAGAGAAAGTCCAAAAATAGCATAAAAGAAACTTGTTCCTGTGAACAGGCAAATCGTGAGAAACAAGATCTCCAGATGCACTTGCTGTACAATAATCTTGTGGTCGGGATGTAGCCAGTCCTTCCAGACATCAACAGTAAATGACCGAGACTCATCTCTTTACGGATCTAACTGTGTCTTGTTATACATACTCTTAACAGAGAACCGAATGTTAGTCTCAACACAAAGGCCCCCTCATTCCCTCAGCGCCTAACATCTTCCTCACTCTTCTCATTTTCTCCTCCTGTGTTCCTCCTCTTTCAAACTAAATGACTCACCCACAAATTTCCTTCTGAGACCTGCCAATTCACTCAAAACTTGGTTCTTCGGGCAGACTCTGACAACTACAAAACAACTATCCAAGAACACACAAGGTTTCTCACCTTTTAGGGTTTGAGGAAACTGTTGTAACATGCAACATTCATCTATTATTTAACTGTAAATCTCAATTTTACATTTGTGATATGTGAGTCTCCAGTATAGCATTACAGTAAATTAAGTCTGCCATGTATCACAGGATTTTCTGGGCAACAATATGTGTGATGAATATTTTGAATATCAAAATACTTCCCACATGGAAGAAGTTAAAATAGCAACTGACACCACAACAAGTTTACAGCATGGACAAACTATATTGTAAATCTTTTGATGGCACTATTAACTCAAGAAAAACATGTTAAGTATTATGAGAGGCAGATCAAAAACTCATTTCCACAGTCAGGAGGAAAATACAGGAGGCAATTCCACATACATATGGAGTTAAATTATTTCTTTCCTCAATCTTTAAACTGCCTAAAGGGCCAAAGGCTTTATTTCATTAATCACTACTGCACAGTGCCTCTTGCATTGTTCCATCAATGTTTGAAAAATGCAGCTTTAATCAAAAAGATGATTCCCCCCAACCTAGGCAACCATGTAGCAACTCTATGAAAACAGCAGAGAAAGTCATAATGCAACATATCTACCCCATATATGCTAAATCATATGCCACATTTAACTTACACTTTCAAGACCCCATTTGAGCTGAACAGTTTTAAGAGATGTGACTAACTTACATTTTTAGCTGCTTCTGTAGAAACATAAATTTGATGAGGTTACAATAATGGCTACATGATTACAATACACCCATAATGTGGTATGCATGATTGCATCTTAAGTAACAGAAAATAATTGCTCCTTTTTTTCTTCTGCTGGCTTAACGGTAGAGATGGCTTATTGCTCCCTACAAGTCCATGATTTTAATCATGTGACACAAAGCAAGTAATTCAACCCCCCTCAAACACTTGAATGGGTTATGAAATGATAACACCAATAATCTGCAGTGATTCGAATCCACTTTGCTCCCCATTTCCGATTACAGAAAGCTGGAGGAGGGTGCTATCATTTATCTTTATTGCACTGCATGCCTACACTCACTCCTGTACATATGAACTCGATGGGTCCCCTCTGGTAATAGCAGATCGAGATAATTGATCTGACAGTGTACAAGAGGAGTATACGCAGATGCAGCATGCAACAACCTCTTAACGATTTAATACCCAACATCTAAAGAACACTCCATAAGGTCTATATACAGTCCCGTTAACATAAATAACAGAAACGCTCAGCACAGGGACTGACTGGAGGAAAAGGTAAAAAACTTCACTACAAATGTAATCCACTTTATCATATGCCCTTTATCTAGGCACTCAGTTCAGACTGAGTGATACAGTAGCTATCTGGAGGGTTAAATATACACTCAGTGTTGGCAGAACCATTTCTTTTTCAACACAGAGCATGTGTATGAAGGAATTTCAACTTGAAAATAATTGCAGGTGGTTTCGAAATTAGTCTCCACAAAGTTTGACGTAAACATGCAGAGCTTGAGAGCTCTTGGTTGCGTTGTCTGGATGTTACCAAAATATTCTGGTTATTTGGCCATAGGACAATCAGAGGATGATTTGAGGGATCATTAGCAAAGGAATGACGTGAACCACCCACTGAATTGAGATAATATAAGTGGTGTGATTAGCACTTAAATATAAAGGTATGGCACATACTTAAATGAGTCAGATAGTCCTCGTGGGGTTAATTGAGAATGAGGTAGACTCTTAATCAGACTCCAATTAGGGGATGATGTCATTAGAGCAACTAAAATTCTCACTTCATGTAGCACCTGTTTTATATTTGCAAATGCTGCACTAACTTCACTGTTTCACAAGAATCCTACTTCAAACTCATCAACACATGACAGAGAGCTGAGCAAGTCAACACAGACAGTCAAAGTCACTCCCAACAAAATCATCTGCTTTGTTCCAAAAAAAAGAAAGCTATAAAATCATCACTTACCAGCTCTCATAGGGCGTGGTACACCGCCGACGAAGATGGTCTTCCTGGGATCCAGAGGTTGAGAACCATCCAACACAAAGTCACTGTCTGCTAAATTCCACGGCCGTATTTGGACCTAACAGCCAAAAAGGGAAATGAAAAAAAAAAAAAAACTTAAGTCATGCTGGGTAGATGAGAGTGATAACTGTGCAGTTTGAAAGGGAGAAAAAGCACATTCAATATTGACATTCAACCTCACTACAAGTCTTCATTATCAATCTGGTGATGGTACATTACTGTCAATGGAAGTGATTGCTTCAAGTATAGGTGCAGGAATTAAAATGATAATAGTAGCTGTGGTATACATCTTTCATAACCTTTTGCACTTTGTTCTTCCAAATTGGGCACAAGCAGATCTCCATGAGGCAAAAGAACTAACTCTTCATAGCAAATTCAGAAAGTACCCCGGTAGAAAGAAATGTTTTCTCAACTGTTCTTACATTGACATCTCATATAATATTTATGAGTGTGTGTTTTGCGCCTCTCACTATCATGGAATGTTGTTGGTCACAGGTCATCAATGTTTACCTAAACTCTGCAGGAAAAATACTGTTGACCTCTGATGCACAAATATCCAGTGCACATAACATGTAGCATGGGCAAAGTGAAGTCACGTGTGTTCACTTAACGTTTACTTTGGGGCAAGATACTGAACCAAACCAGTCCAAATCACTTTCACCTACCATATGACATGACTGACCAAGTGGCCAGTCAACGAATGTTTAATACATCAAGTACTGTATCAGCAGCAACAACTGCAGTAACTTAAGGTACCCTTTATTGAAACAAAAACAAAACAGCCAGATTTCGCTTTCAAATTGCTATACAGTCAAATGTTACATGAGTTCATGACACGGCATGCACGAACCCTACATGTGTGTTTATGTGCATACAAATACAAACAATATGTGTAGGACGTCTACGTACTTGATCGCAGTCATGCGGTACTGTATGTACCATGCACTGCAGTGCACTACAGAAGAGCACAGTACATATACACGCATGTCATGACAAGACATAGTGCAAAGAAGTGAGAGATGCATTTCCCACATTAAACTTCCAATCGGAAATGCTGGTGGCTTTTTCCAGTCAAAACATTTTTTCCCAATGCTAAAAACAATGAATTAAAATGTTAAACCTGAAGTAAAGACAACATACTGTATCATAAACGATAGATATTAGCTGGTTTAACAATGCATTCTGAGACAGTGGACTATGGCCTCAGTAAAACGTTACATTTTTTAGGGTTGGGCCAGTACCAGTGAGAAACAGTACAGGTACTTCTACCCCATCACAGTACCGGTATCTGTACTAGTTCTGGTACAGCCCTCCATGCACATGTGCATTTCTCAAATGTTAACTTGGAAAAAAAGTCATAAATTGATCCACTGAAACATGTATCCAAAATCACCCATCCACCTTCAATCTTTAGCGAAAGTTGAGGTAAAATTATTCATGTTGTTAAACTTGGCCTTATTTTTTATGCGTGCTCGATATTTTTCATGTTAAAAGAAAAATGTTAACATGTTTCCACAAGCTTCTACCTTCTGCCTATCCTATGTTCAATATCAATTGGAAAATTCAAGCTTAGGTCTGCAAATACAATCTGTTTGCAAAGTAGCTTAGGATCGGGTAACTTGCATTCCTCCAATTTCTGTAAATGTTTACTCATAAAAGGAGAGAAATCTTGAGAAACAAATTTTAGCAAAATATTGATGTACAGCGCATATCAAGCTGTTTTGTGAAAAGTTGACGAAATTGCGTAGGCCGAAAGGTGAGCCCTGTTGAATCTTACCTGTCACCGCAACTACAGTAGCTTAGAGCCAAAGAAATAAATACAGCAGAAATGACATCAGGCCGGGAGTAACAAGTGGCGGCACATTGGGTAAATATGCATAGGATGGAGTGGGACTGTTTTGCATTTAATACAGCACAAGGACGATGCCAATCATGTTAAACTTCATAAGTGTGTGAATAGCTAGCTTTTAGTTCACCTATCTCTATGTGATGTTGAAGTGCTGTAATTTGCAAGGTGAGGATGTTTATATTTTCTGCAAATATCATGCAACAAACCAAATTAATTCTAAAATTCTGTTTTGGCCACAAAATATTTGTTGGGCGCATACCAGGGATCTTTCTGATACATGAAATATTACCAGGAAAAGGTGTTTTGGATTTAAGAAAAGCCTGAAGTACATATTAAATCCTATAGACCGATGTTATCTTTGTGGAGTCTTGAAGTGTCATGTACGAAATATGTTAAGATGTTAAGATTTTTTAGCTGATGTTATTTGTGTTAGGCTCTGAGAAGGGTTGTAGGCTACAAGAAGACAACAATACCTTTAAGTATTTTTTTAGCACGTTGGCAGCATCATATTTGAGACAATTTTGAGGTTCTAAGTGTTAGAATTAACAGTACATTTCAAGGAAACTTTGCAATTTTTTTTTAAATGGTACCAATTCCAATAAATTAAGTCGGTACCAGACAGATTTGCAAAGGCACTGGGTAGTACCGGTAATAGTTACTGAAAAATTTAAATCGGTACTGAGCAGAACCGGTTCCTATCCCTCTCCCCCAAACTGACACTTAATGTTTGACAGTACTGTCTGACAGAAAAATGTAAAGTAATCAAATGACCTTTTTAAACAGTGCATACAACTGGCCAAAAAAATCTAAGCAGACTTGCATTGAATCTTCTGACAATATGTCTCTGAAAGTTTTAATTTTGGGGATGAACGAACTGCAATGATACCTGCAAGTCTATCGTGTTGAAATTAATCTCATTGAGAGCTGAAGGATTATTATCGTACATCTGAAGTACCCTAGCAGACAGAGAACATGTACAGTGAAGCAGAACATGTTTAAGTTGCTGGTGAAACATGCCATAACTATTCACCTTTGACAGAAAGTCTGAAGATGGGTAAGGACATGACATCCCCGGGTCACATGAATGTCACGCCAACTCCCAAGTGATGAATGAATCGGGTTTGACATATTACATATGTTCATGCTGAGCATGATATGCAGCAGCAATCACCTAATTATCACCAACAGAACCCACAGCATACCAAAATAGTGTGCGATGTCGCTAGTTTTCCCGAAGGTGTCTTATTTCCACATGCACTTTCGTATTGAACTCAGGGATTGTAACAAGAAACGATTGGTTATTACTATAAAGCCATCACTTGAGCAAGTAACAGCTTTGCTGATGGTGTAAATTACTGGGCCAGATTTGTAAGATACTTAAATTCTGAGGGTTAAGATACTGCTATTTCAAAGACGGCTTTCATTTTCTTGAACAAACTGGTTTCATTCTATTAACATTTATCAATGAAACTGAAGACTAACCCACAGACGCAGCGTAAATGGCAGTGTAACAGATGGCAGTGTAACTGGGAGGAGGCCTCAAAATTACTGACCAGACCCCCCAAAATAGCAGTACCATGTCATTATTAACAACAGATTCATCAAATGCAGCTTCAACTGCCAAAGTATTTGTTTCTTCTACACAGAATCAAAGAACCATAAAGCATGAATCCAACTGGGAAGATGAAGAAAGTCTGCACATTCAGCAGCCCAGCACTCTGGTCACATCAAACCGAGTAAACTGTACACGTTTGTCTTCGACTGTATCTCAGTATACATGAGCTCTCATTATAGCTGTGTCATTTGCAAAGTCAACAAGAGCTGTTTAGCTTCCACAAGATCTGCTGCATTCATTTTGAAATAAGAAAATTACAAACACATCATTTGCCTGGCGGGCACATCAGTCTGTAATGAAGCAGCGAAACTCTCTCGAGTGCGAGATGGCAAACAACGGCGATGAGAGGGAGAGCCTCAAATGAAATGAGAGGAAGTAGATGGAAGTGCAATAAAAGCTATGAGCAAAAAAAAAAAATGCAAAAAGAAAAGCCAAAAGAAAGAGAGAGCCTTTCTACAGTAACAGATCATGTCAGAAGATATAATATTGATCTCTTCATGTTAACCAGCCCAAGCACGATGAAGGATCCAATAGCAGGTGGGGGTACAGCATTGTCAGATTTACAGCACTGCAAGGTTAAACAAATTCATCACTAAACCGAGAGGGCAGATTTTAAACTGGTCTCAACAACAGCAGCCTCATGTATGATTACATGCACACTTTTTCGCACACTATGTCGTGAAGATGGAAACCTTTATCCTTTTCCACACTCAGCTGGGACTTTTCAGCGGGAGGGGAGCACTGGGGATAGGTTACAACTTTTGATGAGGAGAGTAGAATTTTGGTGGAATAGTGGGCAGTGATTTAAGAGACAGGTACACTTGCTAGGCCCCATAGAATGGATATGTCCTGGGCTTGGATCAAGGGGCTCAATTAAACCATGTTTAATTTAGTATACCACATCAATTTCTAGCTTTTGAAAGATTTTGGTACCTACATGGAAAATCACTTCAATCAGCAATGACAAAATTCTAAACAGGCCTGTTTTGTAATGTCATCTATAGAATGGCTGCAAAATGTACAACTTTTCCACAATATTCTATTCATAGGGATATTTCCCATTGTCAGCATTGACTAGTTGAACTTGCACTTGAACTTGCTATTTGGTGAAATAATTAGTTGCATATTAATTGAAGCATGATTTTCTGTGCATCATAAATATGTTGCATTTGGAAACATGGAAACTGCGTACAATTCTAATTTTCAAAAGCATTGTACAAAATCAAGTCCGGCCAGACGTGACATCACACAGCAGCATTGCAGACAATATACATTCACTACGCAAACATCGACTTTTCTTTTCTTCCTGTCATCCAAGCAGCCCAGTCCCCTTACTCTTTAAAAGATGGGATGTAACAGCCCTAGGAGTTAATAATGCTCAATGTCATTATAGAATCATTCCAGATTATATAACCCATCTGTAATACCCCTGAGACATGTGACTTTTAAATGAACAGATCCTACAGGCATTCCAATATCTACATACATCCTAAGATATTCAGCAACCCAGTCGAGTGTGTGTGCATGACAGCATTCAAAAGGCAAAATGTGAAAAGGATGAGGATGACGTCAACTCTCCCTCTTGGGCATTGCCTCCCTATGCAGTGTTGCAATTCAAATGCAGCCATCAGTTCAGGTGGCTCTCTCCTAAGACTACAGAATATTAAGCACATCAGAAAACATTAGAGTGAGAAATAAGAGGAAATTCAGACAAGGAATAGCATGTCTCCCGGTCACCTTTTGAAATCCTGCCTGCAAATCTTTGCTACAGAAAAAGTACATATAGCAAGCAACAAATACACGAAGCCAACAAAAATTTTTTCAGCACAACCTAACGAAGAAAAAAAATGCGAGTAATAAATAAGAGAGCAATTGGTTCTAGGAGCTGTCAGAGATTTGAGATGGTCATGCAGGCTTTCCAGTTTCAAGGAACTTTATTGATCAAATGTGACAATGAAAACAGAAACCCTTCACCTTTTGTGATGGCTTTCCCATATCCTGGTTAAACAATTAATCTTGCTATTAACTTTTCTTAATATTTATTTTACAACACCGACTTGGTATAGTTGATGAATTTAGGACATATATAGTAACAGCAAGTGCTGCAAGTTTTCAATACATTGTCAAAAAAAAAAAAACATTTCCTCGATGCAAATTTTCAGCACAGTTACACATTTTTAACAAGAAATAAATTCAAACATCTGCATTTTCATGCATGCATGCATGCCTATAAATTAAAGAAATTTTATAGGCCCTGGTCGGACTAACTCCTGACAGCATTGTAGTTCTAAGTTCGTAAATGATACAAATCACACTAAATCTAAACAATCACTGACTACAATACAAACTGATATGTGGGCAGTGAATTGACACTCTCTGGACGCCATATTTTACAAAGGGCATTGGAATATGATGACATTTTGAGAGAAAACAGGCCCACAAGAGCACGGATGGAAAGTTTACCCACTGAATTTGATAGAACAGCAAGTTTAAGCAGTGCAGAGAAAATACTTTCACAGCGCATGGAAAGTCATGTGATACGGTCAATACGGTTGTACTGACACATTAGCAGCTGTTGTGTGGAGACAGGTAAGTGAGGAGTGATCTTAATTACTGTTTCCACGGAAACATTAGTGGAGAGGGCCATAGGAAATGTATATGGACCTAAAGAGCAATTTTAGTTTGTCAGAATGATGTTGAGTTACTGTGCAGTACACTGAGAGACTTGAAGTGACAAGATTTGTGACAAAGCTCTAAGACAGGCCACTGTGTGCAAAATTGTTTTGCAATACCTTAACTGAATTACATATGCAAAGATTTAAGGCAAAGAAAAATTGTTAGAAATGAACAGACAATGCCACCAGTTTTAGATTGAGAAAGAAGCAGGCTTCCCTATAGACAACCAACTCAGACCACGGGAAACATTTACTAACTTACCGGTTTATTCTTAATGGTTGGACTAGATACACACAAGTAGAGCTTGTCTCCATCCTTTATGCAGGCATCAATCAGTGACTGTACAGACCTCTCATCCTGGAACAGCAGAAATGCATATCCTGGGGAGAAAACGGATGAGATGGATGCACCATTGTCAAGACCAGTAGCAACTAAAATATCAAAATATTGATACTATTCATTCTACATGACAAACATCATGGGTCTTTGACATTTAAAACTCACAAAACCACCACAACCAATCTTCTCAAACCTCCAGTCAAATACCTCAAAGAGAATTTTTTCTTTATCTAGAGCAAATTCAATCACAGGCTATAGTTTCACTTGTCATTCTTGAAAGTGACAAACTATCAGATACTACCTTGAAAATCATCTTTCCTAACTTTGATGACACCTTTCTAATCTTGTGTGTACTGATGAAAAATTTGTGGTAAGGTATGGAATGCATAACATCAGCATAATTCCAAAAGTACTTTCATCTTTTATTCCCTTTTTGTTTCAACCTTATTTCAATACAATTTGACAATGAATGCAAAAGCATGGGGTATGTGTCAATAACATGGAAATTGAGGAGTGACAAAAAGAAGCTCAAAACAAAAAAACTGAGAAGCTCAAAAAAGGTCTCCAATTCATACACAGGGAAAGAGCAAGGTGCTGGTGAATTTGCTGTCCCGGGTGTAACATGCACTTATTAATACAGTGAAATTAACCACTGTTATGTCTCTGTGTCATTTCTTTCACTTCATAGTTAACAATAAATAGTTTTTTAAGATTCTAACTTTTTGTGGGTTTTGCTTAGACTGACCTTCCAAGACGGATATTTTAAATGTGGGCAATGGTCCATTTTAGTTGCACTACTTTTCTCAGTGTTAGGATGACACACAGCCTTAAAGATTTTAAGTGAGAAGCACACCACTTAACAACGCTGATTGTCTTATGTCTAATACCGAGCTACCAGTGAACATAGGGGACACTAGAAATAGCTACGACAGTACGAGGGTGGCGACTTGTCTTTTACTGTTTGAAATTGTCACTTCAAGATAGTATGCCAACAGTAAGCTTAGCATTTTGCATTTCAAAAATTGAACAAGGATTTTAGGCTTGTTAGCTTACTCATCTCCCAAGCTTGTTAAGTGTTAATGGGTCTATCATCACACCTATAAAACCATACGTTTTAAGTTTGACTGACATTCTTCTACGCAGTTGCTAATTTAATCACTGCATTGATAAAAATGAAAACAACAACTGCTGGGCAGCATTGATACTAGCAGGGCTGTGTATGAGCCTTGGCTTACTGCACTTCTGTAGGCTATTTATCCTAATGTGATTCTACATGGAAACCACGGAACCAAAGTCACAAAGAATTAGGGGAATTCTACATCGTTTATTCATTCTCCAGCTTGATGGTTACAGATGGCAGTCTAGATAAACATTAAAAATACTTGTTTTATGGCAATAAAAATCAGTGCAGATCAGAGAGGTAAAAGTAAAGTAAAAGTTGTAAAAAACAGAGAGACAAAATATTTTCAAATCTAGGCTGAAATAGACATAGCTTGTGTACGATGCCACTTTTGCAAAACTGAATGGCCAGTTCAGATAAACACAGTTTCAGGTAAATGGGGTTTGGATAAACAGCGTTCAGGTAAATGGGGTTTTACTAGCACACAGCAGCCTAGCAGGTATGGTGACTCCCTTCTCCTATGGATTCCCCACAATTCACTGGTGTGGATATTTACAGGTGACTTTACATACCCCTTGCAAACACTAATGCACTAATTTGATATTGCTCTATGTACACCCAAAATCAATTCTAGCACAGCACCCTTAAAGGCTAGTCTCATCAAATGAATGCATACGTGTGAGAAAGGGATAAGTATATGCCTACAAAGTGAATCTGGCATATTTTTGAACAACCACTGGTAGAGTAGCACTGGAGTTTGATTCACACCAGAAGCAAAGGGATAGTTCATCAACTGATACAAAATGAAAGATTTATTGTTTGTTGTGGCAGAATACCAAAGGGGAACATGTTCCACCTCAATGAGACAGAATGGCACAGAATGGTCTGTCATTACAGCAGTAGCAGAGCAACGAAACCACAGGCTTTCCAGTGTCACCATTGATACGCATCCTTTATGTAGCCAACAAATTTGGCAATGACCTGGAAATCATTTTCTTCACATTGTTGTGCAAATCACACTGCAAGATAACCATAGGGAGCAGGAAGGGATGGTGCTTAAAACATTTGATGCAGATACAATGTATAAGACCAATATGTAAAGTGAGATATCAAAAGAAAGAGCCAATGTATGCAAAGTGTATTGAACAGTACCTTGCCTTTGCTTTCAATGCAACAATTTTAACTGCTACCTCCTGGCATTTCATATCAAAAAGATATCCAATTCTCTCTTGCAATTTCTAATTACTGCTAAGAAAAGTACAGACTATTCTCTGGAGAAAAGACACATTGTCTTATGGAAGGGCTTCACTTGCTTCCATGATTTTAGGCATCAGTTGATACATACAACATCTGGCAAAGATACTTTCTGAGTAAAGTGGACTTAAAATAACATTTACAAAGACCTCAGTTGATTAATCATTCTCCACTGGTTCTCCAAGGACAATTCCCCTTCAAAAAGATCGATAAAAAAAGCTGGTGTCTTCTTTCTTATGAGTTTAATTGTTACATTACGTGACCACTACGACCTAACAATCCAGTCTCTGGAATTTTGACCTTGGCATTTTCATCCCAATTTTGATGGCATGCCAGTATGTCACAGGATGCAACAAAACAGTATCATCGATGCTCATCTGGTAAAGATGAATATCTAACAGGATTGCCACATACCTGGTTTGCATCTTTTCACAAGTCACTTTTTCTTTTTGAATAAGGCAAGCCACTGAAAATTGTTTTTGGATTACTTGCCCTCAAATTCAGGTGTGGAATCACATGATGGGAAATGGTACTGTATTATTATTCCAAATTGGAACACTTAGCAACACAAGCTAACAAGACCATAACCTCACGGTATTTGAAGACACAGCTGGCAAAAACACTATTAAATACAGAAAACATGATATAGTACTTGCCTTGACCTGACACTACTAAAGGGGAAGTATTTAATACATCCACTAAACGACTAACAAAGACAACCAGAATACACAAATGCATTGTGGTTTCGATGAGTTTATTATTAGGATTGTTATGAATCTGATATATGATGACAGATATACTGTACGTCTCAGCATGCACAATTGCATATTACAGCTACAGTGATGCAGCAACTACACATAACATATGAGATCATAACTTCAAGCTTCCCTCCTTGAGATATCACGCTTAGTGAATTGTCACAATTTTCATCCTTTTGACTCCAAATGACCTTTGAACTCCACCAAAGGAAAAATGGTGTTTCTACTCAATGTGCTACATCTATATACCAAATAAGAGATCTGTCCAAGCTTTGTTTCTTGAGATATTGTATTGACAAGGTTTTCAGTTTGATCCCTATTGACCCCAAATGACCTTTGACCTCCAATACAAACAACAGGGTTCTTCTAATCAATGTGGTCTACCCACATACTTAATGAGATCTTTCCAAGCTTCCCATCTTGAGATATCATGTTTACAAGGTTTTCAGTTTGACCCCTATTGACTCCAAATGACCTTTGACCTCCACCAAAAACAACAGGGTTCTTCTACTCAATGTGGTACACCTACATACTAAACATGAAATCTGTCCAGGCTTCACTTCTTGAGATATCATGTTTACAAGGTTTTCAGTTTGATCCCTGTTGACCACAAAATGACCTTTGACCTCCACCAAAAACAACAGGGTTCTACTACTCAGTGTGGTACACCTACTTACGAAATATGAGATCTGTCCAAGCTTATCTCCATGACCATCGATGATCATCCAAAAATAGAGCATTTACAAAATAATCTTCATTTAAAGGCATCTCAGTGTAGACACCCTGTACCAGGTGAGTCTGTGGGCAGATGCCTTCACCATTTCTGTAATCTGCTTGACAACGCCTTTCCTCGATTTTTACAGTAAGTACTAAAAGGAGTTTATCAACACATAACTTCTTAACTGACCCCATCATCAACAATGGCTTTAAGTCAGTGAGAGTGACACAGTCAGTGCAGAGATGCTACAATAGGTTTGATGGTGAAAGTCAGCTAGCAAAATGTCATAACCTCTTGTGATACTAACTGTAAGTGGTGACACACTAAGCAAGTGACAATATACTTCATACATATCATGAACAGGTATTGTACGAATCAATGTAAATATTGGACACCATTCTATCCTTGCCTTACTGCCCCATCTCTCTACTCGGCAATCACAAGTCTTCTCACCTAAGCAATATGTATATTTATGTACATCATATAAATTATGGGATGCCACCATGTTAGCTAGTAGGAGGTGTCTTCACTCTCCCATAAAATGTTTCAGACCTGCACTTCACAATCTGAATTACCATCATCTGTTCTATAGTAATACTTAGAATTACTTAGTTGCTCTAGTTTACTTCAAAGTGACAAACCAGAAACCTGTGCTGTGCTGCTCTATTGAATTGCCATGGAAACCAATTCCCATTGATAGAAAGCAAAAGACACTACCACCAACCAAATGTAGACATATCTAATCCTTAACACAGACTCCTGATTCAAGAGAACTCCTGAAACATTCAAACCTGTCACTTGACGTAAATGTTCTACAACTACATGGAGTGATGCATTTTCAGCATACACTGCACAGCAGTCTGTCTGAAAGGATGGATCACGTCACATTACACACAAGCAATAAGACATCAGCATCTAGGGTATGGCAGCCTCTGTCGGATGACAAATGTAGCCACAATGCCAAATTAAGTAAAGTGAGCGCAAGTAAGTTAAGATCAATTTTAAAATGTTAGGAGAAAACAGCCATGGATGTGCCAAAGGGGGCCTACAGGGACAAGTAACCATAGAAACCTGCTGCGTGCCAGGTTTAATCATTCTGTCACTTGGGCTTTACAATTGCATTAATAATTTTCCCTTTCATCTAAAACCAATTGCTCTACATTCACACAGGAACGTTATTGATTTTACTGATTAATCTCATCCCGACTTTGCATATGCAATGCAAAGACCTTGTACAAATGGGCGAAAGGTTTCACAACACTTTCAACCGATAGACAAAGTATGAGGTGCCACAGATTCGTCCACCTTTTATTATGCATCGCGGAGAGAGATCAAGTACAAGTAACTGCCCTGAACATCAGTTCTGACCTGGAAGATGCTTTTGATCAACTCTTCATTGCGCTGGGTCTGGCACAACGAGATAATGAATTTGTGAGAGTGAAAATGAGATATAAGTGTTGTAAGTTGCATCGGTGCCTTACCTCTGAAGCAGTAAGGACACAACTTGTAAGGCTACTTAACCTTGCTCAAATAGATCCCCAGTGTAACCCAGGTTGGCTTGGACAAATGACAGATTTACCTGTCTCTGCACAACTAATGCACATCTACAACTGCTTATTACCAAATAAATCCTTTCTCAATCCTCATGTTTGTCTTCCGCTATGAAGAGATTTTATGTACATAAGTGAGAACAATGCAAGGTTAAAAGATTATTGTGATAATTTTGATGTGACCTATAATCACTCTAACCACAGTTAGTTTTTGGTTAGTAAATCTATTAACAACAGTATCAGTTTGTCTTTATAATATGAACAGGAACAATAAGTCAGTAGCACTTTGTTTTCAATTTAGAATTACTGTAATCTAGCAGTAAATGTTTTTCAAGATGAAAAAGTAAAAGAAACAAACATCCTTTCATTATATTTCCTTTATGATCTGATTTATCTATGCTTTAATGATAATGATTGGTTTTCTGTCAACACAGCACCAGCCAATGTAAAAGCTAGAGTGATATCTCGTAAAGCCCTCTGCTTCACATCAAGCAGAGAACTCTGAAGACTCATCAGGTTTGGTTTCTGCCCATGGCCTGATCGCTTCAAATTGTACCTGTCTCAGAACAGCAACTGTATCCTCACCTACCATGCACAGAGTCCTGGTAACTGTCCAGCAAGTATACCACTTTCATCTGGACCATTCTTGACTTCTGTCCCTTCAATTCTTCCTACACTAAGGTTACCTAAGGTGATGAACTGTTTTCCTGTAACTCCTGCATTCACTTTCAAACATGCCTCAAGCTCTAATGCGACCTTTGTCATGTAATCCCCACAACTTACTAGTGTGGGTATTCACGAGTGACTATACCCACCCCTTGTTCATACTAATGCATTGTTAGGGAAGCTCCAACCCACTTTCAAATAAATTGTTAATGCACCACGCCCTCTATGCACTAGCTCTTCCTCGTTGGAATTTCGCTAAAGCTTAGAGGGCGCGGTGCGAGAACAATTCATTCCAAGTGGGTGGAGCTAACAATGCATTAATATGAGCAAGGTTTGAGTATATGTCTACGCTGTGAATGAGGAATGACACACGACAGATACATTTCTTGTCTTTGAGGCAACTCCCCTAAATTCTAATACCTTTATTTCCTTTTGGTGAAACTTCATACGTTCTTTGACTCTTTTATTTTATCCAACACAGAGGCATAGAGGAAACTGCATCTGGTGGTATTTCATCACATGCACTGTCTCTTTAAGCACAGTCAACGACCGCACCAACAAGCAAGCAACAAAAATGCCTGTGCCTTTAACACTCTGGAAACATTCAATTTCCTTGAAAAACTCTCACAATAAAAGAACACATTTCACTGCCTAAGGGATTGCATAAATGTTCTTTGACAGCAACTGTTCTGCATGAGAAATATCAAGACGACAATAAATTGAGGAGGATTAAATTTCATTCATTTTTCAATGGTTAATTAAGAAAGGCAACAACTCACTACTTCAGAGATGCTACTAAATATCTAGCAATTGGTGAATGCAACAATGCACAGCTTTCCCTAGTGGTTTTATTTTTACTGGTCCAGTTAGCAAATAACTATTCAAAAAAAACAGGTCTGCTATATAACAAGGGCAGCAACACACATCTTACAGGCAGGTTAGGTTATAGCACTGGCACTGATTTGATCTGTGGGTCATGTACTCAGGTGGGCAGTCCATGAGGATGGTAGGTGGAGTAGAGCAAAGCAAGTTGCACAGCACATACAGCAGCGTCCTATGTAACATCAGACACAGACCTACTGTACATCTATTTCTCATCGATGTAAGTCACAACGCTCTAGTGATTTAAAGCACATACAAGAAGAGTATTGAACAGAATGCGGTCCGACAGTTCACATTCATCACAGAGCACTGAAGGTTTTGGTTAACTTAAACAGGGCCATAACTGAAAATGTACAGGCACACTGTGCACAGTGATCTTCCAGTCAACAATGATTAACATTTATATTTAGCATGTTCATGTACAGCACGTAACTTCCCTTCTGCTCAATCTGCCTACAGCTGTTCCATATGGTTGACATGGTAGTAAAGCTGTTTACAGCTTTACTGCCTTGCAGGAATGAACAACATCTGCAGCATTTTGCAAGAGCTGAGCCAATTGAGGAGGGGGATAGGAGGACAGATGTAGGGAGACAGAGAAGGGAAAGCGAAAGAGACAGAGGGAGTCATGAGGTTGCATGCACCTTCCGTGAAAATTTTACCACGTTCAACCATATCAAAGTTACCTGCATAAGAGTTGAAATTTTCACCAGAGGCAAACAAAATGCCAAATTCAGAACTAAAGGAATCTTGTTTAGAAGCTACAAACGAACACAGCACCTTGAAACCCTCTTCACTACAGCTGCCTTTACAGGTGATTTAACATCAGAATGAAGTCAACTTTTAGTTGTGGTTGTTTTGTTTTTTGTTTTTTTTTGCATACTACAGTATCATATCCCATTTGTTTTTCACTTCTTGTCAACAACATTTGATAGAAAGTACTATACTACATGTACAGTGCTACAGGTGGACCATCCATCACAACAAATTTAATGCTATTTAGGAGCCTAGGAAAAGTTGCCACACAGTAAAGCCGAAAATTGGGCACTGTCTGAAACCAGAGAACATTGTTAAAGCATGGTCAATCCTCTCTTTTAAAAAGAAAAAATGCTGTGAATTTGCATTAAAAGCAGTAGCAAACTATTTTGGAGAGCAATGCTCCCTTCCAAACTGGGTCTCTCATCTCCCTTTCATGCCAGTGATGAAAAGCATTAAAGTAACTCTATCTGGCCCATGTACATGACATCCATGAATGAACTTTTTGGAGCACTAGGAGGTGACGAGTCCAATGAAGATGATGAACACATACCAGTATTTTGTCACAAATCTGGTTATGACGATATCAAGTTACTTCCGATGCCAGGTGGAGAGTTGTTGTGGTGACATAAGTGCTCTGGGGATTGATATGTCCTCAGTGTGTACAAATTGCAAAATTGCAGATGACACTTGGTGCACTTAAAGGCTGTATTGCATCACCCTAAGCTATATTTTTACCTCCCAGAAAGGAAAAGTCTCAACTGGTTCTAAGTTACAGTACTCTTAGATTGACAGCAAATTCGAAAGATGCAGAGCAGCTCTTATTACACAGCATACACAGGGATCCATTGTTTTGATTGCACATGTAGAGGAATTTAAGACAGGCTGAGGGAGGGACTAGAGGTAGGTGGTTGGGAGAATTGAAACTGCCTGGGATGATGAGTTTCTGCACAACTTGAAGATAAACAGTTATCTAATTTAACATAACTTTGCACATTGCACTCTTAGGTTGCCTTTATCACATTTTATTTTGAGGTCAAACACTTCACATGGTAAACAATACACCACTGTGATAGTTTAAGGCTAAAAAGAAAACAAACTTACAATATTTTGTGTTGATGTTTCAATTACAAGTAAACACTGAGGTTACTGCCATTGGTATTCAAAATGTCCATACAGAGAGAAAGCAAATTAACCATTACAGACAAGGAACATATTCATCTATTTTAAGAGCCTAAACTGACAGTGTGATTTCAACTACAAGTGTTAAGTTCCTTTAGTAGAGGGACATTTGACTTGGTGGACATCTGCATTCGAAGAGCTAGACCAAACTAGAGTCAAAATATCAAAACTCCTGGTTTTGAATATTTAGAAGTAATGAACATAGGGTCTCCATACTACCTTTGCAACTCTCACCACCAGTGCAAGCATGAATGGCAACCTTTGACAGTCTGAGTTCTCCCCCTCCCTAATGTGGAACGTTCCCCACATGGGGACCGTTCTTCTGCTGCTCCCATCTGACTGTTCTGCAGGTCCCCCATCTGGTTATCAGGGGATGGGTGGTCCCCTGCAAGGGTGTAATCCATCCCTCTGTCCTTTGGGGACAGGACCTTTTGAGAAGCAGGCACTGGAGATTTAACTCCAGTTTAGTTGACAGAATGTCAACGCAGTAATAAGTAACACACAATGACAGTTTGCTTTCACTAAACTTTGTTTTCGTGTGTATGTTCATTTCTACATCTCCATACTCACCTTTAGGCGGGAAATATGACTTGCTTTCAGCTTTGTGTGGCCAGTCCACTACAAGACTCCCAAAGTGACGGAAACTTGCTGTTATTTCCTCTGAAAAAGAGACAAAAGATTGATGGTTTTGCTGCAGATGATCACAACAACAAAATGAAAAATCCCCATGAGATGTTAAGCACTCATTGACAATACAACAAAAACATGCAGTTAGACAAGATGCAACATGTAACTGAGAGGGACTGAAATAAATTTTAAAAAAAAAAATCTACAGAAAAAAAAAAGTTTTTGTAGTTTGGCACATAGATTAAAATCCTTTTGTCCGGAGTTACATCCAGAAGTAAGATGCTCATAGCAATGTTTGATCAAGTTCCAACAGTTCTTGCTGTGCCAAAACATTTATGTGGGTATGAAAGTGATATCTAATACCAAAGCCATAATATTCTGAGAGGTAAAATCTGCACTCAGATGGTTGGCACCTCAGATCGTTGGCAATAAGGAATGTTAAGAAACTGCCAAAAGTCTTGACACCTGAGCTGATGCATTATGCTCCATTCCCTACTTTGATGTTATCCTGATACATGCATTTATTTTTCTTGCAATTTATCCTATGTGCATCTAATTTGAGGCAATTCTGAAAGGTTTCTGCTACTTTTGCAGTTCCTGGATCATTCTCAAAAGACGATGATCATAACCTGCACAGTTTCAACTGATAAAACAATTTCCCAAGGAAATTAGTCCCAAATGTTATTACCACATCAATTGTTTTCACAATAGCTGCTTCCACAGTTCACTGAACATTATTATAATTCATGACAATAATTCATGACAAAGTTCACGCATCACCTACAATGAGGCTAAGCCCCATCAAATGCCAAGAGGAGGTGGTGCCTCCAGCCTTGAAGATTACAATTTAAAGAAATGTCACAGGTTATCTCTATCAAAGTCTCATTACTGTGCACATGCATTTTCTACTGTACACTCTGTACATCCCTCATACAATGACACTGTAAATCCACCTTGCTCAGTTGAGACCTGAGAAATGTAACTTAGTATTATCCAGACTCAAATGAGTGTCAATCAAACAAATGGACCTAGACTACATGGTGTGACAGATATGCAGCCTTATGGAAAAAAAAGAAGTTATTCAGTCAAGCTGCAACATTCAACAAACTTCTACCCGGTTTATACCTACCACATAAAGTGAAGCTGCTACAATTAAGTCCCCTAAAAAGAGTATAATATCTTTAATATGCAGTTATTGTGTGCAGGGGCTGGTTCTCAATAATTTACGATCAGGATAAATTGTCATGCACTTTGTATGGTAGAGTGGCATTGAGGTGGCATCAGGACAATAATGTAGTTTTTAAAGTTTTGTTGTATAGCCTTTAAAACCAAGCAGTCTACAATGTCAAAGACATCCCAAAACTCAATTGGGTTTGGATATTTATGAGTGACCATCTAACCTGTCCTCGACACAACTACTAAAAACGAAAGACAGTCCAAAAGGAAAGACACACATCTATGGAAGGTTACCTCAGCAACTAACTCTACTGGATGGTACAGTAGTTTGGAAAGGAGGCACTGGTCAACTTTGAACAAGTGTGGAGGCAGAGGAGATGGTAAAAGGTATCGGTTGTTTCTGGCACAGTATTCGCACTAGTAATGTGGAGACTGGTAAGTGGGAGCAAATTACATGTCCTCTTGATTGGAGTCACTGATTGGAATGTTGCCAATTAAACCATTAGGAGGCAAACACTTTAACGTTTTCAAGGAATGAATTCACAGTTACACACCTCAGTACAGTACATATATGTTACCCCCTTCCCATCTCTACTCCCAATGATGCAGAAGACGTTTACGCGCCTGCAGAAAGCAGTGCAAACTTATTTCTAAATCATGAAGTCACTTTGAGCCAAGAAACAGGTTCACCATTACATACTAAAGCAGCCTACTGCTGACTGTGACTGATACAGTAAACCTTTCAAAAGTTACCGTTAAACAGTTTGGTGTAGTTCTATGGTTGCAACAAGACAGTAAGTCAATTTGTAAATTATTTGATTTGTGCATTGATGTTAACTTTCAAGCATGTGCACTAAAACTGCAGGTCTAGGAAATTTAACCTTGAAGGTTCTGATTGACTTTTTGTACTAATTTGCTGGCAGTCTCAGATTATTACACATCACCTACTGGTAAAATTTGAAACAGAGTCATATTTTGAGCACAGGTTAGGAATTTGAATCCAAGTCACACTGTGCCAACAATTGCTCTGTTCTTCGGAATTAACATTTCTTTGGCACGTCTTTATCTAGAGACAGAGTGAAAAATAAAATCAGAATTAGTCTAGAATTGTTTGCATAATGTTCACAGACCATGTACATTCAGAAAAAAACATGATGTCCTGCTCGTGGAGTCAAGATCTTGCACTTACAGTAAGAGAAAAACGCTGCCAAGATGCGAGCAAGCAGAGAACAGAATATACAGTACAGTGTATGCATCAGATAATTCCTCTCTTACAAGTCTGTAGAGAAAGATCACTTCTATGTCAGTTGAACATCACATTGGTCAAAAGACAAGTTTCTTGTAAGACATGTATATCTCAGACAAGAAGAACCATGAAGTGAGGTGTATTAACCTGTATACATGTACAACCTGGACATGGCTGTTTTAGAAAGGGCAATCACAACTTCAGAATATGAGAGATTTAAACAGCATTTTCTTATCTGTGTGCTTTTTTTCCCATGATAGGATATACCATAAACCAGAATACAACATTCTTCTAGCCCCAATTACTTGGAAAATGCTAGTTGGCTGCCAGTGCTTCAAAATCAAAGCCAACTGCAGTTGTTTATATAAACCTTACTTGGCCTTCTGTGTTATCCACAAACCCTGAACCAGTACAAGTTCCCTTTCCTACCGTACAGCATGACAATTTCAATCAACCCACTGTAGGTTTTACTCATCAACTGGGCAGATAGACCCTCCAACACCTGTGTGCTCCTTTTCGGTAAAACAAGCTTTTGTGAGTGAAAATTACCAGGGAGTGTTATGAGCTTCTGAAGTGCAAGATTTTCTGAAATGTGCACTAAGTTCAGACCTTCCACTCGTAATTTCCTTTACCAAAGCACACCACTATTTCATCTTTATAGTACTAAACATATTGGGTGTACCTACAGATACAGTTGTCATAATTATATCCTGCACACAGTGTGAATGATTTCACATTCGCCCTCACATTTGTCTGTCTCTCTCTCTCTTAACCAAGCGCATCCTCGTCACTGCCATTAGGCAACCATGTGTGTGGGAGTTGCAGGCGTGCTTGTACCAGCGTCACTGCACCGGATGTAAATATAAAGTATGCATAATAATCATTCACTGCGCACTGTAGTTTCTGAGAAAGTATGCACAGCTGTTGCAGACCTGTACAAATTCAAATATTCCCTTTTTATTTCCCTCACTAAGTTCGCTTCAGAGTGTTGGAAAATGGAAGAATACTGGCAGTAACTAAATAGAAAGTTCTGCCTACACTTTTGTCTTAATCCTGTAATAATTTTAACCAGCATCTACAGTATGTCCCATGGTTACAACTGTGCAAGCTTCCAAATTATGTTTGATAAAGGTCTCCAAAAGGAAGAATGACAAGAGTGACAACATATCATTTCTGTGCAGTTCAATGTATATGTTTCATCAAGTGAGAATGCAGCTAAGGTTTTGATTTACAAGTTATACAACATCTCTAGATGCAAACTGAGCAGAAAGTTTCATTCTATGTAACAGTATAGCACTAAATGTGCAGATATGCCAGTGTTGCCAAAGGGTTGCTCTATTTATAATGGTACCCTGCATGCCTGCACAAAACACAGGAAATGCATTAAGTCACTGAAAGATGGTACTTCACAGTGAATATTCATGGCAAAAGCTTCTATAGCAACAGCATACTGGAGAAAATTCCAGTGTGCAGTTTGGACACGATCAAATCATGTCCTTCTTTCAGTTACTTGTAGATCATTGTGGTAATGTCCATACACAATTTCTAGTGCAGTTTCCAGTCACACAAAATTTTTCTAAATTTACTGCTGAGGGTCTACAGTATTCTAGTTTTTTTTGTTTTTTTTTTACATCAGTTCCTGAAATCAGAATTGAATGATTTCTGTACCCTTGTACTTGTAGATCATTGTGGTAATGTCAACACACAATTTCTAGTGCAGTTTCCAGTCACACAAAATGTTTCTAATTTACTGCTAAGGGTCTGCAGTATTCTAGTTTTTTTTTTTTTCATTGGTTCCTATATCAGAAACGAATGATTTCTGTACCCTTGTACCAAACAGGTAACCAGCAAATGTGAGACTTGTGGCTAACATAATCTTGACATTTCAACACCTTCATTTCTCATAGTCCATGTGGAAGGGTCTTGCCAATACATTTCTTATCACATCTGCAATTCACATTCAATGAGAGCAGTGAAAGACTGTAATGTGTTCAATACAGTAGAATAACTTGTTGAAGCTAAGGAACATCCTTTGATGACTCACCATACTTCAATGTCTTTATTTTTTCATTTAAACAGATTTATCAGTATTTACCTAAAGAGTGCTGTTTTTTTACTTTATGATGGCAATGGGTAGTAATTTTGAAACTGGGTAGTAAATGGAGGGCGGGTCGGCGGATTGTCCTTGAAAAACTAAATACTTCAAAGCTACAAAAGTGTTGAAATGTTCACAAATTCACTACATCTTACATCACTACTACCTTTTATTTTTATGTTATGGGATGCAGGCAATCGTACGGTGGCCATAAGGTGACATGCGAGATGTTTAATTATCTTGCCAGGATAACTCAACATCGCGACAGTTTGCAGCACTTTTGTCGAGTTGATGACTTACACTAACACGACATCATGAAAAAATTAAGCAAACTGTCGTGATGTCCAGATAGGTGTAACTCAACATCACGACAAAATGAAGCAAACTGTCATGATGTCGAGATTGGTGTAACTCGACAACGCCACAATTTGCAGAATTTTGTCGAGTTGACGACTCACAGTAACTCGACATCATGACAAAATTAAGCAAACTGTTGTGATGTTGAGATAGGTGTAGTCTTAACACAAAAGTACAATCGTATCACAAACATGCAAAATACCATACCGCTGCACATCCCATGCGTGATCGTGTGTGCCAAATGCCTCGAGCTCTCACGTTGTCGGGTTATACTTCTTTCATTACAACAGTTTGCCTAATTTTGTTGTGATGTCGAGTTACTGTAAGACGTCAACTCGACAAAATTCTGCAATTTGTCGCGTTGTCGAGTTACACTTATCTCGACATCACGGCAGTTTGCTTAATTTTGTCGTAATGTTGAGTTACTGTAAGTCGTCAACTCGACAAAATTCTGCAGATTGTTGCGTTGTCGAGTTACACCTATCTCGGCATCACGACAGTTTGCTTAATTTTGTCGTGATGTCGAGTTTGTTTAAGTCATCAACTCGACAAAAATGCCACAAACTGTCGCGATGTTGAGTTATTCCGGCAAGATAATTAAACATCTCGCATGTCACCTTATGGCCACCGTACAATCGCATGATGAAAGCAAACACTTGCCTTTTAAAACTCCCTATTTTCTTATTTAACAAGACACTGACGTGAATAGTTAACTATCACTTGGTACATCTAAAAATGGTGGCAAAATGCTTTTTAAGAAACCCTCAGTCCTGTTCTAACGAATGTAGTTATGGACTAAAGCACCTTCAATCTAATAACACCTTAACCCTTTCACATCCAGTGTCTGTTACTTGGACACCACCCTTGAAACAGGCAAAAAACAGCAGCGGGACTAAAACAGCGTTGTGAGGCACTCGAGCGAAAGGCAAATGAGGGTAGGTTGGGCCTGAGAGGGCACGGTGCTAGAATTGGTTTCGAGGACTATTTGAGCAAGGGTCAAACGTAGGCATTAATGAGGCAAGGGGTAAGTATATGTCTACAATGTGAATGTCATCCTTTTCAGTCAACTACACAAAGGGAAACACTGAGATTTTAAGTAATAGTACATACTATACATGGCTGTGAACAGATACTCTTCAAGATACGTAATATTACCTAGGTGGCTGCGAAAGGGTCAATACACACACATACACACACACACACACATCTTAATGTCCCTTAATGGACATCAATTGGCCTCCACAAACTTTCAAAAGTTGAGGCACTCACTGTCGTCATTATCACTACAATTCAATCATAAATATCTAAGCAATAAGTAGGTATGAGGAAACAACAGGAAAAGGGAAACTTGACAACTCAAACAACTGATTCCTATGAAGACACCAGACTGAAAAACATACTAAGGTTCCCATGACATATCACACTGGTCAACAAACAAGATAAGACACAGCACAAACAAAAACTCTGCACTCTTACAGAATGGAAGAATGAGAACACTAAACTGAAATGGATCAAATGGTGATCTAGAATTAACTCCTAAAAGACTAACATAGCCCTTGACATGGAACATAAGGGTACAGTTGTTATGTTGAGACAGGAAGCAACAAGACATGTTAGTAACTGATGATCAAAAACATCTTCCTGGCACCAGGTCTAACAGTCAGTGTAATACATCAAACACAAGATCTTCTCCCAAGTTACTCATTTGCTGAGTTACTAAACTTACAAAACAAAATTTGTTGACCCCTATGTATGACCTTGTTTGGAATGCTTTGGATGTAATGCAGGACACCTACTGTTACAGATTGTATGAAATTTCTCTCATTTATTGTGATTGCATAAAAAGATTTTAACATTGACCAATGTTTATTACTAAGCAAAATGAAATCTACTACTCTACAGTACATATAGTACCATGAGAAATTGTGTTCACATGACTGTGCACATACTGTAGGTATTTCATTAACTGTAATAGCACATGCTTCATTTTAAAAGTGATAGAAATTTCAAACCATAGGTCATCTTTGTAAACAATTATCCAATAAATTTATGATACACACCAGCTGAAAAACTTCAACCAAGATCAAGCATTTGATAGCTGAGATCTGATATGACACGATACTGTAAAATCACATGCCACTGGTACATGGCCAAGCCAAACAATAATTTGTGCTCACAGAGCATATAGAATTGGCAGCTACACAGAAAACTACTTACACAATACATGGAAGGGAAGTCACAAATGGGAGACCTCATCTTTGAAATTCTCACAAAGCAGACCCAAAGGAGTTGAATATTTACACTAAATATCTTCAATTCATTTTCTCTCTGCTATCACTTTGCATGAAAAGAATGACTGTAAAATGGTTGCAAATGCCCTGCTCCACTGTGAGTAATCACTGCTTGTACAGTAATCTAGTTGTGCACATACAGTACCCTTTTTTTACCATAACCAACACATGAAGACAAAAACAAGCACAAAGGCAAAACTATCAATCCCTTGTTAACTCTCAAAACTTCGCAAAACAGAAATTTAGAAACTACTCAGGAAAAAAAAATCTCACTTTCACTGTGCTGTGGCAAAATTGGTTGCCCACAACTCCCTCAGTGTAGTTATTCATGCATGATTTAACTTATCCCTTTCTCAGACTTCTCCATTACTAGATCTGCTCAAAGTGCATCCAGAAACAATTCTAGCAGCATGCCCTCCGAGCCCAGGCTCACCCTAGTTTGTCTTTCATTCAAAGGGTAATCATATGTCTACAATGTGAATGCAGTGCGTTTCTACTGCTAACATCACTAGAATGACAGACAAGATGAGCAGCACCAATAAATGCTGAGAACATAAATAACTGGTCAATTCCAAAAATGGTTTTGGACAAATTAAGTCCCACCAACGTAGATGCTGCTTATGCCATCAGATAATTAAACCATATGGACACCTACGTCACTCAAACAAACCATGGAATGTAATTACACAACTCTCAGCAGCTTCCAAATGTAGGAAAATTCTGGTGTTTCCAATAAACAAATGTTGAAAGGAAGAAGTTGTTAAACGAAAGTGGGGTCACCAAATTACAGGCTTTACAAGTCTACGATTAACCGTCATTTTGGCACTGATCACTGAATTTCTAAATTTAAGTCTGTTTGATACTTAACCTTTAGGAGAGTCTCTAATTTCAAAGTCTATGACCTTTTCAAGATCACCTTTATCCTTTCAAGTGTTTCAAATCACGAGACCTTGAAAATTAAGAAACACAGTCAGGGGAAATGAGAGCCATGGCTTCTCTTGATATACCTTAACAAGCAATGCAGAGGCCGCAAATTTTGAAAAAGTTATGAATACACTTATGAATTCACACAAGTTGAAACAACCACACACACTCAGCCCTCTGAGATGAAATTTTTATGGTTCCCTTGAATGTCGTCTGTTTGAAGCCAGTGTTCGCATAGCGAGAAATCAGGACTAAGAAACGAAAGCAGGGTTGAAATTGTATGGCAATGCATTAATTTCTCTAACATCAACTTGACATTTTTCAAGTTATTCATTGGATGTGCAGAACAAGCATACAATCCTTTCACTCTGTATTACCAAGGTCATGTGGTTTGAAACACTTCAAATGATAACATTTGTGAAGCAGTCAATTGAATGATCAAGTAGTATTAGGATTACGTGGACATTAGATGTGAGTTGTGAGTGAGTTGTCTGTAATCATGGCATCACTGAAGGACACTGTTTGTAAGGAGACAGGTATTCAGTGAGAAAGGTAACTTTATTTCACTTTTCACTAACATGTCTCATCACAGCAAATGCGCTCCCATCTACCATGCAATCTCTCTCAGCCACTTTGGTGAAATCTGCTGTATACAGTAAATGTGCATGCAAGCAACAACCTGACAAAAAGTGTAGGATGCATCACTGTCTGAATCTTTATTTTGAGGCAGATCTAATCGCAAAAGGCTGTCAAATTTTACTGTGCACATGGACAATGGTGTGACACTGATTCATGAGTAAATTAACAGATAGTGCATCACTGTACTCGGCAATGTACTTCATACTCCCAGCAGACCAATTTCGTCATTTTTTATGTTAGCAATCTTCCAAACAAAAGAACCAGTTTTAGTTGGAAAGCTTCCTTGTCTGCATCAATGACAATTTTAAGTGATGCATGGATGCATCTGAAATTCACAATAATGCCCTTAAAATGAAAAAAAAAACTACTATTGTTCTTCATGGTTCACTGAACGAAATGGTTGCCTTAGAAGCATTTATCTTTGTGCTAGACATGAAAACCATCCACACTTAAAAAGCAATCAAATACTACACTCTCCACTTTTAAGGAGTCTGAAGTATAAACTGTTCAACAGGCATAACTGGTATCAAAAAAACAAGTTATAAACATCAACAGTGAGTGCATCAAGGTAACCAAGTTTCATTACAGTTCTTTTGTAGATACTAGAATATGCCTGTGAAAGGGTTACCTTAATTCAAAGGGACAGGATGAAAAGATCTGAAAGAAAGGCTGCAGGATCAATATATCTAACACTAGTTACAATGGTACAAATTAAAAACTAACAGCTGCCTAGGCTGTTCATGTCATTTCTCTTTGGCCTAACTATGAACAAACTGATGAAAGTGACGTTGAACTTCCTACCAAACAATAGGCATGGAAAACCCAGCATCAGATATATCTCCATTTCACTGTCACACTCCCGCCACAAGAAAGACGCAGCAATAAGCAGTTGTTTGGTCACATGTCATTACGTCTGAAGATTGCAGTGATGCAAATTTGTCAAAACTGTAAGGTGCCTCCATATTTACTTCTCTATATCTACTTCTCATGGCAAATTGCACTGATATTTGACTTCCATGAAAATGAAGTTACAGATTTACAAGGCTTGTAGGAGGTTCAGTCACCCTGCCACATCAACGGAATATTAATCATGAACGAGCCTAAGAACAAAATGCTTAGACTTTTTCTGCAGTCTCTTACTTCTCTCTAAAAAGAAGGAAAATATCATTATGTACATACTGGTAAAAGTACTTCAGACAGTTCAAGATTGCATGTAATGGTTCAAATTAGGCTAATCTGAAAACTTTTGTGTTTGACCAATTGTCCTTTGCTGTCATGACATGAGCACATAACTATGCTCAGGTTTTTTTCACATCGAAAGTGACCTTGAGAAGGTATGCAATGGCTTTTAATCTGGTCTTGGCATTACCACAAATTTCCCTGCAATGTATGTTTTACAATGATCTCTGTATAATTTAAGTTAGTAAAAAACAGATTAGAAAATCATACAGGAATGCGCCACAATTTCCTTGTACTTTGGATCTCATAAAAATATTATGCTGTGACTTCAGACGTGGAACTGAAGAGGAGTGCTCAGTTAAATGCATCTAACTGATAGACAATAGTAAACAGTGCAAATCTAAAATCTGAAATAGGTTTCTATACAGCTTGTCCCAACCCATCAATGATTACATTTAACACCCACATCTCTCAGTCAAAGAAAATTCCACAGCTGGCCAGCATTGGTTGTGTTATTTTTCAATATATGGCATACCAAACATTTGAGCTGACCAGAAGTTCAGACAAATATTGAGCCAATAAGTTGGAACAAGGGAAAAGGGCTTCTTACAGTTTTAGTAAGGGTACAATACTACGGCTAGGTACTTGTCACTACTTGATCCTACTTGTCTCCAAATAAGTCACTAAAAAACTGGAACTCACAACACAAATGACAGGATTTCACAACTGTCAGTCACTGGAAGTCTAAATTTGTCAGACCACATTCTAAGGAGTGAATGACACCAATACGAAAGATACTCCTGCAGATTTAAGAAATCTGTATCAGTTGCAGGTTATTTTATCAAATTAGGTGAGCTTTTCTTATCAGTGGAATGAAAGGGGGGCCAATGTAGGATGCATGCTCAGACTGGACAATCTCTTCAGAGAGATTGCTGATAGACCTGAGGTTGGTTATTTGGGGGTTAATATTTATCCAGAATGACTGACCCTGTAGGAACTAGACTGAGTTCCATATGGTGGACTGTCAAGAAAACCGAATGATGGGAATCATCCCACTACAAAACTCTACTGTTTAGAAAGACAAGGAACTAAGGTCTGCAATTTATTTTGTGCTGTATGGATAGGTTTCAGCATCAATAAACAAAAGTTTTATGTTCACTACACAATGAGGATTTGTCAAAAGACAGACAGGTGTAAGCTTACCAGTGTGTTCAGATATATCCAAAGCAACAGATTTCGTTGAGTTTGACAGATGATATTTTACTTACACTATGCTGCCACAACATTTGTTACAAGTAGATCAGAGACCACAAACCTGACTAGTTCGGTTCACTAACATGACAAAACAACAGTCTTTTGTGAGGAGTGCAGTCTTAAAGGTCGGATGACATGCTTCCAGAAAAGAGCTCCCTTCATGCAAACGTTACAAAGTAAAACCCTGAGTGAAAATCCGTTGGAATTTTGTTTGTATCTATTACCGTTTTTGAGATATGACTTTTCAAAGTTTGAAGAAAATGCAAAACAGATGACGTGGAGTGTTGCACAGTGTCAGTTTTTCTTTTGTTAACCCTACATATTTTGCCTCTTAATTACTTAATTACTGAGTTTCACATTGGTAAGTGATATCGATATTTTTGAAGGAGAAAATACATGTTTCCAAAATAAAACCCTCTGGGCATATAAAATTATCAAATGACCTTGAAATAAAGGTTACATAAACAAAGGATTAACATAAGACAAATCCTAGGAGTCCCTCCCGTGACGTCACAAATTTGCATATTTAGCCAATGTTTATTCTTGACACAGCTGTGAGACACTAATTTGCCTGTAAATTTGTCAATTTTTGACGGATTTTGACGCAATTTGAGGCCATTTTCAACATTTTGAATGCCTAATGCACCCCGTACCTCAAAATGTCATTTTCATGTCACCAGACCTTTAACAACACTGTAGCAAGTTATTTTTTAATTATAGAGCTTGGTGCACTGGAGATTAGAGTGCAACAGTTGCACTTAGCTAGGTAAGCAAAGAGTGACGAAAAACCCATAAACGGCATGAAGCAGATCTTGATACCTCAAAACTTGATTCAAGATCTTTTCAGCACTTCTACGGTGGATATGACAAAGGGATATGTGACATTCATAGCTGGTAGTATGAGTAGAAATTCAATCTACAGCACTTTGGAGGCATCTAGCAGGGTTGTAGCTGTGCTGGGTGGTGCCAGGCAACCCCAATCAAGACACGTGATGCCTGCCTGGCACTAACTTCACACATGAAGTGAATATGACAGGCGAAGCAGCCTTTTGAATTACCATTCAAAGATTTTGTGAGTCACTTTCCCTTAACAGTGCTTGCAAGACCTAGGGCACTCCAGGAGCGCTGCTTCCTGGACGTCCACCAGGGCATTGTCCCTGAACCCCACCAGATCACTAGATCCTGATCAGATCCACTGATGTTATCAGGAGATCATCTCCCCAGGGGGTAATGAAAGGAACTGATCCTGACACATTTACACCTGGGTCGCACTATGATCCTCTCATGATTTGACTCCAGAGGTACAAAATTTGTTTGGAAATCCATGTGCTTCACACAAAGACAGATCTGGTACCAAGTAGACATAAAAAGGTTTGGCTGTTATAGTTCCTGATATTGTTGCACTAGTTAACATGTCAGACCCAGTTGCACTGTATGCAACATACAAAATGTGAAGTACATGTAGGTAACTAGTACACTGTTCATATGTTACAGAACAGCAAATCAATTTATTCAAAGGTTATTTACATGTAGACTACATGTATGACGGCGTTTATTGCTATTATTTTCACTAAGTACTCCAGATTGATCAGGATCAACGTGTGCCGTTTATGAAGACAACTGAAAGAGACAGCTTACCCTAGGAAGATGTCAGTTCAGTATATTTATCTCAGGATTTTCAAACATTTACTTACAGCTGCCAACACGAAAGACAAAAAGTGTAAATTGCAAATTTGGACCACATGCTTTGACATTTGAACAAACAGTCATAGGAAAAAACTTACGTAACAAACTTTCAATAACATGTAGACACTTACGAGGCATTTAGAGAAAAAAGTACTCAGTTTAGGCAAAATGTTGACGTTGAAAACTGGAAGTTGGTACTGTTGTACAACTACTAGCCTAATATCACACCAGAAATAGGTGTATTAACATTATACTAGAAATGAGTGCATCAAAAACTTACCTACAATGAGATTTTCTGTCCCAAACATTTCACATATGCAAATACTTTCCAAATTCTACACTTTAGTGCAAAATTTGTGTAGAGAATAGCGAAGTACAAACTTTCAAAACGAATGAGGAGATACTGCTACTTTTTCATCTATATTGTTAAGTCAATGTATGTGTACTATGCATGAGCAAAAGTAGCATACAAAGCTTTGTGCAATACTAAAAAAACACATTTTAAAGGATAGAGGTCACCGGATATCTTGGCTCATGATTAATGCCAGAGCATTTACACTACAACCATGGATCTCGATGTCGAGATCAGATCCTGGTCCCTGCCAACATCAAAAGGAGAATCTGATCCGGATCAGAACTGCGTTTACATTACAGACCTGATCTCCACCTCAGGATCTGATTCAGATGTCGAGATCTGAACTGGATCTGAACGGAACCTAGATTAAAAGCACTCTTTGAGTCATTCGTTTCTCACCTTCATCGATATCTGGGGGCAGGCCACCCACAAACACCTTTCGAGAGTACCTCTCTGGCAGATAGTCTGTTGGAGATCTGGGAGAGATCTGACCGGGTGAGCTCAAAGAGGGGACTATTTGATCATGGTTGTTCTCATCCAAGAAGTTGTCCATAGACGGAAACATCGAAGATGAAGGCCCTGCAAGGTGAAAAAGACAAAAAAGTTTGGCCACTTAATGTTCTAATAGCACATTTGTAACATGTCACTGACCGACAAAAGTGGACTTTTGTACAGTAAGAAATCTTCATCACTTATATCTCTAATCTTTGCTGAATCAATCTTTACTGAACCAAAATGTACAGGTGTTGAACATACCATGGAGAGGAGGTGGTATGCTGAAAATGAGGGACTGTTAGTTCAGAATGAACTATAATGTCTTTGCTCACAGTTACAGTGCAGTACCATTTAATTCACTGAAATAGCAGAGTAGTGGAGCAATTGTGAAGAGACAGGTTAAGACAGAAAAACATTGATCCATTGCATTGGCCCATAAGTTAGCATGTTAAACAGAGAGAGCTAATTAGGCTTGTCATAAGTGAACCTGATTTGAGATGCTTCAAGAATTCATGATAGTCAAAAGACACTAAAAGCACCAAACAAGCATACATTTTCACTTTTGTACTGTAGTCCATCCAAACTGACACAGCCACCACGTAGGAAGTTTGATGTGCTGGATGGGCTTTTCCAGACAACCATACATGCTATACTTAATTTGGTATCATTACATGCACAACATGTAATGAAGTTGTAGTAGTCTTTCCCCTTCCCAGCCCCAAGAACATTTTCCAGTGAGGAATAGAACATATGTTCTCATCATCAAATTTCAAGATGACTGACTAAAATGAAGCAGTAATGTATTAATGTGTTTGTACTGCAAGTTTACAGTCCGTACCTTATCCTGCAATGACTTGAATTAGCACTGCACCCAGTGCACTCACTTGAAGATGACAGGCACGTTAGCATTCAATGAGGTCACATCCCATGAATTAAACTCACACTGGTTTCTTGTTTTGATTTTCATTTCTGCGCATTTTTACAAATTTCACTCAGTATATATACCACTAACAGTCAACTGACAGAAGGGAGGGAGACACTGGTGTTTACTTATTATTATTGTTGGCTATCAAACACAACAAACTGAGCCAAAGATTGCAAAAGTGTTTTGAACAGCTCTCAAGAGAGTGCAGCAAATCCATATTTTCACTACAGCAAATGCATTTCTATGACCACATCAGCTTCCAACGGATATATTGGAAGAAACTGACACACTGCACAACTGTTTTAATTTGAGAGAGAATAGCTTTGAAAACTTTGAAATTTGCCACCAGCATAGCAGTTCACATGACCTTTCTTCACATCTCATCTCACAAACTACTCAAGCCGATATTAGGCTCAAAGCCAAAAACACTCTTCTTCTTCACTTAACTAAGGAAGGAGGATTTGGTATGGCTGTTTCATCAATCTAGTATATCCCACGAGAATGAAATACGGCCTGTACTCTACCATGGTTGGCAGTCATTTTAGTTTTAACATTGCCACGGGCAACATAAAATATCTTAACAGCAAACATATATCATATTTAAGCATTTTATTTAACAAAATATGACGACCAAGTTATAAATTATCCTTTCATGCATTTTTTTCTTTCACTTTAAAAGCAAATCTCGATATTAATGTAATTTATTGTTTAAATGAACATCAACAGTCAATCAAGTATGAGTTGTGTATTGTGAAAGATAAAGTTGTAAGTTGTGTATCAGGAGATATTCATACCAAAGACAAAAACTGCTTTTTAAAAGTTTTGTCACATAATGTACAGGCCAGGAAGCACCAAAAAAAATGAAAACTCTGCACTTCAGTACTACCACATACCCCATAATCATTGAGATTACATTTTCATAGAACTTACAGATCAGTGTGCAGTTGTATTAGTACAGTAAGACAGGTAAGTTAAGCATGATGAATTTAAACTTACATGTATGGTACTTCCTAACATCAACCATGTCTACTACTAATATAAGGAACAACATGGGCAAAAGATTCATGTCTGACCTTAAAATATCAATACAAGGACACACTAAAAAGCCAATTTCTTGTGGACAACCAGTACAGATCTGCATGTAACGTCACAGTAAACAGTGATACAGTAAAGCCCTCTTCTTGAGAATAAGCTACTAAATTTAACAGAGGTACGTCTGCTGGCTCTCTGCTATTTGATCTACACTTGCCTAGTGTAGCAATATGTACTGTTCACTTGTTTGCCTCAAGAAGGGTGACGTTGTTTGTTGTAATGTGGCATCAATGCAAGGGGTCTATTGCCTTTCAAACACAGTTTGAACTACTTAACAAACACAAATTTTATTCAGAGTTCCTGGCATTTTTAATGCAGCAGCTATAATTAGCTACATGGATTACATACTGCACTGTCTACTGGTGAAGCTTATTAGCAAACCTTGCAAATGTCAGTAGTGCTCGATTTTCACATAACTGTCCAATCGTCCAGGAAAACTAAAATTCTGTACTACAAAACAGAAGGGACAACCATTTTATTCTTGGTGGGAATCAAAAAGCAGTTCATTTTCCATTCAAGACTTTACTGCTCTCACACGGACTCTTTCATTTTTTATCAAAAATTATCATGTTTCAGTATTCATAAAGTTTTTTGTCTCTCAAATATCACATATGTTTCTATTCTGCAAAACAAATAATACATGCATCACAATTGTGGCAGCCATTTCATTCTCCACATTAAGTGAGTGGTGGAGGAGAAAGTGCACTAAATATAATGTAGCTGGAATATATTAATCTAGAATATAAAACAGCTGTTGAAAGTTTCTTCAATTTTCTATAGGTTTGTACAAAAATATGTCAGAAAACCAAAATCCATGTGGATGAGTGAAAATAGTGAAATGGATATTGGGAGACAAACAACCCACAACTCACTGGTGTGGGTATTCATGAGGGACTATACTTACCTTCATTGCATAAAATTTTCAAAAAATCGATGGGATGTCAACAATAAGCAGCCTATCACTGACATATTATTGAAAGGACAATTTAACTTTAGAATTCTCTTTAATTTAATGCTCTGTAATAATATTAACAATAAGGAAATAAAACTTAAAATGTGCCAAAACAACACACTTTCCTCAAGCAAAAGAAATGTACCAAAGGAACCGTGTGCAGTATGTCCATCTCAGAAGAGCAATGCATGACTACAGAATGACTGAAATAGGGGGGGCACAATGGTAAAACAGCCTCAGGAGATAACCTACTCTATTATAATATTCATAGTAATAAAATAAGACCCATGATGCACCAACTAGACCAAAGTGCTCATGGCCTTTTAGCCCTTTTACAAAAACAAGAGGCATAGGGAATGCAAAAGTATGAAGTAAGGCACATGCTCAACAAAGAATCAATGACAATCGTGTAAGTTTAAAACGGTAAGTAGAAAGGGGTAAATTTTATTATCTGCCATGCGCCTTTATCAGCCAGTTGTTCCTTGGACAATCACTTGAAGTTACTTCAAATGTTTTCTACTCAAAGAATAACAACTAACCACGGTTGCTATCAATGATACACACAAGTTGTTGTATTAACAAGCTCAAAACAAGGTTTTCAAGTAGTCTCAGTGAGCTTGAACTCAGAGGAAATAGAATCTGAGAAAGAAACAACCTTTAAAACACAATGAACCACATAACACTTCCAACAGACATTGCACAAACCCAACAGACGCTCATTTATAAATTATTCTTTCATGGACCACTGCCACTGCCTGTCTCAAACCTTCAGCCTACCAGATTGCACCACAAAGATGATGCACCAACACGAGGCAAGAGCTACTGTACCTACCAATGTTGCCAAACTCTTAATTAGTTTTTCGCGAGACAGCTGTCCTTGCACATTCAATAGCGTATTTGAGATAATAGGAAATCAAACCTGTATGCAGTAGTACTATGTACAGCAATATAAAGGCGTTGTTAGGCTTTCACAGCTGCAATGTGCAGCCCTTAGCTATATACTGAACCAGTCCAGGCAAAGAATTACCTACGCATTAATTACATCTGGCATAATTATTTCCTCATTCATAAATGTCCACTTCAGAGACTTCTATTAGTGCAAATCCTGAGTTGTTAAGTCAAAACAGAGCACTATTAGGCAACGTTAAGTGCAAAATAAATATTTGAAAGGAGTGGAGAACAAAATTTTTAACACGACAACAGGAATCACAGTTTACACACCATGGTGATGGAAAACAGAAATGCCTGGAATGGATTGCAGCAGATAAGCAGATGTTACATCTCAGTTTGAACCACACACATACTGATGTGCAAAAGGTAAACCATACATGTTGCAAGAGGTTTGATGTTCAAGTAAGCAGAAACTAGAACATCAGTCTCAAAAGTAGTATAAATTTTGTCTTACTACATGAAAAGGCTCTCATGTAATGTTATGTAAATTCTCCTTTCCCATTTTTGTTTTCAAATGGTGTTTTCACACCATGAAGATTCGATTCTGTTCACTGGTGTTATGCAGCAAAAATAGTGACTGGCAAGCATTGTCCCACCTAATGAGAGAGCTCTGCAAAACATCTCTGATGAAAGAAACAAACACACATACCCACATGAGCATCCAGATAACCATGTGCTCAATGGAATCCTTCTAATTAACTCCCAAGTTTTGAGTTACATGCTCTATTTTTTCAATAATTAGTTCACACTCTACAGAGGTATATTTATTGATGGCTATGCATTGTGAGTCATCTTAGTGTGGCCAGAGTGGGAAAAGCAACATCAATTACAATACTGTACACATCTGGCGTGAAACAAACGTACAAATGTTTATGTGTGTGTGTGTAGTGTGACTGACTGGTGTGTGTAGTGTGACTGTGTGCCTGCAAATAGCCTTTGTGGGTTTAATTAGCATAGGTTCCATGTGGAATAATATCTTTGCAGCTGGCTACTGAGATGGACAAATTATTTGATGTGTAACCATGCTTAGAGGAAATAGTCTCTTCTCTGGGATGGCTACCCATCAAATAAGTTGTTCATCCCAGTAACTAACTGCAAAGATATTACTCCACATCAGGAGCCTGCTGTTGAAAGGCTAGCTTGCATGGAATAACTCTGTGTGCTGTAAGTGAATAGTTACAGATCTGTACAACCAGTACCACGTAGAGCATTTGCAACTTCACAGTGCGGTCAGAATTGAGTGCTGCAGCTGACACTGATTAAAGGGAGTGATTATAACTTGGAAGATTCAATCAAATTAACCGACAGATTGATAATTGCAGATAAAAGATAACAATGGCAAACAAGGGAGTCCAAGTTGCAGGCATCAGCCTTGTCCTGACACAGAGAGCACTTACAGTGAGAACTGGTTGAAGACACTATTTATAGCCTCATCTTGCACGGCCAGGTTATTATCACGAAGGGCTGTGAGCATTGCCTATTGTGCAGGAATGCAACAGGGAGGCGTCAATTGTTAGACTGCCCCATTAAACAAACAGTTGAGATTTGAAGACCTCTTCAATCAAAGCTGTCCAAAAGAATTAGGGGCAAGGTTCATTTCATACATTTAAAAGAAATATGCTGTTAATAGTGACCCTACACTAGGGGAAAGGGTAAATCACAGCTCATCTCCCAGTTTTCCTGTGAGTAAAGCTGACTACCCATACGAAATAACTGGTGAACAGGAAGGTTTGGCATTCGTCTTCTTGATTGAGGATGTCCCGTTCAGAAAAGCTCTGTCATGCAGGAATAGAAGTGTGGACGACAATTCCTACAGTATGTTGCTCGACAGATAGTGTATATAGAAAAGTCACACATCACACACTGTATTACAGAACAGTACCCGAAGCATCCAGGACTTAATGATGAGTAGCTACAATCTTGGACAAAATTGTTGGGACACTTTGTTGTATGTTGCAAATATAATACTGAATTTTAGGTGACAGGATAACATGAAACCCCGCGCCCCTTTCCAATGTTGCGCTACAGAAGTGAATGTACCCTTTGAACAGCAATCCTACAGCCAACATTGAACGGGGGCACGGGGTGTCCCAAGGTTTTTTGTCCAAGATTGTCTGAGTTTTTTGGGAGCAATTTTGGAGCGAAATTTCGAAAGAAAATTGAACATTTTTGGACAAGGTGCATTATAAAAAAATAGTTATCGGGGCCTATGGGTCTGGGGATTTTCACATGAAAGTATTCTGAATTTCGACTATGAACGAAACAAGTTTAATCTTAATTTGGGGTTTATTTGTATATATTTTTGTTGAAAAGGAGTGATCATAAATGAACAGATTGTTTCATGGTATTGTATATGCGGACAGAATTAGTTGCGATTAGAAATAACATTTATGGGGAGCTGTTGCATTGCGTTGCAACAGGAATGTTACTGCAATTGTCGAATGCTGGTAGGAATCCCAGTTATAATGTATTCTGAAGTAGCCCCACGTTCTACCAAAATGCATTAAAGTCAGAAGTGTAGATTCAGCTTAATATTAAAATAATGGTAGAACGTTAGTAAAGGCTGGTTTTTTTACATTTTTGGCCGCTAAATCAAGAGTTGTGACTGCAATTTTTACATTGCATGCAGCTGGTAACGTAAGTAATTTCCAGACTTGTAATCTACGCAATTTTCCCACGGGTTGCTTAAATTTTCCTGTCAAAACATTTGGTAGAACGTGGGTTTCCTTAACCTATACTGTCGGACGCTGTTGTTAGGAATAAGTCAGCTTGGATGGGGAGGCCGGGGTTCGATTCACGGTATGACCATAGTGTTTTTCACTGCTCAATTATCCACTTATAAAATAAAATCTCTGTCAACTTCTCATTTTTCATTCATTCATATATACATAAGGTAATATATATATGCATATTAATATAATGATACAGCTCTAACAACAAATATGTACTATGAAGTACGTTGAAACTTCATAAAATGACTTACATTTTACAGTGCACCATGTACGGTACAATGGAATGGATGCCACAATGTCACTGTTAGGTGAATATGAGCAAACGTCACATTTATTAAATCTGCATTTTAGGGGTTTATTTTGTATAATGATAGTACACTTTTTTACCCAGATTAACCTCCAAGTCAGTCCTAATAATCATTAAGCGTAGTTACTTTAATGCCAGACACTGTGAACAATTTGAATAAATAACACATATACATCGATCTTCTTCAACGGACCACTAACATGTCAGTTTTTTGGGTGGGGTTTGTTTTTGTTTTTGTTTGTTTTTTTCTCTTCGGTACCTGTCTCATTATCAGAGTTTGAGCCGAAAGTACGTCATTTGTATGATACAAAATGTTTTAAAGTAGTTTCCTGGTCGACAAGATGCATTGGAGTTATGATGGTACCTCCCAAATGACTGCATTTTATTTAGCGCATTAAGAGCAAATACATGGATTTGACTGACTTATTCCTTCCTTTACTCCGTAATAACATTGACAACATTCACACAATAATATTATTACAGTAAACCAACTTCACTATAGGCCCCAAACATGCCGAACATGCACTGCTGATGCTTCTTGTTGCAAGGAATATCACCCCCCATTTTACCTTTTAACTTGTTTCAAATTGATGATTTTTCCTGTGCCCCGCGCATGCTTCTAACCCCTCGAAATTCTCAGACAATCTTGGACAAAATTGTTGGGACACTTTGTCGTATGTTGCAAATATAATACTGAATTTTAGGTGACAGGATAACATGAAACCCTGCGCCCCTTTCCAATGTTGCGCTACAGAAGTGAATGTACCCTTTGAACAGCAATCCTACAGCCAACATTGAACGGGGGCACGGGTGTCCCAAGGTTTTTTGTCCAAGATTGTAGTATTTTCATTCACCTGCAAATGACATTACAGATGGCATTAACAAATCTTGAATTACAATCAAGTCTTTGAGCTCTAGGCCTTTCATTCCTACAATTTTTACATTATGTATCCGTATGTTACTGTGCAAAGAGCAAAAAGTGTGATCATCATCATGCAGATCTTTAGAGAATGTCATAAAAGAAATAGCATCTAGATGCTACACCACAAAGGCATTGTTATCATACAGTATATTTAACACTAAAAAAAAAACAGTCAGTCACTTCATTTTCTGTTTTATTCTTTTTGCTTTTTGCCTCCATACATAAAAAGATACTGACATGACATGATTAACATAGAATTTGGCCATCAAGACATAATTCTTCCAAGGAACCTTCCAGTTTGTAAAAATCTCCATGAAAAAGATAAAAAAGTAATAATTATTTATGCTGTAGTTTTCTTGATTGATGAAGGAGGCCTTTCTTATTACCTTCTGCTAGGTTTCATCTCATGCCTTTGTAAAACTCAAGGCATTACATTTTTCACAGGGAGCCAAAATCTCAAGTGGCCCTGGACCATGCATTAGGGACTTCTAATCCTCCTCTATTAAGGCATTCGTCTTATTTAATATTTCCCTTTCTACAAAAATAGTAAAGAGTACTTACAAGGGCTTCTGATCTCTCCTACAGCATTAGCTCTCATAATATCCAGTAACTGGGTTTCCAAAGCTGTCATCTTCATTGGATCCATGGCACCATTGCTGGGCCTAGTTTCCTGAAGAACAAACAACAGATGAGATAAATAGAATACATTAAAAAGACCGGGTTTGGAGAGACACTGGTAACATAAGGAGCAGATTATGTTGTATGCAATGCTGGTTTAAAAGAGCAACAAGTGTCCATCACTGCAATTTTACCAATCGTATCACTGTATTAAAAATATCATATCTACAGACATGAGCTTATTCAGCTTATTCCTACTTCAGACAGTGAAACTCAAGTCGTGTATTTTCAACTTCCTGCTTTGCATTCTTGGAAGTTTTCTGTTACAGTTACAGTTATATGCTAAACCCATATTATAAATATATTCAGGTCATTGAAAAGCAGGATCAGCTTCTGAAGTTCTGACTAAGGGGTTGTTCTTCCATTTTGCTTGCACCTGTATACGCACTTGTGTACTGTGCATGTGTACAAAAGCAATACACGGGAGGGTGACCTGTGAATAAAACACTGTTTAGCATTCTCTATATTGTAAACATCACATCAGTGATTGGCTGACTTTGACACAGTGGTTGCACGTGATTAATATCACATATGTAAATTGACAGATGGCCTTTGCTTGAGAATCAAGAGCAATACTTTCATTACTTAGTAATTAGTTGGTGGGAAAGCAAGTGACAAAAAAAGGGATTGTCTTTTAAGTGTGATAGTATATGTTGGTATTGTATTGTCCACTGGATGAGCATGCATAATGGCGTCAAATAAATGTTTCAACTCAATATGCTCTTCTCAGTAGAATTTCAACAAAAAACAAAGATGTACACTACCAGAAAAGTATTAAACTGCAACACTAGTAATTTGTGCCTTTAATGTGTCCATTCCTTGAAACACTAGGTTTTAATACCAGACAACTAAATCTTTAATGGATTCACTGGAAACATACTGCTCAACAATGTTTGGTAAGTGTGACAATAACAGTGTTTAGACTAGAGTTATTAAGTTAGCTGCAATCAATTGAAACCACAATTTCCAATTTCATTGGTTCATGATGATTGAGAGTCTACACCACAGCTTTTTTGATTTGATTTGATGATCTGGCACTGTATGCTTAGTGTTTTCCAGGTACACTTTTCTGACATAACTCTGTTAAAACTATCCATTTCTCCACTGTGAAAATTTATTTTAATATGACCTTTGTATTGTATCAAAACCATACATACTTTGAAACTACATGTATGCAACTTTATCTGTTTTCCTTTTTTTTTCTTAAGCACATACAAATGCAGAGACATCAAACAGCGTGCCTCTCACTACACAGGACAAATTTAGGCTTAGTCTGTGTGAACGTAATTAGTGTGTGGTCATACAGTATAGTAACTGTACCTCCCAAAAAGACTCGTCTCAATTTAAGTGCAAGGAGCAATTTTCAACTGACACAAGAATAACTCTAACAGATGCTCAAGTGCAATATTTCAGATGTTTACTCTCACAGGATAACTCAATATTCAAGAGAGAAAGTACATATGCCATTTAACACAGTCTGATGGTATGGCAGGTACTGCAGATGAGTGCATGGTCTAAAACTGAAGCATGTAGGTGTTTTCCAACTGCTCTAAAATCATTCAAGGTTATGTTTCAATTTTCTTGTCCCAAAATGAAACCCTATGAAACCAGTGTACAGTCTACCCTCACAGCAAGGTCAATATGCTGACTGGCCAGCTATGTGCCCAATGCAAATGTCATCACAATCAGTCAAGCCACAGAGTCAGTCTACAGATCCTCCCTCCTTCCAACCTTCCCCTCCCCCTCAGTCATCCCAATTTAAACCACACTGGCACTACGACAGGAAGGTCACATAAACATATGTTAAATGCCTAAAATTCTATACAGTGCTAATTAACAATTGGGGAAACAAGTTACTTGTAAATTATGCTCATTTTCCCAGGAAACTCTACAGGGCCATTTTCCTAAACTTTTAATTCCGCAGTACTGATCCAATTGTTGCGTATGGTACAGTTGGGCGCAATGACTTAATTTATGCAGAACTGAGTGATCTGGGTCATACAAATCTCTTGTGCATCAAAGATGAAGGGCTTCCAGAGTCAAGGATGGTCTAACCACAAATATAGCCTTGATATGTTCAAGAGTAAGTTAATCTGACCATTACAGCACAGTAAAACTTCCATTCAATTCCCATGTGTGATTCCGGAGATATGAGCAGTTGAAGTTGCCACATTTGTTACCAACAGTTGGATTGAAGCAAGCAGGAGTGATGTCATCTCCCCACATTGATAAAGCATTTTATGTTTTTCTTTAAACTTTACACCAAATTTAATACTTCAATATCTAGTGCTACCACAGTGTGAATGTATGAGGGGTACAAGAGTTTTGCAACCTTCGCATAACCAGTACCTAAGCTGACCACCTACTGATTTCAAGGTCAAAATAATAGATTCAATCATAAAGAAAACAAAAGCCATGTGAGGAGATGATGTCACTCCTGCTTGCCTCAAGTTCGCAGTTGGTAGAAAAGGGGGTAACTTCAACTGATAATATGTTGAGAACCACACATGGGAACTGAATGGAAGTTTCACCACAATGGTTGGTTAAACTTATTCTTCAATATATCCAGCTAAATTTGTGGCTAGACCATTCGTTTAACACTGTAATTCAGAGGTAGTCCAAGAAACTTGCAAATGATGTCTGAAATTTCTAACAGACAACATCAGCCACATCTTACAGCACACTACAATCGATGTGACCCAAAGTAAATGAATCGATTAATTTTTCTAGCCACTGGTGAAGAATTTGTTCCTGTAAATGGCAAAATGTGGTAAGCAGAGTAACAAAGGAAGTATAATGTTAGGGCATTTGAACATGTTCATTTTTGGAAAGAGCAGCTATACACTGTCAAGTAGATGACCAGAGAGCAGCTTACAGCAAGTATGGCAACAGTTAAAATTGTCTGAAGTTAGTCAGCAGGTTTCTTGGCAATCTCATCAGGGTTTTCACTCCTTGTTACTACTGTATTTATCAAAATTGGCCCTTTAAACTGACAGTATCCTAATAAAACGTATGACAAGCGCAGTGCACATTAAACATTCCAAGGCACACTCTCTCTCTCTCTCCCTCCTTATCAGTAATATGTCCAATATATTCTCCAAACAGTCACACAGCAACAGAATTAATTCCATCTTGGCAAATCTTATTGCTTCCCCAGTTCAAAACAGCATGGCATTTACAAAGGGAACATGCTAATGCCATCAAAGCCTTAACAGCCTGCTATACACGATGGTCGCATTCCAGCGAATGTAAACACAGACTAAAGCATGTGGAGTTGCACCAGCATGTTAATTATAGGTTGCTCTCTAAAGAATAATGCTTCCCCCTGCAATACGAGCAACTCGCTGCGTATTAAATGAATGGTGTCAAATGAATTATGACTGCTAAACAAGGAAACCTACAGAGGCCATACAACCAATTTCAGAAAATATTAAAGTGCAGGCCTCTGTGTGATAAGCATGAACTCCTCTGAATGCCACAGATACTAGGCCAAAGCATTGGCAGTGACACAACACCTGGGATACAGTTTTACATGCATCTGGTTTTTTTTTTGGCACTCTTCTCTTGGTATGTGAGAAGAATGCGAGGAGAAATTCCAGTACAATAGTGTACAAGCTATTTTGCAGTTTAGCTACTGTATATCACATGACTGGGATGAAGACAGGGAAAAAATCAAGAGACAAAAGCATCTCACAATGAAATGACCTCGAACGTGATAAAAAAATATGTGAATAATGAGCGCTGAGAGCATGTTGGAATTAATGTAGTGTGTTCAAGGCAAGGTGGTCAGGTGGCTTGTTCAAGGGAGTAATTACACCAATTTGCAAAGTTTTTGATATGATTCACTTAGTATGTATACTTGTCTGTTCTGACAACATACTGTAAACGCCAATGCACAGATATGAATTGCTGTTTTCAAGCAAGTCAGCTGGTTGTGACTAGGTCACCAGAAACTTTGTGTTGTGTGTTGTTCTAAGTACTGTACATCAAAACTAATAAGTAGGCAGCTACAGGGGTATATTCAACAATTTTGTGACCTGCAGTTAACTTTTCATTTCCAAGTGATCAAATACAAAAGATATTTCAGAGCTGAGAGAGAGCATCTTTGGAGATCATACCCAACAAGCTTAACCTAAAGCTCTATAGAAGGAGGGTGCAGTAAGTATTGAACACCAGCAGACAAAGAATTAAAGACATCGTACATGCAATTGTCATCTAGAGGAAAGAGAAGACCCTTCTCTCTTTCCAAGTAGATATAATAAGGAGATTGTTCAATAAACTATTTCAAACATCACCCTGAACTTATACAAAGAAAACACAATAACTGTTCTAATTACATGGTTCACGAACAAAGCAGCAGATTTTGAGTCCAATGTAGCCTAATTAATGACAAATTTGCGTATTCATCATAGGAAAAAAGTTAATGAGGTTTTCAGAAGCAACTCTGACTTCTTTTGTTCAGGCATTGTGGTTTTGTGGTTATGAGTCCTTTTGTCTGTCTCTGAAATCATTCAGCACATGGCTAAATTGGATAGCTGACCAAATGTAATTTCCAAATATTACCCCAAGATAAATGCCAACTCTTCCTTTGCAACAACTTCTTGTTCTGTGTTCTATTGTTCATGAAGGAATGACACCGAACTTTTCATGGATGCAACCACTTTGGAGAAGGGGAAGTGGTTTATGAAGAAATTTTCCCTTTTTCCCAGAAATGTGTAGCTAAATTAACATAACATAAATAATGACCTGGACACTTCAAACAACTTACAGGCAAACATGAAACACTGCCTTGAGCATACTAAAGTTGGTTGTATCTTGGGCAAGTCGTTGAGTTGGATGTATGATATTCAGTGGATTCCCAAAGTCAACAATTTCCAACATGTGACAGAGATCTACTGTACAGTATAGTACAGTGGAACAAAAACGATTCCACTGCACTTGCAAGTCATTTGTTGCTACAAGCTAAACAGCCTTGGGAAAAGCAACATCTTTAAACTAGCTTGCTGTTATGCAGTATCAGCAATATCTGTTGATTTTCTATTCCTTATCTTCAGTTCATAGATCTATGTAAAATTGATGAAAGGAAAGGATGAAGGTTAAGCAACAGCTGACAAACTAAGTGTTGAGAACAGCAGGAAATTAGGCAATCATTAACAATGGACTGAAATACATGCAGTTGTACAAAGAAAGCACCAACAGCTTTGTTAACAAAACTCTCCTTTTTTTCTACCAGCAGAAGCCATCAGCCAAGAATAACCATCTACCTTTGTGCTACAGATTTGCAGGCGTGTGGCAAGACTTAACTGAACATTTACACCTTTAAGAGGATCAACAAGGATTTTGTGGTAAACTTTGAATCCTCTATGAGGTTAACATATGCCACTTTTACAAATGTACAAAGCTCTATGGCTGAAGTTAACTTCTAGAAGTTTATCAACAAGGGATAGGGGTGGCAAGTTTTTATGGAATGGAAACAAAGCCATACCTGCATTCTGGACAGAGTTGAAATAAGGATTTTATTTCGCTGCTTGGTCACAGATTTGCTACTGGGTGACAGGCTTGCTACTGGGTGATAGGTTATCTTGATTAAAGTGCGAAGGTTTCTGTTTGTTCTGAAATCTTCAATCCAAACCCCTGGGTTAAAACTGCAATTATATTTAGGCCTTTCTTATCATCTGGAGCCTGGCCAACAGAATGACATGGACCACGATCCATAATCTTCTATATTATGGCCACCTGCTTTTAAAATGATAATACAATGTTCTAAGCCCCCTGCCTTGCAGAAGTGAAAAAAGTGTCAACATACAAACTGATCATGTGACTGCATGTTAAAAAAAAAATGCAAGTTTATAGGCAAATAAAAAACAAGTATGGGACACTACTTAAGCATCAACAATGGCTGACAAAAAGCATGATGCACACAACTGCAGAACTTAAACAAGTTCAGTGTCAACTTTACAGTATTTCATAATGTTCAGTATGTATACAAAAAAAAATGGCTGACTATGAATGCACAGGTGTTGCAACCTACTTTACTGTATTATGTCAATTGAAAGTGAAACTGGCAGATTGACAACATACACTGACATGGAATGCAACTTGCAGAATAATATGAACACAAATCCACATCCTATGAACTGCATTGACTGACGAGATAAAGCTGTATTGCCTAACTGTACAGTGCTGTGTTGTGATCAAACAATTAACCGTAAATTCATTATTCCAAACCAATTGACTTTGCATTACAAACCAAAAGATACCGACAAATATTGTTTAAACGCTAGATTTGATTTTTATTACACATGTCAACAAACTAATTCTCTCACAAAACTTAAAACGGGTTCCAAGATGCCTTGCATGAATCTGTCAGCTTGTGGCACAGTTGTGTCCTAGCCTGCAACAATAATCAACTTACAAGTACTGCACAGACAGTACTGACTGTAACTGTGTTGCAATTACAGTACATTTAGTTTACAACATTTGTTTAATTCCTGTTAATCATGTATGACTGCCAAAAGTGCTGTGCACATCTGGATGGTGTTCTACTCACTGTCACAAATTCAGTCCTTCATTTGCACTGTGTGGCATACCATGTGAGTTATTCACTGCTATAATACAGTATGGAAGATATCACTTGGGGATCATTGGCATTTACGCACAGTGCTATCACAACCTTGTATTGTGGAGCCTATATAATAGGTTTTTTCCACCGTTTGAACATTCAACACAGGAAACCTTGTACCTTCAATCTACGTCTTAAGTTTAAGGCCAGGCGATGGCCTGAGATTTTACTGTTTCCCTTCAGTCTAGTGAGTGCAATATATGCATTGTTGCAAGACCTCTTGACAAACAAATAACATAACTGAATGGCTAATTTCATGAGCAAATGTATGGTAATGTATAGCATTAATTTAATGTACCTAAGTAGTCTAACAATCCAAACAGTATGACTATGCATTTGCATGTATTACCAATCCAACATAAACCTTCCTGAGATTACCCTAGTCTTGACGATTGAACATGTGCATAGAATTTTGCATGGTTTATCTCTTCATCCAGGAGCTGAGTCTGTTCTTAAAGGCTCCTAAAATCCTAAAATTGTAAATAGGGCATTGAGCAACATGCTTGCAGGACTGCAAAGCAACAAACAGGTCAGCTTTTAATTACAATTATCCCATCACGACCATTACAACATGAATTAAAGGACAAATGTACAAGCAGCACTTGGAATGCCCAGTTGAAGATACACTTTTGAACTTGCTTTAAACATACAGTAGTGTTGAGAGCTCCTAGTCAACTTGCTGGAAATGCAGATTGTGGAACCACTGTGGTCTACACTTCACAACCTTGCTGAAATTGCAGGGGTAACTTGAGAACACCTCACATGCTGCATATTTTTCATTATGATGAAACACGACCCAGTATCTTTAAAATTCTCAAATCAACACATACTGGTGTATAAAGAACTGTCGTTCGAAAGTGAGTCTCACAGGCTACATTCTAGTGCGCATCTCAGACCATGATTCTACTCGTAGTGCAACATTGAACATACACTTGCATCGGGCATTACATATGTGCGTTGAAAGAAAAAAAGTGGTTTCTGGTTTCATAATTATAATAGTTTTCTTTTTTTTTCTTGCAATCCTGCAAGTGTAAAAAAGTTTTTTTTTTCCTTTTGTTTTGAGTCAACATGTCACTGTGAAAAAAATTTAGTTTGTTTCAATGCTTTACTTATTGTTTTGTTTTTCTTTTGAATGGTCATTACAGAAGCTTTGCAAACAGTTTTGTTTTGCTTGTCCCCTCCATATGAGATAAACACCTATTTTGTAGTAAAATTTGTTTGCCTCACGTTGTACATAGGCTATGAAGAACAACTTGAAATTACTGCACTCACTGAATGCATGATTGTGAACCTTGGAAGTAATTTTGGTCATAACACTTCCATCCCTAATGCACTCAACATCTGTTTGACTTCGGAGAACTATCACATGTATGCTCTAACACTTCATCACTGCCCAGGCTACTTTGCAGAAGTCCAGAACTTGACCTCGAGTTGCTAACATTTTCAAAACGACTAAGCTACAGCAAAAACATATATTTCAGGTTCAATAAAGACACAGTTCAATCATATTTAGACCCAGAGATTCTGCAAGTGTAGCATTCATGCTGTGAAAAAAGAGAGATAAACCATTTATTTTAATCTTTGTAAGTAAAGCAGCAACTTGAAGCGACCGTACATACTAAGTACTAATGTATAGCAAGTGTGCCTACGATGACACATCCCCTACAACGATGCACCCTTAGCTACTGCTGAAACTGTATAACTTAAAGACAACCTACCCTATTTTAATGAACGCAGACATTTGACAAAATTCCTTAAACATAGTATATTGCTGACAAAGCCTGTCACACCTCTGCTTCTTTGATAAGGTTATTCCACCTTGCCTGTAGGCTAAGCTTTGTACCCTAACTTAAAATGTCACTTCAAAAAAACAACCCAGAATACACCACCATGTCTCCAAAATGATGATCCACCTGCTAGACACAAGTTTACATGAATGATGTAGGCTAATGCTACTCTGCCACTTGACTTTGTTTATGGCTCCACAAAAGTTACTATGTGTCAATATAGGGGCATAAAAATACTTAGAACTAACACAACAGCAGAAATCTGGAGATCACGTTGTGCTCGAGAGAGCACTTGTACTAAATGAGAAAGGACAGCACAGAAAATCTATTTATATCATTACATTTGTGTGGTACTGCTTGTACTAAAACCCCATCTTAGTCTAAATGAGTGTTTTGGATATATACCAACTTCATAATTTTTGATCAAATCATTAGGTGCGTCATTCCATAGACCTGTGCAACCATGCCACTGTTACTAGAAACACTGCTCAAAATATCTCACCTGGTAGGGAAAGAATGGATTTCCATTACTGCTGCCTACGTTGTCATAGCGCTTCACATCTGGTCTTGTAAAGTCAAAGGCAGTATTAGGCACTGACCCCAAACTATTCTGCAAAGCTTGTTGGGGAGAGTAACTCCTGCCAAGCATTGATGTACTGGAACTTCTTGGAAACTTAGGGGGTGAGATCACTGGGTTTGTTGGAGACCTTGGCTTGGTGGGTGATAGTGTGTTTGTGGAGAGAGGTGGCATTGATCTTCTATTCTGATTCGGAAAGGTAGCCGGAGGTGATCCCACACTACCCCATGGGTTGCTGCCAAGACCTTGTTGCTGTGAGTTCCATCCTTGTGGTTGACTACCATTCCAGCTCAAATGCTTGTTCCCTTGTAGCAGTAGATTGTTGGCTTGAATCTGGGCCTGAGCTTGAGCTTGCAGTTGCGTTGTCAAAAAGGTCTGCTGTGAACTGGGACTGGGCTGTGGGGGAAGGCTTCGTCTCTGAGCTTGTTGAAGGCTCATTGGAGGAGCAAGAGATGGATTGAAGAAAGATGAGGTCAGAGGAATGTTTTGCATTTGGAGACCACCATTCATAGTTGGCATGCTCTGCATCATGGGATCCTCACTGGTTTGTCCTGACCAGAGATTAGCAGCTGGCACTGAACTAGAGGCAGCATTATTACTTCTGCCTGGATACCCCAGAGTATCCTGTGGGCTGAAGTCATAATTCTGGTACTGTGGTTGCGTATGAAGAACTGGTGGTGAAGTAGCTGGCGAAGGGCTTGATCCTTTCTTTTCTGGTACAGTCAGAGGGCTAGAATCACCTGACTTTGATTTAGACAAGGATGACAAATCCTCAGAATGCTCTGAGCCTAGATCATTACTGGGTGACAGCTGCTGCAGATGCTTTCCAGCAGATTTCTCCAATAGCATGTCATCTTGCATTGTCGGATCAGGAGAAAATAATGATACACTTTCAGAATAAGGATAAAGTTCCAATGGGGACAGAGCTCTCATTCCATTCAAGTCGACTTCAAGACCAACTTCCCCCATCTGCACAAGCAGCACGGGACGATTACTCCGATCGACTAGCTTAGTTTGCTAGCTAGTCTGATTTTGTTAGTGTGTGTTACAGTTACGGTACTAAACGGGGCTATCGCTATTGATATTAATAATCCAATAACTGAGTTCCAAGTCCAAATATCGAATGAAACTAGCCTAGGCTCGTCAAAACGCGACGGGTTCCGATTATATTTTTCTTGCCCTTTTTCAATGCTGCACCGAGAACTTCATGTAATGTCCCTATCCCGGCATACTAAGATGGCTTTTAAATCGGAATTTTCTACTCGTTCAACACAACTACAGATCAGACAGCATGTAGGCTTGTCGCCACTCGCCGGTTTCCCTCTCTTCTTGTGTCCAGCTGTTTCGTTTGTTCACGCTTTATATACAGTGCACTGTACGGCAATGGTGCGTCACTTCAACGTACGTGCGCAATGCACTGAGGGCTGTACAAAAATGCATAGGAATTCTTGTCAACACCCTGGTTGTGTCTTCTACATACAGTCCTAAATATCGAACGGATCGAACGTACACACACAGTGTTTATTCGATGGTATTACGTAATACGCTATAATCTTTATTACGGAAATGTGAGGGAAAAAAGATTCGTTTTTATCTTCCACCAAATGCCCAGGCCTATGAAAAAGCTTTGAAGATAATAGATTAATATGAAGTATGCCTGGTTTTAAATTTTGGAGGAAACATTTCGAACACAAGCTATATATGGAGATTGCTCATCTTTAAAATCGAAACCTATGGCAACAAGAGAGGGCGCATGCCATTTTTACAGTATACTGTCGGTGCTTCAAAACTTTTGCGAACCCAAGATTACAGGCTAATTAAGCAAGAAAGTTATCCGGCCTCGTTTGTCGTTTCTTTCGTTTTATTTTTTCTTTCTTTTTTTACAGGGCCAATGGGGCAATCACAGATTTTGCTTAATCACTCATTTGTCCTTTGCTTGATTTCACTTGATATATGCTCTAAAAAAAATAAGCTTTCCAGTCATGGAAGGAAATGGTAGAATGCATTTCACTGGTATTTACGCCAGAGTGGGAGACACTCTGGCTTTTTGTTTCAAAGGTTTGAGTTTTCGCCTTTTCAGCCTGGTCAATTATGAGCATAGTTCCTTTCTTACCCTTTCTCACTAAATGAGCCCCACCCCCACTGACTTGCACACAGGTGAAGGCAGGGCAAAATGGGCCATGACCCATGTCTATCCCCTAAAAAGTAACAGAATAACAAGTGAAAGAAGAAAGTGAAAAAGCCTGGACTCATAAGAACTTTGGTCACCGTGCATTTTCTTTTTCTTTTTTGTAGGAATGGCAATGGCAGGTCTGTATGGATTATGCACTGTGCCCTGGAGTAGACTGGTAATATAACGATATAAATATAGCCCATGCCTATGGTCTGTCTACACAACGGATAGACATGTAAAGAACGTCGACCGTGCATGCACAATACATTCAGGGCTTTATGGCTATAGGGCCATATGTTTAAGACTGATAACTGATATGAAGGTAAATTCCGAATGACTGGGTGTCTTTTGTTTTCAACTGAGTGGCGATGCCGTCGCGTCAGTTCCAAACAGTACTCATGTTTATTGTAAACATAGTAGCTCCAGAAGGGTAACCTTGACTGATCTTATACTTGGTGTGTAGGTTGACCATACTAAGTAGATGACTCCTATTGCTTTTGGTGGAGGTCAAAGGTTATTTGAGGTCACCAGAGATCAAACTGTGAAAACCTTGTAAACACGATATCAGAAAAAGGATAACTTTAACTGATTTCATACGTAGTGTTTAAATTTGGTCATTCTGAATAGATAATTTCCATTGTTTTTGGTGGAGGTTAAAGGTCATTTGAAGTCACCAGAGGTAAAACTGTGAAAACATTGTAAGTACAATGTCACAAGCAGGGTGATCCTGACTGATTTCACATTTAGTGTGTGGGTTACTAAAAATATGATCCCTCTTGATCTTGGTGGAGGTCAAAGGTCATTTGAGGTCAATGATCTTCACCAAAACCAAGTTACAAAAATCTTGTAAACAATATGTCTGAAGAAGGGTAACTGTAACTCATAAGTAGCATGTGGATTGTTAATACTGGATGATCCATATTATTTTTGGAGGAAGTCAAAGGTCATTTGGAGTTACCAGAGAGATCAAAGAGTCAAAATTATGTAAACTATTATCTCAAAAAGAGAAACGTTGAGAGATCTCATACTTTACATGTAGTCTATTGCCTATATTCAGTCGTTGTGCCCTGTTATTTTGGTTGAGGTCAAAGGCCACACTTATCACAACAAGTCAAAATCTTATTAACACTTTATATAATTCAGGGAGGGTAACTGTGAGGGACATCATACATGTGCCTTGCCCTACTGAATAGATGATTTCTATCATTTCTTCTTTTTTTTTTTGCACTTGTTGTTTTAAGAATAGGTCAAAAATCATTTTGGGTCAAGAGATTGTTATACCATCATGTTTCAAGGAGACTAAACTGTACTGTTGATCTTATACTTGTCATTTTAGTAATCCATACTTGTTACAATATAACCATATTGCTATTAATCACTAAACCACTTTTTTTCTGTTTTTTTAGTCATCCTCAGGATTTCCTTCCTGTGAGCGGATCACCCACTTGAACTGGGGGTACGTTCGTCTGCACATCACCCCTACCCCTGGCCTATACGCGAGGGGGATCGCTGTGTCACGTGAGGGGTGTAAGGGGAGTAGTGTTCCTCTTCCACTTTCAAGATTTCGTCAACTATAAAGATAGCCTTAGGTCTATATAAGAAGCAATTTGGTATCAACTACCAATTAACGTTAGAAGCAATATTTTGATGTAAAAATGTGCTATTAGACTGAGATATGAGAAACTGCAAGTGGTATTTCGTATACCCCAACTATCGTAGTTCTGACAATTTCAGTTTTTTGCTGGGTGCCAGGGTGCGTTAGATACTACCACACCCCCTGGTCACAATGTACCTGTATATAGTCATGACCAAAACGAAAATTGGCGTATGCGGTTAAGCAGTATCAAACGTAGACGCAAAACCCTATATTTTTTTCAATTAAGGGAAATGCCGGTAAACGTGAGATTCAGGGAGAGCCCCCCCCCCCCTTTTTTTCTAGTGCACTAGATTCACCCATCTATAGGAGGGGTCTTCCATCTGGAGGATTTATGATAAAAAAAATAATCTCACATTGGCGTAGATTTGTTCTTGGGGTCGGGAGGCAAAAATTTTCCGTCATGTTGTCGAAACCCTTAAGTGTGTAACAACACCGACTCAGAAATTCCTCCACACAAATGCTAGCGCACACGTACAGACATGTTAATATACAGACACATAAACATCTTCACACACCTAAATACTACTGTAAGTTGCATAATTTGTCATAACTTTAGCTTTCTTTAATTTAATTTTTTTTTCATTTTCATTTTTTCCCTCTGATTGACAATTTAAGAAGAATTCAAGAACACTGAAAGCGTAAAAGAAAACATGAATCAGTCTGAAGGTGGGGTGGGAGTTTTGTTTTAAAAGGGGAGGGGAAAACATGTTAAAAAAACTATATATATACCAGGCGTCCTTGCAATTGTGCTTGCATAAAGCCCTTTCGAAGAGATGCCAAGCAATCAAGTGAGTGCATGGCTGTACGATAATGGAAACTTAAAGAGACTCATTTTAAATGCATGAAGTCCCTTGTCCTGTAAAGTCCCGACTGAGGTCCAAGGTCCGCCTCGAACCCTGAAACTCTAAACTTTCAGGGGCCCTTTGGTGCAATCTAAGGCTTATTTAGTACATTTTTCTGCTAAATTTGATGACCAAAATTTAAGGAAACTTTCTTTTGTTTATTGTCATATAAGGGCAACGAAACGACTTTTTACTCTATTCATGGCTTTCCACTTTTGAAAATGAAAGTTGGCGGTAGACAAACACTGTCTAACATTACAAAGATTGTATAGAATCCGACTGAAATTGTTTTAGAGGAAGCCGGGTCTCTGTAAACATGAGAACTTTTTTATTCACTCATATGTAAGGATTCAATTTTTTCGGTGAAAATGACGTACTTTTAATTCCGACGTAGAATTACTTACATTTAAGCAGTAACATGACAGAATATCGGTTCTAATGAATTCTTTGTAAAGGGGCATTTTTTCTTTCTAACAGGAGAGCATTCAGTAAAGGCCTATTTAGATTTCTCCAAGCATTCCAGGCACGTAGGCCATACTTTCATAGCACACTAAAAAGTGTTTCTCTATGAAATGATGCACGTAAGAAACATTTTCACGTGTTGAATATAGATTATACCAACAGTTTAATAAACAAACTTCATTGTTATTATTCTTATCAAGAATTACTGAAAGTTCACTTGAAAAGCACTTTAAACATTACATATCTCTTCATGAATCATGCATGGGTAACTCATTTTAAGCAAATAAAATGTTTAAGGTCAGAAACGTGCCTTCTCCCTCCCGAAAATCTTGCCATGGTATACTCTAAGTACTGTAGGACATTTAATTCTTGACGTGCAAAGAAGTAGGCCTGATATGTGATGAGGGATATAAGGAGTTTAAGTGCGAATCATGCCCACTTAAAGGAGTAAGTAGACGCGAACGTCCCTAATTTCAACAAACATAAAATGTCAAAATTTTAAAATTGCATATGAGAAATTTAAATGAGGATATCTATCCTTTTCTCGGAAAAGTTAAAAATGAGATTTTCAATGAGGGTGGTTGGATATGTGACGTCCGAATCTTTCCTTGATAACACTCTGATTAACGGTTACGGTTGCTATTCACATATTCACAAGTAGAGATAAAACTATGAAAGACATTGTATATAGCTATACCGTACAACGCGCTGATGTCGTAATAGCATAATCTATGTAAAGGCCTACGTGCAAAGAGTAACTATAGTAACGTTGGCAGCGAGTTATCAAGAAAAAAAACCTTATGTTACGTTGGATATTAATACGACGATCAGTAACTTTAAATTTTTTTATTAACAAAACTGAGAAACAAAATAAAAATTTACGTTAACTAAGAGAAACATTGTGTTTTCATTGAGCAAAGTCATCGAGGTTACGCATTCTCCTCCATTTTAGCAAACCTTTAACCAGTACCGTCAGCCCAACCTTTCTCCGTGGGAGTTTAGTCCCCAAAGAGAGAGACCCCTCCCCTCAGACGTTGGATCCAGGTGCGGGAGCACTCGAGCGCATCCCAAAATGAGCAAATAGATATGGAAAATATCCCCCCCCCCCCCCCCCGATGCTGGAAAATCGCATCTAAGCTCATCTTGAATTCAAATTTTCATGCTGGGCCTATAAGCATATGCCCCACGAACTGTCAGCCACAGACTTGTTGTATAATCTAAGCACAAGCCGTTTTTCACTAACGAAACTACACAGTTTTATAATCCCCTTAATTCATTTTTACTATAAAGTTTTCCCCTGACGCTAATTACAAGTACAAATTTACACAAAGCAAAGAAATAAGCTTCACAAGGTAAGAACAGTGAACTTGTGATAATGTTCAGTTTAGTCTCGAGTTCACGTCGGTCTCATACATAGTTCCGTGATCCAAAATGGGATCGACAATGGCACAGGTCCCACTTTCAAGTCTAGATTGTGGCAGTTTACCTTACCAAGTGGTACGTAACTATAGACCTACCTAGGCCTATTATAATATTCAACTTTAATAACAAATTTAAGCTTCTGATGAAATCTGATAGTGCCAGAAGCAGGTGGAAGTAAGTTTTGCTCTGTAGATATAATACTTGTAATGAGGGAAAATGAAAAAGGAAAATTCTGACTGAAGGGTTATCCGATCGTCGGAAAAGGATATGAAATGCGGAAAGAATTTCAAACTAAATCATCAATTGATTCGACCGTTTGGCTTTACAGAAAATACATTTGAATTATTCTGCTTCGTTTGCAGTAAAAAGTAAATTTTCAGTGGCTAACATTCTATGGATCAAGCAAAATTGGAAGTGAAGAAGCTATATATCGGTAAGAGATAACATGTGGATTCTAAAAAGTCTTCGTCAATCATTTTCAACGAAGTTGAAATAGATATTCCAGTTATAATCAATAAATTTCGGGGGCAGAACAATTTTTGCTGATACAGCTTGAACGGATCACAATTTGAAATATCAAATGTTAGGCCTAACTAGGGATATTTTGATGCAGAGGGTCATTTTGGGATAAAAATGTAAATTCATCAGATTGATGGTCGGGTCATAAGATAAGTCAATTTCATCATTGAACAGTGGTACATATGAGATGTTTAGCAACTTGAGGGAAACTTTGCCATGCAGTGGTTATTTGATCCAGAAACTTTGTCATGCAGAGCTTATTTAACCCGCAGTTTTGCCAGATAAGGGTCACTTCACTTGTTCCCATGGCCACTGTATAGGATATTACCGTTATACGAATGCAGTGTAATGTACGTATTGACAAAGTCTATACTTGAAATTTTGAAATGTTTACTGCGTAAGACTAAGTCATTTTCACCCACAAGTTGACCATGAATCAGTTTAATTACATATGCATGTGACAGGCTTGGGGTAATCGAAATCAGTAATCGTAATCGATTACATTAGCAAAATAATCGTAATCATGGTTTAATTATGATTACTTTGAATTAATTGAAATATAAAAGAACAATAATTTTTTCAGTGCTTAGTACTTGTTCTGAGGTGACTAGAAGTCTATTGTTGATCCTGTTGCTTAAATGCTCCAGCAGGGCAGCCTGAGTGAGAAGTGCAGGGGACTTGGTTTTGTTGATACAATCAGGAATTTGCTTTTATTCCTTGCACATTCAGCTCACTCAGCCACCCTCAACCTGAAGGCGTTCTTGTTACACAACTGGTTGATTTTAAAAGTATTAAACACAAAATAAAACAATAGCAACCTAATCAAATGCAACATGTAAATTGAAATTAACTAAATAAATAGCTTCACTGATGAAAAAGCAGTTATCTGTCAGTTTGTATGGTATATGTGTGCTATTAGTATGTTGTTTGTAATATTATGCAGACAGTGTTCTCCACAGAGTTTTAAGGAGAGGGGAAGAGTCACACAAGGAGAACATGTCGAGTGATTGCTAAGCGATTGCCGAGGAGTGATTCAACCTCACTGCCAGAAAGTTTTGATCAAGCGTTGCTAGGCAAAGTGGTGCCACAACTATTTGCTCTTAAAATGGCAGCATGTCTATCGTCAACCTCTTTTCAGTCTAGCCAGGCTTTTGTAGCCAGGACAGTATTTTTACAAAGTATTCACTATTTTAGTGGGGCAGTGATCTTCATTTAGTTGACAGGTCCCCTCCAATAACCACCAGCCTCTCATCACAAAGAATTGTAGGCCTAAATTACTAAATTGTAAAATCAGAACAAGAGATAACCTTCAGAGTTGTTTGTTAAACTTTGTAGGCCTACTGTATGTATGTCTTCTCCTCTTTGCATCATTTTATCATTGCTTACAGAAACACGCTCACAGATACGCAAAAGAAGATAAGATAAAGTGTAATCACGACTGCAATCATGATTACATTGCAATGTAGGCCTACTTTTATTCAAGCTGTAATCGTAATCATAATCGTAATCGATTACATTCAGATGAAGTCGCCCCGGCCTGGCATGTGACCCCTCGAAGTTCAGTGGCTGATCCAAGGGGAGGGGGAGATGCGTGGATGCACGTGGGCCCCCCGAATTTCTGAAAATTGACCAGTGTTATTTCTTACTCAGTATCGCAGACATCTCAGCGTTGCTCTTCTTGGTTTTGGTATAGAAACTTCGTGTATCATATCGAGAGCACACGGACGTCCACACACACACACACACTCACGCAGACACTCGATCACGTTAATTCCATGTGACTGATCCATAATTACATGACAGCACAAAGTCCACACTGTAATAATTTCAGTTGTTATTCATATTTTGATCTTTGGGGGATTTCCTAAGTTGACTGCTAAACTTTCGTAATTTTGCAATAATGCAGCTCGGTACACCATTCCAGCAGAGAAAACGACTGCAGCGTGGAATCCTGTGACGCTGGAATCCTGTACTGAATAGACTTTGAAAAGTCTTTCTCGGCGAATTTATTCCCATCATTCTGCTTAGCCTAGTTGTATGCTCAACCCTTACTTTTTTGCCGTCGGTCGGACGTCACTTGAATTTTGGTCCTATCGGTTGGAGTGGGGTCGGGTGGCTGTCGGAGGTAGGTCCGACGTCGAACCGAAGTTGTTCTACAGAATATTAATTTTTGCAACTGAAATGTTAGATGCAGGTCTGAAAACCCCGACCCCCTTTTTGGATCCGCCACTGATACTTATGGGAGCACAAACCGTAGACATATTATGTAGGCTACCATGTTAGAAACTTAACGATGGAAGCGTAGAAGTACGGAAGCGTAGAAGGAACATGAAAAAAGAGCAGAGAACCATCTCGGCAAAATGGACAATTTTTGTAGAAATAACATTTTGACGACTTAAATGAAGTCTTAATGATGACAAAAATCGGAAATTTTGGGATTTAATTCACTTGTCAAAACGTTTGAATTCCGAAAATTGTCATTTAGGCGAGTTAGAGCAGGGAGGTGTTATTAGAGTATCTTGTCTATTTGCCATTTTGCCGAGTCCTAACATCTTGTCCAAGAGGCAACATTCGAAAAATCTACCAACATACAGTGAAGGTTACCTTACAATGCCGACTCTCTAGACTAGGGGGTCTCGTAATAATGATAAAAAAACCTAATTTTGCCATTAAAATGGCAATTTTCCGAAGTTTGCCACTGTTGCGTTAGATGTTCTAACTCGGCATAATGACAAGTTTTGGAATTTTGCCATTTTGACAAGATGTTCTTAGTTGACAAAATGACAATTTTCCGAATTTTGCTATTCTGATGAGTTGTTTTATCTCGGCAAAATGATAATCCTGCGCTGGAATCCTGTACTAGTTTCAGTAAATTGTTTTTGCCTTGATATATCATGCACGGTTGACGTTGGTTCAATATATATCAACTATTTGGCAATATGGCTGGCTGGCTAGCTAGCTAGCTGCGAGTCGGTTCTGCTATAATGATATGAGCTGGAAGGCAGGCAGAACTGAGACTTTGCTAGTTTGCCCGTACTGTTGTGGCAGAATTTTCGATTCCGAACTTCAATGTTGATTCACTACTTAGTCTTTTAATAGCAAATTCCCCATGATTGGCAGATATGGTGATCAGATTAGAAGATTTTCAGAGTCTTTGAGTAAACAGGGTAGGGCCTGGTAAAGGTTAGTTAACTTTGGAAAGAGAAGGCCTAACCAAGTCGTCCTAGCGTGAAGTATACACTATTACTATTACTCCACATACCCCTTAGCCATAGACTTAGGCTAAATTAATGGCGATACATGTCCAATGGCAGTGAGACTGCTTAGGTTTCAAATGCTAAACAATAACATTACTGGCCTATGCCTAAGTAAGTTAGAGCAGTTATGACAATGAGTCATATTGTAATTCACCTACAGTAGCCTAGTAACAGTAGGCCTAGGCTAGTTTAAGGTTGTGGGAATGTGTCTATGCTAGGCCTAACTGCTATCCAGTCAAAACATCCCTAGACCAAATGTCCCTGCTGTTTCTCTACCAAAACCTCCCTGCTTTTCCAAAAACATCTCCATGGTGTTTCATATTGGGTACTAATTTAGAACAATGTCCTTGGAACTGTATTTTGGCATTAAAAATGCCAAACTGGCAACCTTGACTACAAGTACAACAGAAGGCAGGCGGCGGGCCTGCTGCAACCACAGAACGCAATGGTACAGCCCTGCGGTTTTTGCAGGGAGTGCACTCTCGGTGGAAGAAAGGTTTCCTGTGCTAATCCTGCTATGGATTGCGACAAATGGGAACACTTTTACATCACTGAATTGACACCATTAAAAATGAAAATTTCACTCTCATAAATGCATAAGTTGGACTGGGAATTTCCGCGATGCATAATCATAACTTTCATAAGCAATGTTTCTGGCCTTGCATCTAATTATGAACGGAAGTCCGGCCTACCACTTGCATTGTAAACTCATGATTGGTTGTGGAAAATCGCAGGAAGGAAAGTCAATGAATTGATATATGAACTTGCACACAGTATCATACACTTCAAGGCTGTCAGTCATTCTAAATTGGTGTCTTTGGAGCGGCACTTAGACAGCTTGCTCAGATTGAAACTGAGGGGGTGAACAGCTGGTGAACTTTTCCGTTGAAATAGTACAGTGAACGAAAGTAGTGTACGATGCCCGTACAGTAGTGTGTTTTAAATGGCCCAGAGACCTTGTATCATGAAAGGCAGTGGCAGTGAATTTGTTTGTATTACTCGAGAAAGTTTCAACACAACAAAACAAGTTTTCAACAATTTTATGTGACAAAAGAATTTGTAAGTAATGTACTGTAATTAGATCACCTGACTCAAGAATGTATTGCTGAGTGGCAACTTGTCATTGAACATTTAGGCCACAAATGGCGAGTGGGACTTTAGGCACATGATCACATCAGCAAAATTTGGTCCCATATGCAACCGATTTAGTTGCTGCATACAGTACTGGTCTCAAACCCTGCTGAAGCTACTGTTTGTGGATGCTTTTACTTGAAGATATGAATACAAGTTACGGCATTACTACCACATAGAGCACACAGAACCTCTTGTTTTTACTTTGAACACATGTACAGTACTGGTACTTTGGTTGGTATATACCGGTACCGATGTGTCGTGAATACCAGCACTGATTTTCCTGGTGCCACCCAACCCTACTGGCATACTTAACTGTAGTCCTATTTTCAGCTTGTTTCATGAATTTTTATCTTGCCCTGAAAGTGAGGAGAGAATCTGGAAGAAGGAACATTGTTAACATTTTACCGATTTACCGGAGCCCACCGGCATCAAATGTCGATGGGGTCGTGAGAACTGGGGCAGACAGCCATCTCTGGCTTATGTAGAGCCCCCTTCTATTCTGAAAAATAGGATCGATGATGTTTTTAAATCCATTGACTGTTGTGGCAGTGACAGCCTCCCGTGGCAGATTGTCCCATTTTTGTTGGAACCTGTCACATTATTATAACACATAATCATTTGTTCTATCATAATGCAGGTATAACACACTATGTCACAAGGGGACATGAGGAAATCAGTAGTTCAAATTGTTACAAACCTATGCAGAGAATCATGTCAAATTTACATGTCTCACATATTTATTTATGCATAACTACACCCAAATTAGCATAAAACATGAATAATCAGTGGGATTAAATGAATATTCAAAATACTTTATTACACAAACGCTAACCTACTGTACCTGTGTCGTACAAACGTCAAACTTCAGAACAATGGGGGTATTAAGCTTAAGTATTAAGCTGCAGTCATGATGTCAGCTGTGTGGGAAAATGATGTACAAATTGAAGAGAGTGATCGCATTTATATTGCTGTCAAGTGTAGATTTTACTAATCAGTAAACGTCAAAGGTAACAAATCCCTTCTTCAATTGGAAAGGATTCTATAATTGAGGTAGGATTTGAGTAGATATCAGTGCTGTACACACTTGAACCAGCATTACATTCAGTGCAGCTCTGACCATTATCCTGCACCCTATCCTCCATGTTTCCTTCTGTGGCCCTGTTATTACAAATTTCCATTTTATCAGGTTTTAAGGGTGCGTCCTGCCTTTGCTTGAATCAGGACGAAGTGGATAAATTTCTGTTTCTTTTATCACTGAGTTGTTGTTACGTAACCAGTGCAATTTTGGAATATATTAATTTTGGTGGGAGCCTTGATTTATCAGCAAGTTTTCTACAATACTGGGGGAACATTTTTGCTTACCATATATGGTTCTAATTTAGAATCTGTGCCCAGATCTGACTTCAGGAATGCTTGTTGGAGCACACTCTTTTGCACACAAACGATAGAAGTATAGGCCTTTGTAGACTCAGTGGAATGAATGGCTACATCATGAATAGAGCATGCGGAGTGAACAGAAGATTAGCAAAATAGGACTACCTGGATAGTCTGGGCTCCCACTAATGGTGGAATGCCAAAAGAGTAGAAAATCACGGAAAGTGTACACAGTAGAGTCATTTTAGGGAAGGGTTGCAGGTTATGTTAAGTGAATAGGGGTCATGGTTGTAGGGAATGCAATGGTACAAACATACAAAGAAAAATGGAGGAGTCTAGGTCATATTAAGGGTTAGGGGTTATGTTAAGGATTAGGGGTCTGTGTTAATACCAAATGCAGAAATATAGACACGCTGTTACGACCCGTGCAATAGGCCTATCCTATCATTTGACAACCTTTTGCCATACACTGTAACAACAAAGACAAAAGAATAAAACAGAAATGGAAACACAACTGTCTGGCACCAGGCAAAGAGTGGAGAAAATAATTGAATAAAAGTAATGACAACTACCTACAGAAAACACCATATTTACACCATATGGGTTACAAGTGCGGGAAAGTCTAGTATCGAAGCAAATCCAGGGACTTATCATTCCAAAAGTAATCAACTTGCTCACTAGTGAGGTGTAAACAAAACTTTAAACTAAATGAGAGGCAGTCAAAATGTCCAATAGAATAAGAGATTTCTTTACAACATGGGTAACATAAATAAAAGCCTTCACCCTACTTTGGTATCACTAAATATCTGAGATGCTTCATGTCTCGCTAGGAATGTTTACCTCTTCTATATGTTGTTGACCAATTTTGAAATAGCATTATCCAGTGACAATTTTAGGGGATGCTCCATAGCAGGTGCTTCAATTTATGGAGGGGGGGAGGTGAAAATAGTCTCTGAATTGCCAAACATTTTCAATGATAATAGGTCTTGGAGACCCAAGATTGTGCACCAAGTTTGCAGATTTTAAATGTGTGTTCTCTCAACTCATTTCTACAAGAAATGTTTTTGTAAATGGCTGGAGCATTTTTTCAAATACCATATTGAAAATGAAGCATTGTCGAATGCTTGCAGCATTCACACCGCATGCAAACAAGGCATTTAAAGCTTGGTTTGCTAGTGCCCTGTTCGGTCTAGTGTTAGCCCATTTAGCTCTGCAAAAAGACAAACATGTGCATGTACTTTTCTTCTGTGTGGTAATTTAAAAAAGTAAAATAAAATGCTGCATTTGCCAGCTGGTACAATGAAAAACCAACAAACGCTCGAAATGCCAATGCTTACACTTTTGATGTGAAGCATGTTTAAAAAAAAAATCACCTTGATATACATATTGCACTCTGTGCATATCATAGCTTTTGCACTGTAGTTGCAGTGAAAACAGTGGACAGGAAATTTCTGTTGCCATGCCTGTGTTTACTATGGAACGTTAAAACAAGAATGTGGGCAAAGCAACCAATGCCGTTGCCACTCCATCTGTAACAACTCCCTGGTCCATTTATGCTTAAATCAAATATTCCACAGTGCATGAACAACAGTAACCATTTCCATACTGAAAATGCTATGAAGGTATGGTTTTATCAGTGAAGAGATTTTTTTACCTATTTTGTTGAATTTTTTGGTAAATCTCTCCCCAGACAGTTTCAACTTTTCCATTCACTAACTTCTAGCACCTCCCCATTCTCCCCTTCCATATGCTGTCTAAAATTGTTATTTGTGCAAACACAATCCTAATCACTAGTGTCACATATCCTGGTGAGCATACATGGATCACATGTGTAATCAAAACAGTCTGGCCCTGTGTATACCATGTTATTTGATCTACTCTGCATCTTTTAAATATGTTGTCAGTCAAAGAACAGAACCAGTTTTGAATTTTTGCTCACCCCTAGCCAAAAGTGCAGCTTGGTTTGTTGGGTGACTGCTTTTAAATTTCTACATGTCACCATAGACCTATGTCAACGCCGATCATCCTGACCCAGCATGCATCTCTCACACTTTAAATTGGATACGTCTGTTTACAACATAAAAATCCAACTATGGAGAGGTTGCTCTCCTTTCGAGGAAAAGACTATGACACATTTGCAAAAGGCTATACTGTAGATGCAATCACATTTTGTAGTGGAGCTCTGTTCATCTCCTGAAAACACTTTGAATGCCATACACAGTAGGACTCTGCTTTTTCTGACCAGTTTGGATGAGGAGTTAAACAGCTTGATCGATCAATGATAAACCGTCTGAGTTGATGATTATAACAACATACAAGTATGCCAAAATAGCAAAGTCACTGTGTATCTTTAAACTCTTATGATGAAACAAAAAATGAAAGCCAGATGGGTTTGTTGGTTTGTTCATTACATCTGTAGACATATGAAGAACTCAGCAGTGTTAAAGAGTTTTACGTTTTAAGTGTATATCAGTTTGTTTATTAAACATATATGATAGAAGATTGGGTTTTTATGTGTATGGTACAGTTCAACTTTTAAGTGTCTGCTGTTTGTCCTTCAAAGTCGCTGTTTATTTTTGTTGCTGGTATTATGTCAGTTGCGTGTGTATACAGATGTATACATGTGGGCACGGTTAAGTTGCGTTTCATATGTAAGCAGCAATACTGACTGCAGTATAACTATTGTGTATTCGGAGATGCGAGAAACCATTTTAATGGCTCCTAACTTGGCTAGCTGATTATACATTGATATATTCAGCAATATTTTGTATTGCTGTTTGATGTTTACCATGATTTGTTACTGATCTTGTTTGTCTAGGCAATTGCCAAGCAACTTGAGCAGAAAGATGTCTGAGCCACCCCCAGACACAAGGAGACGTCATGCATCCATGGAGAGGTAAACCAAAAAAAATTTTCAGCGTTCATTTTGTCCCTTTCAGGTCTGTTTTCCATAGCCACACGTCAAGGGTCAGGTCATCGTTGAAGTGTCTTACGCCTGCAAATGTTGAGAGATGTTTAATGCATGTGGCAGTGTTCATTTGCGGTGCCAAACTTTGAAGATCTAGTCATTTAATTCAGCATTTTGTAAAAGCTCTGGAAGAATTTCACAAATACTGCTCTTAAAATCATCCCTAAAAAAAAAAATAATAAAAAGGAGGACATAGAAATGAGTTCAAAGCTGCTTTACCCCTTGTCTTAAGGTAGTAGCATAATGTTGAGATTCTGACCATTTATGATGCCTTAGATTTAGGGTCTTGTGACAGTGCCGTTGCTCTTCCTGAACAGTTAGTAATTCTCAAGAGAGAGACATTAAAATTTAACAGTACTAGTGTTAGTAAAATTTGCAATTGATATATCATTCTAGAACAAATTCGAATGCAATGGGATCGTCTGTTGGTGTTTATCAAGAAAGTATGGTAGATGCATTAGTCAGACAGGTATCATAGCACTTCTTTTTCCCCACTCAGTCTCCCCTGCTTTCTCCATCTCCTGCTTCCCCCCCCCCCCCCCCCCCAGCAACACCTCTTTGCTTGGTTTACATCCTGGAAGATTTCCACCAAATAAAATATGATGCATTTGATCTCTTGTTAAAAGTGAAATTGTGACCTTAGACCATTTCAATTTACCAGGAGAAGCTGCTGGGTATGTTTTGCCAATGACGAGGATGATAGAACAGCAGAGTGGGTCAGACCTTGCAGGTGCAAAGGAACCACCAAGTGGGTCCACCAGACCTGCCTCCAGAGATGGGTGGACGAGAAGCAGCATGGCAATAGCACGGCGAAGGTGTCCTGTCCTCAGTGTGGCACTGAGTACAACATAAAATATCCTGAACTAGGTGAGTGACGAAGGATCGGTTGCTGCCCTTATCCCCGAGGTTGCCTTGGCATCCTCAGTAAGTTTGGGATGAATTTTGCCACCTCTTCATTTCAGAAAGAGACATGTAAATGATATAGGTCCAATTCTGACAATCTAGATCTGACTTTGAGGATAAGTCTCATTTTGGTCCAATGCAAGAAAACTCTGTTTGACTGAGAATAGGTCTACCTTCCTCAGGGTATGAATTAAGGAGTATTATTTTTTATCTCAATACATAACATGTACAGAGATATTGTCAGGCTAGCTGGACATTCTGGTATTCTTTAAAATGATGTCAGGGTCTCAAGCCATTGTCATTAACACACAATTATTACAGTATAGCTCATCTTATAATTATCTGTTTTCTGACCCTTTTTGTAACAGTGAAGTTCTTTGTATATATTGTATATTTTGTATGATTCAAGCGTTTGTATATATTGCCTGAAGAGGAAGATGTGAGATCTTCGCAAACGTTCGCATTTCAAAATGTCACTCAAGAGCTTTCATGTCTATATTTGCTCATTTATTTGGTTTTACATGAAATCTGTTGTTCCTGAAGGTGCAGATAACCTGTTTCTAGTTTAGTGCAATCAAGATACAGCGTGTGTATGTGTGTGACTGTTTGTGATGCCTTGCTTTTAAGACAAGGTGTTTCAAAAATGGGTAACTTGAACTAATCCTATTTTGAGTCCTATATTCAGTGCAAAAACCCTTTTGTTTTAGATGGAGGTCATAGGCCAGCAGAGGTCAAAACCTTGTAAACACAGTATGTCAAGAATGCAATCTTAGGTTGATCTCGTATGTGGTTGAGTTATAGACCGGCTAAGTTTAAGACCCTGAACACTGTTGTTTTTTTGCTTAGATCAAAGGTTGTTTATGGTCAACAAGAGGTCAATTTGAAAATATGGCAAACAATATCTGAACAAAGCAATCTTGGTCTGATGCTGAGGTTATCCAAACCTTGTAAACACAGTAGCTCAGGAATGAAGCTTGGACATACAGTATGTCGTATGTAGTGTACTCTCAAAGATTGTCACAAAAGTTTTGTTGAAGATAATGATTCTGTTACAACAGCTACAACAACCTCCATACGTGTCTACCTACCATCATGTTATTCATGATGCTCATACAGGGTGTCATTGGGCTTTTCATTTTCCTCTGGGTAGCTTCTTTGAGAACATAATTTTGTGTTCTACATGTGAAAATGGCATTGCTGCTGCATGGCGATACATTTCCATCAAAAGGGACTCCTGAATATCTGTGTGTGACTTTTGGTCCCAAGGAATCTGTGGAACATAGTATTATATTGTAGCAGTTCCATCGTTAGTACATGAATACTTTTTGTTCGCAGTGTAATGTTGAGTAAACTGTATGTAATCTATTAAGTGATCATGTGATTGAAATGAAATCTGGCTTTTAGTTTTGGCTGAATGAATTCTCACTTGTAAAGCATTTTCACTGTTACCTATGATATTTGTCCATTGTGAAATGGCGTGTTGAGACCTGTGTATTGTTTGTGAGAAGATACCTGCATACAATTGATCCAGTGACGAGTCATATCTGATTGAAAGTGATATATTACTGTAAAAGATAGGCTTGCACAACATACAGTAATGCTTGCGGCTGGTTTAAGTTCTGCTCGATGGCTGATTGTTGATTGACGGAATGTGAACTGAGCATTTGTTCGTGACTCTCATTTTTTAGCCATCTGTACATGACTACTCATAGTAGAAGTGATGATCACCTCCGTGAACTGAAGTATTTTCATGTTTTTTTTTTTTTTCCATTATGTAAAAATAGCAAAGGTAGTCAGTGGTTAACTAGTTGCAGTTTAGTGTGGCCCGTATCTGGCCCAAAAAGAAACTATGCACCCCTGTTGGGTTCTTCTGATATCACGTTTCATATCTGAACAGGTATTGCTGTGTTCTTACTTGATGCCATCGACAAAGCCATAAACAAGGTCTGCCCGTTCGTTGCCGGTGGCATGATCATAGGGTCACTTTACTGGACGGCAGTCACATACGGTGCCGTGACCGTGATGCAGCTCCTAGGGCACAAGGAGGGCCTCGATGTGATGGAGAGGGCAGACCCATTATTCCTCTTGATCGGCTTACCCACGATCCCTCTGGTCCTGATCCTTGGGAAGATGATCCGGTGGGAAGACTATGTTTTGAGATTCTGGCGGAAGTATTCACCCTCACTGCTGAAGCTGTTCAGTTCCGGTGATGCAGGATTGAAGATTCCTCCTCGTATCCCACTGGACAGACCAGGTTACACAGACCCAACCTCGGCGACCAGGGTTCTCTGCGGTGCCATGATCTTTCCCACCATCGCAACCATCTCTGGGAAGGTCCTCTTCAGCAGCATCAATTCTAACATGCAGAGAACTGTTTTGGTGAGTCAGCCTTTTATGTTTCACACTTGTTTAACAGGCAAATTTATGGTACTACTCGCTTACCTGTCTCAACACAACAAGTGCACTTTCATCTGCCATGCCAGTAGTGCTGGTAACGTTTGTTAGTTTGGGAGTTTTCTTAACATCGTGCAGCTACAAAATAAAATGAAAAGAGAAAGTCAGTAATGAATCAATTTAAATATACAACCATGTCAGTTAGGTAGTTTGATACATCTTTGTCACCGGTTTTTCACCTTTTGAAGACACACACATGACGTACCATTGTTGAACACTCCCTTTGATAAGAATGACAGCTGTATGGGATCATGTGCCAGTGTGTTGTTACATCATTAACTTGTAACATGTTTTTCTCCAAAATCTCAAATGTAAATGCAGTGTTTTGTATTTTGGCTTTTAACAAGACTGGAAAGTGACAGAAGGAGGAGGAGCGTGTGAAGAAATTTAGGTAGACAAGATAGTTTGTTAGAAGACAACACAGTTCCTCCAATTTATGTCATATGTGTCTTAGATTTAAATATCATTAATAATCTTGATTGTTACATTTGTCTTGCTGTGCTTCAGATTTGATTGAATTCTTACTGTAAAAGTGTCGCTGTTTTTTTCCCCCCTGATGTCCTTTGAATTTGTTGCTATTCATCACACAACCCATGCACTCTGTGCCATGTAACTGACCCAATCATGTCTTCTCTTTCAGGGAGGTATTGTCTTTGTGGCAGTGAAGGGAGCAATGAACATATATTACAAACAGCAACAGTTTAACCGCCAGTCTTACAGGATCATCGGAAATTACGACGGTGATGACAAGCCAACTGTCGCAACCTCCCAAACCAGCACATCGTCATCGACCCCAGAGGCATCCGAGAGGTCCCCTGCAACGGTATGAAGTCAATTTCGTCAGATGTATGCCTCTGCCTCCTTGAAGGTAGAGTGGGGTACAGATGTATTTGATATTAAATGTCCACATTAACAGTTTGATGCCCCGCAGTGTGCAAAATGAACATCAAAATAAGAACGGACCAACAATTCTGGCATGGCTGGAGTTTCTAGTCATTTCAGTTGACAACCAGAGAGTGGAGGGCACATGATAACGTTCGCTTGCCATAAAGGTATTCATGGGGATTGACATGACACATCAATACTGTATGCTTTGTTGCTTCAGTCATTATCATATATTGCACAGTTTGGTGCAAGCAATTCACCATATTTTTTATTTTGTGGAAAAATCTAAAAATTCATGCAATATATTTTTGGAAATCATGGTCAAGTGGATACTTTCATGGAATGTGTTTATCTCCAAATATTTGAGTAGGATTCAAAGTACCTTCTGGAGAATTGTTGGCTGAGAAACCATTTTTTTTTTTATAGAAAAGGTGATTGCCAAGCAACTGTTTGTAGATTTAGTTTCAGATCAATTTCACAGAAGAATGGACTGGTTATACACATAGAATCTCAAGCTGTTATCAAATCTGTGATACGGCCAGACCTTAAAAGTTATTGATCATTAATAATGAACCTGAAACAGGTAATCTACAAACTACGCCAAATTGCATTTTTACATGCGGCTCAAAGCAGGGTTGTAGCTAGACTGATTGGACTGGAGCGGGTGGTTGCCTCGATGAAAGGTAGTGGGTAATTTGTGGACTCAGGTAAGCAAAGTGAACCCATGAGCGATTTTTTTTTGTATTTGAATCTGACAACAGGATGTTGTGATGTTCTACTCGTGGTTGGTATTTGAATTTTTGTCTTTTTGTGATGGTAGGCTAAAGTGAGCAATGACTAAAGCCAACCACCACTCTGGCCACCGTAGCTACAGCCCTGCTGACATGTGTGTAAGTTGTCTCTTTGTGTTATCTCCTAATATCAAACTGCAAACAACTAGTGACAAAAGGAAAACACATTTTCTTGACTTGCCATGCTGAAGGTATCCGGCACCATCCTTGTAGGATATGTTTTGGGAATTTACTTCATGCATCACTTACTTTTCTCCACACTACTACTGCACATCACTCTACAGTGCCAGAAACAGCTGCCTCTCTGGTCAAGGTGGTTTATAGATCTGTGGCATATGCTGTTTCTCTTCTAGGTATCCCTTGCTAAATGCTCTGTTCTTGGGAATTTGCAAAAAAAAAAAAAAAAACTGCAAATAAGGACTATCTGAACCAGGTATCAAGTAAAATCTAGCTTCTTTTGAGTCGTCGTCTCAACAGGTGAGTGCCATTCCCTCCAGTGCATGGTGGGAAATGTCTTCAGTCGCTAATAGTATGAGACTGTGTGACACACCTCCCAAAAACTTATTTCCAAATCTTACTAATGCCAACCTGCTATTGGAAATACATTTTTTTTAGGAAATTTACCCCCTGTGATCTTCGACCTCTGCTGCCAATTAACAGTTATCTCGAAAACATGGCCCCATTGGCTCACTGTTGCAGTCAAGATTGTCAGTGAAGTTCAGTCATTCTTTGATGAAACTTTGTAAAAATCTTTCATAGATAGGTAAATACGGTGCCAGTAATTATCTGTGTGAAGTTTGGTGAGAAAATTTTCCTATTTGGGGACGAGAGATATAACGCTCTGTTGATGGATCCATGGGCAGATCGCCCGATGAGGGCAAAATTAATGTTAGCTGGACAAGGGCTGTGGAGTGTAATTAGCTTAGGCCACGTAGCAGAACAGAAGCCTTGTTCGATGGCCGGGCCGTAGGGTTTGAGGTATCGCAGTTGAAGACAGATGATGAGGCAATGAAGTCAGTCAGGGGTGTGTGTACTTTCCCATCACTGTGCCAAGTCTTGTTGCTGAAACTCTTATAAGTGGGCTCAGGGGAACAAAGGGGAGTATTTGAGGTGCCATTTCACCTCATTCAACCCCTCTTCAGCCACCCCTCCTGTTAGTCCAATATGACAATGTTGTCATTTGAATATTGGACATTTGTTGATAGAACTTACCCCTGTGTGGTTATACACCATCATTTTGTTTTGACAAGCATGTTACTTCACTGGTGCATCAAATTTTATATTGGACTCCTCGAGTGAATTCCCTAAATGTCTAAAAAGGTGAGTATTAAAATGTCGCTTCACTTACTGGAAAACCATCAGTGAGATTATCAGATACCTGTGGCTGCTTCTGTCTTCATACAGCTGTGCGATACTCTTATTGTGAATAATATCCATATGTTCAACTGTGAAATTTTTGATATACCTGGTGGTAGAAAGCCAGTTATCTAGAGGCCATTTACAGCATAGCAAACCCAAGAATGAGGTAAAATTCTATTTTATGGAGATCATTTTGTCTACCGCTGGGGTAGGATTGTTTATATGTGTTTATGACTATCTGAAACAGAATAGTGCAAGTTGCAGTCAATGACAAGAGTAATTTATGAGTAATTTAATGTTAGCATTCTGGTGAAACTTTCATTCAGTATCCATCTGTAGTTCTTGAGATATTGTCATTTGAAGTTACACCCTTTGCTACCAAGTTTGAACTTGAAGCAAGCAGGAGTGACATCATCAACATATCAAAACGTTGTTTGTGGCTGGACCATCCTTTTAAATGCTCACAGGTGTAGATTGGTAGCACTTTGCCTTTGTGATTTTAACTCCAAAGCCCTTGTAGGCAGTTTGACATGGTCCCAGTGTCTTTCCATTTGTATTTGATATTTGGCTTTTTGCAATGCCTTGTTTCCACTATTTGCAGTACACAAGCAGTGAGAGTGAACATCTTCAAACTCTCTTCAACCAAGATAAGTGTCATCATCAGGTGAGCAAACAACAGAAAGGAAATGTAAAGAACTAACTTCATGATTCCTATTTGTCATGTCATTTCTATTTGAAACCTTGAATACCATTGCAAAGGAGCAGCATAAGCCACATATCTTGATAACACAAGAAATTCACTAGAGTAAGAGTGACATTTTCCTGTATTTGCAATTAGACTGAGATTCAAATCCATTAAAAGTTGGTTGTCAAGGAATAGTAACTCTGCTGGATAAATACCAGATGTGATTTGAATGTCAGCGGAGAATGACATAGCAGAGTACACAGGCTGCTGATGTCCTGTGTTTGAGTAAAGATTTCTCCGCCTACCTCATGATAACTTGTAAGTATGATTCAAACAGAATGTTAGCCCTCTGTGCTGTAGAACAGATGGAATGCCCCCAGTTGTGTTTTCAAACTTCAGTCGAAGTATTCAAAGTGCCAAGGAAAACAGTTTGCCCAAGTGTGGACACTGCACTTGTGAGTTGAGAAATCAGTTGGCATGACAATGTGAATTATGTCACCACCTATTGGTCTTTTTTTTTTTCGAATCAAATCTAGTCCGGTTGACAAGTTTTAAAACGGTATCTTATTTCAGTGGGTGAGTTTGTCATCGAGTATGTATCTCACCATGTTTGCTTCCTTCATGCAGTGCATGAACACAGAAAATGTCACTTCAAATGTTTTAAAGTTTGAGTGTTTCCATGTTGAGGATCCCATTCACAAATACCATTCGATATTAAACACTACCTTCTGTATTTGAATGCAAACCTTTGGCCTTTGATCCATTTCGTTTTGTGAATAATATCTGCTATGCATGTTAACTTATTATCAGCTGTTGTCATTTTAACTTGAAAATGTGTTTCAGCAGTCATCCTGTGTTGCCTCACATTGTTGTCAACCTTGGGAGTATGACTCTTTCAGTGAAATTCACAGAAAAAAATTCCGTACAAAAGGGCCTTCGGGTGTTCATCTGTGTACTTTGCGTCATCAAACTGTGCATGACTTTCTGCTATTTTTAATGTTCAACGTAACAGATTTATGCTTATTTGATGCTTTCTCGATGTCATATTTCTCAACTATGTTACTCCTTTCTTTACACCATGTTCACATATAATTTCTAGTGAAGGGTACTTGCCATTTCATTGTGATGAACCTTTCCTCTTTTTTTTTGGTAGGGTTTAAGAGTCATCCCAAAATCTGAAGTCCCGCCGTACCATCTTAAGCCCAACATCAATCAAGTATTGATGTTGCATGAGAGCTTTTAGTTTAAAGAGGAAGACAAAAGAGGGTTGTGATGGGGCGGGTTGGACTATGTTTATGTCGATAGAAATTTTGGTCTTGATTTGGGATTTACTTTCAATTCTTCGATGCAATAATTGTTGTCGAGCCCTCGTGGTATTGTATTAAAGTAGGTCAAAATATTTATTACAGGAATGTTGCTGCCAAACATTGTCCATGGAATCCAGTCATTTTGGACGGTGACTATGGCACAGATTGTAAGGATAGGCTGTTGTTGCCTTCTACCGTATTTTCATTAGGATACAAATGTTGTAAAGTCAATTCAAAGACGTTGCTTATTGAAGCTTGACTGTGATTCGTCAAGACCTACCCCTCCTTATAAACAATGAATTGATTTGTGCCAACATTCGGTGGCACTTGTTGTAGTGTTTTGTACCCACATGTAAACTTGTGGCATCATTCCAGAACATTGCTGATGTTGGAAAATATGTGCGTGTACCATGGTGTGGTTTCAAGACTGATTCATCATGGCAATTATTTTGTTCTGGTGGGTGAAGGCTCTTCATGGTGAGGTTCTGGAGGTTTCACATGCTCCATTTTTGGATGATTTTTGTGGCCAGTTTTTCCATGTCTAAAATCAATCAGAGATCGGATATTGGGAGAGTTCTGCCAAATGTTACATCCAAATTGCAGTTAGGTTTTGTAAGTTTTTATTTCTGCTTGTTCAATGGAAGAGCCAAAGTAGAGAATGTGATATTTTACAAGATTATTAGAGTATGTATAAAAGTAATTATGTTATGGTAGAAACCCAAACTGCATCAGTTTATCAAGTAGCAAATCCTTTATTATACTGGTGGCAACGATGAAGTCACTTGGTTGCCGCTTCAACATTGTTGGCATGTCTTGAGGGCGAACCATTCGTTGTCTAGTTTTCTTAAATGTAGACAGGGATGGTAATTTTGAAAAGACGTGAAATTCTCATGATATCAAGGCACAGGGCTGGCAGTCTTGAGTATACTGGGCATGGCTTTCTTTCCTTCCTTGGAATGACATAATTTCAGTCTTTGATCGCAGCTATACAGGTTCAGTTTTTTCATTTTTTCAGTCAAAATGTAAAGCTACTAATTTGTTGAATTATTGTCTGTTCTCATTGAATAAAGAATTAAAACCACCACTCCCTTCTCGTTGTTTCTCAACTTGTGAATCCACCTACTACCAGAATACCTAAGACGCCTGGCAACTTCAGCTGTGTCTCAGGCTTTTGAGCAATCACTATCAGGTTTGTGTCACGTTCGAAAAGTTGTCCATTATCCTGAGAACTTTTGCATTTGAGTTTACATTAGGTTCCATCCAAAATAATGACATGAAGTCTTCCGATGGTTGTTACGACTGTCACCACTTGTTGATAATTTAATCTCCTCCACTGATTCGGAAAACCGGGTCACTTTGGAGGGTCCCCCCTCATGCAGACAAGGTACAGACTATCATATAAAAGTTTCTGAGCTAAAAAAAGTGGAAATCTGAAGTGGTTTCTCTGTTTCCTTCAAAAGAGTCATATCAAAACCCTGCCATTCTGAGGAGGATAGGTAGTTGTGAATTACATCTTACAATTTCTTCTTACAAATCAGGTAGAAGCATTTCTGCTTAATAGATTTGTGGAAAACAATGATCTGCCAATATCAAATTCAGTCAGGAAGTGCATCAGTAGATAAAAAGTTTTGCCCTTGCTTGCTAAAGGTACGCAGACCAATGTGGGTTGAACAGTGAAATTCTTGTGTCAATATCAACTGCAGAAGGCTTACAAATTTGGATCAAAATCAAGGTTCCAGGCTACTGCCTATGTAAATTATTGGAAGGCATGCCAATATTCTGTAGTTTGAATGATATACACATTTTTGTATTCCATCGTTCTCATCCTTTCCGCTCACTGTCTCAGCTTTACTGCTTCAACTTTACAGAGAGAATTTTAAGTCCAAACAATGTTAACTTGGTCTGGTATGCTTCACAGTGTGGCCCAATGAAGGACAGTTTTCTTTTGATATGAGGATTTGCCATCCATCTCATTAGGATGTTCACCTTAAAGACAAAATTTACAAAAATATTCCAGACCATTACAAACCACATGTCCCAAATGGAGGATATTCAATAATGACCACACAAGCTATTTTCTCGTAACAGTAACACCGACTTGGTCCACAAAGATATTGAAATAGCAATGCATTTTAAGATAAACAACATTCAAGATAGCCTCATGAATAATTCATAATCACAGCATAATGTAAAAGTTGCACAACGGTTTTGTTGATCCTTGTTTCTGTGAGACTTTCATGTCAAAGGCTCTGACGTCCTATTCAAAAGTTTTGGCTGTTTCAGACTATCTACTTCTATACACAAAGACTCAGAGCAGATTGAAAGTTGTTGACATGTAGTTCCATATTATTATCGACTTTGTAAGAATATTTTGAATAATTTTTATAAATTTTTAAAGGAGTGGCTCAAGCTTGCGTGCTGTGGTGCAGTGCAGGCTCCTTTGTTCTCAGATTTCGTTTCTCTCTGCGACAGGTTGACCAAAGATGACCACGGTATTAAGTATCGCTGACGCTGTTTACACATCCTGAATTGGAGTGCAAATGATGCAAAGGAACAGAGATGGAACACACAGGGCTTGCATTCTCCAAATTCTTGTACAGACAGTAAGAGATATAAAACTAATAAAAAACACCAGACTTGAAATCTGACACAACCACTACATCACTATATATATTGAACACAAAATTAAACAGATCATAAAAATGTTTTTTTTTTTCAGTTGCACATGAAAATGTTTTTTTTTTTTTTCAGTTGTACTAACACATCACATTTAGACACTTTAAAAAATTAGTACCATAAAAAGTTGATTTTTCTTTTTTGTCCTCCAGCTTGTTTGTAGCCATTGGTTGAAGCTACTGAGGTGATAATATCAATCACACACACCTGATGAAGTTAATGATTGTCTGTGAAGGCCCATGAGCGCAATGCAAAAGATAATCTTTAATGACAGTCAACTCTTTGAAATTACTGATTATCAATCTGTTATTAAACATTATTAATCTGAAATTACAGATAAAAAATATGTTATTACAAATTAGAAATATGTTATTACAGATTACCACAAAAATTGTAATTCTGTAACTACAGATTATTAATCTTCATTGACAGATTAATGAGCATTTGCAATGCTAAACATGCAAAAGCTCTATATATTGCACTGCAAAGCCCCTCTCTGTAGCATGCTGTGGTACCTAATGTGCTAGGACACAAAATAACAGATCATTAACCTGTAATTACAGATTATTGATCTGTAAATTATGGTACATGACATTAGTCTGTAATTAAAGATTTTTTTTTTCTTCATGGCACTAGTGGGCATTCATCGTTATCTTTGTCTTCACAGGTTATTTGTATTTATTACAGTTACCAAGACAGAGCTGCATAGAACAAAACAATGACAAAAATTTACTGCCCCCTTAGTTACCTCCTTTCTATGTTCCTAATTTGAACGTTCACCACATCAGTGTTTTACAGAACACAAATTAAAAAAAGCAACCCCTGAGACTCAATCCGAATACAAAACAAACTTTTTGTAGGCAATTATTCAACAGTTTGCAAACTGACAGGAACATGACGATAAGTTTCCCAGAAAAATTATGCAAAAATTTGTTTCCTTGAAAATGTTCCAATTTGATTCATACTTAAGTCTGAGTAAAGAATGAATTAAATGGAAAAAAAATCTGCTTCTATTTAAATGTAAATTTAAAACCCCAGGCAGAATGGAAAGTATATGATATTTTACCAACCCTGGTTGCTCATTCGAACAGTTAAAATGCCCGTCAACTTTGAATGTAGTCCTGGAGTAAAATATGACAGGACAAGTGTTCATATTACACTTAATGCAATAATTAAATATAAATAAAAACCATAATTCACACACCAAATAACACTAGTGCAAAGTTTGCCAAAATTTTGATTGTGCTGAGCTGGTAACATGCAACAATAAATCTACACAACCTGTATATATCATGAAATGATGGCCATCGATAATTCTCAATCAAAACCAGCAATTCTCCCTAATTTTGGTCAAATGCACAAAATGCCTAGACAAGACATGTAACAGCAGATCCTTTCCTGTAAACTACTTGATAGAGACTATAGCACAGAATGTTTGTATAGGCTATTGTTACTTTCATATGTATTGGCAATAGCATGCATATGCTGTAAGTTCAGCACAAAGATGTCCATTTATTAAAGGATCAAAATGACTGGCCGCACCCTAACCTTCTTTGCTAGACCATGAACTGATTAGTGGTAACATTTTGTGCCACTGCCATAATGACTTTGAGAAGATGATTGGTCAAACAGGGTAACTAAGGGGTAACCAAAGACAATCTTTATTGTTCAAACATCAAATGCCAACTACAGCAGATGATAACTGTCATCTGCTTCACCATCCATCTTGTGTAAGAACAATCAGCTAGGCCTTCATACCATCTACCACTTAGGAAACTGGGGTTCTTCACGATTTGTGTAACAGTGGATGATCTGTAACTTCCTGTCAATCTTTTGTAAATTGTATTCTTGGATTGATTAGAAAAATGATTGTCAATTAATTGATCTAGACAAGTCAAACTGAATCCACAAATCTACAGTTCAGACCATATTTTTATAAGACCTGTAACATCTAAAGTTCCTCCTTTAGAGTGGCACTGCCCCTTACAGAGAAAAACAAAATCATTCACCCAAAATGACACAACGGCAACTGCTATCCCGGGCCTGTGATCCTTTCACCCACACAGTCGCCTAAAGTCACAGACTTTTTCATCACTATTTTACAAAAGTGCTCAGCAGTTTCTCCATATTGATTGAAGACAGCAACTCAACATGAAGTACTATAGGTGAGAAAACACACAAAGGAAAGAGTCCAGCCCCTGGAGTTGTGACCCTAAGATCACAAGCAAATTTCAGTAGCCACAGAATTGAGAATCTGTTACTCAAACTAGAAAGCCAAAAGGCTTAGTGATTCCTTGCCTCATGATATATATTGTAACAAACATGAATCGCCCACATGACAAGCATGAGATCCCACACAGTTATCCTACTTGAGATACCATCTTAGTAAGGTCAAAACCTTTTGAAATCTCGTGACCCAAAGTGACCTTTCACCTCCACTTAAAACAATAGGGATCACCTACCCTATATGGCCATCAACATGCTAAATATGAACAATTCACAAACTAAGTATAAGATCCCTCTTATTTATCACCCTTAAAATATCATGCATACAAGGTTTTGACCTTTTGTCACCCCAAATAACCCTTGACCTACACAAACATGAGAAAACTCCCAAACAGATATGATGCTGCAGGGGAATAAATTATATTTTGTCATGTCTAATAACTTGATAAAAAGGTAAACATGGTTATTTAATCAAAATTATAGCACTTTATTTTGTCGAGTTACAGCTATTGGTGGCAGCTCTTTCATATTTGATTTTTTGGCATGATGCCCTTCCCAATGGCTATGAGGTCCTTGAAAATTAGCAAAAACTGATATTCCTATTAAACAAGAATCTAGCATGACTTGCAATTTTGCCTTTAGTCTACTTAAAGACACAACACACAGTACAAGTTTCCTTGGTTTGATACACAGTAGTCATTTGTTTAAAGCTTACCTGAACTACTGTAAAGTGAAATAGGGCGTTTAGAATACACCAACATGGCATACAAACAAATTCGCCTTAACCATTGTTAAACCATTCAGTCTCATCAATAAATATCTGTCAAAGCTTCATCTCCTCAAAACATTATGCATGTCATGAGTAACGGATGCATCATTTGAATTTTAAAAAGTTTGGGTGAACAAATTATTGTTGAGCAACAAATAGCTAAATTTCTGATCTGTGAGAATCTTATTCCTTGAAAATAAGGCTACTGTAATTCGTTATTTTGAATAATCTATCATTCTATGTCCACAAATAATGGTTTTAAAAATATGGTTGTTTTCTGTAAAACAAACGCCCTATTTCCCTTTAAGGGCTAAACAGAGACACTGTTTATACAGTAAATGGTTAAGTCCATTGAGCACCTGGCTCAACAGACTGTATGATTTATTCTGGACATTGTGGTTTCTACTGGCAGTCAACTGTGATAAATTATGTCAGATAACTGACCAATTTGAACAGATGGGGGTCAGTTACAATTTGATTCATTCAATTAAGCAATCACAGTTCATGCACGCTCAAGGGTATTTGATCCAAATGATCAGTAATTTAGTTCTTTTTATAAAGCTAATAACCCGTGGTATATTTAATCAATTCCAATTTACAATTCATGCATGCTCACATGTCCTTATGAGGATAGTGGCAAAAGGTTTGCAAAATAATAATCTTTGATACCAAATTTAATGTTGTCTTCATCTTTTCTTTATGGTTATCAAAGAGACTATGTTGGTATGTCCTAAAAGAAGTTCTCAAATCAACAAGAGGATTCTACATTACAAGTATAAAATTCACTAGAAGGACCGTTCTTTAAATATTGTAGATTCAAGTTTTTCACATTTTGACCTCCCATGACCCCAAATGACCTTTCACCTCTGCCAAAAAAATAAGGATCATCTACTCGATATGGGCAATCCACACGCTAACTATGAGATCTCTCACATTTACCGTTCTGGAGATATCGTGTTTACAAGCAATTTTCAAGGTATTTACCTTTTGACCTCTGGTGACCCTTGTACTCAATAAGATACACCTACCCACTTCATATGACATCTGCTCAAGCTTCTCTTCTTGAGATATCGTGTTTACATGGTTTTCACAATTTGACCCGTTGACCCCAAATGACCTTTGACCTCCACCAAAAACAATAGGGATCATTTACTCAATAAGGGCAACCTTCATGCCAAGTATGAGATCACTCAGAGTTACTCTTCTGGAGATATCGTGTTTACAAGCAATTTTCAAGGTATTTACCTTTTGACCTCTAGTGACCCCAAATGACCTTTGACCTCCACCAAAAACAATAGGGATCATCTACTCAATATGGGCAATCTACATGCCAAGTATGAGATCACTCAGAGTTACGCTTCTTGAGATATCGTGTTTACAAGCAGGCGTCACACACGCACATACACACATACATACACACACACACACGACATCACCATCGCATAGATTCCTCTGCCTTCGGCAAGGAATCAAAAATTGCATGATGCCAACATCATAAAATCTTTGTTAAATTTACAAATGTTATCATTATTAATTCTGTAATCTCTTCTGTTAGTTTGTTTCCAGTTAATTTTTTTCCCTCCCTTTCCTCGGTTTAGCTATTGTGGCTGTTTGTGCCTCTACTGATCCCTGGATGATCCTCCCCAAAGTTGACTGACTTCCCCGGTATCAATTTGTCCACCAACCAAAAAGTCAAAGGACTTTGTGATTCCTTGCCAATATTTAGGAAAAACAGAGGACAGCCAACATACCATTTTGGAAGATCAATCAACTTACCCTTCTTGCAATATCACGTCTACAAGGTTTTCAAACTATGACTTTTGCTGACCTGATGAGACCTTTGACCATCATAAAAATGGCAGATCATCTACTCATCAAGAACAACCAATGTTAACACTTTGGAGTTCCAGCAACATTCAGTTGCTACGATATCTTCCTTAATGGGTTGTCAGATTTTAACCTCTGGTGACCTCAAATGACCTTTGATCTCCATGAAAATCACTAGGGATCATCTACTCACGTCAAGTTGCAGTTCCAGCAACTTTTCCTCATTGAGTTGACATGTTTACAACATTTTCAAAATATGACCTCTACTGACCTCACCTGATGTTTTGACCTCCCAAAAACTTAGCAGAGATTATTTTCTCATCATGAACTACCAATGTTTGCAATTTGAAGTTTCAGCAAATATAAGCTGCTGAGATATCTTTCTTAGTGGGTTTCAGAATTTCCCCTCTGGTGGCAACAAATGACAAGCCAAGATGTCACATACACACACACACACATAAACACACACACCATCACCATCGCACAGATCCTTGCCTGCCTTTGACAAGGAATCAAACACTGTTTCCATTTCTTGTTTGTTAATTAGTTTTCTGGAACTTGCCAGTGTCTGCTTTTTGATAAAGGACCTCCTTCCAATGTCACCTTTTTTTTTCATCTGCTTCTGGTATACTTTACAACATATAGAGAATGAAGAGCTAACATGCTTGTGTTGTCTTTCTTTGGTTGTTTCATCAGCCACAAAAGTTTAAATAATAATCATATCTTTGAAAATGAATGTCTCATAAGATTACCAAAAAAAAAGTACAGATTTGATAAATATGAAAGAAAGAAAAGGGAATACTTTCACATTAAAATTACTGCAACTGACCAATACATGATAACAGAATTAACACCTTGTTTCTGCTGGGAAGACTAAAATTCTACATTAAGCGCAATGTTTCATTTCTCCCACCCCTAAACTTATGTTAACCCATCCCTTCCTTTGTGTATTCTCTACCCATTTGTGATCCCACAAGCATTGAGAGAAAGTTTTGTCCTGCAACTGACTAATGTAAGATAACAACATTCACAGGTTGTTTGTGCTGTGAAGGCTTAACTTCTACTTGAACCCATAAAGCTCACTGTTTCATTCCTACCAGCCCTACCCTTTGTCATTTTAACTGTTACCTTCTCCCTATTGTTTCTTCTGTCCTTTCCCCGATCCCACCACCTCCCCCTTCTAATGCATCATGCATTAAAGCCAAGTGTCATCCTGTTCTTATATACTTTGCATCACTTTAAAGGTGATAGGTCTCACCATGTGGCAGCATACCATCCTTTCCTTTCTCCTCATCTGTTACATCACCCTACATCTAAGCAGAGCTATATTTAAAGTAAATCTGTTCAGCCCTGAAGCTGAGGTTTGTACATCACTAGCACTTTAGATTTGGCAACTGTCGTAAAAAATCTGAATAAAATTGTGTTAAAAGATGGCATTCCTTGGGGTTAAGAAGCTAACGCTAACTAGGAACTAACTACCCTGAGATACGAACATGACCTCACAACATGGAATGAAATATGACAGGTAATAGAGGAAAGACACAACACCCAGGCACACGATATATGTCCAATAAGCAAAACTCCGACACCAGAATCTCAAAGATTCTGAACGAAAAAATAAAAACCAAACTATCTCATCTATCAGCCACAAGCTCATGAAAGGAGAGACAGCATAAGATTAAACTACATAAAGCAGATTGTGCATTAAATTGTGAAGTGAGTTACCAGAAAGGGTGCAAATGGTTACAAGGTCATGGTCAAGAGAAACTTCAACAATTACGAACCTAAAAGTGTTTCTGTTTTTTATCAGAGGATGAAAATGAAAGAAAAAAGATGCAACCTTCCCGATTTTTCAATCCCAGTGCAATACCACTATCATGAAGGAAAGGAACAATGATGGGTTTATACTATCACAGAACTTCATCAACTATCTTTTGGCATCCATCGACAAGTGATGTGTCCTTGACCTCCGAAAGTGACTGTCCTCACAAGCTGCTCCACCGCAGAAGGTGTCGAGCGTATTCATCAGAGTTTTGACTTTGGTTCCTTGCTGAATGGTGCCGGCAGTGGGAATAGCGGTAACCTGCTCTTGAAGGTAGTTATGTCTGTTATGGTATCACACTGTGAGGAAAGAAGATAATGTACAATGCAATTAAAAACGTTGTGAATGTATTCCAAGCACTGACAGATACATGGTGATCACATGAAGAACAAGTTTTTCTCTTTTTTTTTTTTTTTTGTTGCTAAATTGGCACTACTGTGGTGGAAGGATTTGAGGAATGTTTTGAGTTGAAAGCCATAACATTCTTGTCTTGAAAGATTTCATTTGCACTTGGAATACTTGTTCATTGCATGATGCTTCAAAGAATTTCGCATATTAAATCGAACTGATAACTAGAGCCCAGATGCACTATGGTTCCTTGAAGAATATTTAAACTGTAGTCCTTTTGTCTTGACCAAGATTTATCCACGACTTATCACATCCTAAAAAAGTTTGGGCTTCACTTTGTCCCTAAGAATGCTGACCAGCTAAAGATACTTGAAAACCATAGTGCTAATCCGAAACAGAATGGAAAAACGCATTGTTTCCCTCATGCAAATTATGTGAATTCTGAATCTGACATAAAGTGGACCTAAAGTCAAAATTGTCAAAAATATATGTTACAAAACATGAAAAATGCATCAAAATGTTCCAACTCCCAACTTTATTGGACATTCCTGAGCTGAGATATAAAATGTTGAAATTTATTCACTAAATTTGGAATCATTGATTGCATAATAGCCTGTGATGGCCTTCTTGTACAACTCACATTACCTGCTTTTCTTTCCTTTTGAAATTAAAATGTTTGTTTGACCTTGACACAATCACTGTTTCTTTGTTAGCATGTTGTAAGGAGAGGGCTATTATAGCCCAGTCACCCTATAACCATAAAACAATGATCGCATTTTGGAACAATGTGTGATGGCGTTCGAAGAAACAAAGTAAAACAAAGATGGCAATTTGAGTAGTACAAGAATGACATCACAAATTATTGCACAAACTACCATTTTGAATTTAGTGAATTGGCTACAACATTTTATATCTCAGCTCAGGAATGCCCTGTGAAGATGGGAGTTGGAACATTTTGATGCTTTTTTCAAGCTTTATAAAATATATTTTTTAAATTTTTGACTTTAGGTCCACTTTAAGCTACCTATGCTTCACACGAAATAAGGGATCTACACATAAAAACATACACGCATGTCAACATGACTGCACAGGTTCCTCTGCTGTGGCGAGGAACCAAAACGTTTGTTGAAAATTGCTCCCAAATAAGTAAAAATTTCAAGAACAGTGTCAACGGGACCTTCGCACTAAGACAAATATTCACGTCTCATTTGCACACTCTTGGTTTGATTGAAGGCAGTATGGCAGAGGAGGTGAGTAATTAAACATGACTCATGCCAACATTCAGTCTATATTCTGCATTTGTGAACAAACCAAATTAAAATTGATATCAATCTAAATCTCCCAAGGATCTGAACACAAAATGAAAATGATAAAACCATCATCTCTATGATAAAACTCTCTAAAACTGTGTGACCGAGGTGATCAATGTCTTCCCATATATAAAGTCTTTTTTTTTTTGCAAAACTAGAACAATGTAAAAAAGACTATCAGAGCTACATTTAAGGAACAGCCCTTTACCTCCTGCAATATAGGGGCATCTGCCAAGTTAGGCTCAATTTTCAGGGCCAGGTCAGTTTGGTCATTTGCTTCCACCATTCCATCTCTAGCATGCATCGGTGGTTGCACATACACCGCTATTTTGTGCCTGCCAGGGGAGGCTGCATCGAGCAGTTCCTCGTAGAATTTCAGAAGGTCGTCTTTCGAGATGCTCTTCAAGTAGGCAACCTCAATTTCATCTGAAGTAGAGAGACAAAAATTGGATTAGCGTTCACTTGGCAAGATGGTATTGGCGTTGCAGGGACAACAAGCAAAAGGATGAGGATGCAGCATCCACAGTGTGGGGATTTTGATAAATATTTAGGTACAAATTTCATGTGACTGTCTTCCATTACCAGTGATGCATCAGAGTAAATATCATATTTTTTTCATATTTTAAGAGAAAAGCACATTTTGAGGTGATTTTGATGGGTCATCTGTACTGCGTTATCTGTGGCACAGCAACACACAATTCCACAAATTCAAAAGCAAACTCACCCATAAATCACTTGTTGCTTGAGGCCAATCGCTACCTTCACGAGAGGTAAAGGAATTTACATGGTGATTGACCTATGTGTTACATTTACTTTCAGCTACAAGCTGACACCAATACGTGCAAAAAATGCGAAATCAACTTCTTGCTACACAGAATCAATTCAAATTCCAACCACCTCTCTTTCAACAATTACTTCCAAAAGATTACTCACAAATCCTCAAACCCTAAGTTTCCCTATTCATATCAAAACCAATTACTTCCAAATAAGTACTAACAAATCCTCATACCCTAAGTTTCCCTATTCATATCAAAACCAAGCAAGAAAGTGGTTGAGAAATGTTTAAATTTGGATGTTAGTGCACTCTCTTTCCATGACTATTTCAATTTTCAATGGCTTCTTACAAGTGGGCTTTCCAATACCTCTTTCAAAATTGTACTGCCTCGATGAGATCTCACTCCAGTGCCTTATGGCCTCGCTGGCTAAACGTTTCGGTTTCTCTGACCTCTTCAGTGCCAGGGCAGTGACATGTTTCTGGTACTCTTCTTCCTTCATATCGTCCATGTGGTCCTGCAAATGAAGGCGAGTTCAAGATAAAGATCCATTTTCATTTTTAACTGATATCCAAAAGGACATGAGCTCAGGTGAATTTCGACCTTTTCTGCTAACACCATGAAATCACATGCCTAATGCACACCTTATGACTGGTCTCTCCTCTGCAATATACACCTAAATAATGGGCTGGAACATTGCTTGACAATTTCAAGAAAGACTGTTAGACAGATCTTTCAAACAGAAGGGCCTTGAGAACTCATAACATTTCTGATACTTCAGGGGATGAACTGCGGGAAAACTAAAATGTCCACAATGTTGCAAACCGATATTCTGTTAAAGTTGTAAATACACTTTGGATGAAAACTAGAATATGTAGTATCGTTATGGCTTGCTTTGTATGGACCTTTTGCATTAAACCTGTCACTATTCAGATGCCGCAATGCAAACCAGTAACTGTACCAGTGCGAACAGCAGTTCAGACAGCAGAAACCATGAAAAATGCAAAGTGGCCGACATTATGGCTCATCAACTTCTCGCGTGCAAAGCGGCATAAAAGATGTAATTAGATAATCAATCACCTTCAACCAACAAGTCTTCTACTTCAAATAAAAATATGGCTTCTGCCAGACAGATTTTATCAGCTTAATGTAAAAGAGAGCTGTGACAACATTCCAATGAATAATGTTACCTTCATTGCTAGCAAAAATGCCTCAATGCGCCTGTCCAGGTACTGTGGTGGTTTGTCTGACTGGATGACGAACCTCAAACCTTGGACTCCGTTTGACCTCCTGACCCCACTGAAAACAATGTAACCTGCAACAGAAGATGAAATTAGAAGAAAAATTACTTGAAATCCTACATGGCAAGAAATACAGAACATTTTGTTGACAATACTGAACCCAAACCTTTTTTTCAATTGCATTGGACGGTCTCAAGAACAGCAGAGATTAAACCTGCACTTACTCCATTAATGAGTTTCTAACATCTGCTTGTCAAATGACAAATCTGACCACCGTTTCATGCTGGTGTGGGAATCATCCTCTGGCTGGGACTATTAGATGATGTTATGATTTCTCACATGGATGAGTGTCAAGTTCTAACTTCAGAAGTATTCTATAAAAGGAGACTTATCTGGTGGTCTCTGTGCTTTGTCATCTACCCCCTTCTGCCTAAGATACGAAAAGATGCTAATAATATTTCATAATCTCATCCAGAGATTAGTGTCTTTTTGTGTCCAAGGTCTCCTCTCAGACACAAAAAGACTGTTTTCCTGTCGGAGTACGGTGAGGGGCAGGTCTGGATTACCATCTTACCGAGCTGTTCTTTCGTCCTGAGCATGTCGAAGCACGGCTCTGAGATGATTTGGCAGAAGAGTTCCAGCAGCATGTTATTCCTGGTCGTCTGCAGTGCGGTCTGGTAATAGACTTCTATGCCGGATACGTTATGCACCTCGTTGTGACGTTGGTACACGTAGTAGCAACCTGATGGGCAGGAAAAAAAAGTCCTTTAAGGAGACACGACAGGAGTGGAAGTCTTTACGGAGGTTACTTGCCTGACACAATGACAGCTGGACGAGCTCAAAAAGAGCACTGGAGTAACAAAAGTGGCATATTTTGCTTTCTTAAAGCCAGACTATCAAGCCAGATTTGTCAATACAATCGAGTAGGGGGATATTTTATCTACATCAGACTCTCATTCATGTGCAGTCCATCCATTAACTTACCAAATTACTACACGAACCCCAAGCTGGTTTTACATATAGTGGTTTCATGGCTACCCCAGACATCTGGGTACCCGCACAGTATTTTACTACCAGGAACGGAAATAACTACAGAGGCCCTTCATAAAGTGGAAAACAACACAATTGTTGCATGAAAACACTGTCAGATTGCCAAATTTTGCCTTCTATACACAGCAAATAGTCCAAATTGTTTTCCTTTTTCTCAGAGAAAATTGGTGGTTCTATTAATGAGTAGGTGTAGATGGGTGTGAGTTACACTACACTAGTTGAGAACGTTAACGACAGAGCCGACGTCTTGTTCGGGCAACCGGGTACCCGACAGGTAAGAGAGGCAATTACAGAACCCGATATTTAGGAATCGATGAAAACACCAAGTTATATCAGAATATTAAATCTAACACTGGAGATAATTGATAACATCTGTAACAGAACAGGTGCCATTAACCAGTTTGAAAGTTAAATACCTGGAGAAAACCTTCAGTACATACCTACCATTGAACACATACTGTCAAGAGCATGCTCTGGAGTAGTTCATGAAATGCAATACACAATTAACTTTGCAGATCAAACTCTGTACTGTATATGTACAATTAAAATGACTGGTAACCATACCAGTGTCCTCCATGTACGGGAGGGGTAGTTAGAGGAGTGGTTTGCCTGAGGTGAAAATTACTGCCCCCCTGAAATTGCAGGCAGATGGCAAGAAAATCTCACTCCTCCTCTCCACAAAACCTTTGCTCAACCTCAAATAAAGTTACCAACAGGCTACTGCTATTTAACTTGGAGAAAGAAATAGTTTGAGTTGCACCATTTTACATCTTTAAGTATGTTAGTCAAACCCCTTCCCATGTGATTGCTTTGTGAATCGCATACACACTTCGCAGTTGAGTGTCCCCGCTCTAGAAAATCTGTGGCGAATACTGGGTACACATATCTACTTAATATACTCGTAAGTATTGCCACAGGTTTATCCGGTGTGGATACACTAAGGTAGTATTTATATGATAAATCAGAAATTGCCAGATGGATCTTTGAGGGAATGCTGATCAGCCATCTATGATAAGAGAATATCAGCTTCTGTTTTGAATAATTGTAAACGTCCTCTGTCATATTGAGACTGGGGTTAAAATACATCTGAATTAATATTACTTAAAAATTATTGTTGTATCAAGCATGGTGAATGTGGGCAAAGTGTGACCTTGACAAGTTGTTAACTCTTTGACATACCAAGATAACTGACAGCAAAACTGACTTAGATTTCTACTAAACATTACACTTATTATTTCAAAATGTTTCTTTTTAACCATGTTGTTGATGAAATGTATGGCTGAGAGCAATGATACCCGAGAAAGCCAGTTGTAGGAAAGTCATTTCAGAGCAATTTCTTCTTTTTTTTTTTGACAAACTATCTCCCACAAAAGCAAGTATTTTTCAATGACATACACTAGGGTGTGTATTATTAATAGGCAAATCTTCCCTTCCATACTGGATGGGAGAAAGACACATTACAAAGTGTCTTCAAACCTCACTTATGATGCTGTGCAGTTTTCAAAGTAAATGAAGTTTAACGTTCTCACCATCGGGCAGCTGTATCTCCCTGTGTCTCATTCTTTGGCTTGGCAGTAATGGCTTTGTCTGGGAATTTTCTTTAAGAATACTTTCAACCATCTGGATGGTCTGGAGCGCTTCCTGTCGAGAACAAAATACAGCAGTTGATCTTCAAAGATGACTTAAAATGATTTCGATCTCGGAGTGCAATCGGTCTTTGTGATGTACGAGATCAATCCATCCAGAGCAATACAATAACATTGTGAACACATCAATCAAAACAGATAGTTGACAGAAGTGATCAGTTTATCAATAATGAAACTCTGAACTAAAATCATTTAAAGGGGGCACTTTGAGTTGTTTCTTGATGTTCACTACATTTTTCCAAATATATCTAGTCATGTCAAATATTACATCAACCACAGGAGTATGGTGTTGACCTCATACCACTGCTCACAACATTGTGCAAAGATACTGCAACAATCAGGCAATACAATTTTATTAATACCCTTACTTACCCCAAAATGTGTGACCTTTAACCTTTCAGGACACTCTTTTGCTAGGCACTGCTAAGCAGCCATTTTGTTTCATTCCAGCAGAGATTAGCAGGTAAGGACATGGCAGTGCAGGGGCCAAGGGTGGTTCTACTAGGAGGCTAGGGGACTTCGGCCCCACAATAAGTTTGGTAGTTCACCCCCTCAAAAAAAAAAAAAAAATGGGCAAATGAATTACATAAATTATCAGTACAAAAAACAAAGATCTCCCAGAAGTGGCATTTTTGGCAAAGTATACACACCAATCGATGGAGGCAATTCTCTCTGATGATAAAATGTGAATAAGCCCCCCCCAAAAAAAAAAAATACTGTCCCTAGAACCACGTCTGGCAGGGCAAGGTGGTTCTCAGCAAAGGAAGTGTATAACTTGCCAGTCAGGTCAAGAAAATTTTCTTTCTAACTTCAAAAATTGAATTTTTTACAGATCAATTCATCCTTTGTCACTCAAATAACAAGGCTGTTCATCAGCTTCTATTTCAGAGATGAATGGTAGCACAACATGGATGTAACAAAATACAGATTGACACTTTCGTGACAACGTTACAAAATCCTTTTGAACTTTGCTGCTGCTGGTGGCATGGTTGGTCCTAATTTCGTATCTCCACCATTCCTCTACCTAAAGCTTTCAAACTAGGCGGTATTATTCCTTGAGGTCAGAGTTACTTGGCAAATCATGTAACAATAACTATTTCCTACATTCGATGGGAGAGCCATTATCATTATATTTGATGCAAGGGCTTGAAACATGAAGGTGTTGCGGATTTCAAGAACATTGTGGATTATGAATGCAACCTAGTCTAAGATCACCTGCAGGAGACAAGAATTATACGCACAAACTTATCGTAGGACTTTCCAATGTACAGATGAGAGGAAGCCCATCTGCAAAAAAAAAACTTCCAATTTTCTAAGCTGGTTGCTTGTTAGCTTACACAGTAGGCCAATGTTCTTCATGCAGATCAGAAATGTGGATGTTTCAGGGATATTTTTTCTTCAGTTTGGAGAAATTCACTGCAAGACACAGTGGTTCATGTAAGCGGTACATTCTATGTAGAGTTTCATTTGCTATCAAGGGGTGCACAAAATTAGGGGTACACAGTATCTGTTTGCTAAGAAAGTGACATAGAAACTATTCACACACTGGCTGGACACTATGCCAATCAATGCCAGTACTTAAAAAAAAGAAAAAAACAAATAAAGCTAGGACCTACCTCCTTTTTAAGGTTGCCATGCAACAATGCTTCAACATGAAGTTTGGAGAGTAACCGTGGTATAAAGTCTTTCATTCTTGATATTGTGACCTCTGTTGAGGAAAGGGTTAAACACATGAACAATTAACTTCAGTATTAGAATTATATCCTAACTATTGAAACCAAGAAATCATTACAAAAGAAGGGCAGAAACAGTCACGTACATGGCACTAAAATTGAGGAGTCAAAGAACATATTCATTAAACAAAAGTTTAATGTTCAAGGACAAAAAGATTGAGCACTACCTGAAAATCAATAAAAAAAAAAATTATGAAATTGATAATGTTTCAAACTTTACCAAAATATGATATCCCTGAACATTTATGACCAACACAAACTTTAAGAGGTTACACTTCTAACTATATGAGATGAACATTTTTTGTGCTCACATATGACAACATATACCACAGTGGTACTCACTGCTGAAAAGAATAAAACTCTTGAATCCTCTAATGCAGATACAGATCAGAAAATGTTTGATTTCCATTAAATTATAACTTGCCTTCCATAGCATCTGCGAGCTCTTCCTTCGTCCAGGCTTGCTCTGAGAGGATAACGGATGTGAAGTAAACAGCATGCTGGTGAGGTTGCTCGGCCACAAAGTTCTGTAACATTCTCGTGTACTGATGAAGACAGACCAGGTTGGATACCAATCATTAAGCACGAGATTTAAACAGTGATGAATAATTTAGATCAAAATATTTCTCTTTCTCAGAGGCACCATCGAGTATAGGAAAGGGAAACATGGGGACAGACTGCTTGCTTTAAGAATGTCAAACTAATGCCTACAAGTTTAGGAAAGCTCCAGGTGCATATATTACAAAACTCTAACTACAGTAGTTTTCTTGTGATGCTTTACTTTGAAGAACAGTCTGTCACAAGGTTTAAACAATTCTTTTAAGAATAAACCAACAAAGCCCTTTAAATGGAACATTTCCTTCCATCAGTAAATTTTTTTCCCATTTCCCACTGCTTATTCACTCACATAATTTCTTTTAAGCACATCAGATTAAAATGTGCTTGCTCAGTAACCTTCAAGCAAAACCCAGTCCTGAAAATTAAACTGGATTGTTTACATGCTGTCAATCAAGTGTGTACTTTTGATCTGACACATGAACAACACTAAGGGCAAGTGATGTAATCATGAATTTAGCCAGAAGAAGTTAAGTACTCACCGTTTCCTTGACGACCTGGAACCTTGTTTCATCGATTTTGAATTGTGTCAACTTTTCCATGATTCTCCTCAGAAGTATTGGCTCCTTGTCGCTGTAACCTCCGATGGATACCTGGAAAAGGAAATGTAAGTTTGTTAATACTTGCAAAGATACCTTGGCCGTCAAAAAGACACTTTTTAAAATTTGTTGGTTTATTCTCTTAAAGGTAAAGGGGAGCATGGAGTCATCCATTGATCCTACCAGACTTGCTGAGGATACTGTCCCTCAATTTAAAGGGATTTTTTACGATAGTTTTAAGGAATGTGAACTTAAAAATTTCTACAATATTTTAATGTTAATCTACAAGGAACCAAATCTAAATTTTTCGCAGGTGTCAAATTTCATGATTCAAGTTGCACCTCCATTTCAAAGAACAGCAAGGACTTATCACATTAATTTGCATGTGCTGCATGCACGACATTTTGCGATCTTGACGCAACTAAAAATCTTTCTCGACCATAGCTGCCTATCTTCCAACAGCAATATCTTTAAGCTATGAACAAGATATTGATGTAGGGTTTGAAGTGCCTGCAGTGAAAAATATGGTGTCCCACTGAAGTGCCTCCTTCAATCAACACTAAAGTTCTTTGAAGGTCGCGTGACATGAAAATGACACTTTGGACTATTGGGGAACTGGTCATTAAGAATGTTGAAAATAGCCACAAATTTCATAAAAATACATCAAATATTGACAATTCTTTCTGCAGGCAAAATAATGTCTCACACTTGCATCATGAATAAACATTGGCTAAGTATGTAGATTTGTGATGTCAAGAGATGGACTCCTTTGATATGTCTTAAGTTAATCCTTTGTTTACGTCATCTTTATTTCAAGGACAGTTAAGAATTTTATATTCCCCTAGGGTTTTATTTTGGAAGCATGTCTTTTTTTCTTCAAAATATCGATATCACTTACCAGTGTGAAACCCAGTTATTAAGTGATTAAGCGAGGATATATAAAAAGAGTTGACAAAAGAAATACTGACACTGTGCAACACTCCACGTCATCTGTTTTGCATTTTCATCAAACTTTAAAAAAACATATTTCAAAAACGATTATAGATATGAACAAAATTCCAATATATTGTCATTCAGGGTTCTGCAACTTTTGAATGAAGCTAGCTCTTTCTTCAGATGCATGTCACACAACCCTTAAATGAGGTAATTCAAGTCACTCCCAGGCAGTCCACGAAAACAGCGTTAATAACTTTGCAATCGAGTTCAATTCTTTTGTACAGACCGAGTCCCTTTATTACAGCTGATCATTTTACTTTACCTGCAAGCCATATATGGTGCTGTCTATACTGTATGATATCCCAGCGAGCACTGCGTCGTATGCATATTCATTGAGAGAATCACGAAGGAGGACCGAAAACAAAGACGTCATATTGCAGCTGACCGGATCGATATATGCAAGAGGGCTGGCAGAGGCGGGATGATGATGCAGGAGGATAAGATAAAAAGAAGAAGATAAAAAGATGATTTCAAAGAAGGAGGAGAGAAGTGTGTAGTCAGATGATGTCAAGTCAAACCATAAAGGACAATGAAGCATTCTTTGTGGTACTTTAACTTCTATCACAGGTAAACTCTTAAATGGTTGGCAACTGAAGTTGCTTTGAATCCCCCCAAGATAAACAAATTTTCCAAGTAAGATACCAATGAATACTTCAAAACTGGGTCAAAGCTGTCCAAACAATTTGCTTTCCCTTGTTTGCACTCTGTGGGCCATTTTGGATGAATTCTGATATCCCAAACTACTTCCAAACCCCCTCAACAAAAAAAAAAAGAACATCACCTGACAAAGGTTTTCACAATTGAATATCACAAGGGGATCATTCATAAATGAATAGCAAATTGAAAACACTTCTTTTGTGAATGGTTCTGGGTGTAAAGTTACATATAAATTACCATAATCTTCCTCCCATCCTTCCTCCTGCCCCCTATCCTCTCTGCCACCACAATCTCTCCCAACAGAAAAAAACAAAAGAAACAAACATCAGTGAGACATAGCAGGGGACATTTATCCACAAACTGTTTGACCGTCTGAATATACTATACATCTATGAATGAGATAGATAATCATTTCTGGCACCGACATCTAAAGATGTTGCTTAAAACTCACCTGGCAAATTCAAAATACATGCAAGCCTTTGGCATTTGGAACTTATCATCTTGTTTGAACCAAAGTTTAGATATTGGTGACTCAAAGACCAGACTGGGTGTGGAGGTCAGTTCGTTATCTCTCTCACAAATCTCAAAGTTAGTTGGAATGAACTCGTTTGGCAAAGGTAGGTGGAACTTTCGATTAACACCGACAGTCTTCCATTTCTGTGGAAAGGATTACAAATCAAAGAAGAACTGATACGTGTATTCATACTAAAAGAGGTGCACTGAATATCCATGTTGTTTGCTGATTTCAAGAAAAATACACTTCAAGAGTCAGTGGTTTGCCTTGGTCTCTGATAAAATCTTCCTAAGCAAACCCTGACTGAGTAGCTTATTGAAGGGGTGATTTAAAAAGAACTTGGGGAGTTCCAGCTTTTCAGAGTTTCATACTCCCACATACTTTTAATTTGCAGGTCTATTCCAAAATAACTGTTTCCTTTGTTGCATCTTATGAACTTACTTTAATAAACGCATAATCATACAATATATTCTCTAAACAAATATTACAAATGAGCATTACCAAATCAGATTGACAGTAGTTTAACTTTCACCCAAATGGTTAAAATTTATATTTCTCCTATCTTTTTTTTAAACAGGTTACACAGTAGCCGAGTAATGTTTTATCAGCCCTCTAGGAACGGCGAATCAAAAGGTGGTATGTGGATACCTTTTCGAAGGGTACATCACAGTATCGTGAGAAACATTTGGGGTATTTCAGTACACCCCAGTGTGATGCTTCCTTTTGCATCACTTTCATTCCGCCCAACCTCTTCCCTACCCACACCTAATAACCCTTCTTCTCCCCCCCACCAATTGCCATACATTGCCATATATTCTCTAAACAAATATTACAAATGAGCATTACCAAATCAGATTGACAGTAGTTTTACTTTCACCCAAATGGTTAAAATTTATATTTCTCCTATCTTTTTTTTAAACAGGTTACACAGTAGCCGAGTAATGTTTTATCAGCCCACAAGGAACGGCGAATCAAAAGGTGGTATGTGGATACCTTTTCGAAGGGTACATCACAGTATCGTGAGAAACATTTGGGGTATTTCAGTACACCCTAGTGTGATGCTTCCTTTTGCATCACTTTCATTCCGCCCAACCTCTTCCCTACCCACACCTAATAACCCTTCTTCTCCCCCCACCAATTGCCATACACCGATCGCTCGCAATCATACATACCTGTATAGTTTCTGCGGGTATGTCGTAGAGCCTGTACTCTGTGGAGTACCACTTCTCAACTTGATCTACCTTGCCTTCAAAAGATTTAGAAATACAGGCCACTCTGGATAGGAGAAAATCATTTAGAAGACAATGTTTTTACCCAAATCAGCATAACTGACACTCCCCTCTTCCCTTGTGACCACCGCGCCTGTGCACCATATTCCTCCATTATTGTGAAATACTCAGGCCAGGTTTCTTTCTCTTTCCTCTCTTGACTGTCATAGTTTTCACAGATGCTGAACTGTCACAAATGGCTGAAGATATATCCGTATCAGTTACAGACAACGATGAAATGCAAACCAACAACATGTCTTTTGAAAGGACAGAATTTATTTACCTGATGTTTTCTGGAACTAACAGGCCTAAGATCATGTCGATCAGTTCGGGTTTGTAATCGTCCATGCAGTACGGAGCAAACAGGACTTCTTGCATTGGATAATACTGTTGAAAAACATACCAGACCAAATGTTCAATGTTCAACTAGGATATTCTGTATTTTAATTGCGTTCTACTGAATAAATACCCAAACATACAGGATTTGATGCACATGTAGGCCGTGATCATGTGATAAAAATAGAGCCATATCGGACATGTGCTTCAAAAGTTGACACAGCACTTTTTCCACACGTGACAAAGTTAAACGATGCAGGGACTCAGTTGCTAACCTCAAAATAAATCTGTTTGTCTACATTCAATGGTACATTTATGTATCCTGTTTTAACTTTAGTTCTTTGCAATCACTTACCCCTCCTGCATTCCATGGTGCATTTATGTATCCTATTAAAACTTAGTTCCATGCAATCACTAACCCCTCCTGCTCTTTCCCCGCCATTTTCAAGCTCTATCTCAATTTGCATGGACAGAAGTTATGGGACAATTTAATGGACAATAGTTACACATTCTAGAGTCCAGTTCATCATTACATGATTAAAGATGAACTGGTGCAAAAGTATCCGAAGAGTGAAGGTCAATCACAAAATTATATGACCCCACCCTTACCCCTCTCTCTCTCTTTGTTTTTTCCAGTCACAGGTACATATATTGTTGCACACTGCCACAAGTCTTTTTTTCGGTCTATTTTCTTAAGTTTTAACTTTTCTCCCACTCACATGAAGCTGATGACACAGTTTGGTGACATAGCCAGCAGGTCGCTCCTTGTCTTTGAATCGAAACTTCATGGCGTCCAGGTCCCTGCACTCCTCGTGGACCCACTGTTGAGGGCCCTTCTCCCTCAACATGTTGAGGTACTGGAACATGTGTGATATGATATCATCGACATGATCTGTGAGCCACAAAAGTAAGTTCATGTAATGTTTCCTATTCAAACTAAGACTAGTATTAAATGGGTCTACACAGAACTGAATGAATTTGCTGCTGTTGAATAATGAGAATGGGTCTTTCTTCCAGACATAAACAAATGTTCTAAGAAATATAAAGGTCCAAATAAAATTACCAAAATTTCTGACCCTAGCAATATCTGATACTAAAAGGGCAGGTGAGACGAGTCTAGTCTCAGCTGTAGGTCACAAAAGTTGGCCATTTCATTAGTGTTAGGTTGGACACTCTCGCTGAATTTTTGGTTTTAAACTACTTGCCTGAGCTAACGAATTACAACAAGCTCACTCTCGCAAGATATTTGAATGTAAAATGTCATCCATCTTTGTGACACAACTGAACATATCCACTGCAGTAAAAACATGCACATACAAGATGCTTCATGTCAACAGCCTTTTGGGATTGGTTAACGTCATAAGTACATATGATCTGATACACATGCATCCCCCAGCTCTCCTCCCCACTCCCCTGGCCCTCCTCCCCTCCCCAGCCATCCCCCCAGAAGAAAAACCCCAGAAGAAAAACACTCACTAAGCCCTTCTTCACTGAGGTCGACATTGATGATGAAGAACGAAAAGCCTTTTGCTCCAAGCTTGGCACCACCACAGAGAGTGTTGACCCATCCTCTAGCCTTCAGTTCTGACAGAAGACTGCCCTCAGACTCATGGCCCACTAAATGACCCAAGTAGTGAGTGGGCTAGTGAAAAGAGAATCAAACTTACAATAATGATTTTTTTAATATTTTACAAGGAAGAGCAAGATTTTTTTAAAATTTCAGTGAATTGACAAGTCAAAGAAATCCCTCAAAAGTAACAAGTATTTAGATGTTCCTACCAATAAACTTACAGTTTTTCAATCAATGACTTATTATTACCTTATTATCACCCTGAACCCTCCCTGTCCCATTCCCCAAATTCTTTCTGATCTATCCCCTCATGTCTTCTTCCACCATTAAAGTAGTAAAATTAAAACGTACTTTGTAAAATATCCTTTTGTTAACAAACTGACTGACTACTCAGACTGAGACCAAATCATAGTTTATGTGATAGTGTGATTGAGTTAGGGGATTTGTTCCTTAAAACAGCCACAGTGAGCAGTTGGTAGTTAATTGTTCTTTGTTTTTCAAGCTGTTGGCATCATTACCAGCTTATATGATACGACACATTCCACAATTTGACCGACTGGCCAAGTCTTACCTCCGACCGGTAGTACTCTTGAAGGTCTGGTAATGGAAAAGTCACATTCAACTGTCTCACATTCTTTACCGGGACAATGTCCGCTCTCAGCTGCCAGAAGAGAGCATCACAATGGAGTCAAAAACTTTATTGAAAATCCTTATTCCTTTTAAATCAAATATTCTCAAGCAGCACATGCACACCTTTCAGCGAGAGCTAGCCACTCTGAATCTCGGGCGGTGCAACAGGTCACTTGAACGACAACATTTGAAATGTGAGGAATGAATGCATTGAAACAAACAGGGACTGGCGATGGGGGTCTTTCTGTGGTGAATAATTTCCTGGATCAATGATGAACCTTTTTTTGAAATTTTAAAAGCTCAGTGCAGCCCTGTGAAAAGTCTCTCATCAGTTTGATTCTCTCTTGTTTAGAGCTTTGGAAAAGAGCCTAATTTCCATATTTCACTTCAGCGGCAAACACAGGTTTACATAAGCTGCTCTGTGACTGTCTTTGATTTTAAGACAGATACTGTGCAGCGAGGTTTCCATCTTTCTTACCATCTGCTTCTCTTTGGGAAATGGATGATCGGGCCATTCTGGTATCACTACATTTTTGTTTTCCACTGCTGAAAACAAATCCACAACTATGTCAGCAAGCTCCTCCAATGATTCTACATGACAAAGAAAAAGACAACAGTTAAAGCAGATTTGCAATAGTTACCATATTAAAATTTGTGTTGAGGTTGGTCAGAGGTTCAGTGCTGCTGAGAAAAGCTGTCAGAGAATTCAGTTGAAATTTCTTTCTTTTGGGTTTCATGAACATTTTAACACTTGCTGGAGGATTCTCAGTTGAGATATGAAGGTGCTTCAAGAATAGTGTGAAGTGCTCTTCTCATCTATTTAAGTGATTAGTTTCGGTCTTGCTGACAAACTCCACGATGACAACAGGATTTCTTTTGATACAGGAAAGTAAGATGGAGGTAGGTCTAAGCTATGTCTGAACATCTGGAAAATGTAAGTTTCCCCTGGACTATTACATCATCAAAAAACTAAAAGAGAGAGCATTTTGCAAGCCTAGGTTGATAAGCCTTGATGTTTTGTTTGAAATGGTAAGAGTTTGATGGGACTTTACAAGGGTAGCAAAACAAACTGGAGATAAAGGTCACAAAAGGATTTCTTTCTTTGGTCTAGTGAAGTAAACAAAGTCACAGTTGCAGACTTGTATTTTGCGACTTGGATTCGAGTCGGACTCGAGTCACTACTATTGTGACTTGAGACTTGACTTGGACTTGCAATAAATGACTTGAGACTTGACTTTGACTTGCAATAAATGACTTCTTTATATCTCTGAACAAAGTATTTCAAGGGCTTCATCACAAATAAGCAATGTAAAGGACATATTGAAAAACTGACAAATGTACAGCAGCACAACATTTCTTGTTGTATCTCATAGAGCAAGACTGCTTTTATGTCTCTTTCTGTCATACTTTTTAAGGCACAACATGGCAACAACAACAGGCATTGACATAGATTCAGGGGTTCATCCTACAACCTCTGAATACAAGAGGATGTCTGTCATTACTCTGAATATGAGAGAATGGACTCTTATTACTCTTGAGCATTAGAGGAAGGCTCTTATAAACTCTGAGTACGTCAGGATGGCTCTTATAACTCTGAGTATAAGAGGATGGACCCTTATAACTGCAAAATAATTACACTTCTTCTTCTTCTTCACATGAAACATGCCTACATAAAAGGTGTTCATAGAATGTGCTTAAACTGTCCAATTGAATTTCGAAAATCAAAGTTTGCAACCTAGCCAAAGATTCCAAGGAGAAGGGCAAGTATCTCCGACATAAAGATGTCTCTCAGTCAGTGAATCCGCTACAACAAGAGCAAACAACTTCAAAATTCTCCCTTTAATCACATCAAGCAAAATCTATGCCACTAGCAATGGGAAAGGTTTACGCAGTAAAATAGTGGAAAGTTCAACAATGCAACAGAAAAGTACAACAAAACCGCACAGGTGGATAAAAATCACAAAACGGCTTACCTCGACCAATCACAGCCAAGGACATTATGTTAGAAGAATAATAATCTGAATGAAACTTCAGCAGTACATCTCTAACATCAATACCCTTGCTCCTGGGTATGGTGTCAAGAGTTTCTCTGTTCCCTAATAGGAGGAAAAGGAGGCAAGCAAAGCAATTATAGCAAGGTATATGCATTGCAATATTTGGTAAAAAGAAAGCATTCACTCAGTTATCAAATTTGGCAAAGTATTTGTACAAAGTCATAGCTCCAAACTTACTCAAAGAGGTGAAAAGTAAGCAAATCATTTAATGTAAGTGATCCAAAGAGTACAATTGAATATTAAAATTTATGAACTTTATTCCAAAAAAGTTGGATGAATTGAGTTGCTTGATAGAAGTTTGAGCAAAAAGAGTTGCTTAGCAAAACTCAATTTCCAATCAAAGCATGCAGACATATTTTTGGATCAGCATGTCAAATTTGAAAAGTAACAGCAAATTGAAAGTGGAGAAGAAAACATTTTACCGGTTGCAAATTTACTGAACGGATGGCTGGGGTCAGCCGTTGACTTCTCCAGCTGTGAAAGTCTCCAACTGTCATTGTTCAAGTTCTTTTTATTTTCTGAGTCTACTGCATTCACTTCCCTTTCCTGAGCATCCTTGTTGAAGAGGGGACTTAGGAAAAATTGGCCAAATCTGCAAAATATGACATTGATACTCAACAAGGCCCTGATAGACTCTGTGGTTCCTTGCTTGGAGATTGTTTTAACTGTAGTCCTTTAGAATATAACCGAGGGTAATTCGCAAGTTAGTACATCAAGAAACATTAAAAAAAAGTTTGGACCACAACACTCATGACATCTGCAGTACTTATGTCACCTGTCAAGAGTACCACATACCACTCATATCTATTATATTCATCTCACCAATCAGGAGCACCACATACCACTCATGATATATACTATGTTCTCGCCTGCCAAGAGCACTGCATATCACTCATAGTATAAACTGTATTCATCTAACATGTCAAGAGCATTGCATATAAGTCATAGTATCTATTGTATTCATTTCACCTGTCAAGAGCACCATTTAGATGTTCGTGGGAAACATCAAAGTAGAATGTGGTGTGTTCGGCAGAAGTAAAAGCATTTGAACCTCCACCATGTTGACTGAGAAACTGTAATAAAGAGAAAAAGACAGAGATAAGATAATACCAATGGGAGGATATGATTGTTAATCATTTGACAGAATTTTCTTTGGAATGGCACAACAAAATTCTACATATATACCAATGTGCATCATATGTGTGCTTGAATCATAGCCATCTCAACTTATAACTGTGCTTGCATTCTATTCTCTTCACAGAGTACACACACATATTAATGGAAAATTTTCTGGGACTTCCAGGCAGTAGATTTCACTTTCCAGCCATCAACTTACCTCTAGCCTTCGGCAATAATTTGTCATTTTTATCACAGGTAAAATATTGGGTAGTTTCCTTTTGGATATGAAATTAACAATTTTCCAAGAATTTTCCAGGACGTGTCATGAAAAAGTGCAAATTCAATAACTTTCAAGACCTTGAAAATGGACCAATCAAATCCCAGGTACTTTCAAGGTTTTCCAGACCCATACCAACCCTGTGTGTACATTGTTAGTTTAAGAGATTTACATGGGCAACTTTCTCATGTAACTGACACAATGGAAGCAAACGTACATCCTTAAGCAAACACTTGGAGACTGGGCTAGAGTACACACAACACAACAAAAGAAAAGTTGGTCTGTTCAACGATATTTGTCGAGTGTCAATTTCTTCTAAAATTTGGCACATGGATGCCATGACATGACTTTGAAATGTGACAAGTCATAAAGAATGAACTGGAACTATGTTAGGAGCATTCTCTTACCTGTGTGTATTCATTCTCTGAGGGATACTGTAAGTAAATGACATAAACTCAAGCGTCAATTGAGCAAGATTGAAAAGAACATCTACTTAGATAATAAATTTTATCAGAAAGAAGGATGATTGTACTGCACATGACATGTTTACAATATACACTGTCATCATTGAGAAGTTAGTTGGCATTATTAGCACTTTAAGACTTGCAAAGTGTGTGCTTGCTCTTACCGTACACTCTAGTGTATGACCACTGCATGCTTATTTGAAAGGCCAGGTAATGCTTATCTTTACATCTGACCTAAACCCTAACACAAACAGCATTGTGATTGGTCCTGCAACTAGCCACATCATTTACTTTAAAGCCAAACGACAATTTTAGCACGAAGCGGGTGGTGTAGCAAAAGTACAGGACCTCCCTGTGAATAACCCACTATGTAAAGTTACCTTGAAAGTGAATATAGGCTACATATCATTCTGTAACAAGCAATAGAGCAATCTGCCACACAGTACTTGATGAAACTGTGGGCAAGTTTCATTAAAGGAAGAGACACTCTTACCTTTGTAGTTCCTAAGAAGAGCATATGTTCCAAAAAATGAGCAAGACCTGGTAACTCCCAAGGATCAGACATTGCACCTGTGACAACAAAAAAGATAAAAAATATCTGTTACAGTATATTTGTTAGAATTTATGATTTAGGAATTATTATCAAAGATGCAACTTTTATTCATGTTGTAACTCTGCAACTGAATTCAAAACCACTTACTCAAGATTATGTCTATTATTTGCAACATGATTTATATACTGATATTTTATGAGTCAATTATGAATAAATAAATTATAATCTTTTACCTCAACAGCCCATAACACTTACTACATTCTACTCAAAATAATTCAATATGTTAACGTTTGATGTTTTTGTTCCTACCATTCAACTCTGTCTTCTTCCCACTGTTCCAATACAAAAAAAAAAAGACATTCAAGTTGCCCTGACATTTTTTACCTAGTAAGGTCTTATTTGGATAATGAAAAAGAACAGCAAGTACAGGAGAATCATTACATATACAGTAGATATAGAGATTGACAAGAAAAAAGAATTAAAAGAAAAGTGAGAGGATTAGTAAAACGTGATGTAAATGTTGCTCACATGATATAAATTGATGTTCAAAATGTTATCAAATGAGAAAATTAAACACAATGCTTAATCGATCAACCATAAACAGAATTTTGTGTTGTACAAATATAGAATCTATATCACATTTTCATATCACAAAAACAAAGTTGATGTGATTTTAAATTTTCTGCTATTGTCAACTCATCTTTAACAGCAACACGGAAGATGACTTCATTCATGCCATGAAATGGCCCTCTTTTACAAAACACACACTTCTAAACTTCTGATGTATGGGCCTCTGATCTAGGTTTGAAACTGCAGCCAGGAAATAAGAACAACTGGTCTAAGTACTCGAAGAGATAAAAATTATATGCATGCATGGCTACACAAAAACGACTGGTGCATTTCTTGAATATACAGGCCATAACGTTGCTGTTACAGCCCTACGTACCTATGTGAACATCCATTGCTGCAGCTGCCTTTTCAGTGGTTGGATCATGGACAAGAAGGACTTTCATGCCATTTGCTAACTTGAGGCCCTTGTAGGACCTCTTGTCCTCAGCAGATTTGATGATATCATTCTCTACATGTAAAATGCCTGGACTGCTCATAATGCACTGTCTGTGTTGACCTCTGAAAAGAAAAAGAACACACAAAGCAGGCACACTCTCTGAATGAAGAGCAGGTAGCTTTAATTGTTAAGTGATTAAGTGTGTATATGTTAATTACTGTTATACAACTGACCGTTAGGCTTTACTGTACTCTGTTACTTTTACTGCACTCCATTTTGTCTACTGATACTTGAAGTAACTTTTTATGAGTCAGATTTTACAGTGACAAAGTACTTGTGCAGACAGATAACTTCAATTTTAGCATTACTAAATACAGTACTAACACACTAACATTTCTATCCATCCAGTAGCTTATAACTACTTCCCAGTGTATAGTGAGGACCTTCTATACACTATGTTACAACTTGATTTAACCCTATATTGACACACCTGTTGTTATTACTGTAGAAAAGAAACCAACACTTCGTATTGTGTGGAGAGTGACAAATTTCAAATAGATACATTCCTGGTACATTGAAGCATTGTAGTGATCAGCTGTTCTAATTGAATATTCACTACTATAATTTCCACTGGCCTTGTTGAAAGAAGTGCATGGTAAAGTTGAATGAAAACTGTCAGCCACTACATTATCTTATTTTCTGTTGCTTTGTTGGAAGAATTTTAACTTATGTGGCAGAACTTACCACATGAAACCTATTGATTTTCCTGACTAATCTGATGGTGCAATTTAAAGACATGCTTAACTTTTGGACATGAAATTTTAATGTTTTTACTTTTTGCCTACTCACTCGATCACTTAAAGTGTGATTTCAATGGTCACCTTATTGGTCTAACTATAGAATGAAGGACCACTCTTCAACAATACATTGCCTCTGGATGTGCGGATGCGATGTCAATGAGGCTCCCCACTTGTCGTTCTGAAAAAGCATCTATAGGCGACTACATACAGCATCTGCTGTTATTTATCTCTGTGAAATTTTGACTCAACATTCGAGCATCCTTCTGCAGGGAATGCTTTGAATGGACTTATACATGAAATGAAACAATTTCAGAAAGGTTTTTGGCATTTCGCATGTGTAAACATACTATTATCTTGGTAAGAAAATTTAGTTCAATTTAGAATTTGAGGATCAGAAAGTCTGCAGACTCATTGATGATCCTACACCATGTTGATCCTGGATCGATGAATACTGGCGAAATTCGTCTACTCGTTTCCATCAGTGTTCTGAGGGTCATAAGGGAGGGGTGAACCAACAATTCCATACAAATTCAAATCTGCTCCCAGAACCGACATTTAAGGTCCCCATTATATGGATGAGAGTGTTTCCTCCGGCCTTTAGCCACATTCCGAAAGGCTGGGAGGGATTGAGGACCTGCCCAGCTAAGCAGTCCACCAGCCGCACTGAGCAACCTGAAGCAGACAATACCTGAATTAGACAACAGGAACCCAAAATGAATTATTGAGATCACAAAATAATGGCCCCAGCACCACTGTAAAAAGCTTTACTGAACAAGTAACTTTGACACCCCAGAAAATTTCCGAGTTGTTCACTGGATCCTGGGACCAAGTGATTGCAAGACAGACACTCTAACCACTGAGCTAATTCCTCCACCCATTTTGCCTCTGCATGCACGCATCCACTGAAGGGATGCTTGGAATGGACTAAATTTTTTTTAGATAACGTTTCGTAGATATCAACAATCACTATCTTTACTCCGCATCCACGAATTCACCCAGGGGATGCTTGGAATGAAACATTTCTAGACAAGGTTTTGCAACACTGACTGACTGAGGTGCTAGTTTTCGGATGCACCCCCGTGTGAGTGTTTTGAAGTTTTCCACTATGAGCCATCTTTCAACAAATCTGTCAATCAGTCACTTGAGAGCCCACCACTGTCAAGGAAGTAAGTGCACTAAAGTAGCAGCGCAACACGCACAGTATGTACTGTACAATATGTGTCTCACTAAGTCTGCTTGTCGTGAAACTAGTACAATCCTGTAGTGGGCAACATGCAGCAGGGTAATGCGTGGAAGGTAAGCGTGTACCAAGTAGCCTAAGCGGTACTTGACACAAATCAAAGCGAAACAAAATCGTACAATTGGTCAAGTCATTAAAAATAAATCACCAGTCTCATGCGTACATCATCAACATCTGTCTTAGAAATGAAAAGATTGTTTTTATTCATTCTTGTTATTCGTTAGCCAATCAATCCCAGGTTAGCGGACAAGAAGTCAAGAGTGAGTCACGAACGTGAACCTAAAACAATGTCAGTAGACTCACCAGACATATTTACTGCTTTTAATATTTACCTGATATTTTTAGCTCTACACAGGCGGAGGGAATGATGTCCTTCTAGAGATCTGAGAAGATTCTTCAGTCTGAACATGGAAAAGTCAATTGAGGAGCATCTGGCCTTACATAAGAAGAGAATCGATATTCGATTGCTTACAGCTTGTAGATTGTTTACTCAATCTTGGTTTGCCTCAAATATCTCTAGGTTTGCCTTTCGGCAATAAATGTCAACTTGAGGGTACACATGTGTAACACGTAATCAAACCCCGCTATTAGAGCTCTGACAGAATTCACACTTTGAATGAAGGGCAGAACTTGTTTTACGACGCGATGCGACCACATCAAGCGGGGAGAAAGCATGTGACTTCAAATATTACAGTTGGGTGACTAGCAACTTAACAATGCTTAGATCAAACTTCACAAGGTCAGTTCAGAGACCTCTTACAAACTAGAAAGTCAAACTTGAAGGACTTTGTGATTCCTAGCTGGCAATATTTATGAAAAACAAAGTGATAACCAACATATGTTGAAGTTGAAATGCATTACCCTTCCTGAGACACCATGTCTACCCTACAAGGTTTCAAACTATCACTTCTGATCATGGGCGTCAACAGGTGGGGGACGGGGGGGACATGCCCCCACTTTCAAAAGTGGAGGGGATATCATATCATTTGTCCCACCCACTTTTCAGAGCAGTTATTAAAAAATCACATGCATATGCGCGATTTTCTATCATAATTGCTAAGCTGATTCAAGTAGAATTTAACTTCGGCGTTGAATCCACAGAGAATCGCAGAAGAGTTCATCAGATCATTAGACAGTCGTACAGAGATTTTTGGGAACTTCTGACACTGCGGTGAATCCTCCTAAGTTGGGTGTTCGGACAAGCACCGAATGACTCAGTGACATATATTCTGCAAGAAATCTGGACACCCTGGGCCCCTGCTATCTATCACTTGCACCGTCATTTATTTCCCATTCTCCCAATATCCTAAATGTGCCCATTTATTTCGTTCGGGTGGGGGGGGGGGGGGGGAGACCATTCGAAAATGTATTGAACTTGCACGCATGTTGTTTGTATGGGTTCCAAGGGATTAGGTAAGCCATACAGGTAGATGGTGATGAGTTACTATGGTCATATCACTACCTCCAGTCCCTCAGACTTGACGGACAAAAAGGGGTGTAGGTGTAGGGTTTAAGTAATTAAGGCTACATGTATTGGCCGGATATGGTAGATCTTTGTTGTTGAGTGCCAGCTAGGCGCTATACACGCTCTGCGTGCCTTTTTCTGATTATTATTATTATTAAAAGTACCTGGGTACATAACAACTGACGTCTCGCACCTACATGCATGTATTATATATACCACTCCCCTCATCCCGGAGGTGACGGCGCCACTTTTTCAATATTTCGTTTGTAATTCGTCTCCCTTGGAGTCAGAACGGCATCTTTCTACCAGTACTTTCTGTAGAAATTAAGTTTTGTGAGACAAAATTTCTTCTCACAGATCTTGTTCTGATCTAACTAAAAACGACTCAGGAAGGCCGTCTCCTGGGATCTAGGCGGTCTTATGTACCCAAAATTTTCTGGTACGCTACGCACCAACCAGTGGTGGCGCTCCGCTTAGATAGTATAGTGTCCCCTTCACTTTCTGAAACCTGCTGACGCCCATGCTTCTGATGACCTCATGTGACCTCTGACCAACATAAAAAAATGACAAAGATCACCTACTCGTCAAGAGCTGTAAGTGTAAAAAGAGCACTTTAATGAATGACCTTTAATGAATGACCTTTGACCTTCCTAAAAAAGAATAGGGATCATAAAGTTACAATGGACTACCTACGCACCAACTTTGAACTTCAAGCAACTTTTCCTTCTTGAGATATCGTCTTTATAAGTAAAAGCGTCACATACACATATATACACATGCCATCACTATCGCATAGATTCCTTGCCTGCCTTCGGCAAGGAAACAAAAATGATGGATAAAAAAAATTGAATAATGTTAAACGCTTGTTTTACCAACTGGTTTTATAAACATATGTCAGTGGTTGTACCCCAACAACCCTAAATTGGGCCCGTGGTGGGGTCCAGGGGGCGAAGCCCCCGGGAAGCTCTGAGGTTTTAGCATATCTGTGGGTGGAAAATTAAGTCCCAAGAGAGGTATATTATTTATTTTTACATTATTTATCTTTTCGGTTGACCGTACTCCAAGGTTCCCAACTTTGTTTCTTTGGGAACTGGGGGGCAACGGGGGGGGGGGAAGGAAACAATCTGGAGGGGCAAATGCCCCCTCATGTCCCCCCCCGTAGCGCCGACACTGCTCTGAACTCACTGGGCACAAAATTTGTACACCGACAGATGAAGGTAAATATGTTAGTCCACACAGGGAGTTGCTATTTGACACTCCCTGGTCCACATAAGCAGAGAAACATAAAACAAGAATACTTATGCATTATGGTTCCGATGATTTCATTACGTGAAATTTTCCATGAACCTGGCATATGATAAGTGATATGCATTTAAGTGGGGTTTAGGGCAAAAGTCTGTTGAGGGTCCAGAGGCAAAGCGGAGATTTTAGCATAGCCCTTCTCAAAAAAACTTAAGTCTCATGAACTTCCAGAAAAGCAAATGCACAATCATAGACATAAACATGTATGTATTCAATCTAATTTCAGTTTATTAAAATCCAGTATAAATATCAAAATATTTGTAAAGAGGGGTAAACAGTAGAAATACTATGAAAACTATAAAAATACTAAGACATAACAAATAAGTAACAGAGAGTTCAGAAAGAACAAAATCGAAAAAACCTATATTAAGTCATCTAAAACTTCTGATTGGATAAATATTACAGCCTTTTATACAAATAATTCTTAAACAAGCCAGTGTATTTTGTACTTTGGCGGGATTTTTTCTTTTTTAGCTTTCTGCTTGATTGAACATTTAGACTTAGGTTTCTAGAAAAGCATTCAAGGGGTGTTGCGAATTATTATAAATTTTTCAAGCCATTCTTATAAACTCAGCTCTGACACACCCTTCATCATGCATCCTTTACTGAACACGTTTACGCAAAGACGCCAAGGAAATTCACTATACATGCAAAGCAAAACTTTTCACTTTTAATCAATATGCAATACTGTACGGCGAATCATAGTCTACCCCCGAAATTCCCTTCTCCCCCACTTCCTTGCAACCCTGCTAAAACATTGGCTACTTATTACGATCTATTTTTTATTGAGTTGGAAATGTGAAAATGAAGGTCGCGCACTCTCACAGTGTCTTGATGTGACTTTTTCAGGCTTTGACCAGGACACTGTCATACACACTGTAAAAATGTGAAACCACAGAACTACAGGAAAAATTATAGCATTGGCAGCCAATCTTCGCACGAAACAAAGGTGGCATCCGCCTACCCAGAGCCGTGTATAGAGACCCCCAGTTGTTTATCGCCGCCTTTTCTTTGTGTCTGACATTGGTCACGTGGTGTGGGAATTTCCCGCCATTCCTCTAACCTGTCTGGTCCAAATTCAAAGCGCGGGATTACACCGCGGTATACATCATACAAAACGTGTGGCATTTAAAGTTTAAAGGTTTACGTACATACAGTACGCACCAAGGTGCTCGTTGTGCAGTTTTTCATGCCTCGTCTGCTTTACTGGTATCGGCAGACTTTACCAACTACGTCGTTCCAGAGTCTAGAGATTCTTAATAACAAGACCTAAAGCGTAAATATGCCAGGACTACAAGACTGGGTGAATCGCCCTTTGGACATCGTGCAGGGATTCTTCGGTATGGTCTCATGAGGTCATAATCATATTCATAACTGTATATAACACTTATTCACTCCACATGTTGGTCCAAACCATTTTCCGTACAAAATCCAGCTTAGGCCCGAAATTAGACAATTTTTATGCCCATGTATTCCTTTCCAAAATATGACCCCGAATTTTGATTTAGCAGCACTTACTTAGATTATAATAACAATTGGGCAGGCATTGGCATTGTGTAGAAACTACCTAGGCTTCAGTACGTAATACATGGAATGTGGTCACGTTGTCGATACTTACAATACAAGGCTACATTGGTGCGGGCATGTTAATGATGTATCCCAGCAACTTGTGCTAGCATACTTTTTCAGTAAGAAAAGAATAGGACCTGCAGCCTATGTGTTTGAAATGGAGGCTTATCCTTGCTAAGGACAACTCAATGAAGTAGCATGTCATTTGGTTATCAAGGCCCTGTAACCTTTGACTGATAAGAACGAAGTCAGTTTCATGTTGAAGCAGTGATACCTACAGTTGGCTTGATTATCCAAAACCAGCTTAAATGTCTAAGTTGCTTCATGGCCTCTTTTAGCCTAAGTGTTAGGTGATTTAAGTGATACAGCTCATCATGAACATGAGTGTTGGTGTTTTGAAAAGTTGATTGGAAAGCCTCTTTGTCTATGTACTGTAAGGGGCATTAAGTTTTTATTTGGTATTGTTGTAGTTAACAAAGATGACCCTAAACTCTTAACATAACACATTACAGAAAATTGTACAATTTTTAAATGCAAGAAGGATTGTTAGTAGGCCTAAATGAAAATTTATCAGGTATTTTAATTAACCGGTAGTGATGTTCTCATCACCAAGTGAGTATAAATACATGCAATAGCAGGGATTCTGATATAAACTAAAGGTTACATGGGAAGGAGGATCCATCACTGCTCAATCATGATTTGGTGTTGTCCTGGGCAAAGGTGCAAGAGGGGTGCCAAGTAGCATGGGCATATATCCATTTAAAGAAATATTTTTGTAATTTTCTGTAGGCCCTTGTGTGGTCACATAGTAACCAATTCATATTTGTATGTATTATTTTTCTTTTCAAGGGCAACAATTTTTTTTTTAATGTATTTTAAATGAAGATAGTGTTTTACAATGGAAGGTCTCTGCAATGAAGACCAATCTGTTTCACCTGCTTTACCTTATTCACTCAAATCCTCCATACACCTCTCTCCTCCTGGTCAGATCCCAGTGATGCCACGTGGTCAACAAAAGCGAACAAATTCTTTGAAGACCGTTTAGAAGGCACACAGTCATCAAGCTGGGTGAGATGAAGTGTCACTTTTGAGTATAATGCTTTATTGAAAGAAAGCATTGTGAATTTAAAAACTGATCTTTACAATGATAGTATTCTTATAGGTTGTAATCCTGTGTGTAGTTAGATGCCTCAGAAGCTGAAGATCACTTTATAGCATTAACAGAAAAGGATTTTGCAAGTGTGTCGTTACTGTAGCATGACCATCTTGTTGTATATTTAAGGGAATACTATTACTAAAGACGAACTTCATATGTACTCTATCACCTTAGCAGTAGATGTGAGACTTGTTCCATTCAAATAAGGCTAACTAGATATTGGTCTTTCTTTGATTCATCACTTTGAGAGTTAGTTGAATAAAAAGTGCTGATCATGTCAAGACGGTCCAAAGACTGCTGGGAAGGTTTGGAACATTGGACAACACATGCTACACAGGCGCAATGCTCATTATCAAAAGGACCTTTTAAGTTACTGTGCTAGCTGGCTATTGTGTTACTTACTAGCAATGAAGTTATTAATGTTGAAGTAAAAAGTCTAAATGGCAATTATGTTTTTCTACGCTTATTTTAGACAATTAGCTGGTTCAAGTCTTTGAAGTACCAATAATTGTAGTAGCATTCACTCACTAGCAACAGGTGTTTAGATTTCTAACATAATTAATAATGACTAGAAAACTTTGCAGAAATATTATACATGAAAAAGGGAAGCTCTATCTGGTAAGGCAAACAACATGAATATCGTAATTGTCAACTGTCCAAAATAAATTTTTGATGCATTGTCATGTTGATGGATGACAATTGATTTTTGACGCATTGTCATATTGTGCCTAGTGACATGTAAGTTAACCAATGTCATAACATTACATTTGCAAGTATGTGGTATCACCGTTATTGATTTCTTTTCTTCATCAGATTCCATCCGTGAACAACACTCCCTCTCACATTTTGAAACCAAACAGCCTCGTCCGTTACAGGGGAATGGTCCAGGACATGTTTGATCCAGAGTTTTACCTTGGCGTTTATGAAGTGGAAGACAAGTCCAGTGGATTGAAGGTGAGTTCTCTGGATTTGTATCTTTACTTTGTTTTTGCTCTGTAGTTCTGTAGCTACTCCACAAATTTATGTTCTTGATCTGTTTTAGTGGATCAGCACTTTAAGATATCACAGACTCTGGTTCAAATCAAAAGAATGTGCCACAAAAAATGCCCCGTCGTAAAAAAACATGTCACATGAAAATGAGTGTAGATAGCTCGTCTTTTGTTCACATCTCATGTAGTTTTTGCAGATTATGCAAATTCTTCCCGCCTTGTGTCTGAGTTACAAATGTCTGTATCTTTTGTCTTTTGACTTTAACCAGACCCTGAAATCTGGACGGTATCAAGATGTAGCATCCTGCCAAGTAACCCAGAAGATCAACATTGAGTCCAGAAATAATGTCACCATGGACAGACATACTTACTACTGTGTACCAGTTCCTGGTGAAAATCACTGGGTCAAAGAAATATCCTTTCCGTTTAGTCATCGTCTCGTAATTTTCTAAATATCTGTTGAATATCTCTTCACCGACGTCGTCGGTGCTGAAAATTAACGGTTGTCCGATTGTCTGAGAGTAGTAAAAGTCTTGTTAGACAACCAGATCTGCTCTTTCAGGTTGTCTGGTTTCTAATATACAAAAGTTAAAATTTATTTGTACCAGATCTGCAAAACAAAGTGGTGACACTTTTTGCACACAGCACCATGACGTAGCAATACTGCAGATATATACTGTAGCCGTACTTTCAGAGTTAAAATACAGTGAGTACGACTATTATGATATGTTGGCATGCAGATGAATGGTTCTTTGTGATTATGATAACATTTGACTATTTGAACATTGATACTTGGTACAAACGGAATGAATAGAAATGACCTCATATTAGCATCCACTAGATTGACCATTTGTGCACAGTTTAATATAAAAGTCTGAGAACAATATATTTGTTGTCTTGATATGTTTTTAATCCTTAACGGTTGTCCAAACATCTTCTCTGAGAAAGACCAAATCCAATCCTCACCAAGTACATCGAGCACCTCAGGAAGAGATAAAAGGGCTTTGGATGTGGATGAAAGCTGCCCAGGAGGAAGAATCGAACCAAGGGTCTCTTCGACCAGTGGAAATGGAGATGTGATGGATCCATCTGATCACAATGAAAGATTAAACCCAGTACAGGATTCACCCCCTCAGCAGGTGTCTGCTGCCCTCAACCCCATCGACTTGAACTTCCCACTTGGCGATGAGAAAGGACCTGCTTGTCTTGTTAAGGTATTCCAAAGTGTTGAGTTTACTCCAGAATGGCTTAAATTTATATTTTGTCGCACAGTTTGTATATTTCAGAGAAAGAGCGTTGAAAAGTAGGAACCTTATCTAAATTGGCAGGTTTTCCATGTTACAGTAAAATGGAAATTAATATGGAATTTGAGAAAACGGAAAACATATTTTGTTCTTGATCAAAACAGAAGTGGATGAAGAAAAAGGATATGAGCAAAATAAATATCTCCAAAGGCATAGTGACCAGTCAGACTTTAAAGCAATTTAAAGTACTGTTTATGCAAGTAACTGATTACCACGCTGATCACCGAATATGGAGAGGAAATTGAAAATGCTTCACAGAAATTAGGGGAATTTTGTATTTACAACCATCTCCTGGAAATCGCCAAATTTACTTTATTTAAGCATGGAAAAATTGCCACTTTAATGTTAACCTAGTTTTCAATAGCTTATCAGTTATTCAACCGCCAAATCAACCAGTCTAGCACGCAGAATTTTACAATTTGTTGTGTTGAAAGTCCTGAAGGAGTCAAATGTTTCAAGAAGAAAATGAGAATGGATCTATGGTATGATTATGTACTTACAACACATTCTATGGGAGATCTCTCTCTCTGTATTTTCATTTTAAAGGGAAACATTTTTATGTCTAATGTGCATTTAGGGTTGAGAACACAGATGGGACTGCAAATACTACAAATGGGGAATCTGGTAACTACCCAGATCCAAAATTACTACCCATTTCCTTCATAAAGTGAAAAACAAAACACAACCACTGTGTGAAAATACTGTGTCACATTGCCAAATTCTGCCTACTATATACAGCAAATAGTTCAAAATGGAATTTCTTCTTTTTCTCAGGGAAAATTAGTGGTCCTGTGAATGAGTAGGTGTAAATGGGTGTATGTAGTACACTGGTGAGATCACTGAACACAGATGTCATGTACCGTTTTGTGGAAATGCTAACGTTGATGATGCAGCCGGCGTTTCTGTCTCGTACTTGACGTGTGTGAGAGAAAAATTATCTCATTCCTATTTTTAGGAATCATTGAAAATATGAGCAAATAAATTCACATTTGATTTGAGACCTTGATGTCTGTCCATTTCAAAGATCCAAGCTCACTATTTTCAAATTTTCCTTTTTCTAGATCTATGAAAATGGAGATTCTCTGAAAGTGAATGACGTGGTGGAAGTCATTGGAGTTTTATCTGTCGATCCTACCCTGGCAGTCTTCCCTGAAAATGGTTCCAATGGGTTCGTAATCTAGAAAGAACTTTCATTTGAAAAAAAAAAAAAGGAGATCTGGTTTTTCAAGGTAGAATTCTTTTGGTGGTGAACATATATTTTGTTATGTTTTCTTTTCATTTTTTCATGTGGTTGTGCTCATTGTGGGATAGTAGTCAAGTCAAACTGGCAGGAGTTTACATTTAGATTTTCAAAAGACTTTTCTCTACACAGCACATGCAAACTGCTGTCAGCATCTGATGTGCAAAATGTTGTCAATGAGATCACATGGTTATCTCTTTGTTTCTCTTTGTTTTGACTCTCATGAAAGTTTTCCTAATAGATGGCCTTGATGCTAGACCAGACCAGACACCTTGTTACACCTTCGTATTTGATTGTGTAATTCTCAACATTAAAATGTCATTTGTGAGTAACCAACCGCCCCGACAAATTACCCCTCATCTCTCTGTCTCTAACATAGGATATGGAAGACAGGTCTTTAACAAAATTTTTCACGTGCACAGATAATTTTTGTAACTTGACAAATTGCAGCATTCAATCAGGTTGGTATGTTCATCTTTTTTTTTTTTTCTCTCACATCAGAGAAGACAGATCTTTGAACCAAACCTTACTTGCACAGATGTATCTTGCACAAATTGCACTGTTCAGTTTGGTTGCTACCTATTCCTCTTTTTTTCAAATTTCTCTGATTAAATATTTTGTAATCCAGATGAGTTACAAGGGTGTTGTTGCCGATTTTTTATCCTTGTGTATTAAATTCTGTGATTCGTCTTGCAGCAGCAATGGTGCTGACCTCGTAAATCCAGACGATTCGATGGAAGGCATCGAAGAACAGGCAGCTCATGCCCCTCCACCTTCCTTGGTGCCACGGATCCATGTCATGAAAGTCACAAAATTAAAGCATGTGAATCCCCTGTTACCTGTCACTCTTCAAACCACAGACACAGGTTTGTAAAGTTTAAACTAGTTCACATCAGCAAAATGCTTTTAGGTTTGCAAATGTAATCTTGAGGAGTTAATTTTAAATTTTACTGTTTGACTTAGTCAACAGTGACTTTATCCTAGGATTGTATAGCCTGTCGAAGTGCCTGAAAATGAACATTTGGACCATTTGCTTATTTTCCCTTGTAAGAGGCTCATAAACCAAAATACAAAGATGCACAACTCCCGCTTAATTTTGTGTGATTCATTTCTCATTCATTTTGAAGAGAAATATTGCATTTTTTTTTACAGAAGAAATATTTTAAAACCAATGTTTTTGGACACTGAATGATAGAATATTCAAATATGGCAGGATGGTAGCCTTGTCTCCATGGAATAAGTTTCTCACAGACAGAAATTAGTTATTTACTGCTCAAGAATAATTTGTTCGCATGCACTTTCAAAAATTTCAACGACGCATTTTCCGTAACTCACCTAACTCATGCGTAATGTCTTAAGGAGTATAGAAATTATTGTTGCTTATTGGTGAGACTGAATGGTGCCTTTTAAATGCAATATTTTCTTGAAAATGATTGGATGCAGCACTCGTGTCATAATAGCCCCATTTGCATTATCATACATCTGTATGACAATGTTCATAACCAAATGTATGATTGTTTTAGACGGGCTTCCCAACAAAGTTTAACAATATCCAACATGTATGATGGTGTTCAAATTTTTAGCTGCTTGTTTCATCTTTCCAACAAATGTTCAAAACATTCTATCCTTAGCATTTGTTCATTATGTATGGGCCTGGTATGGGCCTGGTAAGAGAAACTTATGCATTACTCCATGTCTGGAACATTCAGCAAAAATAAAAAACAAAAGTCTGAGCAGGTTGGAACTTGTTTATATGGCACATGAACATTGCATCCACAGGTACACAATGCTGCATGTTCCAAGTGGGAAACTGAGAACAATGTAATACATTTGTGTGGCTATGTTCATGGACAAATGAGACCTTGTAGAGTGGTTTAAGTTCTTCAAGTGCTGCACTCAGTTTTAACAGTTATGATAAAGCTTACGATGTTACTGTAGACTGAAGTCTCTCTGGTTTGGTCTAGCTAGCTTTGGAATTGAAGAGTTAATTACTTTTTTGGTTTCACTGATAATGGTAACATTTGCAATCATGCATGTGTGTATATGTGTGCATGTTTGTCCGTGACACCCTACCTTGTAGGTGTCAAGAAGGGAAGCTTGGACGGATCTCATATTTAGTATGTAGGTGTTCTACATTGAGTAGAAGAAGGTAATTGTTTTTAGTGGAGGTCAAAGGTCACTTGGGGTCAACAGTTGTCAAATTGTGAAAACCTTGCAAGCACAATATCTCAAGAAGGGAAGCTTGGACAAATATCATATGTGGAATGTAGGTGTTCCACATCAAGTAGAAAAATTTATTGTTTTTGGTAGAGCTCAAAGGTCATTTGGGGTCAACAGTGGTCAAACTGTGAAAACCTTGAAAACACAATATTTCAAGAAGGGAAGCTTGGACAAATCTCATATTTGGTATGTAGGTGTACTACATTGAGTAAAAGATCTCTGCTCATTTTTGGGAAGTCAAAAGTTGATGTGTTGGTAGTCCATCATGAGTAGATGATCCCTATACTTTGTAATGGAGGTCAAAGGTCATTTGAGGTCACCAGAGCTTAAAGTAAAGAAACCTATTAAGGGAGGTATCTCAGCGACTCATGTTGCTGGAACTTCAAACTTTTGCCATCGGTAGCACCTAATGAGTAGATGAAGTAAGTCATTTTTTATGGAGGTCAAAGGTCAATTGATGTCAATAGAAGACTTAGTGTAAAACCTTTTAAACACAGTATCTTGAGAAGAGAAAGGTACTTGAACTTTGAAGTTGGTGTGTTGGTACTTCACTGTGATCCCTATTTCATTGAGGTCAAGGTCATTTGAGGTCTCCAGAGCTTAAAGTATGAAAACCTGTTAAGGAAGATATCTCAGCAAGTGAAGTCAGGTGGAGCTTCAAAGTGTCAACATTGTTAGCACTTGATGAGCAGCTGATTTCTGTCATTTAAATTGCCCCTTGGGAGACTTGTCATCGCTGTAATGTGAGATGAAATAAATGTAATAAGTTCTATCATTCTAAAGATCTTTCCTGAGTTCAAAAGTCCAACATGTGATACTTAAAGAGTTTTACATGTCCTGAATGTGAACATATGAAGAGGTTAAATCACTCATAGTAGGAAAATAATTCATATTTATTTCCTATGTTGATTTGCCAAAATGTAGATCTGTTTCATAGCATACATCGCTGCTAGATAGACTTTGGTTTCATATCGTTAAATTTGTGGAACATTTAAAGTCCATTTTCTATGCCAAACAACCATTGAACATAGCTCTTATCACTTTTTCTAAATCTATAGAGAATATCCCTGTTGCCAGAAACTCCCTGTCAAGATTTAGAAAGTACTTTGTTGTTGTAGTCACCGTAAACACTCCCTTGAGAGGCAAGAATGTTCCAGATTGCCTTTTTTGACTTGCACAATCTCAAGTCTGTAACCACAATTTGGTGTCAGGAACTTTCTATCAACTTGTGAATTACCTCCTTCATGACCACAATTGTCATCAATGCTGGGTGAATGACGCTACTCATTCATATTAGCACTTGGTAACATCAAACCCATAAGTGATACAGAATATGGTTGTCATTGTTTCATTTTGTTTTTCTTTTTGATATGGTCCCTTCCCTCCTTCATTGGGTTGCTTTTGTTTGTGATTGTGTGTGTATGAAAAAAATGAGATATCAGCAAAGAATTACAAAGTCATTCGACCTTCTGGTTTTTTAATGCCAACTTAGTATCTTGGAAGTTGTGACTTGGATGTTTTCAATTTGGACATTACTACAAGTTTTGGACGTTAAATAGTATGATGAATTTATGGCAGCAATAATTCTTTCTGCCCCCCTTCACAGTTGTGGCTGAAATTCTGAAGGAGGCCAGTCGCATCAGGGATCAATTACGATGGCTGCTCCAACAGGTTCTTCTTGGTGATGACTTATCTGCTGACTATCTTCTACTTCATCTGCTATCCAATGTGTAAGAAAACCTTTGTCAAAAATTCAATTTTTTTTCTGGTTGTGGTAAAACACTACCCACGACAGTTTGGTCAGTGAGGCTGATGCATCTGACCACTCTCATCTTTAGTGATTTAATTTACAGAATTAAATTGAGAGAAGAGGTGTAAGCAATCCCCACTGGCATTGATGTTGTGCTCAGTTTGGTTTACAGTTTTCTTGGTGTGAGCAGTGTGCTCACCTCTTTTAGATGGTAGTCTCTTATCAAATAGCAACCACCCTTCCGACTTGCAGAAACTTGTATTTGCACCCCCACCCCACACCTCAAAATTGTGGCCGTATGACTTGAGTAGCACCTAGTCTCCTGATAGTGAAAAAAAAATATCCAATGTGAAGTTAGTTGTGTTGCTCATCAAGCATAGTCAAGAATTAAGTATCCTTTGCCCAAGCTAGACATCTAGTGACCCTGCTGTTGCCATGTGTAACCATTTTACCCAAATTTTGAGGCACCCAGCCAATGTTTCATTGTTCCAGTTTGGTCTCCAACAACAGACAAAAGAACATGCTACACAGTAACCACTCCATTGTTCACACCCTTTCATGTCATCTGTATATTAATATGCTCTAGATATATCACATTCTGGTTTTTCCAATCAATTGTCTCAACTGGTAATTTGTGTTACCAAAATTTCTTGTCTTTCATGCATTTCACCCCTCAAAGGCACTCCACATGAAACAGCTAGATATTCTGATCAATTCTTTAAACATATGTCTTTTTTTTTTCAGGAGTATATAACCTTACATGACATAATGCTTGACAAATATTTTTTGTTTTTTGGTTCCATCTCTCTGAACAGGCCATGAATTGAAACGCTAGAATTTTACCTTATTTTTGCAGAATTTACAAAAACTTTGATAACGTGTAACCGACAATGATATCTCCAGCTGGGCATTCAGCTGGATTTATTTTAAATTGTGGCTATGCATATTGAAGTCCTATACATTTAATTACCACAGGACCCAGTTCTGACAAAGTTATTGTTTGACTTAGTGAAATTAGTTAAAAATGAAAAAAAGCGCCTGGGGTCAGATGGCCAGTTGAAAGGCTGTTAGTGTTGAGGGTTACTTTAGTCGTTAGATTAGGGTTAGGAGGCCTTGAAAATAGACCTTTGAGTCAGCAAACGTACAGTGGGCGGAAGGTGCGCTGACACACTTCGCAAGGCTGCCATGGCAGTAATTCACACCTTTATTTCATCTGTGAATGTTTCATTTTTGCAGGTATGCAAGAAGAGATGTGTGTGCATTGGGCAAATGGAGTTTGAACATCAGCGGTTGTCCTAGCAACGAAGGTTACATCAGATTTGTGTCTGATGTTATAGAGCAACTAGTAACAAAGGTACATTTTCTCTTACTTGTGATCACTTAGTAATACAAACTGATTTCTAAGTTAGTCACCTCTATCCTGAAAAACCATTCTCTCAAAGTCACCTTTAACTTGTAACATCATTTTCACATTTAAAGGTATCTGCTCCCCGAGCAACAAGTCCTGGCATATTCTGTGTCATTGATTCTGGTAGCTTCCATTTTGTGGTGGGGTGGCAGCAGCTTCTCCTTTCAAAACATGTTTACAGTGAGGTCGTAGATTGTTGTATGTTAGCAAGGACTGCAGGGGTTTTGCATACCTCTTACATGTGCAGAATTGCTGACTTAAATCTGTTCCACGGATATTGTATGTGTATTTTTGTTGTTTGTATCTCTCTTTCTTGTGGTCAAGATGATGTATGCATAGTAAAATAAAAGATGATAGCAAAGTTGAGAAGCAAAGGTCATTGAGACGGGGAAAGGAAATTCTGAGGTTAGTTTTTTTTCAGATGAGAAATCAGTGCCCAAACATTTACTCAGCACATTTGTGTTCATACCTTTATTCTGTTTTGTATTTGCAGTCACATCTTCTCCGTCTCAGCCTCAGCAACATGAACTCCTTGAAATTCACTCTGAAGAAGGACTACACTGCAAACAGGCTTAAGTCTGGCATTCTCCAATTGTCAGAGAGGACCCATTTAATACTTGATGAGATAGCGATGGAAGCTGGACAGCTGGACACAAATGGTATGTCCAAGAAAGCTCAACAAAAATGTCCAAAACTGTCACTTGCAAAATGATTGTAACTTCAATAATGTGTCCTGCAGAGGTTGATATCAAATACCATCATTCTTTTTGATAAGAAATCAAAATAATATTCCCTGACAAATTGTAGCAGAATGGTGGAAGGCGAGGGAAAATTATCCTTTTTCCCCAAAGTCTTGGAAAAGTCAGGGAATTTTAAGAGAACACATGTTTTGTCTCTTTTTACTCAGAAAGCAAAAAATAATGTTTACCAAAATCATCAGAAAATGGACACATTGTATTTTTTTTTTTTATTATTATTATTATTTATGTAATGATCAGTATTCTACCCAAGTGCATTAGGATGAATTACACCCTGCTTTAAGATTAAAATCCTGTAGTAATAATTCGAAGTAGTAATAGCTTAGTGTACATGTTGATGTCTTTGAAAATCCCAACAAAATCGGGGAATTTTACCAGTTGGAATGTGCACAAACCGTGAAAAAACTGTTTCGTTACTTCCCTTGTTATTTCTCTGCAGGGGTGCAAAATGTGACAGCTCTTGGGAACGCAATTTCATGGCAGAAGGCTGACTACGACTTTGGTTTTCACAAGGCAGAGTTTCCAACAAATTTGAAATTCCTCATCATGTCAGAGGGCAAATCGATGCTTCCAGTGAGTTAACTAATGCTTTGTTTTCTTCGTGTGCAAGTTTCTCTTTTTGTAATCTGACAAATGTGGTAAGAGAAAGCCTTTCTTCTCTCCGATTAATGTTTGGTGGAGGCTAAACATATATCAGAAAAAACATTCTTCCTGGTAAGAAGTCAGACTTAAACCCAAAAGCAATCCTCGGATATTATTTTCTGGCTGATCAATGTTATCCTGCCTGTAGAAATCTATGTCTGGGAGTGTTTTATAGACCAGCAATACTCATAAAATAATCTCTTATTGCACAAAATTAGCCTGCACAGCTAGTTGACACTGAAATTATGTGAGCCTTTTGTATTTAGCATTCTCTGCAGAAATGTGTCCCCATTGCAATTTTCAATGGCTGTGCAGAGGTGATGCTCTAAAGTGTCTCCATTGGTTGATAATGCAGAACATGTTTGGGTTAAATATGACAGACCTTTAAAAATTTTCACTTATTCCTCTCCAGAGTGACTGTCATGTTAGGCTACAAAAAAAGGAGGATCTAGACTTGGAGAAGTTGAAGACTACAGTTCAAGATGCAATGAGCTCTGGCAACGTTAACTTACGTCAGTTGAGATGTTACATCACTGTCTTTGAGAACTTGGAATATGACCTCACCCAAGATATGCAGAAGGTACCAGTGAAAATTGTTTGTTAAATGTTTTACACTGAAATACAATAATGAATATGTAACCAGAGAGAAAGAAACTTGCTTTAATCAACCAATGGTTAACACAGTTCCATGTCATTTGAAATTAAATTTGTTTGCAAGTAGTGAACCAGTCTCGGTAGTATATTAGTGATGGCTAAGTTTCATTCCATTCCCTGGGAGTGAAAAATGGAACTTGTCAGTGAAACTTGACCTTTACGAACAGTTGGAAGCACTTTTGTTTGTTACATTTGTTGTATCTCTGTGTTTTGCTAACAAATTGATTGGGAGAGAGAAGAGAAACCTTTGTGATTGTGACCACATGTATGTATGTGTGTATTTGTGACACTTGGCTTGTTAACGCAATGTCTCTTGAGAACGGTTTATCCTAGAGTTCTCATACTTCGTATGCAGATGCCCCTTATCAGGTAGAAGAACCTTATTGTTTTTGGTGGAGGTTCAAAGGTCATCTGAGGTCACCATACATCAAACACTGAAAAGTTTGTTAACACAATCTGTCAAGTTAGGTTTCATGGAAACTTTTGATTCTGATTATCTGAACGTGTTATATCAAGTAGTACAACCCTATTGTTTTAGGAGAGGTCCATGGTCACCAAGGTCAAACACAAAAAATAATATCTCAACATCGGAATCATGGAAACTGGATACTTAACATGATAATGCATTGCATTAAGTAGAAGATCCTTCTTGTTTTTTGGTGAAGGTCAAAGGTCATCTTAGGTCACCAGAGGTCAACACTGAAAACAATGTAAACACAAGATCTCAGGAAAGGAATCATGGAAACTTTTGATACTTAGTTTGTAAATGTGTTATATCAAATAGGAGAACCAAATTGTTTTGATGGAGGTCAAATAGTGAAAACCTTGTTAACATGATATCTCAAAATAGTAATCATGGAAACTGTTAAAACCTAGCATGATTCTGTGTAACATCAAGTAAAACAAGCCTATTGTTTTTTATGGAAGTCAAATGTCATCAGGTAATCAGAGGTAAAATGCTTAAAATTAAGATTTTTAACAAAATATCTCAAGGTATGAATTATGGAAACATTTTAAGTGTAGCATATTTATACATTATTTCAAATAGAATGATGCTGTCATTTTTGGTGGAGGTGAAAGGTCTTTTGAGGTCGCCAGAGGTCAAAAAACTGATAACATTGTTAAATCCATACCTCACAACACAAATCATGTAAACTGTTTATATTTAACATGCAATTTCATTATATCAAGTAGAAGAACCATCTTGTTTCTTGGAGGAGGTCAAAAGTCATTCTAGGTCCCTTTAGGTCAAACACTAAATCCTTGTCAATATTATCTTATCATAAATACTTTTTTACACTTTGTATGTAGATCTATGTTCCACATTTAGTAGTGTATATGAAACTTACCTCTGTTGTATGAGGTTAAAGGTCATCAGAGCTGTTTAAATGTCATTGAAATCACAGTGAGTCTTCGGACTGTGGTCAATTTCTCACACTGAAATTAGTAATTCCATCAATAATGTGTGTCCCTTTCTACCTACTGATAGCTCTACACCAATGAATTGTCCCACACCACAGATTTTAGAGTTTTCACTTTACCGTGAATATTAGATTTTGAAATGCCATTATTCGAACAATTTGTGCATGTTGTGAAACTGTCTGCTAAAAGGAATCAAAGTAATGTGTTTGGTCTGGAAAAAGTATTCTAGAAATGGTAAATAGGAGAAGATTGAGATGGATTTGTTTTGTGGGATGAGAAAGGAAGATGACAGACCTGTGAAAAAAAATGTGGAATCTGGAAGTAATTTGGATGAGAGGAAAATGAAGGTTAAAGCTCACAAGAAGAGATGCAGTGAAGAAAGAAAGCAGTAATGCCGGTTCAAATGAGGAGAATGCTCAAGACAGGTAAATAAGTGGAAGTTGGGGTTTGTTGTCTTGGCCTGAAAGTCAGTAACCCTTTAGCAAGAGGGTAAATACTCTCCTAAATTATGATGAATGACGACGATGATGATGATGGTGATGATGATGATGATGATGATGGTGGTGATGATGGTGATGATGATGATGATGGTGATGATGATGACAATGATGATGAAAGGATGTCATTTATAAGCAGTACAGAGGATATTTACAGACTTTTTTCACATTTCAGATTGTCGAACAAGATTTTGTTGATGTCAGGAAAGATAACAGAGACAACATGACTCAACAGGATTTACATAACCTTCTGATTCTTGCAAGGTAGGGATCTCACAAAACCTGTAAATTACGTTTTGTCAAACAGCAAGCACAACTCTGTGAGGCTTTATTTGTGCACATGTTATAACAGAAATGAATAGACAATATTTGATTCGTTTGTCCTTAAGCAGTAAACGTAAATATATTAGGGAGAACTAAGTTATTTCATCACCAGAGAGTTGTGGCAGTTTTTGAAACCTTGCAAGTATTTCTCTCTCCATTCAAGACTACATGAACCTATAACAAGTTGGCAACTATGGAAGGCCGATTGTGTAAGCTTGGAGCTGTTCCATACTATATCACTCTGTAGTGATGGTCAGTGCTTGTTCGAAGAATTATTTGTTGTTTACACAGAGGTGATAGACGACCATTTGCAGGAATGCTAGTGCACACTCAAAACAAAATTTCAATGGAAGTTCACAATTCTCCGTACAAAAATTTGTAATGATTGCATACTTACAAATCGTAGAGTTTATTAACAATATGATGACTTGCACACTAGGAAATTAGTCATCATTTTGTTGCAAAGAGCTTTATTTAATGTGGTGAATCAAGCATTAGTGACTTTTACTTGGAGAGTGTATTCACATAGGCAGAAGAGAAATTTATTAGAATCTAAAGAAATTGTTATAAATTCCTTATAATGCACAGAATTTTGTTTTGATATAAGGTCTCAACCCTTTCAATAATGTTGTCACACTCATTTTCTACCTTTCACATTTTGACATCCCCTGTACCTTTCATGAGATGTGTAACAAATGAATTCGCCAGTCTTCAACAGCCACTTGAATGTGATAAAGATCCAAATAGGATTTAAACTCAGATGGGTAGCAAAGATAAGAAAAGAAACCCCTTTTTTTTTCTCAGGTTAATGAGCCTTTCTTCGGGTGAATCTAAACTGAAGTGTTCCGTCTGGGAACGGGTGAAGAGGATGGAAACGGAACGGAAGGCCAGACTGAGACTGGCAGAGAATCGCCCTGGAAACAGCTAAATCACCCTGGAAACAGCTATATGTATATATATATTGTATTACTACTGCCTATCACACTGAGAGGTAATCAGAGATAAGACAGAGATGTACAGCTTGAGTGAAATGCTGATTCCAAAAGTTCCAAAAATGAAAGGTCAAAGATGCGAACTGTTACAAGCGAAGGCCAATACAACCGCACAGAAAGTTAATGGTGTGTTTATACTTCAAAGTCCACATAAAAGTGAAAATTAAGTTGCCACTGCTGCCACCTGGGTCCACTCAGATCCTCTCTCCCTTCTCATTGAAATAGAAGAACTTGTATAGGTTTCATATACAGTCATGAGATGCAATTCAGATTGTTGTAGGGCTCGAGTCACAGTCACCGAGTGTGAATCACATTGACACTTTTTGAACCCATCTCTGCAAAATGGCAACTATGCATTTTTAGGTGTTTGCCTCAGCCTCAGATCCAAACTCTAGAAGAATCCACATCGGAAAATCAGAGGAAATACTAACAGAAGGTAAAATGGGATCAATTTTATCTTCAGTGAAAGTTGATTCAACATTACAATGTCCACATTTATGAAAATAATTGGAAATTTGAATGTCTATTTTCTCTTTGATTGATCAATCTAGTTGATGTACAGTAATTAAAACACCTCATCAGAATGTGATATAATTATCGGCAGGATTATGGCGGTAATTTTGATGTGCTATGACAAGTGATTTCCATTTTATTCCATGAAATTTTAAGTGGTCTTCAAACTGGTTTCAACCTCCAAAAATTGCCATGCACTGTTGCCATCATTCTTGCACATCTTTGTGTGAAACTATTGTGTGAGAGCATCTTGGTCTTTCAGTCCATGTGTGGCTTAAAGTTATTCATGGGCTTAAAGTAATTCATTGGTTACTGTGAAAGATTTCATTTCATTGATTTTCTGAAAGAAACTATTCTACAGCATATGCTGACTTTTTAACCAATAATATATACGACTTTGGAATGCTTCCAAAGGGCTTTTGTTGCAGTTGCAATAGTAGCTAACGTAACATATCAGAATGGGTGTAGCAAAGCCTGACCATTTGGAAATATGGATTGTAATTTATTAAACATAGAGAAGTAGTGTGAGTTAGCAATAAAACATTTTTTGATAGAATGACATTGTTTGGAAATATGTTAATTGTAGTTGGAGGGGGGTAGGGCAGGGGATAGCTGTTTTTTGCAGCAAGTACCATGCTGTTACCAGAGCATATTGCCCTGTTTGGCCTAAAATTTTCAGACAGTGTGAATGTGTAAATCCATTTGAACTAAGTGGATTACTCACAAATGGACTTGAATGACTGAAATCTACTGGGGAGCATCTTGTAAACACAGAATAATTGTTTTTATCAGCTGATACGAGCTAGCTGGTGTGAGCTATTGTAATGGTGTGGCATCACTCTGTCTATCCATCTGTCTGTTCACAATTGTTCAAAATGCTTCTCCACCATGCTTTCATGCATTTGCATGAAACTTGGACACAATATTTGTTGGGTGTTGGACCATTAAGGGTGTTCAGGAATTTGTGGTCCAAGGTCCCATGTGGGCCCTTTGGCCCATTTTATGAAATTCTACAAAATGCTTCTCCTCCTACAGATTATATTGTACAATGTTGATGGTTTGTCACAATGATGCTCAGTTATTGGTCCCTCTCAGGGTGTTCAGGAATTTGTAGTCCAATACTCCATGTGGGCTTAATGGCCCATTATGTGAAATTCTGTTTGAAATGTTGCTTCTTACACATGCATCCATGGATTTAAATTTAGCTTGACCACAATAATCCTTGGGTGATAGTTCATGTGGGGTGTACAAAAAAGTTTCAGTCTAAGGTCCCATGTGGGCCGTATGGTCTATTTTAGGAAATTCTACAAAGTTGTTCTTCTCCTACATATTCTCTTGTGTAATGTTGATGGTTTGTCATAATGATACTCTGCTAGTGGTTATCTTAGGGTGTTCATGAATTTATAGTCTATGGTTCCATGAGGACCTTATGGCCCATTTTATGGAATTCTGCAAATTGCTTCTCCGTCTACAGTTAGGGTGCCCCTTTAAACTGTTATACACATCTCAAATATCCCTATCGTGCATGACTGATAATTGAGTAATTGGACAGTGTCAGTTGGTATGCTAACTGAAACTCTGTATTGCCCTCAGGTATGTTGACCAGAATATGGACTTAAAGGGGCACTTTGAGTTGTTTCATGAACTTCAGTTAGCCTTCACAAACATATCACTTTTGTGTCAAGTTTCTAGTGACTGATCAATGTGCAACTAAGAGCGCCTCAGTATGAGTCACATGTAAATGACCACTAATGAATGAGTAGCTAATGATTTAAATTGGTTTTGGAAAACTCGTGACCATTCACTTTTCCACATTAGTACAATTCATATACCCATGTGAAGTACAAACCAATAAAAGCAATTAGTAAAAATTGAGTTGTCATAATTATTGGATGTGAATAGTGATGCTAATTATCAGCATTGTTATTTGGTAGTACCCCTCAAAATTTTCACAACTTTAATAATTTATTGACAAAGATCAAACTTGTGCACTGTTGGGACTCTGGTTTATGAAATTCTGAAAATGTTCAGTCCTACAGATTCTCTTGTACAGTGTTGATGATTTGGTGTAGTGATACTCAGTGGTACCTATGATTTGACATAATGATACATAAATGTTACCTTCAGGATGTTGAGGTATGAGCCTCTGCATCAATGGTGCTCTAGTTCCTTTTGCTCTCTTGTCACATTGGTGGCTACATATAAATGTGTAACAACAGCGATAGTATAGATAGATATAGCATGCAGAACCTGGATAAGTGATATCTTGTATTTATTTAGCAGTTGTAATTCCATTGTCCCAGGCAGGTTCAGCATAAACAAACAGCCTACAGAACACAACATGCACAATGAAGCAGTGGAAGATGATGTTACCTTGTGACATTAGTAGAAACTTTTTTCAAATCCCTGATGAATGTTGAAAGGGCTGGTAGAGCTTTAAGAATCAAGATGAGGGAAAGAGTGTATCAAGTGGTTGCTATGGCTTCTGTAAATATAGAAGTACACATTATCACAACAGAACATGAATAATCTCTGTATGATATGCATTTTGATATATGTAAATAAAATATCATTTTGTCTACACATTTCTTTAATTGGACTTTTTTCGTTTTACTCGTCCTTTGGTATGTCATCAAATTAGGTTTGTTAGAGATGGAGAAAGTAAACTACTCGAGTAACTTCAACTTATACTACTTTCTCCTCCTTTTTGGACCTTCCTCCAATAATTCTAAGTTTTTCTTAAAAATCCTACTTTATCCTACTTCTTGACTCACGCCAGCTAGACAAGAAACAATTGCGTGTTTTGTTCTTCAAGTAGTACAAATTTGCCAACTGCTTCTCATCACGTCACTGAAATGAAGAGTACCTACTTGTCAGACAAACTCATCATACTTAGCATTTTTTTTAATTCTCTAAATGAGCCATCATATCTAGTTTTGCAAGTATTATGAACAGAAATTGTTTTAACAGCCAATCAACCAAAGACAATTTCATCACAGGAGTAAAATCACAGAAGACAGTTCGAAGTTGAAATTTTCCTTCAAAGAGGGACCATCACTTTTTGATTCCTTGCCGAATTCAAAGGGATTCTATGCGATGGAGGTGTGGGGGTGTATGTAACGCCTTGCATGTAAACACGGTATCTCAAGTACGGCAACCTTGACTAAGCTCAAACATTGTGTGTGGGTTGGTCATATTGGGTAGATGACCCCTATTATTTTTGGTGGAGGTGAAAGGTCAGTTTAGGTCACCAGAGGCCAAACTGTAAAAAAGTAGATGATCCCTAATATTTTTGGCAGAGGTCAAAGGTCGTCTGAGGTCACCACAGCTCAAAATGTGAAAATCTTGTAAACAATATCTCAAGAATGGTAATCTTGACTAATTTCTCACTTGGTGGGAGGTTGATCATATTTAGTAGATGACCCCTATGTTTTTTACCCTATTTTTTAGTAGAAGTCAAATGTCATTTGAGGTCACCAGAGGTGAAGACCTCAAGTAGCGTAATCTTGACAAATTTTTAGTGTACCCAATCAAACAACACACTGGGTAGCCTGACTCTCGAATTGTTTCAAATTTGTTTTTATGAATGAGGGGATGGAGAGCCCACTGATCCCGTTTTCGAGGAGATCATAGGAGATTAAATGTGCTGATCTCTGGCAAGATGAGATCAGTGTTTCAATGATGGTCTCTGATCGGTAAAATCAAGAAAAAGTCTGGAAGTGGACATCGAACGCCGTTTTTTTTTTTTTTAGCGCGTTTTTATTTTTGTGTGTCTTAAGTGTTGTGAGTTTTCCTTTGTAAGTTACTCTGAACCTACATGTTTTACACCTTTTTTTTCTGCAGAATGCCCATTTTTTCCCTATTATATATCTCTTTTCCAACCTGCAAACATTTTACATATGTAATATCAATTCTTCATCTGATTATAGACCTGCAGACGGGAGTGCAGGTCTAATCAGACGAAGCATTACCGAAAAATGTTTCGCAGTAATCTGCTCTCGAGACGAGAAAGTTAATTACACAATATAAAAAAAAACTGCAAGCAGAAGCCGATGCAAGTGGGCAAATTACAGAACTACAGCAAGAAAACACTAGATGTAAATTAAATGTTATTAGAAGCTTAGGTAATATTCTTACACCTAAATAACGCCCAAAGCAGCTTCGGTGAGATGTCAAATTAACTACCTTATTAAGTTGCTTGCTTCCTCCCGAAAATTGCCCAAATGGTTTATAAATAGCTTTGATCTAACTTATCTCAATATTTTTCTTCGAAGCGGAAAAGTACTAGGAGACTTTGCTGGCTATTTATTTTTCGGTTTTCCACATTGGTTTATGATCAGGTAAGCCGGTATGTTGCCAGTCCAGCCTCCAACCATGCCTAGTGGAAATATATCTCGTATTATCTCAGTTTAAACAAACCCTCTGGATAGCATTTTCCTCTTTACAAGATAATCACACGCTACATTAAGTTCATAAACTCTCTACAGATACAACAAACGACAGGCTGAACTTATTTCCCGCCAAAAGGCACAAAATACCTTCATTGCCAGCAGATTGATATTTTAGACTTGCCTTCGGCATATTTCGATTCATGCCTCTAAGCTGGTCAAACAACAATGTAAACCACAGACCTTCGGTTGTTAGTGTTTTTCTTTCTCTTCTCCATCTTCTTCATCTTCCTCATCTTCTTTTTCTTGTCGATTTCATTTTTTTTATTTGTTAACTCCTAAGAGTATGTATAGGTTTTGGTAAGCTCTGTGTTTAGCGACATAGTTTTTTATTTTGCTTCTTGTGTCAGTTAAGTATATTTCTGACCGGTACGTATGAAGGTAGTAACAAATAAGAGTGCAATCACCGTAAATCGGTTATGTTGAAATGCGAATCTTGTCTACCCGATCATGAAGTACAATTTTATTTGGGGATTAATGTTGTCATGTGTCCATGGAGTGAGTCTGCATTCCTCGCGCTCTCGCGCACTTTCTCCTTCCCCATTGCCATTGGTTGGTTTAATCGGCGTTCACGCCGCCATCGCTGACGTATGGTGTTCCCACCGCCATCATGTACGTGTGTACGTATGTATGTATGTGTGTGTCTGTATGTTAGGGTGTATGTATGTGTGTATGTATGTGCGTGTGTATGTATGTATGTGTGCCTGTGCGTGCATGCGTGTATGAGTGTATGTATGATGTTCTGACCTCCAACACAGATGTATAATTTTCTCAGTGCCATCACGGATGTGTGGTGTTCTGACCACCATCACGGTTGTAGGACTATGGTTGTCTCGTCTCCAGCGAGTTGTGTAAGTGATAGGTTTACAAACGTGAAGCAGATTGTAAACATGTGGAGTAGCTATCTCGACAAGTCGACCTATTAGGCGGGCTATAAAAATGGGTGATGTAAATGATATTGACTTAATCCATGTGACAGGTCGACGACATGATAAAATTAAATGACTGGATCGACGTTTCATTTTCAATGGGTTTGCAATGGGTGGCATCCTGACGGCCCCGTAAGTAGCGACGACGACGACAGAATATGTAAAAGACGAAGGGAGACAAACTTAATCTGACCCACGGGGACACCAAGTCATCAAGGATGAATGTCGGACCCAAAATGACACAGTTTCACCACCCCAGCCTACCATACACCACTGCTCGCATGTGTCATATGCAAGCTCACGAAAGTTACTTGATATTAATCAGCTACAATTGGCTTCTTCATGGAATACTGGACAATAGTGCATTCAACTTGTGATTCGTCGAAAGCTTCCTTCATATTTTATTTTGCAGCACAAATTTAAAAGTCATCAAATGTCTTTGTACGTCTAAAGTAACTTTACTAGGCATTAAAAAGGATTCTTGGAAAACTCGACCTGCACCCCCAGTGATCTGTCCTCCTTTTTTCTCTAGCTTTCTCATTACGCAATAAAAGGAAAAAAGTCAAAGCGTATATATCCCTGAATGATTATCCTGAAGGGGTTCCGTAGCTGTCACTGGCCAAACCTTTACTGCAGTCGTATACTGCTACTTTATTGTTTTCAAATTCTTCATCATCATCATCATCATCATCATTATCGTTATTATTTGCATCATTTTCATCGTCATTATTGTTAATCTTGTCTTGACATTCAAAAATGAAATTATATGCAAATGATGTGAACGGTTCTACCAAACAAGCCATATCACGTGATGATTGCATGAAAGAGGATCATAGCGACAGAAAGAAGAGTGTATTTTTCACACAATAGTCATCCCAGATGAGATGCGGTGACGTCATCCATTTCTTAACCCAAGGATACTGAAGATAGGTCCGTTGGAAAAAAAATTATTGGTAGAATCTGGACTTAGTACTTTAGTACCGTAATCAATTAATCTCATTAAAATTACCTATATTTGAGGCCGCATCACAAATTTTTCAAGTTGATACGACCTCATTTTTTAAGATTTTTCGAAAGAGGGAGGAGGAATAATTGATAAAATCAAAAGTGGTTTCTCTCTAGGGATAACTTTAATCTCATGAAATCAAAAAGTCGACGGAAATGACATAAATTTATTTCTTCATGTCGTTAAAATAGAATCCCAGATAAAACATTAGGCCTATATATATGTTTTTTTTCGGGAACACATACACTTATGTACAGCTGTTTAAGTAAGGCTTGTATTGTGTTGTCTTAATTTGTCAAATGAACCTGTGACGTAACGAAGACACGTAAAGTGTTTAACTTATAAGTCGGCTTTAAGTATTTTGACTGACTCCCTGACTCTTTCTTTTCTCATCTTCATCCTTGCGCTACCGTTATCTATTGGCCCCGGGGTTCGAACAGCACCTCCATCATCCTCTACCCGTAGATGAGAAAATCCTCTCTCATAAACCAACACACAATGAGATTAAATGGTCCGGGAACGCAAATTAGTAACGCATTAAGTGAATTTGGATGAAGGCACAGCGTGTTACACGACCAACGAGATTAACTTCCGCTGGTGTGAACAAAGGACAAAACCGGCGAATTATTTTTTTTAAGCAAAAGCTAAGAGAATCTGAAAAAAAATATATATATAAATATATATTTGTGTATATGTATGTTTGGTTCACTCGATGACGAGGAAAACCTAATATAAAACAAGAACGTCTGGAAAGTGGAAACATTTATAAACACATCTGGCAGTCCGTCGTGCATTTGGTTGGTGAGATACGTCGTGCACTAACCCATCGACAACAAGCGAAGCCTAACAGTTCCCCCCAAAAAGTTTTGGTATTTTTTGTCGTTCTATTCAAGTTTGTGAAACTTTCTTCAGAGGGAGTGAATGCGCAACAGTGTTTCGTAATTCTCGGTGACATGTGTTTATTTTTTATTTTTTGTCACAAAATTTCCGATGATTCGTCGTTACAGATTGAAACGAAATCGTGAAAAATAAGAATAGATCCAAATATAAACCGTAGGAAGAAAGGAGAAGAAAGGACTGGAATATTTTAAACGGAGTTAAGAAGCAGGGGAAGGTACGGTAAGTCATGTTCACATGTTAATATTAATTCTGTATTACGTCACACTGTTTCTAGTGAGAACTGTACAGTAGTGTTTGCATGTGTACATGTAATGATATTAATGTAAATAGTGTTTTTAAAAATATTTGTGTGTCTAATTCGTCTTTTAAAGTGGTCTAGAAGTCTACCGCATTAAGCCACAATTCACAGAATGTTGTCACAGGCCATCAAATATGTTCTCCTTTGTTCATATCATACCTACCGGGTAATCTTGCCGATATGTGTAAGCATCACCCCTACTGCAAATAAACTTACCGTACATTTACAATGTGGGCCTGTATACGATCTCAGTTTCGTAATTCGATAAATGCCACTCCATCGTGACATACACTGTAATGGATTGTAAACGTGGTGACACAATGAAAATCAAGCCAATGTCATCAAGCAGGAGTGTTCTCGAGGGGGGGGGGGGGGGGGGAGGAAAACAAGTTAACAACTCCCTTAACCTCCCAGAAAACTAAATTTTAGAAAATCTTTAAATCTTGCATAATTCCGGCTAATGTTTTGGCTTCGTCCTGTATGGAGCAATGTATACACATACATGAATAGCAGGCACCTATTTCATGGAGCAAGGAGATGGGGGGGGGGGGGGGAGATAAGATGGGAAGAGGCGCTAACAAGCTTCGACAATTTTGGGGTTGTCCTGTATTAGTCTGTGTAATCTTGACGGGAGAGAGCAGTAGTATCCTACTTTTTGGACTTTGTGTACCTAACTCGTTACACCAAACCCTGACATCCCCACCGTATTACACTTGAAAATAAAGAAAAACGTACTTTAAAGTGGGGTTAATGAGGGTATGGCCAAATTTTCCATCTAACTAGTTTATATAAGTAAAAGCTTTTTCACACTTAACCCAAAACTCTTCCCCCACTTAACCCCAAACTGTTCCACATTTGATTATTATAAAGTACTATGGTTTTGTCTAAGGGGCTTCTCGGGTACCCCTTATGGTGTTTGCTAGTAACCAGAAGGGACACTAGTACCCGGCTGGTTCAATTGGCAACCATGTAGGAGCGTTTGGCAACCACGCTGAGCGAGTGGCACGTTTGTTGGTTACTTTTACCAATGCTAAAGTTAATGGTCATGAGAATTTTTCCTGGCACGTTAAAAAGGCATACACATTTTACCACATTTCAGATAAAAAGGAGTTCATTCGTAAACTAGACATGCTACAGATAGCGATACAAGTTCGATTTATTTGTCATTGCCAGAGACAGGATTTTAGTCAACGTAAATGCAGTGACATACAACTCGTCAACTTATTGAACACATTTCTCTGACTAATGTGTTTATAATTTATGAAATCCCAGTTTGGTGTTTCTTGGTGTCTCTGCATTAACATAGTGTTGGAAAATTGGAAGGGTGTCTAAGAGTGTGGTGGGCGTGAAACAAGTAAGCACAAAATCTGTATACCAGTACGTGGTAAATCATACAGGGTCTAGAACAATACCTTCACTTCCATAATGCTGAGAAAGTCAAGCTAGAAGTAATGACAAGATGTTAGTATCGTATGTGGGATTAAAGAATGGACGGGGGGGGGGGGGTTTCAAGATTGACACTTTGCTCCTCACTCGTTTAGCTCTTACCCACACCCTACCCACCCCCTGGTCTCAAATATTTATATTTATTGCATCAGCTGACAAATTCTAAGAACTGTTAGCCCTATATAGAAACAAAGTTAATTTAAACGTAAACTGAATTAAGTTTGAAAAGTGGCGGGGTATATTCTTGAGACGACCGAACGTCATGTACATTGAGTACCGTATTACGTAGCCTATGTAGAACAAATCATTATGATAGGCCTATAGCCTACAGAGATATATAGTAATGTGTTTCAATTACGATATGAATAAAATTATTTGATCTTCAGTGAGCAATATATCCTTTATACTTTTACTAGCTCTATTGTCCCCAATGAATCTGTAAATACATGTATTGAAGTAATTTTTGATATGTAAGTATTAACCACTTTAAGGAGGAATAACAGACAACAGTCCGATTAAGCGGAAGACTCCCACTTGGACCAGGATTGTCTAAAACGACTTTTCACCCATCTCGGTTTGATAAACCTAAAGCCCGCATCAAAGTCCTTATTTTCTTATTTCAGTCAAAGATTATCAAATGCACCCTCCAAGCTTAAAGCGGGAATATGAGTTACAACTTTGTCAGTGAAAGTCAAATTCCCCGGAATATATCATAGCCACTACAAAAAGCATTGTTTAGGGCCCATTTTTGCATTCATTGATATTAATATCCATTCCCATTGGTCTGTTTGATTTCAAGTAACATCGATTGACTGCTATATGCTTTCTTGGAGTCTGAATTTTTTAGGGCCAACAAAAATGTAGAGACAATCTTCATATTCAAATTACTGGAAGATGAGTGCATAGTTGTCTTTCAAATTTTGTGTTAGGTGATCTTCTTCACTTCTTTCTCTCCCCTGAAACATTAACCAAGGACAAAAATAGATGACCAGGCGATTGCGAGGTCAACTCATATTCCAGCATACCGTCGAGGAATGATAGTTCTGTATATACAAGGAGGAGTGATGTCTGGTCAAATTATTTTGCCGTTTACATACAATGCCTTTGTCCTTTTCTGTGCCTTTGTACCTTCACATGTTTCCAGACTACCATGAGCTAAAACGATACTCCATGAAGTAAAAGTAACAGCCAGACAACACACATCTATATTTGCAATCGGTCACAACCATGTCAATTAAAAACTGTAAGTTTGTTGCGCTTAAAGAAAAAGGATGCAAAGAGATTTGCCAATGTAACTTTCTTAAACCATGAAAATCAACAGACAGTAGAAAATTTAATCACAGCTACAAAAAAAAAAAAAAAAAATTAGGCTTTTATTCGAATTACAATGAAGGAAAAATTTCCTGTACAGAGATAATCGAAATTTTATGAGAATATGTTTTATAGTTTCTTTTTCTTGCTGAACTGAATTGTTGATCAAGAATATTGTGATGTAAAACTAGATAATTTAACTGCCATAATGTTAAAAGTTTCCTCTAAAAGAAAAAGAGTTAAATCGATTTTAAAAAAAGCGATAGTTCATTCCAGTTGTATAACAACTCTGTCCTACATTTGGAGTGAGTTTTCACTCCATTCTAAGTGAAATTACTACGAGTGGACGATGTACACACTTTTTTTAGTGAATTGTACTCTTTTAACTTTAGAGTGTACTCTAAAGTTTACATAATCCAAAGGGTAATAAAGTTTTTGTGGTTCTAAACAAATTGCATCATTATTGACATATACATGATATTGCCTCTATAAGCTTATACCAGTTAAATCACTTTAAAAGTGACTAAAACTGCTCTCTCATCTGTTTTATCAATTAAAATAAATTGTAATTACGAAACAAAACGCGGACTAATCACGGAGAGCTTTATTTATTTTTATCCTTTTTAAGTCAGAGACATTTAAAGAAGACTTTTTTTTAACATCAACAAAACACAATGAACATTCTTCAACAAATATTATTATTGTTATACGGGACAAATTATTCAACAAATCCTATTCGAATAATGAATCTTTACTTGTATACAAAAAAAATGAAAAATGATTCAGTCGATAATAAACTTTTAAAATGAAACCAAAATATAGAAATTAAAACTCATAATGTTACATCAGATTTTCGAAAATGAGACTTTCAGAGAAGCTTTGAAAGAATTGTAGCCACTTTAATCAAATTAACAACATTCCAATTTTTATCAGTGACATGTTTTGCAACTTAATTCAGTTAACCGATGAGATTTATTAACGATTAGATAAGACAGTTTGTTGTTTTGATGACCACGACTTGTAAAATAAATAGAAAAGGTAACTTTTATTGTCACAGAAGTTAATTTTGAAATTTTTGTTTTTAGTTTCATCTGTTGTTTTTATACTTTTTGTCAATGAATATATAAGATAAAAAACAATGTTCATGCATGTTCATCACCATGGTTACGAAGCCAATCAAGGAATTTCCCTGTAACGATTGCTACAGTACAATACACTACTATACGCACTGACTGAAAGAATACATGTGCCCGGAGATGAGAGCATTGTCTGGGGCCCCAAATAACTGGTAGCCAAGCCGTGGGCTCGTGAGATTGTAATAATTAAAATGAAATATTCAGTTTTCTAGGTTTCCCTGAGGACGGTCATGTCATAAAATGTGGTCACGTGATCATTATGACGACTTTACTGTTATTCAAAGATTGTAAGAATAGAGAAGGAAAAGGAGGTCGAATTTTTAACGTTTAACGAAACAATGATGTATCTACCTTTTTTTTTCTTCTTTTCTTTTTCACGTTATTGTTTGAATCCATTAATCGAGTTAATAACTAATGTCAGCTCTTATTTGTTGAACACAAACATCTTACTTTTCTTAAAAAATGTCTCTCTTCTCATAATTTAACCAGCCTCATCTACAGAGGGATTGACCAAGCTAAGGAACCATTAAATGTTGGGTCACGGGATGTTCAATGTGGAAGATGAATACAGTTCCATGGCACTGTCAGAAGCAGGCACACAAATAAAAGCGGCCAGACGGCCGGCAATGGATGATTTTTATAGGGCAAAGACAGAGAATCTAACAACATAATGATAAGGAACCTTCAGAAGATAAATAGCAGTTTATAAGAATCCTCTTTTTTGACAACTTTTCCAACACTGTTACAATACCAAATTCATAGCAACTTACAAATCAGTAATATAAACTAAATTTCCAAGGAAGCATTCCTTTTCATCTCTTTTTGTTCCTCTCTTTTTGTGGGAGGGGTGGGTTTAGTGTCTCCATATCTCTCCATATAAGTATAAACTTGTTTTGTTTGATGAACTTGTCTTTACATGCCAAGCACCAGGAACATGTGTGTTAAATTTTGCTTGTGAGAATAACCTCATAGACAAGGAGTATAAGTTTTAATCACAAAATAATGATCAACAGGAAGGAAACTACATAATATACAAAATCATCAAGTTGGAAATTTGTAAAGTTACAACTGGTGCTCAAGTTCCAAAATTTCGGACAGCTTACAATTTACACGTGTATGCACACATTGCACATGCATCTGCACAGTCTTATTATTCCTAGTGCTGTTTTTTTTTCTTGACGCAATGAAGCAATGTGCGTTTTTATATGATTACAGTGAATGTCACAATGTACTTTTCACAAATTTAACCATCATGATAACGACAGCTCTCTCTGTTTATTGATTATTGATTTACGTAAATATGTGAATGATAAAAAAGGTAGCATTTTGAAACGTTTTTTAGCAAATTAGATATGTACCTGTGGATAAAAAGGCGTGCTATTAGAAGGGAAACTTAAGTGAAGATTACCATCAATAAGAAAATAAAGTCATGATTTGTCGAAATAAATAATTTGTTGATATCTGAGTAACAGACACCAAATTATGATTAACATTTGTTAATGCCTGGTAAAATAATATTATGTGTTACTTAACACTTTCTAACTTTTTATTTTGCTATGACCTATTTTTCGAGAGTATTAAGATTTGCAAATATGGCGTATAAATACTTGCACGAAATAGTTTCCTGTATGATGACAGTGAATTTCAATTTGATGTACGCAAATCAGTCTAAATACTCATTCAATCAGTTTATGTGCAGATTTTTATATCCTTAATGGTAATCACTTTTCACTGCCTCCAAGAACAAGCGAAGAAAAATTTGAAGCGATGACAGTATACAAACAAGTGTTTCTACAGAGAACCTTTTATTTATCGAGAAAACGGTTGATTTATTTTGCAAAAAAAAAGGAAGGAAAATCATGTCACTATCAATTTCATTCTTTATTTCTTCATTCTCTCTCTCTCTGAGGTAAAGTTTCATTACATTTGACTGACGCAACGCATCTTTGTTAGCCAGGTTTGAGTTCCAAAGCTGAGTTCAACTATATTTGTGGTGCAAGGGCTCAGTTTTTAGAATAAAGATGTCATCACGTCATGAAATGAACAGTATGGGGTTTTCGCATATAGTACAGGAAGTATGTGCCTAAGTTAGACATCTTTGTATTCAATTAAAAAAAACACACACACACACACCAATATGTATATATCCAGACAGAGAATTATACATCAGACATCACACATAAATACATAAAGTCGGTTGCAATTTGTGTGTGGGGGGAGTGAGGGGGCAAGTGCGTAAAGGAGAACGACAATCTTGCATTGTAAAGGGGTCAAATGTCTAGAATTTGCAATCAAACTTACAGTCTAAAACTTACTACGTTAATATAAAATCAATAAGAGAAGCTTTTGTCAGAGAACACCTTATCTAGTGATTGTGAGGGGAATATCCTACTAGGTACCCCCATCCCCTCCGGCGGGTCCAGCTCTGTAGTTATATAGTTTAAGATACGTTTTGATTCAAATTATAACAACACTAAACCTGTACACATTCATATAACATGATACCACTCAACAAGTAGACACCCACACACATGCGATAGCCAATACCATGGTTGAGAAAGTCTTAAATACAACATCATTGTAAAAAAAATTAGCATCCAACCAAAATGTCTGTTTCATTAAAATATAAGATAATTGAGAAGTATACTCTTTACAACTTAATGTCATCGGACATTACCTACAATTATTGTAGTAAAATGTTTTGCTGAAACTGCATGAAAACTTTAAACAAATTGAGCAATTTCTAATAATTATTCACAGGTCACGTACACACAACATTGTTACATATGTTCATCAAACTTAGTAAATGGGTAACATAGTTACAACTAAGACTTTTTTCACTTTGTGAACAAATAAATCTGCTTAACAAAGCAAGGAAATCAAGAATCGTCTTAAAATAAAAGAAGAAACGTCTTAAAATAAAACACCAGTTAAGACTGAACGAAAATAGAATAAGAGGACGAGATATTAACTAATATAATGTAAAAATTTTTGGCATGAATTTTTACTATTTGTCAAGCTTATAAAGAAATACACAAGGTATACAAGTGGTTGTTAATGTATGACGTCACAGACTTCACATTGTTCAATGTGTCATTTGTAGGTACTTTCTTTAAAAATCCGTAATTTTCAAATGGACTATGCTATTGAGATATAGGTTTGGTCAGTAAAAGAAAAAATATTCATAATTTTCATGAAATATCAATTTTCTTCAGCGGCGAATCCCCTAAACGAAAACAGAATGAGAGGAAGAGATATTACCAAATGCGCCACATAGTTTGAAATTTGTAATATTTCCCAGGTCAAGAGCACACTGCATTCTTATGTACACTTAACTCAGTAAACTTGTAGCATATACTAGTAACAAGTTATAATCTTCCCAGTTGTTATAGAATGAATCTGCTAAACAAAGAAAATAAATCAAACTCAAGACATTACAACCAAAACAATTTATCAATTTTGATTTCATGAGCAGTTTTGGATCTTTCTTCTTATTTTTATTAAACTCTTCATTATTATTAAAAAAATTCAAAAAGTATTCAGATGAATTTCAACATTTAATTTACAAAGATGAAACGACGACTACAAAGGAGTGAATGAGAAATCAAATAAATTAATGCTTTGGATATTTTGACATGTAAGAATGAACTGCTGCTAAACTGCCCTGCATGAAGTAAATCATAATGTTAATTTACAAGGTGGTTAACTACCCTGATGCCCTCAACTATTGCTGGTTGGTAAAAATTGTGGTAAAAGCAAGAAAGAACTACGAAAGTCTTTACCTTTGTTTTAGCATAGCCGTGACCACTGTTCAAGTAACATAAGAACATCACAAGCGATCGATAAAAGGTCAATTAAATAAATGCTTCGGATATTTTGACAGGTAAGCATGAATTTCTACTTAAATAAGTAAACTTCAATGTTCAATTTACACGGTTCAACACGTAGTTTGTCAAAATTGTGGAAAAAGCGAAAGAGAAACTACAAAACTCTTTACTTTTGTTCTTAGATGTCCTGACCGATGAATTTAAGCCGTTGTGAAAAATAAAAAGAAACCATGTAATCACCCCCCCCCCCCCAAAAAAAATGAAATTTCTACTTTCTTATATACTTAAGTAAGAAGGCTAATAACAGCTTAATTTGAAAAGGGTAAAAATGTAGAGAGCTTCATATACAGGTTCAGAATAAATTGCTCTCCTCCACCACACCCCATTCGAACATGGACATTAACTACGTAATGTAGAGAAACCATTCATCATAATGGTCTAAATTATTCATTTATCCCCTTCTCTCTCCCAAAACACACACACAGACACATACACAAACACCTTTGTTCAAATGAGACAAGACTGAAACCAGTGAAATGAAAGGTAGTAAATAGAAAATTGATTTTAATTTGCTGAAATTTTGGGTTTAAAGAGGACTTTATATTTTACTTTGTTGTAACACCATCTGAAACATGAACCATACATGAGGAGTATGTAAGTATGCATGTTGGACGTTGCATGATTTGGGATATTCCATTAGACTTCTATAATACTTAAAACAGCCATAACTTACTTAAAAATGGTACTAAGCCGTCTAGGCAATCCCTTTTTATTTTGTCACATGTTGCAAAAAAGGTAACAAATACTGAGACAATAAAATCCATAAATCAAGAACTTGCTGAAACTTTCAAACCTTGAAAAGTAAAGATGACCATATATAATCAGTGTAGATAAATAACAACAACAATTAAACAACAAAGTACTTATTCATGTATATGACAAGCTGTTTACATGTATTCACTTATTACTGATATCGTTGAATTAATGACATAAACAAATCATTGAATGATGTCGCAAAAAACGAATAACAAATATCATTAAAATCACTGATGACGTATGTAATAAGATTAGATTTACAATACCAAAAAATAAATTATTCGTAGCATTATTTGAGTTAATGAAATCATACATTAATTAATAGAAACCTGTATATGCATTAAAGACCTCATAAAGCATGAGGGACAACACAAATTTGGTCAACTTGATTGCTATCATATATTCACTTGTCACTTCTTACTTCATATTTAACGATCTCCCTTACCTAACAGAATGCATAATTCATTCAATCGAATTGATGTTGTGTGATTACATATACGTATTTAGAACATGTAATAATGTCATTAATTCTCAGCAATAATATGAACTTACCATTAAGTAGGATTAAAGACATCATTCTTTAAAACCCCTACAAACACTTGCAGTCCAACATTCATATTATCAACTTTTATATTCAAATATTATTAAAACGAATAACTGATATCACATAATACGGCTGTCTTAAATTTTAACATATTGTGAATGTTTCTACACATATCTTTTATCGAATCAATTTGTGCCATCATCAATCAGTGAATGGTGTCAACATCAATTCTCCAATCTCATCAAAAACTCAATTTTGGTTATCAAATCTTTGACTCATTGATCTGCATATTAATTATTGTTGATTAGTAACATGTCTGAATCATTAAAAGATCTAATGGTAACATGGAAGATTAAATTATATCATTACCTGATGAGACTAAATACCCCCTTTCTCCAGTTTTCAAAATTCTTCAAAAATTTCCTTTAAAATTTCTCAAACACCTATTATAGTATTCCTTAGAACTCACGTGACATAGACTCTCAATAGAAATTATGAATCGTCGAAGAAAATTCCACTGTTTTAACCTTTTTTGAGACTCTTATATGCAATTACATCTCTGAGAATGGATTTTTAATTATTAGTACAATTTGTATGACTGATTGACTTCACTTTGTACCTCAGTTTAAAACCTGAAGTGTCATCGTTTATACTGTTTCAGAGTACACTTTCTTTGCTTTAGCACAAATATAGATATCAAATATTAAATTGGCAACAATGAGTGATATGCAATTAATACAACACATTTTGTACAATCAGTTAATCATACTTTGGACTACTTCAGCAAAACCGGCAAGCGAATAAAAATAGATAACACGAAAGGGGGGGGGGGGGACTGTGAGTTGTTGACGAGTGGTAAGGATTCATAGCATTTATAAACGATAAAGTATACCTTTGGTGTAAAGCACATCCCTGATACGAGTTCTAACACCTAGCCTACATCGGATTTCCGTGGATAGTTACTGCAGCATGAATCAGGACAGATGTTGCAATCCTGTTTTCCGTCCCGTCATCGTAAAAACCGTTGTATCGTCGTATTAATGTTGTCTTCCATGTCCATTCCAATGACCGTCTTTCTCAATAAAAATTAATATTTAATACTATTTTAATACATAGATTAACGTCAAATCAAAGTTTGACTTTTATGTCAAGCATTGTTAAGACAGGACTCAAAACTAACTCAAAATTAATTACCAGTGGAACATTTGTAAGATGATATAGCTGAGGAAGTTTCGTGATTAGGTAATTGACCTTTCATGTAAAATTTCCTCGAAATATTTCAAGTGAACTTTGCACTGTTGATTGACTCTTTGTCTTAACATTTTTCTCATTCAGTCTACAGTTTAGTTTCTGTCATTTCATTGGTTGAAGAGAAAGATGACGTCACATCGTGTGGTCATTGTGAAGGAACTCATATAACCAAGGAGTTGCTACTGAGATGCAGGGACTTACAGTACTCAGATAAACATTACGATTGTTTTCATTTGCTTTTGTACAAAAGAAAACATGATCCAGTATAGTTTATTTAATTGTAATGAATTGTGGTATGGTAAATAAATTTGACAACTACGATTTTGAAAACAGATAAAGAGCCACATAGAAATAATTTTGTCGCGGATAAGATTCGGGGATTGAAATGAGTTTATAAAGTGACGTGGTGATAATTGATAGACAGAGGCAAAGAGAGGGGAGGGAAGATGGGGATTTAAACTACTTTTATAGCAGTCCCACCCTTAATACGTGCCATTGTGATGAACTAAATGTCAACCTGAAAATCTTCTATTGTCCTTAGATAGTTGGTTGCACGAAAAAAATAATCATATGCAAAAATAAACAACAACGAAAAATAAATAAATGAATGAATAAGTAAATAAATAAAGTTTTCAGCAACTTAACCACATGTCGTCTACAACTTTTCTGTTTCAGTCCGATGCAGCTAATAGGATTTCGTGAAAATTGTGCCCTGTTCTGTAATTTTCATGATCCCTTGGTTTTGAAGACTAACAATACCCGGCCTAACAAAATTATTCAACTTCTCGCTGTAAATTACTTCAAATTGCGGTGTCCTCCTTCAAACCAACACGTTTTTTAATTAATTATCAATTTAGGAAACTTCTGGTTTCGCGACAATCTGACCTTGACTTTCAGCCAATTTCTTCAGGCCTAGAGGGTCTACGTGATCACATGACAATTAGCAACCAATAACCAGGACCCTAATTGCATTTGTTCGGCAGATGATACTTAGCTTTTGGCATTTTCTCGACATTCCTCCTATTACAACGCAGCGAGAAAAGCCATTGCACTTTTCGAAGGAGAAAGAAAATTGAATTTCAATGTTTAAAGCGGGCCTCATCTAACGTCATGCCGAAACGGGACCCGCGAACGAAATTGTTCTAAAAATGTTGCGTCACTGAAGCCAACGGGGATAATCTTTTCGTCCAAGTTAAAATTAAGTTAAATACGAGTTTAATGAAAGCAAGATTGTCCGGGAGTTGTTCACAAAGTTTTGTGCTACCGAGTTAAACTAGACTTGCCCCAGAATGCTTCTCAATTTGCAGGATTTAATGTTTTCAGATATTCTTATAGTCGATAGCAGTGCAATACGTGTGCATGTGATGTATGTATACAATTTGATAGGTCAAGTTAAGACAATCTGTCGGTATAGTTCTACTTTGAAACAAAACGTCAATTAAATTACATTGATTGTATACTGTGAATACTGCATTTCATGCTGTTGCAGTCAATACATTTCTGTGCCACATCACGATTTTCGTTGTCATAGGACATTGCCAATCATTACAACAACGGCCTGAAGAAATAGGAATTTCATAAAAATCAGAAAAAGTTTCCTCTCTTTATTAGTGAAAACCATATCTTAACAGCATGGTCTATTTGAAATTAATATATTTTTAAGAAACCTTTATTTCACAGGTGTATATTGCATTGTGGGATATCTGTGACGTCACACCAGGGAGGTCTCAGTTACGCCTCCCTGGTCACACAGACGCAAACTGCTTAGTTTTCTCGTTTGTATATCTTTACAACCTTTACTTTCATGAAGAACGTTACGATAGTTTAGAGGATGTGGCCTCAATTTCCACATTTTAAGGTCAATCTACAATAAACCCAATCTAATTTTTTGCTGAGGCCAAATTTCAAGGACTTCAATTTCAAAGGATAGCAAAGACTTAATGCAGCAATTTGCCGGTATCGAATGACATTTTGTAACCTTGGGGCACCTGGAAATCTCTCTTGGTATGAGCTGTCTTCCTCCAAACAGCAATGTCTTGAGTTATGAACAAGATAGTGATGTAGGCTTTGGAAGTGTCTGCGGTGAACAACGTCTTTAAGAACCTCTTAAATTGTCACCAATCATTCCTTTAATCTCCTAATGACAAAAAGTAAGTGTAACTCTTGGAGATTGACTAGCTAGATTGACTTTCTTTCACCGAGAGTGAAAATTTGCTTAATTCGCTTGAAAAGAGTGACAATGTACGGTACTCACTAGTAGATTAACTTTTCATAACGTCACTTCTTGCTTGAAGTCACTCTACAGGTGAGAAGAAAGCATGTTTACTCTCACTTTACATTAATATCAGAGAAAATTGTACCTTTTCTACACTTGCGTGCTTTATTTAACGACACTACCGATTAGAATTGATGACATATTTACTATTAACAGAATGGGACATTAAATTAATGATATCATTAATTTGAAATGATGATATCGTTAAATAGAAAGAATTAACGATATTTGACGTCATATTTGATGCTATCATTAATTCAATTTAATGATATGCACAAATCCTAAATTCCACTAAATTATATCATTAAATCTAGTTTACGATATCATTAAAGATCGCAGCATATACGTATACTGAATGACATAATGCATTTACAGACATTGATCTTTTTTTTTACATCATAAACTCAATTACTGATATCAGCAAGTCGCTATCAGATATTATATATGCCGAATATAGTTGATGATATCTTTAAAGGACTTAAATATTTTTGAAATCCATGTTTACGATATCATTAAATGATTTATTGATGTCATTATGAGGACAATAAAAAGTAAACCGGCTTACAGTACGGGATCACGTTGAAAAGAACTGAAATAAATAGAATCCTGCAATCTCTGATGCTTTCATTCTCACTCCCCCCCCCCCCCCCCCATCTTCCTCTAACCATCTACCCTTCTTCCATATGAAATCTGGGTTTAACATTGACTGCATACAACAGTGTCAAGCATCGTTAAATGAAAATATGGCGTTTGTTTTACAGGAAACAATCATATTTTTAGATCCAGTTTTTGAGGATATAAAATGATAGATGATTCAAAGTAAGGGAGGACAGTAGGCTTCCTTTCAAGAAACAAGTTTCTCACAGATAGAAATTAAGTTCTTTGTTGCTGAACGATAATTTGTTCACCCAAACTTACCGGAATTCAAATTAAGCATCTTCCTTTTCTCATCACGTTTGAAGATATGAAGCCATTGCAGATGTATGTTGATGAGACTGAATTGTTTAATAATGGTTAAAGCTAGTTTCTTTGTATGCCATATTGGGGTATTCTAAAAATCCTATTTCCTTTTAAATACACCAGTAACCCCACTGCTCTCATGTGTATGTACAGGCTTTGTGTTTAATTTACTTTACCCTGTGTTAGGATTGGTAAGGCATGCGTAACATAATGATTATCGGGGCACATCCAGACTATCTAATTAACAGATAACAGTTGACTAGTTGGTATACTGTACATGTGATAGACACAAATACTGTACGACGTAACGAAAAACTTCATAAATGACTTAATAGTCATTCAAATGAATGCTAGTAATGAATTTAAAGCAATAAAATCGTCAAAAGACCGGTAAACAGTTCTTTCAGTTGACAGATAACAAAACAAACTTTCAAATTTTCTTTTTTCTTCAAGTATGTGTTCCAATTCTACAGGACATAAAAAATATTGAAATGGTGTTCTCTGATGATAATGGGAATTTTTCATAAGTTCCCACCCTCAGCCAGTTTTAACTTCATATTTTTTACCAAATGCATCTTTAAGAAATACCTTATAACACAGTTAAGTCTTTCTCACAACTACCTCTCTTCCAGGTAAATTCTTTGCCACAATTTCATATTTCAAGTAATGCTCATCTTTTTAGATATTTCAAGAAAAATCAGTATTTATTATTATTATTCTATTTTCATTACAATTAAGTAGCTGCTCAGGCAAGGTCCAACCGAAGGTAATGCATGTTGGTCATCTACAAAATGTGTTTATACTAAAAAAAAAGATTCGAACAAAATTCGATAAATATCAAAAACATATTGTAATTTTCTTTGTTCGAATCCTGTTGTTTTAAAGTCCAAGACAAAGAAGTGTAGGTTTCTATATATAGCTGACAAAGATGTTGCACGGGCCATATCCTATTTCTTCATAGGAATCCGGGGGTAATTCCTTTCCGCTGATAAACGTAGAGCTAATTACTTCCACTCGATAACGACGGACCGCTGAGCGTGGGATTATATAAAGATAATCAACTAATGTGGCAATGAATATGCAGTGATACGTCATCGATGTAAACAATTGAGAATCACTACTGATAGGCTTGGTTATATCTACAAGGCTAGCATCATGGACGTGTTCATTTCATGTCTCTTACATATTTTATTGTTCACGTTTCAGGGCAATGGATGTCAGTGAAATATCGGGATGTAACTCCGACTACCAACCGACGGTAACCGTGATATCTGCTGTATCCGGTACCGACACCGTGGCGACTATGTGCCAGTCATCGTCTGTTGCTCTGCAGTCTCCGAGGAAACTGAGAACGATATCCGAAAACAACAATTCGTTGGGCTCACCTGAGAAATGTGTTTTACCTGGAGACATGGAAACAGAGCTGGAGAAAGAAAGAGAATTGATACAGGTAAATGACTCGAACTGAATCATCATCATCTTTGTCATCATCATTGTCATCATCATTGTCATCATCATCATCATTGTCATTATCATCATCATCATTATTATCATCATCATCAGAGCAGGACGGTTCAACAATGCTAACATGTAACTCGTGTGACGCTATGAAAGTTGTCGACCGATAGCGTGTTCACATTGAGAATTAGCTTCAGTGCTCTATACTCTCTACTTCCCCAGACCGTCTCAAACCTTAATTGTCCAACTTTTAAATCCATACTGACATCAGCCTATCCACATATGAGGACTACGTCCTTCTACTGTATTTCAAACGCTGTTGTCACTCAGTTTCACGCATGCACGATTGGCTTTTCTTCACTTTTTCTCATTTATGAACATATAAGAACAAAACAAGAATGTAGACCGTAGAAGAATGTATACCGTGGAAAGTCAAAATTTGTGACATGTCTTCTTTTTCTTCTTGGGTGTTTTGGATGTTTGAGTAAGGTATGTATTGGTTGTTCCTTAGGACGTGCATTGTAATGTTTAATAATCTAAAACACAAATCATCGTCGTCTTTAATGAAATAATGTAGGGTACTTGGTTCAATTATGCATGTGGTACTCAAAGAATATAAAAATCATCAAGTATATCAGGAAGTTTCGTACCCAAGCAGTGTACCTAATCTACCCATTTACAGTATGATAATATACCTTACCTAAAATATGAACTGTATATATTTATTTTCTCTTGTTTGTATGACTCTCGTGTTTTTTTTTTGTGTGTGTGTGTCTGTGCGTTCGTGCATTTGTGTATATGTAATTCGTCAAACAGTATTTCGTCACTCTTGTTTTCTATCGTTTTACGTAGAGGAAATCGGCAAGCGATAGAGAGAGATCGCGCATGCGTGACATGAACGACGCATTCGAAAAGCTTCGGGGGAAATTAGCGCATCGAAAACAGCCCGGCAAAAAGATGTCCAAGATACAAGCATTACGTCACGCAATTGAATACATCAGCGATTTGGAAGATACGTTGAATATGACCGCCAGACACACAGCGGGTCCCGCCGGGGCTTACTACCACTGGGCAAGGACAAGGGGTTTCGTCTACGCTCGACAAAAGGTGAATTAGGTGAAAGTATAACATTTGAATTGTTCCTTGGGCATTTTTTGGTAATGATGATAGTGATTTTTATGTTTCTCCATCTGAATAACAACTGTGATTACATACAGGGGTGGATCCAGGATTTTTATCCGGGGGGGGGGGTCGGATTGCTAGATTTACGCATTGTAAGAAAGTGCCTTCCATTTAAAGATTTTACATAAAAAAATAATGCTGTCAATATCAAGGTGTACTAGTCTCTCCATACCAAAGCCATGACGAGAAGAGAAACAGTGACATGTATGCGATGTGATATTAAAAAGCGAAATTAATCAATTTTAAAAATTTTATGGAGCACATGCACCCACCACCGAACCCCCCTCCCTAGATGTATATATGCGTCACTATTACATTTATGTTTTTATGTGGTGCGTTCGGATCAATCGCAGTTGGATACTGGGCTTTGTTGGTGCGGTTGCCAAACTCTGAGTGCAATTGAAACATTGTTTGATTCTCTTACCAGCGTTTGTAATATCGCTCTTTTGGAGTGAATTTTCACTCCACTCCGGGTGAAATTCTGTCTTATTAAGAGTGGTCCCTCTGTACACTCTTTTTTGAGTGAATTTCACTCTTTTGTAATTAATTTGGATGATGCATTAACATATCATTTTTATCAGTTTATGAAATGTACATTGATGGAATGTATAGAAAGACGGTATCATTTCAATCAACAAAGAGATATTTTTAATGTTTTTTTTACATTACTCATTTCTAATTTATTAATTTGTATAAAAATTGTCATTTTTTATAATTTTAAAGATTTTTCTTTTGCTTTAGTGTCAGTGACTTTATCCTTTGTATTTGGCATTTATGTTAATCAACCCAAGTGATTAATTGTTTTATTTTTTCTCATTTCTCGTCTCAGGCACAAGCAGACAGTTTTAACAGCTCGATTCCTGGAACATTTGATATGAATTTCACGCCTGCGCACCAGGCTCAGCAATTCGTCACTCCAGATTCGTTTGCGGCAACTCAGTCGCCTGAGCTGATGGCGAACTTGCAGACTCAAACTACGACGCCCTCATCATTTCCTCAGTCCTACCAATGAGACAGTGCCAGGTCAGATGACGAGGCAGTAAGAGATCTATATACATCGAACAAATTCCACCGAGACTTTTCTTTGTTTCGAACTTGTCTATTCAAGGGTACATAGTTTAATATCTGGTGAGATTAATCCTAACAGTACCGTACCATATAATCAAGGAAAATGTATGCTGTTGACTTGTTGGAAAAAAAAAAGATTCAGGGGAAACTTTCTCTTCTTTGGACTGCCTTGATGTTTGATCATCTTATTTCTGTCCAAGAATCTCATGTTGATTCCAGAGAAATGTTTTTCATTAAGCACTAAACTGTATATAACAAATTACGTTTCAAGAATATCAAGAAATAATTGTCTTTTGGCTATCATATATTGCCACGTTTTAGATGAAGCTCGGAATGCCGTCGGTTTTAAAATGTTGCAGTTCCTGTAGCATCCACTCGTAAATTGAGTGGGGTCTGCTCGATGGAGACCCCTACCTTATCCCCCACGCAAGTACGCACAGACACCCCCCCCCCCCCGTCAAAAAGGTAAGCAAATTCTAGACGAACTTATAAGAATTTTACGTATAAGATTAATGTCAACATATGCCACCTCTCCCTTTCCCGCAATACAACCGAATCCAATATAATTGTATTTGGCCTCTACATTGAAGGGATCTATGTGACAATGTGTAATCCTTTTAGCTTTTTCAACATGAGAGTTGACTTTTATAGAAATCATGGTATTCTTGGAGCTGAAGGGTTTGACAATAAGTTGACCTAATGATTGTCAGTCATACACTCTGCGATATGCTATGTTAATATCCTTATCATCGATAGTTTTGTATTGTATGTAAATAATTCTGTGTCCCTTTTTCTCCTTCTGCTGAAAATGAAGACTTTTTATTTACCACCTCACAAACTCGAAAATATATTCATCTCATAACTACCATATTTATTTATGTGTATTGATTGTACTAAATTCCATTCAGAATTTACGAAGCGACTAAGGAAAGGAAAAATGGACAAAAATGACGTGCAAAAATTATGTGGTCCCACGCTATAGGTAGAAAAGTGAAAAAGAAAAAGAAAAAATAACTACTGTCACATAAGGACATGAAACTGCAAAAGTACTTATGTGATAGTGTCATCATCGCGACATAACGATCAAGAATATTTAACTGTCGAATAATGACCGCCGAAATGGACATAATTCAAAACGTGTGGCACATAACATTGTCACGTATGACTTCCTATCTCGTTATGTGACAGTACGCACTGTCATCGAAGGAGTTCCTTGTTACTGTATAAGGCTACAAACTGCAATATCTACGGCAGTTACTATTGCAGTAACTACCATTTTTGTCTGTTTGGGCTTTCCAGAAATCACGTCTTCAAAAGGAGGCCGAATGCTTGCCTAAAACTATTTATATTTATTTCGTTTGTGTATGGTTTGAGATTAAATATCGTATGTAACTTATTGACCTGTAATGATTTCACGAAGTCCCATCACAGTGGTAGTTAACCTTTAATCACAACGAAGTTTAAATTATTGTTATCTGTCCTTCCGTGTTATCATTTGTGTTGGAGAATCATTGAGACATGGACGAAAGACTGGAGAGTTTCAAAAATGATATGACCGCATTGGAAGGCTTTGGCACTGGTGTGGAGGTAGGTTGGGGGTATAGATGAAGGTGAGGTACAGGTGAAGGGTTTGGTAAGATCACTTTCCTTAAGAGTCTCTTTTAATATGAGATTGTTTATAAAAGGTCATTTTGATTACAGTCAATCCTATTCATCTTTAAAATTGTTGACTTCAATTACAAACCTCGTAGTTTGGAAATTTGCGGTCACACAACTTCCCTCAAATTTACTGCTGATCTATCGTGGCAAATGTGAATTACGGGTGGGGATGGGCTAATGGGTACAGCAGTGATGATTATAGAATGAAATCAAACCATGAATGCCGACGAAATAGCAAGAGGAAAATATGGTTACTGCTGTGAGCACAACAACGCAGTGCGATTACATATTGTATATATCAACAATTTTTATGCATAGCTCAATTTCAGGCACCTGAAACATGTAGTTTTTGCATTTTGTTGCTTTCGTTTGTTGCATATTTTTAGCAATTACCGTAAGTTGCCGGTCACTTCACAAAGGGGCAAGCAAATGTGAACAGTTTAATGAGCAGATTATTGTTTTTATTATTATTTTCATTTTGATTAATTCTATCTGAAGAAAGTGATACAATATGTTTGTAATCTAGGCCTATGCCATATATATGCCGTAAATTGTTGTAGTTAAAATAATCTATCCTACATATTGTAGCCTAGTCTATGCAACATATTAATATATGGGCATACATAGATATATTTCCTAGACAAATTTGATGAGATTTTTTAATTTAGCGAAATATGGAAAGAAAAACGCATACGTTGACTAACTTGACCGGTAATATATGCATCACTTTTATCCACTGCATAATAATTAAGAATCAGATATGTAAGGACGTGATGTCCATGTGTGTGAATTTTCCATGCAATCGTTACACTCCTTGAATTTTCTCTGCATTGCACAAATACATGTATCGAGGAAAGGAATCAACGAATTCTGCACGTTTTACATATGTGATGGTGATGACGTCACAATTCTGCTTATCTATTTTTTTGTCTTTCTCTGCTGGGGGTCGCTCGAGACATGCTAGCATCTAAAACTTGGAGAGCCTTTCTATGAGACACGAGCCCAATGGGGTTTAAAGTGACCAACTCATAGCAGAGATTAATCATTCTTACACGCCCTGTAAAACGTCTTAAACAAATCTGGTTTCCACGGAATTTTCACAAATTTTAAATTATTTAACTCTCAAAAGTTTTTCCTAGTATAATTTGTGTATATTTTGTCTGTTTTTTTTATGTGAAAACGATCGTTAATTGACCAACGCATCATGTTGCCAATAGGCCACAAGTGCGATTGCAAAAAGAGCTTTCGTCCGCCTCATTTGAGAACAGTAACAAAATATCAAGTAGCAGCAATACTAATATTATAATATAATACTGCAGTATTCACACATGACACTGAACAAACTATGATGCACACACGTTCATGCTGAACTTTTAAAGTAACTTTTCCAAGCGCCATCTTTTTGTAAAGCGAAACAATGACAGCCGCTAAGTTAAAAGACATAATAATTTAAAAATGCGGGAAAATTCGAGGTAATACAGATTTGTCATCACATGCTATTTCACAGAGAGCATATAAGAATCTTAGTCTCTACTATGAGGTCACACCAAATCCTAGTATATGCGTCTTCTTTAAGAAGTGTAAGTTTGATGTCGATAACTTAACACCTTTCTCAACCCAGAATCTCAAAGCAAAAAGTCCAACTATATCACAAATTGATTATTAAAACATGAGAAGGTTTTGTGAACATTGACATCGAATATAGTTTAAGAAATTTTCATCAATATCATTTGTCAAGCAATATATAGTGATACTCAAGCGTTAGCGGGGGTTGTATGGTCCTAAGTCAGAGTAATTACTTTGATAGACCGAATAGGGGCAAGCACAATTTTTTTAACTATACCCTTGATCTTAACCAGATCATTTTTCTTAATGATATCAATGTGAATTATCCAAAAATCACTTCTTTTCGATTTTGTCTCCGTTGATGCGACCTACTTTCTCATCGTTTCCTTCAAAACAAGGTTGAAATTTTCATCGAAAACATCAAGAAATGTTGCAAATTCATAGAAAAAAAAATACAAAATGCCTTAAGCCGTAAGACCTTGACGGAGAAACGCGATGACTTTCGAACAAAAAATGCAATGCCAATGCAACCGTTTGTTTGCTTCATCAACAATTGCGTAGAAATCAAACTTTTGCAACCGCAGTTGCAAAACGTGTAGCCTATAGATTAATCTAAATGCAGATGTACACGCTGTGCACATATAAGTTGGTATTCTATCGTATACCCCTCGGACGGACTATCAGGCTGGGCCAAAAGAAAGGGAAAGAAAAAGAAAGGCAAAATGTAAGATGTAGATGGAAGCTAACCAAGGCAATGCACTCTTACTTTTATGGCTAGGGTAAAAAAGAACCAACGTGTCAAATACTTTTGATACTCCTCTATCTGAGGCAGTCGCCACATAGTCAAAGGTTAGGTAGCAAATCAAGTGAACGGTTTGGAATACCGTGATGATTCTTTCGGGGGGGGGGGGGATGGGGGAATGTCAGTGGGGATAAAACAAAAACGACTTCCTGACCTAATTGAATATGTATCGGTAAAGATTATAGGGATCTTGTCGACCATAGTTATAGCTCTGTGTGTGACGTCATTCATTATTCATAAACAAAAACGATAGGGATACATAACGTAGTTATTGACATTCATCATATACAATTTACAACAGAAAAGAAAATCAACACATGACGTCATGCATCAGTAAACCAGGTTGTACTTATAGAAACCTATAGAACATGAATGGTGTTAACGTGATAACTGATGACCTTGATTAAAGGGAAAATATCTGTCTACAGGATCGATATAAGGGAATTTCGTGGAGTAAGGTTTGCTTAGTCTATACTAAGTGAACAGCAGCGAAACGGTCCAATCATGTATGTGGCATTTCAATTGGCTATATTTGCTTGTTAATTGCTTTTTAGCCTGTGCAAGAACAGGGTCAGTTTAAGTTTCAGGTATAAATAATTTCGACCTTTAAAGGACTTTTAAGGGACAGTATATTTTGCCAAACCTTTTGGTGGGTCCATGGTCCCTGTTTCCCACCCCCACCCACCATGAATCTTCCAGTGTGTAAGGAGGGCAATGCCGTTGAAGAAGTATCTCAGCCCCAACACCCTTAAAATATCTGTCAAAATTGCCATTTCACCTTTAGCCTTCATTAATACGTTAGGGGCCGTATTGGTACTCTTTAACATCGGAAAGACGAAACCGTAAAATGATAAATGAAAAATTAAGAACAAACAATGGCCATTTTTCATGTCTTATTTTGAGGGGCTTCCTAATTGACATAATTACGTCCTTTCTGTCAGAATTTTTCTCAAGTGTTCTTGAACGCAGAATGTACATGGAAGAAAAGTCAATGAAGTTTATGTTGTATAGCGCCATCATTTGGCATTGTGGCAGCGGTTGGACGAAGACGTTACTATCAACGTAAACGGTAATCTTAAGTGTTTTCCAGGAAATTTCTGAATATTCTTAAAATTTGACAATATCAATATGGATTGTGCAGTATATTAGAAGCATGGAGCTTTTGTTTCATAAGATTAATCTTAATGGGGATGATTGTTCCATCATCGACTAGTTATTACACTTGTATATGGCCCTCAACAAATTACACATTGATTTCATGATAGTTAAGTGTTGTGATCAATAAATAAAAGCTACAGATAACTGGGGCAAAAGGCCGTGTCCAAAATGTGAAGAAAAAGAAATAATAACAAAGGGGAGCAATCTGTTCCATTACCCTGCAAGACAAGAATTCACTTCAGAAATGACGTGCTTCCAGCAGGGATCTTATGACATCACAAGAGACTAGGGCGGGGGGGGGGGGGGCGTCGCCAACGCCGAACACCCCTCAAATTTTCGAATTTGCGATTTTCCAAAATTGTATTTTTCTCCCACAGTACAAAAAAGACACTTTCACAGGTAATAACAGGAGTCTAGTTCAGGGGATATTTCCATTACTCCCGTCGAGCACTGATGAATCCTTCAGTAAATCTCTAGCCATACGGTATCGCAGGAAATTTCGACAATATATTTGGCTATGGTATATTTCCCTGAAAAAAAAACAAAAAACGCAGCCTAGAATGTGAATGAAGTAGGATGATTTCATTTCCCCCATGCAGTCCCCATTTCATAAGACTCTGGTGCCGTCATTGGTATCTTGGCCTTAAGGGCCTTAAGTCACATTCTCTGCTTCGTCCCTCCACCCCCATATCAGCCTTCTCTTATGGACAAGAGAGAGTAGGTGCATCGTTTCACCATTCATGAAATCATTTTCTTCTTTTGTTTAGTTGCTAATGTGGAAATAAAAGCGAATTGTAAGTATGATGATCAAAACCAAGAGTTGACAATGATAAGTGACAATCGACGAATCGGTGGGACAAATATATGATTTCAGACAATTCGAAGAATATGAATTAAGTTGTACTTTTAGAACAAAATTAAGTTAGTAATCGTACACTTTTGTTGCATCTAATCGCACCAAGCTGCCTGCAGACTGGGATGGGGAGTCTGACCCAAGCAACTTTTTAGGGGGGTTCCCGAGAGTGGAAAGAGAGGCAACCTCCGGTGATCTAGGGAGTGTGTTTTACCCAATTTTCTCAAGATTTTATAGGCTTCGCTCCAACTGATGGTGGCGCTCCACTTAGATCTTCCCACAATTCTAGTTGGTATGTGAGCGATGATGGGCACTACTACAAGTCGAGGTGCTTCCCCACGGGAGTACCCCTCCCCTCAAAACAGAGGCGGTGGAAAAGTAAGGGGTAGACCTTCAGGGCTAAGCCCCAATGAAAAAGTGGGAGCTTAAGTTATGCTTCAACGGTAAATGAAAAGAGAATGCATAAGTTATTAGAATTCTCGTGTAATTATTTATTTACCCATCTGATACGTATTGCTGATGACACTAAACAATATTCTGAGGTCTCCTCCGAAGGTGATTCAAAAAGTTTTCAGAATGATTTAGACAGGGTTATCGCTTGGTCTCAGATGTGGCAAATGCTGTTTAATATTGATAAATGCAAGGTAATGTATATTGGCAATAATAATAATCCTAGGTACTCAAACACTTTGAATCATGGACAGTCACTGCAAGAAGTTTCTGTTGAAAGGGACTTATGTGTTCACATAGATTCTTCTTTACAGCCTAGGCAGTCGGTGTTGAAGCAACAAAAAGAGCGAATAGGATTTTATGTATGATTAAGAGAATTTTTTTCTTAAGCAAGACGTTGTTCTTAGGCTCTATAAGCAGTTAGTTAGGCCTTATTTAGAGTACGCTGTTCAAGCTTGGAACCCACATTTTTCTAAAGATAAGGATTTACTAGAGTAAGTCCAGCGCAGGGCTACTAGGTTGATAGGGTGTTCCCAATAACAGCAGGTTACGTCTCTTAAATATCTCTCCACTTGAGCTGAGAAGATTACGTGGAGATTTGATACAATTCTGCAAGATTGCTCATGAGGTTTTGATAACTTATTTGATTTTTTCAAGTTTGCAACTAGTAAAATTACAAGAGGTCATTGTCTTAAACTCTAGAGGGTTCAAAGTAGGATCAATACTTACACGATTATTACCTCTTTTCTCAGAGGGTGAATGAGTGGAATGGGTTGCCTGAGGATGTAGCTATGGCAAGAAGTGTTAATGGGCCTAAGAATTAATGCACTGGACAAGTACTTTAAGCTTTGTGACCGGGTTTGATTTTTGTACCTTTTCTCGGCTAGGGTGTTTTCCCAGGTTCCTCGATGGGGACTTAACTGTCCATTGTGATCCTTTTTTATACTAAACTAAACTATCATTTGTCACATATTGATTTTTTTAAAATTTATTTATTGAGAAATTGGAGAGATGAGATCCCAAATTTATGTCAAAGCTGGTTACGTGCAGCTTAGAATATGAAAAAGGGCCGTTTTGGGCCATCTGGGGAGCCCCAAAATGTTCTTGTACGCTCGACGCCAACCGATGTAGCGCTCGGTTTTCCCCCTGTGCTCAGTGGCGGCGATACGGGGGGGGGGGGCATGAGAGGGCATTTGCCCCTCCAGATTGTTTCCTTGCCCCCCAGTTGCCCCCCCCCCCCGTTGCTCTCACCCTTCCCAATCAGATCTTGTACTCATCCAAAATTAATTTAGTCACAAAACTATGTATTGGCATTGAACTGAATAAGAACAGCTTCCAGGGAACCATGATTGATAAATTTATGTTACACAGGCTGTCAGTTTTCATATCATGCCCGTAGCCACTTCAACAGTAGGCCAGCCTAGTCAGACCAATTTCTCTGGAATGTTTACCGTCCAGCATAAGTGAAGGGAGGGTAGGTGGTTGTTTTCCTAAATATAGGAATGTCGTTGTTTTCCTAAATATAGGAATGGAATGGAAGTGTATGTAGCCTATGTGGGTGTGGGTGCGCGGGTGCGTGGGTACTCGGTGGTACCGCGTAAATGTGAAATGGTACTCCCAAAGAAAAAAGTTGGGAACCTTGGAGTACGGTCAACCGAAAAAATAAATAATATAAAAATAAATAATATACCTCTCTTGGGCTTAATTTTCCACCCAGAGATATGCTAAAACCTCAGAGCTTCCGGGGCTTCGCCCCCTGGACCCCCACCGGGGCTTTGCCCCGTGGACCCCACCCTCAAGGTCTCGCGCTTCGCGCTCGAAAAATCTTTGCCCCCCAACATTTTCCTCTGCCCTCAGTTTGCCCCCCAAGTCTGACATTCTGGCGCCGCCACTGCCTGTACTGCATTTTGCTGATCATATATGGCATATTTCAGTTTCAGTAATATCACCTATAAGATACTCGATCAATTACAAATCTTCCTTAAAACAGCTGATTGGTGCTGGCTAAAATTTGCACTGCTAGTTTCTCCTTCCCTGCAAGTTCCGACTTCGGCCCGATCGACTCTTTAGGCCCTAGATATTTTTCCACGATTATAACCTTCCTTATGTGATGTTTTAGTCTCGATATACAGGGAGAGATAGAGGATTTCCACATGCTTTGATTCTCGAATTTCGAGTTTCAAATTAATATGTTGTAAAAACTTCTGACCATCGCATATGTAGTCGTAACAACTCTCGACTTCAGAAGAAAGGTGGGTGACGGGGTCCAAATAGGCGTTGCTACATGTCCATAAATAAAGTCACCTTAGCAACAAAAAGGTCATTCCCATGTTGCATCGGTGTTGCCTGTTGGGTCTGCCCTTTGTCATCATTTCAGGTACACACAATATATATACGACGAACAGTCATCTCCAATGCCATTTTACACTACATACGTACACGTACTCGAACGATATATTGTATCATCATGCACCCCATTGGCATATGTGAATTACGTTGATATTCAGAGTAATGGCGCAACGTAAAATTCCTAACAGGACTAACAGCTATGCGAACCTCTAAAGGATTTTCGTCATTTTGAACTTCATCAGTACGACTGAGTTAAACATTTAATTCATTTGAACAATGTCTGGATCAGCAACTGGGAAAAGTGAATTTATTGTCGGAGGAAAATACCGACTCGTAAGGAAAATTGGTAGCGGAAGTTTTGGAGATATATACCTTGGAATAAATACGCAAAATGGTGAAGTAAGTGTGCAGAACATGTATGATAGTATATAACGCTAGGGTGGGCGCTGAAACAAACATTGGGCAGTGATCCATACGTGTTGTCATAAACACGTTGGAAGTGTCTGTATCGTGTTTTCTGCCCCCTATTGGCCCGTATTAGAAGAACTATTGTTCAACTATCAGGCCTTGTACCCCATGTGCTAAGATGAACACTCCATCATGGTCTTACTCTGTTTCAGAAACCTAGGCTGTAGTACTGGTACTACAGTACTGTGTATGTCTAGAAAGAAGCCAAACCTAACATGTTAGCTCAAGTTAGGCCCTACCATGCCAAACTAAAGTTGCTATGCCCTGGGCCAAATTCCTACTATGCTAATTAAATGAACTTAAGTCCAAGTTTTGTAACTTAAGTCTAACTTTTACGGTCTAACGTTAGCTCAGGCCTAGCCTAACTGTGAGGTCACCATGCATCGCAAATTTGCAGGAACTTGGTTTCATCCCAGATTAGGATATTTGCAAACTGAGCACTTGTTCAGTTTTTAATAGTTCAAGAGTGTCCGGATAATCATCTTTTCTTTAAGGAATTTGTGAGGGGAGAGAATTTTGGTCACATCAGAAATCTACTGTATCATCTGATCTGTAGGCCTAACAGTAACACAGTGAAATGTTCATAGATTGTGTAAATGATTCATACTCTGAAAGATTTTGATAAAATTGCGCTGAGGTTGTGTGGATGGTCATTTCTTTTTTACTTTATTTGCATGGATAGTTCATATTCTTATTTCTGCGTGTGGAATTTCTCTGAGTGAAAGTAGCAAACTTTCCTAACTGGATTTCCATCATATGACACTGTGACAGTGTCCACATGCCTGTTCACATCTTTTATAACATGTGCCCAGTGAGAAATTTTCTTAAGTCCACCGAACCTCCAAGATGGTGTGGACCCATAGTGGCAGTCATGGTGAAAAAACAAACCCTTAACCTGAACACCGATCCTCTAACCGAGGGTGAAAAATAATGCAACCCAAAATGTGCCTCCAAGTCTACTGAGCCTATAGTCTGAGGTAGCTAGAGGAGCAGGTTCAGTCATAGTGTGACTGTGACTGCGTTTCCAGAATGAAGTGAGGTTTCATACTGGCTCTGTAAATTTCCATGGAAGGTGATCAAACTGGTCAAACCGTTTGACTGCAAAGTGTTAGTCGCAGTGAGATCTCAAATAGGCAGCCTATTCTATAGCTGTGCTGTATCTAAGGATGGTTAGCAAAGTTTTATTTTAGGTCTTAAGAGAATTGACCAATGATCGATATTGAGAAAAAAGAACATTACTGTAGGCCCAGCAACTAGCAGGCTGAGATTGATCACTGAATACAAGTAAAGTGCATTGTGTTGACTTTGTGATAACCTACATTGGCAAATGGGGAAGTGATGAATGTGTAAGTTGGTCAAATTGGCCCAGTCCGTTGATTTTTTAAGTTGTGAGTGTTAAAGTTCATACTGGCAGCAATGTTTGTACAGACTACCCAACCACGGCTGGTGTGGGGGACATCAGCATAAAAATATGGCCGTAGTCACAGTCTGTATGCACAGTCATTATTCATGACAAAGTACATTGTGTATTGAGCCTGCTTCTTCGAAAATTTGCCAAGGATGTCCACTGAGCCTCAGGTGGAGGTGCAGTCGTAGCCAATGAACAAAAACATCTCAGAAAATTTGTCCACTGAGATGTCGTTGTGGGCTAGGGGCCCGGTCACGTCTGCCGTCTGCATACACACAAGACTGTAGTCTTAGTGTGACTGTGCTTCTGGAATTCAGAGAGGTTTCCAGCTGGCTCTCTGAAGTGGAAAGTGATCCAACTTTGAACTGATTGTGACTACCCCCCCCCCCCGAGGGATAATGAGGTCTCTAATTCGTATGGTATTTTATAGTTTTGTAGCATGATGATCTGCTGGGCTTAAGGTGACAAGTGATGTTTATATTTAATGAACTTGGTGCCTAATCACAAAATGCATTATTTGTAACTTCTATGGATTTGGTAGAGCATTATTTTACATGTCATTTTTCATGTAAATTATGGTCAAGATTAATTTGTGAAAACAGTCATTTGTTTGAACTTGAATATGGATGTTTGCAAAAAAGGAGATATGAACATGAAAAACAATTAAAATGAAAAAATGAAACAGGATGTTTGCTGGTACTAATCACAAATCTAGGCCAAACTTGTTTTAGCAATGCTGTAATCTTTGGACCATGTTAAACTGGTCTCTACTGTTGACTGATATGTCTACTGTATAATAATCATTTTTGTTTTATGTTTTCTATTTGCAGGAGGTAGCAGTCAAATTAGAATCTTTAAAAGCAAAACATCCACAATTACTCTATGAGAGCAAACTGTACAGAATATTACAAGGTGGCACAGGAATACCACACATAAAGTAAGTAAACAGTGAGAAGAGATGAGAGAGCCTACTGTACATGTTAAGAGGGATGATTTTATTGTCATGCCTTAGGTAGAGAGTGACTACTGTAGGCACCCTATGTTTAGTAAAATTGCAAGCCTGCCTTACTAGTAGTGTCCACTAAGTTAAAAATAACTGTTTCAATTTCAGCAAATAGAAGCATGGCACAGAAATCGTGACCATCGGAAAGACAAGATTTTCTTGTTATTCTCTGAAAGTGCTCACAGCTCAGTCTATTGAAATTCTTATCTACCTGCAAGTTACTTCTGTATGGCTTACACTTAAGGAGCAGTGATAGTCATTACAACATTTCACGTTTTTGACATTGTTGAAACTACTATCTATTAATAATGCTAAGCAAATTAAATAAAGATTAATTCATTTGAAAGCAATTTCTTCAGCATAGCTGTTTCAAATCTATAGATCTCTATGATTTTAAGAGATATATTCTCAAGTGAAATCTGTGCATCATTTGAAAAACATTTGACTGAGCTTTGTTCATGAGCATGTAATGCCTCTATTTGTTTACAGTAGGTGTCATTTCAAGTTGCTTCATGTTTAATCACTAAAATTAGTCAAATGTTGAGACTTTAGAGGTACAGTATGCAGAGCACATCATTAATGCAAAGTAATCGTACAGAAGGGTACTGTACCTCCATCAACATGGAGATTCAGTGTTTAGTTCCTTGAAATTATTTTAGTATCAGGGTTTATATGTACTGGAATTATGATTTCCACAAAGAGCTGGGAAATTATTCCTCTGTTCACCTTCTTACAGTATTTAGTTGTACTGTATTCTTGTGATACTGCAATGTTTGCATTTTGGGTGTGCCTTTTTAATCAGAATGATTTTCTGTTGAAAGAAAATGGTAACTTAAAGTGGAGAACCTTTTTTTTTCACTCTCTTTTAAAGTTGTAAAGTGAAAGTTTGTCTTAGTTATGAATGCTTTATTACCTGTTTGGCAAATGAATGCAAGTATGGCTAACTTACCTGTAATATTTAAGCACATTTGCTTTCATTCTTTGTGAGAGAATTTCCCATCTGTTCTCCTCTCAGCCATGGATGTGATCACTGCCAGGGAGAAGTGAGATTGCTCAAGATATTTTTAAATATTGTCATATTCATGATGAACAACAAAGTCACTTACTCAGTGTCTATTTACACTGTATTGCCACCCAGGAAACAGTTGTACAGTACACTGTAAGTCTATAGCAGTGCAGTGAATTATGCAAGGTGAACGTTCCCCAGTAATGTGTACATAGTTGATACTGCAGTCTTGTTTACAACTCATTTAGGAATGCTCTTGTGTGAAGTGTAGGTGCTTCTGTGAAGCCTAGATGACTTCGTGGTTTTGTTTTGTGTTTGAAAAAGTTTCAATGCATTGTTTCACTTCCAGGTGGTATGGTAATGAAAATGACTACAGTGTACTAGTCATGGACCTTCTAGGGCCAAGCCTGGAAGATTTATTCAACTTTTGCAGTCGGCGGTTCTCTGCTAAAACGGTGCTCATGTTGGCTGATCAGGTGCGTATCTGTGTTGAGGTGTTATTCTCCACTGGAGCAAATTTTTCTCAACATAATTTGTCGTTCCCCTGGAACTATTCTTTGAAAGTATATAGCCTCTGCTTTTGTGCCAATATTTGTGTTGTTTTGTTTGACCTTTGGTTTTCTGGAAAAGGAAATCAATAATTAAACCGAAAGTAAACACATACAGCACTCAAGATTTTAACCATGGTGGGCATATGTGCCCTGGAACACATGAGAAGGTTGAAATTTCTGATTATTTCTATATCCTCTACAAGTATGTTTCACATATAAGGAAGCAAGGATATCCTGTTACAAGTCAAAAATTTCATGTGTTCCCTGTTTTCACCTTGATTGTGGTTTACAGTTAAAGAGGTAGTATGGGTTTCACAATATTTTGAAAAACTAGCCTGCTGCGAGTAGGAAGAGTGGTTTAAATGATACCTGGGATTACCTTATTGATTTTTCTCTGAAAATTGCAAAACTCTCTCAAAATATCCAGTTATTTGAAAACAGTCAAGGTTTTGACTTCAAACCATGCAATTACAAGGTGCAAAGTTTTGCGAAAAAATAAAAGGGAGGAGGGAAAGCAATTTCTTCACAAAATGCACTGCACCCTAACCACTTTGTAGCTAATGACTGCTAACATGTATCAAAAGATTGAGCTGTATATCTCCGGTTACATTGTAGTAATGAAAACATTTGTAAAAGTAAAACTACTGTAATTAGTTTTGTCAAATGACTTTATCATCTTTGAATCAATCTAGTTTGAGAGTAACCATAGAAGATGCAGTGCTGTAAAAAAGAAAGGTAAAGATCCCTTGAGTGCCAATATTTCTTTCCAAATACACAAATTTCCGGGGGAAAGAGCCTCCTTGCTTCCCAACTTTTTCCACCCATGAGAAGAGTTAAGATCATGCCAGTATGCTACTGAGGTACCTTTTTTTTGAGTAGTTAAAACGGTACCCCTTTTTTTTTTGGGTAGTGCAACTACTAGTTTGGATTCATAAGTGGTAGAGGTAGCTTTTTTCATAGACCTGAAACATCAGTATTAGGGTCAAAATTGGATTGTTAATGACATTTTCATATACCTGTAAACATACTGTAATTCTAGAAGAAGTTACTGCTCTGTGTCATGATGGCAATCAGTTTGCTCACATCAGGCCCAGTGTTGGTTGATGCTAACTTTTTTATCATCAAGGAAATCTCTTGTAAGCCTAGTTTGGAAATTCCATGGTTTGCCACCAAGACCAGTAGGCCTTATGATTCATACACTGTTAGGACCACCAATTTTTGGCTCCAAAAGGAAGCACACTGAATTTCATTTTCAACTCTTTGAATTTGCATTTACAGTAGTTTCTGTTTCCAAGCAACAACACAATTTGCCATATTGGCAGGTCTGTGAAAGGGGTAAAATATCTAACATAATGGGGTTTCTCCAACTCACAGTACTGTAGCAGTCCACCTTGGTACTTCAGAACAGTGGAGTTAGTGATAAAAACCATTTCAGCATGGTGAAAGTTTGTTGATGTTGCTTTAAAACTTACTATAAATGCCCCATACAATGTTGCACAGGTCATGTTTTAAACTAACTTGCACTACCTACAGTACATTTGTGCATATAGAAGTGTCTCATGAAAACAAATAGTTCTAAAAGAAGGAACATTTACAATCATCAAAAATTTTAGAGTAGTGATATTCTAAGATGGTGAAGTACAGTATAGCAAATAGCCTAACCACCTCAGCAGTTGCATATATTTTATTACCAGTGAGAACTGCTGACTAGAGTAGTTGTAAATTTGGGAGGTCTGGTTGTTTGAAGAAACATTTAAATGATTTTTTTTTTTTGCTTTGTTTTTCAATCCTTGTGGCTGAAAGTGGTTAGATTCATGATTGTATTTCTCAACATGGTTTTTGTTGAGGGTTATGACTTGAAATGCCAGGCCTATGTGAATAACATTGCACAACAGTTTAACTCTCCTCGAACCGTCGAACACTAGTTGTACTAACCTTAGTCAGTGCTCTCACCATCATGGTGATACTCTGCTTGGTTTGATGTGTAGCACACTGGTGTCTGTCAGAGTACGGTTTTGATTTGTGGCTTTCTGGGCCAGCCGCCATTGTGAAAATGTCATGGAATTTCAGCCGTACAGTATGTGGGCTCAAGTTTTATTCACATTTTTTGGTACCTACAATTATCATTAGCTCTCAGATTGTAATATATGATAAAGTATATCTTCTTGTGAAAAAAATTGCGAAAGTAATGATTTATGATGTATCGCTCAACACTAGCTTGGCCTACAGTGAGCTTATAATATTTTCTAATTTGACATGGAACATAGGGAAGTAGTGATTACTGTGGCCCCAAAATGTTTGTGATGCTGTTTGGTAAATAATTGCAAATATACTGTAGTGAACATGAGTGAAAAATTCAGTAATGTCAGCCATGGCATATTTCTTCAATTAATACACTGCCTCTTGTAGTTTACTCAATGATGCATCTAGGGATGCCTCTAAAAACTCAAAAAAGGTTAAGTGCTGTACTGTGATTTCAAATTGTTGCTGTTCCTGGCAAAAGTGTTCAGGGGACAAGTGCAAGGTACAATTTGAAGGGATGTAAAGGCCATTTAAATATATTTAAGTTTAAACATTGCTGCAATGTGCTCTCGTCTCAAGTAACAATTAACCAAGGTATTAGAATATTACATTTTTGTTTAAATGAAAATGGTGATTTTACCCCCGTTCTTAGAAAACCTTCCCGTTTTGGAAGAGGGTTTATTTCCCCTTCCCTCTCCTTTCCTCCCTCTGGCATAATCCATGGCATCATGAAATTTTCCATCAGTGCTTTATGTTCAGTATACAATGTTGAGTACACAAACTTTTTTGTCCATTTAGACAAAAATGCTTGCATCTCCATAAGTGAAGGGCATGTAAGATATTTTTGGCAAAGTTTAAACAATTTTGCTACTGGTGGCACTGAAAGTGCTCATCTGATGAGTTTTGTGATGGCAAAAATGAAACCATTTCCCTTTTCATGTGTGGTACACTTACCATGAATTGCCAAGGTACAGTAAGAATTGCCACATTTAACTGCACTTTGTCGATTACCAACATGCTGTTGGGCCCTGCAGTTCCTTTATTTTGCTACATAGAGTTTCTTTATTCAGTTTTAATGACTATAGCTTTCCTTGTTTTTGTAGTGGTTCCCTAGGAGCCTTTACTAATATATTCCATACATTGTCTCTAAGAGCAGGTTTTTTTCCTCATTATCATTTAGACTTTTCAAACATCAAGCCATACCAACATTCCAACAGGGTTCATCTCCATCGCCTGGCAAATTTTATTCTTTATGGCTCTAAATGATCAAGTGAAAGTTGTCCACAAGTTTCTGAATTTGCAATTAGTTTGTATTGTTACAGCGGATCGACTAAAGTAACACTGAAATATGCACAGGTTAAAACAAATGGGAGATAATTCTCATTTTGGTTGACTGTTATTGGCTAATTGTGGCAAATTTAGTGACTGAAAATGAAGAACTGCACTTCAGAATTTCTGAAAAATACAGTACAGTACATGATAGTGTAAACAGTGCTTGGAATACCTCTATGATGTATACAGCATTTGAACATTGAGAATTGCTGCCATTCGTGTTTCCTTTTACTCACGGAAAGCGAAAATGAAAACATAGAGGCAAACAAGTTGGGAAGTTTGGCGAATCCTCAATTTCTGATATACCTTGATGTTTTGTACGTTCTTGTTCCTTGTTTGCTGTCATTAAGGGAAGTCTTGCACTGTGCTTTCAAGTGGCTTTTGTCACTAAGCTGAAGTGGTAGTGCAGCCTATCAGCTGTACAGACTGCAGTCACATAGATGCAGCCCAGTTACCATACAGTATTTGCAAGCAAGCATGAGTGACCGTGAAACTGGGGAAAGCTCTGTCTGGGTTCTTAACATGGAATGCAAAGACATATTGAACCATAGCAGTTTTGTAATCATACAGTCTTTGCATTGGAATTTTTATTTATGTACTTTTTGACAAGACTTAGTTGTAAATTTCCATGGATTTCCTACTGTATGAAAGCATTCTTGGCTAGTACTCTTAAGTCAGCAAATTGTTAAAATAGCACCAAGCATGTATGCTTGCAACTGCACTTATAGAGAACATGAGATAACATCAAGATTACACTCACAATCTCTGCAGGCTGCATAACATAGCTTTAATTATTATTTTAGCAAGGAATATATAGATTTACTTGTAAACTATAAGCTATGTAAACCATAAGAATAACAACCGTGGGCTGAAATTTTACATATTGTACAAACACAATTTGCTTTGCCAAAAAAACAATGTTTTAAGTCGTTGGAGGCATCTAGAGCCTAGTAGATGGGTGGAAATATTAAGGTAAGAACGTCCAAGAGTAACCTTATCAGTACTAGTCTAGTATTGCACAGATCTCACATTATCTTTGTTCTGACTGGTCCAGTACAGTTACTGTAAATATGCCACAGCAAACCATTTGGGATGTCCCATTTCTCATGGATAAAATTATTTTTTGCAGCACCCTGGGTCCCTGGCACAGCAGTATGTTAGGGTGTCATACTATGACCCTCTCACTGCAACCAGTCAAAAAACCTGACTTGTGATGTACAGTGTTGTATATATGCAAGCTCAATACAGTGAAAACATACACTCCATTGTTGCTCTTTTAATTACTTTGCTAGACAAAATAAATTGGGCTTCGGCTTCTCATGTTTAAGAAAAGACACAAGTTTGTAGTCATCAGCATCAGTATCATCAGCATGCATAGAACATCCTACCTAAACCTGCTCTCATTCAAGAAAGTTTTCGGAGATATTTCTTGATTTATTCCTCTGCTTAGACTTAAGCCGCAAGATGATCTTCAGGTTTTTTCTTGACTGCCAGTGAAAGTGTTGTGTATGATTGTCCCCATGTAATGTAAGATCACTGAACTAAAAGCATGAGCCTTTTATGATGCTTAATACTTGTTTACATTGTCAGAGAACTTAGGTATTCAGTATCAGTGATTTTTATGTGTGTTGTTTCTTGCACTTGAACTACTGTACTCCTTGCACGGAAATATTTGCTATTCACAAGAACAAGAGAAAGACCCATGTGTCCATTGAGGGACTATTAGCTTCATTCATCCCTTTTGATCTGTTTTGAGTGCTTCTAATCCGTGAGCCCGATTGCTCCTCCTTCAGATGTCATTTCAGCAAATGTTAGGTCAAGTTGGGTGTTGGCCAGAAAGGGATAAAAAAGGGAACACAGATAGCAAACACACACACCCATTTACTGTGTTTGTCTCCACACTATGTGTACAGCTTCCCACTGTGTTAATTCTATCTTCACCCTATGTACTGTTTGTTTTGTTCACATCCACCGACCTGTTGGCCATTATCTATTGTGTGACTTATCTCGGTTTCTGGCTTTGTACACAGTCATTGGGACGAAATCCTTCTTCAAGTGCAATGTTTACTTGGATGTGAGGATGACTAATCCTCTTTTCCCTGTCTGTGTTTGTGTGTGTGTGTATGGGTGCCATATTCTGTGCAATCCAGTAGAGTACAAGCCAAGTTTCCTTATATTGTTCAGCATTCACAACAACTGAACGTGTCCGTTAGTGGATCCAATTTTTGCTTTGTTTTCAACTTGATCCACTCATGTGTGCATATTTCGCAGAATTTTTTTTTTCCCCCTCCATTCAGAAAGTACTCTCGTATGTGAAGAGATGTTGCAACAATTATCAGTGCTTTTTAATGCATTGTTAAATTTATGAAGAAGTACTTCACTGTTATTTTGTCATTTTGTTACACCTACTAGATTTGAAAAGGAAGTGGTTTATGTTGTAATTGAATCAGATTTGATGTTTTCAAGGTTTTAAATGAGGACGCTAGTTGAATATTTTGCCTGACTATTGTAATTATGATGCAGGCTGCAGCTTTCTAATTGCACTAAATGTCCGTCACACCCCTCTTGTGTTATTGACATAAATTGACACACACCTTAAAACTTAACAATGATCTGTGCTCACAGCAACAAAAATTTTCCCCATGATATTTATGTGAGTACTGTCGATGTGTTGTGCAAAGACTGTCCATGCAATCAATACGTATTCGTCGTGAGTGTGTATTTTGTCTCGTGGATGTCTCATGTTGAATCACCTGTGCTGAGTTGTTTTTCATACAGCTCATCCTTACTGTCGATACTTGATCATTCATGCCACGTTACCGCGTGCATGCATGGCCATACGTGATTACTGTACACATTGTTAGGGAGGTGAGAGCAAAGAACAGACATTATACCGACCCCACTGTGAATTTGATAGCTACTTGGTAACACAAGTTGCATTTTCAGTGCAGTATTTTATCTAATGATTCAGTTATTCTTGAGGGACATGAAGTGCATTGTTGTTCCCAGTAATCAGGCACTTTAAAAGCAGAAAACACAACTTCAGTAATTGTTGTGCATGCTCTTGGAAGTCATTTTACCAAGCTGTCCATTTGTAGACTTACACTATAGCATATGTTTATGTTAAGCCAGCTTAGAGCATTGCTTCATTTGCTTGGTATAATACACTTCACTCAGTGAATAGCCATTTTGGGCAATGATTTTGCATCATTCTCTGACCATTTATACTAAAATAACCAGCAGCAGCATTTCTCAGGCCACATTCTTATCACTGTGCACTGGGTATGTCGGAAAAGTTGAACTTGTACGGTTGACGGTGTACTTCAACGTTAACTCTTTGCATGGGAAAGCTAGGAGTGTATAGTCTGATTACAGCATTAGGGATGTGTTTAGAAGTGAGAAAGGATATCCAACAGAAGAGACTTCCATATCAGCTTATTTCCACTTGAGTAACAACAAATGAACAATAGGAAGTTTAATAGAAGTAGGCCTTTGTAGTGAAGAATGCAAAGGAAGATCTAAAACCAATTGAAAAGAAAAAAAAAATAAAAACTAGAAACTATTGTGGTCTTCAGCACAGTAGACAAGAGTCTATTGATCTCTAGTTCCTTTTTAAAGTAGGTAAATATGTGTACTGTATACAGTAGTCACGAATTGTGATGAACATTGGCACATACTACAGTCATCATTCTAAAACATGTATGTCACACCATTTTCTTTGGTTTGTTTTAACCATGTCAACTTCATATTGGAAAGTACAGTACAAGCTCATTTTCCTTTTTTGTCCATTTGAAAACTAAGTCAAATTGTTGGTACAGTATATTCGAATAAACCATTGATACAAGTACAGTATCATGCAGTGCTGGTTATGGTAGAATTTCCCAAAGTTGTCCACTTTGCAATCATATGATCTTAGTCATTGTAAGATCAGATCATGAATATGCAACATGCACTTGCACAGATGTCGTAATGTAATCTGGTGAATTTTTCAAGTTCCACAAAACAGTTCAATTATACAAGCATTCCCCCCCACCATCCATGAGTCTGTCTTAGACATCAAACAGTCACTCTTTCTGCCTCTGACATATCTGAGTCATCCTTGCCTGTAGCCTGTACTACATGGTATCCAGTATAGTAGTGTATACCCACCACCCGGATTACTGCAAGGACTCTTGTTTCTATGGTAAAGGGTATGAGGTTGAAAGAATTTTACTAATTGTGCCCTTATATGAGCACTCTGATATTACAGATAACTCTCAAAGTACTACTTATCTTTTTTTGGGCTTTTTTTATTTGTGCTGGTTCGTGGTCACAACAGTAATCTCATGATAAAGGGCTGAAAAAGTATCACAGCCTTTACCCATTCTTGAAGTGATCCTATTGTAATGTCACTGATGAAGTTGCATTCAAGGCTTCAAAGAAAATCAAATTCAAAGTTTAAGAAAAGTTTTTCAGTCTTCTTTCATTGACTGCTATTCTGAAACAGATCTATACTGTACCTACATGTGAGCCACAGTGCAGTATTTTTTCTTTTTTTAATTGAAATAATGTTTATCTACATAGTGACTTGTACAATGTGTATGTGACGTACCGTAATTCAAGTGGTAGTAAAATTAAAGGTACCCATGTGCATGAGTGTTTTTATTTGCTTTTTAAACCTAACACATTGTTATGCAAATGTTGTCAGCTTCCATGGCCAGCTGTGTATGAACACTCATTGTTCAAATGTGGTCAGGGTTTAGAAAGTACATATATATTAAAAGTTTTGAATTTGCCAGATTCTGTTTATTGGGACTTAAGTTTAACTCATTGGGACTAAAGTTTAACTTTTTATTTGCCTACAGAATGATAATGATGCAATTATTCCAAATGTTTGAAAACTTCATAACACTGCCACATAATCAAAGGTTTCATTCTTAAAATTTTAATCTTTTGTCTTTGAATATCTTTGATTGGGCCTAGTGGTCAGTGTACCTTTCAGACCAATCTTAACATAGCTATAGTTTGGACTTACCTATATGTTAACTCATAAGCAAACACGCCTTATGTTGGTTTCTTCTGGCGAACATTAGTGTCGTGCCCATTGGAAATTATCTCGCACTTTGAAGTTACCAATTTTATCCCTTACCCACCCTGCAGTAGCACTGCTTTTGAGGCATACAGTAAATGCCTGTGTCATGCTTGTCCTCAGTTCTTTCTTTTTTTTTCCATCGGTAGCATATACTGTATTTTAACAATATGAAACGTTGTGGGACTTAGGTAGTGTCAAAGTTTGCATTGTGTAGTGTAAATGTTGGATAGTTCCTGGTGGATGACAATTTCTTTCCCATATCTCACATTGAAGACATTGCCAATCGTTAGAATTAACAGTTCATTGTGGTGACTGATCATGTGAGGCATAGTTTTCATTTACTTTAATATGTTTGAGAAGTTTGAGAACTATGCTGGGGGTGCGAACACTTCCCGCAAACTTGAAGATCTAACCTGTGAACTGCACTCCATCAAGGTACTGATTGTCATGACACTGGTAAGGTATAGAATGACAAGCTTCAGTCGCAATCATCCGCCTCTTCTTCTCCCAACAGATGATTGGCCGAATAGAATATGTCCACAAGAAGAATTTCATCCACAGAGATATTAAACCAGACAACTTCCTAATGGGTATTGGAAGACACTGCAACCAGGTAAAACATCCCACTCACTCTCAAAGAGCCATCATGTCCACTGAGCAGTACAAAGGCATCAGTTATGGCCTCAGCATCATGGGGCTGGTCCTGGAGGGTACCTGCTATATTTGTATCATTATGTTGATACCTCCTTCTCCCCATTTATTTCTCCTCCCTCCTTCCACGTATAAACTGAAAAAGAAAAAAACAGCGCGCAACAGGGGTAGTGTGTGGCTGCACGGTTACTATGTGACCTGTGTACTGTGTACAAATGGCTGTGGTTACTTGGCTCAGGTCCACCATACCTGTAACTAACTGAAGAATCTCACAAAATATCTTAAGGAAGTGAGGTAGTGTTGGAAAATTAATGGATTAGAACTGTGCAATGAAGTTAGATACAAAGAACCCAAATAATACTGAAGATTGTCGTGATCGGCCCATCTTTGAAAGCAATTTTGTTGCCCCTAGAATAGATGATGCAACTTACAGAAGTAAAAGTGAAATGAGGATGATGGAAAGTGAAGAGGGCGCAATGCTGGAAATAAATTTTGAAGCTGGTTGTGCTTAGTCAAGCAGTGTTTATGTTTCAGTAGACGGGGAGTACAGTAGAGTCATTCCTTAAGACCTCCTGCAGCAATGAAGACCCTCCCTGGGAATGCTTCTATGTATTGTATTTTTCTGCATTGATGTCTTTATGCCGCCTCTTTGTGCTTTTGTTTCAGCTGTTTTTGATTGACTTTGGCTTGGCAAAGAAATACAAAGACACAAGGTCCAAACAACACATACCTTACAGAGAAGACAAAAATCTCACAGGAACTGCCAGATATGCCAGTATTAACGCTCATCTTGGAATTGAACAAAGGTAAGACATAATCTTTGATGCTCCAAGATAGAACTGTTAACCTTTGAATGAACTCTGGTTCTATGTATACATTCACTTGTATGACCTCACAGTAAGACGACCTTACCCTTACAAACACATGTTTCATCTGATTCTCTGCTATTAGTTTAGTGCTACTCTTTTATTACCTCCACAAATCAACATCACATTGTCTATTTTCCCCATCACATGTGATGTAGTTTCCTGTTCAGACTTTAAAAGGATATTTCAGTGACAACTTGACAGGGATCATGAAGTGAATGACATTATTTTTTTCACTGCAAGTGATTCAAGTTCCGCTTAATAGCTCATTCATAACTCTGGATATTGTTGTTTTGAAAATATTATCTGGTTTAGAACAATTGCCAGTTGCCTCAAGGTTACAAAGAGTTATGTAATACCAGCAAGTTGCTTCAAAAGCCTTTGCCGTTCTTTGAAAATTAACTGTATATTTAACCTTGAAATTTGACAACAGTGAAAAGTTAGATTTGTAGATTGAGCTTAAAATCTTGCATAAATAAGGTCAAAACTCTAAAAATACCTATTGTGATGTTTGGCATTCAAGATCATAATTAGATACAAAGGATGTTTAATTACTAGGCCTGGTATGAAGTCACAAATTTGCCATCATGCCTTGTGTCACTGCAAAAGAAAATTTGTTTAAAAAGTGTAGTATTATGCTGGATGGCACTAGACACGGTGTTTAAAGGTTGCCAATATTCTTGGTAGATGAAAGTGCATTTGTTGTGTGGAGACAGATAAGTTGTTTGTAAATAACCAAGCCAGGTAAGTTATTGGCATTTTCACTGTCAGAGCATGAACACGCACCATGATCCTTTGGTGTAATGGTGAGAATGTACAAAGGATGCAAAGTTTTATGTATACACACAAGTGTGAAAAACAAGTTTAAAAGGAGACTGTTTTCCATTTGGCTAGTGTCTATACTCAGAGATACTCTTCACTAGGAGATGACAGATGTACATACGATCTCTGTTGCCAGTTTTGTCATTCTACCGTATCATTTCTCCAATGTCCTATCCCCCTTTTCTCTAACTACCTCAAATTCCTGCTAAACTGGAGAAAAGCTTCCTCTTTTTTCTCTCTGCCTCTATTTTGCTCTGGCTACTGTGCTTGATTTGTGCATTCATAGAGCAAGTATTATGAGTCATTGGGATAAATGCCCCTGGTGGTCTCTCAAGTGTAGGTGAGGAAGCAGTGATCAGAATTGGCTTTATGCTCTGATTTAATCTAATTGAAATGTAAAATAACCTTAAGCTTGGTTTTGCTTCAGTCACTGTTCGCTGCATCTTAGTTGTGATGCTCAACAAATCTTGAGAGCAATTCTCAGTAGAAATTAAACCTGAATGTATTAATGTATTAGCTGAAGAGAATCCATCTGAGGAATGGTCATTTACTGTAGCTCTACAGCTTTTACAAGTACAGTACTGTTCTTGCAAGAAATGAATCTTCACCTCCAGTGCAAATGTTATGATGTACCTTTGGACAGGATGGCACAGCAATATTTTGTTTCTCTATGTCACTGGTGTGTGATCAAGGTTTATCTTTAACCCTGGATGATACAATACTGATACCTCTCTTTCTGCATTCAATACTTTCAAAGATAGATCAGTTCAAGTTTAAGTAAACACTTGAAAAGAAATATGTAAATATAGCTTCTACACATTTGGAAAAGTTCTCTGTGTAGTGCGTACCTTAATAAACAGTACATAAAGGAAGCTTTGTACATGCATGTATACCACTATTCGTTCAGTTGGGATTTGAACACATGCACTTAGTCACTCCATTCAGGATGTGATGTAGGCATATCTTGTACAGTATGGCAGGTGCTGGTTTCCCTGCCTCATTGGTATTGCTTGCTTCTGTGAAAAGAAGGCACTTTCCGCCAGAATTAAAAATGCATTAGAACATCAACAGGATTCCAGGAAGGTTATCACATGCAGTGATATTATGTCCTGCACAGATTATGTAAGACTGCACAGTAGGGAATTCAAATCATCAGTCATATGGTAGTGACACCATGGTTTACTCTTGACTCTTCATCTGTGAGGAAATGGGAGCTATTACCTCACTGCTAGGAAATGGGGTCACACAGTAGTTAAGTGAAATATTAGCCAGTCATGGTTGTGACTGTTGTAATTATTAGCTAGAAATGAAAACCTAGATCAGACTGCTTCCAAGGATATGGATTCAAGGGGATAGGGCTAAGAGGATAGTGACTGATATTGACCGATAGTGACCTTTTTATAAGTTGAAATCTGTCTACAGTAGTGGAGACATTGAGGTTGCACTATATGCACAAACATGCTTCATATGCACAAACATGCTTTATTTGAATTTGTAATATGATTTGTATGGAAAAGATGTGTTACAGTAGGGTCCCATAAAGAAGTGAGATGGATATTAATGAGTGTTTGCACGTCAGACCACCCAGGTCAAATTTTACCACCCAGTTCTCTTATTTTCCCCCTTTCTGTGTTCAGGTGTAAATTGTGATCTTCTGTGGCTGTTTCTTTGATGCTTAGATGCTTAAAAAAAACATGAAAAAGGCAAAATCAAACCCGTAAAATCATCGAGACCTCCCAAAGAAAGAAATGGGGATAAATTGTCAAATTACAATGAACTCAAAATATTTCATCAATATTCATTTTTTGTTGTGGATTTGTTTCTCACGTTTTTTTTTATGGTGAGTGCTCATTTCGTGTTGGTGTAAAATGCTACAGATGTTTGTAGGAGGTAGTGAAGGCAATTGTAATTTTCTTCAAGTGGAATTGGGCTGTGACTTTTTAACGAACCGAACCACTTAAAAGACTAGTGCCAAAACAAGGAGGTGCATGCCATGAAGTATTTCTTGGCTACGTCCCAACAATCTTTGCAATTCACAAATCCAGAGAACATCTGTTTGGACTGTAGGGGGGTCTACTTGTTCCATGACACCCATTTTACATCAAGTCTAGATAGTTCAATGTGATGTCAAATTGCCGATGGAAAGATCTGAACGTAAGTTTGACGTTACTGCAGGTCAAAGATGGAAATGTTACAGTAAAGTTGTCAATCGTATTACTCATGCCATGCTCTGTTTGAATTTGTAAAAACTTTCGATAATATAGCTTTTTGCATTCCATTGATAATGGCATGGGATAAAGTGTCAACACTGTCGCAGTAGTAAAAGTGCAGACATACTGCACTTGCATACACTACTGGAAGTGACCAGTTGAACATTTGTGTTCCCTTCAGGGTCGGTCCTGTTACCCAGGTCTAAAATAGTTGGTACTTGTCATATGAGAATGTATCATCCCGTACTTCCGTCCTAAAATCAGAACAAACTGTGAAAAGGTTTCATCAGCAAATAGTGCTATCAGTTCAAACATAACGTTATTAATGACTCTGTCCCAGATTATGTTTGGTACACTGAGCCCTGTTATCTGTTTTATCACTGAACAATGAGCCTTACTAGTTCATGTCCATAGCATCGACATGTCTGAGTGTGACAAGTCAGGCTAAGATCTCGGAACTTCACTCCGTACTGTAGATTTCTGAGGATACTTGAAAGCATAGATGCATGACCTGAAATATTTACATGGATTATATAAGCCATCCTTTGTGAGCCACATGTTCTTCAACTTATTTTGTACACCTCATGAGATTCACTGTGGCATAACATTTTTTTTTTGGGGGGGGGGGGGATGTTGGTGTAGTGGAAAGTACTCTTTGGTGTAACCTGGTATTCTCAATTTGACTTTGTGTGATTGTAATAGTTGGGTTTGACTTAGGTGTTTGAGACCTCATGTAGTATTGTTTCAGTACAAGTTGTTCTCCAACAGACAACTTTGTGGAGATTATTGTGTATTAAAGACCAGAAGGCTGTTCAACATGGTTTTCTTTTATGTTTGTTGCTTGTGAATAAAATATGTACTTTAAAAAAAAGGGGAAAAAAGGAAAATAGGCACTCTTGATCTTGTTTTTACTGAATTGAAGTTGATGTACCGTAGTTATTATGTAATTACAGATTAATTCTTGAAATACATGATACTGCACTGTAACTCTTTATTACGTACAACCTTTGCAATCAGCTTAACGAGTTTAATGTTCTAACGTTTCTGTTATTTCGTCGCTTTGCTCAGCGTGTGCTTGTTTTGTCAGGTATGCCTCACTTTGCCCAACACAGTCACACAGTGTACAGTCAGTCAGTGCTGTTGATCATACAGACCTAAGTACTGTAGTATGTATACATGGTGATGATGATGATCATCACAGCAGTGCACAGTGACCTCCTCGTCTGATTTCACAGAAACGGCAGGAGTAGTTCACTCGTTTCCTCGTTTGAACCAATGAGCTGCACACTTCTCAGAATGCTTGATTTATGACTCGCACGCCTCGCAGACTGTTGGAATTCACAGAACGATGGCACGTCTGTTCAGGAAGCATCCGGTGGATGTACATATAAAGCACGGTAAATAAAGCTGCACCCTTGTCGAGTTCTTCTGTTGATGTCATATCAAGTCCTCTGTAGTCTGTGAAACAATCTGTGGTGTGGAAAAGTGTTCTCCTGGTCACTTTTTTTACTGGAAGTTTACGTGGACTGATTTCTCAGTACTGGAGATTTTACGCTGTTCGTGCAAAAATGAATGACGTGGGTAAACTTTAATAGTAATAGATTAGAGCAAGGAGGGCAACTTGCGCTGTTGAGTCTGTTGGTTGGTGATGTCCTTTGTATGCTAAAAACTGTCCATGAATTCATTAGTCCTGTGGTCATCACTCGACAAATACTGTATAGCATGCAGTACCTGTAGTTCACATCGGAGTTTCATTTCAGTTTGAACACACATTGAACATGTTGAACAAGTGTACAGTTTGAATTCAGTTTCATTATGAAAAAAAAAAAAACCCAACCGCAGAAGTGTGTATCAGTGCCAGTGACCATTTTGGGAACACTTCAGAAGGTCATGAACAAGATTTGTGAAACATATTTAATAGATCTGGGGGAGGGGGGTGTTACAGTTAGAATTAAATGAAGGCTAAGCTTTTTCATGTAATCTGTTTTTTTGTCTGTAGCAAACATTCCACAGTCAAAGTAATTTGTGTAGTTTGAATTCTCCACGAGCTGTCTCTTTTAACTTGCCAGTTTGAAGCATTTGACTTTATAGCAGTGACTCAGTACTGATTTTAACCTCAGCACAGCTAGTGTGGAAAAGCACACTGACAGAGTGATCTTCGATTTGTGTGGGCCCCTTGCTCAATGTTTTCTCACTGTCAGGAATAACTAATGACCAACTTCTGATTTTACCAAGCTAGTTGGATAAGATGCAGTTGTTCTTTTTAAGGTTGTGAGATTGTATCTGCAACATGGAGGGAAAGGTGCAGTTGATGCTGTTCCCTGTGGGGGTGATTTTGTGAATTAAAGATGCTGTTTTGAAGATAGGAAAAAAGTGACAGTATTTAAGGGGTGACTGCGTAGTTGACATGGGTGGATATTGTGAAATGCAGTATTTTTGCATGAAAATACAAACAAGAAATGAACAGTAAGCCTTAAATGAAGAGGCATAGAGCAAGAAGTCAGAAATCATCGCAAGAGGTTGATGATAAGGTCATCCAAGTTTGAAATTACCAACTGGTGCATATTGCATGCTGTTGATGTATACTGCAGATCATTGCTTCCTCCCCAGAATCTTGATTGAAATGCCACAGTATATAGGAACCATTGATTTGGGACCGAAACTCTGAAAGGACGTGTGGCTCCTCCATGTTTCATCCAAACAGTCATGTGTTCGTTTCAGTTAATTTCTCTGTGGAGGCAGCACCAGAGTTAACCATCCTAACAGGAGCTATCCATAACATTATTTCAAACTTGCATGAGCTTGTAAACTCATCTGGACATCTGCAAAGGCTAATGTCCTAAATGTCACAGCCTCCTTCCATCTCCCATGCAAGGCCTCAAAGAAAGCAGCATGAATTCTTCTGCAGCTGTGATCTTCCAGCCAGTAACACATTGAGTTGTTCATTGGAGAAATTTGCAAATTTGACAAAAGCTTTTGCAGTACAAAGACTAATTCATGGACAACAGGATTTGGAAATTCCTGTTAAATAGCACATTCATGCAAAACCAACACTGACGTAGGATTTGGATATGTCCGTGTCACCCTTGGCACCTGAATATATCCCAAGCACATGATGAGTACAAAAGCCTTCACTGAGAACACAAGATTTCAATACGCCTGTGTTTTCTTTGGCACTTCGTTAAAGAGCTTTCATTTAGAACACAAGATTTGGAGATGTCTGTGTCTTCTTTTGGATATGAAATGTAAAACCTACATTTATAAAATCATGTTTGGAGATTCCTTTTTCTCTTTGGCACATGATAGCAAAGACTTCATTGAGAACACAGGGGCGGAGATTGCCACGTCTTCTTTGGCACATGAGTACAAAGCCTGCACCAGTGACACAGGATGTTGAAATTTTTGTGTCTTCTTCGGCACAGGAGTATAAGAACAAAGACTGCATGAGGACACAGGATGTGGGCATGTCCCTGTATTCTTTTGAACAAGTGTAGATGCGTACATCATAACATTCATAACGACACAGTAAAGAAAATGAATGTTGAAATTAGAGTGATAGTGCCAGTAGACTGTTCAAGTTACACAGAAACAAAGTGTCTGAAATGCAAGAGTCAAATGTTGTAAAATTAGCAGTGCAAGGAAATCATACAAAACCACACGTTGAGAATATACTTGAAGGAAAGTAAAGGCAAAAGTATCCATGTTAACTGTAGTATGAGATAGGCTGTTGAACAATTTTTCTCAACTGATACCTACACAAAATATAACATTGCTTGATATTTATTTATCTATTTATATTTGATCTGTAATGCAAACAAGATTAGTAACATGTAGTTTCCATGCAAGGTCCCTCCTAAGTTTCATGTCAAGAATGCCCAAAAAGTGATTCGTTTTTGTGACAGTGGAGAGAGTGTCACATATGAGATTAATGCATACCAGGATGGCATCAAGCTTAGTGTTTGAAATTTACTTTCACTGATGACTGTTGAAAGCACTGCAATGCAATTGGATGCATATTCAAAGTACTGTTTGTCATTTTAATCTGTTACAGCTGACCATCATGAATAGGTCTTATCTTATAGACATACTGTAATCACTTTTGTTGCTTCTGAGGTGTAGAAAACTTGGCAAGTAACCACCTGACTAGGAATTTTCATTCCTTATGTTGCAGTAAATATAACACTTCTTTGAAATGGAATTTTGAACCAAAACCTGCATAATGTGGGAAATTTGAGAGGACTGTGTTTTTGCCAATGAGTGGTTCTTGGGCACTTGAATAATTTTGCATATTAAGGTGACTCGGTGCAAGTTTATTGCTTCAACTCATTGAGTACATTGCAAGCAATGAATTGTGTCAGATTTATTTGAGTGAATTGATCTGTAGTATCTAGTATCTATCTCTTGTTGAAAATGTGAGTACTTGGTAAAGTGCTCACATTATTTTGCATACCTTTTTCTAAGTTACTCTGAAGTTGTTGAACTGTGAACAGTACTACTGTACAATCTGTTCATACCCTTTCTTATATATGATGGTGATTATCCGTTGTCTAGAAATGTCAGTGAGAGTCTTCCTCCCTCTCCCATTCTCTGTCATTTCTCCTTGGCGTGTAAGGATAGAGAATTGGAGGAGGAAAGACACTGGTAGTGACTTTGCATAATTTTTTTTGGTGGGGAGAGGAGGGGGGAGAGGAGGAGGAGAAACTGAAATGATACAATTATACATTCAGAGACTTGTCTGCTGGCTGTTAATGGAATTGGCCAGCTTATTCAGAGGCTCCCCTGGACTCTCACAATGGAAGTGTACTTGTGTACATATAGTTACAGTAGCTCAGAGACTTGTCTGCTGACCGACTAGGGAAGTGTGAGTGAGCCATCTTACTCATTCATATAGACTTTACCTGCTGGCTGACAATGGTACTTGTATAGAGCTACAATCTTGGACAAAATACCTTGGGACACCCCGTGCCCCCGTTCAATGTTGGCTATAGCATTGCTGTTCAAAGGGTACATTGACTTCTATAGCGCAACATTGGAAAGGGGCGTGGGGTTTCATGTTATCCTCTCACCTAAAATTCAGTATTATATTTGCAACATACGACAAAGTGTCCCAACAATTTTGTCCAAGATTGTAGCTTGCTCAGCGACTTGCCCGCTGGCTGACAATGGAAGATACTTGTATCCAGACTCCTTGTGCATAGGCTTGCCTGCTGTTTGTGTGTACCACTATTTCTTGTCAGATGATCATTTGAATGCTTTGGTTACTTGCATTGTACCAAATGACTTTGTAATGGAAGTTCAAGAAAATTTTGGCATGTGTCAAGTTGAGTTGGCTCTGTTGTTAGTCCTGGCTGACATCTTTGATATCACCTAAGCCCTACTTTGAATCATGAGGTATGATATTTCCACGGTAGTGCGTCTTAGAGCTGTGACGTGGAACAAGTGGAACTGCAAAAGTTCGCAGTTTTGAATGTAGTCTGCATGCTGTGTGACTAATCTGAAAAATTTTATTAGCCAGTGTGTTGTAATTGTGTCGCCGCTGTTTGTCATTTTTAACTAGATGGCTCGTTTTGTAGTTTGTTGTTTTTTTCTTAAATTCGTGGCCATTAAAATACCAATCATGTTCATGTCCAGCCACCAGGGCCTGCATCTGTGTTCCGAAGGGGAGCTGTCATTTCAGTTCTGTTCAAGAACAATTATCAGTCATATTTGCTGGTCGGTTTAGTGATTTTCATCAGTCTGTAATCATGTCTATTCAATACTTTTGCATGCAATGAAAGCAAACAGTCTACCAGCAACATTGATGTAAAAATCATTTGAATCAATGTCACACTAAACAGCAGAACTGCCTTCAGTGCATTCTGAGCCCCCAATTTTATGCATATATTCTTACAGCACATAGCAACTGTGTTAATAAGATTTTAAACAGTGACATTTGCAGTGTTTGCTACAATTTGTTTGCATGTGCACGGTGCTCAATTCATTCAAATTTTGAAAGATTGTCACACATTCTACATGTAGTAATTGCAGTTCCAAACCTTAACCTTGAACTTTGTCAAAAGGTACTTGCAGGGTAGAGGTGTGATTGCAGGTTGCTTACAAACTACATATAGAGCAAGGTCTGAACTGATAGGATTTGTTTTTTGATTAGTACTTGTACTTGATTAGTACCAGGAGTGACAAAATGAACATAGTTAAAGGCAAAGATATGGACCACCGATTCCCACCAGCATATTCATCATTTCTTTCACCCTCCTGCCTCCCTACCTTCTCTGATCTCTATTTTCTTCCTACCTGCCACCACTTTCCCGCTTGCAAACCCTTCTGAGACAAAAGCAAACCTACCCCTTAAACTGCCCGATTTTCCTGGGGTCATTGTATGTCGCTTGTTTACTTTTTGTATTTGTCTTTGTTTATCATTGCTTTGTTTACCACTTTACCAGTTGACCAGTTTTAAGGTTCAAGCAGAGCGTAGTTCTTGGAAAAGTTTTTAGGTAGGCATGAACATCTTCCGATGTTAAACCTAAGTCCTGGAGGAGTTTAAAGGAGGGACTTTAACAGTTGTTAGAAAGACTGTCTAACTCTGGGTGCTATTCTGTGTAGCCTTCCTTCAACTAAGCCAAAATTATGCACCCTACAAAGATAAAGATGATGTGTAGAAACTGCTAACACCGGCTTAAGTCACTCTTGTAAACTAGGTAATATTTGTAAAAGTTTCCTTTTGATGAAGGGACTCTCTGGTCAGAATTTCAACTTGTGGTCTTTGCAGAATACATCTTCATTATTTGTTCGTCTGCTTTATTTTTTTTTTTTTCCATTTTGAAGGGGGCAGGCTGCACAGAGTACTCCACCTTGAAGGCACATTAAAGGTCTTCCTCAGTAGTACTATGCCTTTTCCCCTTTGAAGACTGTTTTAATTGTGTCAACAATCTTGGAGTGTGTCTTCTTTGCTTGCTTGCTTGCTTGCTTGGTAAAGTTCATTGGGTGGGTAAACTGGCCAAGTGTGACGCTGATTCTACTCATGAAAGAGTGAATTCATTGAGGTTTTTGTCACCAGAACCAGTTATAAGCACGTACCACATGATGCAGTGGCTGACGTGTGTATGGTGGATATTAATCTCATGAATATCAAGCAGTTAGGGAGGGACACCAACGTTGAACTCACTGAAGTGTGAACTACCCCTCCATTGTCTGATGAGACTATTTTCGACCCATATAAAAGACTGAAATGGGATTGAAAGGGACGTGTGTACAACTAGAGTTAAAATTTCAGGTGGTGGTCTGCTTAGTTCGTGACACATTGATTAATGTAATGAGTCAATAAGAGGATTATGGTGTGATTCACTGCTTGTTCTCTGAGTACTGTTTTGAAACAGAAAATTTACACCAAAGCAAAATCAACCTCCTAGCTGTTGATTTTTCAACGGTTGAAAAGTCACATAATGCTTCTGTATTGTGTAATTAAATGTACAGACAGTTATTTGTTAACGGACCAATAAATGAAAAATGATTAAAGTAGTCTACTGTGCACCCAGACAATTTGAAAAACAAGCTTAGCAAGTCAGACCCCAGTTCCATGTAACACTCCCAGTTCCTGACATACACCCTTGTCCATTCTAGCCTTTAACGCCCACCATAGTTTTCACTGAATGAAGTGGATGGATGACATTCATTCCTGTTCTATTAATTGGCATTGACATAATATTACAAGGCTGTACTAGGATACAAATCCAGTGTGTGGTTGCCCCGTTCTTATCTTAAAGTACTGTAATTCCACATGAAATGTAATGTATGTTGACCTACCACTCACCCAGGTGATAGGTAGTATGGTTCTCCTGTGTTCCTTAGTAGTAATTTGGTTGTGGGAGTAAGATGCAAACACCATACATGTGCTAGCCATTTGTATGTTTAGTCATGTATCCTTTCTGATCCAAGCACCAATATGTTAAAAGTTACATTTAGCTGTATACCAGTTTCAGGACTTACCCCTTCACCATTCTCATCTTACCTTTCTAATCTACCCAAGTTGGAACTAGCATATTTTTACACAGGTGCTCTCTGTCAGGCTTAGTGTATCATTAGGGCAAAGCGCAAGTCATTTCTCCTTTGGAAAGTTTTTCTTTCCCACAAATTACTTGTAGTGGATCTGTGCACACCATATCTCACTTGCATGAAGTAAATGGGAGTAACAATGGGGGAGTAATTACACAGTCAAGTAGTGTACTGTTCTGTGTATTCACTTTCCAGTTTGGTGGCATGTTCTGAGCCTGGGGCCTTTGACAGAGATACATAGCGGTAACAGTGTCCAGTTACATTTTCCTTGTAATTTTCTTTAGACATAACCAAAAAAATTTAATGTTCCATTGAAAGAGACTTTGGTTGGTTTATATCTAGCAACCATTAATACAAATCACATTACCTGAGTCTGGAGAGAGTACTATTTACCGTCTCTGTTCTTTGTTGTTCTCTAGTCGGAGAGATGACTTGGAATCACTGGGATATGTGCTGATGTACTTCAACCGCACCAGTCTCCCATGGCAGGGTCTCAAAGCCCCAACGAAAAGGGCCAAGTATGAGAAGATCAGTGAGAGGAAGATGTCCACGCCTGTTGAGGTTCTCTGTAAGGTGAGCCCTCCCCTTCCCTTGCTCTTTCATGATTACTGGAGATAGTGGTAGAGAGTTGGTGGTCAAGATTTCTAATTGAAAGAGAGAGCAATTGGCACAGATGTTTGTAGGTAGTATGTCAGGAAGTGGTGCTGTGTGTATATTAAACAGAACATGAAGCAACGCATTGAAATTTGAAACTCCAACAACAAAGTCAACAGGAAACTTTTGAAGTGAACATCTCATGTGTGCTTGTTTTTAGCAGTGTATTAGATACTAATTGTGAAGACCAAGAAACATCCTGCTCAATTGACATTTGAAATTGAACCTCTATTTCCTGTAAGTGCCTGTCAGTTGAAAGATCGTACAGATTTCCTTAATTTGTCTGATTTTGGGCCTATCTGTTGTTGTCGTGAACTCTTGAGATCACACAAAAATTTAATGACAAGCTTGAAATTTTTCCTTTCACATTTGGTGTCAACCTGTTACCTTTCTGGACAGTGGGTGATAGGAAACTTCACATTGCACTAGACATGTACTTACCCCTTGCTCACACGTTACGGCTCTCAGAGCATAAAGGCGAACGAGGTGGATTCAGTACAAAGGAAATGCGGTATCAAAAATTTGGGGGGAGTGCATCATAGGGGTTGAATAATGCGTAAATGTAAGCAGTAAGGTATAGTGACTTGTGAACACCCACACTGGTGAGCTGTGGCGATTCTATGGGAGTGTCTTCTAATATTTTAATAGTGTATGGAGATGAGTAGTTCTTTAAATAGGTTAGGTAGTATTAAAGCATTCCTATCCTACTTCTACTAAGGCCAGATTTGCCATTTTGTTCCCTGCAACTCCTTGATGCCTGTGTTTTTCAGCAAGAGACAGATGTATTAGCGATGTGACTGCAGCCAAGGTGGTATGATTGCAATACATTGACTCTTGTTTCCCTTTCTCTCTTGCTCTCCCTCTCTCAGGGATTTTCGGCGGAGTTTGCAATGTACCTGAATTATGCCAGAGGTCTCCGCTTTGAGGAAGAGCCAGACTACCTCTACCTTCGACAGCTTTTCCGGATCCTGTTCCGTACCCTCAACCATCAGTATGACTTCACCTTCGATTGGACATTGCAAAAGCAGAAAGCGGCAGCAGCACAAACAAGCTTGAGTTCCTCTACTGCCAAGGCCGGTGGCAACCCCCACATGTCAAAGTCGTCTGAAAACAAAGGCAAGAAGCGTTGAAAAGATGAAATCTGCACCCCAATCCCCTGTCGCGAAGAGAGAAATGTAGTTCTTTGTTGGGGTATTTCTTGGTTTGTCTTCAAGACTCGAGCTTGTACGAAAAAATGATTTGCCATTTTTACAGTGGCTTCTGGAAATGTTTGCACACAATTTGGCAAAGTGTTTATCAAACATGTGGAAAATGACAAGAAACTCATCGAAAAGTTCTCGTTAACCAAAAAAATTCAGTTCCTTGTTGGAGCAAGGTCATTGCATGTGTGTCTTTGTGTGCACACCTTGCCTTGTAAAAATGGAACCTCAGTATCGTGAAGTGGACTTCATATTTGGTATGTGGATGCACCGTATCAAGATCTTGGCTTGAGCTGATTTTCGGTGGGGTCAGAGGTCATTTTGGGTCAGTAAATTTCACAAGAAATGCCACAAAGAAAGGTCAATCATTAGTATGTAGGTTGCATATAATTCTTGCATGACATTCTAAGTTTTTACAACTTTAATTGTAGTTTTAAGGATTGGTTGAGGTTTCTGCAAGACCAAACCTTATAAAGCCTTTTGAACAGAACATCTTGATATTGTAAAGTCTGATGCAGTTCCAAACTTCGCATGTACATGTTTCAGGCTACACATGCATGCACTAACCTCAACACCGAATGGGAATGGTGAGGTATTTTCAGGTGCTTGTGAACCTTCACGGTTCACCCCAAGAAAACATCAAGCAGGGTCTCCCATGCTGCCACGGTGATCAATCCCGTTTGCCTGTGTTTATCAACGTCTCTCAAGACATTTAGTTCTGGGATTAATGAGTGAATAACACAGATGTGACTAAAAATATGGTTGGCACTCTTGTTCAACACGGAGTATCGTAGGGAAGGATTTGCAAAGCCTTGTGGCATTTCTATTTTGAGTTTTCCATTGGTGGTACACGTTCTGACACCACAAACTGGATTTACATGGTACAGTCTGTCCTTCACACCTGGTCCTAATTGAGTGGGATGTTATCATTCAATAACACTTCTGCTCGGCCACCTATAATCATCAGCGTTCTCTGTAGTACATTGTTTATGGTGGTCAGAAGGGTGCACACATCACCGTCGGCTGTTTCTCTGCAGACATGTTACTGCACTGAAGTCCTTTTAAGACTTTGCTGCAATGTTTAAATGGAGGATAAGAGGAGAGAGAGACTTTTTCATACCTTTCTGTGGAGTGTCCTTTCTGACCTTTTTGTGTCCTCCTGACAACCCCCCCTCCCCACAAACATGTTACCTGCAAAGAAAGTGAGAAGAATCTTTTTACAAGGTAGGGCAGATCACTCTGGCTGACAACCTTCAGCTGAATTCAGTCCTCAGCCGACATAAATTAAAGTCAGTCTAGGCTTGTGAGAAGAAAAAAGATAAAGTTTAACAACTTCTCCATGTTTTAGTAGTTAATCAGAGATGTTAGCAGAGTGTGGCCATCTATTCCTTCGGTCTGTACCCTGACAAAGATCAGCGTAGAAACAGGTATATTTCACAAGCCTTGTAATTCCTCTTACGACAGTCACATCCTATGTCCTCATGCCCTACTTGAGAGTATGTTGTGAGAGAGAGATTGGCTGATTGTTTTATACTGATTTTCATTTCATTCCTGTTAAGAGGGTTTCCTATCAAACGTTGACTTGTCTTACTGATAATGAAAAGGACCTGCTGTCTCATAGCTGTGCACTTGATTTTGATGTCTGTCACATTTTTACATGAAATAACATTTACAAAGGACAGTGTATTGAAGGTGGTTACCTCAAAATGAGTGAAAGCAGAGTTTTGGATGGGAAAAGTTTTCTTCGTATCATGGACTTGGAGAAGGTGTACAAATGTCGGTGCTCATCGACTGATGCTTAAAAGCTGTTGCTTTAAAAGCAAAATAAGGTTTTGATTATTTTTCCAACATAGTTTTCACTTGCATGGTCACCCTCCAAGCCCTCAGGCAAATCAGGTTGAATGTTGAAACAGACTCTTCATTTTCTGTTGTCACCGAGTAGTCTAGATGTCCACACTAGTATCAGTGTGGGCTGCATTTTGGTTGGAATGTTTGGGATACAATAGGATGATGTGATATTTTGGCATTGGTGTACATTTGTTGCTAAAGAACTTGAAGGTTACTAATTCTGATTCCTTTGTTTGTAACATCTCAAGATAACCACTCCATGTATATCATTTAAAGTGATTCTGGAAGTCACCATCTTAAGTGCTGTCCACCTGGGTTTTGGGTTTCAGGGGGGGTTCGATGGGAGAGGGGAGGGGGTTTGATGGGAGAGGGGGAGGAGAAGAAACTGGAAAAGCAAACTAAGCAAAAGAAGACAAGAAATATAGCACTATCTTTTGCTGTGTTGATGGTATTTGTCATGCAACATGTTTGGACAATTGTCTTTGAGCAGAATGTAAATATTTATTCAAAGTCCGGTCTCACAAACACGTCTGTCCCAAAAATTTTCTGGACATGGCTGAAAGTTTCAAACAATGAGCTGCTGGCCATTTTGATTTGTCACCTATTGGCAGAAAGAAAAAAAAAACAGAAAAACAACCATATTTGGGTAGAATTTTAAGATGTGTTATTTACACGGGTGTTTGTCAGAAGGACTGTCTGTCTGCATGTATGTCTGTGTAAATGTGCAAGTGTGTAGAGGATGAGAACGTTAAAGTAACTCTTTTAGAACTAATTCTTTGCTGCTGGTGGACAGGGTGAAAAAGTTTGGTCAAGTGATAAAGCAAATACATAAAAATTTCATTATTGAAGAATAGAACTATTAGTTTTAGACATTTTAGACAACTCTGTTAGTGTGTGTGAATAGGCTTTTTTGTTCTTGTCAATAACTGATTATTGAGTATTGTTTAGCACTCAGATCCAGAATTTTTGGGGGAAGATTTATATTTTGCTGATGTTCTGTTTATCACTTTCTTCTTATTTTTTTTTTTCCTTTGCAGAACACACTAATTGTTGTACATGAGAAACATTTTCTAATGATAGACCCATCTTGGTAAACAGATTTTACCTGGACATGTTAGATCTTTGCACTGTGTAATATGTCTGCATTATCATCCACTGTAAAATGTTTATGTTATAGATAGTTGTATACGCTCTGCTCTGTGCCAGGAAAGGTCAAGATTATGTCACAGTGGGGCTGCTTTTTTTTTTTTTTTGTATCAACTGATTCAGATGATGTGCGTTCAGAAAGCACTCTCGGTGGGCCCCCATCGTGAGGATATAAATTCTCATGGACGTATTCGGCTCATCCAGAAAATGGGAGGTGATGGAGAGCCAGTCAATGTTATAAATCGTGCAGTAACCTCATCAGTGATACCATTCTTCTATCAATCCTTTGACAAAAAATTCTTTAAAACCACTTGAACTTGTTGAAGTTCAAGTTTAGATTTGTTCTTTTGGTAAAAAGGTGCCCCCCTCCCAAAAAAAAGGAACAGCAAGCAATCTCATCAACAGGTTAGTATTTAATTTCAGGCAAGGTTTTAAGCCTTTATCATTTTGCTTGAAGATCAAAAGAGGTGAGGGTTATGACCATCCATAATGGTCTACTTGCATTGATTGTTTGAGATTGGACAGTGTCCATAGTATAACATGGTCAGCTTTTCTCGACCTTCTCAATCACCATTTGTCAAATTTTTTTTCCTTTTTTAAGTTTTATCAAAATTTTTAACCCTGCTTTTTGTTGGTAGATATCGAAAAGTGATGAGTATCAGCAACTTGGTTGCTTTCCTTCAAGTGTGACAAGTGTAACATGTTCACTATTTCGAAATATTTTACATCCAGTCGCAAGTTACCCCGTTTTCTGGGCAGGGGGTAGGGGTTGAGGTGGGTACAGGGTTTGGAGCTGGAGATGAGACCTCTACAGGACAGGGCAGAGGGACATCACCTGTTCAGCTCCTGCTGATTGTCGCTGCGAGTTTTCTTTGGAGTCTACCCTCTTCGTTTGTCTGTACTAAAGGCATCTTGAAACAAGAATAAATGCTCCTGAGTGTCTTCTCCTTGGAATCACTTCATCCTGCCCAGAAGAGTTCTTGGTCAAGGATGACAGCAATATGGTGTTTTTACAAATGATACAAAAAAAAAAACACTAAACGGAGATGGTTGTAAATAGTTTAATCAGAATTATTCCCAGTAGTGAATGGCTTAAATTAATCAAAGATTCACAAGAGAAATTGCATTGGACTTTTTTTTTTTCTTAGTCTCACGAAACGTGGGTCTCTTTTTTTTTTACTTTTAGTATTCTCATAATTTCTGTACAAGGTTCAATAAAATCCTCTCTTGGTCTCCACGATGTCCGTCGTTCGTGTTCCTGTCTGCTGCACATTTTTCTAAAAGAGGCTAAGACTTCTAGAATCTTCCCATGGCGAATGGGGAAGGAATTGTAATTTTATCAATTTTTTTGTCATCCAGGATTGTTCTTTCTATCTTGTTTTTTTTTCTTTCTTTTTCCTTTATGTGAGAGAGAGTGTACTTGTTTTTATTCTTTATGGAAGGTTGTACACAACACAAGTCATGTAAAAAAGAACAAGAAATCATATTGTGTAAGTTATAAATAGGGAAGATGTGTAAACAATGTAACCTTTCATAGCAATTAAATAAATGTGCAAATACAAATGAAACAAAAAAATGGTGTCTTCTATATTGCTGTTTTTTCCTCTTGTGTGATAGATTGGTAGATGGTGGGGGAGGGGGAGTTATGCATTCAACCTCTGGGTGACTAGTCCGACTTATCCTCAAATTCTTTTTATACATTGTGTCAAAATCATGTCTCAAGAAGTTTTCATGCATGATACAACATGATGTAAACCAGAAATACTGTCAGGTTAGGATATGTGCACTTGAGAAGGTATCAACATGTATGATGTCACCTGCCAGTTGGTTGAATAAGACTGAATTAAGTCCAAAGTTTAAGCACTCTGTGCGGTGGAAGTGTCAAGACATGCTTGTAAGCACTCCTGGTGGTTGCACACATTAAAATTGAGATGATGGGTTTTTGGTTCCTTCCGTGAGCATAGGAATTTATGTTACGACCCATTTTGTAACAACTGACCAAAATGTAGCAACTTTTGCCAAAAATGGAACAACTACAAAACTTGGTCCAAAATAAAACAGTTTCTGTCCAAATTTTAACAATTTGAAACTTGGTCCAAAATGCAACAAAATGTAACAACTTGATTCTCGTCAGACGTTATTGAAAAAACCAAAGATGTCCACCATATTTTTGGAGTGCCTTAACCAAACGAGGTCTTACTGCACTGGAAGTAACACCATTCAATTTCTCATGACATCCTGTAATATATATTTTTGGTATTTTTTTGTGTGGTTAAAAAAGTAAAAATGGCCGTTATAGCATCCTTTCTGAATAAAAACTACCCCGTTGAACTCAGCGTGGTATAAAACATCTAGAAAGACTATATCCTGGCAACTAGGGTGCTTTGGGTTACGTCATAAAAATCCAAAATGGCTGACAAAGTAACTTAACCTGCCGTAACTCGGTCAAACAAGGCTGGATTGGCCAGGAAATCGTACATGTCGAGTTTTCTTGCCTTCTACGCTGACTACATTTTTGGTTGTCTCCTATGAGGTATACAAAAATTCAAGCTGGACAAACGACGGGCTCGAAATCGTGGGTGTAAAATGGGTAAATCTGGTCAAGAGAGTCCAAATCCGAGTCCCCGTTGTAAAGTTTGTTACTCTTTGATTTGGCATGCCCCGAACAGTATGTTTCTTATGTCACATGGACATTGTGTTCCACAAAATTCTGTTCTTCACATAAGGAACCATACTACCCTTGAGCTCTTGTTACTCAGTAATTAAAATGTTTAGACTAATGAAATTTTTCAAAGTCGAATCCCATAGATTCTAAGCAATTTTAAAATCCGAAAGCCATAGCATAAAATATAACCATTATTTTTTTGCCCCTTCATCTCTAAGAGAGGAATACGTAGGAGGTGCTGGATCTGCCGCTGATTCTTACATCAAAGCATTGCCATCACTGCAAACTGTTTAGCTTATCACCAAACGTGCAACCTCCACTGAAAGCAATGTTCCTTTCACAACTGTTAGCTAATCACTTTTCCATGGTAAAACAAAGTATGTACAATGTAAATAAAGCTACCCTTAAATTTCCTTCCTGGATCTTCTTCATAGACGAAACACTGAAAGTAAAGGATATAATGTACATGTAGACAGGAGGAGAGAACACCAAGAGAGGAGGTAAGCGGATGAATGTACAAATGTAAAAAGGTAGGTTCAAGACCCACTTACTTGTGGGGGGGGGGACCCACTTACTGGTGGAGGGGGTGATGTCTAAAAGGGCACTCCGAGAGAGAAATGTGTACTCAGGGCGCTTTTTGTCAGAAAGGGCAACGTATCTGTAAATTTGGGGACTGTTACTGACCCCTCCCACCCTTCCGCACCACGGCCTCAGCATCGGCCTCGTCTTCGTATGAAGAGCCTGTAAAGTCGTCCATGATGTTTAATCGATGTTGTATGAACCAATATAGGAAAGCTTTGTGATGAAGAAACCACCCTGCATTTTAAGTAACCCATAGCCTATATACAAGTAAACCTGAACAACAGGGTAGTTTTCTGTTTGGCAGTATGCAGGTGTTGATTAGAGGGGAAAGTATCGCAGACGCCCACAGTTTTCTTTGAATTAGCCAAAAGGCTTTCTAAACATGGCGTTGTCATCTTAAGACTGTTGATGTTTTGACGTTCCGAAAATAATATACCTATACAGCTAAGGCTATACCCTCAAATTTGTGTACACACATTCGAAGGTGAATAATCTTTTGTCCCTGTAACTTGAACTCGGTTACAGCTGAGCCATCGTTTGATGGTTTTTGATTGGTTGGCAGGCCTATTTAGATTTCAGTTCATCACGTCATGAAAGCAACAAAAAATGGGTAAACTCTGTAAAATACTAACAAATCGAGTTAAATCGATACAAATATCTCCGTGTTCCTGACAAGATGCCTTCCGAATATCAGTTTCGATATAAAAATGTGCCTAGTTGGACAGTTTCTTTTCTTCTTTTTTTTCGATATGCATTTTTTATGTAGGCCTACCTTAAGTTTCAGATTCAGTCTGTGGGTGTAACTCTGATTAAATACAATAACAACATCTTTCCAATTTTTAAACAACGAAAGTTTTTTCCTGGCAGTGTCACGTTAAGACTTAAAGAATGTTTTGTTATTCATTATTGGACCCGGAGAATTTTTTCTGCACTTTAAGGTAAACATAAAACATGCAGAAGGAAGTACATTTCTGCAGGAGGGAGGAATATCTATATTACAGTGATTTTGGGTAATTCCCCAGTTACATGCAAAAGAATCCTTAACGCCTACGGAAATACCCAAACGAAAATTGAAATGTTGCAATAACAGTTAGGCCTTCAGTGTGCAATGGTCAAAGGGAACGAACTAAATCAGCCCGTTGACGGAAGAAATATACGCTAGTCGCCTACTGTAGTTATTTGCGATCATCAAACCTGGTGATCCGAGGGAGAAGTAAAGACAGTGGGTGTTGGTTATTTTTTCCAATATCGGAATTACAGGAACTTATAACGCAGGGTTACATTTTGGTCTATAAGAACCAGTGGCGGCGCCAGGATGTCAGACTTGGGGGGGGGGGGGGGCAAAGTGAGGGCAGAGGAAAATGTTGGGGGGCAAAGATTTTCGCGCGCAACGCGAAACCGAGCGCAAAGCGCGAGGCCTTGCGGGTGGGGTCCAGGGGCCCGTCTTAAGGCCCCGGGTGGGGTCCAGGGGGCGAAGCCCCCTGAAGCTCTGAGGTTTTAGCATATCTCTGGGTGGAAAATTAAGGCCCAAGAGAGGTATATTATTTATTTTTATATTATTTATTTTTTCGGTTGACCGTACTCCAAGGTTCCCAACTTTTTTCTTTGGGAGCTAGCATCATTTCACATTTACGCGGTACCACCGAATACACACACATACACACACATAGGCTACATACACTTCCATTCCATTCCTATATTTAGGAAAACAACGACATTTCTATATTTAGGAAAACAACCACCTACCCGACCTTCCCTTATGCTGGACGGTAAACATTCCAGAGAAAATTTGTCTGACCAGGCTGGCCTACTGTTGAATGGCTACGGGCATGATATTAAAATTGGCAGCCTGTGTAACATAAATTAGGCATTAATCAATCATGGTTCCCCGGAAGCTGTTCTTATTCAGTCCAATGCCAATACATAGTTTTGTGATTAATTTTGGATGAGTACAAGATCTGATTGGGAAGGGTGAGAGCAACTGGGGGGGGGGGGGCAACTGGGGGCAAGGGAAAAATCTGGAGGAGCAAATGCCCCCTCATCCCCCCCCCCCCCCCCCCGTAGCGCCGCCACTGATAAGAACGACTGTCTATTCAGCATCTGGTTGCGTTAATCACTTTTCTTGTTGATGATAGTGCATTAATCTTTTCGTGCTCTGAGAAGCCAAGCTATTCACTGTATCGTGAAAAGTGACCAGTAATAATTTGACGGCTGTGTTTGCAGTACAATGGTGGTGCCCTCACTTCGTTCCCCTTTTCCTTTACTGGGTAGTCCCCGGTCAATACACCAATCAGCGTTGATCTAAATTTATTTTCATTCAAATAACATGGACATGGTGTGGACAGGCATTAATATTCTTATATCCTTCCTTCTACCCCAGTCACTTCTTGTCATTCGGCCCGGAGAAATCTACCCAATGTGGCAACACATGTTTAATTTACCCATATTTAATTTACTCATCAATCTAAATTATGGAGTTTTGTCATTACGAGCTGGCTATTGTCTATGTATTGCGTACCAACTTGTTCACTGGTAGTGTCCTATACAGACGATGTAAGGCTGACAAGTTTTGACAATTAGTCTATTATTCAAGGCACTGGCATAGGTCGATGTTTAAAATTCGCCAGCGCTGGGGACCAACTTCAGGTTATTTAACGCTTAGAAAGTTCTCTAATCGTGCAAATCAGCTTTTGTCTCTGGTCCTTTGAAGTTCCCTTGTAGTTCCTTCTTTATTATTGAACAATTGTTTTTGCGAACATCTTTTGGGGAGCAGTGACCTCTTCAGTAACAGTTGAGTGATGTAGCTAGTGTTGTCCAACAATAAATAACATTAACAGAATTTCTGATGAGTGACTAGGGACAGATACTCTCAGTTCCGAGTTGCCAGTCGATTTATTGTTTGGTTTGATTGCTGTTTTTTTTTCATCGTCCTAAAGTATCGATATGCTTTCTAACATTGTGTTCTGCAGGTGAGGGCAATGAACTTGAAATTGCAACAGGAGGACAAAAATGAAGGTTGCAAGAGCGTTTTTCTGGTGGGGGAGGAGAAACGGGAGGGGGGTCACTTTAATACAAACAGACCTGCTTAAACCGTGCAACTTGTGAATACATTCAAATTATTATAAACACACAGACAAAACACTTCTGAAAATGAGATAAGAGGAATCAGTTGCAATTTATTTAACGTTTCTTCTGTGAGATTACAGGAAACTGATTGCGGCTTTCTGGGAGATTAGGCCTTTTTTCATTAATATCTTATGCATAGATTGCTACAGCTGGCATTTTGGCAGATGAAATATAAAACTTCAGGATAAGTTGTTTAAAAAACATGTTTTGCTATAACTACTATAGCTTACTCTTTGTTTCTATTGCTGTAACGCAACACAGTGGTTCGCAATTATGATAGTTTGTCTCCACAGGATTACACTGTGCACTTTTGTCTTGTTACCTGATCAAACAGAAGAAAGGGTCTCGAGCAGGGTACATGGGGTAAATATAACCCTGGAGGCATGCATAACTCTGGGGGTATAAGGAAACTTCTCAAGAAATATGCAAACACCCTTGCCAAAAATGGGTCTTTTATGACAATTTTTTTAACAAATATGCAAAATAATTCCTGTGATTTCTGTGGGAAGAGATCCTGTTCTATTTTGTATTGTGAGTTTGACAGAACTGCTGATGGAAAAATTAATGAAAAGATTGCAGACACTTTTACTTGCACAAACTGAATCAGGCTTTGACAATCCCCCGCACGACAGTCCGGCATAGGTAATGAGTTTCTCCGACACTAAACTGTTCAATGTCGTAGCCCACCAGGCAAGAACCCTAGCAAAGTGTCTTTCAATGCATTAAGTGGACAAATAGATATGCATGCAGACAAGTAGACAAAGAGAACAGCTAGCCTTATGGACAAGCATTGAAAAAAGAATTTGTCGAAGAGTGCTGAAATATGAAACTACCGTTGTTTCTTTACAAAAGGAATATTAATCTGTTTTTTCTTTGTGTAATGAGACTATCAGTACTGTTGATTGAACCATGGCTCTATTACCGCTCCATGATAGAACAATCTCATTCCCATCTGACAGGGTTGCATACACTACTACAAGAAAATGAAATATGAGAATAGAATAACATGCTTGCAAAAGGAATATTAATCACTAGCTGTGGTAAACATCAAGATCATTGGTCATATAAACTCAAAAAGCATGCCTGAAAAAGTGGGCTGAAAGATCCAAAAGTAGAATCTCTTGTACACAGAGACTTTCAAGGATCCAACTAATTAATCTACCTTGATTATTGTTCACTTTTGTTTTTTGGTTTTGTTTTGCTTCCTTCTTAAGAAGTGCTAACATTCAAGTATCCATCACAAGTGGTTACTTAGAGGTTTACCAAAGCAAAGATAAAGGAAACTACACTTGTTAATAGACATTACCATCACAGCCAATCACCAATGCTACTGATCCTGTATCTACGGTCACCAGCAGCATCACCGCACACGACCAAACACTGCCATGGCAACCAAGAAATGATTTTGCTGATATCAGCCAATACTGTGACAGAAAGGAAACGATCACTGTACTTATCAGCATGGTCACAAAAATGGGACCAGTAAACCGTCTCATACCAACAGACACAAAATGTTATTGTCTGTTTAAGGTATATTATCTAGGACCAAAGGGTATGGCATGCTAGCACATCTGCAAGTTTTCTCCCAAGGGTTGACTGACCTGGATGTCCTCAAGTGATGACACAATACTGTTGCTCGAGCTAATGCCTATTCAAGGACACATAACTCCTGCCATGGTGTTTCTAGCCATGGTGTCTCCTGCCATGGTGCTCCCGGCCATGTAGTCTACACCAGACATTTAGGATGGGTGATACCAGTACAGTATATTTTACTACAATCACAGACCACTTATGTAGTCCTCCCACAGCTAAAATTTATATGAAAAATCTGGAAGCAAAGACATCCTAATTAGAGCATTACTGGTCCCCCTCCTTCGCTCCTTGGTGCTCATAAATGACTTGATTTCCTTCACTTTGGCTTCAGCATCTGGGCCTGTGTTACTTTTATGCTTCGATATGATTGGCTTTCACACTGCTGTAAGATTTCAACAACCTCATTTCTTTTTCGTCTTCCTGACAGTCCTCCCACTCTTGGATCCGCCCTTTCTCTTTGGAGGGTCGACGTAATCATCTCCTCCTTCGTAGGGGAAAGCCTCGTTTCCCTTGGCAGCCTCCCATTCACGTTTCAGCTGCTCCAGTAACTCTGGGCTCAGGAGGCCCTGCTTTACGAGTTCCTTACTCAGCCGGCCAGGAACTTGTTTCAAAGAGTCCGGAGTCTGTGGGGGACTTTCTCTGATTTCTTTGAGTCTCCTTGACTTAAAAGCATCTTGAAAGTTGATTTCATCTGCCTCTGGTTCCAGATCAGGGTCTCCTCCTTCCATCTCCAATCGTTTCTGATTTTCCTGGGTGGCTGGTGCCTTCGTTTTGGAACCTGAAGTCACATAAACAAATAACAACCAACAATCATACATGAACCACTTCTACATCCAAATGGGGAATAAGGATTTTCTTGGTGTAACTACAGGATCATAATCTGGCCCATCCACAAAATTTGTACAAAACTTTTGGAAAAGATTTTCAACACTAGATTGCATCATCCATATTGTTTAAAACAAACAATCAGACACAAAAATGAGAGGCATAAACAAAGGAAATTCCTGTTCTTTAATACCCTCTAAAAAGAGACATCAATTTGATGAGAGTTCCCATGTAACTCTGAGGCGTTTTCCATAATCTGACATTTTGGTCAGTTATATCATGATTTGAGAATCCCTAAAATCCTCACTTTCCACTAAAACGTTTTTCCTAGAAAATGATCTTTACACAAAAATTTGATGTGAAATAAAAAACATTTTTCGGAAACTCAAGCCTCTGCAACCCTTCACTTTTTACTGCATCCTTAAGGACATGCTCTGGGGTCCCTGAAAGACAGAGGCAGTGCTCTCAACCAAATGTGTCAGTTCCTGAAATCTGTAACTTCATTTCAAAACGCAGTTATTCAGAAAAATTCTCAGCTGACAACTGACAGTGTTTCGAGAACTGGCACTTCTGTTTATGTTTTTTGGTTCTCCGGAGGTGACGTTTACCTTTCTTGCCTTCCTTCTTCTTGGTAATAATGTCATCGTCCGGTAACGAGGAGACCCCCCCGGATTTGGTCTCGCTGGCACGGATGAGTTTTGTGATGTTGATGACGCCCTGCTGTATGATGCTGTCAAGTTCTCGCTGAACATCCCGCACCACGGTGGTGTCCGGGAACATGTCCATGAATCGATAGCTGTGGATATTTATCAAACTTCAGAGTTCAATATCTTCTCGAAGAAATATTGTTGACATAGGATCTGTGTTTCATGGCCAACTGGATCTAGATGCAGATGCTATATTTAACCAAAGCAAAGATCCTATTGGCACCTTTATAACTCCTCCCACCATTCCACCCACTCTTCTGGACTCCCCGATGTCCACTGGCATGCTCTTACACAAAGACCTTACAAAACAAGCCAGTTGTGCTCTTTCGTCTTCTGATCTTAACACTGTGTTCTTTCCTGTACTCATTACAAAGAGAAAACACTATCAATTGTTCGTACTCATGTTTGTGGTTACAAAAACAGTAATGTTTGCAGTCAGAACCTTTTGCTTGTGCAAAGAATGTCACAGAAACAAAAGTAAAAAAGAGAGGTACCTCAGCCACAAGTAAAGATCCATCACATCATGGACTGCCTCCAGGTGCATCAGATCTCGAATGTTCTGCGGAGTCGAGAGGGGCCATCCGATCTGGCGGCTGAACCACTCAAATGTGATTGGTTCGTTCCGACTGTACTGCCTCGCGAACTATGCAAATGCAAAGTTATGTGATAATAGTTAAAAATGCTTTTGACTCGCTGACAGGACATGGTGGATAAACTTGAAGGAATGTGTGCAACTGACCAAAAAGTGAACGATGAGTTGTAACATTGCATCAAGATTCTTCCTTACAGAACACTTTCATAAGTTCACTACATAGGGGGGAAAATGAGCAAAGAAATGCTGTCTTTGTTGCTTTTATTAAATTGTTTTTCCTTAAATATCGACAATCACTTACCAAGTCTGAGGATGATCCAATTTACTCAAGTTTAAATGTAACGAGGGTTCACTGCAAACTGTTGTCAAGGAACTCTAAGCGACAGCATATGGCTCAATGTAAACTAACTGGGACAGTGGGTCATACTTAGTTTAGTTTAGTATTTGAGGATCAGAAAGTATGGATACTCGTAAAGGGATCCTATTTCATGTTTATACTTCAGTGTTTAAGTAACGGTGTCTTATACCACCCAGCGTCATTTGATAGGAATGAACAAGACCCTTCCTAGTTTGTTGCACCATTGAGTATCGAACGTGATGGTAATACAGCATCCATAATATGTGGATTCTATTCTGCATGGGCTGAGGAATCAGCCAGAAAAAATGTGCTGGTTGCAAGCATAGCAAACAATTAGTGAGGTTTGATCTCACAGGAAAAACCACCCTAAAATACAACACTACTGTCCGACTGGATGGTTATCGTCTTTTTTTTTCTATTTGGGAATATGTACACAATTTTTTTCCCTTCTCACTTCATTTATTTCAACAACAAAAATACCAGCCTTTCAGAATCCAACTATAGAGAACAATACTGGTAAACAAAGAATAATAACACTACTTCATAAAAAGCAAGAGACGACATAAATACAAAAGAAGGCTTAGCACGAACGCAGCTAAGACATAGTTTGGTTAAAACGCTACGCTAAACACTGATAGAGGGAGATCGGCAAGAATCAACAGAGGGAAGGAAAATGGAGATCAAAAGAAATTGAAATATTCCAACTACGCCTGGAATATTATCACGTCACTACCTAAGGTATGGTGTCATATAGATGTTCCCATTCCCACAAGAAATTGTGAATATTGTGAAAAATACCACCCAACATTCATCAAAAGACTATTTCCATTTTTCCCTGAAGTACCATTCTTAACTCAGTCTCAGATTTCTTTTTAATTGGGGACTACATGTAGGGCTTTTTCCTTCTATCTTTTCTGTTATTTTTCAGGAAAAATTTCATGCCCACAAGGTATAAATTTGACTCGAAACCTTAAAGGAGAAGCTTTTGGAATGATGAAACAGCAAATTAGTAGAATTTTCTAAGGAAAGTTATAACTGGTTGAGTCGACCAGAAAATATTGACAAAAAAAAAAAAAAAAAAAGGAAGACATTAGCTACATGTTGGCAGGTGACGTGTCATTCATTGAACATAGTTTAAATTAAACAGTTTCGTAATTTCAAGTTTTACATGCACCAAGGCAGTATTTGCTGTAATGCTTATCCTTTTTGTTGAGATAATGATGGACTCACTAAGGAAAATCAGAGTTTAAGGCTTCACCAACAGGGGATCTAGTGATGGATTTCTCTCGGTATGTAAGATGAAAAGCCTCCAGATATCTTTGACCTTCATGTAAACCTTCTGGCAAACTATGACTCTTGCATACATTCTCACGTGGTACATTCAGAGTCATGTATAAGTCCTGATAAATTTTTCCCACATTCCCGGCAAAATCCATGCTATGAGGACACTGACCTTCATTCGGAGCCAAATGGCACAACATATTTGTTGGTTGTTCAAACTTTTAGCTGCATATTTCATCTTTCTACTTCATCTTTCCAACAAATATTCAAAATATTTTCTCAAACAATATGTCAAAAGTTCTCAGTCTGCTCCACATATCACTGCATAAGTGAAAATCTTTTGAGACCACAGAAACTTTTCATTCGTCCTTCAGGCCTAAGACATTGAAGTCACACAGAAACATGAGCGAACAAAATCAGTTCGCAAGTTTTACATCATCTTGCAGTGAGGCTGCCTCGTTATTCATTGGAAAATTTGTTACAATTTCAATATTTTTACTGACCAGTGGGGTGTGTGGCTTTCACAGGAAAATGCCTTGTATAATTGCTATTGAATATTCTTCATTTGTGACAGGAATTTGTGGATGGCCTGGACTGTTCCTTTTTACGTTATCTAAAATAAATTCTGACCTTCGTGATTTCTATCACAACTGTATTGATGTTTACCAAAGTGGAGGATGATCGGTCACATACCTTCAAGAACATAGTGCAGATGAATGGATGTTTCTTATTGATCGGCGCACAGCAGAAGACGTAGCGAGCCCTCAGGTGAAGAGGGATGTGTTGAATCATGTCCGCCAAGAACTTAAAATCATCGACGTTGCAGACAAAATAATTCTTCTCAACTTGAGATAAGTTTACGAAGATATCCTGTCGTGAAAAAGGAAGAAGCCAAGATCTGCAAAACTGAGATGAAGTGACCGGTTGCACGTGGTGAAAGAAACTGCGGTGATGCAAACCGTTATTGCAGGCAGATCAAGCCTACCACATTGTCAGTGGCAGCTTTACCAAGTCTAGCCTAGCTTAAAAGGTCAAAGTCCCTGAGGGGATGAATCAAGGATACCCTCTATTCATGGGAATAAAACTTACTGGCAAACTACATGTGCATTACTGACAATTAAAATCTCAAAGAGTTATTATTGAGATAGTTTTGGTTATATGAAGAATACTCAGGGTATTCATCTGCTCCTACAATTGGAACCAGACTCCTACCACTTGAATACCCAATGAAACTGTGAAACCTACACTGAACCTTGGTGTTTTGACAGTAACTTACCTCATAGACATTGCAGAGGGGTTTCACTAGTGCAAAAGTAACACTTACCTTTACAAAAGATCATTTTGCTAGTTATCTTATAATACTTCAATTCATTCAAATTTTCATTCCAAATCAAATCTAACTACATATTACTTCACAGTTTCATTAAAACATTTATAATATGACAAATTACATTCAATATTGACCCAAAGAAATGTTGCAGTTCACTTTACAAAGGTACCAGGTAGTAGTTCTCGAACGGGATAGTAGATCTCAGGCAGGTAGGGGCACTACCTGTGAAAACACTACAGAATATCATACAATTTCTACAAACAAATATATCAAATAACCACCAGGTAAAGAGGTGCACACCACAAAAATATTGCATTACAGCTTGATCTCACAGTGTTGGCTAGACATGGAGAAACTTGAAAACTTACGATGAGGCCAAGGACATTACTACAAGATTGTTGGCTATACTTAGCTCAGCTTACCACCAATTCATAGTGGATACAACACACCTAAGCATATACACCAAATTTACTCTGTTAGGATGACATTACCTGACTCTTGGACGGGTCCTCTTGCTATCAAATAAACATAAACTTGTACTTCTTCCATTGAGGCAGAAAATGCTTTATGTGCTATATATCAATTCCATGTGGACAAGAGCCAAGTTTTTTTTTAAATAACTGTGTGTAAACATCTGTACAAGGTTTACATTTGGCATGAAATCAACACAACGTACGACAAATAAACATACTCTCTAATACTGATATGGTAAAAAAAAAATAGAGTGAAGTCAGGACTGATTACAAGGTTCTGGACTTACAATGAGATTAGATAAAGTGGCATCTTGCAAATGGTAGGCAAAGAGTTCAATTTGTTCAGCGGTTGGGTGGAGTCCAGCATTTTCTATCTCCTCCACTGGAGCGGCTAGAATCTCCTTCAGGATTGGAAGATCATCCTTTCGAAAGGTGGTGACCTCTCCTTCCTGAAAATCAGTGTTGAATCTTCCTGCTCTGCCTGCGATTTGAAGGGCCTGGTTGTTGAGATTCGGAGCAGAAAGTAGACACAGCACTGACAAAAATTGTTTATACTTGCAAAAAAAAGTAGTTTTGATAATTTAATTTAAATTCCTCACATTATGAACACTAACGTTAACAAACAGAAGCAACTTCATACTCAGTCAAGGGAACTAAACATGAAATCAGTAGAATGTTTCAATTATTGACAATTTCTGTGAAGATGTTTTTACAGCAATGCCAGAATCAGAGCAAAATGATATTTTCAATGGACAGCAAACTTATGTGATAAGGTTCTCTATCTGAAATTTGGCAAGATTAACTTACTTGCAGAAACTTGACACTGACTTAGGCAGATTATTCCTCATATTTGGATCATTAATAAAAAAACAAAAGCAGCTTAATATTCAGTCTGAATGGCACTGTACATAAAATCAACAGAATATTCAATTATTGACAATTTTTGGGAGAATGTTTAACGGTGGTGCCAGAATTAAATCAGTGAAAAATTTACAACAGACAAAAATCTTCTGTGATAAGGTTCTCTACCTGAAATTCTACAAGGTTATCTTGCTTGCAGAAACTTGGCATTGATAATTTTAGATTATTCCTCTTATTATGAACACTAAAAAAAATAACGAACACAAAGGAGCTACTTCATATTCTGTTATGGGCATGAAACAAAATCAACAGAATATTCCATTATTGACAATTTTATGAGAGGATGTTTAACAGTAGTACCAGAATAAAAAAGCCAAAAATTTTCAATGGATAACAAACTTCTGTAGAAGGCTTTCTACCTGCAATTCTACAAGGTTAACGTTCTTGCAGAAACTTTGCATTGATAATTTTAGGCAGATTATTGCTTTTATTATGAACACTAAAAAAAACAAACAGAAGAGGCTTCACATTCTGTCAGGGGGACATCACATAAAATCAACAGAATATTCCATTATTGACAAGTTTTTGGGAGGACATTTAACAGTTAGTGCCAAAGTCAGATCAGCCAAAAATTTTCAACAGACAACAAACTTCTGTGTGGGGCTTTATTTCAGAAAGCAAAATCATGTTCACCCAAACTTTAAAAAATTCAAATGATGCATTTTGCACAACTGATCTCAGGCATAATGTTTGCAGTAGATGACGCTATTGCTGATGAGTGTACTGGTGAGACTAAATGGCTTTACAACGCTTAAAGGTATTCTTCTCTGTATGTCACACTGGTGGATTTTAAATGCGACATTTCACTTTAATAATTTACCTGTGACGTAGTCAATCTGTCCATCTCTTTCTCTCCCTTTTCATTGATGGTTGGACGGATCAGAGTATTGAATATCACTCTCTTGATACTCCTGGGTAAACAATGACAAAACGATAATGACTCGAGGCAAACAGAGGACTGACTTTGAGCTGTATAGTAAATTCTAGCAAGATGGAAACTTAGCAACGAAGGTAAATATCCAAGACTATTTCAGATGTATGAGACCCTCAACTGTATTTTGAGATAATAATATAACTTTAGTAATTCTGGCCTCCAAGAGCAGTTGTTTTACGATGATAAGCAACGACACAAGCGTGGAGGAAGCGTATGGATTATACATTACAACTTCACTTTGGGTGACTACCAACTCAATAAATTTGAAATTTGGAATTTTCATTTCTTCACAAGGTCAATTCAGAACATGTAAAATTATGTTCTCTATTAGAATTCTATTTGGATGTGAACTATGTAGTGCAAAAATGTGATCCGAAGTACTGTTAATAATTCTTTGATTCATTGTCCCCAACGAACCTGGCAACGAAAGGCAAGTTACAAGGACCAAAAATGCAGATTAATCAACCCAGTAGCAACTAGAGTCTTGTAAAATAATTCTAGTGAAGGGGACATTGCAACTTGTAAGATCATTCTTTAATACCTGCTTGCTTTGTGTAAAATCAATCTTAGAAGGCAGCTCAGTTTATGCTGCCATACTTAACGTATTTTAAATAAGAAATAAATAAACAACTCTTCAAAACTTCAGGCCTTAAAAGAGAGTTATTTTTTTAAGCTAAGTGATCACACAAGTTTCACTGAAGCTTTGAGGCTTATACATCACAACTTCAGGTGACTACCACTTGACATTTTGGATCAAATTTGGTATTTTTATTCATAGGGTCAGTTCAGATGGTACAAACTTAAAAGACAGCACAGACCATGTTGCAATGCTCAAAAATTATTTTAAATGAATGTCAACCGATGTATAAACTACAGACAACTTCATAAAATCAAAGTTCAAGGTACTCACAAATTTAAGCCCATTCCAATTGCGTCTGTTGCAACAAGTATCTTACATGGGTCGGAGGGATCATTAAATTTACTGGCTTGGTTCAACTTGGCACCTTTCAACGAGAGGAGAGAAAAAAAAAATAAGATGAAGGGAGAATGAAGAACACTACATTGGCAAAGATTTGAGCCAAACTGATAAAACCTTCTTGCCATATACAAACTTAATGTATAATTCATTCTTGAATCTCTGTTTTGCTTGATGACACTGGCAAGGGGTGTCAAATGCAGTTTTTGAATTATTGAAAAGTTTTGGTAGCAAAAAATGCTACATAAAAATTAAATCTGTGTAGCACTTTTTCTTTTTGTTGTGGCAATTATGCCTGACAATGAAACTTAATAATCTCAACTGTAAGTGTGTAGCTCTCGAAACTCCCATCTGGTGTGCCTGAAAAGAAATACAAATGGTTTCATGGCTTGTGGTTTGTGTTTTCCTCCGAGATTGATTGCTGACAAATTTGTCCATCTGACAAAGCCACTGGATGAATGTGTTGCTACAAGTGAAATAGACAAACGAGAATGACGTGATACATGAAGCCCAAATTCTGTATGGCAAAAGGCATTCTTGTGAAACCGCGTATGACAAATCCAATGGAAATTTTAGGATTCACAACTCGCATACCGCTAAATGTTGAGATGTAATTTTCCCTGCATATTGTCAGGTAATCTGGAAACATCAATCGGTTGCATTTACTTCTGTTTTCAACCAAGATGTAGCTAGACATCGAACGAATAAATTCTCGGGTCGTACATTCATGCATAATATACAGCAAATGCTGGAGGCAGAGATGTTTTGGTTTACCACATAAGATGGCCCCTATTATTGGTCAGCTTCGTTTAGTGTGTGAGCAGTTACAGTGTTGTCATTTTAGTTCATATCTATTTCTATGGTTGATACTTCATTCTCCTACAATTTAGGTTTTTGTATAATTTGGCAAACACAGTGCCTAACTGTGCAGTACAGCCATTGATATACATTTTGCGCAGAACTTAGCAAGTGCAATGCCTTACCTGACTACTTCGAATACTGGTCACATGAGAAGTGCAAAACCATTGTGTGATTCTGTGGTAGCATTCAGTACCATGAAAGACTATGAACAGGCTTGAAAACTGGAAAAATCTCACAGCTGTTTGGTATAGAAAGTCACTCATGGGAGGATGACCACAAATTATTTTATTGATCTCGTAAATAGTAGAGCCAAAATATTAACAATACCATCACAACTTGTAACACAGACATACACTACATGCAATTCCATAACAAACAGTAACTTTGGGCAAAGAAATTATTACCTGGTGGCAAGCTTCCATAAATGACAGCACATTCCTTCCCCATGGCCTCTATCTGTCGGCTCAGAGAATAGAGGTCGTTTTTGCTGAAAGCTACAATGCAATCTCCTGGCCTGATATTATCCAAAGATACTAAAATGTAAAAAAAAAGAACCAAATAAGATCAATAATTTAGCATCATATTCTCCAGAATAGTAGCTTTAATTTATGTTAGCAAGTAACACCAGGAACAGAAAAAGAAACACATAAATAGAAATGTTACCATTGAAGTAGTAAATTGAGAGAAATGTACTGGCAGCATACATCTGTTTCAGTGCTAGTTGTGCCTTCATACAAAGTTATGCAATTTGATAGACAAACAGGCAGTGCTCAATTCCAGAATGAAAAGGCATTACCTGAACATATTACAAATTACAAAAACGAAGTAACAACAAGGATCGCAAACAAAAGTTGTGATAGTACAACAGTCACGGTTATCCAGAGAGACCCTAGGCCCAGGAAAACTAGAAGGTGAAGTTCATCAACAACATGTACACACTCATGTCTCATTTGCTAACACGATAATTTACCCACCAGTCCACAATCCAGTCATCACTATTGCATAAATTGTAAAGCACAATTGCATAAATTCCTTCACCTACATAACCAAGTAATATCATATTCATCTCTATTGTACAATAAGACTTTCCCCTACAAAAACATCTTTGACACAACTCTTTACATTTCCACTTAGGAAAGACAAAATGTATTCCACATTGTTTGATGACAGAACAAGAGCTGTATCTCAGATAATGATTCCTCTGGGAAAGATAAGGTCAACCTTTCTCACCATTTTCCACAGAGGTCATTGGTCAATCACCATTTTCAGACAAACAGTGTCTCAGTTGGAATAAAAAGCCAATTATGGCTTTGAAAACTATGTGAGCACTTTTAGCTGTCAAAACAACAGTAATAAATAATAGAAGCATTATACCAAATACTATATGGCTGATTTGTGGACTAAAAAGAAACTCAAAGGTGTATGGTGCTGAATTTAGCAACCAAATTGGGCTTTCAGACACCACTTTTCCACAGCACTTCTTTGTTATGAGGTCAGCAAATAACTATAATACGCTGCAAACACAGACATATTTTATTAGGAAACCAGCATAATGCCAGCTGAACATGCATAGATGAAATTTTACCATTATAAGTCAAGGTAAAATTAGTACAGCAACTATACCTAACTGACAGGTAAAAGTCTTCAAATTGGAACCTCCTGAATATGCAAGCATTGCCAGTCTTTGCTTGGAAGAGAGCTAAAATACCTTCTACCCATAAGAAAAGACAGAAAAGTGAAACAACACCAGCAAAGGTCTTAACATTTTGTACTCAAAGATCTCAGATGACCTTCTGTCAGGGGAGGCATTTATTACAGAGTGAGGAAAGAGGTTATTAGAGTAAATATGGTACACAGATTTTACAGAAGTGAAATAAATTTGAGCCTGTCATCTGAACCAACCTAGAGCTTCATCGAGTACTGTGAGTGAAGTCAGTCGTTTGTATCGTCGTACTTCCACCTCCTCTCCCGTGGAAAGCATCAAAGATCGCACCAGCGGGATCGCTGCCTCCTCACCACAGAGGTGAATTTCCTTGGCTGCCACCCCTAAATTTGAGAAAATGTGGATTTAAAAAGGTAATTATGTATAATTTTGTGATGTAACACATCTTTTCCAGATCATGCTTACAAGTTCAACTTTCCATCTTGTTTGTAAATGAAGTTTAATTCTAGCCCAACTCAAGTTTTCAAATTTCTCCTCTATGTACCATAAGCATGTGATCACCACAGTCTGATAGACAAAGTTGTCATTAATGATTAGCACGTAGTTCCATGTCAACACTGGTTTGGTACTTTGTTTCTTCACGCTAAGTACCGGCTGAACGACACACTGCTGACGAAAACATTCACACGAGGATTGCCCACAGAGGAAGAAAGGTGGGGAACAAAATGAATGCTGATGTGATGTGGCCTTGTCTTTTTCAGAGCAATGAAAGTTTAAGTCATAGCATAATTAAATTTAGGAGCAATACTGATAGTTCCACCAAAGTAACTTGAAGAGGACTTTGAATTGTAGCATGCCTTGAGACTATTATTTACAAAATATTGAACAACATGTACTTCTGATGACTTTAGATGAAAAATCAACCAATGGTAACACTCAAAGGCAGATCAGTTCAATGCAGATATTTTTTAAATACTTACCCAATAAAGCTCTCGTCCATGCCCATCCTCTCGTAGCATCTCTCAACATCTGTATCTCATCTATGACAGCTACTTCATCTAAGAAATGAGAGAGGATGCGAGTTTTCAATGTCTGTTGATATTTGATCCTCTCGTAGTAAGTATACCTGGCATACTTTCCCAGAAATTATTACAGTTGAGTGCGGTTTTGTTTTGCAAGGACAAAAGGCCATGTCACACTTTTCCAGGCAAGCACTACATGGAGGTTGTGGATGGCAATTTTTGCTGTCCACAGCTCCCTGTAGATCGCACGGATCTGGCAGTATTTCACCCAGATCTTACCTGCACTTGCTCGCAGGTGTGCATGGAAGTTCGAATAGCCTGCTGCTAAGTTTTGAACATGCTAAAATCTTGGTCTAAGTAAACTGCATGAGTTTGCCCAAAGAGGTCCCACAAAACACCGACACCAGGCCTTCAGTGGTCACAAGTCACGAGCAGTTAACCCACTTGAAAAGTTGGCCTTGGACCTGTTTCAATTTGGTATGCTGGAACTTCCTACCTCTGTGTAGCCCATCATTTCTGCAGGGAGAGCATGTTGATGACAAGTTACTCTCTCATGTTACTCTGCTGGTAATGTGAGGGTTGGCAGTGGGCAAGTCGTTGATGTTCTGCGACTACCTCTGCCATATTAATATGCCCAATACCAGCATGTGCAAACCTTGTGCATTGAAGGCAACTCAAATGCAGGTGACACGTAGCTGGCACACAGGTTAACCCGAAGTGTAGCCATGTGTCCGCATGTGTCCTGGAACTAAAACGGACCTCTCACACCTCTGGCACACAGGTCACACTGAGCACACGGAATAACTGAATAGATGAATGAATGCATGAATCAATAGAGAGCACATAAATTGATGGACAGTACTTACATGGTTGAGTGACACTTGTCATCTCAACTGTACATGCCACATGACCGGAAGGAACTTCATCGGGGTCGGCGTACTTTCTCTCCTCACCAGTCACCAAGTCACAAGGTATACCCTGCATCGTAGAGATGACAAAAGCACAACAAACTCGACTAAATCTGCTGAACAAGTATAATGGCAGCATTTCTAAGTTCGTCCACAAAAACTTCAAAGCATACTCAATGCTAAGATTCAATAAAAAAAAATTCATTTTATAAAAAAAAAAAATCTCCCTCAATTATTGACTATAAATGTTCACTTCATGAGCATAAATTATTTTCAAACATTGTAGGGGTTATTCATGTTTCAAGGCATTTTCCTAGCTTAGTTAGCCATGCTTTCTAATTTCTGAGTAATGCTCTAAAGAAGAAATCACTGTCAATGTATGACAGATTAATATTATACACTTTTCAAAAAAAGTAATGCTGATGCAAGAACTTCACTGAGTGCTCCATTAATTTCATGTTTAAAAATTAACTCGTAGTCTTCCTCTGAGTTGTAGGTTTGTGATGGCATCCTGTTGCACCAGGTGTCACAGGGGAGCACACTAAAAACATGCCATGCATGCAACCCGTTGTGCCTGTCTCACTTTTCCAGTTCCGAATTACGATAAAGTTTTAAAAGATGAAAAATGACAAAGTAAACTTTCCCATATACACTTGCTTATCAATACCCCTTCAGAGAGAAACAGTTTGGTGTCCATATTCAATACTAACACAGTTATTGTCTTAATTCTCCTTAAAAAGGACAATTAGATTGTGAAAGAAGATGGAGGCATTCCCTTATGTCTAACACGACAACTGAAAGACAAGATGTAATTTTTGTGAAAGAAGATTAATTCAGGGACCCCCCAGTCCTGACTTACCACTTTAAGGATTTTTTCGAACAACAACTCTGGGATATCTAAGGAACTGCATTATGTGTTACAAAGTTGGGAGACAACTAAAAAACTGTGCAAACTGTGGAAACGGAAACACCACAGTAGGAGCACAAGGGCGAGGGCACTACACTGTATGTCCCTTAGGTCATACGACGCTGACTGTGGTATCAAAAAAACTTTACAAAGGGACTTGTAACTCTTCTAAACTGTTAGATCTCCTTTGCTGCAAAGGATACATTAATACAGCGTAAACAGAGGAAGTGGAGGAGAGGGGAGGGGGTTGAAGAGTGAGAAAAAGGGTAACAGAAATAAATAGTATTCAAATGATGAAATTTGGGCTTATTACAATTTGGGATATTTAAACCTTACATTGTCAGTTGTTAACAAAGATGTGATGTACTTACTGCATCATAATTTACAGTTCAAATAGTAGTATTGCTGTACATTATCAATGTAACCATAGCAACAAACAAATCATTGACTGACTGACCCTTTCATTTGTCTTTCTCTCTACTTCATTGGCTAGCAGCTTCAGAGGCCCACAGTAAACACCAGACTTTGCAGTGCTGAATCTCTCCAAGGCATGGTAGGTCTTACCACTGTTTGTTGGCCCTGCGTGAAATATTATCTTCCTCTGGACAGCCCTTGCTTCAGGATACCTGGAAGAATGTATGTATTGAAATACAGACTAAGGGAAGGTAAGGGCCATATTTTATCACTTCAGATACATCATTGTGTCAAGTTAATACAAAAATGCCATAACAGGGTTGCACATTATTGCAAAAATTCTTTATTGTTTGTTGTTTTTTTTTTTAAATTGAATCACTAATTAACCTTCAAAGCTGACACCAGTGAAAATTTAAGATAGGGTACACTGCAAATTTACCTTAAAATATTGTGAAAAATATGATCCTGCCTCTAAAACTATATTTTAATGTTTCCTTCAACATAAATCAAGACTACAAAGAAATGTCAAGGCTATCCCAGTGGTTTTTGCCAGTGTAGCATCACAAATTACCCAAAATGCAACAAACAATTTTGAAAAAGATATTTCCTTAAAGGTCCATATTGTAACTTCCAAGCAATGTATGCTGTTGGGATATGGTTTTCACCAATAAAGCAAAAATATGCTTTATTCTTATGAAATATAATTTTTTTTTCTCAGAGGCCAGTCCCTTGAAAATCTATCAATTCCATCAATTCAGTTATGTGTATATTACTGTGCTGAGGTTACCACATATTTCAACATATGGACTCACAGTATTCCAAAATGAAACATCGATTGCACACTGGTCTATTGACCCATATGAAGCTTGTACTGTACAGTATATGGCTCCTGCGTCTTGCTAACTCCCCTCCCTGGCTAGGATTGAAGCACTGCAACGAAAGATACCAACCATTGTGCAGGATCTGTAAGGTCACTGATCTTCTTGAGGTCATCCATGCAGTCCAAAGCCGGGAAAACCTGACGAGCATGGCGAAGAAAATACGGGAAGATGTCGTCTACGTGGCCGGCGCCGACCAAGATGTCGCTCAGGATGATGTGAAGGTCAACTTCCAGAGTGTCCATCTCCATGATCAACTTGCGGAAAGAGATGAAAGCCTGGTGAAAGAGGTGACCTGCAAATTAATGAAATAAGGATGACAAGTTAACAACATACCCGACGATATCCGCTTATCATCGACAGTTTTTTCTGATCACTTTCATCAACTTTTAATATTTCAACTGAACCACTTTTTCACCTGAGAAAGCAGTTTATGACCATTGCAGAGACTTCAATTAAGTTGTGTAACTCACCATCCAAGCCATTCTCTGCAGCGAGTTGCTTTACTTCTTTCCTCCTTGAAAATTGATTCAAAATCCTGAGAAGATCCTCTATAATGGGAGAGAATGGAAAGGACTTCATCCAAATACAAAATCATTTCTTTATTAAAGAGAAGTTTATGAAAATACTGTACTGTGGCTGCAATAGGCTGTGTTTCTTCATACTCTGCAAATCGTAAATTTCACAGCACCAAAACTGCAACGCTACGAATTCAAAATGATCTATTGTTGCTCAACACCAAGAAGCTGCTTTAGTACTTCTAGATTTCTCGGCTGCATTTGACACTGCAGATCACAACATTACTCTTGAACGCTTGCAAACTCATTACGGTATTGTTGGCAAACCATTGGAGTGGTGGAATTCTTACTTAAGAAGACGCACTCAATCCGTGAAGGTAGGTGGGATTCTGTCTGATCCATGTAGGCTGGATGGAGGAGTACCCCATGGCTCTGTACTTAGTCCGTTCGTTTTCTCCATGTATGTTGCTCCATCAGCTAGGGAGGGTGACATCATCACTGCTCATGTTATCAGTTATATGTCTCATGCAGACGACGCTCAAATTTACAGTATCTCACTTTGAAACAATCTTAGCATCATGTTGCAGTTTCACATTGAGAGCTATGCATTCATGACATTGAATCAAGGAGTATACATAATAAATAAATGTTTAACAACTCTAAGACAGACGTCCTTCATATTTCTGCTTAATTTCTGAAATGCCAGACTTTTCCTGGAGTCTCAATTGGTGACACTTTCATTGATATTACCAGCAATGTTAAGAGTCTTGGTATTATTATGGATTGTACCCTGCAAATGAAAGATCATGAAAACAACATCATTTCTGCTGCTTCTTTTGCTATTTATAAGATTGGTCAATTAAGCAAATACCTTGATCGCAAATTGACTGAATGTCTTGTTCATCCTTTTGTTACCTCACGTCTAGACTACTGTAATAATAGTCCCCTGTATGGTCTTCAAAAGCCATATTTCTAAGTTATTGACGTATACAAAACTCTGCTGTAGGATTGGTTCCCTTTTCCAACGAGCATGATCTTATTACTCCCATTCTAGTTGAGTTGCACTGGCTACCAGCACATAAATGTATTAATTATAAGGTAACTCTACATACCTTCAAATCATTACATGGTATGGCCCTGATTACAGGATATAGCCCTGGATTATATTTCAAATCTTGTTACTAAATACACACCAAGTCACTGTTTACGATCTTCATCTGAAAATTTTTCTTTCCCAACCTCCAATTTCTACTAGTTACCAAGTTTTATGGCGACAGATCTTTTACTGTGGCTGCCCGGAGATTTGGAACAGTCTGCCGGCTAATGGTCATTTTTTACCTAATCTTAATCATTTTAAACAAAAATTTGAAAACTTACTTTTTCATTGTTTAAATTCATAACTGCTCTTGTATGTTCTGCTTTTGCAACTTAACTGTGTTTCTCGCTTTAGATTTTACCTGTTTCTCTTTCATATTGTGCAGTCTTCATTGTAAATTGTTTTATTTAAGCTTTTCACTGTACAGTGCTTTGAGTTTTACTGTATGGGAAAGTGCTTTATAAATAACAGTATTATTATTACAAGTACATGCTTGGGCTATTTTTGATTGAATGTTTACACAGTTGTCTGTGCATCCTACTGTAGAGCCATGCCATGGGAAATGTTTGATAACATGTAATGATTGTAAACCCCAGAAGCTGTACTGTGAGCACCCAAGTATACTGCGCAGTCTGTACTGACTACAGAGGTATCCCACAAGACTGAAGGTTCACGAGATCGAAGGTTCTTGAGACTGGAAATCAAAACGGCTCACAAGACCAAAGGTTCATAAAACCGAAAAACAATTAAGACTTATGAGACCAAAGTTCTGCAAGACCAAAAAAAAAAGGAGTTCACAACACCTAAGGTTTTGTGACACTAAAAACCAGGAGAGGTTCACTAGACCAAAGGTTCACAAGACCAAAACTGCAAAACAGTTCAAATTTAATGCATTATCAGTGATGCTTACAGCAGCATACTGGGGCATTAATTGGTTCAGTGATGGTCTACTCTCACATAAGAATAAATACACCTGAATTTTTTTTTCCAAACATTGCACACAAAAATTATTTAACAGTCATCTCAAAGGGGAAGGGAAAACCCTTCTGATAGATGCCCTCCTCTTCGTCCCACCTCTAAGAGCATCCTTCATGGCTACACAGCTGTTCATGCATGCACAGGTATACATATTCTTAATAATAGTGCTGGTCATTTTTATAGTCGAGTCACCACAATCTGAGGCCATGACTATGTCACCACCCATTGAGACTGAGTCCAAGTCACCACTCTCGAGGCCGAGTCACTACCTTCCGAGTCCAAGTCACTGAGTAACCATGTTTCAAAGCTCGCAAAGGGTTTTAGAATATCATATGATTTATAGGTCTACTGTAGTGTAGGTACCACTATTTGTCCCTTATACTGGTCGGCTAGTTATTGTAGTATTAAACTTGCAGCACTGTCAAAGGTACAATAATCAATTTGTATTATCAGTACAAGGGACATTTGTCCAAAAACTTTCCACTCTTATAAAACAGTGGAACTGTGAAAGATATACAAATCAATAAACAGACCTTTTTTTTTCAAGAAAATGGAAGAAGTCTGCAACTGAATACAGCATATAAACTGCTATTTATTCAGTTCATTGTCAACCTTGCTAAAATGCTGTGCAAGCTCAAGCAGGTTCAAACGATATGTTTGTTGCATTTGAGGAACATGAAAGTCTCCAGCATACAGTAGGTAAGGATAACTTTGTGCTTGGTGTGGATTGTAGACATATGATAATGTCACTTACCAAAGACATACAAATGACTAACAGGCACTGACAAAACATTGCAAGCCGGAGTATATACAGTGCTGTAGGGGATACAGTATTTCATCCCTGCTATACTTTCATCCTTTGGCATAGATGCCTTTGCAATGTGAAAAGGAGATGTCTTCTTTGTTATTTCTCTCCGTTGCCAGCGTGAAGCAACTAGCCTTCTAGTTGACTACTTTCTTAAACACCAGCTACAGGCCAGCTATGTTTTAAATATATCACTACGTAAACTTCGTTCACATGAATATTGACCAAATGTGTAACTTAACCATGTGCGGCACTCAGAAGATTGCATGGAATTATGGGTAGGTAATTATCACTAAGCATGATGTTGTATAATACTGTAATCTTTTTCTTTTTTAAGTTGATACTACTCATGTACAGTATACTATAAATCCTTCACTGTTCAATGTTGCAATTATTTTCAGTTACACCATGTTTAAATGGTTACTTATGTTACAGTTTTCATCCTTCATCCCTTTCACTTGTTGCGGTGCATATACTTGCAATTTTTTCCAGCATTGGGACAATGAGTATTTACAAAATTCATGTCACTGGATTTTTCTCCCACATCAAATGTAGTGGGAAAAATTCATTGCCTGGTTACAACCAAGACTCACATTACATTTGTGGTTCTAGCCCCAATATTGCTTTTCTTCCAAAAGCAATTATGAATAGCTGTGCAAATAATGTTTTATGATACTCAACATAAATCAATGCTCTGTGTACAGCCTGATGGATGCAATGAATAATTAGTTCAAAGTTAGCTACTGTTCAAAACATGATACAGTCAAAACAATACACAACTGTGCACATACAGTAACGACATGTCAGGAGAAAAAAACAGTTGTCAGAAAATACATGCTACAGCATGAACCATCTGGTTTTTAAATATCATAAAGTCGTTATAGTTTGTTCAGAAGGTGGTTTGACATGTTTCTTGTTAGGTTTATTGCTGGTGTGCACTTGTACAGTACTTGAAGCCAACCACGAAGTTTAAGATGAGATACTGTACTAACTGTAGATATATAAATTTGTTTCAGTGCATCAACAGTTGTTTATTTAGTTTGAGTTTAGCCTAAAGTAATTGAGTAAAGTATCAGGATTGGTGGCAGAAGGGTAATCTTCTTCGTTACTATTCTCCAGGTAAAACTGGGAGAGTCGACAGGTCTACATAGATCATACTACTTCTAGTAATAGGAAGTAATTTTTCAAGTTCGCATAATTGATACTATGTTACGATGCAGTATGAAGTGACACTGTGTTGGCAAAACATTATGGATAGGTGTACAAATGTTGAAATTATACCACTAGGGCTATGAAAACTTCTAGGCCAAAGTTGCATTGTAGCTAATTGCCACTCTTCAAATGTCAGTAAAGATAATCGGTTTTTTTTACCATTCAGCATACAATACCGTAGATGGCACAAATTTATCAGTACTTAGGTCTTCAGTTAAAAAGGTTGTTATGCTTGTGTACACCTAACACCAGTAACAATATGAGACTGAGTGCTAAAAGGTTTAGCAAAACTTTGGAATGACCTTTTGACATGTGATGTCATATTGCTGACTGCACCACTCCAAACTCAGCACATCTAGTGCTAGTGATGATGACAACCAGCTAGTACCATGGAAGTATTACTTCCATGCTAGAAAAACAGCAGTGCACAAGATGCAGTAAACGCAGAGCACTAGCTGTGTAGGCATAACTGTACAAGATGTCTACAAAATAACACAGGCTAGCAAAATAATACTTAATAAGAAAAAAAGGTTATTTTTGCAGATTGCGTACGGCCTCGTGAAAGCCTGACACAAATTACTGAGGCCACAGGGCACCAGGCCAAAACCGAGTTCAACTCATTGCCCTTCAAGGCAAAGGATGGGGAGTGAAAAATCGACTTCAAGGCCGAGGCCAGTCTCGAATCCTCCAACACTGGTGCTGGTCTTGTGAATCTATTTTCATTTCAGTCATGCAAGATTTAGTCTGGTGAAACTTCAGTCTCATGAACTCTCAGTCTTGCAAACCTTCAGTCTTGTGAGCTGGAATCGTCTGTACATATATACCTATATACATACAAAGATCAACCCATAATAATGCAAAGACTCAACAGGGAAAAGAAAAGATTTTTATGGAGTTAGCTTTGGACAAATGACAGCTAATGTGGTAATGAATGTCCTGTACAAGTTGGTGGAATCACGGATATCATCTTATTTATATATTTATATATATATTTGAAAACTCACAAATTGAAGGCATATTTTAGCCAAGTATTGTATTCTCTGATACAGACAAAATTTGAAATGTACATTTTGACAGAATCAAAGCATTTAGCAGTGAGACTCAGTAAGGTCTGCAACTTCTTGGCATTACACCTTACAAGGAGAATTGAACTCATTGTCATCCAACAACATGTCAAGTAACTGCAGAAAACAACATCCCACTACCTGCAACTTGCAAGAATTATACTAAAAACAAAGTAGTGTTAGTGTGAATGCTCTTCCAGAATCTTATGCTTGATAATCCAGCAAACTGAATTCACAAGAGACATTCAACATTGCATTGAGCGAAGATGAAAGTCATTAAATATTCCAGGCACAGCCCAGAACTCCAACTACTGCCACATTTTCATTAATTTACAGAGTATACACACAGAATCTATGACCTTAGTTTTCTTCGCCATGTGCATACTTTGCACCTGTCAAGTCAGCTAATTAAACAACAGGTACTCACCTTTTTTATTTCTAAGACTTCCACCCAGTTCTTCCCCAATATTTATGTCATCTGGGCTGTTAACAGGTTTGACTGGGACAGGAATAAAGAGAGCTGTAACACTTTTCTTGTTGCCATTATTGCCATCTGACGAATAAAGTCTTACAGACTGAGAAAAACTATTGTGGAAAGTACTGACATGAGTCAACGACGAATGATTTGATTGGACAGCTAACCAATGAATTTTTTTAGCACAATCTGCTGTACATATAACTTGCGGTGCTCGCAAAAGACTGCAACCTAACGTGATATTTCGTAACATTAGGCGACGATATGCTATGCACGACCAAGATAACGAACTCCTCAATTTCCGATAGATGTCTACGGAAAAACTATGCATGATGTCTTCAATTGTATCTATTCCGAATGTCCTTCCTTCGTTGTTGCTAATCGTATTTTTACTGGAAAGATAAAGTATATTCGATGGAATTTTAATTTAAGATTCTCCACGGGTTTTCTTCCAGGGGGCAGCCATCTTTGTTATTTTGAGAGGGCGCTTCTCCCAAATACACAGCCTAGCGGGGATTCAAATCAAAGGAATGATTCCAACGACGTACACAAGTTAGCATAGCAATTACATAACGTATAACGTACATTATTGAATCGAGGGTAGGCCATTTACCTTCTGTGCTGTAAGTGAAACGATTCCCCGCTCTGAGACAAGGTAAGGATTTAAATTTTCTCATCTATGGAGCGCATGTATTTTCATTATTTGATATTATTATTTATTTGTGGCAAACATAGTTTTACATTTATTAAACTTTTACTCCAGGGAGTTTGTTACTGTTTAGGTCTATGACACAGTCAGTCACCACACGTAGGCTAAGTGGTGTGCATTAGCGTAGGCCCAGGCCTACAGTCTGCAGTACTTAGTCTAGTATTGTACCACTACCAGGCCCACTGTGAATGTGGTTGCTGAGCTTACATTTACAACATCGTTGGGCCTTGCCTAAGTTTGTTACATTTTAATGAGCTCAAGTGACTATTCTCCAGTACACGTATGAATAGGCTGTGTTCTAGATCGATGATTGTGTAGGCATAATTAGACACGCAATGCGCATGTTGCAGAAATGCCAACTACAAGTACAACTAGTATGGTTTTTCCCTCATTACAGCAGAGGTCACGATATACAATGACCCCGACTTGTTGCCCGGAAGTGCACAGTGACCAATGTGATCATTGGTCTGTTTTTGGCCAACTTCATAATACAGTACATCATGATCATGAGTCCAAGATGTTGTTGGCCATGGGCTATTTTGTCGAAAAGAAAAATTTGAAACTAAAAATTGGCTCTGTAATCAAAGTAGAGATTCCTACTCCGCCAGACTTTGTCGTAGTTTGACTTAAATCCGTTCAAAGATGGTGCATTTACGACATACGTGCTGTTAACGAGTTCCAAACGCCAATATTACGCTGTGTGAAGAATCTCTGCCTAATGACATTCTTAATACAATGAGGCTTCTGAATTTTAAACTGGTGCCCTCTTGTATTGGAATGGACCGCTCTCTGGAAAAGCTGATTATTGGTAACCAAGCCCCCATTAAAATAATTATAGATGTAGATCATATCGCCTCATAATCCCCTTTTGTACACTGGAGACACAGGTAGGAATGTTTTTAGTGCTGGCGCAGCTGTATAATAGCCTTACTGTGTACAGACTGTAGAAGACGCAGAGCTAAATATGCATATGGACACAGTGTAATAAGATATTGCTAATCAGTGATATGCAAGCTACATGTGCTGCACTGATGAATTATGGGATTGAAAAGGGATCATTGTTTACATGAGAGTAAACTAGTTCACCCATTCCAGATAAGAAGCAGTTATTCTAAACTCTCCTTGAATATTCAGATTCCCAAAGTTAAACCACCTAGTTCTTTGTAGCTATCAATATGAGCTCTTGTGGTGTCAGGCAAAGTGGCAAACTCTCTGGCGATGCCTTCCATCCAGAGGGAATACTGTACAGTCAGGACCTGGCAGGGGGACCATCCCTTCATCATGCACTAATTTTTGTTGCTTAGATCTCTCAACAGCAACCTCTACCTCCTCATCACTCTGTTTCATGGTCGGTCCAAGCTTTCGGCCCGATATGTCTTGCATCAGTAGTGTCTTTCAGTACCACAACTCCTCTCTTACAAAGAAATAACTTTAATTCTTCCTTTTTCATGCATAAAACTCTAGATAGCACTAAAAGCGTCCATGCTGGAGCACTTCAATTTCAGAATCATGGAATAATTCAAATCTCGAAGGTACAGGTATGTGTGCATGCTGTGCGTACGCAAAAATCCAGTCATGTAAATGATGATGCAGTGCGTGGAGATTGCTTTTGCCGATTAGCAACATAGCTTATAGCAAGTGTATTCACACATGCACTGACGAATAGCCTTTATTAATTATTATTTGCTCTAACATGTTTGTGTCAATAGGCTGTATTGCTAATTGCGAGTGTACAGTAGTGCGTCATGGGGAAGAAAAGTGTCGACAGTGCAACTGTGTAATTACTCCAAACATTCAAAATAAAATGTCAAAAATGGAATGTTTCAGAGCATAAAGAACAGCCATGCTGCAACTCAGTTCTAGTCTTTTATGGTAAGGACACTGCAATGCACAACATTGACCATTTAAGGATGGGAAATGTACTGTAAAATTGTATTTTCAACCTTTTTTTGTAAGCATGTAGCGTACTTATCCAAACAAGGAGCACTATTGACTTTTTACTGCACATCCAGAATGCATCGGTGGTATCCTGTCAAGGGATGCCCTCAGTGTAATGTGACGATTTGTCATATACTGTACCATATAGAATGTCTATTCGCCAGTGTAAGTGCGAATAAGCCTCTTGTTTGCCCCAACCTGTCTGTGTCAATTGATAGACAGTTAATATACATCTGCCTGGTCTTCATTTCATGCAATACAATGCGGAGGCCTTCCATGTCAGCGCAGACTTTTTCCACGGGTGGAGGTGGCGAAACAGTCACAGTACAGTACCTCCGCGTGCTTGAGTACACACAAAAAAATTAACCCTTGCTGTGCAACTCGTAAGGCCTAGCCTAATTACTGGCAGATGCGTAGCCAAGGAGGGTGTTTACAGGGTTCAAACACCCCCCATCCTGTAGCTAAAGCCAAGACAAAAATATTTTGGAATTAACTCATAAAACACTATTGTGAGTTTTGAAAATAGGTTGATTTGATGCTTACACTCCCATCACTCATTTTCTTTGATAAGACTGACATAGGGCACACTCTCCACCTTTAAGTGCCTTCTGCTCTATCTTGAGTAAAAACATCTGACAGATGACTGTTAAGTGCTTGCGACTTCGCTACATACAGTAGGACGCTGGTCGGTCACCATGTGGATGTAGGGTATAGACCTACTGTACTGTATAGCTCAAGGGTCACTGAGTTACGGTACACACACACACACCTGCTTACAGTGGGATACTATTCAGTTATAGCTTTTACTCGTGCAGACTTGTCAGCTCCAATTTTGACTAGGAATGTTAAAACAGGGTGACATCGCTAAATATTCTTTAAGATGTCCCACGGAGATGATATCTTGACTAACTTGGCAAAGATCTGTAGCGAGGCCAAAAAGACTCAACTTTCATGACAATTTCTTCATCCGTGTTGCTCCAGATTAGCATCTTGGTTAACAGAAGTTGTTGCTTTTCATTCTTAAATACTGACATTTATTCTACTTAAAGTATTGTACTCAAACTTTTTGGTCATTTGTTGCATACTTTATGTCAAATTTCACAAAATAATTATGACATGGTTGTTACCACTTTAGGTCATATAATGCAGCATATTGCATCTAAGGCTTCCATTAGTCATTCAATTTTCTTTTGCGAAAGCGGAGGGGTCACTTCCTCCCCTTAGACTATCCCCTATGTCACTATGCTGTAAAAGACCCATCCCCAAGGCAAAATCCTGGCTACGTGTCTGATTACTGTATGTTTTATACAGCAAACTACTGTAGCCCTAAGTCAAAACCGCAGCTATAAAATTCTCTGTTTTACATGTTTCCACGTCATCATTACATCCAGCGTCAGCATTACATGGAATGCACACCCTGGCTGTTTGCCTGTATTCTTGCAAATAATTAGTGTTACTTGCACAAACCTGTTTGTTTCAATGGACAATGTCTAGATCGGCATGTTCACGATAGACATTTATTGCATTAGTGTCTACAGTATTTGCCTGTGCCAGTAACCAGTCTCATTTTCCAGAACTTGTTTCTGAGCCCATGTGCACATACTGATAAGGTCGAAAAGCTAAAACCTCATTTGTGCAAATAATTTCGTTTTATTCACACAAGTTTGTCAGTGTGAATAGACACAGTTTTTTCACAGATTGTGAAATTATGGATATATGCCAGTCAAACTGCCATTTTCACACATTCACCTACTGTACATGTGAAGTTAAAAGGAAGTTTGTATAGACACATCATGTATGCTGACCTGGGGTTATGACGTAATGGAAGCAATTTCGATGGACTGTAATCTAGAAGTCATGGATCAATTAGTCATACAGAAGGTCCCTGGGTGTTCTCATCCATAGTGGCAAATGTTTACAAAAATTGAAGCAGAGGGACCCCCCATCTCAATATTTTTCTTCATTACTTTCTGCTGGAAATATTTGATACTACAGGTGTATGTTTGAATTGTGAGTACTTTGTCTGGAAAAAATTGAAAGAAAAAAAAAATTTGTGTCGTAATTTGCACTTGTAGCATGGTACATTGCCCAAATGCAATACAAGAGGCTCCATTAACTTGCAATTACAGTACTTAAAGTGATGCCATCATTTTCCCTCAAGTTAAATATTTCTAGTACTGTCAAATGTGAAAAAAGAATCCCTCATGTTTGAACTACTGTAAGATTTTGAGAGTCAACATGACATGAGGATTTTTTTCCCCTCTTGTACACTTCTAAGCAATGGTTCTGCCCCACTGTACAGCAGGTGAGTTGTTTAATGTTAAAAATAGAGAATAGTGAAATGAATTAGTAGCTGATGTAATTTTTATCATCGATTTTGAATCGTCGAACAATGACAGTTGACAGTTGTTCAACGACAGTCAAAGTTTAATTAATTGCCATCAACAGATAACTGCTGGGTTTGATAGAATGAAAACATGGCAGATCCGTGGCTATTCTAATGAGAGAGTGAGACGCTCTCGCCTCAGAAACTACTGTATAGCGGAGCCAGGTCCAATTCCTGGTTGCCTGGCCTCCATCAAGGAAGCCACATCTGAAACATGAACACAGTGCAATCAATGTAGGCTTGTTATCGACTACTGTACCACACAGGCTGTAGCCTTCGGGAACCTTTGGGAACCTTAGGTTTTTGAGTTGAATATTTATTATATTTTCCCACTGACAGTCCAAATTGGGTGGAATACTGTATGTTATAGTCACCACAAAAAGCATTGCTTATCCCTAATTTTTTCATAAACGAATATTTCTATCCATTGCCATTGGTCTGCTTGATTTGATGTAACAGTGATTAATGACAAGGCTTTGTTTGAGAGTCTGAATTTTGTAGGGCCACCAAAAATATTAAGACAACCCGGGAAATTGGCGACGCTCGCAGGAAATCCTGCGTGTTGTGACACATTTTTTTTTTATAAAAAAAAAAACTTGAAAAAACCGGGAAGTCTTCAGAAAGCAAAATAAATTAGGGAGAACAGGGAAAATGTTGTTAGAAGAATATTTAAAAGAAGCTCTGTTGATCGCTATATACAGTATTGCTTTTTGTGCTCAGCTGCACAATTTTACCCCTTTGATGTGCTAGGAACCCCAATCTTCCAGGAGCTTCCCCCCAAATTCCCCAAAGGGGTTTCACCCCTACACAAATGTCAGCAGAAAATCGGTAGATTTTCTATTGTGTTCGCTGGAAATTCAGCAAGGTTTTCCAACCCTGAGTTGTATACTTCTGCAGGTAACATCGTTGTCTTACAGTAAACGTATTTTAACTGGGCTAGCTGTTAAGTAAAATGTTACTGTAGGTTACAGTAGTAAACACCAGACAATACACCAGCACAAATAAATGTGCAAGTATCAGTTCAGTGTATTGTAAGTTGATATGAAGTTTGTTTATTTACTAGAATAAAAAGTTAAAACTACCCCGGTATACTTTCATATAACATCTTGCAATAGTTGGCTGACCAGTCAGTGCAAATTTGCAAATGTTGCATTCATTAAAAAGACACCAAGATGGGACAAAATCGTGTCTTTGTAACTATTAAACATACAATATTTGGCATCACATGGTCAGGCATGGCACAATGTGAAGGTCTGTATTCTGCAGACATCATTGTATCTTACAGTGTACAAACAAAATTCAGAGTTACTCTAATAACAGTTTATATCGTATTGAATTTTACAGTTGGCATAGATTTACATTTCTTTGTTGTCTTGGTAACTAACATAACATTGTACTGTAGATTAACTATTACAGTGAACATCAAGTCATCACACAAAAACATGTTGCCTTATAAGTTAGTATAATGTTTCACCATATATATATATAGCAACAAACTGTTGCCCTGAATAAATAATCACTTTCATGTTTTGGTTTTACCCCCCAAATAGCTTCCATTCGTTGCCCTATAAATATCTCTCACTCATGGCCTTCCAATAATGCTGTCATTCACAGTACTATAACTTCTAAGGATAGCCTATATGCTGAATGCTGTTAATGAAGAAGGTGAGAGGGTCACACAGGTGGAAAAAAGATCATAATTCTGGAGCAAGCACTAACTGAAAAGGCTCATAATTTCTGCTCTGTTACACATATTGAAAAACGTGCAGTAGATAGAGGAGGAGTCATTCTGTAAACAGCCTTGGAAAGATATGCACTCTGGGTAACGTATTCCTGGAGACAAACATACTTATTTCTGCAGAGAGATTCTTTGTCAGACAAACATGTTTACAAACATGTACGTTAATGTGTGATACCATTTCGACAGGAACAGTTGGATACTACTGTAGCTGTGTTACATTTTCTACTCTTTGTTCATGATGCCGGGTCTGCAGTACAGTACCTAAGGTATGTGAGAAGTCCTTTCACATAGATTTTCCTTTGAACTGCTTTACAGGAGAAGGAGCAGGATTTTTCCGTGTTGTTTTCTTTTACCCAATGCAACTTTAGGAGGTTGTCATCTTATTAATAACTTAGTGGACATGTGACATCAGCCTCTCCTTGGTAACTCTCTGCTAACATCACAAGTTCACAGTCACCCTTTGCAATTGATGCTCAATGAAACATCGGCAGACCTTGTGTGCACTAACACTTTGCCACCGGTGTTATCAACTGTGCACGAGTACAGTATGTGCGATAAGATTGTTATGTTGGAATCAACGCATCCTATTATCATAGCCATTGGAAGTGCGAATCATGCACATACAGTATGATACAATGTAGTGTTGCATGCATGCAGTAGAACAGTTTGTTTGAGCGACTTACCTGACTTAACTTTGTAGTCGCGACTCCTGACTTGAAGTCATAACCTGACTCCACTAACCTTTGAGTCACAATTCCTGTGGGATTTTTAACTACAAAAAACCATGTACATGAAGGTTGTTTTTTTTTTTTTTTCTGTATGTATTTTTGCATGTTTAATGCTGTAAATTGTAACCTTAAAATCTAGTCCATTTTTTTCATATTTCTTGTTTCCCATGATTTAGGACAATCCAATAAACTAAGAAGCAAGACACCTTATTCTAACCCAACTCTGTGTGAGAGTCTGCAGTGTGTCTATATGATAATTTTAGCTCAAAATATAATGTTGCACATGTATATAGGTGGTTGCTGCAGTACATCACTGAAACCAGTGTCAAGTAGTTGTGAGTAGGGCAGGTCCAAGCCACTGTATTCTATCCCAAGTGAACAAAATTTCAGATTGATTGGAATAATGAATGTAAGATCATCTTAAAGGTAAAAAACTGAATGTTATGAATATGTAAAGAAGATTAAAAAATCTTGTATACTTAATGAATTTATGGCTTATTAATTAGCATAGTTATATAATGAGTGTGACGTACAGGACATTTGAAATTTTGATTTTAAGATATATCTAGTTAAGAATATACTCATGGTTTTTATGTGGGACAATTTAAAGTCATCATTTGCGCAGTATTGACCCTCACTTCAAACTTGCAAAAAAATTAATTATGCAAATTAAGTTAATTCCAAATTAACATGTCCCGTATGTCAAAATTTTACTCAATCTTTTTGAGAATTAATACCTTTATTGATGAGATTTGCTAAAGATATTGTCTAGACTTCTAATTAATGTTAATGTTCAACAAAATATAAGCCAGGCTGTTTGAAATTGTAATTAATTCTTCTTAATTAGTGACATTACAAGAAGTGACGTACGGGACAAACTGTGACGTATGGGACATTCTCCATATCACACAGACTCCTATGGTAAGCCATCCAAACCATATTTTACTCTCTATATGGCATCCAACCTAGTTGATCAGTATTATGTTGTTTATCAATGTGAGGAAAATACTCCCTTGTTTAGGTTAAGACTGTAATTACAACATTTTACCCTCAACTTGGCCGTAAACACCGATTGCGTGATTTTGTGTCTTATTTTGTGCTGTATAGCATAATGACTCTAAGGGATGGTAACTGCAAACATGTAGGATCCAAAATTATGGTAGCATGTTATTAAAGGATTTGCACACTCACTTAACATCAGTTTTGAAAATTTACCTGAATTTAAATCTCCCAAAATTTAAAAATGTTAGCAAATATTATGTTATAATGTGCATGCATGTTTTTATCCACATAGTTGGTTTTTAAGATCTCAGGGGAAGGGGGCATAAAGTAGGGATTGAGAACTTCAAAATTCTGATATTCTACAATATATGTATGTCTGCCTTTATATGTTCAAAAGGATGTGTCACTGACATCTTTTCACAAGAATCTGTGGGAATGACTTGGCACTTTTTCAGGGTCGGGATGTAAAAATCAATACAGGGGTAATCAAAATTCTTTCTTGAATGACCCTAGGATAAAGTGGAGGTTAATAGACTAACCCGAAACACTTTATTACTACCACTAGATGCGATCCTACTTTAGAAATAAGAATTAAACTCATGATAAACTATTCTAGGCATGTTTAGTGTGTAGGACAAATGTCCTGTACGTCACATGTCACGTACATCACAGGGATTTTTTTCAGGAAAATGAAATTACATAATCATGACTGAATACTTTTTTTGTGAAAGTTTGTCTCATGACAAATAAGTGTTTACCTTACATTTTAATCATGATTTGACATTCCCTCTGTTTTTACTTTTAGAGAGTTTTAGTCAGTCGCACTTTTTGTTTTGAAAATCACCACTTTTTTCTTGTCCCGTACATCACACCGTTAATGAATTAATATAAAACCTAATTAAAGGTATTGCAGAATTTCATTTGGTGACCTTTGTAGTATGTTAGCTGTATCTGTTCTAACAATCAAAGAGATTGTGCAATTTGTTTTTTTTTTCAGCTTCTGGAGAGATATTTAAAGTCTCTGAATGTCCCGTACGTCACAGTCCAAATAATTTGGACCTACCCTGTAGTCTCAAAGTCACGACAATTCAGGCCGCAAGCACTCGACTCTAGAAAGCATCGGAGTAGTGCAGTAGCCCACAAGCCTGATGCACAATCTTCAGTACTGTAGGCCTATAGGGCACCGCCAGAAATTTACAATATAGGGTACTGTACCTACTTTACAGTATATAGGGTACCACCAGTGCCTACAGTTATGCAGATTCTAGCCCAAAAAACATACCTCTACAGTAGTGCAATGTTTCTCATATTTTATAACTTCTCATATACTGCAGTGAGTAGTATGTGTTGTTATTACATCTGTTCAAGGACCTGCTCACATGACTGAGACAAAGACATGACTCTCAAAGGCTGCACCTAACTACCGCGGTACTGTATAGTATTACTGTAATTACCACCTGGTACAGTACATGTTCAGTAGCTTGAATATGCACAGCTTTGGACAACGAAATACTGTAAATTGTTCATAAAACTACATCGTTATTGTTTTTTAAACGTGTCAAGATATATACAGTACACCTGGTATATCAACTATCATCATGAATGGTTCCTCTCATGATATGAATTATTGGTTTATTTTTATTTATTTATTGGCCTTTGCTGCTTTGAATACTCGGTCAGGTTTTCAAGAGTGAGTGCAAATTCTTTATGTGTCCCTTCATCGATGCAGCTCATTTCATTGATTGTATTATCATGTGACAACGTTTGTCACAGATGGGTCAAACCAAACGGCTGACGTTTAGCAAGCTTCCGCTCATTAACAGCGATAACTGATGGGAAAAAAACTTGTCACCGAGTAATCAGTTGTAAACTAAACAATTTCAAGGAGCAATAAAGGTGTACTGTATTGATCTATTTCCAGCATGTCACAAAAAAATCCAGTCAATGTTCTCAATTACACCTCTTAGTGTGCATTTTAGTTTGTTGACCTTTGCTTCTTTCAGCCTGATTGCTTCTTTTATGGGTGAATGTGCACTTATATGAGCATAACTCAATATGAACTCAATACATCCTGAAGTCTGTGAAAGTGTTCGCAACAAACAAAATATACTGTACTAATACCATCCGATCTCTCCCCTCCCCTCTTCCTCCTCCTCCTCCTCCCACCCTGGCCTTCTTTATGATCGTAGATATGTAATTGGGGAATCATAAGTCATGTCCTTTAATATGTTGAAGGTAAATAAGGTGCTTGTTTTACAGGAAAAAAAATATTATTGAAACTAATATTTGTGGGCACAGAATGATAGATTTAAAGAAGAACGGTGGCCTTCTTTCAAGAAGTAAGTTTCTCTCAGATAGAAATTCAGTCATTTGTTGATCAAGAATGATCTGTTCACCCAAACTTTCGAAAAGCCAAGTGATGCATCTTCCATAATTCATCTTTTGCAGAAGGTTTTGACGAGAAGATGAATCATTTGTAGATGTTTATTGATGAGGCTGAATGGTTTAATGATGATTAAAGCTATTTTCCGTGTACGCCATGTTGGTGCATTGGAAACGCCCTGATTTGACCCCTAAGGGTTCTCTTCCCCTTTACATGTATTATTAGAATATTACCATGAACAGTATTTAACAGCTCACAAGGTAGAGTGCTGTAGTTGAACAAGGTTTAATACTATTTCATTAATTAACAAAGCACATTTTTGTACCAAACTATTTGACAAATCAATGTCTTTATGCTAAGTAGTTTAACCCTTGATTTTGTTCTAGAAAAAAGTAAATAGAAACAAACGAAGAATTGAGACACAAAGGGTGGTCAAAGGAAATGTTTTGCCCAGACATTTGGTAATTAGGTAGTGCCCTCTGTTTGACGAAGGCCAAAGTATGTCTGTGGAATACCGTCTTCTGGAACATCTTTTATTGAATTAAGTGATATTCCAGATCTGATATCATTGCATGCTTCAAGTATCCTGCATTAACCTAGATTAAGTTGTTTACTCAACTTCAGTATGCGCATTGTTTTTACTGAGTGCAGTTTCTATTGAGAATTTCTCCCAGATATTTTTTTTTTGATACATAGCTGCTGTACATTTCCCCGGCAGTCCTCGGTCCTTCTAGCTGTTTGTAAACTGTTCTGATGTTAATTTTAAGGCATTCCTGGTCTCTCTTTGAGTGCCTCCCGTTTGTATTGAAGGTTTTTGCATTTTTTTTCCTCTCCATATTTGCAAGAAGGTGATCTATTTATGATTCTCTCTCCATTCACACCTCAGAATCATGTAATTGTATGCGCAGGAGAAGCCTCTTTTGCCGTACGATGGAGTGAGTAACTTCTCCCGTTCGTCACGTGCATGTATGTAGCTGAATGGGAAGAATCCTCCAATTAAGATGCAAGACTCCATATGACACTTGCTGCCTCTGTGAGAAACAGGGAGAGCAAGGGAGTTGCCCGAGCTGTTTCTGCATCTCTCGAACGTTACGGCAAGCAGGAGCACTCTCTCGACTCCGGTGGTATCTGTTACAGGTACAGGCTTTGCCAGTCATGTGACTGTTGATGATTCACCTAAACGCAGTCGTCGCTTGCGAGGATTTTTACGGGATGTAATTACATTTTGGTTTTTAAGGAAAAAGCTGTTGCCGCAATCATTGATCAATATCGATATAAGAGTCAACAATTTGCAGTACCTTTAGTGTACATACATATCTGCTCAAGACACAATAATATTGACCTTGTCAAACTGCACATGGTAAGTTGCTGTGAGTGTGAGAGACTGTGGTTGTAAGTACAGTTTTAAACATGTACATCTGGTTTGCAAATTTGTGTTCTCTTCATATTAATTTTCAACTTGCTTTAAGCAAAAGCAGGAACTGTATGCTGCTGTATCTGACCTTTGGAAAAAGGAGTTAGCCTTCAGTGCATTGTAATTTTCTGAATTGATGTCTGGTACATGGCAATTGAAAGGTTTATTTCGTAACTTATGCATGTATACTTACTATAAACATGTACAATTATTACTGTGTTAAATATGTCACTCTAATTTTACTGCAGTCTGTCTCCAAATGCATAACGTCATGAAGCATGCATCGATGAAATGAATGAGTTAATTTACATCACAGTTTTCTTCAATGTCGGAATTTGTCAGCGGATCAGCTGATTGTACATATGCAAATTTGCAATACATGTATGTAAAACTACCTGCAGATGAATTAAGACTAGACCTGTACAGTGCTTCATTGATGCCTAAATCAGATCCTGTGGCTGATATGTTGATTTCTGCTTAGAATTCAGATCTGTTAAGATCGACCTCCTCTGATGCCTAGCAGAGAGTGCGATTTTAATCTGACACTGAGGTCATCACTTACAAGCTCTCGATATTGGAACAATGGTGACATAAGGGTGTCTGGAAATACACTGCATCACAACGGAACACATTTGCTGATTTCGTTGAATATATCACAGTGCTCGAAAAGACCGAAATGCTTTCATGGGAATGGTATGTTCTTGGTGCCCTCAGGCATTTTCTATCAAGCCCTTTCGTTCACACATTTTGGCTAATTGATTTTAATTTGCAAGTGACTACCAGTACCATGTGAATGTTTCAAAATAGAAGGCTTGAGTAGTTGGTTTGCAGATAGAGGTTGTCCCAAAGGCTCACATGTATGAATGTAGTATGTTGCCCCAACAGGTTTTGACAGTGATATATTGGCAACTGAAGTAAGGTGTTGTGAGCATGGCTAATACATTACACATTCACAGGGCATACCCCCTCACCACATATAACCTATGTATGACAGCATTGACTATGATCTAGCATCTGGCAATACGGTATTGCATAGGTTTTATGAGGTGGGTACATCTCATAACTCCCATACCAAGAAGTTTGGGGGATTACAGTACTTACTGTACCTTCTGCAATTTGAGCTGATTAAGGTGCTTGGAAAGACTCCAGTGAATCAGCACAGTACTTTAAAGGTAACTGGTTCACCGATCTGCTTTACAATGTACTATATTATAATAGCTCATGGGACAAGCAAATTCCCTTGATTCCAATCATGCAAGACAGAAAAACAACAAAAGCAAAGGACTAAAACAAATGTAGTTGTGTTGCCATGACGATACTGCATAGCAGTTGAGTAAATTGTATAGATTTATTGCGAACTATGAAAATTTGCTTTGCATACACATGCATGGTAATTAGTAGATCAGTGTGTCTTGCAGACATGATAGAGTGTTTAATATCCCTCAAGCTTGTTGCAGAGTCACATAGACGAGCATCAGCGCCGTTTGCTTGGATTCATCTGCTGGTGATGAATCAATCCATTGATTTTTTTTTTTGACTGAAGTAGGTCTATAGATCACAAGTACAGCTCCCATAGATACATAGAGGTGAATTACAGTGCTGTACCTGTAGGCTGTTGATCTCTGGTTCTTAGTTGAGGTGGTAGGCAGAGCACGCTGATCTTTGAGCAGTCGCAGAGTTAGTCACCCATCTCTGTTCCAATGCATTCCTGTCATCCAAATTACACATGAGTGCATTAAAGTAAATAGTAAGCAGGGATTGTGCCCTAACCTCATAAGGATGTCGGTGGGTGGGAAGAGGAATTTATTACTCCTAAAGCATAATTCCAAAATGATGCTGTCCTTGGTGAAAGTTGCAAATTGGTTCAGGTGGACAAAATTTCCTTCAAGACCTGTACAGTATATGGTGCAATTTGAAGGATTTTAAAAGCATTCAAACATTTCTGGAAAGTATCCCCTTCTGAAGTAACAAACCAAGATAATTGAATATGTATATAATTCTGAAAATGAATCAGGGTCAGAGAGACTTCACCCCCCTTCCCTAATTCTCATGGAAAGGAGGAAATCACCTTGTTTTACTCCCTTTGATGGAATCTCTGGTAAGATGGTATTTGTTTTGTATAACTTATCATGTAAGATACAGTAACATCTAGTAAAATCTTAATACTTGCTGCTTCAATGATCAACAACAGATCGGCAGTCTCAGTACAGCATCATTATATCAGAGATAGCTAGATCACTCCTTGCTTTTTACACTTTTAAAGATGTCATCTCACAGTTAAGGCCCGTCTACACGTCCTCTGTCCACAATCATCTTTGTACAAATTATGTATGGCATTATTCATGTCTGTTTCCTGCTCAGAGCATGCAGCACCGTGTACCTGTGCACGCAATGTTCATGTGCCATATATGCAGGTCCTAAACTTCCCAGACTTGAAGTGTCCTAAACTGTCAATTTTTGCTGAATGTCCCAGAGATCGAGTTTGCGTAAGTTTAGGTGACAATTTTGCTGACCAGGACCGTAAATGAACAGATGATAGGAATCGACAGCAAAGTGTACAAATGTTTTGAACATATGTTGGAAATATGAAACATACAGCAAAAAATTTGAACACCGTCATACATCTTGGACGTTGTTCAACTTCGTTGGGAAGCGTGTCTACACAATTATACATTTGGTCATGAATATTGTCACACAGATGTATGATGACATTTGAACAAACGAAAGAGCTTGTAGATGGGACATTATGGGCTGCAGATACAGTAGCTTGGATATATACTGTAGCTGTAGCTTTCAGTTGGCCAAATAATGGGCTGGACTAAATTTTGAGTGGTTGTATTATCTTAATTAAGAGATAATAGAGTAGCTACACTACTGGCTTCATTTGCCTGTTCTTTTTTTTTTCTGGGGGATGGTGTCAGGGAGCAGAGTGGAAGCAGAAACAGAGAGACAGGGATTGAATGTATAGTCCGTCATCAGATTCAGGTGTAAATGAATAATTGGTATAAATTTATCCTCTCTGGTTGGTTTTACAGTAAGCAGTTGAAGACTATTTTTGTGCATTCAGTAATATGAAGGCACCTCGTGATCAAGTATCAGCTCAACTTTTTTTGCTGGTGGCAGATACAGCTTCAGACGAAAATGTTATCCACATGTGGTTTTAGAGCTGTGACACAGTCCACGCCAAGAAAAAATTGCCATCCCTAAAATAGCAACCATCCCACTATCACCCCTCTCCTCCCAAACAAAAATTGCTCCCCACTAAAACAGCTCTGATCAGCGAAAAAAAAAAGTTGACAATAAGCTACTGCCATTTCAAATGGAGCTAGAAATGCTCTGTAAGTGGCATTTAGCATCTGAATTTTGTTAGGGCTGTGTAAATTGTCAAATTTGTTTCACATTGTCAAGTGATTTTCATATTTTTATTAAGAAGAAAATGTGTACTTCAAAAATAAAATCCTCATAACAAATAAAGTTTTCGTGCAGTTTTCCTCGAAGGAAACAAGAAGAACATAAGACATATCATAAGAGTCCATCTCTTGACATCACAAATTTGCATGTGTAGTCGATGCTTGTCCATAATGCAGGTGTGAGACAGGAATTTGCATGTAAAATTGGCAATACAGTACTTTTGCCTTAAAGTCGTCAGTTATAACATAAATTATACCAATGCCATGTTAGCATCATTAGTGGCACTGTATGAATAAAAACAGTTTTTAAGTTCTCTGTTTTTCTCATTTATTCAACAAAATGATTGATTGACCATAGCTGCTTAGGCATCATGGCGAAGTGTCAACTTTTGCGAGATATTCTGGCACTCTCTCCCTCACAGATGTGTATCATTTTGACAACTCCTTACCTATCCGTTGCTAGGCGACATCGTTTTCATCAACACTGATTTTCAGTGCGCACTGCATACATGTATCCCATATGACCTTGCATTAGCCATAGGCTACGATGTTTCATCTTGAAACGACACAGATCAGCAACTTGTGACACCTTTCTCTAATGAGTTTGGTTGATCATATGCACAAAATTTGTTATGCACCTACAGTGGCTTGCCCTTTGCGGTAATAATGAGTATGCTTTGTATGCAGCCCTGAACCAAGTGGAGTACGTTGAACACAGACCGTGTTCCTCCCATCTGTCTCTCGCCGAACAGACCAGAAAAGGGGTTGCTGCTTAAGTACTATATAGATGTACACAATGCTTATTAAACATGTACAATAATAGCCTTTATGCAAAAGAAGCACAGTTTGCCACTGTAATGATAGTAGTGCATAGTAATAATTATAAAAATGCTAGTATAAATACAGTGGAGGTACACCATAATAATGATATGCTAATAATAGGGGTCCTACATAAAAATGATAATGCTATAATAGAGTTACTGTCCTTAATAGCAATGCTAATAATAGGACATAACTGATAATGATAACAATAATATGAATAATGATAATAGTAATGATATTAGGGGTACAATGTGCTAATAATACAGTAGCGGGACATAATGATGATGCTAATAATAGAGGTACAGTAACACAGTTTTAATAAGAGCATCTAAGAACAAGAATAAGAGCAATAATAACAATGCTAACAATAGGGTTATGTAATAATAATATAATGGGTTTCATGATAATAATAATAAATAATAGGAGTATGTAATGATAAGAAAAGCTGTAACAGGTACATAAATAGTAATGATAATGCTAATAATAGGGTACATGCTCATAATGGGGAGCAGTAATTATAATGCTTATGATAGGGTACATAATAATGATAATGCTATTAATAATAGGTATACATACTGCAATTAAGGAGTACATTTTGCTAGCGTTGGCACAAAGTGTACAGTGAGTTGCCAGACAGTTCATTGGAGCTTTCAGAGCTCTAGGCAGTACTGTTGTAAACTGATTGTTATTTTTGTATAAAGATTTTTTTAAGCTGGAATATGAGTTGTACTGACAAATGACAGAAGAGGGACACTGTGTTTAGGACAGTGAAGTATGTGACACAAATAATGTTATAGTGTACAATTTGTAAGAATACTGTACTAGCGAAAGTATGTCAATGCAAAAATAAAATTGGTACTTGAGAAGTATGGACATCTGCTACTACTAAAGCAGAGTACAATGTAATCTGAATCGAAGACTTTGTAAGCTATTGTGCAATGAACTAACACTACAATTGCCATCACATGTAGCACTCTACATTACAAGAAAAAGCACATGGTGGGTCCTACACATGTGTGAGGAAGCAACACGTGCTACTGTAAGTATACAGTAGGTTGGTTTGGAAATTTTGACATGCTGTGCTATATGTTTGGTAAAGAAAGGGTTCAGCACATACCAAACTGAGAGGATCGGATTACAGTAATTGCAAAGTACAGAATTGCATCACGTCCTTTGTCCTTCACGTGCTACAGATAGCAAAATATGCCAAAATGCTGTAAATATTTTCCAACTTTATAGTATCCTCAAAACATGTATTTTAGCCTTCATTTCAAGATGGTTTTGGTAAATACTGTAGAACAGTGCATGAATTTTGGACTGATCATTGTATGGAAGACAGAATATGGTGCAGGTGGTCCACTGCATGTGAAGAATCCCAAAAATTCTGTGTTCAAGAACTGTAAATACTGACCTTCACTAATACATTGCATTGTTGTCTCATGATGTGCTTATGATTTTCTGTCTTCCTCAAGTACAGAGGCAGGCCTAAGATGTTTGTCTGCTCTGATGCACCAAAGTCACCCATTGTGGGACAGTGTCTCCCATCTGAAGGATTTACATAGTGTTCCAGTGTCTATAGCAAACCATAACAAAAGAGCAATAGCGAGATGTCTGAAATATGATGTTTAAGGCACAGTGGATCAATTTGGCAATTTTTTGTAGGTGCATATGCACCCACAACCCCCTCCCCCCACCTTTGGATACACCACTGCTCAGGTGAGAATAGTTTATTCTTCAAAGAGATGTCTAACCTAATGGTTTACACATTATTGTATGATATTCAGTGGTGTTCCCTTCTTTCATTATCATGTTTGAAGCCTTATATACTGTTCATGTTTAGTTTAAAGCTGGTTCCCCACAGTGTATCATGACAAATATGGAAAGGTCATCTCAGATTTTAATTCAGATGAACAACAAAATTTTCTCTTGCATTTACGTTCCTCTGAAGGAAACATGAGAACCTTCCTTCTTAGATACTCTTTTTGAAAAGCCATAATTACCAAAAAGTTTGTTTACCTATCGGGTTGGCATATCCCGCAGCAAAGCCTTTCCTTTCATTTCTTCCATCTGGTTGACCTCGGCTTTCATCCATCACTGCCAGGGGTTGTGAAGAGTCGTGAAAAGACGCGGTACAAGTGCTCTGTCATCAAAATTCATAATGATTTGTTCAAAAATGCTGCACAAAGAGGAGAATTACTTGTCATGTGAGAGTCTGTAAGGAAATGAATTGATGAATATGTCTGCCAATCATAAGGCGTAATTTTTCTTTGCTGCATTGTACAGCAAAGCTTCACCCATACAGTATATGTATTAGAGAGCCTGAAGCATTTGTTATGTAAACGTGTTTTAGTATTAGCGCTGTTCATACTGTACATTGCAGCATTGATTCCGTGTGAGCTTTGTGACTGAATAGTTTAAAGATTTGCAACCTTTACCCAGCATTACGGTTTTTGTACCAGTCGTCACAGGGATTTTGGTTGGTTTTGATAAATGTGCCAATCATTATTTATTAAAAAAGCAATTTTAAATGATGGCTGTAAAGTCTTTCATTAATTTGAAGCACAAGATGAGATGATATGAGAGCTCAACAGCACCTACTATGTGCTTGTGTCTGACTGTTCTAATGCATGTCTCTGTGGTTGTTGACTACTGTAGATTGTACACATTTTGCTTAGTAAAGAAAAGCTACAGACAGCAGGTTCCTTCTGATGAGGGTCAATCAATTAAGTTGAGGTCAAGCGATGATTGACTTATGTGATCCATGAACTAACCTTACTGTTTGTAGCGAGTGTTACAGGACTTCCATGATCATTAAAGAAAAAAAACCTAGAAAATTCATGAAAAATTTTGAATGTTATTTCAAGGTCTGAAAAAGCTTTTGAAATTCAGTGTAGAGTTGTGGAAATGTCATGGAATTCTTTATTTGGTCCTGGGAAGTCATGGAAAAGTCATCAGAGAATTAGTTCCCTAAAAGGTGCTGGAACCCTGGCGTTATCTCCAAATATGCTAGATGGACTCAATAAATGGTCACTGATGAGTAAACATTGTTTACCTCAAACCTACCGTGTGAACATAAACCAGTTTATATGATATGATTCACAAACTAAATTATGTCCCGTCTGTGGTCAATGTTCTCTCCAAATGTTTTTGAAAGGTTCAAGAAATGGTCACCAATGATTAAATATTGTTTACCTCCAACCTACGAACATAAAGCACCTTATACATATGCTGGTATGTACAGATCTAGCTAACTGTTCATAATCAGTGTTCTCTTTAAGTATGCTAGATCAATGTCAGAAATGGTCACCGATGATTAAACATTGTTTGCTAGCCACTGGCCTATGAATATTTCCCTGATTAAGATTATTTGGGACTTCTTAAGACTTTTTTTTAGGTCTTCTTAAGACTCCTCACAGACTCCTAGTCTAGTACAGTATGCACTGTTGGGTTTGTGACATACTGTAGACTACAGTTGTTATCGATAAAAAAAACTTGTGAATTGGTATTGAGCATATCTTACAAAATGTTAGTCAGAGGCAGGTTTTAGCAGCAAAATTTGGAAGTTTCTCTCCGAATAATAATAACTTAACTCTTAATAATAACTAAACATAGTATATTTGAAACAGTTACAGTACTGTACCGTACCGTTAATGGGTTTAGATTTCAAGCATCTTTGGAACAGCATTTCCTGCAGACTGATATCAGATAGTTACATGTTACATACTTGCATACACTGTTAAAAGTGTTTAGAAAGTAATGTGAGACTGTTGGTCACTGTTGGTCACTGTTGTCCTGTTTACGTCAACGCAATAATTGAGAGCAAGAGAAAGAATGCTACCGGTGTACAGTAAATTCATTTGTAACTTATCATAGCAACTTTGCAATCTTGTGTGAGATTCAAAAAGGTGAATATTCCTGAAACCTGAAGTGGGCAGTTAGTGAATATTTCTGACAGAAGACATGAAAATCACTAACTTAATTATTGTGTAAGTGTAGAAATAGCAATAATTTTCAATCTTCTGATCAACTGCAGAGGGTAAATTCCATAAAGCAAACATTTGTGCATGTAAAATTTTTAAATTATTTTGTAACAGATGATGTGTCTGCTGCCTTTAATGTGAATCCACGTGAATTCACGAAGAGGCCTTGGTACAGTGTGTTTCATCACACATGTTTATGCATTTTACTTAACATCGTTTGTTCTCTCTGTCTCAGCGATTCAAAGACGTCGCCTAGAAAGTATGGCTCGAATGCGACCGTGTTGAGGACGTTTCCATTAATTGAATCTAGCAACTACCCAGTGACGGCCTCTTCCCCTGGCTTCTCTCCTTTATTTAGTGTGTATACGACATGATTTTGGCTCATGTACATTTCATGCTGACGATATGCAATAAATTTTCTCTCTGGTAGGAATAAATCTGCAAAAGGGGAATGAGAGATAACTGGAGAAAAGATGCAGTGAACTTCTCCTCGGGCGAAGGTCGCAGGAAATCAGTATTCTGACTATGGCAGATTCTCCGAGGCGATCCAAGACTCCGAAGAAAAAGGTCAGAGACTTTTTTTTGTTTATAATGGATCAGTATTTATGTGATAGTGCTGGGAATTTTAATGTTAAAAGGATGGAGGTAAATGTATTTCCCAATGGTCAGTTTTAACAGACAAAAAAAAAAGATTAGTTGAAAGTATCCTAGGATTTTACTTACAAAATACATGATATGAGAGGTACAGTATTGCTGTATGTATTATTAAAGTTTTATCAATAGAATGAAATTCCAAAAGATAATGGCTTCATTCGAAGAAAGTATGTTTATGTTATTGACGATGATGTGTATGAAATTTCCAAATTATCCCCACGTGTCTCAGGATCCTTCGACTGGCCATCAATTGGTAAACAGTCATTTATTCTCATGTCACCTCCTTCCTCTAGGTGTTCATGCAATCTCTTGATGTGCAAGCCTACCAGTATTGACACAATCCTTTAAATAAAGAGCAGATAGCCTTCAGACAATAGTGTTCAGATTTTCACATCTGCCTAATCAGTTTTTCAGTTTTCATCAACGGTCTTTGTAATAAAATCTTAGAACCACAATGGTACTGTACTTCCAAACTAATAGCAGGTCCACCCTTTTGTGTAAAAATATGTGATATAACACTACTGCACATGCCATACACATCCATGCTCTTTTAGTTCGCTCAACATTTGTAGTAACGTACTGTAATGTATGTGTAGTTGGTTTAGACTGTTTGATGTGCTGCCCAGATTGTCACTAGTTGGTCTTACGTGTAAATCAATTTAATACTATTTGCTCAATGTAATGATGTTAGCCTTATAAATGCAAATGTTACTGAGATCCTTTGTGTGCTTGATAATTTATTCATCATGTAACAGGATATGCATTAACTTAAACAATGTGATTACATGTATATTTGCATTACTAATTACTATGAACTAGATAAAATTTGGAAATTGATAGATACTGTAGTATTTATTGGATTACAAGGATACAGGTACAGTATAATAGAATACCTGAAGATTTAGCGATTAATGTCTTGCCGTCAATACAATGTGGTCATCTTCCACACTTCAGTCAACCTTTTCTCAAAAATTGACTCTTAAAATCTACTTTATGATCAAAGATAAGTGTTCTCAGCCCAATTTGAGTCACTTGCAGTGTATGCATGTTAGCAAAACTATCCTCTGGACTCCGCTACTCTTCATACATATATGGCCATTTGATGTATACATTGATGTATGATTTGCTGTATGAAGCACTGTACAGTACATATTGTGCTGTATGCAGTATGAGGTACCATTAATTATGCGTACAGTAGTACGTAATGAAGTACAGTAGTACTGTATATGCATTGTAGCTACTGCTGTAGGCAATAATTCAGTGTAAAAGGCCAACCTTGTCCCATATTGAATGCTGTCCCCTGACCAGAGCTGAACATTAAGGGTTCCCCTGTTGTCCGAGGCAGGTAAAAATTTATCAGGACAAGTGAATTCTGAAAGCCACTTCTCCAACTAGGCAAGTTAGTTTTGTGTTTTTAAAGTTAAAGGTCAGCCCTTCACTAGACTACTCTCAATTTAAGTTGAGTGCATGGTCAGGGGTTAGGGGAGTTAGTGTTTGCCAACTCCCCTCCCTTAACTGTGGCCATCCCACCTCCCACTGTGATCTCCAATTTTGCTATTCCTAATTTTACATAGTGTGTTACCAACAAAACTCATCTTTGGCCGTTACCAGTGACATTTCAGTTTTCTTGCTGGCATTCTTTGCCCTTTCATGGCAAGTAAAACTGATCAGAGCAAGTGAATCCTGAATGTTGCCTGCCCAACTGAGCAAGTTGTTTCTAAAGTTAATGTTTAGACCTGCTGACATTACATTGACCAATTTTTGTGTTCATCTTTGTTTTTGCTTTTCATAAGTTTCATTTAAGATGAGTACATATTGCATCTCAAGAACTACAGTACTACCCTCAGGAAATATGGAAATTTGTCAAAAGCCAAAAAAAAAATGTGTGTTCATTATAACTGTTTGTGCATAACGAGCAACAGCAACATTCCAAAATTGGCTTGACAACAATGCAGGTATGTAGTTCATGTCAGCCAACCTCAGTCTCGGGTGAATAGACATCAGGAGGGAAATGAATGGACTGAATAACTTTTACAGAATAGGATTAGCAATTGTCTATTCAAGTCAGTTTGAGGTTGGCCTATGATGTATACACCCAACAATATCCACAGAATGACCCATACCCTAAATATATCTTCAAGTACTTTCTACAGTCAACTCTGTGAAAAATGGACTCTAAATAAATATTGAAAGCCATCTAAAGGCAAGTGGTCTTATGATAAGTTCTTAGCACAGCGGTTCCTTGAAACACAGTTTTTAATTCAGTGCACTGTACTGTAGTTGTCGATTTGTCATATTTATGAGTGTTTTGTTGGAATTCCATTCATACAGTACATACAGTATTGCAACACTGCATTGTGATTTCAAACAAAATTAACAACTGCTTTTATGCATTAGATAAAATCTCCATGTCAATTATCTCCACTCTCTTAAGTACTAGTGCAATGTTTACATAGAAGGTCACTCAAAAGTATTAATTGCTTATATACAGTAATGTTTGCACAGTACTGTAGACAATTTATGGTTCAGATAATGTATACACCTGTACAGATCATGTGAATTACCATTATTACATGCATGTTGACTTTACCATTGTCATCAATTATCTCTTTTCTTGCAGAGCTGGTATGCACTGGTCCCAGAGCAAGTGGAATTATCTCCATCTCGCAGCTGCAGTCCCAGCAGCAACAGATCATCAAGATCGGCTTCACCAGCCTCCTCAGGTGACATCAAAGTCACATGGCATCTTGGAGTATTCCTCTCCTAGCCAAGTTTCAACCTTGGAGGAAGGGTTGCTACCTGAGAAACAGGTAACAAATGCAAAAGGACATGATACACCAATTTCCACTAGCAAGTCTGAAGAGGTTAGGCCATCAGGTAGTTACGCCTCTGAGTACTTTGATGCTAAGCAGTCGCATTCCATGATTGACGTAACAGGTGGCATCACTAGGGAATCGTTTCCATTTGAGGAAGGTGCTGCCACCCAGGAGAGTAGCAGCAGCTTGGATTTACAAGTAGAACATTCCTTGAGTGATGGAAGTCAACAAGAGGAACAGATGAGAGGGGGAGAAAACAAGACTGGTGGCTCTACAACAGATGTAGAAAGGGTGGGGAAAGAATCAGCAATTATACCAATGAGGGATGCAGATACCAAACTAGGAGAGGAAGAAGTTACTCCTCCATTCAGGTGAAACTGCGACAGTGGTATCTGAAGTAGAAGCTATAGGTACTGTTGAAGAACAGAATGAAGGACAGGAGCAAGTGCTTGATAACCAGGATGAACCATTACATGATACCAAACAAGATTCCCACAGGCAAGAGGATGTGCCTCCAGCACAGCTGGAAGAAGACACGAAACCTAAAGATTTGAGTGTTGTGTCAAGTCAGGAATCGGAAATAAAGGTGCAGGAGATGAAAGGTGATGAAAGTGACCACAGTACAGACTCCTTTGATCAGAAGTATCTGCAGATGTCCAATGAAATGGTGGACTCACAGTTGCCATCTCTTGAGCCAGAGAATGATCAATCTTTGCCTGTAGGGGATGCAGCTATTTACTGGAAAAGATCAGAATAGTTTTCAAGAACCAAAAGCAGGTGACAAACATGTCAAAAGTTCTCCTTTGACAGTCGGAGAACATGTACAGCCCCAGGAGGTACAATATTCACATCAGGATTCTCAGAATAGTAACATTTCTGGTTCTTTAAGTGGGGATTCCATACAAGATGATGTGAAACTTAGAGGTTCCCAGGTTCAGCTGCCCTTGGATCTGGATAGCCTTCAACCTCTGTCCCAAAGATCTGCTGCACCAAGTAGATCTGGGGTACTACTCACTGGTAACCAGGATGAAATTGATGGAAGGGTTAAAAGGGCAAGTGCATCGTCCTCTCAGTCTGTTGATAAATCAAATGAAGAACAGCCTGCCTCTTCTTATATCCATTATCCTCCGGAACTGCAGAGTCGCCCCACATCTGGATTGCAGGGTACTCGCGATTCCCGCTTAATAAGACCCAGTGATCTGTATGGAACACCACGAGGTCAGGACTTGGAGGATTCTCTGGCCCGGAAAGTGGCACAGCTCCTTCTAGAGAGTGGGCAGCTGGATTTTGGACGCATGACAAAGACACATGACAGTTCCAAGGTAAGCAGTAAGTCTTCCTCATGTAGCGGAAGCCCAGACAGCATCGAAGGTTCCCTGACTCCTTCCTCTCAAAAGGACTTCCCAAATGGTCGAGATATATTTGAAAGAAGAGATTCTCTGAACAGAGAGAAAACTCCAGGAAGGGAATCGCCAGCATCAAGTGTTAGTTCCTGTACAGATTCATTAGCGTTGCACGTTCAACAGCTATTGAAGGAATCAGAACATTTAAGAGCAAGAGCCCCCAGCAGGGATATTGGACCCAGCTCTGGACACATGTCCAAAACGGATGCAACAAATCTGTCCGGCATCAGTACTTCAAGCTCCGTCAAAAGGATAATCAGCAGGGTCAATGCCGGCATGCCTGGCACTGACTCTGACGTGGATGTTGAAGCAGGGCAAAAACTTGAACTGCAGGCAGGTGGTGGCCCTAGAGTTGGAATAGATAACCCCCCTGGAGTGAAAAGACACAGTGTTGAGTACAGAGGAAGCACTCATGGGAGTCCCAGATCACAGGGCAGGGACAGCCCTTACCATTCAGATTCTGGGAGGGAGAGCCCCCGTTATCTTGGAACAAGTAGCAGAGAGAGTCCTAGTCATGTTAGCATCTCAAGGAGTACCCTCTCACAAGGTAACCAGGAGAGGAATCAATCCTTTGAGAGAAGCCATGCAACTTCTCATGGTCGTGATGCTCTTTCCCAGAGGGTGCAGAATATCCTCTCTAGTGCAGATTATGTTGGAGGTGCATTACCCAGTTACCATGATGGTGGAGCTTCCGAACTTTACCCAAGAGTCGATGGTAATGTTGGCTCTCCATCTCGAACTTTCCATGAAAGGGGAAGCAGCTACGCTTACCAGATGCAGGACAGCATCACAGGGAGGCAGATGCACAATAGAGAAATTGGAGATGATGGAATTAGGAGATTCCAACAAATGGGAGTTAGAGACTACAGCACCACTTACCCACATCCAGATGGAGGTTCATCAAGAAAGGTGCAAAGTGCTGAAGATGCAGAGTTACTTGCCAGGAGGGTTCAGGCAATCCTCATGGAAGATGCCCAAGAGGATAGGGTAGATCATCTCATCCTGGAGGATGGAGTTACGCAGAGAGAGGATGACAAATTTAAACCTGTCACTCACTCAAACCTTGACAGCAGATTGGCTTCTTTCCATACTGTGCCATCTACATATGAAGATGAGCATCCAGAGAGTGTGGGAAATTTTGGTGCGTTGGAGAGAGCAAGGGCAGTTCTAGAGCAGCAATTGCAGAAAGTTTCAGAGAGGACATTTGATCATAGCATTACTTGGGAAACACCAATGAAGCACAGACGGGGGAGTGATCATTCCCATGAGAGAGGTTCCTTCTGACATGCCGGCGGAGGCCTGGGGGGAACGACGTGCAGCGACTGATGCCCAGTATGGTTCTGTTCATGGAGATGAATCCCATCAGAGATTATCTGACTCCCAACTTGGCTACTCCAGATCTGAGAGCAACCAAAGAGCTGATAAACGCTATTACTCGTTTCCTTCTTCAGAGATTCCAAGCGTCTCTGATCAAATCGTTACCAGCTCTGGGCATCAAGCAAGTGGCGGTGCAAGACCGCGCTCCTTTCCCCAGGCAGATTCGTCGAGAGCACCCTCTTACCACCGTTCTCAGTCAACACCTGGCAACCAGAGTGGCATACCCAGAAGGACATTTCCATCGTCAACAACATCGAGTGGCTCCAGGGCCTCTCATGGTCGTTCAAGTTCCTTGGGCAAGTCATCCAATTTTACATCACAGGTGCCAGTGTCAGAGGGTTATGAAGCAGACAGAGGCATTCGCGCTTCCCCTGCGCAAAGACCCTTGAGCGCCACACTTCCCCGCACAGCAGATCGGTCTAGACGATCGACGTTCGGCTCCGGCATCTACGCAGCATCTGGGAGTTCTCCGCCTTCGTCCACCAGAATGAGCCGTGGAACGTCACCGGAGAGGAACGTCTTGCATCCATACAGACCACCTGGAAGTGAAGAGACATTGTACACATACCCAGTGGAGAGAGGCAGGGATAGGTTCTCATCAACAGTTAATAGTTCAACTACAATGGAGAGCACCCACACAGGTGAGACCACTGAATGAGTTGAAAAGTTTCCCTTTACCATTGTAGTTTTAAAAATTCTGAATGGGGCATCATAAGTCCCTTGCAGTTTGCAATGTTTGCTTTGAAACAGTGTTTCTTCATTCAGCCTTCGTTGCGACACATATCAAAAGAAAGTTGCAGTAGAATAGTGCTTTCACGATCCAAATTGCCAAATATGAAACACGCTGACATGATATCACATGGAAGAAGTTCAATCGAAAAATCAAGAGTGGAAATGATTGCCAAAAATTTCCACACAAAATAATCACTCTAAGACTGCTAAACATCACATACCTTCTGATCCATCACCTCAAATGCAACAGTTCTGTAGGAGACTTGCTCTTTGATAATCAGAAGGGAAAAATTTGGAAGAACTGAATAGGACAAAATATCACTTAGGCATGTCGAATTTGTGCAAAATATTACGTCAGTGACGACAGCTGTGTTTAGTCAGAAGCAGTCAGTACTGATACTTCAGTATTGACCTGTGTGTGGTTGATTACTTATTGATATTTTTAAGAGCATCATCAATAATCTAAATTATTAAACAGATATTCAAAGTTGTGTGTACATTCTTATCTTTATGATAAGATCCTGCATAGATACAAGATTTTCTTCATTAATATGATGTCACATTCTCAAGAGAAGCTGTATTCATGTTGTTACCATGGTGATTAAGAAAGGCTCTTTCGCTTGTGGTTGGCTTTGCTTTCTTTCCTGAGTAGAGTATCTGGAGATGTTTTCGAAACTGATGCCTGCAGCTGCATGTGATTGAAAATGTTAATCAGGTTCCTTCAGATGATGAGCAAAGCAGACAAAATGCCTCAAAAACTAGCAGGCATGAATAATCTCAATCATTAAAGTCTGCAGAGTTATGCCGTTTGTACTCTGTCCGATCACTGGATGAAGGACAGTGTGGGTGGTCGTGAAAAAGATCAGTCGTACTATTCTCTGTGGTCTAGCAATTCCTGATGACCCAAACATATGCATTCTGCAAAGAATTATGAGTGAAAACAGTCAAACATTTGTGAAGAAATGCAAAACATTTTCACAGTTGTGTATTTTTGTGTCTTGTAGACGGAAGGCCTTCTCAGTCAGAATTTAGTCATGTTGTTGACTCATTTTCTAAATCTTCACACATAATACACACATTGCTACATACAGCTAAAATGATTTGAAAAGGAAAAGACGCATGTCAAACCCGTGCATCGAGATTGCTCAAACTGTAACAGGGAGAAAGATGTCTCGCATGTAGTTTTGTAAAAGTGAAATATATTTAAGTTCAAGTTCAATATCGGCATGGCATACATACTCTGTGTGTGAAGACACACATCTAATCCAGCATTTTGTCATTCAACTAAAGTGTCCTCATTTTGACGTCTTGGCTTTTCTCGATGAAATAATGGCAATACACCCGACTACAGCGCTCTGACTCACTGCTTTTGATTTGCTCCATGTGCATCTTGCCCTTGCATGTTTTGAGATGATATCGGAATGTTATAATGAGATGAGAGCCAGGAAAGCTTGTTTACTTGAGTGGTTGACAAAAATGTACCCAAATGCATCCCTCTTCTACGCAACGCTACCACAGTGATGTCTCAGATTTCTCCTACGTTGCAGGATCGGATGATGCACAACCACCTGACTTTCCAACTCACGTCTTTGGCAGCCGGAAGGATCCTCCGAGGAAGAACGGGTCCATGATTCCGAAGATGTTATCGACAGATCGTCGGGCAGTCTCTGCAGCAGATGTGAAAGGTCATGTCCCCAGGGAACCTGAATATTCAGCAGCAATAGATCTCACATCCAATGAGAAAGGTACAGTTTAAACAAGGAACCATGAGCCACAAATAGAAGAAGGACATGGTCGCATTGAACGGGGAATAGATGTGAATAACAGTCCATCCATAATTCGTGTTCGATGTCCTTGTATCCACTTTTAGCTGAGTAATCCTCTGCTCTGTCATCTTTTTTTTTTTTTAGTGCCACTGATTTTGGATGCATTGTTTTCCTAATTCATTCACATTCCAGGGATTGTCCACAGTTTATGGATATATGTCAATTCTAATCAGTTTTCTAGCAGTCCATGTATCAATTAGTCATTCAAAACTTGGTTACATCAAACGATGTGTTTTGCTTTGCCAATTCAGATGCTTCGCTAATTACGTGTTCCCTTCATTTCTAATCATTTTGTCTGTCGCTGAACGATGTCTCATTGGCATTGATGTATGTCAAGGCAGTCTAGTTTTGATGAAATCGACTTCACATTTTGTGGCTTTTGTACCTGGTTGGACTCTTTGTCAATCTGGTGAAAAACAGGTGCTATTTATTGCACTTCTTTGGGAAAGGTTAGGCCGATATTTATTACTTTCATACTACAAAGCAGATATCTAGAGACGTCTTGCAAGGTTAAGTTAATTTGTGTGCAATATCTTAGTTTTTGAGACATATCTGTAAAATTTGTGTTTCATGCCCTCTATAGCCTTGCATGGCATTGGCAATTTTTCACCCCCTACATAGTATTTTCTGAGCTAGTTTAATGAAACCACTTCATCAATAATGCCGGCAAAGTCTATCCTGTCTACATATTATGTCAGTGTGATTTATATGTTTAGTATGTTCACATCATTCACTCATATCTTCCTCTTGCTCACACCAGTGCATTGTGTAACTTAGAACAACAGCCTCCCTAGTAAAATCCTAGCACCATGCCCTCTATGACCTTCATTGCCCTCTTTTGACTTCTGCCTGTCTCAGTGTGTTCTCAGAGCTCCTGAATTTGCTCACAGAGTAGAAGTCTCTGGTTGCTTGAAAGCCTTGAGTATTCTTTGGTTATTTGTGCTGTACTTACCTTGTTCTAAGTTCTCTTAAAGTTTATTTTCAAAATCTGTCTTGCTCCTTTGCGTATTTTGGGTCATTTGTTACATTATTTGTTTGTGCATAGTAAGCTTAGGCCAGATAGGCTACACGTCGCCACACGATAGCCCCTACATTTGCTTAAGTCTCTCATGTCTACGGTTCTCTACGTGCTATGTCAGTGTGATTTATTCTGACACATTTACCTGTAAACAAAACGATGTCACCTCTGACGTCTCTGTAGCATCCCTTCAAAGTTTCTGTGTCATATCTCATTTCCCAGATTTGCCCGATACGCTCCACCAAGACGAGGACAGCAGCAGGAAATCACGAGACATTCCATTAGATCTCTCAAAGCCAGGAAGGAGGAAACCCAGCAGGCCGACGGGACGGACATCTCCGTCGCAGCTCCCACAATACCGTGATCCAGTAGCATCGAAGAGGCAAATGGGTTAGTTCAGGGAAATTGTGGCAAATTTATCCTATATTTTCAGACACTCCCTGTTGCGTCCTCATCATCACCTAACCTGCACTCCATTGTGCATATGCTGGATTACCTTTGGTGCATAAGCACCAATTTGAAAAGTGTTTGGTCACATGTTTTCAAAAATCAAACAAAGTGATATTTACTTGTCAAAGTTCTGTTATGTGTGGCATTTGGGGACAGCTTAATTTGACCATTTGTCATCAGTATGGGAAGGAAACACTCAAAATTTGGAAAAAATTAGTAAATTTTACAACGTAACTCGATGAACCCCTGTGATATACTAACCATTGACTCATAATTTCTAATCTTGATAGGTGATTTGGATAAAGACATCCAGTATGCTAGACTTCCATCACAACCCTCTGGTCTCTCTCCTAAAAGTCACTCAAGGAGCCAGGAGCAGTATCCGACCGCCGCTGCTGGCCAAAAGTCAAGCATACCTGGATATTTCAGTCGAAAAGTACTCACAGACGTTCTCCTGGTATGTACATGTTTGAAGCACTTGAATCGTCCAATTGCATCCAATAAGTAAATCTCGTCGTCTATCTAAATAATTGTGACTATTCCTCTTTATGTGAAGATTTAGGTGATTCCTCCCTCTCCTGTGCCCCTCACCATTCTTGGACCCACATCTCATTTTGTTCTCTTTCAGAATTTGGGTCACTCCTAGCCTGTCCCTCATTTCAAACAATGTTATTATTCAGTCTGTTTATGTAGACACAGTTGGTCCTCTGTTACAATTCACTGCCAATGAATGTGATTTATTCAAAGACTTAAGTCACTGTACTTGATGTGGGCAAAATGGATCATAAAGTTGGTCTGGAATTTTTGCAAAAATTTGTCTGGCATGTGGTTAAACTTGGTTTATTTTAAGTACTTCTCACTTACCTGTCTCAACACAGCAAGTGCACTTCCATCTACCATACTGAGAGTGCTGGAGATGCATTTAGCACCACCTCTAACCTTGTCTGATCTTGTAACAGACGAGCACCTTATTTGCATGGTGCCTTCATATTTAAGTCATGACAAAATTTTTGTCGTCAGGTTATCTTTCCTTTATGATTTGGTTTACCTTTGAATCGCTATCGCTTCTTTAGTCAGTGTTTCCGCAAGTCACAAAAGGTTGTCGGACATGTGATTAAACTTGTGTACAAAAGTGCTTATCATCTGTGTTTCGTTTTCCATCGCTCTTTTCCACATTCTTTTAGGATGATGGGAACAATTTGGCTCAAGCTGATGACATGTGGAGGCAGTATCAACATCTGAAGGAGCGGAAGAAAGATGAACAAGAGGCTGAGGGCATCTCAGGGACCTCCAGCATAGACGAGAGCAAGATGCAGAGATTGGCGAGCCTGATAAAGGATCCCGTTGGCCATACTGCAAGGAACATCGCACAAGGTATCAAACTCAGAGAGGTGCCATGGATGTAGGTAGATTCCCTATCAGAGGCATACCTTATTTTATTTAAATGATGACTTAAGGCAAGAAGTTTACCCTTTGGTAACTTGAGGAAAGGAGAGATGCAAGGTTAAGATTCTGCCCAAACTATTTTATTTTACATTATATTTATTATGTTTGGCAAACTTAAGACAATGTTCAGTGCTTGAAATGCTGCAGTAATGACATCAGTTTTAATAAAGGCACAAAACTAGTTGTATTGACACCACACTGCAAGGAAGGATCCTTTAACTTCTGTGTAACGTGTAAGTGATGCTTTGTTTGCGAAAATGTTGTGTGAAAATAGCAACCTTTTCTCATATTTTGCCAACTTCTGTTGGAGGTTTCTTTGTAGTTATTGTCGGATTCTGCACAACATAGTAAAATGTATGTTGTTTGGGCATGTTGAGTGTAAATAGAAAAATCTCTGCGATAAGGAGCTGTATGTGAGGTACTGTGCAAGGCAAAAAGAAAAGAAGTCTGTGCAGGTTTAAATATTTCCTTTAATGTTGTGTGCAATAAAACAGCATGCCTGCATAACTTATACCATAGCTCCAAAACAAAATTTAAATCCATCCAACCAGTCATGCTCAGATTGCAAACACACAAACGCACCAGATATATACCGGTGCTGTTTTGGCCAATGAAACAAGATATTCTGTCCCCCAAAAAATAATTCGAATAAAAAACTTCTTGATGAGTATATTCAAGGACTTTGGATGAACAAAGTCAATGACATTTGGATAAACATTTTTGATGAATTATTAGGCAAGGTACATCTTTCATTGTGTCAGTTTTTGATCCCAACATAACATGTGTAGATATATTGTCAGGCTGTATCAAACTTCTCCATCATGTGTCTATGCATGTAAGCAAAAGATGTTACTAGTTAAGGTGTGAAAAAAACATATGTATTATATAAGTATATATAAGTATTATTTTGCAAATTATTGACCAAAAAAGGGCCTGAAAACCTGGAAAAGGTAGATCTTAACCCATAGTTTTGCACACGGTACTTGCATAAATTATAGATGTTTCGATCCTTTCTTTGGATTGGTGGGCCCTTGGCAGTACTTCTTAAAGCTAATCCTTCGATTTGAAATCTCCCTCTGATTGCAAAGTGAAATAGTAAAGGACATAGTGGCATTGAGGTATTGTACTCAATTGTGTGTATTCTCAAATTCAAAAGAAGAATGATATCAGGAATGCCATGAGAGAAGAATTACGAAACGAAGAATGTCAGATACCAATTGTGCATGTAATTTAATGAGCACTGATACTGTAATACCCAGTAAATTGAGTGATGATAAGCTGTTTAATTAGCTCAAAAGTATTTCATTAATTTTATTAGACGATTTCCGTTCATTTAGCATTCACCAAGCAACATCATTTAAGTCGACTAATCCTTACACAATTAGCTCGCTCAGAACAATGCTTTGATTCCAGGAGTTTAACCACACACATTGTCAGAGAAGGTGAGCCAAAACTTGAAACAACTGTTTAATTGACATAAGTGAATAAGTTTACTTTGTACATTGTTAACAATGGATGACATGCAAATGAACTAAGTGGCAGAAATCTAATATTTTGTCAACACCAGATACATCGACCAGATTCAACTTCTCTGTTTTTTAGCCCCTTCAGTCACAATTGAACTGTTTCTAACATACTCAGAAAATCCTTACAAAGGAAAACTAAACAACCAGAAGTATTGAGATTCAGCAGGTTTGCTACTCTAGTTTTAGTCACTCTTTCATCATACTAGCAGTCCTTACAAACGTGTGATGGATTGCTTGATGCCAAAAGTTTGCTCATTGTAAAACAAGAGGATGTAAACTAGGAAGTCTTGTAAGGTTTTGTTAATCCATTGTTGCACTCTGTTTGCAATCTAGCATGTGATCTCATAGAAGCACTCGTCATTACTTTCTTTTTGTCTTTACAACTCTAAAGTTGAGCTTTACTTTAAATCTCTGAATTCACACCAGGCACTGACATCGTCTAATCCGTGCAAACCCATCTGATTGAAAAAAAACAACCACTTTCTAATTAAAGCAATAGATTGAGAGGTAATGTAGACCATTAAAAAATATTAATTTTTCCATCTACTGCTGTGATGTCACTCCTGATTGGTGAGACATCACTCCTATTTACTATGACATCACTCTTTGCTGTGATATCACTCCTGTTTTCTATGACATCACCTCTTTTTAGTGCAACATCACTCCTGCTTCCTGTGATGTCTCTCCTGTCCTCTATAGTACAGTATAGGCAGAGTGCTTAGCCCATGTTCTTCTTTGGAAATATCCATCAATTTATGGTAAAGATAGTGAATCCTCCCTATTAGCTGTATCATCTCATGCTGGTGTTGGAAATGCTGGACTTGTCAACATTTCATTTATTTGAATCTTCTCGATGTACATTTCATTTCATGTTTAAATTTACGATTTTCATGAAGGACGTAAATATGCACAGTACAATGGGAAAGGGTGTGCTCTAACAAAAACTTAACAGGCTTGACTAGTAGAGTCACTCCCAAAACAAAAACAGAATAAACACAAAAGAAATCAGAAAAGAGATAAAAGAGAACGAAATGCATTTATACCCTGTATCTGCTCCCTTGTAAATGAAGTAAGAAATAAGTATACTGAAATTAAGCAAAGTAGGCACAGAATAAGAGATAAAATTTGATAGGTACTCATATAATCGGCACTAAGATTTCTCTTAAATGAACCTAGTGAAGCAGCATTTTTGATTGTATATGACAAGGAGTTCCAGCAGGAATTAGCTCTGTTGCATAAGCTTTGCTTAGTAATGTTAGTACGAGGATGTGGTACGTGCATGTGTTCTGCCTGTCTTGTGTTGTATTTGTGTATGTCTCTGTTGTGTGTAAAGAAATCTGCAAAGGTGGAAGGGTTAAGATTATTTAAAGAGTGATATGAAAAAGTTGCAATGCTAACATTAATTAAATCAGGAAGTTTAAGTATATTCAATGAGGTAAATAATTTACTAGAATGATCATTGAATTGACTGGAACTTTTTTTTTTTACTAAAAAACTATGTAATTTGTTTGCTCTACATTAGTAGAAAGTTTATTTCGAGAAAACCAGGCATGAAAATTTTCAAGTTGAATGGAAATTGTACTTTTCATTTTCATGAGATCATGACCCGGCAAAGAAAATATTAGTATCTTCGACAAACAAAACAGTGGAACAGTTTTTGTTGACATAATAAATATCCTGAAAGTAAAGAATAGAAAGTAATGGGCCTAATATAGAGCCTTGTGGAACACCACATGAAATATTCGTTGCCTTTGAATCTATGTTTTTGAAAGTTATTACTTGTCGCCCCATTTAAAAGATAATCACTGATCCAGTTCAGACCGACACCTCTAATACCATAATTGGACAATTTCATTAACAAAATATGATGATGAACTGTGTCAAAGACTTTGGACAAATCTAAAAAAAAAAACACCTGTAGAGATCATTTTCTTGTCCATGGCATCACATAGATTATCCAGGACATCTGTCAAAGCAAACTCATCGGAATGTCCTGGTTGGAAACCATATTCAGTCTTATAAATTATATTATTGTTAGTGATAAAATTGTGGATATGGTTATATGCTATTCATTCAAAAATCTTTGAAATGCAAGACAAGACAGAAACTGGACGATAATTGTCGCCAACTTGCGGATCACCTTTTCTATACACAGGAATGACTTTGGCTGTTTTCAAGGCATCTGGAACAATACCACTAGAAAGCGATAAATTAATAGTATGAGGAAGAGGCTTTACAATAAAATGAATACCTATCTAAATGTAGAGGGCTTTATGTTATCGTAACCAGCTGATTTTATTTGGCTTCAAACAAGAAGGAGCATTTTTGCAGATTTTCGCTTCTATCTGTTGGAGTCATAATACTTCAGCCAAGAGAATTTTTATTTGTAGTAATTTCTTCTCCTAGATGTAAAAGAGTCAGAATATGGAGAAAGGTTAGAGAGAGGAGAGGATGCAGCTGTGACCTCTGATGAGACTCGAGAACCCAAGATGAGACCAATCAATTCGGCACAGGCAGAAAGAACGGAGGAGTAAGTGACCTTATCCCTTGTAAACAGAATGTGTCTCTGGTGTGTGATGTTGCAATTTGTTGTGTTGTTGCATTGAATTCAAAGGAGCATCTTTGTTGGACATGCAATGTCCAACAAGGGGAGGGGGGACAAAATAATTTCACACTGCATGGCAAATACAGATGTATGTAAATATGAGCCGTTGGGTTGTGACTTATTTCATTCCAGAATAACTTTGTGTTACATCAGGATATGGTCACAAATGGTTATTGCGACATGCTTGTCATCCTTTTTAAGCTGGTTGTGTATTTGTCTTCAAAGAATTATGCTGTTGGAACAATTTGCTTTATATATCTGCTAATATACTCTGCATTGAAAACTGTTACCAATCATTCATTTGATTATTAGCTGTGTTCTGCTCTTCTGTTGGTAAGTGAGCTTTGTCACTGTGGAAAAAAAACAGCTTTCAAATCATTTATGTTGATAATTTTTTCTTAGTATTGCCAGATCCATCGTAAAGCTTTGGAAGCTAGTGTCTCTCCAAGTATGCATGCACATCAGAATACAGGGTTCACCTACAAGAGTGAAAAATTACAACCATTTCTTTTTTTTTGTAAGATAGTGAAAAGCGGTGAACAAGTAATCGCCTTTAAAAGAATATGCCCAGCAATGTTCAGATTAATCTCATTAAGTTCATAATAATATGAAACCACATGTCAACAAGTTTCAATCTGCCTCCAGTCTTCGTGTTTAGATATGGATCGTTTGAAACCGCCAAAATTTTGCCTATGGCGCAGAAGTCACACAGAACTGACTGGCAATGAAACTGTTGTGCGACTTTTAAGTTATCATGCTGTGATTATGAATTATTGAGGGTGTCTGAATGTCATAAACCTTAAAATGTGTTACTATTTCAAATCTTTTTGGACCACGCTGGTGTCACTTTTATGGGAAAATGGCTTGTGTGTAAGGCTGTGACGGTTATTAAAAAATTGTAAACCAGTTTTGGTGGCCGTGAAAACCGGTTTTTAAATCAAAACCAGTTTTTTCAAAATCTACCCTGACCATATGCATAACGCACTTACGTACGCACACAGAGCTAAGAATTCGCACAACTGTTGGTCAAAAGGTAAACAAAACTCCAAGTTTTTCGACAGATCCTTCAACACACCAGTAATAAGTAGAAACTTTCCATTAAAAAGTGTGGAATGCCTTATCAAAGTAAAATTTGAATTTTGTCGGTTTTTTCCTTGTAGCTGGTTTTTCGGTTCCTCTAAAATTCCAAAAACCGAATCAAACAAAACCGGTTTAACCGGTTGTCAAATCAAACAGGTTTTCCGAACAGCCTCACTTGTGTGGTCATTATTGAATATTCTCTGTTTGTGACATGTAGTTTTTGATTGTCTGGAATATTCTTTTAATGTTTTTAAAGGGTATTGCAGAAGCAAAGCGTCAGCCAGATGGATGAGTCAGAGTCATGAAATACTAACAGGATCAATTTGAGATTCATAAAAAATGACCTTGAGATTTTTCTGAAGTTTGATGTCTTCCAAGGCTAGATATGTCCAACTACAGGTTCTTGTGTATGAGAAATTGTAAGGAAAGCCCTCCAGGGTCATTTTCAATATTTCCAAGTATTTGATGTCGTATTCACATCGTCGGAATCGAGTGAATTGTAAATTTTTCTTCAACATTAGGCAAGGCTCTGTTTTGACAGAGTGACTCTCTTGTGATCTTTGAGCAATTCTCCCTTTTTGCATCATTTTGAGGACACTTTTTTCAGCATGGAAGAATGATTAAGACTTTCTACAATGCTATTTGAAGTTCTCTCTGATCGGATTTACAGATCATTTCTTCGGCAAAAGTTTCTTTTTATTAAACTTCCACTGAACTTTTTGTGTGTTAAGGTGAAAGCTACATTGCAATACCTTGACTTCCCCCCCCCCCCGAAGATGATATTGTATGGCATTGAAGTAGTAATTTACTCATGAGTCTGTCAGTAATGGATCAAAGGATGTCATAACATCAGATCTTAAATGTGTATTCCCTTTTAAGTTTCAAATTACTTCCTCTGTATTGATAGCTGATCTTTGCAAAACAAACCAAATAGAACAACGTCTTTTGTGATACCTTTAATTTTGTATTGATCCATTATAGCGGGAGTAGTGTGTTGCTCTCAAGGACAAGCAAGCAGTGTGCACTTCACACTCTTTAGAACACACCTGTGTTTTACGCCCGCAAGACCGATTAATGTTTGACGTTTTCAATGTTTGCGTGCTTGTATTTCAAGTCTGCCTGTGTTCGTAAAAATAATCCACGTTCCAGGTTTCTTTGATCCTCTTGCATTCTTAGTAACTTCCATGTGAACAATCGAGGACAAATTTTGACTGATTTTGACCTGTGTTTGGCAATATTCTCGACAACTGATGAGATCACCAATTATTATAAAAAAAAAATTTTAACTTTAAGTGATTTTTTGTACCAGAAACTTCTTCAATCTCACCTTCAGTGTTGAGTCTGCATTTTATTACCGTATTGAAGTGTAGTTATATATCTCATTTCTGTGTTTTGTGATAGGCAATACTTAATAGTAGTTTGAATGCAAACCCAAACTTGTGACTATTCATTTTACAGTATCAAATCATGTTGTCTCCTTCAACTGCCCTGACATCAGATTGTCTCTGTCATACTCTGTTCTTCTCTCTTCACACCTAATGCTGTTTTTAAAGTTTTGTTTGAGAAAAACATACAAGGCCGAGATCAACATGGAACTCAAGGTTCACTACCAATGTCTCTTAGAAGTTTAGACAATTAACTGGTCAGTCACATGTGCAGAGTTAAAACAAAGATAATGGAACTCTCCAATCTGATCACATATTTTACTTTGTCACGGTTACCTCGCACTCATTTTGGAGAGCGGTACTTTAATGTGACAGTGTAAACTATGGCCTGTCAACCATAACTGAAAAAGAACAGTCAGACCGAAAAAGAACGGTCGCTGTCTTTAACCACCATCTGTAAAGATCGAATTTTTAATCGAACTTGACTTTGGACTTTCATTCAAGTAATAACTGTCAGTACTTACAACACCCAGACATTTTTCTGTGCAAATTCTCGTAACCGATTCTTTAAGTGCAGTAGTTATCACTGAGCCCACAGACTAAGCTTTCACAGTAAACTGGTTACATTACTGAAAACTACAGTAGCAATGAATAATTTTGGTTCGATTTGATTATTGCAGTGACGAAAAATTAAAAAAGAAGCAGTAAATCTTGTAAAAATCAAATACAACTGTGAACATAAAACTAACCACGACATATCGAAAGCTGTTGTGATATAATTGTGGAAATATCAGTCAATATTGAAAAGAAATAAAGTGATTGAAAAACTCTGCAACAGCTGCTGAGATTTTGCTAGCGCCATTTTTCCTCTCAGGCATACAACTGTATGCCATCTTACATGTGTATGAAGTGTGTAGGGAAAACCAGTTAAAATGAAAGTACAGTTGTGAGGCATCCAAGTAAGCTGTCTTCATTGAAATTCCTCACTACATACACTTCTCTTACCTGTCTCATTTGATGATATCACATACACACATATTTTAGGTGAGTATCAGTCACATGATCTAGGTCTCCATATCCCACTGTCTATCCAGATGTATTCGTTCTTTCTTACGTTTATTTCATTATTTTCTTACATTTCTTCAAGTGTGTGTTGTGTTTCTCCATTTTATTTTGAAGTACCAGTTTTTGTTTTTGGTCGGCATTGGATTGCCATCCGTATCAGAAGTTGTCACACATATTCTGTTGTGTCCTTTACTCCCTCAAATTAGCTACAGTGTCTCAAAAGGGCCAAGGAGCACCACCACTGTCGTTCAAGGACCCTTTGATCCAGAAGAAACCCACAAGGAGGTCTCTTCGGGGAGCGAACCGCAGCCGGCCAAGAGGCAAAAGACCAAGCAGGGCGGCACCCTCGACAAGTGGCATCCCAAAGAGAGACATGCGACCCAAGGAGAAGATCGTTCAGAGAGCGCTGACGCCTACCAAGAGGAAAGCAGCCATGGAGGAGATTTACGGCAGGGACATCTCGGAAGCCAGTCAACCAGAGGCATCTCTCTCAGATATTAGTCTAGACTCTGAACAATTGCTGCTGCTCTTAGGCAGCCACGGCATTAAAAAATTGAGCTCTAAGCTGTATCACCTTCAGCAGCGAATCGAAAAACAGAAGGAGCACCACCGAAGGCAGGCAGCTGGGGGACAGAAGGGGAGGAAACCAAAACATGTGGTGGTTAAAAAGGGGAAGACGATTCCAAGACCTACTCATTCGAGCACACCTGCCCCTGAAGCAGAGTCAGGACTGATCAAAGAAGTGGCCGATATCATTCACAGGAGGGACGCAGCTTCATCACCTTCTACCGTGTCCTCCCTGTCAGGGGCCACCCAGAGGACCGACGACCTCGACTCTGTCTCGGGGAACACCTCGGTGAGCACCCTGACTGCCCCAGTCAGGGAAGTTGGTAGGACCGTAAAACGTCACGAGACGAAAGATGACAGCGAGGTGGAGTACAGAACCAGTGAGGCAGAGTCAGAGGTCAGTGTCCTCTGCTCTTGTCGACCGACCCTCCGGAGACCCCGATCTGCCCAGGAGAGCCAAAGGAGGGAACCAGAGAATGGGATATCAAGGACGTCAAAACCGGATGAGGGAGTTTTCAAGAGACCTATGGGTGTTGCTCCAAAAACTTCGTCCAGAATCCCAGTGAAGGACAAGAATAACAGTGCAAGGATCCCTCCAGATGATAACAGGAACCATGATTCCTCACCTGTCCCTGTCAAGAAGTTTCCAAAGGGTACAGCCTTCACTATCGACCTGAGCCAGCAATCGGAGGACGCTCAAAGGAAGGAAACTTCCGAGGAGAAGGGGGTCCTGACAGATTTGCCAGAGAAAGGACAAGACAGAAGGAGGGCTGTAGTCGAGAAACGGACATCAAAAGTGGTTAACAAGGAAAATGTCACTCCAAGGTATATTTTGTCGTTTCCTTTTTTCGTCGGTATTGTTATCTCCTTTTGTCATAATGTAAATAGATTAATTTCTCATAAGACAAGAGGTTGTTGATGAAAATCTAATGTTTTATTCTTCTCTTTGCGTTCCTTTTCATCAGGTTAACTCCTCCAGGCATTGCATGGTTTCAACCCTTCTCCAAGAAGATGCCCTGGCACGAAGAAAGACCAGCTCCCCCTCGCCCTAAACCTATCATCATCTCAGCGATTCAACACGACCCTACGACGGGGAAGCTTTCACTCCAGGTATGACTGTTAGATAAAGTGCATCTGTGACTGGTTTCTCCATCTTGGCTCTACTTATACAAACTAGATTGATAACAGAGATCATCTGGTTACCACATTGCTACTACGTATTCAAACTAAATTCAAGATATCAGAAATTACCCGAACATCCCATCTTTAATATATTCTTAAAAATGCAGCCCACAATTTAATGTATGTCATCTCACCTCCCTATTCCAACGTTCCTGTGATGATAGTGCCTGGTCACCTTTGCAGCTGTGTTTAACGGTTACTCTTTTACATTTCCCCATGCCCTTGTCGCCATGCATAGATGTTTTCATTATCAAAAGCCTTGATGTTTATGTCTAGAAATTGGTATTTTGTCGACATGCACAACCTCTCCTCCCACCCTTCCCCACCCCCTTCCCAGTGTCCTTACTGTAAACTACTTCCATCACAGGGTTGTTAAGTGAAGTTTGACTTTCTCTAGCAACTGACACTCTACACTATTCCCCGTAAACCACGCAAGCATGCTACAGTTTTTGCAGAGAGTGTTGAATTCCTTTTCTAGATATATTATCTTTTATTGTGACACTGTCATCTGTTTGTCGGAATGACCGTTGATATCTAGTGAAAATTTCAGTTTGATAAATCCCGATTTTCTACAACAGTTTTGACAGATGATGTAGATTGATGTGTTTTGTACAAACTTTTTACATGATCTTATCAAATGTAAATTGGCAATACACCTTCAGCACTTTTTGGGTTCAGTTTGTCTTTTCTTCATTTTTTTTTTCATATTCATTATCTCCCAGGATGCATTTTTAAGACACAGGCCAGACTTCATCTCCCAGTGCCGCGAGAGGCAGCGGAAGATGAAGTTGGCAGCTGAGGAGAGGCACATTCAGGAATCCATGGAGTTGGAACGGATAAGGATCTTCGAGGAACAGAAAGCAAAGAAAGCCAACCCGCTCGCACATCCATACAGTGGTGAGTGTTTGAAGAGATCTTGCTACACATGGAGTGTTTTTCATTACTCTCCTGCTGTATGCTTTGTCAGTATATATCCGATTCCTTTGCTTGTAAATGAGCTCATGTCATGCAGTTGTTGCTTTGGATGTTTGAAACTGGGAATGATGGTTTAAGAGGCAGCTGGCATTCAACGTCGAATCATTAAAACATTGTTTTTTGTATGTTATTTGAAAACATTAAAACTGAGTACAATCCTGAAAATGATATAGTGCTTGTTTACCTTTCTTTTAAAATTCCATCAACTTTGAGATGCGCTTGTACTTTAAGGTACAAAGTTTCCTAGTTTTTTTTCCAGCAGATTCAATCAAATATACCTGCAGTTTATTTGACAATTAGTGCTGTAACCCACCATGAAGGAAGTTAGTTGTCCAAATTTATGTCAAATTGTCACAGAATTGCAACAGAAAAGAATGCTAATAAATATGTACCCAAGCAGACCACAGACGTAACAAGAGTGTTGATTTAAGTTTCAATTAGAATATAATTACTCGTTCGGACTTTAGGGTCAGACAGATTTAGATTGCAATGTACAGGTTTGATTAGGCTAAAATGATTAGGGTGTTCAATTAATTAGGACAAAACTATCAGTTAGATGTAATTAATAATAGGGTGGTAACTGGTAACAGCTTGGGCCTCAAGACAAAAGAAAATGCTTTGATGATTTTATGGTTTGGTTGATTTGGATGACCTTTCATCACAGATTGTTACCCAACTTTTATCATTCTACTTGCCTTCTGCGTTTAAGTGGACCACCGTCACTTTCCACCCAGAGAGACTTACATTCCATTGTCAAGTAGTGAACTCATTATTTTTAAGAAATATCTATGCCATCGAACACTCTTTGCAGCGCTTCCTTCCTCTGCCATGAACATTTAGATTAAAAATGTTCTTTTCAAAGTTGAACATTTCAGGGAAACATCATTATTCTCCTCTTTTTTTTTTCCATTTTTGTTGTCTTTAAATTTTGATGTTTGATTATTTCTAGATCAACTGCACAAGCCCAGCAAGAGGAATATCACCAGAAAGGAAATGAAACAACAAACTCAGAAGTAAGAAAGATTAGAAATGAGAGTAAAGTTGGTGGAGGAATTTGTTTTGATCTGTTCTTATTCCCACTCTCTGGGTCATAATTTTAGTGATATGCATTTGAGAAGACTGAAATGAGTGTCATGACTATAAAGAAAGTGCTAAAATTCGCCACAATGTGTGTAAATAAGAGTATTATACTTCTCGACAGATGTTCACTTTTTACATGTAACTGTAACAAATTTGCATAACAATATGATTCCCCCTGGTGGAAATCTGTACAGCGCTGTATGCAAAGTAGTTCTTGCAACTACCTACCATAGTTTAAATTCTCTCATTTTTCATCTAGCCTGATCAGCAGATGACCACATATGATTCTGAAGAATGTCCATGATCTTGTTTACCAAGTTTAACGTTTCCTCCCCCTTTTTTTCTCTTTTCTAGAATCTACAGCCGCCTGCCTGAAGTGGTCAGAAAGAAAGAGGAGAACAAGAAGCAAGTCGTCAACGAAACAAATAGATTGAGAGCTCAAATTTACAGGAAGGTAAAATAGATCCTTTTTATCTGTCCGAATTGACCAAGGTTCAATACACGTAAACCTATGACACTGTAGGGTTAGGGTCTATGTCACTCCTCTCTTACCTCCTATTTACATCTGTATAGCCTTAATTGCCTACAACTAACGCCCTGGCAAACTTTATAGGTTTGGAGTATCTAAAAGCTTAGCTATTAGCTCAATTGCTTGGAAGAGAGAGTAGTTTGTCTCTTCAGATGGGAAGTTTGATCTGAAGTTTGAGTCCAAGGGTACCTTTCCTGTTTGTGAGTTGGCGTATTATTATTCTTTTTTTTTCCATATTCATCATTGTCAAGACAATCAGGTTTTACTGTCTTAAGTTGTAGGATAAACAAAAACACCCAACTCTTTGAGAAATTCAAGTCACATTTTGAGAAAGTTTTCTGGAGGGTTCCAAGTTAAAACACAATTTCTTCATCTCTTTCCTACTACACTTTTATTTGAGATTCAAGTGAACAAAAGTTTACATGTCGTCTTTGGTCACAGCTTTAGGGAAGCCTCACAAATCTAACCTAAGGTCATCTTTAATTGAGGGAACCATTGCTACCCCCATTGTAATAAGGATAGCAACCACACTCCAGTGCTCCCGCCTCCCTTCACAGAGGTACTGTGGCTGTGTGCACTCATCCATGTGGGATATGCAAGCTGAATGATGAGCGGCAGTTTGATGGATCGAAGATGATCTTAGGTTAGATTTGTGAGAATTCCTTTGAAACTGACATTGATAGTTACAAGGTTTTGAACTGGACTTGATTTATAAACGACCGCAGAAAGTTTGTAGGAGGTGTCATGGAGGTAATTTGCTAAATGTGTATCACTGAATTTAAACTTGGACTAAGGAAGGTAGTGGTAACTAATTGTTTACATTGTATGCATCGAAAAAGTTTGCGTGAAACTGCAAATCAATTTAACTCAAGAAGTGACAATTCAAATTGTTTGTTCTTCATATTGACATTCACTCTCAGACATGGTTTGTCAACTGCACACAAGATTCTTTGGTCACGAGGATAGGCTTGTCATACCTTTGTGTGCATTTTTTTTCCCAAATGAGCCAAAGGTATACATCCTGGCGAGAATATTATACCACCCGTAACAACAGTCTAGTCAATAAATTCATGAAGACGTAATCAAATGATCTCCAACTGTTCATGAATGTAGTGAACATAGTATTATTAAACAACTATAAACAGTCTGTTTATGAACTTCACAAACATGCTCAGATGGTTAGGGTGCTCTAGAACTTTGTGCCCGCTCAAAATTTTATCCCGTCCGTCCGTCCTGTTCTGCAGCTAGACAGAGTGACAATGTTCTTAAAACGATATTTTCTATGAATGGAACTACCGTATTTCAAAACTTCTATTGACATGTTACTGCTCTTTGCAGTAAGACATATATTTCAGATTTTGTGACAGGTGGTTTTTTCCCCCTCTTTCTCTTGCTTGAAACACTGACAAAAAAGAAAGGTAGATGACCAGGTGATTGCCAGTACAACTGTTATTCCAGCTTTAAGTAGAAACTGAAATGTTTGACTAAGCATTATTCTAATCGAAAGAAAATGCTGTTGAAACTCACAAATGTTTTTTAATTGTGTGTCCCACTTTGAGGGAAAGATCCGATTTAAACTGTTCACTGTGGATTTAGGGAATTTATCAATTAGAATATCAGTTTTTGGTTTCCATGATTAATGTAACCTTTGTAATCATGCATACATGTGCGTGTGCGTGTGTGTGTGCGTGCGTGCCCTTGTAATGTTAGTACTCTGCGAGGACCTGAAATTATTTTGTTCAGGTGTGAGAATTCTATTGAATTCTCAAGTCCTCAGAAAGACAACAATGGGGAGTGTATTGTTAAGGTTAGGGTTCAGGAAAGGAACAACAAAGAAAATTCAATGGAGTCCTCACTCAGTATGTAATGTAAGCTGTGTGTGTGTGTATGTTTGTGGTCCCCCACCTTGTAAACATGATATCTCAAGGAGGGAAGCTGAGACAGATCTCATATGTATATGTAGGTGTACCATATTGATTAGAAGAGCTCTATTATTTTTGGTGGAGATCAAAGGTCATTTGGAGTCAACAAATCAAACTGTAAAAACCTTGAAAACACGATATCTCAAGAGTGGGGAAGCTTGGACAGATCTTATATTTGGTATGTAGGTGTACCACATTGATTTGAAGAACTATTTTGTTTTTGGTGAAGGTCAAAGGTCATTTGGGGTCAACAGGGGTCAAACTGTGAAAACCTTGTAAACAGGATATGTCAAGGAGGGAAGCTTTGACAGATCTCATACATAATTGTAGGTGCATCACATTGAGTAGAAGAACCCTACCATATATGTTTTGGTGTAGGTGAAGGTCATTTGAAACATGATATCTCAAGTAGGGAAACCTGAAGCTGCGATCTCATGTGTAATGTGTAGGTGTTGCATCACTCTAATATGCAGTTGTGCATGTTGAGACATAATACATATCGGTCATCGTATATCAGATTCATGAAAACCCTCAGAATTAAATCATTGAAACAACAATGCATTTAAAACAACAATGCATTTAAAACAACAATGCATTTATGCATTCTGGTCCAAATCAGTTTTTACTCACTTGCTCTGTGGGACCCATATTTGTTAATCATTTTGACTAAAGATTTTACAGTATCTAATATCTTTATCACAACTTCCTTCTCCCTATTTCTTGAACTTATCCTGTCAGTAAAATCTCCTTCCATTCTCCCCCCCCCCCTCTCCTAATGGAGAAAACTACCAAACTTCGCTCTTTTTGACCAAAAGCAGCTGAGATATATATACATCCCAGTTCATGCTATCCCTACCACACATGTCATGCTATCCCTACTGCACAGTCCTGTAAATTAATTTTTCTTCTTAAGCAACTGAGTGTGACTATATTTGATGCCCAGTGATCAAACAGCTTTGTTCTAATAAAAGAAAGAGAAGTTTTTGGCTGTTAGTGCAATGTGTTTACAATCATACGATGGTTGGTACATTTAATTTGGTTCACTTAGAGATGAAGCATCAGGGGTATAGATTGTCAAAATTATTGCTATCAGGTAGCAATTATCAATCCTCCAGTGGATTGCAAGATGACTAGTTCTGCATGGGCTGGCCTGACCATCATGTGCTCTTATGCAAATTGTTAAAATTCAGAACAGATTGTTTTCTTTGGCATTGGTTTACTGTTGCAACCCTTCAAGGGGGATTGGCTCAATACTAAGAGGAATGAAGTCTGTTAAGTCATGTGTGTTGATGAGGGCATTTTCCGTGCGGAGATGAGCTCATAGCATATTTCTTCCATCTTGAGAAATGCACTATTAGAAAACCATTGGTGCGTGGAAAATGTGATTTTGCTACGGAGAGTGTCCCCTTTGATGGATAAGGTAATTGATTTGTCATTCACAGAGAATCCATTGATATGAGACTTAAGATGGAATTAATTGCTTAATTGTGAAATGAAGTAAAACATTTAAAAAAACTATGATCAATTATTAATCCCCTTTTCCCTTTCTTTTTACCGTCAAAATTTTAAGTAGAAAAGAGGAACAAAAATTATTAGCCAACTGCTTGTTCAATAATTTGTGAAAGCGCAGGTATTACAGTGAGTTAGGTTGATATATTCATCTAAGCTAGACTGTGATCAAAGAAATTGGTGAGACAGAGCAATGGTGCTTATGATAGTATCTATATTTAGTCAAGTTTGTATGATACATACATCTTGACAGTATCATTTCATCAGATTCTTCCACTTTGGCTTAAATTGTTTGGAACATTCTTTAAAGAAAAGTAGCATTCTTGTACTGCTAGAGACATCTTTCAACATCTTTAAAGATTGATTGGTGTATTGATTGATCGATGTATTGATTGATTTAATTGATCGATTGTTACTTTTTTGTTCTTTTTTAACTCAACATTCCTTCTTGCCTTTCTTTATTTTCCCTCTCTTTTCATTCGAGATTATCCTTCTTCACTTTGAACTCACAGATCAGTCGTTTCCATGGTGACTCATTATTCCGTTCAGTTTTTGTTCCTTGTCTTTCATGTTGCTTTCCTTTCGTTTCCTGTACACATTCAGCACTCATCAAATGGTAATCAAAGATGTTTGTTTATCTTAATTACATTTTCTCTTTGCAGAAACTCAGCGACAGGTTAAAGTCCAGGTGGCCATCTCAATAGCAGTCGGCCATTTTGGAGGGTAAGAGACAAACTAGAGTTGAAGCTGTCTGGCTGCGTCTCTTCAGTCATTAACTGTTAAATGTCTTAAATTATGTCATTCATGATATGGAGTAATTGGGTGTTGATTGCTGAAATGTGTGACGTCCCTTAAAGATTGATTGCCTGGGCAAATGTACATCTGTTATGAACATGCATGATCTAATCCAGTGTTGCATCCAGCCTTATAGATCTATTATATATTTTAATTCTCCTTCATTTGATATAAGTCTATGAATATATACACACACATGTTGTTTACACTTAGGAATTCACATTGATGAAGAATACATGGAATAATTCAGAAAAAATTAGAATCAGAAACATTACGATGTCCATTTCAAAGAAATGATAGCGGTCATGATTAGTTGAAGTTTTGAAGCTCAGTTTCAATTTATTTAGCATTATAGGTTTGTCAGAAACATGATAGAATTGGCTTAATAATTGACTTGTGAAACAGATGAGGGCTTCATAATTTCCTTGAGTAAAAGCAACCTCCAATAAATTGAACGATTTGTCTGAGAGACCTATCTCACCGGATGATCTCGCCTCCCTCCTTCCACGTGCTTCGTTGTATCAAATAAAAATTGTGGTGTGATCCTGCCACATATACTAGGCCAGGCAAGAAAAATAAAGAAAGTTAGGATCATCCAGAAGAGAACTGCTTAATTTCCAGTAGACGTTACCTCGTTGTGAGAGAGCAGATGGGAATGCCAACAAGTCAAAGAATTACCTCACTGAGTATCAGGCTAGTAGTATATGTCAGCCATGGAGAAATCTAAATTGTAAGGTACCAGGAAAGAGTCAAGCTTACATTTTATCGCATGGGTAATATTTGGGCTCCAGATGATATGCTCTCTTTGGGGATTTTTTATATATTCATTAAATTGTGGGTTTAAGTTATGAGAACGGCAACCAGATATGAGCTAAGTGTTGTTTGTATCTCAAAAATTACTCAGACATACAGAGGTGATCATTCGATTGCCTTTAGCATCCTCCTTGGAATGTGGAATCTCACCCTGAACGAAGGAGATCAGCCACCCTCTGCACCCCACTTTCGTTTCTTGTTTCTCCATTTTAGTGGGATCATCTAAGATGTAAAATGATTCTTCGGTTTTCCTGAGCATTCTTTAGAACCTTGATCTTATTCTTGCTAAAAAGAGAATCAGACAAGGATGCGTCGGTTCCTACCAGCCACAGTTTTGCCATCACAATGTGCCCATTTGATCTGACAATTTGGAATCTATCTATTTTAAGATTTGCTAGAAATATGCATCATCTAATCCAGAATTAGAAACCAATCATCACATGATATCATACATGGTTATGCCTTCTCGAGAGGAACATATCCTTAACATTATGGTATATCTGGATATCACGTCTTGTCACTATCATGGGTATCATATCACTATCATACAGACCTTTTGTTCATCATATATCATCACTATCATGCATCACCATCATGCATAAATGGTCTTCTGGAGACATGATTTTGGCACATTATGTGTATGTTGTGAACACTAGGTGGAACATTGTGTATCTATTGTGAACATGCATGATCTTATCCACCATTGCCAGCCAATCCTTATTGTTTTGTTCGTGCTTAATTGTGACAAAAATGATACATTGCTGAGGCTACCAAGGCTGATGGCGATGCATCTTTGACTCTAATGACAATGTCTTTGAGATGCATTTTCATGTGACTAGTACCATCAAAAACATAAAGCTCTTATGTACTAACTTCGTGAGCGTTACTCCCACCAATGTAGATCCTTTATGAATGTGCATGATCTAACCGAGTGATACATCCAACTTTTCATTTCTACTAATCTGCCTTTCCTTCTCTTATCCAGCAATGCTTGTCCTCACTCCTATCTGGCATTACATTTCGGTTAATCTACCCATAATGCAACACTGTTTATTCTAGATGTGAGTCGTACATGCGACGTGGAGATAAGGAATAATTACACTGTGAATTAATAATGCCCGTCTCAGTCCTCCCTTGTCAACCAGTGTAAACTACTGATACATTTAAAATAACGTATAGTGTCTTTACAGTTTTCCAAGTCTGGTACAGAACTTCCTTGTAATTCTAGAACATGTAGTAAAACGATATCCAAATTAGCAAGGCATAGATGTAGTTCAGACTGTACAAAACAATGGCCTGATTTTCATGCACGTTTTCTCACCCATTTTTAGACTTATGCAAGTGTGTGAGTGACTCACACATCGTTAGAGTGCTCAGGGTCTGTATTGGGTCTTGAAACCTTAAAAGTACTTGCATATAAATCTGTTATTTTCAAAGGCCTTTTGTTAATTTATTTCAAAGTCCTTGAAAATTGAAACATTACTATAGATTTTTACTTAATTATTCTCTGCAACAAATGTTTGTACTTTTACCAGTTTTACCATAAGAAAAATTCTGAAGATATTTGGAAGTATTTTAGAAGTGGTTTGATGTTCTTGAAAAACAAAACTTGGTCCTTGGTTTTTTATCCTCAGAAAAGTGTAAACACCCTGAGTGTCACAGAAAGTTGGCTTTAATCCTTAAGGTTCTTTTTTATTTTTGTCACTTGCTTGACTTTGGTTGCAAGGGAATAAAATACTTAAATCCGACACTGCTTCACTTTGCAAGCTTCTTCAGTTTCAGATGAAATTAACAAGACTTACGTAATGTTCCATTTATTAAAATGAGATCAGGAGTGTTATGTTACTATTTGTTTATGTTCGACTTTCTTTACAATGTTTTATATTCCTTACCACCTCTTTAGGTCACACCTTGTAAGAAATGGAAACTGTTAAACAAAATTGTAATTTTTTTGCCATATTCTCTTTTTTACAGATGCTACGGTTGCCTGCCCAGGGGGGTTCTGTAACCCATCCAAGATAAATATTTTGCAAGTTTAAAGTTTCCAGTCTGTTGCCAGCCAACCTACTTTGTACTAATTGGAGAAGTTTGGGACTGATATAATTTATTTCAAGATGTTTACATTCTTGCAAGTGTCATGGAGGTTTCTTTGACAGTGTATCCCAGTGGTGTACGATCTGATGACTCCTGACACACCTGGACTATTCAAACAATTTCTAAACGTTCTAAATTATCTCTGTGACAGTAACGTAAAACTGACTTTAAAGTGAAACAAAATCAGGCACCATCTGTTTTAAAAGGAACTTCCGCTCAAATTAGCTCAGTGTCTGTGGCCGTCAGCATCGCCCAAAATCAAACATATTTATTGGAGTGTCCAGTCCTTTTAAAATGTTGAGGAGTCAGCAGTTCTGTTGTCAGTAGGTTTAAGATTAAACAGTGAAACTCGTTAAACATGTTTTATCCACCAAGTGGCAGAATGTTTTTTAATTCTTTTGTGCTGAGGTGTGATTACATTTAAGACATGGGGTATCATTTAAGTGTTAGGCAATGTTGGGTTCAGATGTACAGCATGGTGCTCATTCTAGGGTGGTCAGTGGCCATGTGGCTGGGGACCAGAGTGGCTGCAGTGCCCCCTTGCCATGTGGCATTTTTGAGGACTTCCACAAGAGTAAAAGGACCCAAAATATGCTTAATGAGTGACAGTCCCTGACAGAAATTGTGAGGATAAAATTCAGAACATTGTTAGACATCTGCTTAAGTGATAATGGGAGCCACTTGACCCTTGTCCTCTCAGGAACGATGTACCCACTCCACCACTGCCAGTGATTGTCGTAATTCATAACGTAATTTCTCCTTTACAGCCATTTCCGTGAGAGTCATAAGTGGAGGGCTTTCAAACTTGAGGATGTCTCATTTTAACATACGAAGACTGAATGCAGTTTATGTTTCACACCAAATTTTGTAGTTATCAAACTAGTCAAATCTTTCATTCCATCATTTTTTTTCCCCTTCAAATTCTCAGCAATACATTCCAAACTGAAGAAACTTTTAACACATCAAAAGGCTTCAACACTGAACAGCGCTGTAAAAAGGTCGACCTTCATTCAAGAACTGAAGGGATTTTTTCATTGCCAGTGGATACTAAGAGCAGCTAGATTATCAGCTCAAAACTCTAAGCAACTAGCCTTGCAATCGGTTAGACCCAAAGTTTTGAAATCCTTTCTTAAGAAAGCATCTTCATCACCCAAAAATTGAATAATGCTTTTGGGTCGTTCCATTTATATGGGGGTCAACTTTGTTACAACTTGGTGTCGACCCATTACTAGCTGCTATGGGGTATCGGTTTTTGCAATTTCTTGATTTGTAAATTCAATGGAAACCGCCCAGTGTTCTTCTAAAGTTTAGATTACAGTTCCTTCCCATGAAGGTTTTACCAAGAGAGTCATTAGTAAACACAAAGTGACCATTGTCACAGAGCTACCGAATTTTACAGGATTCTTCCTGAAGAAAGATACTGAAAAAACTAAATCAGAACAATCTTATCACATTCCCGTAGTTTTGACCCATTTTATCATTTTTCACATAGACAGCTGAAAGTATCAGTCAGACTTTTTGCTGAGTTTTTAAGTTGTTGAAATATCAAGTGCCCCATAGCAGTTTCTGTATACTTAAATATGTTTTTTTGTGTTTTTTTTCTGATCTTTTCTCGAATCGACTGTGACAAATAGAGCCAGAGGTGTACTTTGTATGCTTTTTCTTCCTAACTTACCCAATCTTTCTTCATAATAATAATAATAATAAAACAAGACTTTAAATATGCCAAATACATCAGAGTGCTCATGGCACTAATAAAACAAGGCAAAGGCAAGAAGGAAAAAAGCAAAAGTAAGAAATAAAGATCGTGCTCAAGAAAATATGCTAAAATGTGATACACATGAAAGCAGTATGTTATGTCTCTATATATATTTATGCATGTTTTAGATTTTCTTGAGGGGGGCTATTTGTTCATTGTTTAATGCTCAGAATTGAAGCTTATGTGGCTTTACCCCAGAGTCTATTAATAAATTTGGGTCAGTAGTAAAAAATGAATAGGTTGCACAGTAAAGGAAAGGACAAAGAATACTGGTAGTTTCATTTCTGTAATTTTTAGTTCTGTGATTTGAATCAGGGAAACCATTAGGCTGTCTTATTTGTTGACTTTCGAGGGAGAGACATGTTTTCTCGCTTGCAGGAACTGAAATATTGAGTGTGTGATGTCTTTTTAATTCAATAACTATTCCTATTTACATTCTTTAGGCAGCATCTCTGCAAGTTCCGGACCAAGAGGCTGCTCTCGTGTACAGTTCCACTGTGGCACATTTGTTTGTCAGTCTTTGTCATACTTACTTCAATCAATACTTTGATTATGGTATTGTTCAATTCAAAATCCTTGGATGTTGAGAAAAACACTGCCACATGGTCACAGACATGTTCAAATAGCATCCTGAGGTTGAGCACAGAGCAAAAGGCCTTGATGAAAAATAAAATAAGAGGTGTTACAATTTTGACAGTATGTGATACCATCTATGTGTTCTTGACATATCAAGAGTGTGTGCTATACTTATTACATTCTGTTACTATGTAGTTTCTCTCATTTTGAACAGTCACTTCCATTGTTGTTCATGTACATGACCCCTGGCCTCGTAATGTGTACATTGATGCATATTCATGATCTTACTATCTAAGTTGTCTTCCACAAACTGTTTTGTTTGGTTTCACGAGTGAGAATTACCATTGTGTGTTTTGTGTCAATGTGTATAGCTGTATTTATTTACTCACACAATATGGAAGCTATTCAGTACTGTCAAAAAATTAAAACAAATGTAAGAATATGTGAGTCTGGGAAACTTCAAAACTGGGTGTGATTTTCTCATCCATGCTTCACTAGATTGTACAAACAGATGGAACAACTTTCACTGCAGCAGGCGACCAATGTCGTTTTGAGACCATTTACTATTTAACATTATTCTTTCAAACATACTTTTGATCTTTTAAAACTGGATGTAAATTTGTGAATCAAAGTGTGTGCAAGTGTTCTGGTGCCTTTTTCATCAACGCTACCTAGATGTTCAATATTTTCAAAGAGAGTTTACTTTCTGTGTTGAAATTGTCAACAAAATTCAAGGGACTCTTTTTAAGAACGGGAATGCTACCCTGGGTGGGATTTGAATATCGTGTGCCGTAGGACAAGGTTTTGCATTATATGTTGGGGTACAGTCTTCTCCACAGATTTTCAAGTGATGGCAGGGGCAATTGCACAGCGATCACTGAGGAGGGGTCTGAGGGAAAGGGATTTGCCTCACCCTCTGAAAGTTTTTGTAATGGAGATGCTAAACCATGCAAATTGATGCCACTTAGGGCGATTTTTTACTGCTACTTTGAACGACAGTAGCCTGTTGTCAACTTTTTTTTTGGCTGAGTGGATCCTGTGTTGGGGGGAAAAAAGGTTTTACAGACAAGTTGCTGTTTTTTGGGTCGAAGCAATTTTCACTTATGGTAGGCCACCTCCCTCTAAAACCTCACAAGGTGAACACTGTGGACATGTTCTTCATTTTGGATTTTTATATTGATGCATAATGAAACGCTGGAAAGGAAGAGTGATTGAAATTAAGGTGGAGAGGTTTATTGAAGTCAATTTGAAATCTATTTCAAGACCTGACCACTTAAGCCCATGTGCTTCATATTTATATCCAGTACGTAAGGCAGCGTTCTTTTTGCGGGGTTTTAGGGGGTGGCCCTCCTCTGAGATAGTGACCACCCCCAACAAAATATCCTACCTCCTACAGAAGCTCTTCTCTGTTATTTCAAATGTAGGCCTAGACGTAACAGTAATGATGGATAAAATTGTCTCTTAAGCTACCACAAAGAAATAGTTCATCCTCAAACAAAGCAAAGTTCTGCATCAGGATTGAAAAGACAGTATAGCTTTGCCAAATTTTTATCATTAATACTTAGCAAGTGTCTGTCCCTTTTCTCTTGAAAATCTGTACAGAAGACTGTAAAAGGGTGTCTTGAAGTATTGCCCTGTAGTGATCATTGTTTCCAACCAAAGCCTAATTGAGTTTAAAGCACATTCATGTATGCATATAGGTGTGTATGGGTAGGTATGTAAGGGTGTGTGTGTGTGTGTATGTATGCCCTTGTTTTCGGGCGGGATGGAGGACCTGAAACAACAGATTTTAGGAAAATTCAATAGATTTCTCTGGTCCTCTCAAGATTAACAATAGACAGTCTATTGTTAAGGTTAGGATTGAGGAAGAAAAAAACAAAAGAAAGCACAATGAAGTCCTCGGAATGAATGGAAAACAAAGCTCTATGTATGTATGTATGTATGTACGTGTGTATGTATGCATGTATGTATGTGTGTACCTCCCTGATCCTAGGACATGAAGATGATGCGGGGTGTACTGAAAAGTGTTCTGTGTTGATCATTCCCTTTTGCAAACCAAGGAGAAGACGGCAACAACATCTTTCACTCTGTGTGATGATAGCTGATTTCAAAAGTGGTCATCCTCAGCTGTAACACAATAACTGCATCAGAAATGTGTGGAACCAATATCAGTGACATACATTATTGTATTCAGGTGTTGCAATTTAAGATATGCCACTGTAAAGCAATAGCTGTAAAAATGTGACAATAAGATAACAAATGTCAGAAGTCAATTGTTCGGCTGAAGTTTTCTAGTACACCGGAACTTTTCAGAAACTTCCAGTGTGGTATTTTAGAAGATGGGTAAGATTAAACAAGTTTTGGAAGTTAGAAATTCTTGTGTTACAAACTACATCAAACTATCACACTGCCGCAGAAGAGATACTCCTTCCCAGTCTGTCAAGTTATCGGCAGGAGCGTTCCAGCAGTGGATGAGATTGGTCCAGGTCTAGACAGTTCTAGCCTGTGCCCCAATTCTCGAGGCAGTCATTGCACCATTCTCACTTTGGTCCTTATTTTTATGTAGATGGACCCTCCTTATTTGACCTGTGTCAAAAGGAAGGCACTGCAACCGTGCTGGCCCCCAAAATGTTGGCGATTTATCTAATTCTCCAGCCTCTGCCACGATCAGGATCTCTGGATAACCCCTTCACTGACCCGTGTTTTCGTCATTCCATGTTTGTATGCTGTCGTCTGCTAGATTTCTGTCGTTTGCTTGACTTTTGTTTTATTCTCACACGGACAAAATCTCTTCAGGAATAATGACACTGATATGAAGCTGAAATATTGTGCCACCCACAAACGGAAACATGAAGTGTGTAATAGTATGGTCCATCTATTTAATGTTCATAACCAGCTTCGCATGGACTACCCTATGTTTTCTCAACCCTAAGTTCTTATGATGTTAATATTCAATATATTGTCTCCTTCAGAGCTGTATTTTAATTTGGAAAATATATTAATAGCTGTAAATGAAAATTGTATTGAATATTGAATTGCGAACTGGTTCCTTGATATCACAGATTGGAAATAGAAAATAAAAATACTTGATACAAAAGTATCACGCGTGTTTTGTGCCATTCTTTTGTTTTATTTACTTAGCTTTTACGAGTGTTATTTATAACTGTGAGCCGTTTTATGTCACGTGCTCAATCATTACAACCTTCGAGGATAAACGATGCATTTATCTGTTGTATCACAATTGACAAACTTGTAACAAAAACTCTATGAGATCAATTGTTTATTCTCACTTCAGATATTGTCAACTAATTCTAAACAGTTTGTGCCATTGATATTCATCGAAATCATTATTATGCAAATTTTAATAAAGACTGCAGACGTCAGATCTTTGATGACGCATTTCAGTGATCTCACGTGCATCATTTTGGATATATCAGTGCTCCCTTCCATGGTTGCAGGCAGGGGCGGCACCACGGGGTGACGTGCCCCCCCCCCCCCCCGTCCTATAATTTGCTATAAAAGGGGTAACAAAAAGGGGAAATGGGAGAAACTAAAGAGAAGAAAAGAGGAAGAGACAACGAAGAAGGAGAGGAGAAGAAGAGTAGTTCTAGATTAACCATTACGCAGACAAGGCACTTGAGTAAATGCCAGGTAAAAAGAACTGAGTAACAAGAAAATTAGGCATTTTCTATATTGTTGATAATATATACAGATGCACTATTAAATATTCTTTTCACATTGAATGTCTGTTTTGTATTCAATAATTTGTTCTTGAATCAGTCCATCGTTTTTCATAGGTCCATTTCTACGAGTCCAAGATCTAATTTAAAAATTTCAGGTCATGAGCCCTATGACCATCCCGAGGCTTAATCCTGCATTGTGAAGGGCATGGGTGGAAACGTCTACCTGAAACATGTTTCTAGAAATTCAGAAGCAAAGAGGCATGCTTAAAAGATTTGATAAGCAATTCTCTGTCATTTTGAATTGTTCTCAATATAAAGTAGCATTAAGAACACCTGAAATAAAGGCATACGACATATACCTTTATACTGTATTTAGACCTAAATTATACATCGTGTAACGTCTAGACCTACAATTCAAAAAGAATAAATGTCATTGGGAATGTCCAGGCGTTTGCTCAAAACCCTTCAGCCTATTGCCGAAAATCTAAAAGTTTTAAACAAAGTTTACAATCTTAGTCACCCTAAAAGTATCACGAACGCTGACTGACAACCTCCTAACTAGCCTTCCTCCTTCTATAAAAAACAAACCAAAACCTTGCTTGTCAAAGAAAATTGAATTCAGAAGATTTAATATATTGCACAATATTACATGCTAATATTTTTTCTTCAAGAGGGTGTCTATCATTCACAACAGTAAATTACCTGCCTAAACATCAGCTTCATTTGCCATGTATTTCATTTCTTTGGAGAGAATACGGCTTCAAAAGATGCAAAATATTCACCCAGATTGCGTCGTATTAGCCTTCTCTACTTAGACCCCTCCCCAGGCCGGCAAACACTCCACTTACGTTTTGTATCCCCTTAGTATCCTGGAGTCCCTGGATACAGATGCGCATGATCCCGGTCTTAAAATCCTAATTAGGTAGAGAGACGGTATCTCAGTCAGGATTTGAGAAAGTTGTTTTAATCTGTATAGGCTATGAGACTAAGCACTTGATTCCTACGTATGACATTGGCACCCACGAAATAACTATATAGGATAAAATTACAAGCCTACACTAATATGATTTCGATACTGTTGTGTATTTGGAAAATATCCTCCTCACGGATGCGTGAATTCAGTGGAGTCCCCCTCCCCATCCCCCAACAAAAAATCCTGCATTCGCACCTGACGACCATATGGCTGGTCTTAAGTGTTCCAACTTTCCTACTGAGTGCACACATAGTAACCACAGGCGATAGACTGAAGACAGAATGTTTTGGGACAACAGAAGTAAATGGTGACTTTTTAAAAAACTTGCCTCTGGGTTGCCCATCATGTTCGAAAGGCCAAATGATGTGTGCACAACGTAACAATTAATAACTTGACAAATTAACATTTTAGAAAAATATGTAAAATGAGAAAAGATGGGCATACACTGAGGTGGCAAAGATGTCCGAACCTGTGTTCTAAAAAAGAAAGAAAATTTGAGATAAAATTCATAACGTCCAGAGACTAAGAAGTGCCATTTCCTGTAATCTGAGGGACATTTTTATCCAAAAATTTTCTGTGAACGCTACGCTCCAACTGATGGTGGCGCTCCGCTTATATTGTGTCAGTACTGCTTGTCCCCTCACTTCAACCATTTGCCACTCTTCAGTCCTCCTACGAAAAAGTGTAAGGAAAACCCATTTCTTTCAAATAATGACATCACCCATCCCCCACCACTGGTATCATCACGAAATCACTGCATACTATACTTGTCTCGTCCACATTAAATGCATACCCTAAGGTTATCAGCAACAAATTGCATTATACACACCTCACACAAACGTGATTCAAACAAAATTGCTGTTTGAGCTATTTCAGTCTATGTTTTACAAACTAACTTCGTATACTAGGCATACTCATGTTTCTGGGTATAACACTCATTCAAGCCCCTCATCTCCATAAAACGCAACCCTTCGATAAGTTACATTTTATGCCCACCCTCCAAAGTGATGCAAGCAAAATCTCTATGTTTGAACTATTTCAGTTTGTATTTTCCAAACTAATTCGTAAGCTCATTCTTCTGCGTGTTGTACTCATAGCAACGTGCTCCCACATATATATCACTCTTTGATCTTTGATCTCGGTACAACGGAACCCTTTGTTTGAAATAAATGAATTAAAGAATCACTGGTTTCGCATCTGGGTGATTTTGATTCCACCTGATACGGGTGGGCCCCAAAACGGACGATAAATATAATGTACAAAACATGAAAAGCTTAAGGCAAAAGATTGCATACAACACAAGATACAAGCACAGTGCATAAATATGTCAAGAAAAAGGTAATCAATAAAATACGTAACTGTTTCATTTCGAAGAAACCGGAAACTTAAAATCGAGAAAAAGTAAGTGTATTCTTTCCGAATGTAAACAAAAATACACTAAACAGAGGTACGATTTAGGTAAAATTTGAATCTTTAAAATACAGGATACACTTATAGTAAAATAAAACAAGCAAGAATTGTTTGTGCGAGCTAAGAGCTTGAATGAAGAATGGCAGAAAAACGTGATAAAGTAATAAAGGTGAAGGAAATTTGAAGACGAATGACGATAATATTTTAGTGTTTTAGATTGAAGTTCAAGGGATACACTTGAAAAAAAGGTTGACATGTTCTACAATTTGGAAATCTTTCTTTATTTATTGGTAGAGGCCGTATCTCGATAGCATGGTTGTTCTGTTTGGAATTCAAGAATTTTGCAACAAAAATAGTACATTGTACTACACGAGGAAGTCTTTAATATGACTATTCCCCCCCCCCCCCGTATTTCCTTATAAGACTTACGGTAGATTTTAAAAAAAAACGTTATGGTAGAGTAAAAGTTGTGACCTTTAGTTTAACTCCATTTTAAGTTCAAACGTCAATAAATATGCAACAGATATGATTTATTAATTAAAATATGCAGGCTAACTACTTACTTTATTTAAAAAAAAAATACATGTACATAAACATTTTGTAACCATGTGAAACTGGATTTTCTTTTTTTACTATGTCGATGAATATCTACTTGAGTAGCTAGCTGACGATAGCCTGAGGCTAGCTGAGGCTGAGGCTAGCTGACGATAGCCTGAGGCTAGCTGAGGCTGAGGCTAACTGACGATAGCCTGCTTGACGTAAACCCCACCATACACATAATTATGCACTAGTGTACTAAAGTTTATATAACAATCAGGTTCTAGCTACCACAGGGTCTTAAAGGGACCATCTAGTCCCCCAACTGAATTAGTTTACCCCCCCCTTACCCCCTCCCCTTATCCTAATTCATGAATCGCACTTTTTCATAATGTGATATCATTTGTCAGATCGCTTTTTGAGAACATGTTAGCCCGGTGAGCTAGCATGATCAATTGAAAGAAATAAGCAGTCTTCGATCCCTACTTTATTGTCACTACTTTATTTTGAAACATTAAAATGTTGCAATTTTCTTTTAATTTCTCCTACTAGTAATTTTTCACGATATTCCTGAATGTCAGTACTGCATAAGTAAGGTGTCTAATTGCTGCAAGAGCAGGACAGGGTAGACTTCGTAAGGCCACAGATTTTCTGCTTCAAATGGAAGCACATTCCGCAGTTTAAACTTTTTTTTCATTTATTATTCTACTGCAGGTATACAGTAGACTAATGATTGCTCTATGCCGATTTTGCTGAAAGTATAATGTAGCAATACCAAATGCACTTTATTTCCATGATGGCCTTTCAGGAAACCACAAATTCCTGGATGAAATATTTAATGTTAATGTCGAAATATATCCATACTCAGTCATTACACTGTAAACACACATAGGCCTGTATTTCAACCACGTTATTTATATTACCATCGTATCAACACGCCTGTGATGACGTTGTATACACTGGATTGTTCCAAGATTAACGTTTGCTCTGCTTGTCTAGAACTTCTGTCCGATCTAAAAAGGTCAAAGCAAATTTTGGTTTTACATCCACGAACACCTACACTATCACTATGGTAATGTAACCATAGCTACGCGATCAGCTCAATGTCACGCGTGTAGTTCGCTCTGGTTATCGCCTTATTCATTTCTTTTATTACTTTATGCAAAGCCCTTTAGCCTACTTTCATTCCAATCCTTTGAAACTTAAGTTACCTTGAAAATGGGGCAGAAAATGTTTAAACGTCTCTTTACGACACGTGTATACTGCAACTTGACCAGGCATCCGGAGCAAACATCAAATGGGTGTCGCTGCCCTGATGGATTGCAAATATGGCCTTCCTCCGTGTCTGCAGTCACAGGCTAACCTCTCACGCATCTACTCAGCCAATAGCAAATAACAGAAAAACCGTTCGCAAGAAAAGATTTTAAATGAAAATTAATCTGGAGATCAAATTTGCTTTTAAGAGACTCTACGCATTTTTTTTTTTTTTGGTTTCTGATGCTTTAGCGGTAGATACGAGGGGGAAACACGGGTAGTTCGATCCATCAAGTAAACGTTTGGCCTATTCTGTCAATTTTTTTCATCATTTTCAACATTGTTTTCTTTGCTTCCCGACAACAAACAGGATCGGATGCCGGATTTAAAAAAGAAAAGAAAAAAAAGAAAGAAAGAAGAATGATCAAGAAGGCTCAATAGTCTTTTAATCATCGCAAATTGTACCAGCTCGCCCAACAAGCCAAGCAACACGGTGATGATGGGTTTGCAATCCTTTTGGTTTTTGCGTATACGCTGAATAGGATTCGTTCCTCTAAGAAACTCGGAGGGAACTTTCCATGCGGGAATTGCTACATGTAGGCTATTCGTTGCGTATACCTTTTTCGTCTCCCTTTTGTGTACTTTCAAGTTCACGAAATTTCGTTCAAATTCACGGAATTCGTACCTGTGATTTATGCATGGTGTACTTCGGCTCCTACCCGTTGTCGAATCTCCCAATTTTGTAATTGGGTATTGTTCCAAAAACAATAAGAAAGTAAAGACAAAAAAAGGGATGGCTGTTGCAGAACCTTCGCTCTAACATATAGACCTATCTGTCTGGTTTTTAATGGAAATCTATTGCATGCCTATAGCAAATAAAAGTCCGGGCGAAGAAATTACCAAACTGCACATGAACTAAACTGATACAGATTAAGCGTGTTTTCGACGCCTTGTTTATGTTCACTTCATTATTACATCGTTTTTTTTTTTTTTTTTTTTGTTTTTTTTTTGTCCTCCGATGATTGGGCACTTTGTTTTTGTAATCTCTCTATTGTCGTTCAAGCGAAACTTTTTGATTCCCCTGACTTTCTTCATGGTAGCACCGGCGAAAAATGTAACGAAACGACTTCTGTTTATATTGGGACCATATATTTCTGTGAAACGTACAGCAAAGATGTAAGTCGTGGTTATGCAAAAGATTCATCCAACTGCAAAATGAAAGATATCCTCCCTTGGGACGTTTCGAGCCATATTTTCTGCTTTGAGACGGGAAGTGTTTGTCAAAAACAGAGGAAGAAATGCCGTGCAAGAACGAAATTTATATTTGACATTTGGAAAAGTAGTCACGACTGGAGTATCGAGATGAGTTACTGTCAACGAAGATTATTACAAACCCGTGTTTCCCCCACAGTAAATAATTACTCGTAGAGAGTTTGTAAATGTGATACCGCCGTGTATAGTTACAGGACATTGGTTACGGTAACTGCGATAACTAAATTTCCGATAGGCTTACGTAAATATCGTAATTATACGTTCACAAGAAAAACAGCTAAAGGAAAAGAAAAGAAAATCGCGCATGGATGTTCCAACTGTTAGTTTTTTGTCTAAAAACTTTTCTTTTGGAAGGTATTTTGGATAATGTAGGCCTATATTTCATTCATGTAACTACTGGTGAGGATATTTTTCGATCATGGTCGTTTGAAATTTTAGCCAGACTAGGTACATTGTATCGGATATTCACTTCGCATCTCAATGGGGAAAGCCAACAGGAATAACTTACTCAAGTTTGTTTAAGCGCCTACGGACATTACAGTACATGGTAGGCAACGTGGAACTGATTGTCTGCTATCAGGGTAAGAAGGAAAGGCCAGGACAATACGACTGTTTTTTTTTTTTTTTTAGAAAAGCAATCTACTAAACTAACTTCAATAACTGAAGCAAGTTGATCTACTTATCTCACTTTAATAATTGAAACAAGTCCGAAGCACGCTGTGTATCATGGTTGATGAACAGACTGTGCCTTTAAGTGGATATATTGTGCTGGAACCATACAATAAGCATGCTCTACCGTGCATAGTGTGTCAGTTCGCTCTATCCATGTCTCTCATTTTGTTGTTTTTCGGATCTAATAGCAACGACGAAGGTGAACGAGGTCATACAATTAGGGAATCATTTATAAATATGATTACATCCCTACCGTAGTATCGAGCAGCATTCGGCGTGTTGCAGGCTAAGTGTCGTTTACGTTGGTGTCACGAACATAGGTTAAAGGTTGATGCGTAACTGGATAATTCATATGAAGGCCAGAATTTAAATATTTATTTGTCAGTGAGGAAGGTTGATAAGATTTACACTTATGGATCATCTCAAAGAAATACACACAGACCGAAGATGATGCCTTCTTCGTGTTTGGATTTTGTGCCGCAACCAACCTTGCATTACCTCAACATCATAACGAGTTTATATTTTTCGTTCATTTTTCTTAACTATGTCTGTTAGCTTCCATACGTCAATTACTTTCACTTGGCATTTCAACATTTAACGACAAGCTAAGTCTATAAAATTTCGGAAGAGAACTATCGATCCGGATTTCTGGTTGACTGATATTTATATGCTAATGGCGGATAAGCTTGGCATTCTTCAGTCTTAATCCCTCGACCAATTTCAAATCCTTTGATTTGCTTTTTGAAACTCGTTATACACACGATTACTTCCATTTGCAGAACATACAAATCTTATATAGCAGTTTGCTCGGATCCGACCGTGACCTCTTGGTCGAGGCTTTCTCGGCCGTTCACCAGACCTGTGTAAAGGGAATATTTTTCGACCCAGTCGTAAATTTACCCATCTTCATCCACTCGGATAGTCTTTATAATTGTCGAGGGCATTTCTTAGGTCCCGCTTAAATTACGGAGCTGATCCGATGCATGCAAAACACAGTTAATGTAATTTGCACATCCATCTTCGCAGTGAATAGATTATCTTTTCAACTTCTCTCGCTCTCTTTTTTATCATAACTGAAGATTTTGTCAATGCATGTAATATTTCTTGGTGATAAAAAAATTCAGTCCTGGTATCTGCTATGTAGTATTTTTCTTCAACGAAGAACACCAACATGTAACCAACGGTTGACTCATTACCAGCGTGTTGGCGGGAAAAGAAGCGAGAGAATGCAGCATAAAATCTAACCTGTCCGGGGAAGATTTCGATGTACAGTTTCGTCGTTAATGTTGGTAAGTCATTTCACTTTAAACTATGTGAACCTCTGCAAATCAAAGCAAAACCGACAGGAGATACACATAATGGAAGGTGACATATCCATAGCGGTGATAATAACGATAAACGTAACCATTTCTCTCGTGGGAGTTATCGGGAATGGATTTGTAATAATCGCTTTTATATCTAATCGTCGACTGAGAACCCAATCAAATTATTTTATGATAAGCTTAGTGGTTCTAAGCTTTATCCATTGTGCGGTGTTTTATCCTATCCAGGCGCTCATAGACATTGGTGTGATAGTCGGCCAAAGCGTCTGTTTCCCGATCGGTTGCCTCGGTTTAACCGAATCGGTGGCTATAACGCTGTGTCTTCTCGCTACCTCCACTGAGCGATACATCGCGATTTGTTGGCCACTTTCAGCTGACAGCATTCTCACACCGAACAGGATAGTGGCCACCTTTGTCGTGATGGCTGCTTATTCGATCATATCCGGTATAGTATTTCCCAGCCTAACTTGGATAGGTCATGAAGGAGAGGCTTTCAGCGATAAACAATCCCGATGTACCCTCGTCTCGATATCGCCTACTATCGGTTACGCCGTGTGGATGGGAGTCAATTGGCTGGCGCCCATACCGATAATGTTTATGATATATTGCCGCATTTTCTTCATCGTGAGAAGGCATATCCGTGAGATCAACGCCCAAATGCCTCAACTGAACACGATATCCGGGCGATATGAGGCAAAGAGTAAAGTTCATCGGGTTGGCAGGAATAAGGTCCATCCACGTTTGGATCAGGTCTCCGAGGCTGTAGAGAATAAAGTAAATGAACTGCATGATGATAATAGTTTAAAAGACGATCGTGATCAAATCTCAAATAAAGTAATGCAACAGGAACATTCTGCTCAGCTGTCCACTATGGGAGAGAACCATGCCAGAGTGATCTCACAAAATGGCGTCCACAACCCAAACATCGCGGAAGAACATATAGGTAACGTAAATAACCATCTCTTTGGTGAGGGGATTCACGGATACAGAAACTATGTTTGGACCGTCTCTCAAAGAAGGAAGGGCTAACAGCTCTATGGGTCAAAATGGCACAGCGAGGAGGCCTAGTGAGAGGCAGGAGCCCTCTAGTGAGCCCGCCAATCTCGACGATCGTGTTTCCATGGCAACTAGTCGTGGGGTGGCAGGAACGATTTCTACAGCGGGTAACGACGGTAAACATGTAGCGGCTAAGCAACGACGGAGTAGATGGTTTAATCGGGAAACGAAGTCTGCCTTTGTCGTTTTCGCTATCGTGGTTCTGTATTCCTTTAATTTTATACCATATGTAGTTTATTTATTTACGAACGTTGTCTCCAGGACTCCAGATTTTGACCGATTCGCGATTATCCATGCCATCCTCTTTGCAAATTACGCTCTCAATCCTTACATATACGGGTTTGGTAACAGAAATGTCAGACATACGATAAGGAATATGGTTTTTAGAGGGCGAAGGGAGAGACGCCTTGGAGGTTTGCATTCAGTATCGGAAACAGTGTCCTAGCCGTCTTAGTTTTTGATGGTGGAATTCCGGCATGGGTAGGCCGTAGCCGTTGCATACGCTGTTAAAATGATGTGTCATTTGCTTAATTTTCTTGGGTCCTTTCATTTGATATGTATAATAAACCCTTTAATCTAATTCAAAGGTACAGTTTCATAGCATTTTAATGCTTAAATTTCTTTTTATGGATTTGTCAATAGACTAAATGCCCTCTATATTTTAAAGGGCCATTTGCTGTATTACACTGAAGATGAACCATTCATTTTTAGACCTTATCCTAGTATGCCTAATTCAGAATTACAATGTGATTAAAGAGTGCAGTTTGAAAATATTGACCGTCAGGCCATGATGTCCCCTCTTTCACTGCAAAAGCAGTGTCGAGCAGATCCTGGTCTAATAGTTTTACCCGGGCTCTCTGAGCACACTGAGATGTATTGGCCGACACACCGATAATGGGTCCAAAACTTCAAAGACATAGGATGAGTGTAGATTACTTCGACCTGAAATGAATATGTTGAAGAAGTATTCCTGTTGACAATTGTAATCGAAGACCTCTTCCATGACCTACATGTAGTTTTTTTTTTTTGGGGGGGGGGCTACTTCGCTTATTCGTTTAGGTCACAAAAAAGTGCCCGCCAGTGTTATTTGTATATAGCTCCATGCATTGCATAGTTCCACTCACTAACCTTTCAGCTCTCACTACACTGCACTGATGATACCACCAGCGCATTCGTTTTCAACCTGCTTCAATGAGGGGGCATTTGCTTCATGCAAAAGTCACACACCAAATCTGGGGGAATGTGTTGCATTGAAATAAGAATTATGCATGGAAATGTCTCACAATCTTATGAAAAAATTAAGGAAATGGGAAAGTAAATATTTTTTTTCTCCAAATTTTTCGAATTTCTCCAAATTCCCCCCGCCCCCAAATTTCCCGACTTGGTCTCCCTCCCTTCCGCCCCATAGATATATGCCACCGGTATGTCTCCATATAGAAACCCTGACGTACATATTTGGAGTACACCATTTCATAAGATTATTACAGTACCATCTCGCATTTGAATATCTATGGTCTTGTGCTTTGAATGCGTGTGGATATGAATATTAACAACATGCCATAGATATCCGACTATGTTTTTGTGTTTAGGATGTACTAGGCATTTAGAGTGGATCCTCAGGAAAATTGAAACGGTCACAGTCCTCACTTTTCGCTCGCGTGGAGCTTTAATTTGCATTTGCAAGTCCAGACAAGGGGCATACACGGGTGTGTATGAGAAGGATCAGACACAATGAAGCGGCTTGAGTAAAGACAAACAGACGGCTTATCTATGCCTGCAATAAATATCCGAATTACCATAAGAGATATTACAAGGAGCCGACTGACTTGTATATGTATGTTGTAATTAATGGAATGAAAAAATACCTTTAATAAATTTCTAGGTGTCCTATAAGTGGGGATACCATGTCTGCAATTTTCCAATTAATGAGGAAAACATCATTCTCTGGAAAATGGTAATAATTTTGATTGCTTTTTATGTAGAATATATAGCCTGTTTAATCGCCTTCAGAATGCCGACGCCAGCGAGTCCTGCATATACTATTTTAGTTTCGCGCCACAACTGGTTGGCGAGGAGCGTATAACAAACTTTTTGGCGTAACCTTCCCTCCCATTTGGCCAGAAACGATACTTTCCGGGCGTCCTGCTCAGCATGTACCCTGCCTTGATGTAAAGAAATTTTTTCTGCAATTTCTCAATCAATGAGAAAAGCATAAATTCATGGAAATATGGCAATAATTTGAATACTCGTTAATTCGTTTTTCTCTTTGGCTCTTTTTGGCGTGGTAATCCTTAAAGAAATCTGAATATCGGTGTGTACAAAATATTTCTCGATCGCCTGCATATCTTAGCGGAGAGCCACCATTGGTAGGCGTGGATAATTATGATCCTCCCATATCAACGGAAATTGCATTTCCTACAACTATTTTTTCTGCTCATTTTTACGTCTCATACCACCACGTACAAAAATATGCAGCTTTAATACACTTTCACGTATGCAGGTATGTCTGTGTTGATTTGGGGAGGGGGGGGTCTAGATATGAGGAGGACATGCCTCCCACCCCCTCCACTGAGAATTTTACACATGTAGAAATCAGAACGAATGAATTGATCCAGAAACAATGTAATGCATTGCTTACATAATCTGAAGATAATGAATATGAAATTTAATGATCCTGTTCTTATGTTTGAATGAACATTTCTCCTTATGTAAGTTAAAATGGTTGTCTATGTCAGCAAGTTATAATATTATTGTCGTTTTTAGAGGCACAGTACACCGTTAAAATAGTAATATCGATAAATTATCTAATTATCAATATCTACTTATTATTCTAATTATTTCAATAATGATGTGTGAATATTGATTTGTTGAAAATGATTGATGATTGATTCACCGAAACATTACGGTTGTATTAATTTAATGTGGGGTATGTTCACGACATGAAGCATATACCTCGCAATCACTGATGGTGGTGGTGGTGATAACTTTTATGATTATGATAACGATGGTGATGATGGCACTTATGATGATAACGATCATCATGATGCAGATGATGAAGATGATGGCAATGATGATGATGATAATGATCTCTAAACGATGTTGATGATATTGATTAGTTAGTATATGAAATCTCAGTTTCCATACGTCATCAATGTTTAAATAATCAGAACTACTGTATACAGTGTAGCATCCGACCTAGGAACCTAAGCTAATGACGTCATTACAATGAACACATATTTTTATGTCTGTGATTACTTTCACGTTCTCATAGCATGTACATCTTATTGAACCAATTACATATTAATATTAGAAATTTATCACTGAAATGTATCGATGCGTCGATGAAAATCTGTCATTTTTAAGATACGCACCGGTGTACAGCGTCGTCGATCCTGGAGGGGGACAAGACGAGATTGCCCCACTAGAGAAAATGTTGGGGCAAACAAATAAACTGCCCCCTCCCAATAATTCAAGCAGAGTAAAAAAATCACATGGATTAAAGTAATGTATAATATTGTGATATTACTTTATTACTTTAATTTTTTGCGTGTTATTGACCGTCTTATTAATATTTCATGTGACGTTGGCGGTCTTTTCTTGATACGCCTCTGCCAGCGTTTCTGTTTTCCGGTTACTTGCACGTACTCGTGTACAGATGTTAGTAAGGATCATATTATTGTAACGTGGACGTGCGGCCTTTAGCGGGGTTGGCGTAGTTCGAATAGGAAGAAGGACGTATGTTGGGATCTAAGGAGTAAACGACCTGGATAGAAATGACACACCGAAGACTCGAGGAGGAGATACGGTGATGCGTGCTCTGACGTTTCCAACAATATAACTAAGAACTGAGGTACTACTTATAAGGACGACGGTCAAACCAAGATTGACAGGAAAATACACGTAGCCTATACTACAAACGAAACACACACAGCCTAATTAATAAAAGAAATAGTAATTCAATACTGTGACAACCGAAAACAGAAGATACACTAACTCAAACGTTCTTACATTATGACACCAAAGGGGAATATAGGCTACATACACGGTCTTCCAAAGTTTTGTTACTGCTTGCAAATAGTGAACGTAACCTGTGACGCTAGCAGAGTGTTATCAAGGAAAGACAGACATCACGTGTAAATCCTCCACCTGCAAAAAGTATATCCCCATTTTCCCATATGCAATTTTTTAACACTTCAAATAACTACTTATACATTTTTTCAATTGGGCACGTTCAGTAAAGACTCCTCTAAAATATTACTTAACATAACAGACAAGATTCATTCTACCCTTTATCACACAGTACGTGTGTCGGATCACATGTTTGAAAGATAGTTCAGTACCAGTACCAGGGCAGACTTACGGGGATGGGGTAGGGCTCATTTCCACTCTAAACTTTTTTATTGCTTTTCCCCGTGATTCCTCAACTAGCTCAATAAGTTTTCAAGAGTTTCTTTTTCATGACCTTTTACTTATGCGGGTGAAATTCCTTAGTTATTGTATGTATAATGTTCAGTTAACAAGTGAAAATCTATCTGACGTACCTTCTCTCGCGAAGAAACACGGGTGAACATGCCATTTTAAAGGGTGATATGGCAGTTTACGCATAGACCTACGTGCCTTGAATGCATAGAGGAACAACTTCTTAATTTCTTTCCACATGTGAGACGAATATATAGAGAATGCCTTTTCGTAGAATTCATCAGACCCAACGCTCTGTCATTTTACTACTTAAAAGTACTTCATTTTCACCTAAAAAGTTGAGCCTGTTTCATTCCTAGGTGCGTGATACAACTGCTCATGTTTACCCAGGCTGCCTCTCCTACAGCTAGTTCAATTGGGTGCTTCATCAATTGGTTACGTTAGACAGTGTTTGCCTACGCCCAATTTTCATTTTCGAAAGTGATGGCCATGGAAGTAGCGTTTAAGATTGGTTTTGCTTCCTCTATATAACTAAGGACACAAGTATTTTTCCCAAAATTCATCAAATGGAGCAGAAAATTGTACTAAATAAGCACTAGATTGCACCAAAGGGCCTCTGGAAGCTTAGAAACGAAGAAACTTTCGCTTTCGCTTTCGTAATGGGTTGCTTTTAGTTTTCTCAGCCATTCCGCCTTTTACTGTTGGCATCTTTGCGGAAGGGCTTTACGCAAGTACAAAAGCAAGAGAGCCTTGCCATATAATAGTTTCGTGTACATATCTCCTTCACCCCACATTTACAGCAAAGACCATATCCATGTTTAGCATGTAAACGCATTAGTTTCTTTTATTCCTCTTTCAGTGTTATTGATTCCTTCGTAGATTGTCAATCTGAAAACTAAGGAAAATAACTAAAATTGAAGGAAAGCTAACGTTATGATTAATTCCGTAACTTTGTATTTTGTATGTGTGTGTACGTGTGCCTTCACGTTTATGTGTAGGAATTTCTGAGTTTGCTTCGGAACACACTCCATGGCTCTGGCTACATACTAAACAATTTTTGCCTCCAAAACAAAATTCACCCCCCCCCCCGCCCCCACAGTCAGCCTTCATTAGGCTATTTTATTTCTCCCTACTGTTGTGATTACAAGGCAGTTGGGGACTACCGGTACATCATACATTTTCAGTTAACTGGGTCATTCCGCTGTGTGCTAAACGTGTAGTGATATACAGAAGGCTATAGTCACGCTATTTTAATTACTTAAAACGCTTAAAGCAAACATTTTCCACACGTGACCAAATGAAACGCTTTTTGTTTCAGAATGAACTTTGACAAGTTTGCCTCTCTCTTTGGATAAAATATCGAAGTAATGGAGCCTCTCTCCTACCTCTGTATTTGTGAGTCATCTAATGAAGTGTGACGGCTGGGAATTGTTGCAATTATACGGTATATCGAGATCGTACCAAGAAGCAAGGGGATTTGCCTGTTCACGTCACGACGAGCCGATTGGGAAAAAAAAAAAAAAAGAAACGGTAAATTTATTGTCTCCTTTGACGCTGACGGGACTCGTAACCATTAGCAAAATCACAACAAATACAAAAGAATGTGTTGAAACGATATCAGGTTGTCTTATATTTCGAATTCATTTTGATGAATTTCTTAGTATATATTCTACATGAACAGTTTGTATTTGCTATAAACACATCGAATCGGAAAGCCGACGACAATTAGATATAATGTATATAATCCTGTCTGTCTGTCTGTGTTTGTTTGTCTGTGTGTCTGTGCAAGTGATGCTGATATAACGACTAGGTCACTGGGCCTGCTAGCAGTGGTTGACGTACATAGGCAACTGTGTGGTATAGTCATCGGCTGTAACTAAGGCGATTGGCTTTTATGAACTGTTTCTGTAAATGAGTACTCGATTCCTCAGGACAGTCATCCAGGGATGAAGGGGTTCATACGTTGTTCATTCGTTATTTCGAATTAATTTGTTACTGCGAATTTCCAAAACTGGAGACGCATACTTTACCAGGTATACCCCTTGGGCCACCGTAGTTAACACTGTCGTATGTCAAATTTGTTTTACGTAATAACGGATTAATAATTCGTATAATATATAATCCTGTCTGTCTGTCTGTCTGTCTGTGTTTGTTTGTTTGTTTATCTGTGTGTCTGTGCAAGTGATGCTGATATAACGACTAGGTCATTGGGCCTACCAGCAGTGGTTCACGTACATAGGCAACTGTGTAATAATGTTTATCATGAGTAATTAATTCGTTATCACCAAGTGGAAATGTGTACTTTACCAGGACCCTACATTGGGCCACCGTAAAGTTTACACTGAAGTATGTCAAATTTGTTTATAAAATCTTCACATGTCAAAGCAGGCAGTTATCGATTGAGAGGATAATCTTTCTGTATAACCGTGCAGGCGATAGCACATAGTAATCAGTGCTTGAGACTCAGATTTACTCATTTTGTCACGAAAATTAAATTTTCAAATTCGCTTGTCCTTTTAAGTCATGACGAGGACGGGTTTCCATAAATTTATGACACCATTAAACGGTCCCATTTTTAGGACACTTTCAGACCATAATCATTGGCATTATTGAAAACTTAGTTATTTCACAGAACTGACTAGCGTATACATAATTAATCGTAGGCATATATGAAAAAGAAAGTTTCATTTTTTTTTCAATTTCAGAAAATCATGCATCAGTAACTTCTGCCACGATTAAGTCAGTCCTTAGCTATCGAATTAATGGATTAAAAAAGAGTTAGGCCTATGACGATAATTGGATGTAGGCTGTCGAACACTATGTAACTTAACAACCCCGATAGCAGAATTTTGTCGGCCCAGCGACGGGTCTCTCCGTCGATCCGCCGATCTGGGGCGATTGGCCTGTGACGTATCATGGAAGAAGATATTGTGTAGCCAGTAGACCTCGGATGGTCCTCTGTCGGCCGCTTGGCCACCAGGCGGCCTGCCAGATATATATGGCTGGAAAAGCGACACAGATCCCGATTGAAATTTTTAGTTGAAACGTTTGGGTAAACATTAACCATTTATGGCGCACTTTTAAGTAGTGAAATTTAGTAGTTATGTGACAATATATTGATTTTATGATCACCTATATCGTAATATTTGAAATATCAGTAATGAAACTTTACATCCTGAATATTAGTTTTAGTTTCGGAACAACAGAAAGATAGAATAGGCCTATAGGCTAGTATACCCGGGCCCTGGCATGATCAGTTCTTACCCTTAATGGTAGATGACCGTTGACAGTTCTTACCGTTAATGATATTACCCAACCAGTGTTGTGTTATGACACGAAAAGACATGTTTGAAAAACAGAGAAAAGGGGAAAGCCGGCAACTTTGTTACTAGGACTATGTCGTTTTCTCAAAGTCTGTATAGTTAGAAAGGTTTTGCTATCATACCCTGGCCTCCCATAATCAGGAATTTGTATAAAGTCCTTGTTGTTCGGTTTGTTTTAGGCTAGCTATACTTATATCTACTGTACACGTTTGTTTCAGTTCTTGTTTTATAAGGTCAGTTGAGTTTCTCAGACATAATAAAGTATCCGTTAATAGAAAGATCGTAGGCGATAAAACCGTTGCTAGAGACTACGGGAGAAATCACCCGGAGATGTACAGTCTCTGACACACAGAAACCTACTTATTCATAGTCGACTCACAAATTTTACAAGTCGTTGCATGTAATCAATTTCCGTTTTTGAGTAGACTCAACACATTACGTTAATCACCTGTGGGGTTTAATATCTCGACAACTAATTCAACATAGCGGATCAGACCTATGTATGTTATCAAGGGCTGTCTCTTTATCTGACAGACTTAAACAAGTAATTTATGAAGATGATAGTAGAGATGAGATCGATCAATGTTACCAGGAATTTAGGTTATCGGTAGGTATCTCATGAACTAGGCCCCTATTAGTCACAGTTTTCTTTTTTTAGGAGCGGGAGGGGCACCAAAGTCATTTATCGCCAACTTCCTGGAGAGCGGAAAATTTTGCTTTTAGATATAGAAATGCTATATCTTTACCATGCTTTTAACTGCATATATTAATAAATTTCTCCATTTCTGTGCAAAAATATATTTCATTTAAAACGTATCCCTCTATTCTGATTTTTGGAACGTGTTCCATCCACCCCATCCAACCCCCCCCCCCCCCGGTAACTAGGGCTTAGTAATAAACACGGCATACATAGGACTCGTTACTTTGTTAATAAAAGCTGTGGCCAAAATCCACACTAGACTGAGCAGGCTTAATAATAATTCATTTGTGAGTCTTGGGATATAGCTTCCCCATCTCCATGATAATATTGGCTAACAGAACCTTGACATCCCAAATGCCCGCCCGGAGACTAGTCCCGTTGCCACATTGTCAAAAAAAAAAATGCTATCAAAAGATACACTTCAACTGCTGCCTGTCGAAAATTTTCAACTTCGTCGTAAACTATAAGGCAGAATGTTAGGCAGTTATGCAATTTAAGAAATTTTCAAATACATTCAGAATGACAACCCACAGTTTACCGGACAACCCCCCCCCCCCCGATAATGCCCACCAAGACAACTGCCAACCCGGTGAATTCCCGAGGGGAAATTGTCCTACTTGGAAATTGTCCTATAATTGGGAATTGTCCTAGTTGGGAATTGTCCTATTTGGGAATTTCCCGGGTGGGGATTGCACGTCCAACAAAAAAAAATTTCCGGGGGGGGGGGGGAGTGGGCTATTATCCTGGAACCGTTGACAAAATTTAAAACTAGACTTTACACATTATCACTAATATTGGTCCTGCCACTCTACACAAATTCCAAATATTAACTCCAGTAATCACAAGGATTTTCTTGGTTTCTGATTTTATCTATAGTTAAGGTCCACTATGAAGTTCTGAAGGTGATCATGTAATAATAAAGTTCTGCTTCTGGTCATAAAGGTGTTGCCTATTCTATCTGTGTGATGTTTTAGATTTCATTTAAAACTTATCCTTCATGTGTGGCACTATGCACTATGTCTAACTCATTGAAAGCTGCTCGAGTTGTTCCTGTTTTCAAAAATGGGGAGATTTAATCTCTAATTAATTACAGACACCAATCTCCGTGCGTCCATGTTTCTCAAAAAATCATGAGAAGATAATTTTCTCGCGTGTTTACAACTTCTTATTGAAATATGATGCATTTTATGATTACCAATTTGACTTTCTTCCTAGAAGATCAACCATTCAGGCTTTACTTCATTTTATTGATTTATTAACCGATGCATGCGTAAATGATCTGTGGCATATTTCTAGCGCTTTCCAAAGTATTCGACTCATTACCTTCACAATATCAGTAAACTTCATCACCACGCTTTCCGTGGCTCCGCTCATATGTGGTCTAGAAATTATATTTAAAATCGTTTCCAGAGTGTTAGAGTAAATAATATTTCCCATTCTGACTCTTTACCAATTCACTGCGATGTTCCACAAGGTTCTGTCCTTGGGCCTCTACTTTTCATCATAGGGCGTATAGTGAATGACCATGTAGGGCTAGTAATTTTTTTTTTTTCATGTTATTCTTTGATGATACAAACCTCGTTTCTTTCCATCATTGTCTGGATTCCCTTTTGAATGTCGTCCAAAATGAGTTCAGTGAAATTCATACCAGTTTTTGTTGAAACTCTCACTTAGTGTTAACAAAACTTCAGCAGTAATTCTTAGATCCGGGTGTTAAGAGTACCACCTGAATATGGTACTATCATTCCTTTCTTTAGTTCTGTCAAATTTCTTGGCGTTCATAACTGATCAGACTTCTTCAGTGTAAACTTATTTACATACGTCGTACATATGTTATTACCGACGCTGGAATAATTGTTAAATAAATAGAAAGTTGAAGCTTCAACTGTCAAGACTTTGCATGAATTAGTGCACTATATTGAGGTAATTATACTTAAGTGCTACCTTAAGTGTGTTTACCGTGGGAACCGTGACAACACGTATATTTTTTCTACATAGTTGTTGGTAATTACAGTGTGTCCGCAACGGCTGCAGACATGGGCGATAAACAGTATTAGTAAAGAAAAGTTAGACGAACGAAATTTTCCATGTGAAAACTGAAATAACTCCGATGCTAAGATTCGCGAAGCTGAAGGCGTGCAGTGCAGATTGCCAGAAAACAACTTAGCGAGATGTTATGCAGATAGGCTACTGTGATTGAAAACACTGATCTTCGAAAAATCATCTTTCCCCGTGTTAGCTGCAGATCAACCTTACGCAAATGGAGACTGCGAAAACAGAGCGCACAGTTTTAGATGGCTATTCTCCCGGTATGTATAAGTTGTTTTATTCCGGTTCCACTGAAAAGCCCAGTATTGGCTTAGGCGTAACGTTAGGCCAGCAGGACAAACCCTACACACGGTCAGCCCTAACAAAACGATGATGGGAGCAATGAAACCAGGCTAGTAACGAGAAATAGGCCAATGACCATAAATTTTGACTACAGAAAAGGATCTTTATCGTTATGATGCCAACCCCATCAGTTCCTGTACTTCTAAGACCTAGTAGTACTACTAACCACATTTTATCTGCAGTGCATTGATTCCCCCCCCCCCCCCCCCATGGGGCTTAGGCCTAACTAGCCGAGCGGTTTTAAGTTCAACAAGGCAGCTGTAGGCCTTTTTGTGTCACTGTCAGGATTACAGTGGGGCAGTCACCAGTGGAGTATACACAAACGGAAAAAGAACACTAATAATTAAATTTCTCTTCCTGTTAAAAAACTTTAATGTAAGGCTAGGCCTAATGCCTGCTTTGGGCGTTGTTAAGTTTTACAAACTGAATTTCAGTATAATACTATAAAGCAGTTCACACATGATTTTTGAAGTGTAGGCTATACTATTATAATTTAGATTGACCAAAATAAGAATGCATTAACAATTTCTGAACTTTCCTTGGAGTCGTTGCTTCAATATTGAATCACCATTAAAACAATTATAAACCCTACCTGAAAAGTCAAGGCCTCTCTGTGCGCTTATGAGTCCTAAGGGGCAAAGTTGGCTTGGGGAGACTCATGTTCAACCCAAGAGGGGTCAATATAGAACACTTTCAAAATCCTACAGGGTACAGAAAAACAAAAACCACCAACCACCCAAATCCTAAAATTTAGTAACAATTTTATGCCTTACCAGTGGGAAATATGCCCAGAGGCCACAGCACTGCAACAATTTAACGGACTTGCAATTGCCCAAAATAAATGAAAAACTTAAGTGACAACGTGGCCAACAGACTCCATGAGGCAGCATTGCAACAAATCAAATAGAATGTCCATTTAGAACGGAAACAAAATTTGCAGGTGAGTTAAACAATTACCAAAAATTACAAGAGACTTCTGTCAAGAAAGCTAAAGGAAAACCCTGCATGGCCACCAGGGATTCCAATGACAGTCACGATCGAAAGCTGGACATCTGAAAAATATGACAGAAACAAAGAAAGAAATTAGCATGTGAAGTCAAAGCTATTCACACTCAATGTACAGATGAGCCACCTTCACTCTAAGAGTCAACTGGTAACTCCATAGACAGAGGAGTCTATGTGAAGCTCCGATGGGCGTCACATTATGGCTGCACCTGTAGCCTAGGCCTATTCACCTGTGGGCCATCAGAAAAGTAATCTGATGGCAGATGCAGAAGGGAGTCAAGGCTGGTATTATCCCCCAACAACATCATTAGTCTTTTCCCAGTTAGAGAGGCCATGGAAGGCATTAATTGAAGTACAGTACAAATCCACTGCTTCGGGGGGACCATTCTAGGCATTAATAATAAGAATGAAAAGCAATGTTTCCTAACATCTAGGCAAAAGTGACCTTTAATAAATTTAAAAGCATGGCCTCTAGTAGCACCATTGTCCCTCAGACTGGACAAGTCACCTTAAACAACATCTTTAAGACCATGAATCAGACAGAAGATCGCAATAATCTCATATCTAGACCTCATATGTAACGTCATTAGTTGAAGTAGGTCTAATCTACTGCAATAAGGCAACTCTTTGTGACCAGGAATTATTCAAGTAGAGCACCTCTGAACTTTCTCTATAAGAAGTTTGTCCTGCTTCAAAAAGGGATCCCAAGCTGGACTACAGTACTCCAGGATTGTTTGCACCAAGGACTTATATAAGGGTAGCAAAATCGCCTTGTCTTTGATGGTGAATGACGTTTTAATAACTCTGTGTACTCTATTGGCCTTTTTAAAAGATTCAGCAATATGTCTACCAGGTTTGAGAGTTTTCTGGATCATCACCTCCAGATCTTTTTCTTCATCAATAGTCATTCATCTCATAAATAAATTCTGGGTTATTTCTTCCCACATGCAAAACTTTGCACTTACTGACATTTAAAAACCATCTGCCAGTCCTTAGACGACATATTTAGGACATGAAGGTTGTTCTGAAGAACTGAGGCATCCTTACTGTCAGAGACACAAGTAAAAATGTTTTTGTCATCTGCAAATTTGACAATATTGCCCCAAATGTTTTCATTAGTGTCATGAATGAAGATGGTGAACAAAAGTGGACCCAAGATAGAACTCTGTGATGTTCCATTGCAAACAGCTGTCCAGTCAGATGTTGCACCACCACGGAGCACAAGAAGTCTTTTTATTTTGCAGCCAAGTCTCAATCCAGTGACAAGTAGACCTTCCTACACCATGAACTTTAAACTTTGAAACAAGTCATCTGTGGCGAACTTTTTCAAAAGTGTTTGCAACAACAGGACATCCCTGCTCCACATTACAAGTAACTTTGTCCCAAAAAAATTGGCACACAATGTGCTAAGAACATGCCATCATGTTGAATCCTATTAAGTCTTCCATACACTTACGTTAGTTTATTAATAACATAGGAATAAGGACCAGATGGGCTAAAAGTCCTTAGGTCTATCAAAGGGCAATGATTAAAAAAGACCGCAAAACCCAAACCAGCAAATCGTATCATCCTGTGTAAAGTAAATCCTATCACTCTGTTTGAAATACTTGTCCAAGGCATTTGTAAAATCATTTTGGTTTAGATTTTAGTAAAGTCATCTACACCATGTTGATCGGAGAATTAACACCAGATATCTAGATTCGCTTACTTTCCAAATTGGAAAGTTTGTTTTTCATGGGGAAGAGATCCCCACTGCAAAAAAAAAAAAACCCAAAAATGTACTATCCGCCAAGACTGTCATATGATGAACATTTGTGCAATCTACTACTAAAAAACATCCATGTGTAGTAGGCTTACCAATGGTAGATTTCTGATTGTGGCGGAGAACATTCTGCGGGGCACATCTATTTGGAGAAGAAAATCGTTTATCCACACGTAAGGAAACGACAAAAATTGTCCCTTACAACCATTTCAAACTGGCTTGTGTTTACACTGCTGGAAATTTGTAATCTTAAACATCCTGGGGTAGACCTTCTCACTCATCAATCACCATCTAGGGAAAAAAAAATCTGACAAAGACTAACTCTGCTTTGCTTTTTTTGAAGTTAAAGCAATGAATTCTTGAAACACTGATGTTAGAATAGAAGTGAATGAGTGCACCATAGGCTACTGTGACACTGCACAAGGCTGCAAGCTGTTAGTAATTAGACCTGAGTCTAGCTCCAGTGAATATACTATTGTATGATTCAGCCAGTGCATAGCAATCATCATGAGCATCTTTGTACAGTATTCCAACACTGAAACTGGTTACAATCAAACTCTTTCCTAATTCATATCATCAATCCAAAAGCAACCAACTTTGAGGTCCGTTTGTTGGAGACAAAGTCCGCAAAACAGCCCTCCGTCGACAGAACTATGTCAGTGTTTGAGGTCTTCGATGAGGTACTTCCACAGATGGGTATCTTCCAGAAAGTTCTTCACATGATCCGGGATGAACTGTTCGGTAAGGTATTTCTTCATTTTTTTGAGAGAGAGAGGAGAAGAGAGGAGTGGGGACAAATGCTGTTCATTGAATGATAGGCCTACATTTAAGTATAAATTTCAAAAAGAACTTTTAGCATCTCAAACTTGCCATCTGGATTTATTTTTGTTTTTAATTTCAGAGTCCATTTTCAGTGATCAGTATACCAGCAAGAAGGACAATAAAGCGAAGACAGCTGCGGCTATGGAACCTTCAGATGAAGCGACAGATGAGGATAATTTCAAAATAATGAGGATTCCTTACTTCACTTTGATTCAAGATATATTGCATCAGAGGTGAGTTTAGTTATGCCATGGTTTAGTCTGATGGAAATGCAGGGAAGCAAAATGTGAGCTTTCCTTCTTGCAGTGCATGTGGCAGCAGCGTATCCGTTACTCTCTTCAGGAAAAGCAGCGCTTAGAAACTTTGTTTTCGGCACGCACAGTGAATGAAAACTTGGAGTGCAGCGGTAGATGGATGACATAGAGCTATTGATCGTATGATGTATGGGTTTCCAGGCCTCAAGACTTTGTTGTATGAAACCACCTGTTTGTATAGTTGTTATTATATTATGTGACCACTCTCTGTGAGGTCTGCTGAAAGTTACCAGAAAGATGAGATGGGAGAGCCAGACACAGCATTCTCGCCCATACCTGAAAGGTAGAATTTTTGGCCAGATAATATGTCAGATGTAAGTCAACCTAAAAAAAAAAAAAAGATGTTGTGCAATTTGGACCTTGGAGGGCAGTTATTTTATGACACTAAGTGACCACAAAAGTGTAGAGAGAGCCTTTGGTCTAACCTTTCAACCTCATGTCGGGAGTACTAATTTAATAATTTTGGATCAAAATTTTTTCACAAGGTCAGTTCAGATGGGAAAACATGAGACTACTTTTGGATGAAAAACCGGTATTACTGTCACTTTGCTGAAGATCGTAACCCAAACTGCCAGGTCGTTAGGCTCCATTGCTTTAAATGTCAACACCTTTATCCACTTGGTAACAGCTCCGTTTATCTCTTTTAGGGCTGATAGAGTACTGTCACACTGCTCAGTGATTTTGCTCATCATAGGCTGATAAGTAGAGTGTAGGCATGCCTTCACATTGATGCATTTATTTTCAGAAGTTTTTGCTTTTTCAAAAAATCTGAAGTAATAAAAGTCATCACCAAACACAGCATGTGTCCTTTGTTTACAAACAGGATGGTGTTTGACAAGCTTTGATTGATGCATTTGCTGTTGATATGCTCTGAATGTTGCATTTTATGTTGCATTTTCTGTTACATTCTTGTTTATTTGTGAACATATTGAAAAACGTTCAGGTTACTTATGAAACTCCTCTTATCTGTGAATTTAGCCAAAATATGGAGAAAAAACTTACCTTTTATTATCTTATTGAAAGGTGTGATTGTGGATGATCAGTACAGGAAGAGATGGTAATGTTGAAAGAGAAAGCAAGGGCGGGAGTAGTGGCGATCTTTAGAGATCGAAATTGGTGTGTTCTAGCATATTGGATTAAGGCAATGGCAGAACTAGTGGTCAACAGCTAATCCTTTTAAATTTTCCCCCACTATTCCTGTGTTCCCAGTCAACCCACTCTGATTCCATTCTCAACTTAAAAGTAGAGGTTCTAAATTTAATTCGTATCTCCGACTCTATTAGACACGAAGAGGCAGACCATCTCCGGGATGAACTTAAGGAAATAAAGAAGGCACTCCACAGTAAAGAAGAAGATTTGAGAGAAGTGGTGATGGCGAAAGCATCAGTTGATAACCAAAACAGAAGAGCTGGAGAGTGATATTGTCTCCAGGGATGCAGAAATTGCTAGACTCAAGGAGGATATTGTACGGTGAGCAAACGTTTCCTTTCCCTTGACTTTCAACTATTTTGTGTTCAGTTTGCACCATTCCACATCATTCTTTAAACATTGGGGAAAATTTAACAAAATTATTCCGACTTCATCCTTACTATTTTATCTTCTCTCAGCCCTTTTTGTCTTCATTCTCTGCCATCATTTCCACCTAGATTTTCCACCACATCAAAAATGAGACTTTTTTTTCCCCTTTGAATATTTCTACACAAGAGCCAGGGAACATCTTGTTGGCCACTTAACTTTACATCATTACATTCAATAGGTGATATCTTCTCTAGATCTTTCTTCTGTGTTGTACTTGTTTCTTTTCTTCTTTTCCCTGCCAGTTATTAATCCTTCCTGCCTTTTCTTTTAATTTCTTTTGTCTCCTTACAGTTTTTTCTTCATCCTCACTTCCTGGGATTATTATCTCCTGTCAAGGCTGTCATGATTCTCTTTCTCATCCCTGACTCACTTCCTATCTTCGCTTATTGTTTAGCTTTAATAGCCTGCCTCTTCCTTGTGTCCTCCATTGATTTGTATTAATCTCGTGTTTATTTTTAACAACATTTTACCTAAAAATTAATTTTGACCTCGTGACTTTTAGCTTAGAAGAAGACCTTCAGATCCTGAGAGATACAACAGCCCTGGAAAAACGACGCTTGGAATTTGAAAGCAGGAAACTTCAGGAACGGATCAGTTCCCTGGAGAAAGAAAACGATTTCTTGGATCAGTTTAAGCAAGGATATGACTCTCTTGATGATGGTGAGTTAGAACGAATGCTCTGCTTTGGCTGTTTTACTTTCATAACCTTGAGTTACAACCCAAAATTTTTGTCATGAAACTTAGTTGTCACCGAATGATTTGATTGTCTCTTAGTTCAGTTCAGGTTCTACAATGGGAGTTGCCTCTTCATCATGGGCTCTGGAAAAAGTTTGTCATTCCTGTGATGTGTTTTGTGTGCGGACGACGAAGCCAAAGCCATACATTTACACTTGAGGCGTGTGAGTCATGTGCAATCACAGATCTTTGGAGCAGTGTATTCATCGATTCCTAAAATTCGTAACCGCGTATTTTTTCTCATAACCATCGAGTACCCGGGTATCTGACCAAAACAATGGCTGTATCGTTAACACTGGCATTTCCACAGTACTGGTCATCAAATTTGTGTGGAGGGGTTTTACTAGTGTACTACAAAGACCTACAATTACTCATTCATAGGACCACCAATTTTCCAAGAGAAAAAGAAGAGAAATCCATTTTGAAATATTTGATGTCAGTATAGTAAGCAAAATTTGGCAATCCAACACAGTGTGTTCACACAGTGCTTGTCCTTTGTTGTTTTATGAAGGAACTGTGTAATAATTTTGGATCCAGTTTGTAAAATACCATGCGGGTAGCTAAATACCTGGGTTACCTTTTCAATGACTACTTTTGAGCAATTTATAATCCTTCAAATCCCTTTCCTGCTGTTGCAATTATTATTATCTTTTGATTCTTGGACATGGTATTCCCTTTCAATATGAGTTTATAGAAATACAATGCAAGCATCGAAATGACTAATTAATTAGTTTCAGGTAAGTAATTTGAAACAATGGGAAGGCTCACAGATTGTTTTACCAGTGCAGTAAAACCATCTGAAGTAAACCTTGTAGTTAATACACTCTTCTCACTAGACATGAATTTCTGGGGTAAAGTGATTGGTGAAAAAGAAATTGTTCGAATTTAAAGCATAAATCAGCTTGTGTTTCTGATTTATTAGTCAGCTGAATACTCCTCACAATGCAATATATAATGTAGCTATGTGAGACAGAGCTACAATTTGCAACAATACTTTCTCTTGTAAAAGATGAAAAATGGTAAAATGAATCTTTCTGCCCAGCAAAAGACATACTTGAACCAGTTTTAGTCCCCCCCCCCAAAAAAAAAGTGACTGGTGCCAAACTCTTCTTAAGCACAGACTTTGTCTAGATTTGCTTTTCTTTGGATGACTTATCGTGTTAAAGATTTGTGGCGACATTTAATCATATCAGATGAGACAAAAATAAATGGCCGAGATTTATGCATACCCACAATTTTGCTGTTTTGAAAGAACATGGAACAACCCTATCAACTTGAGGTAAAATTTTGAATTAGATGAATTTTTTTGGAAACAAAAGCAATCAGTCATCTGATGCTTTGTGTATATGTGCCGTATAAATTTGTACATTTCTATCTTGGTACAGCAGAGCTCCCACAATGCAACGTAAGTCTCTAAGATTCTGAACTTCGGAAATTAGAAAGTGCCATCATCTTACTCTCAGGCCTGGAAAAGTTCTTTTCATAGATTTTGTCATAGTTCCAACTTCAATATCTGAAAGTCAGTGATTTATCCTTCCTCTGACAACTTTTTTCATCCTTGTTTTGCCAAAAATGAAAGGAAAAAAAACAGGTTGGTCTACATGTTCAGTATGCACAGCATGATGTAATTATTGTGGCGTATACAAAGATGTAATATACATTGGGTATGAAAACATATGTATTAGAGATACAGTGCCACGCCAGAGAGGAATGTTTTCATCACATTCAATGCAGATCCACATAGACTACCATCACTGATTGGCCTTTTGTCCACATAGAACACCATCACTGATTGGCCTATCGTCCACGTAAAACACCATCACTGATTGGCCTATTGTCCACATAGATCACCTCTACTTATTAGTACACCTTTTACTCAGATGATTATTTTCAATCTTTTCTGCATTATCGAGCTTTCTGTGACTATCATCAGAAGTATATGTGGGCATAATACATTTCTTAGACATATTCTTTAGATATCAGCCTATACCTCCGTATAATGTGAAACATACCTTCACTATCGACAGGGTCAAGGAATTCCTTTGTGTGTGGTCATGGCTATTAGCAGTTGGCTTAAAAATGCAGTGTCTGTGATTTGTCCCTCATTGATGATGTTAGATGACACTGTTGTACATTTTGTTGATCAAACATATTGATTGTCTTTGTCCAGCCTTTGTCTTTAGACCTGGGGAGGACAAGTTCATCCTGGGACAGAAAAGATCCAGAAAACCAGTTCTTGCTTCCAAGAAGGTAAGACTGGTATTTTGAAGGTCTTAATCCTCTTTACATGAGAAGGCTGGCAGGATCTCATCAATAAAGGGTGAAATTAATTGATTGTCACGGATGATAGTTTTGCTTTGTTGATGACTCCAGGGGCATTAACCACTTCTCTTCTCAGCTTTGGGGGTGCGGGGACAGTGAGTTCCCTCATTGTCCCCTCCTTTCCCCTCCCTTATCTCCCCTTCTGCTTTGCCTGATCATCTTCTCTAAACATAGTAAAAAAGAAAGATAGAAGTAATCTACAAAAATTTTATTTATATTTTAATCAGCAATCAAGTTGCAATTTGCTGATGAAGTAATATCACGAACATGCAGTTACGTTATTCAATTTCATACAAGCACACTTAGTGAGATATGAAAGCTTGTTAGCCCAGGAGGCACAGTACCCAGGGTGTGCTCACATCAAATTTCTTGCAAAACATCCTTGAAAGTTACCTCATGCATTACATTTGAAAACGTTTTGATAGACTTTAGTAGGTGAGCAATTTGCAAGGGATGAACACTGAAGCTCTAGGGGTTTTCTGTGTATTTGCTGTTGTGGTTGATGTTCTGGTTGAGTGGTCGACTGTTTCCGTTCCCCACCTACTACCCCCCTTTTGTTGTTTTTAAACTCAATTGCAGACCACACTTATCGCACAGTCGTACTTGTTTCTTTACAACAATATCTGTGAAGAAAGTTAGATTTAATGAGATGAAACATATCGGATGCTTCCTTCATCATTTTCTTACAAAAGAACCATCTCATCACTAACATCCAAGCTGCTAAGAAGCTTGAGGAACAGCTGTTACAAGTTCAGAACCAGTGCATGGAGGAATTTGACTCATATTTAGAGAACCACAAGGGCATGCTCCAGAAGAGAATTATGAAGGACATCGACAGTGGAGACATTGGCTTAGAAGAGCCCGACTTAGACATCAGAAGGATTGATATGGAGGTGAGAGAGGCAGAGGAGGGATGGTTGGATGCTGGGGGGGGGGGGAATTTCTAAGGATTGTGATGCTAAAAGAGGTTTAGTGGCCTTGGTGGAGGTTGCTAGTGTGATAGGTTTGATCAAGGTTTTATTTGTGACTAAATTAGGTGAAAGGGCTCATGCCAATTTAACTGTTGCAAAGAAAGAAGAAAAAAACTGCTTTGATGGAAGTCAATCATGGACTTCTTGTATCCTTCAAGCCATTGGCAAACTGTTGGAATAACATTCACAGTTTTGTTACTCTTTTTATCTTGTTGTTTATAGAAGTGCCCTTCTCCACTCTCAACAAGTTTATCTTCCATGACCATACCCTCAAAGATAGGTAAAGGTTTCCTGCAGTTGTGTTATCGTGGTGGTACTTGCAAAGGATTCAGCTTCCTGCATGATTTGCTTGTCCTTTTCATCCGCATTCCTCACAAACGTTCACCCAGCTATCGTTCCATTGGATACTCCTGGACTCTGTAGTAGATTTTAGGCTAATTCCCCTTCTAAACTGGTTATTCCACGTCAAAACTGTTTCCACTCTACCCTTGACAAGAACCTTTCATTCTTCCCTGCATTGTCTTCCCAGAGTCGGATTCATTGATCTTCCTCTAGCTAAACATTTTGTAATGTGTCATATTCTTAACGTACTTAAATTTTCATCCAAGATCCACAACACTTTCGTGAGTGTCAAGACCAAAGTTTTGTTTGCTGCACCCTGTGCCTAATTTTGTTTTCTTGGCTTCTTGTTGTCACATTTCAGCTGGAGCATGATTCAGAGATGGATTTATTATGACTCCCACATGTCAAACTTATGTTTGCCACTATGCCTTCATGAGTCACCACTCTCCTCCTCTGGTTGCTTCCCTTCGCTCTTATCATTTTCCCTTTTTTGTGTTGGTCATGTTTCAGTTGAACACGACCCAAGATAGATTCAGGCACACCATCGAAGCTTTGGAAGATGAGCTGAACATGATAAGACAACATCTGCATTACCTCCAGAATCAGCTGGAAACAGTGACCAAACCGAAGGAGCCAAAACCACCTAGCAGAGTTGGCCTTCATCCACCAAGCAAAGACACTGCAAGCCTTAGTCCCTCTATGGATGCTTATGGAAAGCAGTCGCGTCTCAGTGGGAAAGGTAGGATCTATTTTAAAAAGTGAACTGGCAAGGAATCAACAAAATTTTTAAAAATGCCCTTAAGGTTCTGCAGAGAGTTGTTAAAGTCCCCCAGTTTTGATAATTTGCAAGATAGAAGCTCACAGTTTTGTGATCTCTGTTTCCACATAAAATTTGTTTCTCACTTACTCAGAAAATTTGAAGAATACACAGTTTGAAAAATTTCAAAGAAGTGTTGTTTATGAAAATTATTGGAAGTTTCTGTACCAAAAGATTTAATCTTTTGTATCTTCAGCAGTACTGAGGAGCATTGTTGTTCTACAACTCCTATTAACAAACCTTTTCTGTCGGGACCTATCTGTGGTTATCCAATGTCACCCGGCTTCAACTGACAACCTTTTACCAAGCCACACATTTAAAAATTGAAGGTGCTACAACAAGAGATGTTCACAATACAAGCTGTGAGATGAAAGGGGGGGGGGGTTGTGTCAAGGGTTCGTCTAGCACTTGTGGAATACAAGGAAACGTGCAATATCCAGTAGAGAAAAGTGAACGGTGCTCTGCCCTGTGTATTTACATTCACCAGGAACCCTGGAATGTAATTATGTACAAAATATAGTACAAAACAAATTTAATTATATACTTCTCTGCTAAACAAAATTACCAGCACCTGTAACCATCATGTTGGGTGATGCACGAGTGTGAATTATCTTTAAAAAAGCATGCAAATTATTCACAAAAATTGCATTGTTTTTTGACACCATAACACTATCTCCGTAATGCATCTATAAACACAAGATTTTTTATAAAACAAAAAGATGAGTTGAATTGAACCTTACACTTGAAAATAAACAGAACAAGAACTGATGGAAATCTTGAGGGAAAGATAACCGACTCCGTTAGCACGATACTAGGTGACGTCATATGATATACTGGTAATACGTTTTACCCCGAGGGAACTGCTCTCAGATACATGTGAAGTTGATTTAACTTCGAAACCAAGGGGTGAATAAATGTAACTTTCAACTGCACAACAACAGGGTAAGGTTGAACCTCAGCTAAGGAGGGAATAAACTTTGGAAGCAACCCCCAACTACATCCGCAAGACTGGGTGTCAGCCCTCAGACTGCCTGAACACAATAGTAGAAGTCGCACTGACAAAACGAACACTTTGACTTCACCTATCAATTCATAACATTTTATTCAGAGTACTACTGTTACGTAATTCAGAGTACTTGCTACATAGTCCAGAACCCTACACAAAACAGAGACATGATAGAAATATTCTCCAATGTTATGTAACAATGAAACAGAAAGCTCAAGAGTTACAGCAGATTGCACCATCTGCCACACTATGACCAGTAGATTATGTGACAGGGTGAAGGTTCAACAAATGAGTCTGCCATCTTGTTACTTGTAAAGAGGAACCACTCCTTTACTTATGATTATTTGAAGCATCTCCATCTTACATCCCATCACGCACATATAAGTAGCTCTTCCCAGTTGTGAATTACTGATGCATATCACCGAAATGTGCGATAATGTCGGATTTCCTAGTCTGGATATCAACCCACACAACCCACTGAGCTGTTCACAACCCAACAGAATCAACTTCCAGCCCACATTTTGGTTGCAACCTTGCATTTGAGAACAGCTGGTCTGCAACATAAATGTGACATTAATGGGATCAGAGAAATCATGTACCATAATGGCTGAATACACTGACATAAACTTCATAATTCCTCCTTATTATACGCATAAATGGGGAACATGACAAGACTTTTAAGAGAATGGATGGGAAAGTATTTCACACCGAAACCTGTTGTTGAATGAGGAATTTGGATGGGTTTTGTTTGAATATGGAAGCAGAACAGGAAGGTGGGTGGTGTAAAATATCTGAGTTGCAATGATTTTGCCCCTTTGACACTGTTCTTGTGGGTGCTAATAGGTTTGAACAAGACGTCCTGCTCATTTGAAAGGCCAGACTGAAAGCTATTTTCACTTTTGTTGCTTTTATTCTTGATATTGTTATTTTCATTATCCTTAATTTTGCCACTTCCAAGTTCCTGTATCCGAATGAATAATAAGTAGAATGACCACATATATACCTTATTAAGTACAACAGAGAGTTGCTTCACTTCACTTACAGAAAGTATTTGTTGTGACTTTCTAAATATGTATTTTTGTAGCAATATATGTGGTAGTTTTCATATGAACTCATATTTGGTTGCATCACATTCATGGGGTGATAACAACAGGGAAAAATTTTTACAATGTTGTCAGTGAAAAGGCAGGAACAAAGAGCAATTATAACTTGGTCACAGAATTTTTCTTTTCCATCAGAAGGTAATATATTTTGCTCCACTGACATTGTCATCAGAAGATATTCAATGTAGCATCTTAACACTGGAAAAGTTGTCATGATTTTAGTATCCTGATGTACTTATAAGATAAAGTATGACTTCAGATTAAATTGTACACAGAGTTACACTACTTGGTATTCATATGTAGATGTTTTGCGTTAAAAGTATCCCAGATATTTCATATTGTCTGACAGCTCTGTGCTATTTAGATTAAAAAACATTTCATCTTGTTTTTTATTAATCTCAGTAATATATAGTGATGTGTTTTAGTAGTTTATTACTAGATTTGCCAAAGTTGGGGCCAGTGTGGCATTTCTTTCAAAGTGCTGTTTTGTTTCCATTTCAGACTCGTTTCAATAATGTATCAAAAAAACATGTGAAGTCTCATCAAAAGTGGTAGTAATCGTAAGTGAAACATCTGCACATAATGCTTCTCTTTTCTGTTTTGCTTCATCAGAATCCGCTTTGTCTACCGGGGATGGTTTTGAGAATGTGGATCTGTTGAGCGGCGAGATGGACCCTTTCATACCTCAAGAGGCGATACTGAGCAAGTACAGCATCATGATCTACACCTCTACAAACAATAAGAAAGCATTCCACGAGCTCAAAGATGCAAAATTTTGCCCCAGCTGCTGTGAAAAGGTAAAGTGTTCCCACATCTGTGAATCTTTTCCTCATCGCGCCTGCTCCTTTCCTCGCGAAGTGACGGATTCTCGGCAGATCTTGTGCGGCTGGTCTCGAATCGATTGCATCTCTGTGTTGTCGATGGTATAGGGACTGGAGATGAGAATGGCAACAGCTTTTTAAATGTTGCAATCATGGGGTGTTGTCCTAATTTTCTGATTCATCGTCAGTCCAGCACGCAGGGACTAACACTGAGGAAGACTGTGGTCATTAGTCATAGCTTGCCCTGTGGCCCATTTGGATCACATTTTAGAAGCTTGCGGTCAACAATCTATGTGTTTCATACACGACATGTCAGAAATGGTGATATTCATGTAAATCATTACAAAAAGGTTTAAACAAACAGAAAAATCACACACAGAGAATCATCTAGACATACATGTAGCCAGGTGATGCATAAAATTGTTAATCAGAATCTTTTTGTTTTCTATGATCCTCTTTCCCCAACCCATTTCCCCCTCTCTATTCTTTTTTCTCTTTTACTCTTTGTTCATATTTTATGAAGGGGTTTTTCAAGTAAAGTGATGATAAAAGTTCGTTCATTCGCAGATAGTGCACAAGCTGTGCTCTCGTGCATCCAGTGGTAGCATTACCCCGAAGAGTGCATAATCCTACAATAAATGCACAGGTTCAAAGTTGATTCACCAAGTTCATTCGTACGGAACAACGTTTTTATAAAAAAGACAAAAACAAAAGAAAATTTGGATTTGTAATTAACAGCATTGTTATTGAAAATGAACTCTTAGAAAAGGTAAACAAGATTCACAACATGTCAGCAATGTTCGTGCGCAATAGACAAAGTACCACTATTGTTTTGTTTAAGACAGCAAATGACAAAACATGATCTACATCTCTATTGTATTCATTTGCTGGTGTTTTTAAAATTGATTGTGTTTTATCTGAAGGATGATTACTTGACTGAAATGGGCCAATAGGAGTTGAAGGATTATCCCCGACTATCTATGAATGTCGCTCATGTCATTGTTCATTTGAAACATAAATGTATGACTTACGTTTGTTGCGGTTTATGAATCTGTCAAACAATTGTCATTAGATGTTGCATTGTGATGAGGTAATTTACTTCACTCCTCACTTACCTGTCTCAACATAACAAATGCCCTCTCATCCACCATGGCAAAGAATACTGGTATCCTTTCACTGCTATCAGCGCCATCCAATATAATACAGGACTAGCACCTCATTCCAGTTTGGCCATTGTGAAGTGCTAGGAGTGTGGAGGGCCTAGAGAAATTTTTGTCTCTGCGTTTATCACTTTCTGTTCCTCCATCTGGTTTCCTGGACTGCAGTTTGCCTTTGGAATGAAATGTCTGCTGACAAAACAGTTTTTAACTTTAACAGTTATTCCTGTTTTAACTCCATTTTGCATTCAAGAGGTCCCTGTTATAATTTAAGTTTCAAGAATAGTGAACAGTATTCTTTTTTTTTTTGTTTTTAGACTGTGGTCTGTCCTCACAAGGTCAGTGGTGAGAAGATCATCACCCTGCCACATAACTGCACTCACGTCAAACTATCTCGGCCACGGATCAAGATACCGGCCGACAGAAAGCATCGACAGTAAGCATTTCTCATCCAGTCGATACTGAAAGCAATAAAGACATTTTGCTGTTTTATAGGTTTCACTATTAAAAGACAGACCTTTTTTTAACTCCTCTAAAGCCTTTGAGCATATTACCTTATCTTGCTGAGCAATGAGTGTATTTCAATGCATTATCAATTCTGTTGAAATGTTTATTCTGCTCTACAGATAAGGGAATGTGCAAAAACAAAACTAAGGCTCTTGGACATAATCACAAACTACACTTTAAGAGCATTTCCAAGTGTTGACATGTTTTAATATTCTAATTTCCTATCTGCTATCAAATGCTACGTGTGGCAACCCCAATTAGTTGGACTTTCTACAGTGCAACAAACATGCCTCCCTGCAAATTAAGAAGTAAAAACTATCAAACCATTCAAAAGGGGTCTGAGCACACAGTTTAAATTCAAACATTATGGCAGCAACTTGAATCTATCACTGTGATTTTAGGAATTGTAATGATTGTAAAATACCATACTTATAGAGGTTATTCATATTATGTCATCTAGTTACAATTTTGCTCACTCGCCGTCACTGCTCATGCACAGAAGGTATATTGTCGATATGACCTTATTTACAATTGTTTTACAATGGCAACTGGCTGTCAAAACAGCAAGATGTGCAGCACAGCAGTGTATGTGAATAACATCATAGACATTATGAGCGTGTCTAGCCTATTCCTGTTTGAAACAGTTAAATAAAAGATGAGAAATTACAACTTTCTACTCTGCATTCTATCTTTCGTTACGAAAATGCTATAAACTTCATCCATATTTTAAATATTTTAAGTAAGTCAGCACTAGGTTGTTTTCCCCATTTCACTTCACTATACACAAGTGGACTGTACGTGGAAGCTATTTAACTAGTCAAAAGGGGCCCTAAACACAAACTTTAGTTCAAGTTTTCCTCAATTGTTTATCACACTATGAAGGTTTGGAATTTTAGAAAATGCCAAAAGAAAAAAAATTAAACATTAAATGGTGTTTTCTGTTGTTCATGTGATTTTCTGATCAGAATCTCTGCTGCCAGCCAGTAGTTACCAATAATCTTTGTAGAATGCATGCTCATTATCTCTCTTGGATGAATACCACAGAGGGCAGCATGTTACAGGTGTGGGAATCTCTGCTGTTTAGCCGAAATCTTTGTTCATTTACTCTCTTGATTGGAGTTTCCACTTCATCACAAAAATCGGACGAAAAGAAGAGCACTTTCCTGTGATTTTATGTTGAGCTTCAGCTTTTTTTTTTCCTACCTTTTCTAAGGACCCCACTCTCATGCTCTCAGTATGTACAGTCTTTTTTTTAATTGTTTATCCTTCATTGATTTAATCATAGCATGCCATAAAATGGCCCCTTTGCCCCTTTGCACACTTCTATGTAGCCGCTATACCCTTCTATACTAGCAGTTGATCAGGTTTTTTGAACAGCAGACAGGGAATGAGAACTATTGGTGAGAGGACTCACTGACTCAGCAAATAAAAATTTACTTGCATGGCTGCTCACTTTCTGTAGAAATCTACAAAGGGGTATTCTTGACATGGTATATCAAAATCTCTTTACATTTCTCAGTTCTCTCAGACCGTATCCTCCCTCGGGGAGAGGACACCCCACCGTACCTGACATCATAGAGGCCAGTGATACGGGGGATGCCAAGCGAATGCACAGCCGCATATCCATGCCCGGAGGGTCGGCCAGGTTTGTCCTGGAGCCGTTCCACAAAGACTCTGTAACACCGGGTATGGGGATCAGACCTGAGAACGCCAGCTCCCCCGTAAGCCTGATGGACAGAGAAAAGGAGGACCCCTCCAGGGGTCCTTCAGAATCTGGACAGGAACACAAGGTATGCATCAACAACAAGCACATCGGCATTCATTGTATGTACATGTAAATATTGGGATGTTGTTAACATACAAATGACCCTCTTTTAACCATGAACAAGATTAATTGGACAAGTATTAATGAGACAGGTCACATAAAATGTTGCCCTAGCAACCATAAAATGTCTTGATTCATTTAAGCTTTATCTGTTATCGGGAAATAAGGAATAAATGTTAAGGTCATAGGTAGCAAAGATGTACGAACCTTCACATATGTAGTTTATGAACTCCATGCCAGAAAACCCTTGGAATGAGGCAAAGAAAAATCATTTACATTCTTTTAATCAGTGTAAATATTCGCCTAATTGCTCATAACTAAGCTATAAGTGTTGATTGTGAGGTTAGCAGGACTTTAGTGATTGGTTATTAGAATGCACCCCTTGAACCCTTAGGTTTGAGGAGGTGACCCACTTCTCAAATCGTTGTACAGTTACAGTATCGATGCCCATTAAAGCATAGCTTCCATATCAGTGGACATTTAAAGAATGTATCACAAACCTGCTGTTTTCCTTCATAACTTCAGATAATTTTATGAGCTGAGCTGATCAGATTTGACATAACTCTAGATCAATCACCAAGAATTTTCCAATCCACTACCACCTCTTACCCTCTGAGAGGTCCTGCGTGATGGTTTTCTAGTTGATTCAGAGGTAATAGATTATGTTCTCATTAATGGGATCATATTAGCAGAATTGTTGTGAAAAAGACACTGCTAGCCTTTCACCCAGTCTCTGTTATAGACTGTGGGGCAGGGACTTCTTTTCGATATTTCCGGGACCCATCTCAGGGAATTACCTAAACATATTGTAGAGCAGGTAATTATTATTAAACAGTAAATTATTATTGTTATTGTTGAATCTAGCCAATCTTACCTGCAGAAGTTGCCCATTGTAGAGAAAAGTGGGAAAATGAGCCCAAATTGTAACATTAAAAAAATGACATGTTTTGAAGAATGAAATATAAGAGATGGTAGTGTTTGATTCTATAATCATTAGTTTTATTACTCAGTTTTGGTTTTTGTTGTGTTAATTCTCCTATTAAAATCTCTCAATTTGTTCTGATGTCAGCCAGCCATAAAAATGTAGTTAAAAAAAAAATGTTTACACTCATTCGCTTCCCCTCCCATCTCCCCTCCTTTAAAAAAGAGAAAAACAGTCAGTGAAAGAAAAAGAGTTCAAATTGGGAAGTGTGTAATCTTTTATCACTTTAATCAGAAATGCTGCTGGATAAAGAGAGGTTGAGAAGAAAGATGAAAGTTTTCAATCATTCTCTCTTTGAACTGATCATCCGTGTAGGGCGACTGAGTTGTCCATATTTGGAGATCAACATTGGCCAAGCAAGAGATAATCGAACATGCAACAGCAACTACATGAATGGTTGTTTAAATCCAACAAGGCTTTGAAGAGATTTTCAGAGTCATCGAGATACATACATACATACGTACGTACGTACGTACATACATACATACATACGTATATACACATGCATGCATGCACATACATACATACGTACATACATGCAAACATACTATTCCATGATCTAGTTTTGGTGATCCAGACCATCGAACATTTGCGCCCCCTGTCTTTCCCCCCATCTATCCTCTTAGCAGTTCTTAAAATTCCTACTCACTGACAGGTATAATATGTTTCCTTTATGTATAATACAACAGCAGCCAAACTAGGTGGTTTGCGTTTGTAGTGCCATAGTAAAACAGAGATGTTCAACGGCGTATCTCATGCAATGTTTTCAAAGGTCTGTCAAAATGCTGTGATGGTCATGTTTTCAAACTCTGCTTAAAATAAACTTAACCCATGCGATGGTGGAATGGTTTGAAACACCTGAAAACACAGGGAAACATTAAAAGAGCAACAACTGGAGCTGACTATTTCACCAACATCAGTCACTGTCACATTTTGTGACAGCATGAAAAGTTTGACAGTGACTGTGGAAAGTAAACATTACGATCTGCCAAAACGAAAGTCATTTTACTGACTGAAGTGCAGCAAAGTTTAACCGGGGACCTAACTGAACAAAATCTCTGATTTAGGCAAGTCCTTCAAAGTTGGAATTCTTCCAAAATCCTCAAAGAAAAGGAAAGATTGCTGCTGAAAGTGCAGGTGGCTTGAATTTTTAAAGAAAAATTTAAAAAAATTTTTTCATCTATTGGAGGTGGACAGCATCAAAGACATTGGTATGCATGTATCTTAATACAAAACTTTCTCAGATAATTTACACTTGAATAACTCATTTGGAAGAAGAGTACAGGATCCTTGTTCCCGAGATCACGAAAAGTCACTTCAGTCATGTCATCGGTATCTTTTTTCAATCTTTTCCAGCAAAATTCATTTTTCTTGATTTGGGATGACTACAGACAAAGAACAGAAATCAGCAGAAGTATTCCAAAGCCTATGAGCTTGGTGAGTACCTCAAAAGGAATATATTCAGTGCATGATAATTGTCATAACCATTTCCCTGCGAACAGACGACTCTTTCAGATGTGATTCCATTTTTTTTTTATAAAATTGATAATTTTTAAGATTAACATAAGCAAAAACAAGTGCCTTTGGCGATGGGACAAGTTTTCACATTCTCACCTAGTGAAAATTAGTTCAAGAGCTCACATGTAAAGCGAAAGCTGGGAAAACAATTAGTGGTATTTCAAGCGAAGCACAAAAATCACTTTAGCTTTTGTCTTTCTCTTTCAGGCTTTTAGTTGATTGTAAAAAGATGAAATTTTTTTTCTACTTCCTTCTGTTAGCTAGCTCTGCGCATGTGTCGCCTCAAAATCGGGTGTCATGGTTTGCTTCGTCTGTGTTGGACATAGTATGTGTGGAAGATTACATTATTTTTATTTGTTTTCATTGCAACATTTTTGTTATTGTTGTCATCACAACATTGGCCAATATCCGATGTAATGTTTTCTCTGTCAAGTGTGTTGTATTGTGAAAAATGTTAACTTTGTGTACGATTTAGTCTCTGGAGTGTTGTCATATCATGGTACCAAAATCAGTTTTACAGGTACTAGAAACAAAGCTCCTGAATGATAAAAGTTCCCCCTCCCCCTCAACACATTTATAAGTACTTTTTTCATCCTTTCAGATGGAGAATTGCCTTTTTGGGGCATTTCTTAATTCCTACCCTAGTTCATGGATCAATACTTACCTCGGTGCAAATCCATCCTCAGGTTGTTGAACATCAGCATAAATTTTGCAAAATTTTGCCCATCAGATGTTTTACCCGATAGTAGTGTAAAACATCAGCCTGATCCAACGTCCAGTCCGATTATCGGTTGATCCATTATCAGTAGACCCACTGTGTTTTTGCAGCATTTTTTCTATCTTTGTAATCATATTCAAAATAAGTGTAATCACATTTGACGAATACTCAGTGTAAACTGAGGGTATTTTATATCAGAAATGACTGAACTAAGTAATTAAATTAACTGTAAAAACTAGGTTATTTAATGTTTACTTGTATGTTAGGGTTTGGAATCAACTGCTTTTTGGCAATAAGGAGCAGACATGTGACTTTTTTTGTTAAATGTTGAAACTATACACCCAGAGTATACATTTGTAAAATACATGTCAGTGTCGTAAAAGTGTAGATCATTCCTGCCATTATTATGTCTGTGGCATTTCATTGTTACACTGTGTCACAGAATGGCAACAGAAGTAACATTTAAATAAATTTGTACCAAAAGACAGCTATTTTTGGAGTAACAATATATAGAACAAATTCCAAGTTGAGATAGAGTCATTTTAAGATTTAACTTTGACTTTACAGTTAGACTTAACGACTAGGGGTGGTTTCTAAATATTGCCATGGTAACAGCGTTGTACTACTGGTTGTATTTTGGTATTACCTGGAGGCCACAGCAATGCAAGAGAACTGAACGTTTTGCCTAAGACCAAAGAATCACAACATTTGATATGCGATCTTCTCCTTTGAAGTATGTTTCACTTTCACATAGCCTAGTATGGAATCAGCAACAGGGAGTGATGTATTGTAACAGATGGTTAGGCTTCTGATGACGCCCAGAAAACTGCCGCAGTGGCTGTAGTATTGATAAATCAGTAGGATGTAATATGTGATAAGATGTATGCCAGTATTCTGTGCAGAATCTGAAAGAACCAGAGTCGTCTGTGGGTCTGAATTAGTAATTGTTTTACCACTGTGCCAATGACCGGTATTTAGACAGTAGTTGACTGTACCGGAATATTCTGCTAGCATCCAGTTCAAAAACGTGATGCAGAATGTAGAAGCATTGTGAAGCATTTTGTGAAGTCACTCCTAGGCGTTTCTAACAACTCAGACCACAATTGATCTTGAGGTTTCCAAAAACCTCAAAACAGGACATCAGTTCCCCAATCCATACTGTAGTGCACTAAGTTGCCAACTAACTCTATAAAATTTATTCATACGAAACACAGAGTTTCTTCAACAGAAACGGTGACAAAACAAAAGACTTTCAGCTGTACATATGTAATATTTGCCCAAGTACCATCATCTCTGCAAGTCCTGCTAGTGTAGAGCCCAAGCCATTCTCCAGCAGTTTTATGTCATACACTGTAGGGACACTGTAGGGTTATTTGATAGTTCATAAATAATTGAATAAAAATTGATTTGATGAATTTTATGAATGATTATCTTGAGTTTATTTATTGTTTGATGCTACTCACACATTAGATGTTATATCTAGGTCACAGTGATAAAAAAATTATGCCATCAAGATCAAAAGAGAATTGAATGTGAGGCAAATTTCCCTCACCCCTCCCTCTCGCCCATCTTCCCTTTCTAATTGCTCACCTCTAATTGACTATCTTATTATCACTAAATAGTCGTTATATTTTATAAATCCTCTGATCTATGGAGTTCTTTCCATTTCACTATTAATACTAGCTATGTACAGTGTCAAATTTCATGAAAACAGCACCTATTTATATCTGGCATTTGTTTTCCACCTGATTTGGCTGTCCAGTAAATAGTGCCTGTAAAAATTTCAATAGAATAATTGTCAACTTTGCTCTGTCTTTTACATCAGTGTTCACTTGATGTCAAAATGAACCAATGATGTGGTCGGGCCATTCTGTAAGCCCAGTCTTTTAGTCAGTCAGTAGTTTTCCATTTTATTTGGGTGGAACTTACTACATGATTGTAATCCAGGCAGCTTGGAAAAAAATTTCGAAACAGATCAGTTTCCATCGAGATGAACCAACAGAGGAAGAAGAAATAATTTTAAACTTGTTTGAGTCTTTGGCTCCATCTGAAGATGAATCCCAAAACAACCAATTCAAACAACTCAGAACAGGAGGTTACAGGAGTTATAATAAGAGTGGTACTGGACGCATTCCATCTGCGATTCTCTGCTCGTTCAAACGAAAGATGAAAAGTGTACTTACTGCAGTCTCCATGGGTGTGCCGGAGATATTCAACTGCTATTGGTGTAGTGTGCTTGGGAGGTTGTCTATGTGTGAGAGACACTTAGCTGCCTGTAGCTTTCCATTTATTTTATGAATTTGCCCAAATCTGGGCATGGGAAATAAATCCTGGGGAAGTAAATCCTTTGGAAAGGTGTGAATGTATGCCATCTTTCAGAGACCAAGGATCCTCAGTTGGTATCATGTGTTGAATATGCATATGCATAATATGCATATTCATATGTCATATGTATAATCATGTTTTTGAAAAAAAAAGAATTTCAAAGGTCACATGCAGTGAGTCATCGTGGGTAAAAAAAAGGATGATCATTTTGATCAATAATGCAGTCTTTGAACTTTGGGGTTTATTCCTTTCAAATGCTTTATAAGCTTTTGACTAGCCACAGTTTTTTTGCATAACACCAGCTGATTAGCATAAATATGAGTTTATTCACATGTCATCACTTCATTAGCATAAACATCAGTTCATAAGCATAATCAGTTCATTAGTTCTGCAGTATAATATCAGTTCATTAGCATAAATTGTTCCATTTGGCTTAACACCCCATCCACAACATGATATCATGCATTTTGACAAGTCCTAAGGATTCTATCCACAAACCTTTGTCTCTTACATTAATTTAACCTTGTCAGGTCCATCAGGCATGATATACATGTCTTGAGATACTAATGTGAAACCCTAACAAAACAAAACCATGGATGTGGTGATCTTAACATCATGTTATTGGCATAACATCAGTTTAGAAGCATAAATGTCAATTCATTAGCATAAACTTTAACAGCATAAACATCAGCTCAGTTTAGGTACAACCAAATGTTCACATTTTGTTCTGTAAAATTTCACATTTGCGTCAAAGAAAGTAAACAAGAATGCCAGATTTACCATTACTTTTTTCAAAATGCCATAATGGCAACCCTGATCAACTGCATCGATCGAGTTGATAATTAGAAGTTCTTTGCTCTCAGTTGACTGTGTTCTTCTTGCAGGGTTGTTTTTTTTTCCTCTCGTTTTTGTTTTCTTTCATGGATGTTATCATTATCAGTATTCATTGTTCCCCTCCCCCCCAGAAACGTTGCTTGTCTCTGATTGGCCAGTGCTACTCTCAGATCATCTGGAGTGACGAACATGCAGACGAATCGCAGGAGGCCAAATCCATTGTGGTATGTTTAACTTTTGTAACCAGATGTCCAATAGAAAGTGTTTTCGGGTCTTGTTTGAGTGTAATTGGGACAAATGCCTCTCTTGGCAAAACTATCAATAATTGACTTGCTTTGGCACAGTTTCAAAAGCTTAGGTTCTCAACCAGGAAACTGCAAAACAGAACTGTCCTGTGCCCATTGTGATTTGGGATTTACCAGTAACAAACATTGGAAATTTCTTGTAAATGAGAGTTTATTCCTCTTTATTAAAGTGAATCATATCTCAATAGCATGTTACAACTTTATAGACAAATTTCTATTGCACAGTGATGTCGTAAGTGAATATGCTATGTATGTCTTTTTTATCAACTGCCTTAAGAAAAAACTTGCAATACTTTAAAAGATATGAGGTCTTTATTCTTGTACCATTGTGACTCAATCTACAATGAAATCAATGTAATTTTTGCACTTTTACCAAATTTCAAGGTCAACTACTTCAATTTCAAAGAACAACAAAGACCTCTCATAGGAATTTGCCACTGTCGCATGACATGTTGTGATTTTGAGGATAACTGAAAATTTATCTTGACCAGAGCAGTCATTTTTCAAATGGCGACATTTGTGTTGGATTTGAAGTGACTGTTCAGTTAAAAAAAAATCGGTGAAATTCTCACTGGTACATCCCCTCTGCAAGGGGGAGAAATGGGGAGGACTCTGCTTACATACAAAGTAATAAAATGTTTTTTCTTTATTTGAGTTGGCTACTCTGGAATGGACCAACAGCTCTTTTTCCCCCTTGTGCATCTTTGATTGTCAATCACCCTGCTGCCATGTTTGTCAAACACTGATGCAAAAACAGCTGTTAATTATGTTTCAGTCAAGTCATTTCTATTTCTCCCTTGTGATGATTCCATGCAAAATTTGTGGTCTTTTTTCTTCCTTTTTTGGAAGTTCCATGTTGAGTCAGATTAAATTGTTTTGATTTTGGTTAAAAACCATGGTTTTGTTTAGTTTCCTTTCATTGCCAGTGCATTCACAGCTCACAATTTTGAATTTTGTGCATTATGCAAGACTGGATTCGGTGTTTGTCATTTGTAATTTCAATTCATATCTTTGAACTTTGTTTGCAAGTGAAGTTGACTCATGAAAACAAATGCAGTTCCTTCTGCTTGTTTGCAGGATAGATTGTATGACTTTCTGGAGAGCCGATACCTTCTGAAAAATGTCATGTTCCTCTGCATGCATGATTTCATCACAGCGATCATTGAATATTCATCAGTGCACAAGGTAAGTCACAAAAATTATTTATACTTTTATTCACAAATATTGCATCATTTTAGCTGTTTATCCCTTGGTTTTTTCTTATCAAATGTAAAGGGGTATCCTTCGCTCAGGTCTCTGACCGCTTTGAACACTTTCCATCTGCATCTGCATTGGTAAATGTTCAAGATAAGCTGAAACACAATTGCTTACCTTTGTGCGCAGCCAAAATTGTGATACAAAATACTATCATTTCTGGACCTAAGGGAAGGGTGCCCCCTTTCCTTTGGTAACAAATCTGTAAACAACTAAAATTATGTAACACTTTTGAATAAAAGTATAATAAACCTTATAGAACCAATTTTGTGCATTTCCTCGATTGATACGTTCAATAATTAGCTTTGTTGTGGGGGGATGGGAAGATTTAAACTTTGTTCACTAGGTTTTATCTAAATGAAAGTAACATGAACCTTGTCATTTATATTATTGATTTGTGGTTAGAGCAAACTGGAAGCGTGAAATAAGCTTCAGTAGGCTTTTAATAATATCATTGTGAATTAAACGAGAGCTGCAAGGTCAACAGGCACGTTACCATAATATGGTGTTATTTGTATCGTATTAGATCATGATGTAGGTTAAACTCACACTTTAACAAGTGATACACGTCTTTGTTTTAATAAATATTAACATGAAAGCACCGTGTAATGACTTCCTGATCAGAGAAACTGCATGACTGTAGAGTGTTTTTGTGGTCACAAACAGAGCGCACTGCATGGTAAGCTTTTCAATTGTTTGATGGCACGCACTTTCCATTACATGGTTATAACTGGCTTAATTAATGATGGCTGTCTTGCAAAGGAGGCTTAGTTTAACTTCCCCCCCCCCCCCCCTTAGAAGTGATGGACTCTGTTCAGTAATTATCACTATTCAAGTCCATCAAGTGAAGTATTATTGAACATTTAGTTAAACATTACTGAAGCAACTGCACCAAACTGAAAGAACATTTGCAAGCAGAAGCAAAAGTTACTGAGACATAACATTTATTCAAAGGTACTGAAAGTTGTTTTTATCTTTCCGATGGTAACACACTTTTCTCAGAATTTAGTGAAGGAGAGAGATCGCCATCCTGAGTTCTGCATGCCCTATGAAGGGAATGAGTGGAGAACCTGCCTACAGTATGCCACCCTTACTCCCCTCTACCCCCCCCTTCCCATTGTCTGCCCTTATGTAGTAAATGATAATTAGTGTGAATCAAAACTGTTTGAAACCGTCATGCTAAATTACATCGAAGATATCGTGATCATGCTTTCACAGTTTGTTTCCAGGAACTTAACTTTTAAAAGGTTTAACAGTCAAAGGGTGGAGAGGGAAAGGGGGACTTTATCACTGGCAAACAAACTGTACAAATGAAAGCACAAATTAGGATCTTCATGTTTAAGGGCATGTGAGCGATGACAACCAATCGTCACAAATACACAGATGGTATGAGAATGAAGGATGTATATAATGTGCAACAAACCCCACCGGCACTGGTACTCCTTATGGAACCAGATGAAAGTGTAAAATATGCAGATAAAGGAATGACAAAGACTTTCCTTTGGTAAAAGGAAGGGGTGTACCTTGGTAGGCGTCAATCCCTGATTTCAGAGATCTACGTTAAAGGAATGGGGAAGGATTTTTTTTCTTCTTTCAAATATGTGCATGAGCACTGTTTGTAGTAATTAACTGCAACATTATGCTACCCATGTCTGTGGTTCCGAATGGCAGTAAGGGTTGTGTTGTCTTTTCAAAAACTTATTTCAACCTCAACCATACAATTTTTTTTTCACTAGTTTGTCATCTTTTCGTTGTTCCATGATGCCACGTCATCCACGCAACTTTTCTCTTTGTTAATCAGAGAAGTGTGCCCCTCCCTCAGTGATCATTTTCAAGGCCTATTGCATCATTATTCCATTATTCCATCGTCTGTCGATGCAGCAAACCTCAGTCTTCTCTTCATAGCATTTTTTACATGACACAGGGAACGACACCGTTAGATGTATCTATTTTCCTGCTCTTGTGTGGCAGCCATTTGCTTGAATTGTATGTTTTTCTGTCCTTTTTTTTTTTCGAATATAATTGACTGCTCAGCAGTTCACTACATTCATTATTTTTCTCCTATCTGTCACTGCTGTCACAGCACATCCAGCTGTTCTGTCACATTATGGTCGGTAACCACGACGCCGCGACGTTTCGATACCTTCTGCTCATCGGGGACTTCATCGGACCGCATCGACTGGAAATTTGTCGAGGACTTCAAAACCTTTGCATCACTGATTTATCCTTTCTTGAATGTGAGTATTTTTTTTTTCTTTTTGACATCATTTTACCTACCATGTTACCCCCACTCAGATTCTTTGTGAGAGGAGCAAGGGAAGATTTGTTGAAAATCATGTTGGAATGTTGCATGTGTTATGCACACATGTAAGTATCATTCATCTTCTCAAGGACATTTTCCGTATAAAAGTACTTTGATAAGATACTGACATGTTTAGTACCTGTGCTATTGTCAAGTGGATACCGGTGGTGGCATTTGAAGCAATGTCTTAGCAAACAGGTTTTGGGTTCAATCCCTGGCCAGGTCACAGTAAAGTTGGGTTTTTAATCTATGCAAAATCTAGGTTTTTTTTCACATCTGAACTGACCTTGTGAAACAAAAATGCCAAATTTCATTTTAAAGTCACCTGATGTAAGATTGAAATTTGTAAACTGCAAGTTCCTTTCACATTTGTGGTTGCTAAGTGTCGTAAAACAGCCCGAGTTTTCATTTCATTTTCATTTCTTTTGTTTTAATTAGTAATCCATCTGTATTATGAAAGAGGTTATCAGTGTGACTATCTTTCATAGAGGTCGTGAAGGGATCACTTTACAAATTAGCCTAGTTTCCTCGTAACATGAAGCCTCGAGTGTAGGAGGGAAACATAAATCTTAGTATTTGAATGTTTGAAATTGCTTGCAGCATTATATTTCCCTGAATGAATTGTTTACATTAAGACCTTGGTTCCCAACCAGGGAAACCCTTGGGGTACTAGCAGTACCATAAGTGGTACCAGGGAAGCTTCTTCAACAGTTTTAAAAAAGAATAGCACTATATAATAATTAATTGTGAAGATGATGGAATCTTAAGGTAATTTTTGGTTATCACTTTACCCATTTTTCTTATGGTGTACAAAGAGTTACCAGGTTGGGGAGTTGAAAAGCTTGGGAACCACTGCGTTAAGGTTTTTACTTTAATGTGTCAAGTGTGTATGTCATTGGTAGTTATTATGTCTGTGTTGTATGTCTCCCTGCTGATCACTTCAGTCCTGCATCCAATCCCCCAGTAAGATTATTTGACCTTTCCTGCCACCTTTGAGACATTCCAGCCATGATAGCATACATTTTAAGTACACAGTAATGTGAATGCTATGTGATTGTGCCCCATTTCTGTCATCTCAGCAAAATGCAGCCATTGTTAGGGTACTTGGATTGATTCTGACCTCTGTTAATGACTGATGGTACTGTCGACATTCCTCTGTGAATGACCGATTCTACTGTCGACATTCTTCTGTGACTGACCGATGTTACTGTCGACATTCCTCTGTGAATGACAGATGTTACTGTCAACATTCCGCTGTGAATGACCGATGTTACTGTTGACATTTCTCTGTGAATGATGGATGTTACTGCCGACATTCCTCTGTGAATGACAGATGTTACTGTTGACATTCCGCTGTGAATGACCGATGTTGCTGTCGACATTTCTCTGTGAATGATGGATGTTACTGCCGACATTCCTCTGTGAATGACCGATGTTACTGTCGACATTCCTCTGTGAATGACCGATGTTACTGTCGACATTCCTCTGTAAATGACCGATGTTACTGTCGACATTTCTCTGTGAATGATGGATGTTACTGTCGACATTCCTCTGTGAATGACCGATGTTACTGCCGAAATTCCTCTGTGAATGACCGATGTTACTGTCGACATTCCTTGGGAATGAAATGTTCTTCATAAGTTGATGACAGGTGAAGTGCCTGAAGCATTTGTTTCCTTTTTTTTTGTCAAAGGAAGGTCCTGATAATTCATTGTACTAAATCTTGTAACTCTGTATTTCATTGTGGTTTGTGTTGCATTTAAAATACCTAATGTTTTGTTCATAAAGTTTCCCCTTCTTGTCATTGTGCTGCCATGCCCCATTTTTCCTTTTTGGTTTTGATGATAATCATTGACATTGTAATCATGTTGTGGTGTATGTGTGTAGGGGTGTTTATGTATGAGTGTTTGCAATGCCTACCTTGAAAAAACCATATCTCAAGAAGGGGCACTTGGATAAATCTGATATGTGGCACATAGGTGTACCATTTTGACCACAAGAACTTGTTTTTGGTGGAGGTCAAAGGTCATTTGGAATCAACAGTGTCAAAATGTGAGAATCTTGTAAACACAATATCTCAAGGAGGGAAGCTTGGACAAATTTAGTTTGTAGGCGTACTGCATTAAGTGCCATATCTCTATCAATTTTGATGGAGGTCAAAGGTCATTTTAAGGTCAACAGGGTTAAATTGTGAAAACTTTGGAAACACGGTATCTCAAGAAGGGAAGCTTGGACAGATTTCATACTTAATATGTAAGTGTTCCTCATTAAGTAAAAAATCCCTGTTGTTGTTAGTGGAGGTGAAAGGTCAACAGGGGTGAAATTTTGAAAACCTTTTAAACATGATATTTCAAGTAAGAAAGCCTCCAACAGATCTATGTTTCACATGTAGGTGTTACCACATTAAGCACAAGAAGTCCTTTATTTTGGTGGAGGTTAAAGGTTATTAGAGGTCAACAGTGGTCAAATTGTGAAATCCTGATGAAGATGATATCTCAACATGGACAGATTGGTCAGATCTCATTTGTGGTTTGTAGGTGCACACATTGAGTGCAAGATCTCTGTTGATATTGGTGAGGGTCATGTGAGTTCAACAGGGGTCACGTTATGAAATTCTCGTAAACATCATATCTCAAGAGGAGGAAGCTTGGACACATTTCACATGTAGTTTGAAATAGGTGTATCTCATTGAGTGCCAGAAGGCTCATTGTTTTGAGCAGAAGCTAAAGGTCATTTGAGGTCAGTATAGGTGAAATTGTGAAAACCTTGTAAGCATAAATTTCAAGAAAGGAAGCTGGTACAGATCTCACATTCTGTATGAAATGTAGGTAGATTGTGACACCTCCGTCTGCTATAACATCAGATTCAGAGACAAAAAAAAGGCTGATAGTCATATCTCTGCAATCGCAATGCATTTGTGCACTCTGGTTATCTCATATTTTCAATTTTTTTTCCTTTAACATTTCATTACAGGAGGATGAGATAGATCAGCTTCACCTCGGTTACACCTCCTTCAGCGAGAACAAAGTCTCAAAGGCTTTGGTCTACGAGTATTTTATGTACATCATCCTCAAGTACAGGGAGCCTAGATTTCAAGACGTAAGTACATCTCTCTCCCATCTCACGCGCAAACTTTTGGACAGAAAAAGCCATCATTTTTCTCCACATCAAATGTTCTGTGTTTGTTCAGATTTCTTTTGCTCAAAATCCTTTTTTGCGAGGACAAGAATTCAGAGGCCTTCGTGTGTCATGCTCAAGCAGTGAAAAAAAAATGGTCTGCATTTGCTGTAGAGTGGCAATAACTGTGTGCAATTGTCAACAAGAGTTTTATTTGACACACGTTTTGTAGCCACTTTAGCAGGAGAACTGGTAGTCTCAGGGCTGCTATTTTCATTGGTTCTCATCATTTGCTGATGGTATACTACTCGTTAAGTGTCATTGTCTTACCAAGTGCTCTGCTATGCTCCTCATCTTCACTGGTATTACTCAAAGAAGCATTGACATTTGGACTCTACAGTCAACTTGACTCGGTTTTTTTTTTTTGAGGTACAGTAGAACGCAGTCGATGAGGTTACTTTGGAGTCTCACTGTAATGCCAAAATTTTCATGAATTGTGTCGCTGTATAATAGACTATTAAGTTGTTAGCCTTGCTCTTATCATTTTCCTCGTTCCGATCAGCCACCCTAAGCCATCCCTCCCCTGAACGTAAAAGCTCACACTGAAGTCTTGATCACAATATAGCACTTGTTCCAGTTTTGCGGTTAACTTACGCAAATACGGGAGTACGCTAAAATGGGTCTAAATGGGTCTAAATTTCGGCGCAGTTGCTAGAGTGTCAGATTCGTCAGAGTTGCTACCAATCATACCAAACGACAATAATTGTAAAAAGACACCAGTCCGACAAATTTGGTGTTGCATCATTTCCCCCATGAGATACCAAAATTGCTCCCTAGGAGTGGTTATGAATCCGTTAGGAACCACTGGGATATACACTCCTATCTATTACAGAATTCTTCAGTGTGATGCAATCATATTACAATTGTCCTTGCATTTGGTTGTAACTACATTCTTAAAATCCAAAGACTGCTACCAGATTACCTTTTCATGCAAGACTTATACCTGGGGATATTATTGTCTCTAAAGGGTCATTTGTCACCAATTTCCTCTTACTTTCACATGGTTGACAGTTGATAGTAAAGTATGATACCCCCTCAGTTGCCATGTGACAAAATAATGGTATTACCATTGGTTGCCATGGCAACATGAATTGCCAGATGTAGATAGTAGAACAAGTTCCATGGAAAGATCTTCTTAACCACATTCATGAAACAGGTCGGTTGCGGCTCTGAGTCCCCAAATTCTGGCATTACATGATTTAATTATCTCTTGATTATTTTATTTTGGCTGGGGTTGTTACTTCCCATTTTGTAACAATTGACCAAAATGTAACAACTTGGTCCAAAATGTAACAATTTTCTGCCCAAAATGTAACAACTTTTCAGGTTGGCTAAAATGTAACAATTTTCTGCCCAAAATGTAACAACTTTCAAACTTGGTCCAAAATGTAACAACTTTCTGCCCAAAATGTACCAACGTGGAGGTTCACATCAGATGGTGTTGAAAAATATCCAAGGTGGGCTGTCATATTTTTTTTTTTTTAAAGTGCCATAACTTAACCAAACAAGGTCGGGTTTGCTTAGGCTTACTAATAGCCAAAGGTACCAGAACTACTTTTTCACCTCTTGTGTACATGACTCCCTGTGAAGGCCTCATCATATCCATTTGTTTAAGCTGCCCAGCCAGTCAATTTTGGTCAAGTTATTCGCACTTCAGAGAAAAGCATCAAAGGGAGAGTGGACTCATTACATGCATGACTGGCTTCACAATTGGACAATTGTGTACCACCTTTTAAGGAAGCCCTTAAAAATCTATTACTAGAAAATCCTAATATGTAAACAATTTTTCTCTTTGATACTGCCAGTTGATAATCATTTGATTCCATTTATGTAGCTGCGGTGGTGGGGTGGAAGTGGGGGGTTTGGGATTTTTTGGGGTAGCCTGACGCTATACACGCTCTGCTTCTTGCCTGGTCTCCTCCGCCTATCTTTTTCATCTCTTCTTTTGTGTGGGCCTATTTTCTTGTACATGTTACTTTGCACATTTGTTTGATGTGGAGGAAATAAACCTAAAAATCTAAAAAAAAATTGAAGTAAACTTGTATGATCATATGGTGACATTAATTACTTCCATACCCCTTTCACCATTACACCATCTTCCCCCAAGAAGGCGATAGAGAATTTAAAAATAGTTTTTCACATGCTTGATTGTCGTCAAAGAGGACACCAAGATAAAATTGTAATTTATCTTTAAAAGGAAATACCTACATCAAAGACTAGAAATTGAAGACCAGAAATGGGTAAATCATATTCGAATGACGTGACCATTCACAGTGCAGCTCTTTGACTGGCAGACACTCCTCCACCGGTTCTTGAATGTTGCGCAGAAATATTAAACTCTCCAACAGTTAGTCTAATCTAAATGTGTCCAACAGCCCATCTGATAGTATCAGTCTGTAGCAGTTATATTTTTGGTTCCTTGTGTCACCATATCTTGACTAATGCAACATTTACAGCTTTGCTGTTTGGTCAAATGCAGTTGATATTTGATGAACCATATCAATCTTTCTGTGCTTGTTTTCTGAATCAGTGGACCAACCTGGTATTAGGTGACTATGTGTGACTGATGAAATTATTTAAGTTTTCTCAGTGTACGGTGATGATTCACCCACCCTATCCTGGCTCTCTTCAGGAAAAGACACAAATGAAAAGTTTATGTAAGTCTAAATTGCCTGTAGATGGGCAATTAACATAAAAAAATGAATTCTATAGGTTTTTGTCTGGTTTGGGCTGTAACCATTCTGACTCTGGGTGTACTGATATCAAGAAGTAAACAATTACAATGAGACTATTTACTTTCTTCAGTTTATTAAATAATTTTTCATGTGCAGAAGAAAAATGTGGCAGACAATAAAGAAAGGATCAAAATGTTATAGATTATCAAATGAAGTGACCGTTGGCATTATGTAGATCATTTACTCATTTGTGGTGTAGTAATCTTGTGTATGTGTACTACTGATCAAGAACAAGTCCAATCCACATAATCAAACCAGTAACAGGCTTGTGATAACATCAATTTACAGTGGTTATAGATTTGTCAATGTAGCCTTGACTAATTGCCAGATTTACAGCTCTCCTGTTTGAGCAAGTTTTATCATCGCTGATAAAAGAACGTCTCAGTCCATTTATGCTTTATAAACCACCTCATACTACTCTATTTCACATTTTTATGTATATGCACAAAGAACGATAGGGACAATAAAAGAACAATAAATGGAAGCAGTAACAAGACAGCTTATGAATCAGGCTGCCTCAGTTAAATTTGATGATGTACCATACAGTGACATTATGTTGAATTTTGCCGTAGTTCGCCACCCACCGCTGTCCTGAGGAGGTCTCCCCCTCCCCTTAATATACCACTTGACCTTTTTTTCAGAAGGGACTCAGATGAAAAATGGTGAAGACTTTATTTGCAGTACACCACATTGACCAGCGAAAAAACACTTAAAATATGCATCTGACCTCATACTCAAGAAAGAGATTCAACAACAAGTGTCCCATGTCTAGCTTTTTCACACAAGGGATACTCTAGCAGGAAGGAAAGTGTAGACTGATTTGTAGAGCCTAACATCGGTCTAGCCATCCATCTTTTAGAATGGCTCTTCCTATTTAACTGCTTATTTCCACCTCTTTCGTCTTTTTTTTTGTGCGTACTGAGTTGCCTTTTCATTGATAAATTTTTATTCTGTCATACACTTTTATACTGTTTGTGTAAAGCGCCTGTCAACATACTTTGGTTTGAAATAGGCACTATGTAACTTTGGTCGTTGATGATGGCGACAGGGTCGACGACGTCAGTGAAGACAGCGATGGTGATTTAAGTACCGGGGGACAAAGTTCATTAAACATGACTGACACTACAACAAAGCCACCTTTGTTCTCATCATGTGGCAATTATTATATTTGTTAACTCATCAGAATGTTGGCAATGCAGTATGCAACTTCTGTCCTAACTAACATTTTGAAAATACTGTCTTCAACTTTGTTGCAAATTGTCCGCCAAAACCGAAAGATACCGTATATCAGAGCTGTAACCAGCTGCATGAGAATATTGCGAATGTACCTTCTGTACTGTCGGTGGAGTGTCGAGTGGAGCATTTGTTCATTTCCGTCGTTGCCTCTCATCCTGTTGAGCCTTGAACTCTATGTTGCACTCTCCACTTTTGTGACTACATGTATGGCGTTAATTCTTATTAGGCATTACTCTTTAGAGAATGGATGTCAATATAAGATTATACTGCACAGTTTTAACAAGGCATTCTTTGAATTCAGGTTCCTTTGTCATGAAAGTATTGGACCATCAATTTGAATTCCTTTCATGTAAGGTGTAGGACATATTTATATCCCATTTGTCATGCAATCAATCAGTCTTGAAGTTTATTTTTATTGCCCTAGGCCAAAGGAATCTACATGATGTTGATTGTGGAGTATGTGTAAATACATGTTGAGTTGTGTATCATCAAAAAAAAAAAAAAAATTAGTCAAATTTTCAATTGCAGGTGTAAAGATAGCCCATGGTGAGTAGATGGTCCTTGTTGTTTTATTACAGGTCAGAGGGCACATGAAATAAACACAAGTCAAACTCTGGAAACTTTTCACAAGGTTTAGTCTTGGTGACATCATTGCCCATACCAAATGCAAGAACTCTGTCTTACGTCTGTGTTCTTTTTACTGTCGATGGTCAAATAAATAATCATTTTTGAAGGAAAGAAATGTTAATGTGAAAAGAGAAATCAGAAGTGGAATGACTTGGAGATTGCTTGCTAGTACTCATGGAAAACAAAGGACGATACATAGGCCTACCAATTTTGAAGTTCAAACAACTTACTCTTTGTGAGAAACCATGTCTACAAGGTCACAAACTATGATCTTTACTGACCTGACATGACCTTTGACCTCCATGAAAAAATGACAGAGATGATCTACTTATCAAGGGCTACCAATGTTAACAGTTTCAAGATCCAGCAACATTCAGTTGCTGAGATATGTTCTTTAAAACTTAACCTCAACCTCTAGTAACTGGAAATGACATTGACCTCTGTGAAAACAAAAGGGATCATCTACTCACAATGGACTACCTTCACATTAAGTGTGGAATCCAAGCAACTGTAGCTGAGATGTCTTCCTTGAAAGATTTTCAGAATTTGACCTTTGGTGAAGTCAGTGATCTGTGACTACCATAAAAATGATAGAAATCACCCACTCATTAGAAAGAGTTACCAATGTTAACAGACATTTGAACCTCCAGCAACGTTCAGTAGCTATAAAGATATTTTCCTCACAGGGTTCCTACAGGTCCTTGAAAGTCCTTGAAATCCTTGCAAAATAGTGTAGTCCTTGAAAGTCCTGGAAATTCCCTTAAATTTGGATATTTTCCAAAAGTCCTTAAACAAGAAAAAGTCCTTGAAAACTCCAGCAGTAAGGCAAACTTTTGTCACTACCTGACACCCAAAACTTATATTTCATTATTTGTAAGTTGGGTAGAGGTTACATTAAATTTGAAGTGGCTGTTGGGCCTACAGTATCTCAGAAACTACCACAGATTCAGCCAAATGATTCAAATTTCTGCCATAATATAGTATCTGGCATCCAAAAGGTATCAATGTCTCATTATTTCTAAGTTTGGGTGAAAATTAAACTTTGTACTGGTTAAGCTGATATTACATCATGCCAATCACCAACCAACCTTTAATAAACCTTTAAAAAACAACAAATTTAACATTTTTAAATTGTAATAATTTAAAGTTTTAAATTTGTTGTTTTTAAAAGCTTGCATGGGGATTGGCATGGCAGTCACTTAATGTGGGGTGAATTGACTAGATTGTTAAGGAAACGTCCAAATTATCAATAATGGTTCAGAACTTTACATTACTTTGAAGGCTTCTGCCAAACCAAATTTTAGTGCAAATCTAATATGAATGACATAACATTTGTGATGAGTCCTACATTCAACAGTGTGTGGAATAAATACTGATTACTTTTTATTGGTGTGACAAATTTGAATGTTTCATTCATCATATTGAGCTTGTTCCATTCATTTCAGCATTCTGGCTAACCTCAGTGCATGGAATGCTCACTCTTTCAAATCTTGTAATATTTGTGCTATCATACTAACACTCATTGTTTATGTAGTATCATATGCAATTTTGACTGAAATACCTTTATTTATTTTTCAAGTAGACAAATGAGACCATAGAATATGAATTCCAAAAAACAAGTGTTACTTTCACAAACAGTGAATAGAAAAGCCAGAGTACCCTTCTTGGCTAAGAAAGCAGAAGGCTGCAAATTGAAGTGGATGAACTGAGGGAAAAGCTTCAGAACATTTAATTGAATAGTGAGCAAGTAACTTTTACACATTGTGTTAGAGGGCTATATTCATGTATGGCAGTTTCTCAGAGCTACCTAAAATAAAAGCCATGCACATGTAATATGTTTTCCTTTGTTGTAACTTTATTGCATCTATGCTAACAGTTTTGTACAACCTGTTTACAGCAGTTCTGGTCATACAGGTACTCATATTTATTAATAAACATGTGGGAGGATGCGAGGGCTGTAAGGGGTGTAGGAGGCCATCTTGTTAATATCCTTAATGGGGTTTTGAAAATATAACATATTGTAAGTCCTATTTCATACTAAAAGAATGCTTAAGATAAACCTTGAATAAAGGCTCTTTGTCATTGAAAAGCCCTCGATAAGTCCTTGAAATTGGCTTTTAAAATTGTGTGGGAACCTTGTCCTCAATAGATTTTCAGACTTACACCTCTGGTGACCTCACATGACCTCAACCTACATGAAAAACAATAGGGATGACCTCACAGTGGATGACCAGAACATCAAGTTTGAAGTCCAGCAACTTTCCCTTTATTGAGATACCATGTTTTTCAAAGTATGACATCGATCGACTTCACATGACACATGACTTCACATGACATATCTTGAGATACCGTGTTTAAAAACCAAGGTGTCACACCACACTCATCATTATGACCACATAGATTCCTTACCCTCCTCTGGCAAGGAATCAAAAATGTATCATAAAACAGTGTTGCAAGTTGCTCTTCCTCAATTATTACTCATATCAAGTAAAAAGTCCTTTTTGGTTTGGACAAAATCACAACCTTTGTAATCACGCCCGGCAGTGTATGTGTTTGTGATGCCTACAGTACCTTGTAAACACAATGTTTCAAGAAGGGAAGCTTGGGCAAATCTCATGTGTGGTGTGTAGGTGTACCAGATTGACTACAAAATCTCAATGATTTTGGTGCTAGTCAAAGGTCATTTGAGGTCAACAGAGGTCAAATTGTGAAAACCTTGTAAACAAATCTCAAGAGGGAGAGCTTGGTCAGATCTCATATCAAGTATGTAAGTGCATCTTATAAAAGTACAAGAATTCTATTCTTTTTAATGGAGGTCAAAGGTCATTTGGGGTCGACAGAGCAGATTGTCAAAACATTGTAAACAAGATTTTTCAAATAGGGAAGCTTGGAGAAATCTCCTATTTAGTATGTAGGTGTACCACATTGAGTACAAGATCCCAAATGATCGAGGTGAAGGTCAAAGGTCATTTGAGGTAAATGGGGGTCAGAATTGTGAAAACTTTGTAAACAAAATATCTCAAGAAGGGAAGCTTGGACAGATCTCACATGTGGTACATAAGTGCACCACATTGAGTAGTGCAAGAATTCTGCTTTTACAGATCTCACATTTCATGAAAAGTATAGGCAGCTTGTGACATATATCCTGATCCTATAATGTCAGATGAAAAAAAGTGCTCATAATTGGATCATCAACACCACAATGCATTCGTGTGTATTGGTTTATTGTCTTGGTCATGATGACACAAGTAGAGATTCACATTTCACTGTAAAGGGAATGGTGAATCAACATTTCTATGTAATTGAAAGAAAGACAAAACAGCTTTGTTTTCTTTCACTTTAGGTGGAGGTGAAACTGTTGCAACGACCAATGAAAGAATTTGGTCTGATGAACAGGACAGAATTCAACGAATCCATGGACGCCCTCTCTCCCCTTATAAGTGAGAAACATCGCCACAAGTTGTTTTCCGAATCAGAGCAACACTGCAGCGAAGGGAGAAAAGTATCGGTTGCCCGTTTGGCCCGTATCCTTTTATTTCTAGAGTTTCACATAAGTGATGATAAATGAAAGTCAAATCCAGGTGCCATGGACTTGGATCCATGACCTGGATTTCCTCTTCCTCGTGTGCAGTATGTATCAAGTTACTCTCACTGGCATATGTCACGCTTTCTGATGCACTATAAACAGGACACTGTCCAGTACATTCTGGTGTCATTCCCTTTTACTTGGCTCGGTATTGCAAGAGGGGAATAGCTCAGTGAGAAGTCTTGTCTTTGCATTCTGTGGCACTACAAAATAATGGTCGCAGGATTAAGTCCACGTTTGGAGAATTTATCTGAAATGTACCCTCTCCTCCCATGCCCCTTTCACCCATTTTCCATCTCTTAGATAGTGAACTTAAAAAAAATGTGACACAATGTTGCATCACTTTGCTAGGATACCTTCAAAAGTCTCGACTTTCTCACCCAATTACGATGGAAGGTGTATATTTATTCAGAGGTGTTTGGTTTGCCTGGTATTTTACAAACTTCCTATTGATATTTTTTCTAGTATGCTTACAACTTCCTGAGAAACACTTTCAATAAACAGTTTTGGAATTGATCACGCATATTACTGTGTAGAAAGCTGCTTCCACCCTATGAGCTGATTAATCTTTGGTCCTGTTGGTATTATAAGACAAGGATTGAATTCTCAGTCCTATTGGTATTGTTATACAACGATTGAATTCTGTGTCATGTTAGAGTTAACATGAGATATGAGAATCTAATATCAGGGTTGATTTCTCAATCCTGTTAGTATTGTAATACAAGTCTTGAATCCTCGGTGCTATCGGTATTGTAATACAAGGGTTGAATTCTCGGTTCTGTTAATATTTTAAGACATATGTTGTATCTCTTTAATACCAAAATAGCTTACTGATATCATGAAAACCACCACAGTGAACTTCCACTGTTCCTCTTTCAGTGTATATTGCTGTGTATGCTGGTTATGTACAACTTCCCTTTACGTTATCGTAATCACCCTGCTTTTTTACTTTAGGATTTCACATCCGGCAAACCACAGAAATCTGCCAGTACTCACAAACAAATACTCAATTGTCTTACAGTAGGTCTCAACTGCAGGTAACACATTAGCATACAAAACTTTTCCAGAAGAAACTTTGGTGTTGGAATCTTTTTTAAACGTGAAAAATTTTGCCTTGATGTTAACTTATAATTCGGAAAAACTTCCAAGCAAATGTAACGATATAATTTGTTTTAGTCGCTTGTTCTTATAAACCTGGGGTATTTCTCACCATCATTGAATCCGTCAGAACCAATGATATCTGGAAGCTGTAAACTATGTGAAAATTCCAAGTAACACCTATCTGAATGTTTAACGTCTACTATCTGGAGACATCGTTTTCAACACATTCTGTACTCAATATCTCTCCCCACGCCATCTGTTATTGACTTGTTACATGTTCTTGTCAGCTGTGCTTGCCGTAAGGAGAAGGTGCCTGTCAACGTAGGCATTGTCGACGCAATAGCTGTAACGTCAGAGCTAAATTTTCAGTTGTGATTTCCGTTAACCCTTTTTTCTGCACTTAATCATTACTTGAGCTGATTAGTTACCAGGATGTACAAAACCGGTGTCCTCTTTCACAATAAAAACAAAAGAGGTGTCCTCATACAGAAAACATGATGAAGGTTTGTTTCTTTAACGTTCTACTAGAGGTCATGGCTGAATGGAAAGGCGGATAAAGCAGAATTGTTAGTTACTACAATGCAGTTTGATAGATAAATTATAAAAGTTAGCAAAGATCTTGTTTTTTTCCCCGCAAACCATGTATCACATGGGTATTTTCCTTGTATTTTAATCTGGAACATCCCCATTACAGCACCAAGTTGCTTGAAAAGAACCATAGTCGGGGGTGGGGGGTGGGGATGAATGATGACCCCAATCACTACCACAGTTGGTACTGTAAAATTCCAACACCTTCTTCTTCACACCGGTGATACTTGCTAGTTGGAAAATCCTGGTTATAACTATACATGTGGGTTAACCAGGTGTAACCATCAGGTTACAATCCCATGTTGTGATATCCGTACATGCGTTTGGAGTGATCGATTTTGGGTGAGGAGGTACCGTTTTATCCCACCAACTGAAGGACTTGTGTGAGCCCACAAACCAGAACATGCTATTAAAATGCCCATAAGCTCTCTTCCCCGACCCAGCCTTCACAGATCGGGAAGGCGTAATTAGTGATGGCCAGTGACTTCAAAGTTCTGTTGATTCTCTCTTTGCACTTTGCCTTCTGCTTCCCCCTGCTCAGCAAATATTGCACGTTTGTATTATTTGCAACTGAACTTTCAGCTGTTCTGGAAGTAGAATGCTAGTAATATAAATGCTACTCACATGGAAAACGCTAAATGGCAAAGCGTTGGCCGATCTATTAAACTCAAACCGTAGTCAGCAGGTTGCAGTTCAAGGCCTGCGTTAACAAACTTCCAAGCCATATCAAGAACTTTCACATTTGCTATGGAAAAGGCCTTTTCTGTACAGTAGCTGCTTCTAGATCTTGGAACTCTTTTCCACTGAATATTTGCTGTTGTACTTCCCCAGTCTTTTTGAACAGTAATCATAAAACTTACTTGTTTACCATTGCTTACAGATTTTTTTTCTCTATTATATGCTTTGTTTATACTTCATGCTTTTAGTGATGATGATTCTGTGCATCCAATTTTTTTTATGTTGTTAGATGGGACTTTTTAATTGCTTTTGTATTAAATGCAATTGTCATGCTGTTATGTTGAATATTATTTGATGAAACCAGACTAAATGTAACCCTGCTGAACCTGTGTGAGAGAACAGCTTTTTCTCACCTCTTCTAAGCATGGGCATCAGCAAGAAAAAAATCAGGGTGGAGGGGCAAACTTTCAGTTGATTAGATGGAATTTTGTACCTCAAAAAAACCTTCATGGAATTGCATAACCAGCCTTTGTCATCTGAATGAGAAAGGCTGAAGAAAGCAAAGGGTTGAAGTAGGGGGGCAAGCAGCAATAACACTGTCTAAGCAGAGCACCACCATCAGTTGGCACATAGCATACATAGACAGTCTTAGCAAAGATGCCTCTCAGACTGCAAGAAACTGGCATTTCGCAGTCTTTCTGGCCCTTGTGAATTTCAGCTAAGTATCCTCAATTTCGGTTGAGACCAGTTTTTGTTTCAACTTTGTTATTCGAAGGGGAGAGTGTGCCCTTCCCCTCCCCCTCCCTTTGCCAATGTAGACACCCATGAGTCAAAGGCATATCCTACAATACTATGCACCTATGGTCTAATTTCTTCCTAAAATGGGGTATGAAAAAATTTATGGAGGCTTTTAACTGTCAGATCACATATGAACAAACAAGTTGACAAGATCACTTTGTGTGTTTACACACTGAGGCCACCAAACCCCTAAAATCTGTTACTTAAAAGATATACCTCTTGCATATCAAACCGTGGCCAGATTTTTATAGACCACTCAGGTCAGTTGATTAGACTGATATTAGCAGAAAAGGTTGCAAACAGTTACTCTTGGGTTTTGGTATCACAAGGATACTGTCCGAAATAACAAGTTTTTTTTTTCCTTTTTTTTTTTTTTTGCTGTTGGGGTAATTACCATCCATGCAACTGTGTAACAGCTTTTAGTTTCGATTTTACTGAGTGCCTTTCAGTGTAGCTACAATAACAAAACAATATGGTTCACGTGAGAAGCCCATACAACAAGTCAAAAGTTATTGTAAATTTGAAGTTGTTACCTTAACTCCAAGAGCAAACATGTTGAATGTATGTGCACTTTGCATTGCAGACAGTATAAGTGTCTATAGATGATTGGACAAACAAGATTCTGAACAACTTCACCGGTAATGTGTAACGTGACTGTGATTCGATGTAGTAAAATAAAGATAAAAACACTACTGTTAGACGTTTCCACTCTTGGTGAACTGTTTTGTAGAGCAGCTGTGTAGAGCCTTGGATTGTGATGTCTTTGAGGATCAAGATCTTTACCCTGAAAAATAGCAATGCTAACAGTGAAGATGGTGTGACAAGTGGTAAAAGAGGTTATCAATAGGGAAAGGGGGTGAGATAATAAATTTAAAAACGAATCCACTTCATACCCATTGTAAACAAGGAGTTAGTTTTGTTTGTATTTCACATGGAGGAGTCTAACAGTCTACCCCTTTCTTCCTTTTTGTAAAATTATTCTTGTTCTTGATTCCTTGCTGAAGGCAGGCAAGGAATCTCTGCAGTCATTGTGGCTTGTGTGTGTGTGTCTGTGTTTGTGATGCCTTGGTTTGAAAACACGATATCTCAAGAAGTGAAAGGTGCCTAAACTTCAAAGTTGGTGTGTAGGTAGACCATTACATGCAGATGATCCCTATTGTTTTTCATTGAGGTCAAAGTTCATTTGAGGTCAACAGAACCTAAAGTATGGAAACCTACTAAGGGAGATATCCCAGCGACTGAATGGAACTAGAACAGTCACATTGGTAGCTGTTGATGAGCAGATAATTTCTGTCATTTGTATGGAGGTCATGTGAGGTCAATAGAGGTCATAGTTTAAAAAGCCTCGTAAACACGGTATCTCAATAACGGAAAGTTACTGTTGAATGTTGCTGGATCTTTAACTGTTAACATAAGTAGACCTTGATGAGCAGATGAGCTCTGTCATTTCTTATGGAGTGCAAAGGTCATATGAAATCAGTAGAGATCATAGTTTGTAAAGTTGTAGACATGGTATCCCACAACAAGTAAGTTGTTTGAACTTCAAAATTGGTTTGTATCGTCCTTTGTTTTACATGAATACTGGCCAGGAATCTGAGAGTCATTCGACTTCTGGTCGCTTTTAGTCACATAGGTGTTCATTAGCTGCATTTAGGAAATATTTTTCCAAAGTTTGGATCACTCAGGGAAGGGAACATGATGCTATCCTACCCCCTCTTATCTTTACCACTGTTAGAAAGGAAAGGGCTTTCAGGTTTGTTGTTATTATGCCAAACATCTTTTCTGATCTAATTCCACCTACTTTTCTGCAACCATGGACACAAAAAGTTTTGGGTTGTCAGATAAAGATGACAGGTTTTTATTTGTTTACTTTCATGAAAGTTTTGTGCTTGTATCTACATGGTAGGTAATAATGTGTTTCACTCATTTACAGGCCACCATCTTGTCATATTACATCCTGAGGAATGTTAATGCACATTGCCCCTGTGAAATCACTAAGTTGCTGTTGGTTGATAAGCAGCACAGCTCTTTTGTTCAGAAGGGAAGGGGGGGGGGGGAGAAGATCTCATCGGTTTTTGTTTATTCACATGGTCTCTATAGTCCTTATTCATGTAAACAGTTCATGTTGATCCTGTTTGGGTGTTTTGGTGCCATTCGTTGATTCCTCAACATCAACTTCCTTCATGAAAATTTTTACAGAAATTGCAAGTTACCTGCTGCTTTGCCAGGATGCTGCCCTCTTGCGCCAAAAAGTTGCAGATGAAGTAGAGGACAGCAGAGTTCGACCATCCAGTCACAAAACAGGTGAGATGCTGGGATAGTAGACCTGCTTTCCTATTTACTTACAAGTCTACATCTATCAATACCAACTAATGTACCTCCCTACCAACCAAACTTACACTATTTGATAAGCAAAATTCTTGGCAATATTTGAATGAATTTTGGCTTCCTTCTCTTTTAATTCTTCACCCTAGATTAACTTTCATGTACAGGTTATTTTCATTTCAAGTTATGGATTATATTTTTTCACGTTCAAGGTTGCCCTTAAGCAACGGTAACAATAATCACATTCATTGGTGCCCTTAGAGGTCACCCATATTTGTCCCAAAAATATGACTGCATTAAAATTATGAGAAGTTTGCGAAAAAGTGTCTCCCAAATTGAAGATTTAAATTTCCAAATTGAAGTCAGGAATTGTGAATATTACAGAAGAGAATGTTCTGTAAGGGGAGGCTTCCCACAAGAAATACTAAAACCTTTATGAAAAATCCTCAATGAGGATGACCATAATTAAAAAGTCTAGTTTAGCATATTTGGAACCAATACAAATGAGCCTCAGTTGGTTGAAAATGTGTATTGTGAAAATCCTAAAGCATCGTTCTTCAACACTTTTGTCACCCATAGGATTCAAGAAAAAAAAAATTATTATTTACATTTGGTACCTGTGTACTTGACCCATGATGTCAGGACCCTTTTCTGAAATTGCAAATTGCAAGTTTCAGTCATGTACATTATACCAATGACAAAATTCAGCATGTACTGTATGCCTCCGTCACAAAGAGCACTTCATTTGTCATGCTTGTACATTAAGACACATAATATATTGTCATACAAAGCAAAAAGTCGTATTTAATATGACTTCATATTGAACTCGCAGCCTGACATAAGTTATGTTTTGGGATACATGACTGACTATGAATTGCGGGGTACCCAGCAGCAAAGTTTAGACCCGGTTGCAAACATTTGAAGAAATATGTATCATTGCAAATGGTTTCAATCATTTGCGCTGAAAAGCACAGCAGCAAGATGAACAGAAAATTTCTTCCCTCATTTGTGGTTTGGTAACTGTCTGCATTGTTCCCTAAATTTAGAATGCTACAGATGTGAAAATTTTGTAACATTAATTGGTTTTGAGGACCTTCATGAAAACACCTCAACAAAAGAAGCAATGTTTTTCATAAGCAGATCATGTAGCTTGAACAGCAATGAAAAGGCTGATGTATCATCAAAGAAATATAACAAACAAATGAGAGCGCTGTACATTACGTAATGTGGTGCATGAAAGCACGCTCATTGAGAGAAATGGGTGGCAATCCATGGAAAATGGGGGATATATCCTGTCGTAGACGTAGGTCGACGGGGATGTAATACAATATATCCCCCCACAAATCTACCGGCCAAGAATATTTTCATGCCTTGATTTACACATTACCATGCAATTTAAAGCTATATTTGGATGTATTTTCTAGCCTACTATTTTTTTTTTTTTGTGCTGCACACCATTGTGTAAAACCTACTGTTGCTGCTGTGCTATAGCACCTTTTTGCATTAAGACACCTTACAAAATCCAAAATTTCTAAATGGGGATAGGGAACCCCTTAGACCCCTTTCCAGGATAGCGTCCGATGACCGCATGGAACCATGCTTCAACATTTTGCATGGTATCTTCCCCTTTCTCCAAAGCAAATTGCTGCCCAATGAGGGCTAGTAAACTAACTTTGGGTTCAACACAACAGACCTTTTATATTTTCAACCATCAGTAATGAAAATGAAAGTGGCGCAAAATGATTAGCACAATGGTGAAAGCGATTCTATTTGAAAAACAAATTGTGATTGTTATTCTCATCCAGGTTCCTCCAGAGGAGAAATCAACACCACGCAGAAGGTAGAGGATAACGAAGACATCTTGACGATGGCTAAACTAAGAAACCTTCGCCAAAAATGTCTCTCAGTAAGTCGCTTGCCACAAGTGTGTCAAAAATGACATTCCCCCCAAAGGGAATAATTTTATTGTTCTTTTGGCTGGTCTTATTGTTTTATTACGATATATTCTTCTACAGTTTCTTCTATGGTACAAGCCCAATGCTTGCTCTTCGGTGCCACATTCTTCATGGAGCAGCAACCACATGCATTTACAGCCACAATCTGTTAACTACAATATGACAAAGAGTGTTTTTGTACTTGCTTGTTCAGCAAATAGGATCAGTTTTTCTTCTTTTTCTTCATGACCACATATTGGAGGTTTGCCTCACAAAGTTGGTCCTCTCTCAATGTTGTGGATAGTGTATTCTTAGTGGTGAAAAGGACTGTTTTGGGGATTTCAGACACTGTTATTTTTAAAACTGAGTGGAAAGTAATACCCTCTTGTGGAAGGCATTCAAAGGAGCTTTGTTTGTGGGGAAAGTTTCTTGAATGCTGAACTTTCTCTTTTCTTTCTGTTTTGGGTTGCTACATTGCTAAACTAACTTGAAAAATGACAAGCAATGTGTTAACTTGAATGATAGAAACTGTCGACTTGTCTTTTTAATGTGCAATGCTTTTGATGATCGAAGTGAGAGAGCTTCTTTTCTTTCTTCATCCAGTAGAAGTCAGATACATTGTGGAGGAGTCAGGGGTCTATAGCCACACAATCCTGAGTGGCAGCTGTAGCATTTTGTCAGTGATGTGTGAATGCCATCGTGGGGAGAGGGAACCCCTATGGAATTTTTTGCCAGATCTGTTGAGATGGCAAATGATTCAATCATTTTACTATTTTTTGAGCTAAATTTGTCAAGAACTGACCCCTATCTTGGTTTTTCGAAATTTGGATTTTTTTGTCATTTTGCAATATTATACTTCCATGAAATTTTCAGATATTTTTAATTTAATTTTGCACTGGTTGATAGTCTGGCAATTTGCTCTCCATGCCAGTTGGAAAGCGTCCATGCCTGATGCAGCCAGCCATACCTAAGCCAGCGTGGCTAGAATACTGGGTATGGTACAACACATGTTCGATGTTAGGTTGCACAGGAGGTTACAGTCCAATGTTTAATGAAACATATGACAAGTCAATGAAATATTACACAAATTTACTGACTGCTTGCATAAATATATTTCATGCTGGTGGTACTGAATGCATAAAACAAAACAAGATGGAGAATTCAATTAGTGATGCATACAACACATGCTTTCCATTAAAGAGAGTGTTAATTACATACATAAAAACCAAGGGAGTACTTCTGAAAACTGCCGTTAATAGAAGAAAGTAAGAATGAAAGTAAAGATATTAAAATTCAGATTACACTTGAATGCTATTACAGAGAAATCGTTTGCAAACTTCTTTGGCCAGAGCCGGCAAGAACGAGACTTTTTTCCATTAAAAGCGAGCAAAATATTGTACTTCATTGGCCTACGGTACCGACAGTCACAATCAAACTATTGTACATTCCTTTCATACAGGATATAATGCTTTGTGGAAAGTGGAAAGGCATGGTGCAAAAAAAGGAAAAGATTAACACAGCCTCGTCAATGGGTTGACTCTCCAAATCTATGTGCATATATCCCATATCTTCTGCATTCTTTGGCCATTTATCTACAGTATGACTCCATCAGAATTTCATAGCCAAGATGTTGAACAACTACATACAGGAAACAATAATTAAGACAGACAAGAAGGAAGACTGTTCGAAGAGCAAATTTGACAAAATGTCACATTGTTTATCTCCGATGAAAGTTCCTTTTCCTTACATCTTTTCCTTATATATTATCAGTAAGGTTGGGAAGGCATTGTATGTGTCACTTTTCAAACAGCTGTAAGCAGCATGTTACCAATACTTAACACACACCTCAGTCAAGTCAGGTCACGAGTAAAGACAACTGTGCAGTACATAGTACATAAATAACAGTAAAAATTATCCATTAACATTGAACACTTGTGAACATATAACATACCTGTTTTTAATAATAGATTTTGCCTGCATATATGATGGCTGGAGACAAGTGTGTAACCATGACAACGTGGCCAAGCTTTCATTCTATTAACAGGCAGTTTACATACACAATATTGAACTTTGCAAAGTCATTGATCTCACTTTACACTACATCATTTCAAAAAAAATTTTAAGAATAATTGCAAGTCCACAAATGCTTGTAGTTTAAAATCTCCTAAGCCTATGACATCATCGGCTTGGCAAGTCTCAGCATTTTTCAAAATGCCATACTCTGTAACGAACAAAATGCAAACCAATTGAAAAAAAACACGATTTGAAATCTAAAGAAAGATTGCATTTTAAGTCTTGTGTACAAACAATGTATTGGAAGTCCAAGGTATTTACAGATGATTGCATTAAAAAAAAATAAATAATCTCATCTCACAAAATGAAAAAAAGATAATAAATGATATTCTTTTTCCTATTGTGAATTGTGATCCCTTTCTCATATTAAAACACATACATGATTGGTTTTACCACATGATTCTTTTAATCTACATTTCCTTAACTTCATCCGCAGGCGAGACCAGGCCTAGAAGCATGAGGAGGATAGAGGGTAACCTGAGATACGACATCAACGAGGCCAATCAAGAGATGACATTTGACATCCCCCTCACAGAAACTTGAAGGTCTCTTCAGATGTACTAGATATGTTCAACCCCCAACCCCTCCCACCTTTTGTGACTGATCCTTCCAAGCCTTTCACTGCCAAACAAGAAGCCCTTCCCAATGGAACGCTCACAGCTTCTGTGTTTTCACATTCTGCATCTGAATGTGTTTGGAAGGTAAAATATCTCCACAAGAGAGATGTTCCTTGGACAAGTCATGCCAAACTTCACAGTAGTGTGCTGATGGATGACCTTAGCATTATCTCTAAACACATAACATGCAATCAATCCACATACTTTACTGTCATATATAATAACAACCAAACCTTGGATGATTAATTTATCCTCTTGCTGAGACATCAATAATCCATTCCAATATCTCAGACAAGAAACAAAATTAAAAGTTCTTGGTTGGGGCAAAATATTGAGCACTTTTGACAGTGGTTCCCACCACTGTTGACGACCCATACCCCTAAATACATCAGTAATACAAAGAACATTATCCAAAACTTTTGGGGAACTTTTGCACAACACATTTTCAAATGAAGTTTCCAGACTGAAGAGGTTTATTTTTTTTTAAATTATGTTTGTTCACAGCTTGCATGACCATTGGCTTCTAATTTCTGGTAAGATTACCACATACCATGCAACTATCAGAAGGACTGAAACGGCACCAGCGAAAAACTTTCTTTCATGAGATAAAGAGTTTCCCAGTATATTACAAAGATTAAGAGCGATGTATCATACTAAATTAAGATATCATCTACTTCAACAGAATCATTTTTTTTTTTCATAAGTTTTTTGACATCTTTAATCATTTGAAAATGAATATTCAGCATGCTACCATCTGCTGATGAAGTCCAATCCTGCATTACTATTTCTAGTGATACATCAGAAAGTCTGATAACCTTTCTGGGATGTACTTTTTTTTCCTCACCTAATTTGCATCAGAGAAATGGGAACCTTTACTGTTCATTTCTCCTATACTGCAGTGTGCACCTGATCATGTTAAGTCAGCAATATTCTGTCCAAATGCTTTCCGTCCAAAAGCTTTCCGTCCAAAAGTCAAACGACTCCTTCCTTTGTAATTTGAAGTGTTGTTTAAACAATGAAGTTCACTTTTATGACTGTATGCATATATATATATTTTTGTCTGGAAACAGGATATACGTCCATGTTACACACTCAGGTTTTAACTTTTTGCACTTTTTTTTTCACTATAATCAACTTTACGTGCTGTCCCAATTCAGCAAACCAGAGATGATAAAGCTTTGTCCAGTTGCAAGGCATTAGAAGTCTTGTCTGAATGATTTTCTTCCTAGTTAAACATATTGAAGTAAAATTTGTTAAGGAAAAGGAAAGATAGTACAAAAAGACCAGCTTGTTGATCATGTCATTTTAACTTAAATACATTTAAAAATGTGAAACATTGGATAGTAACAAGGAGTGAAGATATGTTTGTTCGCTTGTCAGCCCATTTTGTGTTTTGTACTTCAAAGTATTGTACCTGTAGGGTAAATATTTTCTTATTGCCATTCTACTGTAACTTACATCACACATGATACAGTTTCAGCCTCTACACACGCAGTTCTCACACCATTTTCTCTGGTGACCAGTGTCTGCTTATCCAATGTCACCTCCTGGACCCATGACCCCTTAAAATCTCGAATTTACAGAAATGGAATATGTTTACAACAAGAGACACACAGTACGAGCCATGTCTGGATGGGACTCGTGGCCAAACGGAAGACAACTGGGACCCTTCTTTTTGGGAACCGCCTGTCCTACACCTAGGAGTGTCAGTACTAGACCTTAAGATGAAATAAGAAACATAACAACCTGCAAGTCTATGGACTTTATGAAAGATTCAGTACATATTCAATTAGACCATATGGACTTACTGAGTTTCATACATATTAGCATGACTTTTCAGGTATTTTGTAAACATGAAGATGATGTAATTCTCTACATGCAACACGCTCTCACTACTTTACGACTGGATGTGATAACATCCATTCATGACAATGGAGCAAAAGCTGGTGAATATTGAACCTAATCAATAACTGGAAATACTTTTGATGTGTTTTTAATAGTTCTTACATGAAAATCTGCCAAAGAGGTCTTTCTTGCACTTCATTGTCACTTCCTTTCCATGGCAAAATATGTGGTAAAAAATCAGCTGAAAGGTCACAATTATGTATCAAGTCAAAATAAATTGTCTGCAATGGATAGTCTACTGTTCTAAAAAGTAAATAGTTATGGTTGTAGATTATCTACAGTACTGAACGGAGAAAATAGTGATGGTGGTAGATTATCTAAGTGTACCGAACAGAGAAAATTTCTGTGCATGATTATGTACTGCACTTAACAATGAAAACCAGTTGAAAGTACTGAAAACATAATGATATGGCAAAAAGTACAGTTAAGTTAGGGGTTGGACAAATGTGTGGACTGAAAAACATCGCACATTTGTCCAGCCCTTAAACATAGTATGCAGTTTTATGATGAAAGAAGTTAACCCCACCTGCACAGACAAGATGCAAAACATGACCGGGCTGTACTACATTACCTGAATGTGTGACAACATGGTGACTCATTGTCTACACATACTGTATATTACATTGTATGGATTTCCATTTATGCCTAACTAGGCATGTGCCCGGCTCCAGGTACAAAGTTTTTCCGACAAAATGTATCCATTGACTTGGCAGAAACTGCATTAAAACCTGGTGAATTTCACTCTGCCCACCAGCCCTTTCGACCCATCACTGTTTCTGCTCTTTGAATTCCAATTTCCTGTTTGCTAAAACCAATCAAATTGTTGGATAGCTTCTCTAAAGTGACTCAAAAGCTAAAAATAATCTGAAATGTTAAACCCGACATCTTACCAGCAAATCTTTGGCAGACTTTATAAGGCATCCTTGGAGAATTACAAGGAGCAAAAAACAATCTATTGTTTTTCCAGAAGTCAAAGGTCATTGGGCAATACTGTATATTGTAGATTTGGAAAATCCTTTCACAATTCTTCTAAGGAAGCTCTGACAGACATCCTGTGTGATGTGTAAGTCAGGTCATTGCCATAACCAAATGATTTTGCTTGAAACATTGACTATTGTGATTAGGTATTGCAATGCTGTACATTACATTAACCAAAAGTCTGGCTGCACCATCAAAGCCATAAATGCATTCTGGTTAATACACAAGAAAAAAAACAATGCACAGTTCCTCAAGATTTTACATTCAAATCCTCAAATAGGGGATGCACTTTGATGAAAACAGGTTACTACTTTGCATTTCAAGTCAGTTGTCTTGTGCTGTACCCAGATTAACTAACATAATTCAGGTCTTGAAGAGCAGTTTCTGCTGGCACTAAGTGACCAAACAAGTGTGGAGGAAGCCTGTGGGTTATTACAACTTCCCTTCGGGACGACAACCAACGTAACAATGTGGTCTCTTTTTCTTTCATGAGGTCAAGGAAAATCTTAGATCACTCTTAAGACTTAAAATCCATCTTACAATGACTGACCCACCGAGGGATTGAACCAAACCAACCAGTGGCTCAGCTTCATTGCTTCAAATGCCACCACTTTTATTCACTCAGCCACAACAATGGTCACAACATGTTGGACATGAATATGATAGGTCTGCACATAAAAGCAAATGGTAGCATTGATGTCTCATCATCCGTGCAAGGCAGTACAATCATTGGCTAAAAGTGACACTTTCTATGCCCAAAAAAAAAATTGACTCTCTTGGTAAATATACATATTACCACACTGAAAGCATCACTTACTCTCACTATACATGTACAGGAATTAATACATATCAACATAAATGGCTTGATGAAAGTACATTAGGTCAGCTTTGTTTTGACTGGAACTGAACTGTTGGAGGCAATGAAAAAAACAAACTTCATAAAGTAACGTCTGACATAGCTTTTGGGAAAATACTGTGCATGGTGGTAGAGGGCAGCTGACACCGGCCATCTTTCCACCTCTCTTCCCCACCTCCCACCCCCTTGTGCCCCCTGTGTTATGCTGCTGTTGCTAGGAAACCAAGGTTCAGTTCCCCCTGTCTCCCTTTAATTGCAGTATTTCAAAGCTATTACAGAGCTCTACTGGTATGACTAACAAACTGTACAGTAGTACCCAGTGAATTGTAAGGTAATTACTTTAACAAAGGGCTCACTCACAATAGAATTCTACTGCACAGAGGCAATTTGATAATCGTATCTCATTATTCGTCACTGTTCAGCAAATACTGCTACTGTGTCAACAGTGCTTTTGTGCACATGGACGATACCAAACAGAACAGTACAGTAGGAGAAAAAGTTGTACAGTTTATTGCTCCTAGATGTGCAATGTAATAAATATGACTGCGGCATGAGATGCCCACGCACCGTACGTTCGAGTAGACTGTCAACCAGCTCTCTCATTGACTACTGCTAGACTACTGTACATCTATAGCTTCCAGAGGTACAAAGATGCTATGAGGTCACATTATGCTACTACCTTCAAAGAGGCTTGACACATACAATAGACAAAACTGACCGAAAGAGGATCCCTTCCTCAACTGATCATTGTCAAAAACCAATACGCTGCTCTCAAGCCCCTCATGACCCTTACTTTTACATTCAAATCCTACAGTGGGAGGCATTATATCGATGAAAACAGGTTTAGTACTTTCAAAGTTTTCACTTCTTTTGAGCTGTCTGGGTTTACTACAAACAAAAATAAACAGCCCTACAAACTTCTATGAGACGAGAAAAATCAGGGAATGCTGACCCTCCTTGTAATGTAACAAGTGTGATAGGCCTGAATTTTATTGCAGCAAGAAATGCCCATGTACTTTCATATACACACTTGTCATACAGTGTTTTGCTACCAGGGGGCTTAACGCATGTTTTAAACAAAATTGGCCGAAGAGTGACTGCCTGCTATAATCAAATCTGTTTGAAAATTATGACTGTCCTGCTGTAGTACAATTGACTTAAATGATTAAGGCAAAGTCTTCATAAAAGTTGTAGTGATGAGGAATTGTGCTGAACAGAGATAAGTTCATGCTGGGGTTGGGGGCATGAAGTAGAAAAAAAAAAAAACTAGTAAGAGGCAGTGTTTAAAGGACACTTGTATCTTCAATGCACATAGTACAGGTATCTCACTTCTATGCACATTAATACTATATATAAATAATATGGCCTTCCATGATGACCAAGTACTGTACATGCAGGGTACTGTAGTCCTGTATACAGTACATGCACAAAGATTTCAATAACATAAACAAAATGAAAAACTTGAAAATCTGCTTTTGGTCATGAATTTATTTCAAAAGAGACTAAAAAGTGTCTATCTATCGATGGAAACCTAGAGGGAAAATCCACCATAATTGATAAAAAAAAAATGATTAAATCTCTCAGCCATGATTGGTTCCATGACTGAGTTTAAATTAGATGCACTGAAAGAAACCACCTCACAAAATTTACAATATTGCTTGATTCTGAATATTATTATGCACTGTTAATGTAATCTGCTTCAATGGTTCACTTTACTCTGACACTGTGCATGACATACGAAAGTCTTCTTTTGATGAGAAAGCATGTACAAATGAAGTGAATCAACAGACATGATTTCAACAAGTATCAAGGCTGAGAAATGTTGCAAATTGTTTTGTTTTTTTTTTCTTTTTTGTCATAAAGAATGAAAACATTTGGCTAGGAAGAAAGTCTACAAAAGCAGCTTGATCGTACTTGAAAAAGTTTGTTAGAGTTAACACACAAGCCCCTTACATAAAAAGGTACACTTTCTTTTCAGGTATTCTTGCTTTGCTTAAATAAATTCAACCGTGGAATATTTGCACGATTATTACGCTCGTGGGAATTTTGCAAATCGCCATTGCAGTGTCAAATTGAAATGATGGTAAACACACTCAAGACAAGCAAGGCACTGTCCACTGACATAAAAACAATCGACTGCAATGTTTTCATCCGTTCCTAAGACTAAGAATCGGGCAATTTTTTTCTCATACCCGTCGGGTACCTGACCAAAATGGTGGCTTTATTGTTGACACTGATATTTCCGAAGAACTGTACATCACATATGTGTGCAGGAATCTTACTAGTACACTGCATACACTTGTCTACACCTTCTCATGAATAGGACCACCTATTTTCCTTAAGAAAAAGAAGAAAATTCCATTTTGGGCTATTTGCTGTGTATGGTAGGTGAAATTTGGCTATCTGACACTGTGTGTTCACACAGCAGTTGTGTCGTTTTTCACTTTTTGAAGGAATCTGAGAGTAATTTTTGGATCTGGGTAATAAAATGCCATTCAGGGAACCAAGTTACCCACGAAAACACAAACAATATGCCAAGTTTGAATTTTGTGCACAGAATTTGATATTTGCCAAGATTCCCTCCACTAATTTATACTCCATGTACTGTAGTACTGTATCTTTAAATGCTCAAAAGGAGTGTTTCATCAGGAAAATGAGAATGCTTATATCACACCAGACTATCCACTTCAAGTTGTGTTCATATCATTTCAGTAATAGGACAACACATCCGTCATCATGACAATACCAAGAACAATGAGAATGATTAAAAAAAAGTCCAAACTCGACTAAAACTTAAAGTGACTGTTTTTTGCTTCGAAGCATATTTGACCATCTTGGAAAGCAATTTGAGATCTACCCTGCATGATAATGTGAAAGCAATGTATTAGACTATACATGTGTAAATAAAAATTGCAGGTTTCCACTGAAACGTGCACCTCCATCAACTTGCAACCAAGTCGAAACAGGACACAGTGCCGCTGTCTCTCGCGGCAACATACAACTTACAATTATTGTTGGTGATACAGAGACCATCCACGTCGTCATGGAGACCCTCGCTGAAGGAGGAGAGGAACATCCCGTCCTTGGTGTAGACTATGATGGCAAGTTTGTCCGATGATTCCACCGACGAGGCACTGATGTAGATGTTGTCGTTGGAGTCCACGTCGATGCCACAGCAGTACATGGAGTCATCTTCCAACCTGACTGGGATTGTTTTAACAAAGGAGTCCATCACAGGATCAAAGATTTGCAGTCGGTGATTGCCATGATCAGCAACAATTACTTGGTCTTTACTGTTGACGGCTAGGAAGTTAGGGTTGATCAGTTGGCCCTCGCTGATTCCCCAAGAGCCATGGGAACCTATCATCTTGGCCTTCTCGTCAAAGACCAGGATACAATGGTTCACCCAGTCAGAGACAGTATAGGTAACCCTTTGAGTCCACGGCAACACCACGGGGGCTCTCGAGGGAGCTGTGCCTGTATATCAGATTAAGGGACTTGTCGACCAGGGAATACTTCATGATGGCATTGGCCTCAGGGTCGCATATAAATAAAAAATCTCTGTGAACACCCATGCTCCTTGAATGTACTGCTTGAAACATCACCGAGATACCTTTCTTGGAGGGCCCGGTCTCTAAGCTAACAATCTGATTTTTCGCTAGGTCCCCGACTAATAGGTGTCTGTTCCACTGCACGATGTCACTGGGGCTCTGCCAGGGGTAATCCATCCCTGAAAAATCAGTGACATGTCTACCCAGTGGTTGAACCAGCATGTCTTGCTGTGAGTTTTTGAGAGGGATGTTAAAGATTCGGATCTCCATTTTGTACCTGCCAACATGGGCTGGGGTAAAGAACGTCGTCATATAGGTGCCATCCGACTGACGGTAGGCTCCGATGTCCTTTGTCTGACCTGTCGGTGAGTGGATGTTCGCAGTCACTGCTGGGAGGTCTGCATCTTCCGTGACACCCTCTGAGGAGCTCAAAATTAGGCGAAACTGAAGTTTTCTGTGAGTTTTGACCTGCACCGGACTTTCCTGCTTGTTGAGAAACTCAACTTTGATTTTATCGAGAGGTACCGGCAAGCAGGTTACCTGACAGTCCTCTCCTGGGTTGAACTTGAACTGCAGTCCGGGTTTGAACTCCAGATTCAGGAAACCTTTCGGGACCTTTGGCATGAAAAGAGAGGATGACAGCTGTCTAAGTTTTATGAAACTCTGATTGGTTGCGACGTTCAAAGCGCAGGGCTTGCCACTGCTCGTGGCATTCTCTATCTGGCTGTACGATGACAGACCATCATGAACATTGCGTTCAAATTCAGAGGCCTTGTCCATTTCGATCTGGAGCTCGGCGGACTTGGCCTTGTAAATACTGTCAAGTTCCTCATTGAGCTCTTCTTCAAGTTCCTGGACCTTTTGTAGAAGGTTCTCTTTGAAAGCAGCAATATTCCTCTGAGCACTGTGATACTTGCCATCCAAAAATGACTTCATCTGCCTCAGTGATGTCAGAACCATCCTTGATTCCTCTTTTCTGGCTTTCAGTTCTGCCTGCATCTTGTCCATCTTCTCTTGGATGAAACGCCAAGACGAACCCGCGTCGAAGCAGTGATGGTCCGCGTGGCTCTGTGTGGCACACACCTGACAGACTCCCAGAAGGCAAGTCTGGCAGACGCGGGTCACCAGTTCGTCGTGTTTCTCACACTCGCTCAGGAGATCCTCGTCCACGGCAAAGTCTTGCAGATCCTGGCTGATCTGTCGAGCGAAGAAGTTGTCGGGCAGTCCGCTGACGCCAGGAGGAAGGCAAAGCCTGTTCTATATTGCACTGAGGGCAGATCAACTTTGTCCGCACTGCTACCCAGCTCTCAAGGCAGCTCTTGCAGCTCATGTGGTTACAAGGTAGAATCTTTGGAAGTTTGCAAGGCTCCTGACAAATTGGACAAATTAAACTCTCCAGTATTCTTTCAAGTTTCTTCTGAGGAGTTGCCATCTGCAAAGAGAAAATCTTTCATTGAGTAAAAAATTGACAGTTGACTGGAATCAATATTTTCCAGTGGATGACATTAAATGCAATTGTCACAACTGCTTAGGGAAGGCCTATATCATGCCAGTGGAAATCATTAGGCTCATTTGGCCAAAGTTCCGTGGGAAGAAGCTGAACTGTCCGGTGAAAGCTATCCTACCATGTTCTATATCATCTCTTGTACCATAAACAAACCATGAAGCCTGCTATACATGTAGAAGAGTAATAGATAAAGTTGATACAAAGAGAGCTGAAAGCCTCATCAGAATTTCTATTAATTATCATAGTATGAGGCACAAATGTTTATTTACCTATTATTTTGTACTCCTATTTAGAACCCCCCCCCCCCATCCCCATTGTTTCTACACTAAAGCAAATTCAATGATTATACTAATGGACCAAATAAGCATCCATAGCATGAGAAAGGAGCAATTGTCTGTCTGACAATAACCTCCATATATACAGTGAACTGATGTACAGATGATACACAATGAAGCAAATAGGAGTTTCAGGTGTCCTTATTGATCAGAAGCTGAACTGAAAAGAACATGTTATATATACATATCCAAAGTATTGTTCAAAACAACTGCCTGTTCTTTGAAAAGCAAGTTATGTTTTGAATGAGAGTGCACTTCAGACTGAACTTTACACTGTTCTATTTTTCTTCCACATCTCAATAATTGTTCAGAAATTTGGGGAAATACTTACAAATCAACCATGAATTTGTTGCACATGAAACACAGGAAAGTAATTAGAATTACTTACGGGGTTCACTATTCAGCACATACTCAGCTTTTCAGTAAACTATGAACTTTGGAGCTTTTCAACATCATTTATTTAAAATCAAGTTTATTTATGTACAAAGCCTATCATAAAAACCTACCTCCTAATTTACCAAGTTACTTTACATTAGTATCTGACCAAAGAAGTAATACCAAACAACAGTTCAAATTTAACCATACGTTACCCCTGTGGAACAAGACAAAAACAATTCTGCACTTCTTCAGGTGTTTAACTCTGGAATTTACTTGACAACCCACTTAAAAATTAAAAAATCAAACAAATTATTCAAATACCTTGCCTACTTGAAACACACATCTTCATACTTACATTAATCAAGAATGAGTTTTCACCTATTGTAATGTTAGCATCTTGTTGTACTGTATTTATGTACTGTTGTTGTCTCCTCTCCAATAAATCCCTGCTGGTAGATGGAGGTCCCATAGTAATAACTAACAGTTTGGGTACAAACTTACAAAAACTACCTATAAAGTGCCTCAAGAAGTTTTTGTAAGGTAAGACAAAACAACCAGTAATAAATGCCCTCCTTAAGAAAAATGCAAAGCCCCAGAAAAAGCCCTACTTTTCTTGATATTTACTTGAATTATAGTCTTGCATTACCCCAATCTGAATCTAAGCTTAGTCTTCCCAGGGGTTCCCACAATTTAAGCTTTCATGTAAGTGACGATGGGAGCTACTTGAGGCTTGACCTTCCCTCCTCCCAGCCCCCCTTCTTTCATCAAGTAGGATGCACCCATGCCACTACTTCTTACAGTGAACAAAACATGTCAACTTTGCAATGAGTGATGGTGCTGAAAGGAATACAGAAACTATACAATAGTTTGTGAAAGAGGTCACTTATGATCACAGTAAACAGGTTAGTAACTTTGACATACTTCAACTTGATGTGAAATATTTTTAAAACAAAGTAGTTTCAACTTAATAATTGTAGATGACTGCTTCAGAGGGTACTTCTAACAACAATAGCATGTGGCAATCATTACTATAACATTAAAAGGAAAGTTCTCATTGCAATCATGATAATCTGTACCAAATAAAACAAAAGAATGACAATGCCTTTTCTTGTTTTGCTGTTCATCATACAACACATCAATATAGAAGTCTGGTTGCTGATCAATTCACTACAACTTGATTGCAAATTATCTCTCAGCAAAGTTTACAATCAGTACCTTCTTGCAAAGGAACTTTCAGACATGTCCTTCTCGATTTCATTTTGAACACAAATAAAGAAAGATTTCGAGTACACATTTTAGCAGATTGTCATCCAGACGTACACTTATAAATGTCCTGCTCTAGTCTTTAAGTACAGTATGTACTTACTGTCACTGTCCATGCCCGTAGGAACATACTGTACACATGAATAAAACTGCTTCCATGAATGCGTAAAGTGTCTACTGTATATTACAGATTTGCATTCACTCAAGGATTATTCTTCTTACAAATGAATTTTGCTAGTCTTCCAACAAACAGAGGTACTTGAAAAATTTCCTACTTTCTCAATTGTTGCCCTATCTAGGAACCTGTTTTTGGAGAGTCATCATTTTTTTTTTTATTGATGTGCAGTTTAACTTTGTGGATGTCCAAATAGAGAGAGAGGATTATAAAATGAAAACTGCTAGGTACATTCAAATCATTTCACAGTTCCATGTTCCTTTCTGTTGTGGATGACAGCTTTCAGAGTTTTTGATGTAGGATGAAACATACATACCATCACCATCTTGGTCCATGATCACAATTTGGACCGGAGATTATTTGGTGCCCGTTTGGGCATGTTATGTTGCGCAAGTTATTGTCCTTTTGGTGCACTGATCATCAGACAGGGTGCCCTGAGGCAGAAAATCTTTTGAGCCCTTAAACACTAGTTCTGCTCTACTCTAATAAATCTTTGCTTGTGACTTAGCAGTTTTAATTTCGTTCCATTACTTTCCCACCACACAGTACAGGAGTGTCATAATCAACATGGTATGTTTTCACTGGTATAATTTGTAATGACAATTTCATGAATGTTCGCAGTGGGTCTTATCACACTTACTTGCAATAAACTAACTTCTCTTGAAACATCATTTAATAACTTACTCTTGTTTTCTCATGTTTTTTATGAAAAGTGTGAATGGGGTTTTTGAAAACTTTGATGGGCTCAGCAATCCAAGCTAAACCAACAGTGTATGTAACAAGGTCATACTATCCTTGCACCATACACTTATACTGTACAAAGGACACTGTATAAATTACAGTACTACACAGAACACTATTGTGAGATCTCTGGACATTATAAGATACCATGAAAGTGAAAAAAAAAAAGAAACATGTAAGGGGTTAGTAAATCCTTGACTATAATTACCACAGAAATTGGAAAAGAATTCCACAAACAAATGTAAAGGTAGACCAAATGTGTAAAGAACATTGTCAAATGTTCCTAGAACTGTTACTGCTGTCACAGTAAGTGCCGCAGTGTGCAAATTTAAGCGGCACTTGTTCTGTCCTTCTAAGTGCCACCAAATACTTTTATTTGCCACATGCGGCTCTAAGTGCAACATTGGTAGATTGTTGGCATACGAACGCTGACATCTCGGCATACCATTAGTGTCGCCCTTACATGGAATGCACTATGGCCTCCACACTCATGAGTCCAGGACATACAGACACAACACACCCTCACCTCCTCTAGGTACAGTACTGCCTAATTAGACCATACTATTATTCTAACATTAGACAAATGTTATGCCTGACAACCTAAGAAGTTTATCAATAAAATGTTGCAATTAAAATGACAATTTTCCCAATCATATTGGCAGTGTGATAGTAGGCCTAGACTGTCTAACCCAAGGCCAATGGCTAAGCCTATCTGAAGTTAAATAATTTAAATAATAATAATACCAGTTGGGCCGACTACAGTCAAACTTCTTTCGCCTTTTGTCACAGTCTCACATTGTCACTCTACGTTTGTCAGATTGTTCTGCTTGCAAGGTTCATCACACAGTATTCTAATACCTGTAGCCAGTGTAGGCCTTGGACCAAGGCTTGGTGCAAGTTAGGCGTAACATTAAAGAATGGGATTGACTCACGATCTCTCTCTACTCTAGATTCGAACTTAAAACTCAGGAGTAGTTAGTGCATCTGCCGTCTAAGATTTATTTGCCGGTTTGTGCCACGTTGTGACACCATCTGCACTTTCAGCAAACACTTCCAAAATTGTAATCAGCTAGTTTGTTATGGTCGAAGCCTCTATGAGCTGTTGTCTCTGTGCAAATACATACTCTACCTGGTTTCGATGTACGCCGAGCTAGTAAGTCTACCAATGTAAACATTGATTGGCAAACGAACATATTGTGGCAATCACAGTGTTGCAATATATGCACAATGATAAACACCTACATGGGATCCCAGACTACGGCCTGGGTGGAAACGAAACTCTACACTGTACACATGGGACGCGGAAAGGGTTAAAAAACACCACCTCAAATACGCAAACGTTAGTATGAGATCTTCATAGCCAGTAAAACATGGGGCTGGACTTTGTATGGGCATTACACATAGAAATTATGGAATACACCATGCAGACAGCGTATCTAGATGGGGTCTAGGCCTTTTACTTCAGTACTGGTCTCCTTAGTGGATTCAAGTTAAAGAGAAAAAGCGGTAGTAGTTCGAACGAATATAGCACCATCTAAAATTGCATCAATGAATCTTACTTATAAGAAAGCCTTTCCAAAGGGAAAGGACCCTCCATTGCCAAAACTGACCAATACCTATCGGATAACCTCTCCCCAAGCTGTGAAACCGACCTGTTACAGATTCATTCGACTTTGCTCAGTACCCAACATAGGCAAACTTCAGCTGGCTCCATTTTACTTTCAGTCACTTTCTAATTACTTGCATGATGTAAGTCAGTATGGCTCATTGAGAGGAAGACCACGTAAAAAGTAGAAGTTGATTCGTTCTCACAACAACATGTCGTCGTTGAGTATTCCACCTCCGGTGTTGCATTTGACGCCGAGAGATTTCTTGTATGAGTGAGGTTCTGAACAAGAATTTTCCATTGTCCCATAATGGTAAGGATCCTCTCATTAATTGATTCCCCAATTTTGGTGTAAGCCAGCCAGCTCTCCATTTTTCTGCTGGTTAGAAACTTTCTCAAGAAAAGGAGAATTACAACTGAAGCTGTTTAGAAGGTTTAACAATTTGTACTTGTAGCAAATGTATGATGACCTCCGGTGACATTTACAGAAAAGGCAAATGGGCAATTTCGACGAGGGAGGATTTATCGATTATTAAATTAACATATGAAATCCCAGATGAGTGGATCTCCATATAGTAGCGAGTTAACAAACATTGAGGGGAAACTGTTATGGTCTGTAGGTAGAATAACAACCCATAAACACCACCCCCCCCCCTCCATGCAAGACTCACCGGATCACACAAAAAAATACCTTGACTAAAAAGCCTCTGGTATGCTTGATATCCCTTATTCCCTCCCTCAACTCGTAACATTAACATTTTCCGGGATTTTAGTTGAATTAAATCGTTTCTTGGTATACTCGTGGTTGTGACATTCTTTCCTTTTATGTCTGAACGTTTTTCCTCAGGGCATTTCATTTGAAATTCTAACTATAATCCCAACTAATGGTGGCGCTCCGCTTAGAAAAAGGGCCCGATAGTTAGTAAAAAACATAATTAGTTCAAATAATCTGCCTCCGAATACTTTCTAGCACGATGGTGCGCCAAGGCTCATCAAAAAGTATTTGTCAAGAACTCAAAAAAAAAAAAAAAAATTAAAGAGGATGCGTAGCTTATGATTTTTGTATCACCTTAGAAAACTCTAATTCGTATTACCAGTTTTAATAAATTGATTTTTCTTTCTGCACGAATTGATTAATTGCAAACATGATATTCATATTTCAAGGCTGAGTACATGCAGTTCGAGTACACCCCGGAAGTGCCGTTTCCTACCATTTGAAGCTTTTGCAAAGCCAAAATTTTCTTGTATACTCTGTGCCAATCAATGGTGGCGCTCCACTTAGATAGTAACCCCGCTACTTAGTCACAAACATAATTCGGGGAAACACCCCCTCCCCTCAAATAAAAAAAAAAAGTTCTAGGCACCGATGTGTCCACTGTGTTAATAAAAGTATTTGTCCAGTGCTCAAAAGAAAAACATAACAGAAGAGCATGTGTAATTTATTGCGATTCTTGTACCACCTTGAAAAACATCTGAATTACCCAGAAAAGGGTTAAGAATATTTCACCCAGCAAGATGAAAACGTAAAGGGGGAATTCCTGAAGATATATTCAATTCAAATCTGGCATCAAATGTAACATTTTGTTAGCACCCTTTGTTAGCAAAAATTTTCCAGAGGTTTCCCGCTCCCCTTTGACCCCTCTCTCAAGATCTGTTTTTTTTTATGCAAATCACTATGACCTGGGCAGATATGTGGGCTGAGGTGCAAGGGATACTTTTCCTAAGTGGAGGGGGACTTTGAACCCTCCCCGGGACGGTGATCAGTCATCTTCTTGCTGCCCTCCCCCCCCCCCCCCCCTTATGCCAAATCCTGGATCAGACACTGAAAACACTTAAATCTCAAAGTCTCAAAGTCATCAACTGAGCTCAAATAAGAAAAATATATCTCTGATAAATTGAGACAACTTTTGAGGTGTTATTTAAGTAAAAATAACATTTTAGGTGCTCAGCAAAGTGCAAATTTTTGCTTTTACTTCTTATTCGTCTAATGGGCTTTACAGAGTTTCCAAATCATGATGTCACTGTCAATAGAGCATTGTCTACTTCTTGCTCGTTGACAGACAAATTCGAATCAAGTATCAAGTGGCTATTATCCTGATTTTAATCATTGATATTCAAGATTTATCAGTGCAAGTCTCATTAGCTGCTTGCTTCCTGAGTTTTGCTATGGCTTGACCATACTTTTCATTTCTCAGGTCTGAGAGGTTGCAAGGGGTTGGAGTGGAGAAAGGGGGAAAGCGAGTAGTAATGACACTATCGGAGCCAAGTGCCACCACCAGTTGACGCGTTTAGCATACAGAGGAAATTTTGCCCATAAAAAAGACTGTCAGATTGCAAGAAATGGCACTGTTCAGTCTGTCTTTTTGTTGTTTTCATGTTTTCCTTCGAATTCAATTTGGGGGGTGGGGAACAAGCGGGGGAAGTCATTTGTCAGGGGTCCCAACACCTCACCCCCCCCCCCCCCATGCATAAACCCTATCATTGTAGTTTTAATGAAGCAAACCAGTGTCATAATCGAAAAAAGGAAGTTCTTGGCTGTGAACAATTCACAGTAGAACCATTACAACAATTATTTCCATGTGTTGAATATTTATAGATCGGCTTTCAATGCGTAAATGTTTCACTTATTTTTCGGTAGTTTATCGTTCTTCTACATACAATAGTTATATTTGAAAGGATATGCGATGTTGCATAGACCTTGGATGTACTGAATGGTACCTTGAAGAATATTCATCAACTGACAAAATTCAGCTAAAAACTGTAATCATACCATAATCATCGCAATAAATGAAGTGAACATTAATGTTTAAGACAAACATAGGATTTAAATGTTATCAAAACAATTGCTTTGCACAACCATTCCAAGATGTTTCCACTGCAGTGCAAAAATATGAGGTTTATATATTGCTAATTCTACAATTCAGGGGTAAACAAAACAAAAATAAAAAAAAACTTTTGAATGATAAAATTCTGTAAGGTCATGACGATAAAATGGATAGACTATATTAAAAAATATCAATAATCTAGGTTAACTGCACTTTTTCGATAAATATTGGTACTGATAGTTCAGGTTTTTTCGCCATCACCCGGAGTTACTCCGCTGTATTATCGCATTCTATATTATTTTAATTAAGCATACAATGTTACACAGCAATCAGCAATTTCTCTTTTCGCAACCCAAAACCGTACTCTATGCCAAAAGAAGCTGTTCATTTATAAAGAGGGCGCCATGTGTAATTAGCGTCAGAAAATGATAACGTTCTATTAAGCAAATCTCCAAGAGACAAACCTCTGCCACAACCTGACTGCCAATGCCCATGTTGTTTACAGACTACTCATTCAAGACACGTCCATCTCTTAACAGGGTTGCCCTGGGCAAACCAACAAGAAACGATTCTAGTGAAATTGATTTTACGAAATACAAGGTGTGTAAATCAAGAAATAACCAATATCGCTTGAATGAAAATTAGTTTTTACAAGAACATATGCATCATATCATGTTTTAATATATGGACTTAAGATTCGCCTTATCTCTCATTTCGACTGGAAAAAGGTCTCTCTATGGTTTGGACACAGAGGCAACGATGTAAATTTGGTTTTTCCGGATACATTAAAATATTTATAAATCGTCAATTCACTAGTAAAAACATATGCATCCCAAAAGGGCTGTGGAGCAAAATTAACACTTCCAAAGTAAACAAGAAATGAATAAAAGCAGTCTTTCATGTGTATACAAGCATCGTGAAATTTGATTTTTTTTTGTTTAAATATCATTCAAATATTATATTTCTATAATAAAACACACCGAGCCTAGAGCAGTCACCAGAGCAAGGTGCGTTGTCTCCCCTCCCCTTTCCATCTAAATTTTTGGTGTATCTTTGTTTCTAGCTTGTCCGATGAAAATCCAAGCTTATCGACCAATAGTCAAAGATTTCAAAGATCGAGATGATCTTAGATCATCTATATATGGTAAATCAGGTTTATTACCAGGTTTATTGTCAAAATAACTTAAACTATGGACAAATAATCCAGGATTATCAACTAATAATCCAGGTTTAACATCGACAATCTTGGATTATCTTCCAATATACAAAATAAGTTTGTTTATCTTGAATTCCGGATAAAAAAGTCGAAATTATCGAACTATAATCTTAAAATCATAATACTTACACCTTTAGCTTGTCAGACCTTGTTTATCCTGCAAAAATCTACTTGGACTATCACGTTCTTGGACAACAGGCCCGACAATCCAAGGCAGTCGAACAATCACCTTGGCCTTTTACTACACCGAAAATCTTGGATTATTAACATAATGATTGTAAGAAGATTGTAACATTGTGTTTTGATAGGCCTTGAATCTGGTTTAACGGTTGATAGTCCAACGTCATCGGGGCGGAATCGAAGATTACCCGTAATACACACACATATGCCTCAGTCGGGAATGACTATACTCAGACAGCAAATTTTCGGCTGATTATTTGGAAACGCCGAAATTAAGCCCCCCCCCCCACACTCCCAAATTGAGAAAGAACTTTAAAAAAACTTTTTGTTTGCTTTAATTTTAAAGACTTTCGTCCGATTTACTTCACTTTGTGTCGCATGATTTACGTCATCTTTCAAAATGCTGAAAAAAGTGTGGCACTCCATACTTTAACAAAGTATGAAATTGTGCAACCTGTACTGCCAAAGTAACGAGTGGCCAAGGGCGGATCCAGCCTCTGGCTCACGAGGGGGGGGGGGCAGTTTGAAAAGGGGGTGGGCGCCAGCATATCTGACTAATACAATAATGTATGCTGTCTATTTTTAACACAATAATGAGCCGTATGTGCAAGGTACCATCATAAATTAGGGCGCCCTTGCATTTGGATGGTTTAGCACTATTACATTGACACTTAACACGGTCAATGCAGGCCAAGATTTTCATTTTCTGGCGCATGATCAATTGCTTCGCTATAAAATATTCTTTTATATCATTGTGTAAATATCAGAATGTGTGTTTCGATATGCTAACACACAAGAGACGTACAGTTAATGTAGTAAACATAGATGGTAATTAGAGCGGTTATTGATACTAAAATTATATTTTTTAAAATTATAAATTGATACTTGTAAATTTGACAAGTCAATGTGAGATAAATGTAGCCTGCCAATATTAGCAGCAAGCAAGTAGTAGTTTAAACTGAATTTCTTAGGACGCGGGGGCGCATTTTTCCTGTATTTGGGGGCGCCAAATTGGCCATAGGGGGCACTGGGGGCAGTTCCCCCCCCCCCTTGAATCCGCCCTTGAGAGTGGCCATGCACCCCCAGTTGAAATATCAGCTTTTTCGAGCTTTTCACATCGTGCCCGGTTGTTTTGGGGACCGTCCGAGTGACTGTGAGTGACTTTAACTTGGAAAAATTTCGTAAATAATTAGACATCCCTGTAAGATTACATCGTGCTTCGTATGACTTGCCATTGCCAATATAAAATAACAATCACAACATGTATGAATTTTATTATATGTTCTTATTGTGAGGAACTTCTAATAATGTTCGACTGTTTAAAGTTTTGAAATACTGACAGTACGATTTCATTAGCTTACTTGACGAGACTCTCAAGGGGCGATTCATTGCGACCAAAAATTTCCTACGCTAAACCCAATCAAATGGTGGCGCTCCACAGGAACCCTATATGTAGAGTTAGCTTGGTGGTTAGAGTGTCCGTTTTGCAATCAAAGGGTCCCTGGATCAAATCCCGGTGGAACCACTTGGAAAATTTCTGGGGATTCAAATTTGACTTGTTCAGTAAAGCTGTTTACAGTGGTGCTGAGGGGGTTATTTGGGTTCCTGTCGTCCGATTTAGGTCTTGTCCGCTTCAGGTTGCTTGGCACAGCTGATGGGCTGCTGAGCTGGGCAGGTTCTCCACCCCTCCCAGCCTTTGGGAAAGTGGCTTAAGACTAGACTGAGATACACTCTCGTCCGTCGGATGGGGACGTTAAATGGCGGTCCCGGGAGCAGGTTTGGGTTTGCATGGTTTACATTGGCGAAATGTCTGGTTTTACCCCTGCCTCGATATTCTCTGGACACTTATCGCAAAGAGTAGGCGAGGTGTTCATCCACGATCAACATGGTATAGGGTCCTTGATGAGTTCATATGGGGGGGGGGGGTCTGGATTACAGGGCAACTTATGGGGCTATTGCCCTCCTTTGCCCTTAAACTTGTAATGTTATGTTAACCCCTTTTTAGCAGGTACTCTAATAGTCTTGCCATATTGTAATTATCACCTGGTCCAAAAATCTGAGTGCAGTGAAACCGTCACAATCTAATTTACTTTGTGAATTGGTTTTACTCATTCCCGGCGATTTCTGGCTACCCCATCCATTTGCCAATCCCCCCCCCCCTCAACATTTCATCCATCCCGCCCCTCTCTGCTTGAAAGTACTGTGTTTTATGTAATTGCGTCAAAAAAAGGATTCTGACAATACAGGTTCCTCCACAACTTAAATAACTATTACATGTTCATATTCATCAATGAATTCTGCACCTTCGAAATCATTACCTCCAAGTCAACACTATTCGTAGTGGAAGAGCAAACTTTGTCCAAAAATATGTTTTAAAATATGAATACTTAGCTGACACTCAGAGGATCAGAGGCAGTGGGACGTGCCATTCCCTGTAAATCGAGAGGCAAATTTTAATTTCAATTTCTTTTACAGAGAAAAAATGCGCAGACTGATGTTGGCACTCGACTTAGTGTCACTACTGCTTTCCCCCCTCATTTAAACCCTTAACCCCTCAGTCCACCCGAGTCCCTCTCCCGCCCTCTCTGCCCTCCAAGGGTTACTCCATTGTTTATTTGCACTGTCTGAAACCGTCACTCAGTCGAAAAAAATAAATCCAGCCAGTCTGAAATTTGGACCTTATACACCCTATTCCCTGGCATATGACGCTATATATATATGCCTTATATACGCCTTAAGGCTTCATGTCACACAGAATCAAGTGCCTGCTTCACTACCATTGAAAGGATGGTACAGTCACAAATATAGCTTTGATATGTTGAAGAGTCAATCTGACCATTATAGTGACACTTGCATTTATTATTGTAGTGCACCGAATGGTCTTGTTTTGTGAATAATATCTAACGCAGGGGTGGGCAACCTTTTTGACTGAGATATGGCCAGATACGAGGAATGAAAGATTGTCCGGGGAGCACTTGACTAACGACTCACTACTGATTTCAAACTTTTTAATCTGAGGACTTTCAAGCAATATCAACCTTTATTCACAAAACATAATCTCAATATTGTATTGTTGATAAGTAATCGGGACATGTCGGCCTACCTGACAGCGTTCAATGATACGTTTGGCACTGACGATTCTTTTCTTTTTTCTTGAGACATCTCACGGGCCACAAAAACTCACTGGAGGGCCGCATGCCGGGCCGTAGGTTGCCCACCCCTGATCTGACAAAACCAACACACAAACCAGAACACAATTAAGATGGTTTAACGAGGTTACCAAATGTGAATAGTAAGAAGCCAAAAGACTTTCAGGTTTGATGTAAGGCTGGTTGCTGAGAGAGAAAAGGGGAGGAGGGGGGGGGGGTGGAGGTTGTTTCGATATGGTGCAATTTGTAAAGAAGGTTCCGAGATCATCTAACCAGTCAAGGATGACTGTTAAAGCCGTCTTTGAGGCATGTTGTATCACACTTTAAACTTTGTTCAATATGATCATGACTTCATCATTCAGGTTGCAGGTTCTCTCGACAGAAACGGAAGTTATAGCCATGAACTTAGTCCATGTCAAGTCTCTCACCCCCTACAAGCAACCCTGTGACGCCACTGGTGATGAAGTGTTGAATGGGCTCTACAAGAAAATTCCAGTAATAATAGGGAGAAGAGTTTTCCATTCAAGAAAAAGCCTGGATCCGAGCTTTCCAACCCATCTGATATGTATTGCAATTTACCATTTATATTGATTTTGTTAGTCATTAATTGAGATATTGCTGACATAGGATCCACATAATTCAAGGCTGGGTACATGTAGCTGAAAGTACCCGAGAACTGCCGTTTCACGGGGAAGATGATTGTAAAGCACAACATTTTCTTGTACACTACGATGAACGTTCCCGCGCAGATAGTACTGCCTACAATCAGCCCTCCTTCGTCCCTTCCCCATCAAATCGAGCCCCCCCCCCCTTGTCAAAATCCTGTGTAAGAGCCTGAATATGCATGTTATTTCCCCCTCCTTCCTTTAAAAGCCTCCTAAATAAAATTTGTCATGTCGGCAATTGACATGCGAAAATCACCACTTTTTGCAATCTGGCAAGTATCGATTAATTTGTTAAAAATTTCTCGTGCGCTAATAGTCATTCGGATGGTCCGGCTCCGCTCAGATAATGCTACTGTCTCTAACAAAGTAATCCTTTCCCCCATAAAAAATCCTCTTAAATATTTTAAATATTTTTTTCCTGCAAAGTATCACATCCCTCTTGGTGTCCTTCCGTCTGTCTGCTTCCGCTCTCCCCAAGGGGTTTTTTTTTGTAAAGGAAGTTACAAGTCAAAATTATGGTCTCATTGATTTAGTGACCAACCCCATTATAACCCTCTTCCCTCTTCCCCTCAGACGAGTACACTCGGTCAAAAAAGTTGACAATGGGCTATTGCCATTTCAAATCAGTAGAGCTAATCTTCTCATAGCTACTTAGTTTCACCACTGTGCACCTTCAGCATCTCAATATGCACGCAATGTGTGCGTACTTCGCATGTAACCCCCTCCTAACCCCCCCCCCCTCTTGAAAATCTGTGGAGAATACTGTGAGTGAAGACGAGGCCAGATCATCTACTTCCGGTAACTTCTCCCCTATCAATTAAATCACCATGACATTTGAAGAGACTGTGTCAGGCCCGCAGGCAGCCACTAGCACGGGAGACGTATCCCCTGTGTCGAACTCTGTTCTCCCCCCCCCTCCCCCTGGTGTGGAAATCGATTATTCAGCAAAAGTGATAACAAACTTAATATTGAATGTACATTAATTTCTGTAACTTTTGTCCGTAAACTTCCGAAAATTTCTCGCTCTTCCGTTTTCAGTTACGTTTCGATCAGACTGACTTTCGTCCCAAACATGGTGTTTGATGTCAAAGATTCGACAATGAAGCTATTAATCGTTCAGTCTTGTGGCCATGATTCTAAACAGCGTACAAGAAAATTTTGGCTTTTCAAAACCTCCAGATGGCAGGAAACGGTACTTCCTCTGTGCACTTGAGTTGCATGCACCCAGCCTAAAAATATGGGTTTTCGTCTGCAGTTTCTCAATTATACATTTTATGGAAAAATGCTAATGATTTGAATTGATCCAATCTAGAATATCATATGCTATTTTCATTTCCAGAAAATTTAATTCAACAACTTTTACTTTTTAACGATAACAGTTCTTTTTTTTTAAGAAACTTTCAACTACCGCGTAACCTTAGACAAAATCTGGTGTATATTTTGCATTTATTGTCATCAAATTTTTCCCAGAAATTATTATCTTACGGTATTATATTAGCTTTTTATTACTTTGCTACAACCGACGATGATTGCATAGATGTAAATCTAGTTCTTGTACCGATACTTTTGTAAATGATAGCCAGCTATATGAGAAGAATGTTATGCACTAAAAGATTTTGATGTGTGGAAAAACATGAGATTATTGATGGCTGGCCTGGGTTTCAAAGGAGTGTCCCCCATCCCCTTTTGAGAAATTGTCCACCTACTAGGTAACCTTAGATGCAATCTAGTGCAATATTTGAGGTCTTTTGAAGCCATTAAATGTGTTAGATTGAGATATGTAAAATTCCATATAGGCCTATTTTACATTCAAGTTCTGACTATCGTCGCACCTAGGCAGAAAGATGAAAATTCTGCCTGGCAATTTAGAGTTATTCCGAATTTTTTCCATTACCAGATAACCATAAGTACAATCTGGTGCAATATTTTCCGTCTTTCCAAGTTATAAAATGTGCTAGAATGAAATATGAGAAATACCAACTGGTATTTTAGATTTACTGAGATAATTTCAATTACCAGGTAACCTTAGACACAATCTGATGCAATTGTAGGCATCTCTCTATGTCATAAAATGTGTATACTGAGATATGAAAAATTCCAACTGGTATTTCAGATTGTACGACTATCAACGCTTCCACACTTTAATATGAGAAATTCCAACTGATAGCAGATCTATTGAGAATTTTTTCCATTTCCAGATAAATTTAAACCCAATCTGGTGCAATGATATTTGGCGTCATTTGAAGTCATAAAATGAACTACTGTACACTGAAATATGAAAAATTCCAACTGGTATTTCAGATTTTCCGACAATCGTCGTTCTGACAGATTTCTTTTATTTTTTTTTGGGGGGGGGGCGAGAGACCAGTGAGACCCCTTGCCACCCCCTGCCCCGTTCGAAACGGACCTTGTTCCACCTTAGCCCCTTTCAAGATATTCAACTGAGGTACGCTAACTTACGATAACAGTTTTCATTTTGAAAAAAATGTTTGCACTTTTCCAAATTCGGCCATGACAGACTTCAACACCAAGTTAAGGCGATTCTTCGGCAAGGACCGAACAGGTATTTCTATAAGTGACAGCAGTGATATCGTATAAATTGCATCGCTGATCAATGTGACCAGATTTGTGACGTCACTTATCCGGGGCAACCCCATCGTTCACAAGCGCCATTTTGAAATGAAAAGGGTTAGATATGAGATTAAAATATCAACGTCCATCAAGCCCATCAGATATCACCCAATTTTGTGAGCGATTATCACTCAAGTTTGAATTTATTGGAATTTAAGTTCACAACTTTCGAATCAAATCACCATGGCTGGTAAGTATGCTGTCCAACATTATTGAGGAACGTTTGTTCCGCCCTGTACACTTCTAACTTCAGCGTACGGTAATTCCCTGCAACTGCGGGCAAATGCGAACAGAGATTATTACTGTAGTCGACTCGCTTTCTGTGAACGGCTAGCGTACGCAGAGTCGAGTACACACCTGACACTTGATAGTGATAGTATCGACTGTCAGCATAGGCCACCTTTACCTAAATGGTGCTATATACTTGTACTAGGTTGCTGCTAATGCCAAACCACGACATTTGTGCATCAATTAGCACGACATTTTGAAATTACAGCTTCATACACGCAACGTAACAAATCTTAATTGGTGGCACGAATAGCCTAAGTTACTCTCTAAGCTGTTTCTGGTGGTTTGCCATTGTGAGCGTGCTTAACTTAGAAGTTACACCTGAAGCCTGTTTTTAGGGTAGGCCAGGTAAGCTAAAGAGTATCTCACACCAAAATTGGTTCTTGCTGCTAATCCAACCTTTATCAAAGGTTTATGCAAGGAAAAGAAGTATTGTCGCTCACTATAAAATTGACAGTCCACTTCCGAGGACTCCTAATCGTGCATTGAATTATATTATTCTCTCAGCTCCAAAAGACTGTTAGTCGGCCTAGGCCTACTCTCCCTTTATCTGCAAACCATCCCTTCTTCTTTCGAATACGGTGAGACATCCAAACAAGGACATTAGTACACCACATACGCGCCGTGAGGTCGTCAAACCCTCAGTGAATTAATAATAAACTCCACGGGCTTATGGTCACTAAGGGCCCTCTCAATAAGACTGCCAGGGAGGTCATTCCAATCCCAAATTGTGTTTAGGATAAAACTGTATTTGAAGCAATTTGTCCTAGCAGAGGGGGTGTGGTAGTGCAAGGCATGCACGTTGCGAGTAATGCGAGTGAGTTTACAAAGGCCAGACAGAGGGATTATTAGCTTGACCATGGATACCTTTTACGAGGATTTGAAGCCTACAATGCCTACGGCGATCAGATAAAGTGTGGAGACCAAGATCTTTCAAAATGGTAGTCATTGCACCAACTTCACGGAAGTACTCGTTGGCAATAATTTGAACAGATCTCCTTTGTACTCCCTCAAGTTTATCACTGAGTGATGCCTGATAAGGATCCCAAATGGAACAAGCATACTCCAACAAAGGCCTAAGTAAACCTTAATAGGCAGCCGGTTTAACTTCCTTAGAACAAAAAGAGAGGTTCCTACGTAATAGGCCGACCATTTGAAACACTCCCATCAGAACTCAAAATCGCCTGTACTTGTGCTATCTTTTCAACTGTTACTGGAAATCACATCTACTTCCAGTCAAATATTTATGACCATACGTCAACAGCCCCCATTGGCGGTTTGTGTGGGTTTACTATCAAGATCAAAATGTGCGGAAACTTGCATGCATGATCAACTTAGCCTAGGCGTATAGTTGCTTGCCCGTCAAAATGTCTCCGGACCAAATGTCCCCTTGCCAAAAGGTCCCTGCATTTAGTCAAAACATTCCTGTGCTGAAACGTCCTCCTGCGAAAACATCCCCCGCCAAAAAGTAAATGGCCTTGATACTGTCTTGTAAAACATTTGATAGTATGACTGATATTGTATGTTAGTTTTCTGGAAAGTAGGCTAGGCGGATGCTTCAGCAGCACTTGTTGCACAATAAATGCATTTTCTACACATAAGTGATAGATCAACTACAGCTTAATTTATTACACAGGGTGTAATAGATTGACACCACAAAGTTTAATTCATGCTAATCCTGCTGGATCATGGTTGCAATTCATAAGCAGTGAGCATGGTGTAGGACACCCTTTTACTTTTGTCAATATAAACACCATTTTTAAGCAGATTGATGTTTTATGTAACATAATTACTGACTGATTGAGCCAACAGCCTTTACTGGATGGACTGTTTTTCTGGAACCCAGGTGTTATCATCAGGGACCTGGAAGGTCTGTTTCCTGCAATGTTGAAGGATTCACTTCTCAAAAAATTTTGGGTATGCCCTGCATAAACCCATGGTCACACTCCGCTTGGATGGTAAATAATTGTAATCACAAGGAAAATAATTACTAACCTCTCCAGAAATAATTCCTGGCTGGTCAGGAAATTTCAACTTTTTCCAACCATGATTTTTATTGTACTTTCAAAGGAGATACATGCTTTTTCTGAAATAAGTTAAGGCCAGGAGCCTTTCTAATGGAATCTTTTGAAGAAGTTCCAGGAATGGACACTTTTATGTTCACTGGAAGTCTCTGGGAGTGTAGGAGCATGAGGGATTTAGAAGGGTTTGGATGGAAATTGCTAAATTTGTTCCAAACAAAGAGGAAAAATCAACCAATACTGTTTCTATGTTTTTAGAAAAAATCCTAGCAGGCAGTTGTACAGATTGTCCAAAGAGAGAAATTTGTGTTGTTCAAAGCAATAGAGCAGATAAATGTAGTTTAGAGGTGCATTACTGGTCAGTCTAATCGCTTGTTTGTGCAGAAAGCACAGCTGATGTCGTAAATAATCAGAGGAATTTCCTCACAACAATTTAGGGGTCTTATGTTTCTTAACACAGGCAGACAACTTTGGTCCAAGTTTTGCTCAATTTAGAGTGTTGAAAGACCTTCACATCATTTATATTTTTGAGGTACAGTATACTGTATGCTACATGTATTACAAAGGCAACTGGTGGGTGTTTCTGATTTTCACCTCTGTTCATGAAATCATTAAGTACATTACTTTAGAGCCAACCTTGCTTCTCAATGGCCGTAGTCAAGGAAATGTGTAGTTACGTTCCTGGTGTTACCAGTTTAATGTTCATCATGATTTATGGTCTTTCGGTAAGGGCTATTTTCAGTGAAGTTGTTCTGATCATAAATCAGCAACGTTGAATGCATTTCTTTCCTGGGAGTGAAGTTAGATTTCCCAGTAAACAAATGTGATGCTGAAAGGAGCATCATGATCGCACTTGTCTGTGGTGTCAAGGGCCCACCGTTAGTGTTCTTTCTGAGATCCAACAGCAAAGTTCCTGTGTTGTTCTAGGGAGGGCAAAGACTCTGAAGCTTTGTGGTCTAAATGTTTTTTAAGCATTCTTGTTCTTCACAGTGTTGTTAGTCAACAGTTAAAAGATTTTTGATATTTGCACTGCCAGTCTTGTGTAGACCTTGTGACTGTTTCAGGCTAAGTTTTGTCTGCTGACAGTCCTATAAAAGCTGCTGCTTTCCACTTCAAACAATACAGCAAGTTAATGATTTTAATATCTAAAACTCCATTCCATGGTTTTCACCAACTAACCCAATTTCTGTGAAATTCTGTCATATGTTGAAGTCTATATGATACAAGAGTTCAAAATCCACTATCATTACCAACTCATACGGCCTGCTCACTGAAATGCTAGAAAAGTTTTGGTGTTGATTCCAGACCTGTGATTTTAGTTAAGTGAGGGTTTTGAAGAATACTGTGCTTTAAAGCCCCTATTCGTTGATTCTAAGCATGCCTAAATTTAGTATCATGGCAAAAAGAAAAGTTTGCTGGACACGAATATCACATTTTCATACCCTGTAAGTTAAATAGAGTAATTTAAGTTGGTATGAAATTGCCCCATATTCCAACCCCTTCGAAGGTCATGAAACTGTCAAAGCTTGAGTTGATATTTACTTGATGTCATAGAATGGAGAAGATAACCGTGCGTCGGTCGGCCATCCATACAGTGTTGGTACAGTATGCAGTACACATTATCGTCATTGCAAGGCTGCCAGCGATAGCGAATATCTTTTCTAAGTTGGAATACGGTAGTCACTATGAAATTGTCTTGGGTTTCATAACAGTAGCCATCGTTAGCCAACGTTTTCTGTATTGGAATTCTCTGTGCAGGATTGTCTAATTCAACGCAGTAACCTTTTGACACACCATGTGTGTGTGTTACTCGTGCAGTACATCATGCGTTTGTGGACTTTCCACAACAATGTTATGAACAGTTAGAAGGCTTAGTGTTAATGTGTAACGTTAGGTGTCATTTGGTGAAACTGCCCCTTCCTGCTTGCATCCAGTACAAAGGGAAGCCTGTCTCCAAGTCCTGGAAAGGCAGAAAGATGATCAGAATTAGTGATTGCTGATGATGAAGAATCAGTTTGGACCTGCAGCACAATAGTGTAGGTGATGTAAGGGCCTCTGGAATGAACCAAGGTTGATTTGCAATGAGTAGGGACGTTACACCATTTTTGCGTAGAGAAGGCGCTTTGGGTTCGGATTCCTCGTTGGAATATCGTGGAGTATGGTGCTTGAATAGGGGCTTTAAAATGACAAAACAGTATTTAGGTGACTACTCTAGTTCCTGATACATGTTCTGTGTAGATATGTCCTTAGTTATGCTGGTTAAAATTTCGTGTTTGCACAGGGCAGGAAAATTCAAAAATCTGGGTATCTGCCATCCATAGTTGGCCAGGTACCTGGGTATACCCAACAGTATTTATAACTTCAGTCAGGCTACATATTCCTTGTGGGGTCTTAATACGATATTTTGCCATAGATGCAAAAGTTTGTATTTTATATTTCCATAAATCTTGTGTACTTGGACATGACAATGAAGGGTGTTAGCTGCCTACAAGCTGAATGTTGGTACACTTACTGTTCAGCAGATGTTCTTGGAACTTTAAAATTTACCAGTTCATGAAAATGTGCATTGTCCTCTTCCTGTGTAGTACAATTATGTAAATCATCACTATTCAAAAGATGTCTAGTCATCTACCCCTTGAAAATGTTGAATTTCCTTTGGACTTACGGGCTTTATCATGTGCACGAAGTTAAACATGTTTTTCCTTGATGGTTTGCAGTTTTTCTGGAGGCAGTCCTTCATATTGATTCTTGATTTTGTTAACAGGGAATGCACTGCAGAAAAAAAAAGATTTAAAAGCTCTGAGTCAAGCGCAGCATACATTCATCAAGGATACCTTTAACATGTACAGTATGCTACTTGCACATCAAATGTGACTAATTTGGGTTTGAATATTAACTGCTTTTTTTTAAGAAGGATCATTTTATAAGTTTCACTTTTCAAGCTCTGTTGCTACCTTTTGTATGTTGTTCACCTACTGCTTTTACAACTTTATGTATGGAAGAGCCAGCCAAAAAAATGATGTTCATGGTAAATGATTCGATAAATGTTTCTAACTCAATGGTTTGCCTTGTCTTCACTTTGCAGCCATTTCTAACAGTGGTGGTGAGCCTCAGTGGTGCTTTTCTCAAGTCAAGGGGACGCTAGATGATGATGTTACCGATGGTAGGTATTTTGAAAACTATCCTTGAGCAGCGAAATGTTCTCTGTCAGTTTAATATAATTTACAGATAGGGGACTCCCTTCTCTTTACACCAAAATTGTCGTTGTCATCAAATTTTCATGTGAAAAGCTATAAATTCAAGCTGTGAATCTAAAGCAGAGTTTTTGGTAGATTGTTTTTTATTCATGACCAGGGTTCTACTGTAGCTGTGGTGGGTGGTTATGGGTGACCCTGCCCAGCAGGTTTGTTTGATTTAAAAATCAAACTGATGAAAATCATGGTTTAAATCATGATTTTTATTTAAAAAATTATGGTTTTAATTGATTTTATTTGATTTAAATCACTGATTTAAATCATGATTAAAAAAAAATCAACAACCCTGCTGCCCAGGACCAGGAATTCCTGCCAGGCATTCATGACTACTTTCTTTTCACTGCCTGCACTAACTTTACAAAATGTTTTAAATACAGTAGGAGAAGCAGCCCGCCTTTTGTGTTAACATTTGAAGATTTTACAAGTACCTGCCCCCCCTCTGTTGCAAGCCTCTCAGCACCACCAGAAGTGGCTTGTCCTTGCTTGTAGCCACTAAACTTTGTCTACAGTACAGTAGCTACAACCCTGCCTATGATCAAAATAATATACAACTTGAAATCTCATTAGTTACTCATAAACAGAACCATAACATTTATTGACAATGTGTGGGCTCTGCAGTTATGACCAGAATACAATGTCCGCTAGTGTCATGAAAAAGTCAATTGTTCCAATAGGAATTTTGAAATTATAGCTTAGGATTTGCTGTCCTTCATGAAGAAACTACCGTTCGTCTCCCTGTAAAAAGAGCAACTAGTGCCTTGGGTAGAAGTTCAAATTCTCACATACGATTTTGTACAGTTATGTTACAAATTTATGCGAATTAGGGATCAACCGATAATCTGATCAGGACATCGGATCAGGCTGATGTTCACGACTATCGGTAAAACATTAGATCAGCGAAATTTAGATGTGGATATTTGCGCTGAGGGATGTACTGTACTAATCTGTGAACCAGGACAGGAATTGAGAAATGCTCCATGAAGATTTTTTTCCAACTGAAAATACAAAAATCATTTTTGATGATTTTGGAATCATGATGAAAGCACTTCAGAGACTACATCATGCATAAAATGCAATCATTTCAAGAGAGAGCACCCTTGATAGCAAAAAGATCAGATCTGATCGGAGATCGAACGGTGTTGTGATAAAAACATCGGTGATTGGGTCATGGGAGAAAACTCAGATCGATTGACCCTCACTTGTAACTGATGACTTTAGGTGCATCCATGCAATATTCTGTTTTTCATCTCCTTGTGCATAAGATGTGGAATTCATGATATGCAGTAATGCCCATGTTTGGAATCTTGAGGTGCACATCTAAAGTATGGTGGTACTACAAATGTCAGGTAGCTTGTTGAATAATTTATTTCTTATAGCAGTTACTATTTTTTGTATTATTTCCAGTGCATGCTGTATACTGGATGTAGTTGAGAGCAAAGAGCTTTTATTATGACATGAAAGGGGGAATGTTTGCACAGTTTGTCATCATTATCCTTCCTGTACTCGGTGGCTAATGAAATGGGTTAAGGGGGGTGGGATATGGTATAGTAGTTTAACTTTAATCTCCCATGGTGGAGCTTTCCCTCGAAAGCTGAAGTTGTAAGTCATTGCTTTTGTGCGGAATATTTAAAGAAAAAAGAGAGAGAAAGAAAAAAAGATAAGCAGAGAGCTGCTCTATGATGCACCAGTGATTAATTTGATTTGAATAGAACATCCTGTTGTATCTTCTTTCTCCACCAATGTACCACCCTACTTTCTTTTCTTTAATGTAGATCTATGATCATCTTACCAGGCATGCAGTGTGCCCTCTATTATTGTAGTTTTCTGGTACCGATCATGCACATGAGCACATGAGCTTTTCCTAGAATCAATATGCTCAATTGCAGTTTTCACTTTCATTACAGGTGTGAAAGTTATGTTTTATTAGGGCATGGAGAAGAAATACTATATTTAGAAATGCCAAATCAGTGAATAGGGTAAACATTAAGTTGTACTGGTTTGTTACAGTTTCATTGTAAACTTTGTACAGGACTCAACTCGGTGTTGTTTTCAGTGTGCACTGTGTTGTTTGTTATTAAGTGTATACTCTTAATTTTTGTAGTGTGATGCTGTTGCAAGGGCTGATGATGTATGTTCGAAAGTCTTGAAACTGTTGTCTTAGAATCCCAGAGATTTACAGGATAGCAAAATTGAGAAACATATAACAGCTTTGGTAGACTAATCTTAAAATGTAGGAAGTATTTGGTAAAAAATTATGCAAAGCAAGTGTTAAGGTATGAAGGTCAACATGGCTTCATTCTCTGTTAGGACTATGGGCATATTAATGAAATTATGCAGATTTAAAAACTTTGCCATTTTAGATGGCAATCATTTGAACCCATGGGAAGGAAGTTTGGATCAGTTTTGGACATTGTGTCATTCAGTGTTGCAGAACATCACCAGCTTTGGAGGATAAACTCTCCCCCCATCTCTGAGAGGTGCACTCTATAGTTCAGTGAAATACCTTTAATTTTAGTATCAGTTGCTCTGTTAACTGTGTTTTTATTCTACTGTTTGTTCCATCAATTTCATGTTGCAGAGTGCACAAGAAATGCAATATCATTGATAATGTCATGTGCCCTGTGTGTTCCTACCAGGGTTGAAAACCATGCTAAATTTCATTTATTGATGCGCAGTAGTCGTGGTACTGTAGATTGCAAAGTTACTTCTCAAAACCGTGTTACATTTTAAAATGCTCATGGATCTCTTTTTCTTTCAAGAATAGCTGAAAAAAAAAAAGAACGAACATTTCAAGATCTAGGTATGTACTTGAGTTTTAGGAAGGTCAAACAGATTTTGTTTAATCACCTCTGTGATACGTTTAATTCTAGTTACAGAACAACTTCAAAGCAATTTCACAGAAAGAATATTGGAAACCCTTACTGTAGACAACTGTAAGACACACGTGAAATGACTGTACCTGGTGGTGTTTCCAGCTACTGTATTGAGGAAGACAGACAGGAAAACAATTGGGAAGTGTGTTAGGCTTTACATTGTTTGTAAATTATACTACTATGGCATTGCAAACTACCATATTACTTGAAGACCAAATCTTCCTGTTGTGGTTACTATTCCAGGAATAACTGAGCTCTCAAATCTATGCATACTGTTGCAGTGCAGTACCTCATCGCATTTGGCAGTCTCAGCTGGCCAAATGCAAAAATGTCAGGCCCTTTTCTTTTTTATTCTTTTTTTTTGTACACATGTGTAAAGTTGGTCTTTTAGGTTATGGCAGAGAAAAAAAAATAAAAGACATCATTCTTTGCCTTTGACCACTTACTCTTTAAATTGACAGCGGGTTGTGAAGTCAGCTGTTATGGTCCAGTGCTGTGGCAGAGTGGATAGAGGTGGTGGCATTTAGAGCATTGAAGCTTTAAGCGACGGCAAGGTTTTCGGTCGGATCCCTGACTGGGTTACAGTAGGATGGGTTTCTGTTTTTCGACCAAGAGGGATCCCATCTGAACTGACCTTGTGCGGTAAAAAGACACTGAATTTTATCTTAGATTTGGTAGTCACCAGCACTTGTGCCAGCAATACTGCCGAACGCTTGGTGGGGGTTTGGGGGTTTTGTCGGGCAGCTAAAACTAAGGCAGTCACAAAATCGTAACCAAATGCCAGACTCTTTAGTTATGCACACATTACACAGTAAGAATGCACTGCCCTCTTGAATGAAGGATAGTGATAAATTGGTGTTCAATCCTCTTAATTATCCATACTGCTAAACAATTTGCTGTCAGACAAAAACAGTTGTAAAGATCTACCAAGCTTGATGTACTGATAATTTACTAGAGACAATGTGAAAGGCATCATTGGTGCCAACGTTGTCATAAGTAGCTCCCTTAGATGCTTACTCTGCTGCCTCAGAAAGCAGCTTTCTGTTTAAAATTTACCATACAGCAGTTCTTTGAAACCTTGCCCTATGTTCTGCTTTAGAGATGTTTTATCAAATTGAGGAAGACTACGCTATTGGTCATATATGAGATTCAGTCTATAGATTTGTTACAATAACAGCAATGTTTAATCAATGCTTTACAAAAGTGCAATTCCTTCAAAGAGCTTGCCATTCCACATAGACTGGTACATTCACCTCCCCCCCCCACTCTCCCTTTGTTACATAGGTTCTGGTTGATTGGTAAAGTAATGTGCAACATTATGCATGGTTTGCTCCAGATGTAGCAACAATTTCAATTTGCTCAAGTCATGAATAGCTTTATCACTGTAAGAAGACTATACACTTTGGTCATGCAAGAGATTATTTTTTTGTACTTTTTACATTTGATGAATTCAGCAATACAAATATACCACCTTCCTGTTTCCAGTGGATATTACTGTGAGTGCACTGTCAACTATTTTAAGACACTGTAAATTTCATTGCACTACATTTGATGTCACTCTACAGTACAGTGTAGACTCTACAGTATAAATACAGTAGAAAGAATTTAAGTACAATAGAAAGCAATGCTTTCCTCAGTGATTTAAAGTTTTAAAACTCTTTTTCGAAAGCAAGTTTAGTTCAACCATCATTGCATAGCATTGAGCATTTGTTTAAGAACAAGATATATGTAATCATTTGTCAGTTTTTTTTTAAAATAAAACAATTATTCTAGATTGAATATTTGTTCAGTTTAGATATATCGTTATTGTAGAGTTGCTTGAATACTCCTTTCTCCTCTTGTCACAATCTTTAAACAATAGAAGAATTATACCAGCATTAAAAATATCAGTTACTCCTTGAATAATTAGGGCACACATTGTAAAAGCACACTTTCCTCATATACCTCGTGTGTTGTTTTGTGTTCGGTATGTGATGTGTGTTGCCTCTGCAACAGTTCTCCCAAAAGCAGCGTCTGTCAGTGATATTGTAGACATTTGGCTGATGATGCAGTGAGCTTACTGTACATTTAACCGATGCCAAAGTTACAATACTGATTAAGAAAGAAAAAAAAGGTAAAAATTTTATACCTGTTACTGTGTGCATTTATTGCTGTAATGTGATGAACTTAAATAGTTTTGTGGATGCAGATACCATCTGTTGGCAGAGCCATTGAGGTAACTTTCACATTTACTGTGTGCTTCTCAGTGACTAACCTGTCTTTGCTTCAAACTAATGCACTCCCTACAGTACCTCCGTGCTAGGGCTAGCTACTTTAGCACACTCTGAAAAGAGAGAGCATTACGGTAGTCTGTCACAGACAAGGGCTCTGTCGTGGACAGTGTCAAAGGTACTGTAACTAGTCACTGCTAGCAATGTGATAGGTGCATGAAATGGAGGTAGGCAAATATAGGCATTGTCTCTCCCCCCCCCCCCCTCTCCCATTAGAATGGAAACCTGGCACTGTGACTGAGAAGCAAGACAATGTAATCTTTGTGTGACTAGAGTTAGACTGGACAACAGTACAGATTTTGTTTTGCTAGATGAGGGGGGGGGGGTACCGATATGGGTGGAGAAGGTCAAAGATCTTCTAAACCTTTGCTAAGGTTGAGTTTGATATCCTCTGAAATGATGTGATAGGGGCCAGTATGTGCAATAGCTATTGGTGATAGAAATTGTGAACCTGAAGTGGGGTCAGTTGAGTAGGTAAACAACATCATACCAGTTGCATTTGTATAGTGAGACAGGTGGATGGAAGACAAGTGTACAAAGTGAAGTGTCGCAAATTCCGTAAGTCCAGTGGCTCCTCTCTCTCTGCAAATGTCTCCTGAACTGTGAGATTGCGAAAAACTTAACATGTAGGCTGATGGAAAACTGTGCAGCAGCACGATAGGATCTGTCCAAGGCACCCTGCACAAAAACAAAAATTCTAGTACAAATTACTCGCAGAAGCGAGGGAGAAATTTGAAAGAATTCACAGAGCTGGAACAAGTACAAATACTGGCAACAAAGAACAAGAATACTCAGTTTTAGAGCCAGCCACGTTTGCATGAGGCAAAAACCAAGGCACTCGAGCAAAAGGCAAATGAGGGCGCGATGCTAGAATTAGATTGGAGGACGAGTTGAGCATGGGTCAAATGTATGCATTAGTGAGGCAAGGGGTAAGTGTACTGTAGTCACTCGTGAATACGACATCTGGAAGTTGTGGGGAGTTTTAGTTATCATGTCAGGCATCCTCCCTTCCTCGGACATGGAGCCATGTTTGGAGTAGCCCACACAACAGACGTGTATTACTCATGCATCATCGCTGACTGCATTTGTCTAGCAACATCTGCTAAAGTTCTATAGATCGCTTGGATTCTGACTCTGTACAAACTGTAAGCTATTAAAATTGATGTAGCAGAGTAGCTCTCAATACTTCTTTTACTTGCTTGGACTATAAATATTCATGCTCTTTTGAGCCAGTCATCAGATGTTAAGAAGGACTCATAAATATAGAGACCTTGGATCTTAGATGAGACAGATCTCTTAATTGTTCGCAGGTGTTTTCGGTATGTGCATTTAGAAAAAAATGGTACATACCAACACCTGCTGGGAAAGTTATGTTTAGAGCTATCCAAGCGTCTCCTGTCATTTTCTCCTGTTAAAAATCACTTGTTATCTTACACAAGGTTGCGCAGTCATGCTCCAGTGAGTCAAGGCCATGTCTTGTAACAGAAGTGATCCTTGTAGAACACAGTGTGAATCTAGACAATGGAGGAAGTGGCAATTTTTCAACAATGTCTCTGAAGTATTGTAGAGAACATGAAGGTAATTCTTTGTGTGCAAAGTACCATCCTGTTGTCGATGAAATGTCTTGTCCAATATCCACCCTCAGATGGACAATAGTACAGCAGCATTGATCTGATCCCCTTTTTCAGCTCGTCGTCAGTCTCGGCACAGTGTAAATTGTGTCATGGATCATCTGCTCATTGCTAAAGGTTCTCAGCAAAGATAGAGACAGATTTGCTTTCATTTTAAGAAAGAGTTGGAATTTGAATTGAAAACAAATGTCTACCAGTTTAATCTGTATTTGTTGAAAAAGAGAAGTGGTTGTAATGGCTGTGGGCCTAACTGTCCGCTTCCCATTTGTCTTTTCCTACTCTTTTCCGTGAGTTTCCATGAGTTAATGTAATATTGTGATGTTAATAAGTAGCTTCATGCCTTTGCTGGTGTCAAGTTTGGCACCAATTCACTAGAACTTTCCATTCAAGTAGTTTGTGGATTCCACATCGTTGCCTACAGTACACCCCACTGTGGCACTGTCACAGGGCTGTTTGTTTACTAGCATTTTGTGGAAACATTTTGTTATATTTACAGCAAGAGGCAGAAATTGCATAGCTTCATTAAGCCATAGTTTTCGAACCTGAGCATTCCTGTATTACAGAGATCTACAGTATCTCACACATTAACGTATACAGTTTAAATAGTCACACAGAGTAATGTGTGCTAGCCAAGCATAACACTTTACATGATAACGGTCACATAACAAGACCTTTAATGGTCACGCCAGCACTCTCAAAGTCATCAGTGACGAGTTGGAAACACCAAAAATGATGCACTAAAATATCTTATGAATAACAATAAAAAGTAGAAAAAATTGTCACATTTTTTATATTTCGGGCTATCTCAATGTATTGCATGGAGACACACTGTGTACTAATGAATGGCAAGGCGAATGCCAAAAAATTTTAAAAAATTGGTAATATCAGCATACATGTTGTGAGTGTCAGATTTGATCATGCATCATTAAGTAGTTATCATGTTTCTACATGGATAGTATCTTGGATACTGTTACCTTTTTGTTCCATTATTTGTTTATTTTTCTTCCTCATTAAATTTTTCTTCAAAAGGCGCCTTATGTCCATATGATGCCTCCCCACGGGGAACATTTGGACCTGCAGACCTAACGATGGCCACATCGTTGAGGTATTCATACTGTACATTCTGTCCTGAGCTGTAAACCCACAGTACATTTGATTTTAAGTGTTTTCATGCTTACATTTCACTGGTAAAGGAACCTTAACATTATCTGTATGGACACTTTAAAAGAAGTAAACATTACTGTACTGTAGTAAACTATAGAATGCAATTTGTAAGCATATTGCAAATTGCTTTAACCTTGCCACTTAAATCTCTACATCTCCAAGTGTTAAATGTTTTAATTAATTACTGAATGGTGGCATAATTTGACATGCGTCCTTCCAAGCATGTATACGTGCCAATGCTACACTCTGCAGATAATCGTGCAATTTTAATTAAGCTCTACATTGCATTTCGCTGTTAGTTGCATTGTCACGCCTTATCATGTACTTGATCTGCAATATTCTTCAGCACCCTTCGATCCTTTTCTATCCATAGTCATGCTCCTGGCACATTCAGGTGTAATCAGGGTGGGATAGAGGGTATTGCTGAAGCTGTTCCAGAAACATGTGCTGTACTGTATGTTGGTCACATGAAATGTAACTTGTGTAATTCACTTTTCTCTTATCAAGTCACATCAAGTATTTAATGTAAGTTGTGGATTGCACTGAATTTAAGAAAAAAGAAAGAACACACATGAAAAAAAAAAAAAAAATGGCCACTAGGATACAAAGTTGTTCAAGTAAATACTGCTCAAGAGTCTTGTTTTCACTGTTTTCAAATTTGGTCAACTGTACTGGTTAATTACGTAACATACTGTACATTCACAGCTGAATGATGCTTGGCAGTTGATGCAAGTCTGTAAACTATGTAGTATCACTTTTGATACACAGAAATATGGCAGATTTGCCTTTTTTTTTTTTTTTGTATCCTAATGCATTGTAAATGATGCCACTGTATCCCCAATTCCTATCTGAAGCCAGTGTGGGTGGATCTGTCCTGATAGTCGCTTCCTGAATCCCTGGATAAAACTAAATTTCTTACCGTAGAACAGGGAAGGTACATAATCAGGAGTGTGCTCCAGCTTTTAACAGACAGATGCACCCAGTTGCAGAAGTACAGATGACCACTACAGGCAGTAATAGAGCATGCTAAGTGCAATATCTGTGACAAAATGTTTGAGCCATGTAGTAGTGGTGAGAGCCTCCACTGTTAGTGCTTTCCTAGAGGTGTAAACAATCCTTGGTATATAGTTTCCTGTATTCCATTACAGGTCGAGCATTTGTACGCGTGCGATCCGCCCAGCTTTCATTCTGTGTAGGTGGGCATTCTGTACTGTACTTACGGTTCCTGATTTAACTCTTGAGGGAGGGAACAATGTTAAGGCAACCAAATTTGTTTTGTATTGTTCTGACAGTTGCAGTCATCTGTTGATGTGCATTACCGTAAAGGGTAGTTGTAATCCATTAAGTCTGACAACTGACAAATGTACTGGGAGGCTTTGAGGATAAGGAAATTTCAGGAATTTTCATGCGAATTTACTTGTTTTCAGTATGTTTTTCCTCGTCCCCCTTGATTCTTTCAGCATTCACTAAGAAACTGCAAGTTCTCTGTGCGTATGTATTCCGCAGGTAGATCAGTTAAGCATTTAACACTTCTTGAAGATCCTTAATGAATCTGTACTTCTTTCCTCTATCTCCAATCAAACAGTGTATCTTCCCATCTACCCACATTAAGACGAGCTCTTTGGGTCTTAACGATGCAAGATGGGAGGTTTTCACCAACATTTGTAGTACACTTTAATACACATAGGGAATTGGATGGCAGGAGCTTATTCTTAATATTGCTTTATACATGAGCAAAAGAGTCTAAAGAAGCAGAGAGAGAGAGAGAGAGAGGCTGTGCGTGGGAGGTTGGATTTGGTGTGAATTCGGTAAATTATGATTTGACTGTATCCAGAGGATGATATATATAGAGGTCCCTAGGAGGAGGAAGAGGAGGGAAAAAAAACAACTACAACTGAGAAACGTAGTACAGTAGAAAAGGGAATCTTGAGTGGTTGTTGTCTGCATCCTGAGGTCAAGCTGTCCAACCTCCTGTTTTGTTTAACGTGTGTTACTACTGCATGTTTCATTATCGTCAAGTCGGAATTGGTGTTAATGAGGTGACAATGAGTGTTTACAGTGTTGGGAGCAATTAAGGGCTCTTCAGTGACTTGTAGCAGTGATGCTTTACATGAATTAGCACAGAGGGATGAGAGAGATGGTGGGAATAATGAGACGGTTACTTCGACGGGTAGAGTTTGATTTCTTGGGGAGAGTAGAGAGAGGCTGAGGAAAGAACTCTCCAAAGAGTCATCTCTGTAGAAGACACGGTGATGAAGAAACCTATGGAAAGCAAAATGTGACAAGCTCTACTGGTGTAGCTGGGATTAAGCACATTCACATTGTAGACATATACAGTACTTTCTCGTCATGCTCAGCCCTACGACGGCGAGCCTAGGCCTAGAGGGCACGGTGTCAGAATTGTTTTGATCGGTGGTTTGAATGGTGTCAAATTAATGCATAAGTAAGCAAGAGGTAAGTGCAGGCACTGGTGAATACCCACACCAGTAAGTTGTGGGGATACCACTTATCCTTCACAAAGCATCCTCAAATGGCAATGCACCTACCACTTGTGACATGGGATGTGGTTTGGAGAGGGGTGCAAAAATCATTGGAGGAATATTGAAAACTATGTGAGAAAAGTATTTGAAAGTTCCCTCAAAACAGATTATTTATTTACACTTTACACACCTGTCTCGACATAGCAACTGCACTTCCATCTTCCATGCCAAGAGTGCAGGTACTGTAACCTTCAGCATGTCCTCTGGTGCTGTCCAGTGTAATACCAGTCTAGCATTTACCCCCTAGAAATGGACATTTTGTGGAAAATTTGGCATGGATTGTGAACAAACTACATATCATATTGTATCTGAGCCCCTTTTCTGAAACAAAAATATAAAATAAAAACAATAAAAGGGGAAGGAGACACTCCCTATACCCTTACTCCAGGATGGCCTTCAATGGCACATTACATTAAAATAATTTTGCGATGTGGCACTTCATTAACTATATAGACTACATAGACTATTGAAGGGACTTATAATACACGTGTGGAAATTCACTTAAGTGATTGCGTGCGTAGGCAAAAAGTAAAAAACATGGCAATTTCATCTCCAAAAGTTTGGTAAGGCTTAATTGCACCATTCAGACAATCTGAGAAAATGAATAAGTTTCAGTTGGCAAATTCGGCCACATGATTTCAAATTCTTCTAACATCACAACAAAAAAGTGCAGAATGCGATAATGTAGTGGTTGACTGTTTTCATTCAAATCAACGGTGTGCTTCTTTGAACAAGCGAATTGGAAGTATACTAGTATTGAATATTCAGTTAGTCAGAACAACTCAGGATCACTGACCCCGCAATATTGCGTTCAGTTCGTAGGTTATTTGTAAATACTGTACAGTGCTTCCTTTCACCAAGCACTACAATTCCCGATACTGGCCAAGGAGTGACGACTGGAGAAGTATGTTTTTGATACACCACTGTGACCTGTACTGTTGCATATTCGTTATGTAGGGGCTTATATTAAGAACCGTTAATTTTCAAATGTGATTTCTGTTTTTTACTTGTTTTTTATGCCAATCCTGTTGCTTTTCAAAGTAGTTACTGTCATTTTCCTTCATCGAAAGACATAGTCCGTTCATGTACAACCTTCGCGTGTACGTTTAAAAATAAAGTTAAGATCAAATGTAATCTTATCTGTTTGGTTTTTCAGTACACATACAATCACTTTAAAGGACAGGATAGTCCTGCAAGCGTTAAGACTTGACGGATGAGTGCAATATCTGAGGCAGTTTCTGACTCTGTTCTTGAGGATAGGTTTAAGTTTACAACATAATGATGAATGTTTCTTGGAACTACATTATTTGTCACCTTTCATGAAAACAACTCTGGTCTGAAAGTCATTTGAATAAATTACATGGTCACAACTTTGGTTTATTTTCTGAGCCATGAAGTAGATCTCTGTGGGCATCAACCATTTTAATATGGAATTGTCACTCAAACGCCTGCCAAGAATTTGATCATCAGTTTTCTAGATGCTAGTCTGGAGATTTCCTCAAATGTTCAGTGAGTTTGCAAGATCTACATTTAATTTCAGAGTTCCAAATTTGTATGCAGTACCTATCAGCCCTGACAGTTGCCAGTTTGTCTTGATGCCATTTACTCATGGAGTTCTCCAGAATATGGGATGTGGTTGTCTTTTGGAAAAACACATAAACAAAATCACGAGTATACGCTAGTCATATTATGTGCGCCATTACTAAAGGTGACAAGTGGAGGAGATTTAAAGGGATTGGGCTTAGAGGGGGCGGTGCTGGAATTAGTTTCGAGGACGATTTGAGCATGTGGCAAATATATGCATTAGTGAGGCATGGGGTAAGTATAGTCACGTGTGAATACCCACTCCAGGGAGTTGTGGGGAAACAAAATCACGAGTATAGGCTAGTCATATTATGTGCACCATTACTAAAGGTGACAAGTGAAGTAGATTTAAAGGATTTGGTGACTGAAGGTAATTGGTGTAATAATTAGGAAATTTTCCTCTATTAGTAAAAACCATTATCTCAGTAGGGTGTTTGGCTCAGAAGTTATGAATTTTAAGGAAATATATTTTTGAAAATGTTACTGTATATTGCATAATAGTGAATTTGTGATGTCACCCAGGCACAACTTTACAGTATGTTAGTATCCATTGTATTTGTTGACAATATTGATTGTCTACAAAGAAATATTACAGTAGTGTATTTCTACAATATTTTAAAGCTGAAATATTATATCACCTGGTCATGTAATTTTGTTCTTCATCAGTGTTTCAGGGAAGAGAAAGTAGGGGAAAACATCACGTGTTACAAAATCTGAAAGAGAACTATGCATTCATCTTCCAGATATTTAAATGCCAATGTTGGCTAGACATTTTTGTTGGCCCTACAAAATTCAGACTCTCCAAGAAATTAGCAGTCAATCACTGTTGCTTGAAATCAGTCGGACCAATGATAGTGGATATGAATATTCATGCATGGAAAAATGGGCTTTTTGTAATGGTTATATTAATATATTTGATTTTCAGAGGACAAAATGTGGCAGATTTTACAACTCATATTCCACCTTTAAGCCAAGTTTACAATACACCCATCTCCGGTCTAATTTCAAAGTCAAATGAGAGCTTCAATTTCAAAGATAGACAAAGACTTCTTGCAATAATTGCCACTGTTACATGACATTTTTGGTAACCTTGAGCCAACTGGAAATCTTTCTTAAGCAGGGATGTCTTTCTTCCAACAGCTATAATTCAATATCTGAGTTAGGAGTGAGATATTAGCATGGGGTTTGAAATGCCTGCTGTGGAAATTATCCCCTTTCAGTTAAGAATCCCCTCAATTGTCAGTAAAATACTGTATATGCATTTGCATTAAGTGAGACAAATATGCAGTTGCAAAGCCATGATAATGACCATGTGCAATGTAATTAAAGACAGAAGTTTCGAATCCCTGTACAGTAACATTAAGTAGTAACAACGCTTTAATGTGAAATTTTCTCCTGCAAGATGCTTTGTTTTGTAGTTATCTAGCAAATGATTCTGTTACAGTTGTAGTCAAGAAATTGCAACACAGGCTTCGAGTGCTTTTAATCTGACTTTCAAAGTGTATAGTAGAGATCACTGGCGAGGACTGATGCCTGTTTGTTAAACATGTATTGGTTGTGCGGATGTAGCATTGCTTAAGCTTGGGAACGCCAGGCCCTCACCAGGCCTCGAGAAGATAAGCCCTATCTTTAGTAACAAGTTGAATGTTGTCAGTGCAATGTGGCATCATCAGTTATCGTATATCTCAACAATTAAGCTTAATATATATGATACCACACAAAGGGCTGTCATTTTATCTGATTCTGCTTCAATTATTAATTCAACCAACATTTTACAAATTTGTCTGCACCAGGCAGTTGACAGCTCTCCATCAGTTTGGTTTGTGCAGGGCTCTACCGCACTGAACGAGATGGGAAGCACTGTGTGTCAGTTTCATTCTGAATAAAATGCCGTCTGTGAGCATAGCCGTTCTGTGATTTTTCTTGTGTTTCACTAAATACACTTACTGCGCGAGATTTTTTTTTTTTTTTTGATAGCAGCTAATGGAAGCGTAGGTGGTGTGAAAGAACCTGTAGCTAAGAGGCTATAGAGAGGCTTGCATCTCAGGTCTCGGTTTTCATTTTAGAGACAAATATTAGGCGATGTGCTTTCTGTGCCTACTCTCACTTGGTATCGTTGAGAAGAGTGGAACAATATTTGTGCAATATCGGCTGCAGAGGTAGAGGTTCCTCCACTTCACTGAAAATCTGTTCAAAAAGAAGTCAAGAAATTTTTTTTTCTGGATTCTGATTATAATGAAAATTGTGTATTTTTAGTTGTAAAGCAGAATTTTTCTGCCATTCCTACCAGTCGTCATTGTGTTACAAGGTATTTATTTTGTTATTGTGCAAGGAAAATGTATCAGAGACCTGAAGCACTTTCGTGTGCTCGTTCGTTCAATTGTTCATTTGTTCCTTTTTCTCTTTTTCGTGGAAAGGAACAAATAAAGACAATGAAAGAACAGTAAAGATAAAGAGAATGGAGAATCTGAAAAGCCTAAGCTTGTACAAGGCAGATCCACCGTACATGTATACAAGAGCAGGAGACAAGCAAAAACGATGAACACCTCCCACCACACCCCCATCCCATCCTGATACGAATAACGATACAAGAAAACTATACCCTACAGGAGAGAACAAAAAAATACTAAGATAAGCAAAATGAATGTGCCCTAGATAACACACTTTTTGTCATTGTAACTTCCTTCATAACAAATTTTAAAGCTTGAATAGGAGTTGTACTGGCAATTGCCTGGTCATTTATCTTCGTTCTTCGTCAGTGCTTCTGGGAAGAGATAGTAGGGGAATAGATCACCCGTCACAAAATCTGAAAGAGAACTATGCATCCATCTTCCAGATATTTGAATATATTATTCATCCTCCAAGAAAACCTAGCCAACAGTAGCTGTTAATAACTGTTACTTGAAATCAAACAGGCCAATGGGAATGGATATGAATATCCATGTATGCAAAATTGGTACTTAACAGTACTTAACACCCACAAACAAGAAACTATGAGAATTACGAAAAATGGGGAGCTAGGAAGTAACATGCTTAATTGAAACAACTTACTTGTTACTTAGTGATACAAAGCGAAAATACAGAAATGAGGCTGACTGTTATGTAACATGAAAATGTGATACAAATGAACGTTAACAAGAGATTGCATAATCACCTAATTTGAATTGTGCAATAAACAAAATGGTTAGGCTAAGGACCTAACTGTGCTGCAGTGGCATGGTAGGATATCGGTCCTAGACACGCCCCACAAAGTTCAGAATTCTAACTCAAATTACTCAAAGGAGCAAGGATGAATTTGAACAGAATTAATGTTGCTAGAAAAAGTAATGATAATGAAACAAAACGCAAGAATACTCCAAGTTTTCAGGGATCAGATGCTTTTGCGCAAGGCAAAAAACAGAGGAAATTAGAGGAGAATGTCACATTAGTTCTTTCTTTAGACTAAAGCCCAGAAACACAAGATGGTACATGAAAAATGTTGCTGTACATATCAAGAAAATGGCTGAGTATGAATATGTGGGGGAGTATTGCTATATTTACTTTACTTCTCACTTACCTGTCCTCGTCACAACAAAATATTGGTGTCATTGCTGTAAATTGTGACTACCTTTAGATATACAACAGTGTTCAATTTTAAGAAATTACCATGTCTGTCCAAAGGACAACCATTTACTGAAATTTGGTTGTCCTGCTGAAAAAATGGTAGTCCTGCATTGGAAAAATTGAAATTGCAATCTATTGAAAAACAAGAAGGAACATCAGATTTGGCACAGCAAACAGAATTTATTTACATCACACAACAGGTGTTCTCATCCAGGGATCGAAATAACAGGGCCCAGTGGCCCCTAGATATTGCTCAGGCCCGTAGGTTCAAAATGAAAGGGGAAATGAATCATAAATAATTGAAGTCTAATTGTACAGTCCTCTTTATCCACTGTGTACAGTAGGCCTGTGTATTTGTTATTCACCAAGTCTCTAAAAAGCTGCACAGCCTCACAAAATTTGGTGGTCTGTCGGACAACCTCCAAGCATGTTTTGGCAAAGATTTGGTAGTCCGAGAGATTTTCTAGTTGTCACGGGCTACCGGACTACCGTAAAAATTGAACACTGTACAACAGTAAGCCCAATAATGGATATTTGTTAAAGTGATTGCGTGGATATTGAAACACCAAAAAGATAAGATTATGTTTGATCTTAACTTTATCTTTATTTTTAAATGTACACGTGAGGTTGTACATGAACAGACAATGTCTATCAATGAAGGAAAATGACAGTAACTACTTCGAAAAGCAACGGGATTGCCATAAAAACAGTAAAAAACAGATATCATATTTGAAAATTAACGGTTCTTACTACAACTGCCAACATAATGATATATGCAACAGTACAGATTCACATCGTAGACATATACTTACCCCTTGCCCCACTACTGCATCAGTTTGACCTATGCTCTACTGACCCAGGCACGCTGCACCAACTGAAAATATCAACCGATAAATTTCTCGGAGAAGCGAGAGTAAATTAACGGGAAAATATATCAGACAGAATGACTAGTAAATATAAAGGAACGAAAAACGAGAATACTCAGGTTTAGTCCCGATAAGGTCGCCTTTGCGCGAGGCAAACAGCGAGGCAACTTGACAACGTTGAGGAGGCACTCGTGGAAAGGCAAACGAGGGCGAGCTAGGCCTTAGAGGGCGCGGTGTCAGAATTGACTTCGAGGTCAGTAGAGCATAGGTCAAACTGATGCAGTAGTGGGGCAAGGGGTAACTATAGTCACTCGTGAATACCCACACCAGTGAGTTGTGGGGAGTCTCACTAGTGTATCAAAAACATTAGCAAAATTAACCAACTGAAGCCTATTTATTTTCCCAGATTGTCTGAATGGTGCAATTAAAAGCATTACCAAACTTTTGGAGATGAAATTTCAATGTTTCTACTTTTTGCCTACGCACGCAATCACTTTAAAATGTAAATCAATTATTTAAATTCACACATCAGTGAAGAATGTAGGCTGTTAACAGTGTCATGTTCCCTATTTGAATGCTTGCGATATTATACCACATGGGACATTTTAGTAATTTTACGCAGACTTACTAGCAACGATTATGCAAGTCCTTGAAATTTGTTCATTTATCGCTTCATTGTCCCAACATCTGTCTAAGTTATGAAAATACAGTCCAGAAAATGGGCAATCCTACTGTCATTGTCTTAGGCCTGTATCCACTCCAGCTACTGTAATGTTACCTCCCTATTCTGTTCCTCAAACACCCTTTTTGCCCCCGTTGTGTGTTAAATATAGAACAGTGCATGTAAACAAGTTGTTTTTACTTCTCAGTTGACATTACAGAAAAGCTCAGCCAATTTCAAGTTATGAAATACCTCTCTAGTCACAGAGCCATTTAACTTGCCAAATTTCATTTCATAAAATGAGAGTTACTTAAGGCTTACCAAAGCTAGTCAATAACAAAATATAAGAAAGTTAGCATACTGCATAGCAAAGGGGTGCTTGCTGAAAATATGGTATTAAAAAAGTAACGATATGGTGTTACCTTGTGAAGTTTCTTGTTCTGATTATTATTGTAACCTTCACAGTCATGCTTGTATGTGTATGATTGTATGTGTATTTTGTGATGTCTGCTTGTAAACATGGTATCTCATGGAGAGAGGCCTAGACTGAACTTATATTTGTTATGTAGATGGAGTGTAGGGATTACATGAAAATCACTGGTTTTGGTGAAGATCAAAGGTCATTAGAGTTGACCAGGAGTAAAGTAAAGAAAAATACCCTTAACTAAAGAAAAGAAGCTTTGACTGAACTCAGATTTAGTTTGTAGGTGCACCACATGGGGTGCATGAACTTTTTTGTTTTTGATGGAGGTCAAGAGTCATTTGAGGTAAACATGTATCAAAATACGAAAATGTCGAAACACAGTGTCTCAAGACTTGAAGCCTGGGACTGATCTTTGAATTTGGCAAAATACATAATCCTTGTGTACAATATCTCCAAATTTGATTTTAAAAAAGTTATCCCTCGGTGACTGGCAAATAAAAGTTGTCACTCTGTGCAAGAAGTTGAGGGCTTAACATCCCTGAGTAAATTACCTTTCTTCATTGGATGGAGGATCCTCCTGGGACCTGGGTTCTTAGAAATGCTCACTGGTGCTGTTTAATTGGTAATTGGCACTACCACTTTGAGAGCTCTTGCTACTCTGCTCTTATATCACTGTGCCATCATTCTGCAATATTATTGGTAAAACTACTGTCCACTTCTTTCTGTGTTCTATGGAATGCAGATCATACATATGTTATTTACAGTGCATGCATACCCTGTTTTACAAAAGAAACGGTAGACAAACGACAACAGTAGACACAAACAAAAAGATAGACACAACCAAATGATTAGACTGGAAAGAAAACATTAGACACAACCAAATCATTTGACACAAACGAATACATTAGACAGACACAAACCGTATCATTGATAGTCAAAATTAGCCATAAAACAGGCAAAATTGTTAGACAAACGGAAAGAGGTCGAAACGAAGGAAGAAGTGATGTCTAATGTTTTTGTGTCCAATGTTTCTATTTGTGTCTATTTCGTTGGTGTCTAATTCTTTCGTTTTTGTCTTATGATTTGGTTTGTGCCTATTGTTTCTTGCTTGTGTTTAATATTGTCGTTTGTCTAAGTGGTAGAACAGGGTATGTATGCACTTTAAATAATATAAATTTGTACAATTGGCATTTCATACTCTTCTGTGCTGTAGTTCACTTGCAATGTTTGGCACTGCCCCTGTTAAAGCTTTCGAGTCTGCTGACATCCCTCAATGTTTTATTTATTCTGTATCTTTCTTACAGCTGATCTAATTTCTACAGTGGAGTTTAATCATGATGGTGAACTTTTAGCATCAGGAGACAAAGGGGGTCGAGTGGTCATCTTCCAACGAGAACCGGAGGTGAGATTAACTCAGGACATCTTTGCCTGGTATGGTACATGATCTGTTATCTTCACATGAATTTGTGTAGTGTTTCTTTTGTATGGATTGGACACTGTTTTCGCACACATGTGGAGTCTTGAGCATGTCAGCAATGTAGACTGTTTAAGACCGTTGCCTAGAGCTGTTTGGTGGTTTGGGTGGATTACAAATTCTTCATAGGACAGCAACTGTCCTGAATCATTACAGGTCAGTGAAACCACTCTAGAAGTGTAACAGTCTTTTGCTGGACTTGAGACTGTAAAAATTTATCTAAAATAGAAGATGAATTTAGAGCTTGAAAAGCTGCATGTGAACCTTTCAGCTTAGGAAGAAAGAGGGCAGTATTGCAATGGAAAAGGTAGGTTACAGTATGTAGGCCTTCAGTGTTTATAGATGTACTAACTAGAGCTTAACACTTGGAAGCATAATGCTTTTTGTTGTAAGGAGACAGGTAAGTTCATTGTTTATTGCTGTGGAAACCAGGTAAGTTCTGGGATATCTGCAGCTGGATGTGCTTGGTTAACATGACATACATGTGTTAATTGGTTTTTGACACATACATCACATGCAGAATTTTACCTTTCACCATCCTGTTTATATTACTAGCTAGTGTATGCATGCTGACGCTGGGAAATTTGCAGTGCTGCCTTCCGGTATGTATTTCAGCATTCACATCGTAGACATATACTTACCCCTTGCCTCACTAGTGCATACGTTTGACCCATGCTCAAATCGTCCTGGAAGCCAATTCTAGCACCACACCCTGTAAGACCTACTGTAGCCTGCCCTCGTAGGGCAAGGGGTGAGTATACGTGTGAATACCCACGCCAGAGAGTTGTGGGGATCACAAAGGAATTCTTTCCGACAGTATATATAACAAATCCATGTGTCTGGAACTCCTTTGAAGTTTTCTGCATAAGTTATGTATAGTGACATTAGTTATGTGTAGTGAAGCAACACCTTGGACACAGAACAAAATGACCCACTGTACAGTACAGAAATCCCACCTGCTGTAAAAACTATTTTGCCCTCCCTCATGAATATCAATCTCTACCATTGTTGTCTAGCCAGAACGAACCTTTTATGCAAAGTGATCTGTGTCTGTCATCAACCACTGTACATACATATCGCTTCAGCCTGGACATCAGCCAGGCAGCAGCTGCAATTGCTCTTACACATTCTGATCATTCATGATCCTCCTGGTGTCTGATAGCTTCTCCAAAATCTTACAAGAGAGAGAGACGGTTTGGAAACCTTATCCCTCTGAGTCTGCAACCAGAGGCTTGTATCGCCATATTCAATTTGTAGCAAGTATAAATACCTAGCCCGTGATGAAAATTAGGTGAGAAATCACAAAGCACGTCAAATATGAGTTGTTGGAAAATGCGTATACCTGATGGTTGAGCAGGTAGGCAGGCTAGGCGGGCATAAGAGCAAAATGACAGCTTTGACAGCCAGTATTTTCCTCCAAGTCATATTTATGTAAAATGTTAGAATTGGGAATATCTGATGAGTTGTAATAGAACACTCGGTGAGTAAACTTGGTGTAGCAGGGTTCATTGATGTTTAAAAGGTTAACTTCTGGGATCATTCTCTACAGAGGAGATTGCTTTGAACTGCATTAATGTGCATGAGATTGGATAATTGGAACCAAGTTCGCTGTAAAAATTTCACTAAGGAGTTACTTCGGAAGGAGGCGAGGTGGATGTGAGGGCAGATGGTGAAATGTAGATTTGAAAGTTAGCATGTGACTAAAACTCAAAGCAACCATTGGATTGGAGATTCTTAGATCTCAAGGCATATGTAACATTTGGAGGGACTGACAAAGCATTTGTGAGAGTTGAGAGAAAAAACTCTCGGAGTTTTGGAGAAATTGAGCCGTACTTTGCATGTATCCCATTCTGTGAGTGAATCATGTAGAAAGGGAGATTCTGCTGCCAGTGTGAGCACAGCAGAGAATTTCAGTCCAGGTCATAAGCTTCTTGTGGTTTCATGGTGTGCCCTGTGAGGCCACCAATGTCTCCCCTGGTGATTCCCCTGGTCATTCGCCAGGGCTTTAATACATTCGAAACCCCTCATGGTATGCTCTTTGACTCCAGCAGTGGTCACCCCAGTGAGATTGACGAAGTCGTCACAGGCGTTCGTGGAAGTTTGGCCAAAGTAAAGGGTAGCTGATAGCCCCTCTGATAATTTGCAATATTTGCCCAATGATTGCAATGAAGCCCAAATGATTATCATTCCAAAGTAAATTTAAGCCTTGGTTTTACGTACAGCGATATGGGTCTAAGAACTTGGGGTAATATTTCTGCTCGATCGATTTGGCTCTGTAACAGCCGAAAATGACTAACCATAATGTTCCTGAAAAGAGCAGGTCTTAACTATTTAGGTGAAAACTGCAATATTTAGAATTTATCTGTGCAGAATGTTAAGCCCATTGACAGTAGCTCAGTCGCTTTGGATATGTCCACCATGCAACTCGCTGTATAGTGCTTTGTGTTTTGTATTAGTTAGAAGGTAAGTAATATTCAATCTCCTACGAAAACTTTCTTTAACATGACCATGGACAATTATATATCTGCAAATGTCACATGAGGACTTTTCGTTGTTGATCGTTGCATGATGTCACATAGTTCTAGGGAGCTGGCATTTTAACAAGGTGATGAAAACCTGGTCAGGCTTTTGATTGTGTTTCTCACCATAATTACTTAAAATTATGTAAATGAAGTACAGTAATCAATTTTGATAAGTGTCACAAAAGTGGATCTATCCAAAAGCAATACCAACATAGACTGGCATATTTACTTTTTAGAAGAAGTCTGGAGACTGCAAGTACTTGGAAAGCTCTAGAATCACTATCGTCTGAGCTGCGTCCCCATCTATCCCTATTTTCCTTGGGGCATTGCAGCTGGATCGCACAAGGGCTCACCAATCAATGCCGACCCTCTGACTCTACACCTTTTCCACTTGCAGAAGTTGTAGGGAATGTAGGCCTCAGTCACCTACCCAATTTGGCAGAAAGTAATGCCTTGTTGCCATGGTTTCATCTTCCACCCACTGTCGCTCCTCGAAATACATTTAGGTGAACTTGGAGGGTCATTGCTGTGCTTAGAAAGGGACATTTCCAGTCTACACTCATTGTAGCTGACAGTGTCTGTCGAGTTAACACGCTTCAGGATACATGTATTCAAGAACGTATCACTACCATTTTAGAAATGCTGATAAGTCTGTTATAGTCTTTACTGTGTGTATTATTCCATAGTGTCATCGGCGTGGGTTCTTTTGTCCTCAAAATCGAAAAGTGGTTAGACTGTTTTCAGTGGGAGTCACTCAACAATTCATAGTGTATTGTTTGCTCATTGAGTCAGGCCCCAAACATACACAGTTGCCAAAAGGTCGTTCTGAAAAGAAGATCGGTATTCCCAAATTCTGCCTTTTGTGCCAAGAGCACAAGCATTTTTCAAAAGGTTTACAATTTATTATGAGTATTTTCTTACTGTTACAGTTGTAGACTGGTATGGTGGGAATGAACTTTGAAGGTACTTGTTAAAATTTGTTCTCTTAGATTTTTCTTTAGCTTCTTTTTTTTTCTGGGTAGGAGAGGCAGGGATACATTTGTGTGTATGATTTGCAGAAATACAGAAGTACATTATCTGAAGGTACATGAAAATGCCTCTCTATCAATACTGAATTTGTTGGCCATCTTCCCCAGTTCCCTTGTATCCCAAATGTCAAGTTTTTTTTTTCAAAATTCCTGTCCATAAAAGCTACCTTTGGAATAGATTACAGAGGATCAAGTTGCACTATACCACTCACATATCGCAAGTTTACATAATTTGCCCAGAGTAATTTGCTCTCAACTTGTTAATGGACTTACTTGCACAAGATAAGTCTAATATTAAACACGCTGTATTAAAGGTCATCTGACATGAAAATAACATTTTGGACTAATCAGTGTATTAATCAGTGAAAATGTTGACAAAATAGCCACAGATTCCATCAAAATCCATCAAGACAATTTTACTGGCAAATTCCTGTCTCAACCCTCCATCATGAATAAACATTGGCTAAGTATCCGAATCTGTGACGTCAAGAGATGGATTCCTGTGATATGTCTTAGTTGAATCCTTTGTTCACTTATTTCAATGGCAATTGAGAATTTACAGTAATATGCATAAATTTCAGAGGGTTTTATTGTGGAAGAATAATTTCTTCAAAAATGTCATTAGTATTTACCAGTGTGAAACCCAATACTGTAATTAAGTAATAAAGAGACAATGTTTAAAGAGTTAAGAAAAGAATACTGACACTGTGCAACGCTCCATGTCATGTTTTTTCATCAACTTTGAAAAGTCACATCTCAGAAATGGTAATAGATATGAACGAAATTCTAACAGAATCTCATTCAGGGTATCTCTCTGCAACTTCTTGAATGAAGCTTGCTCTTCTCTAGATGCATGTCACTTAACCTTTCAGTTTCAGGTAGCAACAGAAACCCCCAGCGGCCACGTTAATTTCAGTCACTAAATGAAGGAAACAAAGATTTATACTAGATCCACACACAATAGTGAATCCATTAGAGGAATACAAGTGGGAAACATGACCCCACCCAATGGTGGGCCAATAAAAAATTGTTTCTAAAAATTCACTGGACAATTAAATTGGAACTCCAGGCAGGGGAGCATGTCTTCTGACATATCTTAGCCAATTCAGATCATTTTCCATTCATATTTTTGATGTTTGGAAATGAACTTCTCATGGACTGTATGATCTGTTCCAAACTTTCTGATAAACAGTGTGTCTAACACTATTCATATATGAACTGTGGGACCATTGTGTGAACTCTTCGATTCACATCGTAGACATATACTTACCCCTTGCTTACGTTCCAAGAGAAAAAGCCTGGCCAGTAGAAACCATGTGTGAGCTTTCCAAGCTCAAGCCTATCGACTCTGATTCATGGCGATCAAGCGATCAACCTGATGGTCCTACACAATTAGTACACAGCACACCGTGTATTCAATGTATTCACATCATAGACGTTAGTGAAACAAAGGATAAGTATAGCCACTCGTGAATACTCACACCTGGGAGTTGTAGGGAAACAAACCTTGGGGTATTCTTGTGTTTCGTTCACATTTTACGCTTCATTCCCTTGTAGTAAGCCGACCACTACTGGCCTTAATTATCTGAAAATACAATTCTGTCTGTAAATTTTGTTTTGGCGATTGCAAAAAAAAAGGAATTCAAAGAGAAAAACTGTACCTTCTGCCAATATTTTATACACAGACAATTTTGAATATTGTAATTGATTTATGAAACACTCTTCTTCACTGCTGGTCTAAATTGTAAATTTGTTACAAAGAGATATCCCTTGGTTATTAATTTTATTTATGTAGTCCACTTAAATTTTACATCTTGTCATCCTCAGTTTATGTCCTCTACAATTCAGCTTTGTTGGTGAAGCTTCAGTCAGTCAAAGTAAGCTTGGTTTTAAACACAGTGGATAAGTTTTAATTTCAGATACGTGTTTATTCAGTCGTGCCTGACATGCTGTGAGAGTATTTGTTTCGGAAAAAGTTTTGTGGTATTTGCCCTAATTATGTTCTTTTTTTCCTTCTCACTTTGTGCAACAGTCCAAGACATCTAGTCCACCGAGAGGAGAGTATAATGTATATAGCACCTTCCAAAGTCATGAACCTGGATTTGACTATTTGAAGAGTTTAGAAATAGAAGAAAACATCAACAAAATCAAGTGGCTGCCTCGACAAAACCACGCTCATTTTCTACTTTCAACGAACGGTAAGCAATCTCAAGATGCTTGCCCTTAAAGAATGTGGCATGTGAATACTTTTCACTGCTCACTCAACTTCATCTGGCATAATTTACTTCACACATCACTTGCCTGAGGAGACATGGTAACTGCACGCTCTAGTGCTCAAAGTCGCTGGTAACCACCCCAGACTCATGTGCATGGGCACTTGGAATGGCAATATGAGAAGACTGCGCTAGTCCTGTTTTGTGCCAGATGGCAGTTTGGTACTGTTGAAACGGTTACTTTTGTGACAGCTAGTAACCTTGTAATTCACTTCGTAGTCATATACTTACCCCTTGCTTCACTAATGCAACCAAGGGTGAATCTAGACTTAGAGGATGCAGTGTCATAATTGATTTCGAATGCACTTTGATCAACGTCAATTTAATGCATTAGTGAAGCAAGGGGTAAGTATAGTCACTCGTGAATATTCACAGTTGTGGGGATTTTGTTGGCAGACTTTGCTCTTGGACATGGTGGGAAAAAGGAAGGTAAATGCATTATCAAACCCTATTCTCAGTGGAGGCAAATATTGTCAGTGTCATCCATATCTGGCAGGTTTTGTGGTCACTCCTCAATGGTACAATTAAAAGCAATTTTTCTTACCATAGAACAGTGTATAAAGCTATTATGGATCATGGTATGATACAATAGATTTGAATTCTCTTGAAGTGATTCATTGGCAATGTGCTGAGGTTGTTTGTGGATTGGTGCCTAGATAACTTCCCACTGTCCTCTTTCACTAGTCCGCTCCCTGGATCGTCCGAGGATGTCCTAGAAAATGTAATCTATCTCCGGCCTTTTGGGTTACAGTTGTCATCTTTTGTCTCTCTTTTACAATTGCAGATAAGACAATTAAGTTATGGAAGGTTTCTGAAAGAGATAAGAAATTTTGTGGCTTCAACCTTTTAGAAGACGACGGTTCCGACAGAGACCCTTCTAGTCTTTTATCCCTCCGAGTTCCAGAAGTACAGCCCATGGAGCTAATGGTGGAGGCTAGTCCCAGAAGAATATTTTCCAATGCACACACTTATCATATCAACTCTATATCTATAAATAGCGATGGTGAAACATACATATCTGCGGACGATCTCAGGGTTAACCTTTGGCATCTCAGCATAACAGATCAGAGCTACAGTATCCTTTCTCTTGACAAGTTTCTTTCATGTGTTGACTTGCTGCCAATTGCCTTGGCAGTTCTGATTATTTCACAAGTAATATTTGCTGTAACTTTTTTTCCTAGTTCTTGGGTAGTAAGAGAGAATATTTGGCTTGGTCTGTGTCTCTATCCACAGAACCATTTGACTTCAAGTATCTGCGATTCACATCATAGACATATACCTACCCCTTTCTCGACTAATGCATTAAGTTTGACCTCACTCAAAGTGCATTCAAAGTCAATTCTGACAGCACGCCCTAAGCATAGGCTTGTGAGGAATATCAGGAACATACTGGCATCCTCAAGTATTGCTACAACTAAACATTTTAAGGTAAACCACCATAATTATATCAAACCTTCAAGGTGTTTGTTCATTATTTTCCCTGCATGACTGCATTCGCAGCCAAAACCTTGTATGTGCCTATACCAAGCTAATTGTAGTGTTAGTACCAAGCTAATTTTAATGGTAATTAACAAAGCTAATACCCAGTTTATTGTCGAGGTATGCTACATTTTTCTTTCAAACAAGATACAACCCCCATTCCTGCTGTCAATCTTAGGTGCACTGATTTTCTGTCAGTGAAAGCACAATTGTAAAGTATCAAATGGCTCTCCCTTTCAAAACAAACTATGCATTACCAATTCTCATTTTGCCATTAAAGGAACCCCCATCCCCTTTGACAATTTGTTTCATGTCCAATCAGTTTGAATATCCTTGGGATGATCGCTCAAAAATTGCTCAAAATCGCTCAAACGTAACACTTTACTGAAGAACTTTTCTCCCCAAAATTTTAGCCTTCACAGAGTTTGATCAACTTCAAAAGTTGCATCAAACATTGGAGCACTATTTGTTTTGTTTACCTAAGTAAGTGCAGATTAGGATGTGGCCCCTTAAGTATGTGCCCCCTTGTATTGTACCATTCAAAAATATCCACACAAACTTGTATTGTAAACACAAGTGTACCTCACACTTGTTTTGGTCCTTTCCTCATCCAAGGTTTGCATTAACCCCAAAAGTTTGATGAAGTGCATCAGCATGATGCTGATGGTAGTATGATGATGATGATGGTGGTGATGATAGTGATGGCAATGAACCTGGCAATGAAGATGGTGGTGATGATGATGATGATATTACTGATGATGATGGTGTATGTGGTGATGACAGTGATGATTATGATCACATTAAAGATGATGATGATGATGACAGTAATGATATTAATGATGATGATTTAAGTGATGATGACAATGTTTATGATCATTTTAAAGATGATGATGATGATGATGATGATGATGATGATGATGATGATGATGATGATGATGATGATGATGATGATGATGATGATGATGATGATGATATGATGATATAAATGGTGATGACAATGATTATGATCGTATTAAAGATGATGATGATGATGATGATGAAGAAGAAGAAAATATATTGGTGGTGGTTATATGATTATGTGGATGATAGCAAAGAAGATGATGCTGTTGGTGATGATGTTGATGATGAAGATTCTAATTTTGATGATGATGGTGATTATCTTAGTGATGATGACAATGATCCTGGTTGTAATCATGATAGTTGTAGTCTACCTATATCAGCAATGGTGTTTAAATTTAGTTACATTTAATTCATAACAAAAGATTTCAAAAATGGAAGCAATGGAAGTGAGTAAAACTCTTGGACTGATGTTTGTGATTCCTCAGCCTGGAAAATTCTTTAACTGAGTAATCTTTTTTCAGATATTGTTGACATTAAACCGGCAAACATGGAAGACTTGACAGAGGTGATCACAGCAGCAGAGTTTCATCCCCAAGAATGCAATGTGTTTGTTTACAGCAGTAGTAAAGGCATCATTAGGTTATGTGATATGCGAGATGCTGCCCTCTGTGACCAAAGTACCAAAAGTGAGTCTTGAATATGTTAATTGTACCACTCAAGTCATACAGAAGAGTGATGGGGGGTGGATGGAGAAGAAAGGTGTTAGCCTTTGAATGTTCAGTTTTGATAGAAAAAGTAATTTTGCTTACTTCACAATTGTGCCTATAGTAATCTAATTTTTTTCATGGCGCAGTATATGTGGGAGTTTTTTTTTGAAGGAAGTGACTACTGAAGAAAATGTATAGTTTGTAAAAATTGGGAATATTTTTCTCTCTTCATTGGTGAAAACCGTAACTCATTAGGATGTTCCGTTTGGAAGTTACAGATTTTAAAAAAGATATATCTATTTCTTTATGGTTCATTGAACTAAAAGAAATTTGTGATGTCAAACAGGCACAACTATTTGAGTATGCTCTGTCTATTTCTTTGCAATCTTGACTCTCTGAACAGAAACATTGTGATAGCTTACCAGATTTGACCTTAATTTTCACAGTGTTTTAATGTACAATCAGCTCAAATTAATGTATTCACTGCCAGTGTCAAATTTCAGAGTTAAATAAGGGTTTCAATTTCAAGAACAACAAAGACTTCTTGCAAGAATTTGCCAGCGTTGCTACATGTCATTTTTGTAACCTTGAGGCAACTGGAAATCTTTCTTGATAGGAGAAGTCTCCCTTTATCTTGACTTTGGAACAAGATATTTGGATGGGGTTTAAAACGCCTGCAGTGAAAAATTAGTCTTTTTCATTGAAGAACCTATTCTTTTCTCACTGAAACATTCCTTTAACACATGAGAAAGTGTGAGTTTTGTTGTTTGGGTAGTTAAAGTGACATCATCGACATTACTGAAGTTCTTCAGATATGATGAATGTTGGTCTACATTGTCTTATCATGTAGGCCTATACCAGGAAGTGTGTTGGTCCACCACTGCTAAATTGTTATGGTCAGGTTAATCTTCCATGCATGTAAAGGAACATTTGATTGCATGTTCTTTGCTACATGGCCATCTCAAAAAGGACCATCTTTGGGAAGGGTTTAAAGAAGCTGCAATGATTAAACCAATGTGTGGCTGATAGCGAAAGTTTTGCATCGACTAAGAGAGCAATTGGATGGAAGGATTACCAAGCTGAGTTTGTTAGAAGTGAATGTTACACTAGTGAAACGAACATGATTTTGTGAATCTTACACTATTGAAACCTGTATGAGTTCATGAGCAGTGAAGTATGAGCTAATGAAAATCAAATGGTTCATTGTTGAAACTAACAATTCACATCGTAGACATATCCCTTTCCCTTGCTCACACTTTCGCATTGGTAAACAAGGCTCAGTGGGGCCGGAAGAAATTGTTCTTGCCTAGCTCCCTTTATGCTTTAGATCAAACTTGTTGAGCTTTCACTCCCACATTGCACACATGGTTTTTCAGGACCTTGTTTTTTCTCCTCGAGCAGGAGTTTGAAAAAAGATACAAACCTTTAGTATTGTTGTGTTTATCATGTGTTTATTGAGCCTTGCTTAGCAATGTGTTAGTGTGAGCAAAGGGTAAGTATTGTCACTTTTGAGAACCCTCACCAGTAAGTTGTGAAGATTATGATTTTCTTAGTTACGAAGTCAATACTGTTGAAACCAATATTATTAGTTTTTTAGTAGTAAGTGTTACACTAATAAACCAACTTTATGAGTTCACAGTTGTGAATTTTTCAAAAAGTCACCATTTATTTTAGAGTTTATCTGACTTTAAAAATGAATTTGATAATGTGTTATGCTGCTGTCAACATAATGTTATTTTGTCACTTCCTTTTACGTTCCAGTTTTTGAAGAGCCTGAAGACCCCAGCAAGAAGTCGTTCTTTTCCGAAATCATTTCTTCAATATCAGATGTTAGGTTTAGTCACAACGGACGCTATTTGATATCGCGTGATTATTTATCTGTAAAAGTTTGGGACATTAAAATGGATTCCACTCCAGTTGAAACGTTTCCAGTTCACGAGTACCTGCGGAGTAAATTGTGTTCCCTCTACGAGAATGACTGCATCTTTGACAAGTTTGAGTGTGTATGGAATGGAACAGACAGGCAAGTAGTCACTTTCATTTCTGAAACCTGGGGGACTTCATCAGGATCGAAGTCTCTTTCTAGATGTAAACCAATGATCTACATTTGGAAATTACATATTGATGTTCTCCACAGCTTTTCAAGATGGTGGAAGATGGGGGAGAGGGGGACATGCATGATGTGTGTACAGATCCAGAAGTGATCGTCATCGAGGGGAGGGGGTGAGGGATGATTGAGATACTGAATGATGCTAAATGGTGACATTCTAGATGATTTCTTGCTGTAGTGGAAATAGCAGAAACCCATTGCCACCTTTTTCTCTCCCAAGCAGAGCTTTCCTACGGGTGGGGTGTAATCCTTTTTAGGGTGATGGAAGCTATTTCAGGGGATACTCACTTACACTTGGTGGTTTGCCCACTTGGAGAATACTATATATATATACATATATATATATGGAAATACATGATTAAAGTACATGAAAGAAATTCGTTGCAAAGAAAGAAAAGTTGGTGAAAAGGGCTATATAGTCGTATATGTAACAGATGCCTTTATACCTTAAGGAGTATTAAAAGATTGTGTAGCTTGAAACAAAATTTAGTTTAAACAAATACATTTAATATTACCCTTTTACCAGCTGCACATTTTATTTTATATTTTTGTGTGGTTCTTTCACATTTAACCTGTTTTGCTCAAGCAAGATGTTTAAGACGAAAAGTGAGAACATGGCATCCACTTTGCAACTAAACTCATCTCTTAAGATTTGTTTCACTTACGTTGAGGGGTTCAGCGCTCACTGTATGTCGGTAACTGACCAAAGGTGCTCTTGTTGGTTGCCCCGTCTCCTTTCCGTTAACTCTTTTAGATCGTCAATTGAAAACCCACGTAGCAGTCACATTAGTTCACCTTTTAAAGTTGTGCTGATTTGATATGACCGTTGATCGTTCAGAGTTTTTGTAATTTGCCCCGACAGCGGTATCATGACGGGATCCTACAACAACTTCTTCCGAATATTCGACCGTAACACTAAGCGAGATATCACCCTGGAGGCCTCAAGAGACACCATCACGCCAATGCAGGTCCTGAAGCCGAGAAGAGTAGGGGCAGGGAACAAGAAGAGAAGAGATGAAATCAGCGTGGATAGTCTAGATTTTAATCGCAAGATACTTCACACAGCCTGGCATCCAAAGGAGAACATCATTGCCGTGGCCGCCACAAATAACCTCTATATTTTTCAAGAAAACTTACCTAGCTAAAGGTAGGGTAAATCTAGGCAGAGTGTACAGCATTATGGCTTCTTTTACTTTTGTTATCGTTAATAATGTACTATCGAGAAAATATCTTTGTAGTTTCTTGCAAAGCAGGCAAAGTACATTTATCTGCCAGAGTTGGATGAGGAGATGTCGTTTAAAGGCAGTCGGAGCTTGTCGGTGCACAGCGGATGATGCCGCACCGAGAATGACATCTAGGTGTGAGGCATTCCCAAAATGCCAAGGTTGTTGCAAGGTCAGGGAGCCGTCTGCTCTAGGGTGAATTTGGTGAAAGGATAAACGTCTTTTGAGTTTGTGCTGAAGAACGAAAATGAAGGCGAAAAGATGAATAAGCCATTTCAAGGTGGATAGAATGTGTCCATTAAACTGACAGTGGCACTCATATTTTGACTTGTTGAAAAGCAGACAGTATTGTAAGTTTTGTATGATATGAAAAAATTTAGAAATCATCACAGGAAATGGGGATAGAGTGTCGAAAGTCTTAGATGGATGAGAATGTTTGAGTTGGGCTTGACCACCATGTCTTCCACCTTGGTCAAGAATGCATGCCACCGGTTGATGCTCCCAATATTCATGGCTAGCAAAACAGCACCATTTGGTGGCTTGACAATTGTCACCCACCTAGGGTATTTGCTATGAGAATAAAATGGTGCCCAGAGGGTATAATTTTCCCAAGTGTGACCCGACGCAAAATGAAGCTGATGTGTTATTTAGTCAAGAATAACCATCATCAGAAGGGCTACACTAAAGGGAGATTTCAGCCAACTGTAACCATCGTATGGGTTATCTCATCGCTTAAAGTAATCACCAATTGATGGAAGTATTGTAAGCTGTAACCGGGAGTAGCAACCGCCTGACAGTTAACACATCGGCGCTTCTCCCCTATTGGGCAATGACAGTTTTTTGTTGTAAAGAGATGGTGCTACTGTCAAATGTTCCTCTGCGGTTCAGCAGAGTTTGGGTGTCGTAACTTGTTTGGTCATGGTGTCTGTTTTCCTTTAATTTAGTGTAAAATGTCTTCAATATCTCACCCCTACCTACCAGCTCATCAGTAAGAAATTGCTGCTCTTTACTTCGTTAATAGCAGTGAGTGAGTGAGCAGTGAGTGAGAGGAAACATTGCAGAGTGAAAAGTTAAAAATAAAACAGTACTCCGAGGTATCCCCCATCGATTGTAAGAGAGAGTCGGCTTTTGAATCTGCAAGTATCACCTTGAGTATAAATCAAGTTGCACCATGGAGCAAATTGACCGATGATCCGTGAGACCCACTATAAGATGTAATCCCTGAAAGACATGTTTCTCACAGCTGGTAACACCGGCCCATCCGTCGAGATGAAGAATTGAGAAATTTTGAGAAATTTTGAGACTGCTGTCATCTGTTCAAAGATAGTATCTTCTGAAGGTCCTTATTTTTTCTTAATATAGGCATATTAAAGACCGGTATGATTAAAGGAAATGGCAGCAACTGGCTGGCTCATCAGTCCTAATGTGGGGGAGCTAATGAGGAAACAAAATATGAGAACATGTTTGAAAAGATGTTTTGTATTGGTTTTCTTCATCTCACAAAGGTATTTCAGTGAGAGATTGGACACTCTTGGAGATGATATTCTCTAAAATGGCAACAGACTGGGCATACTTCTATTGATTCCCCCCCCCCCCCCTTCCAAACATAATTTTCACACCAGGACTCCTGTTACTCCTGTCAGGCTGGATTGATATCATTTAACGGGAGTGCTTAGAGAAACTGATAGAAGCGTAGATAGATACCATCCAAAGTGGAGCGGAGGAATCCCTGCTCATTTGGTCACAATTTAAAATTTAGAAGTTTTGAATAAGAATACATTCAAAATTACTCTCAGCCCTCCAACCTCCAGATTTTTTTATTATTTTCGATTTCCTCCTGCTGTGATCATTTTAGCATATCTATTGTAATTATTCAGGTAGGCCAAGATATAATCCTTTGTTGGCAAAACATTAGAAAGAATTTGAGAATTTGAGCAAATTTGTCTACAAACCAAGGGAGGATGGGACTGTGAGTTATTGAGGATAGGGGTGGATCCTTTGCGTTGTCTTTTGAACCAACTAATGACTGTTCCGTCAGTCCAGACGCTGAATTTGAGAAGGTGCCATGTCTTTGGTCCAGTACCCATTTTCTGTTTCAAACTTCCTAGCACAAAATGTCATTTTCATTTGATTTTTAACATTATCAAGGGACAATAAGTCTTTCTGTTCAATCTGTTTCCAATTCTTGCTTAAAATTTTCATTCTCATTAAATAATACACAAAACTTTGTACTTCACTTATAAATGTACATGTCATAAGGAAAACCGAGGCAGTTTTGTACTCATGGGGTGTCTTCAAAATAAGTCTAGTTGTGTTGGCCAGCTGCTGCTTAAGGCCTGCCTTTAATGTCATTATGCAAGAATAGATTGAAACACAGGGTAGGATTTTAATGTCTGAATGACTTTACTTTTTTATTTTTGCTCTGTTAAACTTTTGTTCACCTTTCATGTCAAAAACAAAGATACTTATCAAATTTTCATTCCTTGGGGAACTTTCTGTGACAGAAATGTTTACAGAGAAACAGTATCTGAAAAAAAGAGGATTCAAGGGAATTATTTCATTGGCTTTACCAGACAGAATTGTTTCATTGGCTTTATAAGAGGAATTTATTTCATTGGATTCCACAGAGGGAATTTATTTCATTGGATCTCAAAGACGGAATTTCATATTTTTGAACAAAGAAATGAAGAACAATCGAATTTTATACATCCATATTGTTTAAAATGTCTTCATTGTTTAGTTTGCGTTTCTTTTAGACCAATGACTGTGAATTCAAAGTGAAATTTTTCAAGAAAGGAACTGTAATGCTGTCATGATATAAATTGCAAGTTGTAATCTCTCACCCCTTTCAATTTTAGTGTCTCAGCTCTTTATTTAATTTTTTTGCCTTTTTTTACACTTCTCTATTTTTGTAGTTGAATGCACCATATTCAAAGGAATTAAACTGTCAAAGAATGACAAAAAAGGAATTTAGGAGTATTATGGAATTAGAAAGCAATGCTACCAAAGGGTAAAAATACTAAGGTATTTTAAATATATAATGTATTTAGTGAGAATTGTCCTGAGAATAGAGCTGTATCATTAGTGTCCTAGGGTGATGTTCCACAAACTCAACCGATGAATCCCAAAAAGTGAGACACCTGAAATAGTTTCCCAAGTCTGAAAGTACTGTTTCTTTCAACAATTGAAAGTGATCAACAGTTCAGGATGCTTCTGATTGGCCAACAGTTTTTAACGGGACAACTTGCTGAAAAGTGTATTGCCTGTTCTAGAGTTTGTTCAACTTGCCTTTGTGGAGAGGGGGATCGCATGGTAAGTGGTTGGGTGGGTAAAGTGTATGTGTTGAGCCAATTATTGATATCCAGTTCAATTTCTCATCCAGAGAAAGGAAATTTAAAAAAGATGCTGAATGGAAAAGTGTTTCTGTTGGTAGGACTGAAGCATAAAAACCAAACAGCAGATGGTGGTGATAAAGTTTCAATCAACAGCAAAGATGTGTTGAAATAAAAGTGATCAGAAAGTGTCCTGTTGGGCATATTGAATGTCCAAACAGGGTGACACATATTAGGAAAGATGTCATTAATGTTACCATCATTAATGTTACCATCATGCTTTGCATCTGGGTATGTCACACGTTCAAATAGAAATTGCAGGATTTAAGCTGTGTAAGCAGAATTTTCAAGTGTAAATAGTGAGTGTCCTAACTGATTTGCCAACCTCAACATCTGGTAAGCCTCGAGAATTTGTAGAGCCGGGGGCTGTACGTCCAATCTGGAATTTTCCAGGTGCTTTTTAGTAATTTTTGGTTGAACATGTCTCAAAACAACAGAAGATGTGTTTTGCTTGAAGAAGTTAATATCAAAGAGGTACAAAAGGGTAATCTTAAGGATTTAAAGTGCTGATGAGGAAGGTATTTTACTGTTTGACATTTTCATGAAAAATACATTAAAGCTGAAACTTTTGAGAGTAGATGAGCTGCTCTTACTTGTCTGAAGGGAATTCTTTGTTGAACTTACAGAGAATGTAGGTATGCAGTGTTTACTGTGTAAGAAATGAGTCTTGCTTATGTGTCCACTCAGACAATTTATATCAGGAGTATGTACCTTTACTGCCTGAGTGTTTTACTCTGCACTTAATTACATGCAGCTGTAATTCAAACTCAAGGTGTCCACATACAGTCTGTTTTTATCAATGATTCCGAAGTGAGTAGTGATATGCTGCCACCATCATAGAAACCAATCAGTTTAGTCCTTCTGCAGGGCACACTTTACCTAGCTCTGTGCTGTGAGGTACTGAAAGACTCAAAGTCCTTTTGAAGGAACATTCGATCACCCCCCTTTCATTCCCCCCCCCCCTCTTTTTCTTGTCTTAGCATGCAAAAACATCTGCTTTGACATGAGCAATGGGATTTTTCAATGTCATATTCACACAGGAAAGTCTGACATCTGCCCCTTTGAGGCCTTGTGGGTAATTGAAACAACAAAATGGTGATGAACTGGACACTGTCAGAGATGAGCGGCATCGATGGTTGAGGACAGGCATCATCGCTGTGTGAATTTTATCCTTTTTCTGGGTGCATTCCAGTCACCCAGGGAACTAGGAAGTAAAAGTCTCATGGCGAAAGTGTTACTAAAGAATAAAACTAAGAACCATAAAAGTGTCTTTTTTTACCGATCCGTGAGGAACTTTCTTGTGCAGGTGCGATCCCTCCCTATTGAGGTTTTTATCGATGGTTACAGTTTTTTCAGGTACCTTTCAGGAACCGTTCTACCGAGCTGTTTGACAACATGCAGCTAGAAGGAAGGTTTCTCCTGCATTTGTTGGTATTCCCTGTCATGTCAAAGATCCTTGCCTCAGTGGTAAAAAATGTGTTTCAGGGATCGTCCTCTCTGGAAGATTCTGACTTCAGTTTCACAAAAGAATCTTTTTCCTAAGTTGGCCCTCTGAAATCCTTTGTGGGGCATCCTGCATTCTGTGGCCATCAAACCACCACCCGATGGCCGGATTGTTTTCTCCAGGGTCGTCCAATGATCACAATGAGATTCATTACTGACATCCTCATTATAGGAAGTATTTTATTTCTCCGAACATTACCAGTCTTCGGTGATCGCTCGTGCCTATTTTAAGTTCTGACACGCTTCTTTTTTTCGTAAGACATGGCATAGTGTGAATGACAGTTGGTTGCACTAGGTATATTATAAGGAAAACTGTTCACAGTATTCCTTCTTCTTCATGGAGATGTTAATGTGGGGGAGTTGGAATGGGGCATCTGCCCTTGTAACAGCCTTTCTGCCAAATGAACATGTTTGGTCTCATTCATTCCGGTGTTTCATTGTAAAGGATCGTTCGGTGTCAGGCACCCTAATTTTTGTCCAGTGGAATGGAAACCTAATGTGGATCTAGAATCGCAGTAATAAATGTTGGTATCAATTATAGTGTAACATGCATGACAAACCACGCTTGATATTGTGTTGATTGGTTCTCACTGTAGACATTCCGGTCAACATTCCTGGGTTCCAAACCATCCCATAGGAGTGACTGCAGTGATCATATTAGAGATCACTTTTTTTTGGGGGGGGGGGGCATTCCTCATTAGACCAGATGTCTTTGTGAGGCAGCTTCCTCAAAGCTACAACTGTAGTCCTGGTTGGAAACAAACGTGCTTGTCTAAGAGGGTTGGACGGGCGCAGGATAGTTTTGAGCAGAGCGGAGTCATCTGGAATCGTTGAGCATTCGCTGTAGACAGATGTTGCTAAGTTAATTATTTTTTTTGCAATTCATAGGTTGCACTTGTTCGTAACACTGGCGGAATATCAGCATGGTAACGAATGACTGATGGAGTAACTGTATTCCCAGGCACACCCCATAGAAACAGCTCGCTTCCAGTTGAATTTTCAAACCAGTCCATTTTGTTTGTATTGTCAGTATCTTTGTTTGAATTTCAATGCAGGGATGACTTTGGTGTCCATGTCCACCCTCCTCTCTGTCCCCCCCCCAGAAAATGGTGCTACTGTCTGAAAGGAGTTGGGAGGGTGGGGGGAGGGACCCTGTTACTTGCATTATTACATGGTTATTACAGGTCACTAGAAAATATGGAAAGTGTTGAATTTCTTTTGCAGTTTTCCACATTGTAAAAGAACAAAAAGAACAAACTTGCATTGTAAGTCAGGAAATTTTCAGAACTGCCAAATCCCTGTTTAGATTGATTTTGAAATGAAATGAAATGTTGTGGTAAGAACCTGTTATAACTCTTAATGTCACATGGTATGGTACTGGAGGTGTCTTGCAGAGTGAACACAAATCTGCGACCATGGAAACAATCTTGCAGCCATGAACACACGGAACAAATGAAGGGAATAGAAACAGTCTATCACAGCTATCCTTTTTACTGAATATGTCCTTACATTTTCATTCTCAAGTAGTAACATTGCATACCCGTGTGCCCTCTTGAATCCATCTGTTGGAGAATAGTTCCGCTGAAATCGAGCCCTCTCAATGGAGGATGTTAGTTTTAAGTTTTACCTCAAATGAACTGTATACGTCTATACAGAAATCAGTTATGAGCAGTTGCTGGCTTGATGGCAGTTTTTTTTTTCCCAAGACAAAAGCCTTCAATCCACAGAAAATTAATTTTGTCTCCAAGAGAGTTATGTCGTCCTTTTCTGAAACGTCTGGTAGAGTGGGGGTAACCCCTCACTCTTCAAATATTGCACCATGTTCATTTTTTATGCATTTGGAAGAAACAACAACTATTTATCTTTTGGGAAAGATGTAGCAGCTGGAACATCTCACAGTCTACAAAATTACACAATGCTTTCTCTCAAATAATTGCAAAGCTGACAGTATGTCAATTCAAAATGTGAGTAAGTCTCATTGGAATAGTCTTTGGACCAGTCTATTGTCCAACTTTTGATATTTTCAGGCTATTCATTTTTCTCTTTAATTGTCAAGCACTCGTCTATAAGTTCAGTAGTCAATCACTGACACACATGTATCGTATATTTTTAATTGATCAATGGCTCGAATACTTTGGGTCAAAGACGCACGGTGGGCAGTGTCAGGCATCGTGCCTGGCGATTTGACAGAATGTAGTGGATGGTGTTTTTTAAGCCTCCAGCAATCTCTATTGGCAAAAGTGCTTTGTTTGTGAAATTTATTGTGTTTTTGTAAATTCATTCAAGCCAACAGATATGTTGTAAAATTACCATATGATACTAGTCTTTGGGTACTGATTTCATGTCAGGTAAAGAAAATAAAGGATCAGAAAAAGTATGTTCTTTGCCCATTTTCTCTTTTCAAAGTTTTGTGATTGTTTTGCCTCATTGAAGGATTTTTTAGTTTCGATGGAAGAGAAACTTATTGCAATTGTGATTGCATGTGTGTATGTATGCATGTGTTTGTCACCCTTAGCTTGTGTGCGTGATATCTCCAGTTTGGAATGATGGATGCTCTTCATACTTAGTATGAAGGTTTGTTATATTGAGAAGAAGAACCCTATTGCTTAATGTGAGGTCAAAGGTCATCTGGGGTTACTAGAGGTCAAATACTGAAAATTTTGGAAGAGTTGTACATTTGAAGAACCAGATGAAAGAGCAAATTAATACGAAAATGTTAACGAAAGTCATAGTTTAATACAAACGTTTTCGAAGATATCACATTTTCCTCCTCAGGTAAGTGAAATATACAAAAGTAGCAAGACAATACAACATAAGACAATATAGTATCAAAAATATAACTCGGACAGGTTTTAGAAAATGCTGAGTGTATAGGATGGTCCATGTTGGAACAGTTGGTATTTAGGAACAGTTTCGAGTTTTTTGATATGTAAGGCTTCTTTGATTTTGAGTTCAAAATCTGTATTTCCGGTATCTATGATGGTGAAATTATTGCCGTTTGCTGTTCGGCAGTCTATGCACTGAGTGATGTGTTCATTGAAAGCTGATTTTCCTGAGAGATGTTCCTCGATCCTGGTTGCTAGATGCCTTTTTTGTCTCACCAATGTAAGTTTGGTTCTTATCACAAGAACCTTCAAAAGAATAGATGGCATTAGCTCTGAGGGTCTTGGGAGTCTTATCTTTCACTTACCTGAGGAGGAAGATGTTATATCTTCGAAAACGTTTGTATTAAACTATGACTTTCTTTAAAATTTTCGTGTTAATTTGCTCTTTCATCTGGTTCTTCAGATACTGAAAACCTTGTGTATGCAATATCTCCAGGTAGGAATGATGGATTTTCTGGGGTCAGCAAAGGTCACATTCTGAAAACCTTGTAATACATGATATCTCAAGAAGGGAAGATTGGACAGATCTCATATTTAGTTTGTTGGTGAACCAAATTTATTAGAGGATTCCTGTTGTTTATGATGGAGGTGAAAGGTCAGTTGGGGTCAACAGGGGTCAAATTGTGAAAACCTTGTAATTACATTATCTTAAGAAGGGAAGCTTGGACAGATCTCATAGTTAGTATACAGCTGTATCTCGCAAGTAAATAAGAATTCTGTTGTCTTTGGTGAGGGTTTAATGTCATTTTAGGTCAACAAGGTAATATTATGACATTCTTGTAAACATAGGCTATGTCAAGGAGGGAAGTTTTGGCATGTCATATTCAGTATGTATGTGTATCTCATTGAGTACAGGAACTGATAAGATTTTAGTGGAGGTTGAAGATCACAAGTTGAGGTCAATGTCAGTCAAATTGTGAAAACCCTTATAGACATGATCTCAAAGAAGGAAGCTTGTACAGATCTCGAAATTCATAAAAAGCTTAGGTAGCTTGGGACATATCCTAATGCTATAATGTCAAGCTAAGAAAGAAAATGCTCATAATTGGATCATCGTAACTACAAGGCATAGTTTGCGTATTCTGCTGCATTTAGTTTTGTGTATGTGTGGACTGTTTGGATAAATCAGCTGTAGGTAATGATGAAATACTGAGACTTTAAAGCAAGCTGGTAATTTACAACGGTAGATAGACATGATACAACCAACTCGTCGGAGGGAAGCTGGAAACAAGATATTAAAGAATCCTTTTCGCAAACCTGTTGTCTTTAACTAACGTTGCAGTTGCTTCCCATTAAGCAATGATTCATTGAAAATTATGCTTAAAAGTTCTGTAATGTGAAAAGATAACGAATTGAACATTGTTGTTTCATCAGGAGCTGTGCATCATGGGATTACTGAATGAAAGAACTCTTCATTCCAAGTTGCCTGTTTTAAATATTTCAATGCACCTTCTCATTTGCTAAAACTGAAAAAAAAAAATGGAGAAAATGAAATGCACTAGGCAAATGACACGGTCATTCAAGCTCAAACCATTATTAGTGACCCTCCCTACCGCTCATGTTGTGCTAGATATACTGCTGTCGATGAGCAACAGCCAGAGTACATTATTTAATGCATAAAATTCCCCTCCCATGTCAGCCGGGAAAATGAATGTTCCACAAAACCTGCATGCGACTCCCCTTTCCGACCTATCGAACCCTTCAAAAGCCACTACTCGCTGGTAGCGAAGAATTCATGACGTGTTTGCATTCCTTCGGACGCATCGTGCTGTAGTTAAAGACCTGCTACAAGTTGACTTTCGAGGTCAACAAAATCACTAGAGACAAAAGTTGTGCTCAATGCCAAGGGATGAGAAATTTTGGGAAAGTTGATCAGAACTTAATCTATTTTATTTGGCAGATGTTAAACAAACATTTCAGTGCGAATAAATCTCTCAAAGATCAGGAACGAGGTGCTCATAAGCAAAGTTGTGACTCCGGCCTCCAACAATTTGAGAGAAAATTCGAGTTTTTAGTTAGGATCAGAGAAAATAGTGATTCGCAGTGACTATTTGGGAAGCTTGAATGGCGTTGAATCGAAAATGCCAGCTTCGTGGGTCACAAATTATGTTGCCAAGCGAACCCGGTTACTTCGTCCCTAGCAATGACTGACGCAATGTCCTGACATACGTAGCTCCAGATAAACCCGATGTACACAACTATACAGGCTGCAAGCACATGAACACATCGCAGTGTACATAGTGTTCCTGTGAAGAACAGAGAATCAACCAGCTGTGCAGGCCAATTTGTCAGAGTTGAGTTTTATGATTTAGGCAGATCTAATTTTAGCTGTAACATTACCATGACAGGGGCTGATAGTGTTATCTTTACAGTTGATGGCCAGTGGTACGTGCCTGTGTACGAGTGTGACATATAGCACAGAATGTAAATGTAGTTAAAGGTTACCAGGTACTGTGGTTATAGAAACTATAGCTTTAATCGGGTCCGACGTGACTGCTAATGGATAATTGATTGTAATCGTTGAGCAAGTCTGTATCTCTTATCATATTTGGGCATGAAGACAGAGGTTCTGGTCACAACGTTTGCTTGTAATCATTGCTCCCTCTAATTCCACCACCTGCAGTCATACTAACTGCCAGTAAATAGAGAGTAAATTACGTCATCGGGGTTCCCCGATTGACTTCCCCATTTTTTTTTTTTTTTGCTTTATTTTTTTTGTTCTACGTACGCGGTCCTAAAGGTCGTATACAATGTCACGGCTATCGGCTGCTTACATTTATTCCACTGAACATTTTCTTGTGGATTTAGTCTCTTGATTTGACTCTTAAAAGCTATTAACTCTCCGGTTGACTGGTTTCCATTGTTTTCGTAGTTTCAATTAAGGAAACTTTTCGAGTGTAAGGAAATATACAAAGCAACGCTAATGATGGCTCGGTGTGAATGATTAGTACATGCAAGCGTTTAAGAAGCGTTAATGTAATTATCGTATGAGTCACAGGTAAGGCTATATAAAGCACTTTTGATGAGACTAGGGATTCTTTGCATAACGTATGCAATCGCTGTAACCACAGACATACTGAAAAAGTCACCCAAACTCATCGACCATGGTGTACTAAGAAGAAAGAGTAATTGTTTCCATTACTGTGGCGAAACCGGATATTTTCAAACGGAGCATAGTTCTTTCTTTCAGTCACTGAAGTAATTTTAAGGAGGATGAAACTTCAGCAAGACCGAGGCACCTGAAAAAAATTTCTTAGTACCTTCTAAAAGACCTACATTCGATCAACCGTGAGGGCTACGTTCGATCAAGGCTTGCATTTATTTCTACAGCAAACTTGACATGATATCGGTTTGAATTTCTGGGACCAATACAACGAAACTCAACACGATCGTCACCTCCACTTTAGATTTATTTACACTCGCAGCCTTCATGGTGTCAGATTTTTTTCTTCTGGATTTCCTATACATGGGATTCGTTTAGCGTAAATTTGAATGGCAAAAAAGCGATCGAATCAGTTAAAACCTGTATCGATAGGCTACATGTGGGCTGAAGACGTGATTCCTGCATGCGGAAATTATATTTCATCATACTGAGCCTTGAGTTACTTTCTATCTGAAGAAGTGACCATTCTCCCACAACAAACCGACTTGGGGGTAAACCATGATACTCGCAAGAGGTTATTCTGCTGTCTTATAGGCTATTCAAGGAATTAATGTTTCTGGAAGTCGGCCTGTCCTTATCAAGTTCTTCTTGTTTCGATTTGGAATCAAAATTTAAGTTGTATTAACCCGGGGAGTACCACTCTAACATCTCTCTGATTAACCAATGCTTGTGGACCGGCAACGATATACGAATTACAGCATACCCCGGCAAGAAAAAAAAAACAAACAAGGAAAACAACGGTGAACAGATTATAGCAAGCAAGTAAAGAAATAAATAAATAAATGAAAAAATATCCAGTCCTCACTCCGAGGCTCTCGTGAACATATTGAGACCAACAAAGCCAAGATGACAAAAAAGAATTTCAAATAAACGGTTAAGTATATTTCCCCGAGAAACGGAAAGGTGGGTTACCCCACAGTTGCAGAATATGTCGACCGTTACTACAGCCGGAACTTTCCCCGGGTATTATGCGGGGAAAACTTGGACGGTTTCGCAAGCGGAAAATTCGCTCTTTGACTTGGAGGAGCAATGCCAACAGGTTAAGAATGAGATTAGGAAACACGAAATGGAAGCGCAAGAGAAGATAAGGCAACACTTGGTGCAGCAACGAAAACTGCTTTGTTGTGAAGTAGACGCGTTCATGGAATCCAAAAGAAGGGAGATGTCGCGATTGTGTTCCCAAGGAAACCGCATTCAACCAGAGGTTGGTGGAAATGGGTACCACAGAGCAAGATATCAAAGTGATTGCAACCTTAACCCGGTCGCTGCAAAGACACGGACCGCAGTCAGCGTAGAATTTGATCGTGTAGATTTGGACAGTTTCAAGTTAGATTGGATGACTCTCGGAAAGCTGAATATATCAGAGAAGGGTGATCCGTCCGGAATGACGAAGAAATCGCTTGGCGAAGAAAACGAGGATGACGAGGATTCCGGCTGCTACATAAACATGTCAAATCAGAAGACAAATCTCCAACGGCAACGGGCCATCGATGCTCGGAGGGCGCACATCGGGAACGCCTCCGGTAGCAATAATGGCCAAAGCTCCACCGCGGCTTCGTCGAGCAAGTCATCGGGCGTCGTCGCGGCCGCGGGTCCTGGCAGTCGTGACAATTATGAAAATCTGTGGGAGTCTGGAGCGAGCGGGATGGGGAGACAGTGCGGACCTGACCATGCGAGTAGAGAATCGTCAAATACGGTCGGTGGTCGTTTGCGGCATCAAAGCGAATCCCTCGACGGACGCGAACGGCATCATCGTAACAGAGACTGCAGGGAATATGTGGAGATGAAAAGAGGGGTGTCTTCATTGAAATTAAACCTCGGTAGTTAGACTGTCCGCAGTGCAACGATGCAAGGTACTATCACTGTATTTCTTAAAATGCACGTAAGGTTTATGTCATTATTATGACTACGAGGGCAACAGTCTATCGCGCCATTTTGTTTCCCATACAAAAAACGACAATATAATTGTATGAATGAATAGTAGGATTCTTGCAGATATGTCGATGACAAGACAGATTTAAAATGTGATTAAAAATGTGAAAAAGCGAGACTTAGTAACATATATCGTGCATGAAATATTTGACAACAAAATATTCGTCACAACAAGCTTTTATATGGATAATATCTTTATTAACTCTCGTTCTTTCGTTAGTTTATCTTTCTTTTATCCTCTTTAAAATTGTTGCCTCTGGTCGCAGGTTGGCCACCCATGATCCATATCTTAGTCTACTATATATATTTTAACCCTGTTCTTGTATTATAATACGTAAGGAATATGTTTCAACAAAATAATGAGGTACATGGTGATGCTGAAATGGTGACGTGACAGTGATGGAGGTGGTGATGACGGTGGTGATGACGTGGTGGTGATGCTAGAATTACTTCATCAGCATAATTACTGTTCATTCGAATGCAGTCATTGCAAGTTTATCTGCATTTACTTGTATCAATATTCAGCTTGTGGTTTGTTTTTGTTTCTTTTCTTTTTTTTGCAACATAAAAACACAAAAGTTAAGGAGTTCATGACTGTTTCAAATTAATGACTGAATGGAGGGGACATAATGAAGGACTAACATGCAGTGATCAGGTGTTGATAATCATTAGTGTGTTATAAAGTCTCCCTGTCCCAAACGCGTCTGCAATATACAAATTTCGATTCTGCATGAATGTGACTCATCATAACGTAAGAGGCCAACTATACTGGTAAAACCGTCAATGAAAGATTGTGGAGTACTGTATTTTTAAGGCCATAGCAATTAACTATCCGTTCGTCGTGACATCTCTCATCACCTCAGAGTTGGAAATTAAGTCATTTTATTTTCAGGCTACTCAAATAAAAGTGTTCCCGTAAGGCTTTGCCCTGTCAGGTTCCCTTTTTGAGTCGATGTTAACTGTTAAATCGATGTTAAAGTAATTTTTGGGGTGTACGGAAACACCAGAAGGATAAAATTTTGTTTGATTTTTATACGCACGAGATAGATCATGCACGGAATAAGTCATTCAATGTTCGAAAATATTTAACTGCTCTGAAAAGCATAAAGCCAAAAAAAAAGGGGGGTGGACATAAAACCTTAAAATAGAAAATTATATTTAAAATTAACGGTTCTTGTTATAAGCGCCTACATGAATGGAAGAATAGTGCAACAGTACAGGTGTCATTGGTGTATCAAACACATAGGGTACCCCTTAAGTCGTCGCTCCTTGATCGGTGTCGGGAATCGTAGTATTTAGAGAAAGGAAGCTCTATATTTACATTTAACCTACAAACTAATGGCCTCATTATGACGTCAAGGATCAGCTCCTTAGTTAAGCTGAATATATGTGACCGTCTGTGCACTTCCCATTGGCTAGTTCGAAACAGCGCACGGTTTAGTTGAATAAACCCCGTCAAACCGTCACTGCATCATCGTATTTCGACATTTTGTCATTCCGTTAGAAGACTTCGAAATCGTGTGGCAGAATTTACCACCAGAAACCTATTTGCTTTCCAAAATCGTCTGAACGGTGTAATTAAAAGACAAACTTAACTTTTGGACATTAAATTTTGATGCTTTTACTTTTTGCCTACTCACGGAATCACCTTAACATATATAGAACAATCTCTAGTTATCACAAAGTTATTTCAAATCAAACTATTTTTTGCCTGAAGGAAAAATAGTAAAGAACCATCATTCTGTATCTTTGTATTTTCCTGTTTCGTAACCATTGTGCCATTTCTATCTGCATTTTTTTCCTCACTCCAATACCGTATGCACAAATACTCTTTTTCATATTTTTGATATCAAAAGTTATCATCGTTACATGTTGCAATGAAATGGGCAAATTGCATCTGTTCTTATTGTTTTTTAATTGCACTTTAAAGATGAGAATATTTTATTCGTGGAAGCGAGACAAAATGTTTGATATGCTGGTTGTGTTTGTATATGTTGAATATTCAAGAACACTGCTGTCGTTTACGCGCATTCAATTCTGAAAACCTGTGGCTTATAGACATTGAGTTTCATTCCCTTATAAATTACGGAGCGGTAATACTATCGTCTTTCCAAATATGTGGTGTCATTTATTATTTTGATTTTCTTAGTAGGGCTTATATAGGATGTGCACAAATCCGTCAAACCAATGATCCCTATAAAACCCTCCTCAAACATGAAGGTTTCTGTACCGCTCAATTTATAACCCAATGCCCATGGTCTGAACAAAAGAAATGAACTTCCGCTCTAACAACACAATCCATTACCCCTTACCCTCCCCCCTCCTTCTTTGTTTGTTAGCGTCTGTACTTTCTCATTCTTACTACATCTACTTGCGACTGAAGAAAGTGGAATAACTGAAACGTTTTGTGCTGATACTCGTCAATAAATTTTACCTGGAGTAACAAAAGTTGTGAAATCCTCTTTTATACAGCTTTAATAACTTTTTCTGTTTGTACGTATACATTGGCGGATGGTCCTTGTTTTGGAGGGGCCAAATTGGTTGTATGGAGATATATGGGAGGGGGAGGGGGGGTAGGTTTACGCGCTTTCCTTCCGTTTAGAATTTTTTTTCTTCTAAAAGTCTGAAAGTGACAGGGAAATAACCTGCAAAAGTTTAGAACCTGAGGAACAAGCATTCTTAGTCAATGACGGCGTGGGTGCATGTTTTCTAGTGTGTGTGTGTGTGTGTGCGTGCGTGTGTACATGCGTGTATATGTGTGGAGAACAAGCGGCCCGCCCATCATCACTTATAGCTATGCTAGCTAGAATTGTACCGGGAATACTATCTGAGCGAAGCCCCACCGTAGGCCTAGGTGAAGCGAAATTTTGTTCCGATTAAAGCGAAGTTTGAATAAAAATACCCTCTATAGATTCTCATGAGTCCCCTTTCCAGGCTCGAGGCAAGTCTTTGCTCGGACAACTCAACCCTCACTCAACCCTCAAATGCAATTTAGTGCAACAAAAATACTTTGAAATGAATGTTGTTCTGCAAAAATGCAGTTCCTTAATTCTTCAGCAAATTTGAAAAAAAGTTTTGGCTCATCTTTCAGGGATGGGCATGGCATCGATTGTCCCCCTACCCCATTCGATCCGTCAGTTGTATGTGTCATTTATGCATTAACTGATTTGTTTACTAGTAATATTTTGCTTGAGACACTGATATAGAGGCCCGAAATGTGGTAATTGTGTTTTAAAAATATAGGCCTAAATACATATACACATGACTTCACAATTATAACAACATTTAGTCAACACATATTCAAAGGGTATATTCTGAGTAAACTCCTATACAGAAAAAATGGCGCTGGTGGTGGTGGTACCTGGTATATCTTTCTTTTTGAAGTTCAAGTATTTCCACATTCACCGCTAATTCGACTTTCCTAGGGTAGACTGTAGAAGCGACTTGATACATCGAGAGTCCGGCCAACTTTGGGGGTCTTGTCATGAGCTGCTGACACTGCTGACAGCATTTTACACCCGCCACTATTAAAAAGAGTTGAATTTGAGGGTGATTGACAGCTATATCTAGATGACTTGGACCAGGTATGACGAAGGTGAGTTGACATCGTGTCATGTATTTCCTGGAGAAGCTGAACCCTGATGTAGTGGTTACACCAACGCACGGTGACACGCAGTTCATTCTATTAAAGATTCATATTTTACTCTCCGCTTCCATATCCCAGTTGTGTGCGTGTCGGTGCGGGGAGAGTAAGTCGATCAGCCCACCCCCCCTCCCGTTGCCTCTTCACTTTTAGAAGGAAAAAGAAAACGTCTGCAAGAGACTGTTTATGCTATTGATGGAACATCTAAGGTTACAGCACTGAAATTATGAAGTTGCTAGACGGTGGCGGAGCTGGCAGTTTGAGTCGGGGAAGGGGGGGGGGGGCGGAAGGGGCTTTTTGTGTGATAAAAAACAGGTCTATAAGGGTTCCTATATAGAGAGGGTTGCAATTTTAAGCGCCATTCCAACTGCGCGAGCACCCTCTTTCATATGTTCATGGGGCACTTGGCAAATATTTGATTGGGATGAATATATCTTTAGACCCATACTTTTTTTCATAGGGTAGTGGAGTCACATTGATTGTTTGCAGGGGAAAGGGGTCAAAAGACTCGAAGTGCGTCGTCATGGGCGTAGTCAGATTTGCTTGTTACTGAGACTGGGGCATGGATGAGGGGATGATCAACGATTGTGATACGGAAATACAGTATGTCCCCGTTGCACTGGCGCAGACAAATTTTTTTTTGTTAGGGGTGAACTGAAAATTGTTTGAAGACTGTCTAAGAGGAGTGCCGGCATTGTGTGGAGTAGAGCGTACCAGAATAATAAAAAAATGCGTTAAATATCCCCTGCATTAGCCTCACAGGCTCAGCAAATAAGTTCCAGAAAATGGTATTGTCAGTATTTTTTGGATGGAAAACTGGTCTCATGTCAACGGACTTTTCCGCTGAAAAAGTCTGATCATATTGGAAAGCTTTGATGATGCATACTGTACTTGCTTGAATTTGAACGCAGACAATTGGCAACACTATCATTTCCTGTATGCAGTGGGCGCTGAAGTACTCAAACTTGCATTTCCTTCACCATCTCTGTCAATTTCTTTCGCATCATCTTTTACCCACCTGTTTGATTTTTTTCTCTCCTTTGTGAAAAACTGAAAAGAGCGTCGGTAATAACATTTAAGTCGTCAGGGGAACCCCCTGACCAGCCCCCTGACCATATGGTAGCTCAGCCACTGTTACTGTAGCAACCAGGCTCCTGTAAAGTGAGAAACCAGCAACTGCATGAGCATCCGGTCCTCAGTGTGTTTTCGTATGCAGTAGGAACAGAGACTTCCCGTGATAATCATTTTTTCCTTTCCAGAAGAAAACCCCAAACTTTTCGAAGTATTATATACTAGAGTGCGGTGCCACACAGGCCTACGTCACCAAGCGCTCGCTGGTCTGTGAATCAACCGCAGGAGAAAAATAGGATTTATTTCTGTGGAAACAACTATCACCATGATGGAACTGTTTAACAAGTGCGAGGAGACAGTAAATATTATGACGAGCACAAAACTTACATAACATAGCTGGAACACTGACGTGTAGGCCTAAGTAAATCGTATTCTGGACAGTGAGCTGGAACTGTGATAACAGCAGATGTTGTGGCATACCTAACACTTCCAGGGACGTCATTCCAAGGCAAGTGTATGACAACCGCAAACACCAGCTATGGAACTATATAAGGGCCAGTTTAAATATTAACTTCTACAGTGCATTTCAAGAATGAGATCTAAAGCCGTTGATTTATTGTCAGTACCTGCATTTCAAAACAGAGTGGCAAGCTACCCTCATTTAAATATTCATCGTATTTTCCATTTGATTAAATCATTGTAAGCCTAAGAATGTTCTGCATTAACAGTTATTCTATGCCTAATGATAAAGTGAAGAGCAAAGTTCATGCAATATGTTGCATGATGAGATTGATGATGTCATGTGGCGCGTTAAATTACGGGTGGAAGCCAAACCACTCCTGCAATGACTCGATCTTCTGGATAATATCATATAAGTAAGCAAAGAATAATTTTCGACTCAACTGGGGTCTTTTCATTTTCGTCTGAAATATTCTGCTAAACTTTAATATGAGGACCAATAAATTTTTGAAATTTCTGAAGATATTCATCATTAGATCTGAAGACCTTTATGGCTACTTAACGTTTCCGTATCAAGCTGACGACTTGATTTCGCAAGAAGTAAAGTTTACGAATTTGTGCCGTATACCAGGCCATGTGTACTGAAATCATTGTTTTCGATAGGGGATCAGTAGTCAGTCAAACCGTCCATCACTGTGCCGTCTATTATATCGTCTTTTTAGCTCTGGTGGTATTGAAAACGAAAAAGGTAAGCCTACTCGGGAAGTGTAACCTCTACTCAAACAGTACACGTGTAGGACTATGTTGAAAAACAGTGCTGTTGTACAGCTACAGTATGTATGTTTGAATGTACGTACGTACGTACGTTGGCAGGCAATTAAAGCAGGGAGTTTGCAACTCCCTTATTAAAGGCAGTTAAAGGCGATTTGCGGTTTACCGGAGCCCACTGGCATTAGATGTCGATGTAGTTGTAAGAAGTGGGACGGACAGCCATCTCTGGCTTATGTAGATCCCTTTTCTGCTCTAGAAAATGGGATCGATGATGTTCTCGAATTCCTTGACTGTTGTGGTAGGGACAGCCTGCTGTGGCAGATTGTTCCATTCAGTGATAGTAATACGCTGACTAAAAGGATATTTTCTATACAGTCAGTGCTTCTGGAATTTAAGCTGATGATCTTTTCAAGTGTTCTACAAACATCCGGTAATTGAGAAAAAAAGCAGCCTGATCAACATTTTCCAGACCCTTAACAATTTTAAAAACTTCAATCAAAAACTGCATGAGAGTAGACAAATATGGAATCAATTTTGTAGCACGACATTGTACCTTTTCAATGCTATCAATGTCTTTCTGTAGGTAAGGTCGCCATGCCTGACAACAGTATTCAAGATGGGGTCTGACAAGAGATTTGTACAATTTCAGTATATTACTACTGTTTCAATCATACGTTTTATTGAAAATACCAAGTACCTTTGGTATTATTAATAAAACGTATGATTGAAACATAACCTAAGATTGGCCCGGATGCAATCTATCCAATTTTGTTGAAGTCATTTGCTCATCATTTCTGTGTTCCACTGTCACTGGTCTTTAATAAATTTATGGTTGAATGTTATGTTCCTGAGGACTGGAGGTGTGCTAACATCACCCCGATTTTGAAGAAGGGAGATAAGTCACAGCCCTGTAATTACAGGCCTGTCAGTCCTTCTAGTGTTGTTTGTAAGGTCATGGAATCTATTGTTAAAAAGTCTATGGTTAGTTTCTTCAGTAGTTATTCTTTAATTAGAATGTCTCAACATGGCTTTTGTCAGAAAAGGTTGTGCCTCACCAATATTTTGGAGTTCATGGAAGACGTTAGCTAGTTCAATGGATAGGCAGAAGTATGTTGATGTTGTTTTTCTGGATTTTCAGAAAGCTTTTGATAAGGTTCCCCACGAACGTCTTTTGCAAATTAAAGAGTATGCATGGGTATCTGTGGTAATTTACTGATCTGGACTCAGAATTGGTTATGTAATAGGAAACAGAGGATGGTTTTTAATGGTTGCGCTTCTTCTTGGCAGGAGGTTACTAGTGGGGTCCCCCAGGGGTCTGTGTTGGGTCCTCTCCTGTTTATTGCTTTCATTAATGACGTTGATGCGGATATTGTGTGTAGAGTCAAGAAGTTTGCTGATGACACCAAATTGTATTCTGAGGTCTTCTCAGAAGGTGATTCAAAAAGTTTGCAGAAGGATTTAGACAGGGTAAACTTTCACTTGGTCTCAGGAGTGGCAAATGCTTTTCAATATTGATAAATGCAAGGTGATGCATATTGGCAGTAATAATCCCTAGGTATTCGTACACTTTAAATGGACAGTCACTGCAAGAGGTTTCTGTTTGAAAGGGTCTCAGGTGTTCACATAGACTCTTCTTTACAGCTAGCTAAGCAGTGTGTTGAAGCAGCTAAAAAAGCCTATAGGATTTTAGGTATGATTAAGAGAAATTTTAGTTTCCTTAAGCAAGACATTGTTGTTAGACTCTATAAGCAGTTAGTTAGACCTCATTTAGAGTATGTTGTTCAAGCTTGGAACCCATATTTTTCTAAAGAGAAAGTACAGTGCAGGGCTACTAGATTGATTAGGGCTTTCAAGGGTGTCCCCTATAACAGCAGGTTACGTCTCTTAAATCTCACTTCACTTGAGCTGAGAAGATTACGTGGGGATTTTGATACAAGTCTATAAGATTGTTCATGGATTTGATAATGTATCATTTTTTGATTTTTTCAAGTTTGCTAGTAGTAAAATTACTAGAGGTCATTTTCTGAAACTCCAGAAGGTTCAAAGTAGGATCAATATTCATCGTTACTTCTTTTCTCAGAGGGTAGTGAATGAGTGGAATGGGTTGCCTGAGGATGTAGTGATGGCAAGAAGTGTAAATGGGTTTAAGAATGCACTGGACAAGTACTTTAGACTTTGTGACCAGGTTTGATTTTTTGTATCTTTTTTTGGTTCCTTGCGTCAGCAAAGGAACCTATGCAGTCAGGTTGGCGTGTGTGTGTGTGCGCGCATGTATGTGTGTGTGTGTGTGTGCATCTGTGACACTTGCTTAGGAACGCTCTAACTCGATAGGGGAAAGTCGGATGAAAGTCAAACTTGGTATGTATGTTTGCCGTGTTAAGAAGGTGTGCCCTATTGTTTTTGGTGGAGGTCAAAGGTCATTTGGGGGAACTGGGGGCAAAAGTCTGTTTTGCTTGGGTACGCTGTAACTCAATAGGGGAAAGTCAGATGAAAGTCAAACTTGGTATGTAGGTTTGCCATTTTGAGTAGGTATGCCCTATCGTTTTTGGTGGAGGTCAAAGGTTATCTGGGGGAACTGGGGGCAAAAGTTTGTTTGGCTTAGGTACGATCTAACTCAATAGGGGAAAGTCAGATGAAAGTCAAATTTGGTATGTAGGTTCGCCATATAGAGAAGGTGTGCCCTATCGTTTTTGGTGGAGGCCGAAGGTCATCTGGGGGAACTGGGGGCAAAGTCTGAAAACCCTGTTATGCTATGGATGCTCATATTTTCCATCAGTCCCCCTCTATTGCATCATGGAAGTACTGCTTGAGTTAGCAGTTTCTTGATCAAATGAAAAAGAAGCAGTGTTGTTGGCACTACCGTAGGTGGTCACACCAGACAAGTTTTGGCTGGATCAGTTTACCTCCTCGTGCCTGAGTGCTAATGTGTGCATTCATGTAAGTGTCTTTTCAATTAGTGAGGTGAGCAGGACATAATCAGAGAAAATAAGTCAGTTGGTGTTCTTACCAGTTTAAACTAGACCCCAGTAGTTCCCTCCAGGGCATTCTATCAGTTTATTGGACTTTAAAGGGGCATAGATGAGATAAGCCATATTGCAATTTGCAGAGCCCCTTCTTTAAATGAGAGATTCACAGCTGTTTGTGTTTTGTAAAATGAATGGGATATTGCTGTATATTGCAGTTCAACATCTGCAATTCATTGCATTAATTGAAATGTCTTTTTTGATATTTATGAACTCAGGCATATCATTTTACGGTATGTATATTTCAAGTGCAAGGAACCATAGTGCCCATAGGCTGTTGTGAAATCATGCAAAATATTTCTTCTCTTACAGATTGTATAACACTGTTGATAGTTGGTCACATTAGTGCTATGGAAGTGGTTCCATGTGGATACATATTTGTCATGTTTGGGGTCCAATGTCTGAAATGGGCCATTTTAAAAAAGCATGAAATATGTTTCTCTCTCTACAGATTTTATGTAATGCAGTGAGAGTTCATGGTCAGAAATGGGCCATATGGGCTATCGTACAAAATAATGCAATATGCTCCCTTTTACTTCATAACTTACATTATATGCTCTCCATCTGTGCAAGGAACCAGAGTGCCCTTGGGCTCTTGTTTTTCAGTGTCCTTGATGGGGACTTAATTGTCCCTCCTGATCCTTTTTTTTGACTGAACTTAACTAAACTTGTTGGCAGAACTCACAGCAATTAGCACATTGTCTACTAGGGCTCAATGAATTGTCAATAATTACACCTACTGTAAATCCTTCTCATACTCAGTGGTTTCAACTTGAACACCACCAATTGGCTACCTTTTTGGCCAGGGGAAAAAAAATTCTCAGTCAGTTCTCCTCTTTGATTGACAGCAAATTAAAAAAATGCATAGTGGCTCATATTGCAAAGTGTACTCAGGGTCATTGTGGTTACACATGTTGTGGATGAATTTTACTTAGGCTGTTGTTTGGGACGATAGACTGTAAAGTGGTTGTGAGAATGGACCTTTCTGGGGTGATGAGTCTTTAATGTTACAACCTTACTTAGGCCCTCTACATGCAATCTTCATATTGCCATATGTAAGAAATTTGAGCCGATAATCTCCATGCTAATATGAAATTGACAAACGGTGAAATGCTGATATCAAACTAGGAGTTCCAGGAACGGGCCTAGCCAGTTGCAACCAGATTTTGACAAGGGCCGGCTGCAGTAATTGGCTTATTTTTTAAAATTCTGCAATTATTAGTACATCTAGGCCTGTAATGACATTGGCCACATACTTCACATAAGGGGGTCTACCTGATGCTCTTAGGGTTCATTGTTCCGAGGCCAGAGGTTTGATGTTCCCCATTTTGTACTTAATATTTCAGTGGTTGCCGCTCAGTACAACTTGTTATTTCCAGGACATTCCAAGATATGTCAAGTACTGCTGTAATCATCTAGAGGTTCAATGTTCCCAAGTTTCAGTGTTTGCGAGATTTGATGTTTCCAAGGATCAGTGTTCCTAGGGTTCGACAATCCCTGAGAGTCGGTATTCCCAGGGTTTGATGTGCACAATGTTTCCAGGGTTTGATATGTTCCTTTCGAGGTTCGATTTTTCCCATAAGGCTTCAATGTTCCTGAGGTTTGATGTTCTCAGTGTTCCATGTTCCAGATCACAGACTACCACAAACAAATTCTGGCAATGATTCCGTTGGGCTGTTAATGGTCTGGTGAATTTTGAAGATACATATACCAGGAACTGGGAACAAATGAATGGTGAACCAGCTGGGATATCGAACCCCGGCAACATCTCACCCCAGGAACATCAACCCAGGAACATCGAACCACTGAACTTCAAAGCTGAGGAACATCGAACCCTAGGAACATCGAACATTTGAACCCTGGGATCATGGAAACCTAGTGGACATTGAACCTTGGAACACTAAACCCTGGGAACATCGAACCCTAAGAACATCAAACCTGGAGATCATTGAACCCCAGTAACATTGAACCACGGGATCATCGAATCTCGGGGACATTGAAATTCGGAACACTGAACCCTGGGAACTCTGAACCCCGGGAACATTGAACCTCTGGAACAATTGACATACTGTAGCCTCCAACATCGTTGACTAAGAACCTACACTACATGAAAGATTAAGATAACCGGAAATATTTTTCACCTCAATTACACATCACGCCAAGCTAGTTTTGGCTCGGGGACAGCAAAATTCTCAACTGGTTTTAATCTTTGAATGACATCAAGTTCGAAAGATGCAGTGTAGCTCATATTACACAGGCTACACAGGAATTCATTGTTTTGATTGCACATGTTGCAGAATTTTAGACAAGCTGCGGGAGGGACTAGACTTAAGTAGTTGGGAGAACTGAAACTGTTACGGGTGACAAGTTTCTGTCTTTTAAGATTTTAGCGTCATGAATGAGTCCGCACTGTCTTGATTCATGGATGAAGCTTTGTTTACTTGTATTGGGTCTTGTGGTAGGTTTTCCTGTATGGCTGTGTTTCGCCTTTCCATTTCCTTCTGAATTTAATTTCTTGTATACAAAGACAACAAGCTGTATGTTGCATTGATATTACAGTTGCATTGATATTACTGAAATAAGATGTCAGTAAACTTTTCTTTTCAAATTTTCTTGTGTTGTAGATCACTCACAGATGAAGTTTCACAGTACAAGAGGAAAGGTCAAGGGTTGCTCCTTTGAAGAAGCCATTTTTTCCCCAGGTTACCAAGCTGATGGCGGCTTGCTGGTTCCCGAGACTATTCCACAGGTTGCCAAAGAAACTTTCAAGTCATGGGCAACATTGTCCTTCCCAGATGTATGCAAAGAATTCCTGTCGTTGTATATCGACCAAGAAGAAATTCCCAAGAAAGATTTACATGGTGTGTATTCACTAAAATAAGTATTTAACTGGACAATTTAACTATGGCATAATTTTTGAATGGCTTCATTGCCAAAGAAATCTTTTTGTTGGTTGAAGACAAATACTCATTCCTCCAGACAGTATCAGTTCTCCCAACTACACTACCTCTAGTCCCTCCCACAGCCTGACTAAAATTCCTCCACATGTGAAATTAAAACAATTGATCTTTGCGTATGCTGTGTAAAATGAATTACTCTGCATCTTTTGAATTTACTGTCAATCAAAGAGTAGAAGCAGTTGGGAATTCTGCTATCTGGAGGCCAAAAATACAGCTTGGGTGATGAGTTGCTCCCTTTAATATATTGTTTGTTTATACATGAGTGTGATAACCTAAGAAGTATGAGAGCAAATTCCTTGAATCCATAAACTTAGTTTGCATAGTACTCATGGTGGGTATTGACAGGTTGGTCAGTCTTTCCTGGATAACTCGTGTATTTACAGTACATCACTCCTCACTGACCTGTCTCTGCATAACAAATGCACTCTCATCTAGTGTGCCCAGAGTACTGGTAACCTTTAACACCGCCACTAGCCCCATCCGGTCTTATACTGGACTAAGTGCCTCCTTCCCATTCTGCCTGTCTTATGTCCCTGGAGTACAGAGGTTCGGTCCAAAATTCTCTGACCTTCACCTGGTTTTTGGTTGAATTTCAAACTTGGCAGGTGGGTTCCTCACAAGTAGATTTTTCTCTTTCTAAACATGTATACCTGCCAGAAATTTCGAAAAGTATACTGTTGATCCATCTTCTTGATAACATATGCAGTCAGTGATTTGATGGTTGCTGCTTTGTTTCATATAGAGCAACTGTTTGCATCATCTCTAAGCTAGCGAAATAAAAAGATTCAATCTTTTAGGCTTACATTATCCTCGAGAGCATTTGTTTGTGGTAGATGCTGGTTGACTCCCAGAATCACATACATGGTAGAATGAGTTGTTAACTAGTTTGATGATTTATTCCTTACCTCATGTGTTTTCAAGGACCAGCAACTTTTTGACAATAGAGACAAGGCCCTCAAAGTCATGTAGGACACATTTAGAATTGCACTTGACAATGCTAAGACTTTGAATGTTCTCCGTGTGTAATCAGTTATTGTACTTACAAATGATATTGTATTTGATGCTAGACGCACTTGTTGTTGAATGTCACTGAACTTCTGTGCAAAGACCACTCTGCTACGTCAGGACATAATCAACTACGTCATGTCAAGATTGACTTCCTATTGGTTATGTAGTTGAGCTATATTTAGCTCTGTGCATAGATACAAGCATTGCTTGCGGACCGTGTGCAAAACACTGCGTGAACTCAGATACAATTATAGCCAATCACAGAGCAGCACTAAAGGCTGTGCCGATGCATTTACTGTATTGTCCAATCAGCGTCTGCCGCACTCTTGCGCAGGCTCTGGTGATTTGGGTGTTCTTCGCATGAAGCATATTTTGAACTCAGTTTAGCTGGGACCGCACTCGCGTTAGGACGTGTTGACCTTAGGTCTAGTAATATTTATCTTTTTAGTTTGTTTCTCACCTGTATTTTGACCTTGTTATCATTTTGAAGAGTTAGTAAAACATTGTGAACCTTAAAGAAACTTCTCTTTCGATCTTTACGAACTTTTGCTTCCTGAATTCCCACTTTTCGGCACTTCATAGTCTTCGCACGCTACAATGCTTCAACTGAACCAGGCCGAACCTAAAGTACAGTAGGCCTTACAGTCATACACTGCAGTCATGACAGCTTTTCAAAATAGTGAAAGTATACCACAGTTCAACTGCACTATTTTGGTTATGGTTCAGTGTGATATTGAAGTTAATTGATCTATTCTGTAATCAGTTGACTCTCTGCATTAAAATGATAGAAGTGAATGTGTCAATCAAATTAAATGCAAATACTAAGCAGATTTTACTACAGTAAAAACTGATTAAATCGGACATTTTTCTTTATTTTTTGTTTCCTTAATTTCTTTCTACCATTCCACCTCATTTGTTCATGTTAAAAAAAGAAGAGGTTTTTCTTTTTTTCTCTTCGATGAAAAACCCATTTGAATGTGACCCAGTCTAGGATGGAATCCAGCACCCCCTGGTTGCTGAGCTTTATTGCTTAACATGCTACCACCTTTATCGTTTATCCTTCCACCTTATTCAGTTGGTGTCATGCATGATCATTTAGAAAGTTCCAATATGTTAAAACTGTTTTGTTTGTTACAGAGTGTGTGCCAAAGTGTGAGAAAGATAATGCCTATTGTAGTCGATACAGTTCAAGGCTACTATGTATCACAGAGGTGGTAGTCTTACATGAACAAGCGTCATTATTAGCCGGAGGTGATTCTCCCATTGCACTCAGTGTTTGCACCTTTTGCCTGACTTAACACCCCTGTTTATGATCAATTATAAGTGATCAAACAGTCCAGACTGCAGCATCCCTTTGCTTATAAATGATAGCCTTTGTCTGGCTGGAACAACTTCTGATAAAAAAGGTGTGGTTAACAAACTCTGCTGCTGTATGGTCTGTGAGATCAGAGTGTGTAAACAAACTGAAACCCCATGGATGGTGTTAGGAGCATTTAAAACATTTTGTCATGGAATGGCCATTTGTTTGGCATTTTGCCAGACAGTCCAGTCTTTGAGCATCCTGTCCTTCATTTGGGTTTACACAGGCTTGACATTGAATCTCCTCCATTCTGTGATTGCTACCCGGATCCAAACTGTCACAAATGTACATTGTACTGCTACGGCTTCATTGTCATGGCCCACATCAGATGCATGGTGTTATATCAACATGCAAAGTAAAGTGTCAAAGTGTCAAAAACTTTTTGTGTGAAATACCTGCCACCTCATGCTTGTGCTCTGCTCAAGAAGTAGCTAAGGTGACCCACCCCTTTTTTTCTGTCATCAAGGTTTGACCATCCTTTTGCACCTATGAGGTGAAATTCAATTAATCTCGTCTGACTGGTCCAATTTATCTCTCTGTGTGAATTCCATACTTGTATGTATGGTGGTGTTGATAATGTATGAACACAACCACCAGAGGCGATGAGAGAATTAAGAATGTGTTTCTTAGTTCATGTGTGTCTCCTGTGAAGCACATAGTGTTTCGTTTTGGTATTTAATTGTCCACTGTGCTTTAATTAATGTGTGTGTGTCACTGACGGTATCATCAAGTTGTCGATCAGATATAGTAATGTCATATACAATGTCATTCGTTTGTTCTTTCATTCCATTCATTCATTCATTCATTTATGATACAATTTGGTCAGACAGGGTTATTGGTTTGTACATAAAGAGGATACTGTATATGAAGTTTCTGACATTCTGTGGGGGTGCTTGCAATACTTTAGAGACCCCAGGTATGGATTCTCTGTACTTGGACTAGAAAGGGACTATTCCTCTTATTCCAGGGAAATATATGATGTATTTCTCTGTGTGTTTGGGCATTCTCTCTTGCTCACTTCATGTTTAATTGCTATCGCAGGAAGTGAGAACGGTTCTGTACTCTCTACCAATGTTGTTAAACTGAAAATTGTAAATTTGGTGTATGGAATTTTTCTCCTCATTGGATCACATCCCAAACAAACTTTGATCTTGATTTTGCTAAATTTTTTTTATTTTCGATAAATAATCAATTCATGTTTCATAGCTAGTGAGCGAATGAAGCGATAAACATCAAACGTTAATGACATGTTTAATGTGTGTTCAAGGTTTTGTGCATGCAGTCTAGAATAATTTCTCAGTGCAGCTTATCATTATTGTCTATTGTCTGTGCAGCTGCTCTGCTAGAAGAAAGTTCAAGCTACTGCAGATGAGGCTAGAAGTGAATAGCTTGGATCTAGCCGTAGTTTTATCTTCTATGTGTCATCTCACGTCCCAACTACTGATGCCTACCCAACTCCTATTGGATCATTTCAGTCAGGTGACCATGCATTATCCTACAGATAAAACATGGTTGATTGAAGGGTAAAATCATGGCAGATGAATACAATAAAAACGTAGATCAACAGTGTTTCGTCATCCGCTATCTTTACATAAAACAATGGTGGTACTTTGCTTATCATGGACAAGCATTGCTTACATGCTGTGATTCTTGTTAAACCTATTCTCAGGTTTCGTTTCCAATAAAAATGCTGGTATTTACCGATCCCAGTTTTCTTCTGTTTTTATCTTTCTTATCAAAATTTCATTTTGTATGTATGAACAAGTTTATTGGACCTGTGCATAAACTGTAGGATAATGCACCCTCGTTGGTCAGCGTGCTATAAATGCTGGATGCACTGGGGCTACGCGCTCGTGCATCGCTTGCAGTAGCCTGATTGAGCATTATCCTACCCTTAATGCACAGTTCAATGTTTATCAAGCTTTCATTATATATCAGGTGTATACCAAGTATGTATCAGGTTTACAGTGTGCAATGGATGCAATAGTTTATTACTGTATCTGCCATCCAACTACAATATTTTATCTCGGCCACAGGGTTCAAAGATAAAGATTTTTAAGTTGCAGATAGGTTTTATCCTAAATCACAGCATTCTCCCAGAAATCTCATTTGAACTAAATGGGCTTATTTGGTTATCTCGGCATGCAGCTATTGATTAATGTCTAGTTTCATGTCTAATTGTGATTACAAACGTAATTCACTGATACTTTTACAAGTTAGCTTTTTTAAGCTTTCTTGTCTCCACAGATCCCTGGAGAGCAGTGCGCTACACCACTTCATGGGAATTGCAAATGTGGAGGGGGGGGGGGGGTGGCAGGGGGAAGGGAGCGAAGATGGGACATACTTGAACTTAAAGGTCTGGTGATATGAAAATGACATTTTGAGGTATTGGGTGCATTAGGCATTCAAAATGTTGAAAATAGCCACAAATTGTGCTAAAATCCGTCAAAAATTGACAAATTTACAGGCAAATTAGTGTCTCACAGCTGTGTCATGAATAAACCTTGGCTAAATATGCAAATTTGTGATGTCAGGAGAGCGACCCCTAGGATATGTCTTATGTTAATTCTTTGTTTATGTAACCTTTATTTCAAGGTCATTTGAGAATTTTATATGCCCAGAGGGTTTTATTTTGGAAGCATGTGTTTTCTCCTTCAAAAATATCGATATCACGCACCAATGTGAAACTCAGTAATTAAGAGGCAAAATATATAGGGTTCACAAAAGAAAAACTGACACTGTGCAACACTCCATGTCATCTGTTTTGCATTTTCTTCAAACTTTGAAAAGTCATATCTCAAAAACGGTGATAGATATAAACAAAATTCCAATGGATTTTCACTGAGGGTTTTACTTTGTAATGTTTACATGAAGGAAGCTCTTTTTTGGAAGCATGTCACACGTCCTTTAAAGACTGTATTGCATCACCCTAAGCTATATTTTTACCTCCCTGAAAGGAAAATTCTCAACTGGTTCTAAGTTACAGTACTCTTAGATTGCCAGCAAATTTGAAAGATGCAGAGCAGCTCGTATTACACAGCGTACACAGGGCTCCATTGTTTTGATTACACATGTTGAGGAATGTAAGACAGGCTGAGGGAGGGACTAGAGGTAGGTGGCTGGGAGAATTGAAACTGTCTGGGGTGATGCATTACAGCCTTTAAATAATGATATCTGCTATGAAGAGAGATGATCTTCCAATTGTCTTATCAATTGTTGAAATTTCTTGTTTTTCATGTTTGCATTTCAGAGTTGATCGACAAAGCATTTGCCCGAATAGATCTCCCAGAAGTCGTAACACTGAAGCCTTTAAATCAAGGACTACATGTCTTAGAGATGTTCCATGGCAGGACACTTGCATTCAAAGACTTATCTACATTTGTCCTGGGCCAGTTAATGAGCTACTTTCTTCAGCGGAAAGCCAAGCACATCACACTGCTAGTAGGTCAGTGGTACTTACCTTCCTCTGCGTTAGTTAGCTTCCTGTTGAAAGTTGCCAGTTGTCGTCACATGTCCACAGCAGAGAAGATATCAAGGCATGCTTGAAGATGTCCAATGTATGTACATCTTATACACTGTTATGAAAGCCATAATTTCTGAAATTTTTTTGAATCATATCGATAAGTTTACTTACTTATCGGATTGATATTTACTGTTGAAAGTGAATCACCTCAAATTGACATCCAAACTTTTGTCATACATTCTTTTTATCCTCGCACATCAGTTTTTAATAGATGGGAGAATTCTACAGCAAAGTTTAAAAGTTTTCGTATGTAACGATGTGGTTACAATATTTCCTAGATCTCTTCACATCAATTGAAATGTTGCAACTTCCTGATCGGGGGCAAACCTTGTCATATTTAATGTCATGTGGGATTTATCAGGTACCTCGGGCGACACAGGAAGTTCATCGATAGAAGCAGTCCGTGGCGTGGAAGGGTTGGACATCGTGGTTATCTTTCCCAAGGGTCGAATCTCGGAGATCCAGGAGCGATCTATGACTACGGTGAAGGAGGAAAATGTCCATGTCTTCGGAGGTCAGTCTAAGATATTTTAAGCAACCTTGAGAATGACTGAAGCAGCTAACATTGTTTGTGTTGCTTTGATAGCATTGCTAGTACAAAGGTTGCTTCATGTGTATATTTCTGGTTAAAAATCTCTTATGTCCTTTCTTCTAAATTGCTTTACTATTGTTAACACTTTGTAGCAGATATATCCTTCTTTGATATACTTCTAATATATCTGTTATCACAAGCCCTGCAGCTGTCAAACTTGATGGTCATAAAAATGGTTTTAGGTGTCTCTCCCATAAATATGGTGTATAAGTCCACTTTTTGATGCCTTGCTGAAGGCGGGCAAGGAATCTTTGCGATGGTGATTCGGTGTACGTACGTGCGTATGTGTGTGTGTGTGTGCGTGTGTATGTACGTGTGTGAGCAAAATCTTGTGAACACTCTAGTTGGGTCAAAGTTGGTGTGTTGATAGAATAATGAAGATCTCAGCTGGGATTGTTTTCGGTGAAGGTCAAAGGTCATCTGAGGTCACCATCAGGCAGAATGTGTACAAACTATGTTTGCAGTATCTCAGAAACGACAAGTTGCATCATTTTCAAACTTGGGTGGTATGTACTGCCCTGTAAGTAACTGAGATTGTGAGGGTATTCTTGTAGGTCAAAGGTCATCTGGGGTCATCAGAAGTCATAATGTGAAAAGCTTGTGAACACTCTATCTTTTCAAGGGAATGTGCAAGAGAGTCCAAAGTCAGTGTGTGGGGAGGACATTTACAGATCTTGACTGGGATTGATTTTGGTGGATGCCAAAGGTCACTAGAGGTCATCTGCAGACAGACTATAGACAAAACATGTTTGCAGTACCTCATGAACTGCACATTGCACAAATTTTGACCTTAGAGGGTATGTAGGACTTTTCTAAGTAAATAAGGTGAGGGTGTGTCTTGTGATCAGAGGTCATGTGGGGTCATCAGAGGTCGTAACATGAAAAAACTTGTAAACACACTATTTACAAAGGAGGAAATAATTTCAATATTTACAAAGGGGAGACAATTTCACACTTTATAGTTGTTCTTTTTAGATGGAGTATATAAATGTAATTACTGGTTTAAGTTTTGATGTGAGTCAAAGGTCATCTGAGGTCCTTGAGTGCAAAGTGTTAAGACCTTTGCTGATGTTTCTCTCCTTCTGTCTTTTCCTATGGGTGGAAGGTATTTGAGCTCCCTTCCAAGCAAAGAATAGCAATGCTTGCACATTTAGGAAGTTCCAATTTGAAAACTTTTACCTGTCAGTTAGGTAATGAAGTGTAGTTGCTGTACTAATTTCACAAGTCTTTGACATACAATGATGAAACTACATCTATGGATCTTCAGCTGGCATCATGCTGGTTTCTGATAAAATACTGTGTGTCTGAAAGCATCTGTAAAGTATCTAAAAGCCCAATTTGGTTAATTAAGTTCAGCAGGTACAATACACCTTTGAGTTTCTATTTAGTCCCCAATTCAGCTGTACAGTATTTGGTATCATGCTTCTTTTATTTATTACTCTTGTTTTGACAGTTAAAAGTGCTCACTTAGTTTTCAAAGCCATAATTGGCTTTGAATTCCATCTGAGACATTTGTTTGGTCTGAAAATGGTGATTGACCAATGACCTCTGTGGAAAATGGGAGAAAGGTTGACCTCCTTATCTTTCCCAGAGGAATCATTATCTGAGATACAGCTCTCCTTCTGTCATCAAACAATGTAGAATAGATTTGTTTTCTGAAGTGGAGACAGTTGCGCATGGAAGATTTCTGTTAGGGAAAAGTCTTATTGTGCAATAGAGATAAATAAGTTATTACTTGGTCATAGATGGGGTAGATGGAGGAATTTATGTAGTTTATATAATTGGCAGTCATTTCAATTGTCATATGAGTATATCTCTTGTTCCTGGGAAATTTGTACTGTACCTAGGCTACCACTGTGCAGGCTGGAGAATTCTTGGCCACCAGTGTTATCTTACATTACATGCATACAGCAGGTATTGGAAAGTGGTGTGCAGTATTAATGGTGTCATCTGGTATATCCTGTGGTTACTATAGTAAACTGCAACTTGAAAAAAAAATGAATGGAAGTGCATGTATTAGTGGCAAGGAATCACTAAGCCTCTTGGCTTTCTTGTTTTTTCTTTGCTGTTCTTCAGAGTTTTGTTAACATTTGATCCTTTTTTCTGAAACATGTAGATTGCAGGTTTCTTTGCTGAGTATGTATCCCAGCAGTATTTGTTTGCAGCCGGTGGTTTCCTCATACTCTCCCTGGGAGTTCAATTTGAATTTGTCTCCCTGCTTGATTTCAGAAAAAGAGAGTGCTGCTGCCAGACACCACGGCTCTATGTGGTATAACTTCCTGAGTGGAGCTAGCTGTGAGAGAATTTACTTAGTGGTTTTGGTTGGATTATGAAATTGTCGTGGTTGTGGACTACTTGGGGCCAGATCCTCACATTTTTTTGTGTAAATTGTGTGGAAAGGAGGAAAGTTGTTTGAGTTAACTAAATGTGGCTACTTGTCAAGAACTTCCCATAATTAGAGAATTCTGAAGGATATTGTGCAGCCATACAAATGATTCTTTTTTTCCTGAGACATTGGGCAAATTGTTCTCATTCTTGTCTGCAGTTCACAAACCCAAACAAAGGCCCATACATGGGATGTTTGGAAATGTACATTTGGGTACGGGGCCATTTGTGGCATGTAATATTAATGTCATTGAGTTGATGATTTGTCTCTTCTGCAGACCTGTCAACTCTGCTGGTTTTCCAGATCTCCTGGCCTCCTAGACTCCATAGTTTCAGATGCCATTCTCCCAAGTTTTAGTGTTCCCATTTGCAGCATATCTGAAAATAGCCAAAACAGTTAGCACAAAGCTTGTTTGAGCAATATTTTGTAGAATAGGCAGCTGTTGCTCAAAATGTTCGAAAAACATTTTTTATGCTGTCGGTATTGTGTGATAACAGTGATTGCTGTCTTTTCAGTGTCAAATCTGTAAAGTGCAAGATTGTTAACATTATTAAGGGACTAGAGTAAATACATTTTTTTCAAAAATCTGTTCATGGATCTGAAAGTTTTTAGGCATAGGAGTAAGGCAAGTCTCTCACGGTTCCACCCTCTTCAGAGTGGTCTCTCTCCAGAGTGGTCTCTCTCCAGAGTGGTCTCTCTTCAGATTGGTCTTTCACAAATGCTGGTCTATTACTTCCTCTACTGCTCTGCCTCTGTCAGTAAAAGAAAGTAATCAGAAGCCCCTCTTCAAGTCTATCACAAAGGGTTTTCCCTCATTATGTTCACACTGATTTTGCGGCTTGAGTTAAAGTTTGATTTGTCACATCATGTCAACTATGAAGAAGTCATTGAAACATAACAAAAGTCATAGTCACGATTGTGTATTTCTTTTTTACTATTTTGTTGCACATTATATGTACACATAAAATGGATGAAGATAATCCGTCCTGAAATAAATCCATCCTGACAAAATTCTGTCCCATCATAGTACTTGATGTAGTTTTGCAGATTTTCTGGCACTCTGGTATTGATGGTAAGTGTTATGATAATTGATGTAGTTTTGTAAGTAGTAAAATCTCACTTACTTAAAGTTATTTAGTTTTAAATCTGTGTTTGGTCGATAGAACTACCCTTGAGAAGGTAACTTCAATACATCACAAATACTGTAAAAACCAGCAGTTTCTGGCGGATTTGTGCCCCTGGACCCCCACCAGGACTTTGCACGTGGACCCCACTAGTCTCAGGCCTCACACTTCACGCTTGGTAAATCAGGTATCGTCATCAGTGCCCTCCCTGTGCAATTACTGTGCCAAGTTAGTGCCCCCCCCCAAATGACAAGACTGGTGATGCCACTGAAGATGTGCTGTTCACTGTAGAAAGAAGATTAAGTTATTTTGTCGTCGCTGTGAATAACCGCAATGAAACTCCTATGCAAAGGCTTTTCTTTTTTAAATTTGGTGATTTTTTTAGACAGATAGACCACAGTGCAGTACGGTTTTAATAGATTTTTACAACTACAATACGTAGCCCATCCTTTGGTGCACTTTTGAAAATGCAGGAATAACGACCCATCCTGCTTCAAGTCAAAACTTCAGTCCATAGTTGTTAACTGTCGTAAATTGCCAGCATTCCTTGCTCCCCCCCCCCCCCCTCATATCTTCCCAGGTAGTGCAAGAAAGATGCATCAGAAGAATTCAATCATAGATGCTGCAAACACAGTATCCCACAGCCAGCATCATGTGTGGAAGTGCACACCTGTGAAGTCCCCAAGTTTTACTGGGAGACTCCTGGTTTTTGTATAGATCTCCCGCCCTCCAGGTTTCATATTCTAATCTCCCGTTTTTTTCTGTCCATTTGCGACATTTTTTTAAGTAGCCAAAACAGTTAGCACAAGGCTTATATGAGTATTGGCCTTAATGTACACTGCATTGAAAATCAGATTGTTGTTTACAAATGTTTTCAACTGTCATACGGTAGATTCATACTTATTACACCAATAGCAGGTTGCTTTGCAAGTAAGTCTTTAGTTTATGAGGGGCTGTGCATACAGAAGAGGGCACGTGTACTTGCAATGTACTTGGAAGTACGCCCACATGGGCAACTTGTGCAGTGCATGTGGGTGATGATTCGCTCTGTGGCACTGCATTTTGTTGAAAATTACCAATCTCCCTATTTTTTTCACTAATCTTTTTTTACTCTGGAAAATGTTAATCTCCCTATCATTTGGTGAGACAGTTTGGCAGGTCTAGAAGTGGGTCATCCCAACAACTTGTGTCAGAATGTTGTTTTATTTTTTTGCCCAGATTTACCAGATGGAATTAGTCATGTCATGCCACTGTGTAAATATAACAGACAAAAACTGAAATGGCATTCAAAACGAAAGCGAAAATAATATCCTAACCATTATTATGCATGGAGATAAGCTATCTTGCAACTCAAGTTTGCTAGATTTTGTGACGTCATGACTGATTATATGTGTAGGTCTGGATTTCTGATACTTCTTGCCTAATATTGACTGTAAAAAACCAAAAATAGCACACTAAAAAAAAAGAGAAAATAACAGAACAATAGATTCATTTGTTGACTTCATTTTATTGCACTCCAGGTTTACCAGATTATGCCGTGTCATGCTATAGCCTGTAAGAAAATATACTTGGTAGCTAGTGTTGGCTTAAAGCATTCAAAATGTAAAAAACGGCATTCTAAAGCCTCACAATGCATGCATTCTTTGTGATTTGGAAGTAACGGTTTTTAGTTTAATTGTGATGACTGTATGAAAGCATTGCAATGTCAAGCAGTGTACTTTAAAAAACAGGATCTGACAGGTTTTTGTCTGTGACCTTCAGTTACGTAAATGTTATTGTAGCCTGGGGGTATATACAGAATTAACAATCATCAATGCATTGAGGCAGCATACCTAGGAAAAACAAGACTTTGGGTCAGTTAGCAGCCTAAAATAGCAGTTAGAAGTCAAATGCAAAATGAGGACGTATCCCAAACAAGAAGGAAGAAAAGGACATAGTTGGAGAAACGGACATAGTTGGTATGATCGTATTTTACCCTAAAGCTCGTACAATATATGTGACAGCAATGCCCTGAAAGCTTGAATGATAGGTCCAGCATTTGCCAACAATTTAAATATAATTTCGAAGGTAGGACTGTTTTCAACTTAGACGTGATGCATTGGTTGCAGTCTGAATGTAGTTTCCTGGTTCATTGTAACTTTGAGAGTGAATGGTGTTTCAACAGTTTGGACCTGCCACAGATGAGTCGTACTTGGTTCATTTTCAGGGTAGTGTGCAGGGACTTTCTCCACATCATCTCAGCCTCCATCACGGATTGAAAATTGAACATAACTACGATCATCAGTTGACATCATTCTGTGTACCTGAAACCACTACATGGCTGCTTCATTCTATTGCAAAGATGAAAAATTTCATAATTTTTGATGGAATATTTTAGAGCTTTGTCGGGCTGTGAGTGGCTGTCCATTCCCCCCAGAATAATGCAATTTTTTGCTTTTCTCTTTATGTTTATTATCTCACTGTGTTTGTTAGAAAGATGAAGCTCATTGAAAGAGACTCCAGTAAGTTTGTGACTTTATGAAGCAACATGGTTTTATAGTGACTATAAATAAACAGTACTGATCTGCTGAATCATATGTTGCGCTAAGCAGATAAAGAAAAAATCAGAAATCTCATTTAAAATTGCTATTGATACAACATTGACATACTTTGAAGTTCATTTCACCCACAGATTTTGAAATCCTTTTTTGGTTCACAAGATTACTCGATACTAGCTGCCACCAACTTGGAGATATTTTAAATTATACCATTTTGTGCTTAAAGTTTGAAAGTAAGTGGTCATTGGGAAGCAGAAAACAAAATGAAAAAGATACCATTAGATGTCAACAACATTCCTTTTAGTAGAAAATAAAAGTTGTAAAGAAAACTCTTTGATTATATGTACCCCATTTTAATCTGTGAACACGCTGAATCTAACTTCAACTGTGATATTGCACTAGTTTACAAAGCATCTGCTTGTTCATTCTGTGCCATTGTTGGTTGTTTAGTAAGGCTGTAGCAAAACCTGGTGGTATGCACATCCTTGGTTGCAAGCTTTAACCAGCAGGTTTTGTGTTTTTGGTTTTAATGTATTTGTATTCCTTATCATGTATCTATTTGAGGGTGAGTGACTTTGCATGATAGCTCGCCTAGTATCATGTGATACCTTTTCAAGGGTGCCTTTTCAGATCTTCCGTTCCTGTCAGACAGGCCCAGGTTTCAAAGTTCGTTCGCTGTAGAAAAAAGTCAAATTTTGGTAACCATTGTTAAGAAAGTTTTTCAAAAAGGTGAGGGTTGGAGAGATGTCATAGGCCTAACATGGCAAATTTGTGTAGGCAATAAACTAACTGTCTTGTCTTGCCTTGAAAAGAATTTTGTAGGCATATCCATCTTCACCTCTTTCCCAGAAGAGACCATTCAGTGATCCTGAAAATGTTCAGTGTACATATGAACATATTTATAAAGATAGTTGGAAAGTATCATTTGATGTTGAAACTGTGTAACTGATGAGTTTGTTGATTCCTTGCCAAAGACAAGCAAGAAATCTCTGTGATGAAGATGGCATGTGTGTTCGTGTGTGTGAGTGTGCCTTTGTATTGTTATTGCTTTCTGAGGACGTGAACAAAAGAATTTCAGGTCCTCAGAGAGAATTTCTACAGATTTCTCAAGTCCTCGAAAAAACTACATTAGGGAGTGTATTATTAAGGTTAGGGTTCAGGAAGCAAAAACGAAGCAAAATTCAATAAAGTTCTCACTCCATGCGTAATGTCAATGGGTGTGCATGCATGTGCCTTTATATTGTAGTACTTTCCGAGGATCTGAACAGAAGAATTTCAGGTCCTCTGAGAAAATTCTATTGAATTTTCAAGTCCTCAGAAAACCAAAAATAGGGCGTGTATTGTTAAGATTTGGGTTCAGGAAGAAACTACAAAGGAAAATTCAATGGTGTCCTCACTCTGTAATGTAAAGCGGTGTGTATTTGTGTGTGTGTGTGATGCTCTTGTAAATATGATAAGAAGGGAAAGTTGCTTGAAATTCACAATTGGTGTGTTGGAAGTCCACTGTGATTAGTTGATCTGTATTCTTTTATGGTAATTCAAAGGTCATTTAAGGTTATCTGAGAAGAAAGTTTGAAAATGTATTAAGGAGGATATCTCAGCAACAGAAAGTTCCTGGAACTTCACACTCTAAACATTGGTAGCACTTGATAAGGAGATGATCTCCATCAAGTTTTTGGGAGGTAAAGGTCACATGAGGTCTTTAGGAGTCATACTTTAGAAACCCTTGTAACCAGACTAATTTCAGACAGGAAAGTTGCTGGAAGTTCAAACTTTGTGTATTGGTTGTCCATCATGAGTAGATGATCCCTATTGTTTTTCATGGAGGTCAAAGGTCATAAGGAAGATATCTCAACAACTGAATGTTGCTGGATTCTCAAACTGTTAACTTTGGCAGTTCTTGATATGTGCATGATCTCTGTCATTTAACATGATGGCCAAAGGTCACATGAGGTCAACAAAGTAGTCATTGTTTGAAAATCTTGTAGACAAGGTATCACAGGAAGGGTAAGGTGATTGAACTTCAAAATTGTTATGTTGGTTGTCCTTTGTTTTTCATAAATGTTGGCAAGGAAGTACAAAGTCCTTTGACTTTCTGGTATTTACATTGTAGTCATGTAAATACTGAAGCATGGATATGTGAGTGCCATTTGGGCAAAATGTTCAGACTACTCAGGGATAAAATAAATGTTGATTTCATACCATAGAGTGGTAAGTTGTTTAACAATATATCACTCTATGGTTTCTCACATTTTCACTGCAGCTTTTAGTTGTCACTGCATTGGCACCAAAGTTGCACACTGCGACAGATACTTCTTGGTTAGTATGGAATATCCCAGGAGGGCCAGGTTTCGCTTCCGAATAAGTTCGCAATTGTCACACTTTATGTTCTCATGAACTTAGCAAGGTATTGTTTTCTTTCATTCCATTGACCAAGCTTTATCCTGTAGCAAGTGAAAGAAATAATGCTCACTTCCTACTATTGTCTGAATTGCCCACACACTCAGACTGGTAGAAGCAGGTACTGCTAACTATGTATGATATCAATTTCCTTTTCATCATACAATAAAGGTTTTGAGATGTGATTTTACCCATAATGCATCATCCTTCATTGTCACAGGACACAGGAGCATACTATTATCTGTTAATTTAAAGTTGCAGATTACTTTGAAAGGAATCACTGGTCAAGGTTTTTCCAGTCCATTAAGCTGGAAAAGTGAATCTGTAGTTTCTTAACAAGCAGTGACAGTCTTTGATAGAAATGGCTTTCACACCCTTCTAATAAATACATACTGTGGCACATTAAAAATTTGTTTCTTTTCTCCCCAAATCAGCTGATGGTAGCTCTGATGACATAGACGAACCGATACGAATCTTGAGTCTAGACCAAGACTTCAGAAAACGGCACAACCTGGGGAGCATGAACTCCATCAACATAGCGCGGGTCCTCTGTCAGGCTGTCTCATTCATTTATTCCTACCTCAGATTCTACCCGAATTGCGATGGTGTTTTGGAAGTCATCGCCCCCACAGGTGCGGGGGGCAATGTCACAGGTTGGTAGATCATGTTTTTTCCTTTGACTTACTTTCCACGTAGCTGCGAGGCAGATTTTCCTGCACTTTCTGTGTAAATGACTTCGTGATCTACATTACAATTGCCTCTCCAACGTTTTATCGACTGCATAATATTGGCTCGTACACTTTCGCTGAGGACTCATGACAATCCCAGTCTGGCAGGACCTTACACATCAGAGCAGCTCTGAAAGTTTGCTCTTGAATAAAAGATTTTGGATGAACTGAAGTGATGAACTGAATCTTCCTGTCATTAAGCTTGTTAATAAGCAGCCACTCTGCTCTTTTTTTTTTTTTTTTTGCTTTAATTTGAACAAATTGAATGCACTTTTAAGCAGCTGATGAAAAGAGCACTTTCATGTTTTGTTTTTAAGTTGATTGAACTCATTGATTGCATCTCAAGGGTAGATGGTTGAAGAGTGCTAATTTAGTTTCATTTGCATTTTGCTTCCTGTTGAGGTCATCATACAAGTAGATATTTAATGCCCCTAGAATTTAACTGGTTCATTTAGCAAAAGTTCCCAACGATATTGCTGGATTGTCGGGTGAAATCTGTCATAGGATGTGCAGTGTGGTAATAATCTGTCGCATCCATTGTATGATACACAAACTGTTAAGTCTGTTAGGCATGTAGAAGAGTGTCTTGTATGGTACTATGCTTACCTTCTACACATTACATGGTGTTACTGACCCAAGTGTGTGATCTCTGTAGTATGTGAATATCTGGTCGGAAAACCATCATGGGTAAATTGATCAATTCAATTCTAGCCTCCTGTCCAATTAACAACAGGTTCATGTATGGAGGCCTAACCTTTTTGTGTTTCCATTGGTTTACCATTACTGTTAATGCAGAGTCAAATTTACAGCTGTCCATTCATCAACCACCAGAGCCTTCAATATGTAGATAGTCTGCAATTGTTGCCCTTTTCTTCGGTTGTTTTTGAACATTCGTCTGTTGCGATGCATTCAGGTGGTGCCATAGCAAGCAGGATGGGACTCCCGGTGAAACTTGTTTGTGCTGTGAATGAAAACGACATCATCCACAGGACGTTGTCTAGAGGCGACTTCTCCAAACGGGAAACCGTTAAACAAACTCTGTCACCCGCCATTGATATCCAGGTATATACCTTACGGAAGATAAAATATTATTGGTCATAGCATTGCAAAAACTATTTAACGCTACTCAAGGGGGCTTTTCAGATTGCTTTTGAATGACTGTGTTGAGGGTTTCATTCTAACCACAGCCAAGAGGATACATTTGTAGTAAAGAAAATGGTAAAAAAAATGGAAACCATGCAACACAGAAGATAAAAAAAATGGAGATGACCGAAACAAAAAGTGCAAAGTGATATGTATCGTATCATTTGTATCGTATCAAAAAATGATTTGTATCGTATCAAAAGCGCAAATTTTATCTTCCTCATGGAAGATAAAATATTATTGGCCATAGCATTGCAAAAACTAATTAACACTACTCAAGGCTGCTTTTCAGATTGCTTTTGAATGTCTGTGTTGAGTTTTTCATTCTAACCACAGCCAAGAGGATATATTTGTAGTAAAGAAAATGGTAAAAAAAAGAATGGAAACCATGCAACACAGAAAATACAAAAAAATGGAGATGACCAACACAAAAAGTGCAAAGTGTCTAAATGTATCATGATAGCATTTAAGTATTTTCTCATTATCTTTTAACAAATATCATGTCATTTGAGTGTGATTCATGGGGAACATATATGATATTTGTATTTCATTGTCTCTTTGTAAAATGTTTACTTCACATTGTGCAATATTGTTATGATTTTTAATACTGTTCCTGCATTGTTCTAAAAATGTTTGTTTCACGTGGAGCAATGTTGTTTTGACTTTTAATATTTTTTCTATTCTAGTGCTGTACGTACAGCTACAGCAGAAAGCAATTAAGCAACATAGTGTACAAGCTCAGTGAGCCCTGGCTCCTTACAAATGTTAACCACTATGGCAGGGAATGATTTAGTGTTCAAACTTTTTGCTCCAAAATCACTGAAATTGCCAATGTCGCATGTACAGAAACTGCTATACAATATTTGATTTGTGTAGCAGGTTGCTCATTCTGTGTAGCAAAATGAAATGCAATACCATAGAAGTCACTCCCTGCTTTGAAACTCTACCTTTGCAGAATTGAAAATTTCTAGTATGGAATGGAAATCAGTTTATATTTAGAAAATGGAAGAGAAATTTCATTTATAAAGCGTAAAATCTTGTCTTAAATTCTAGCCAATGAACAACACTCAATCTTTGACATACTCAGTGTCAGGTGTTGGTGTTAAGTTTTTGAGTATGGATGAATCAGATCGTAGCTTAGTTTCTATTGCCTGTAGGTGTTAAGGAGAGGGAAATCCTGGGAATATTATTTATGAAAATGAAGCAGATGTCTCTGAGAAACATCCTCCCAAAGTTTCATTCAGAAATATTGTCTCCTATCAAATTTACACATTTTTGAAATCCAGAGGTGGGGGCTTCCATTTTTGTCTAAGTTGACGGTAAACCCGCTTGAGTAAGTCGAACTGGCATTGGTTTTAACTTTTTTGAGTATGGATAAATCAGAGTGTAGTCTAATATGTATGACCCTTGAGTCATTCACAGGTAAATTAACAACATCATATCAGCAGGCTTTAGCATGCTATTCTCAATGCCATTACAGCAGAATATCTAACGTGGACATAATATATTTTGCCCATACATACACACACTAGTTACAATTTAAAGTGATTCAACACGATGTTGCCCAGAATAACATAATGAATGCTTGTGTTTGTTCTCTGTTCACTACTGAATAAATATATTTCATTAATATATGGGATGGATCTCAGTTTGCAGACTTGAAAACAATGTCAGGGGAAATTTAAGGTACAAAGAAGTCATTCATTTTTATGGGTCTGTTTTGTAAAGAGGACTTTGCCATTGGACTGCTACAGTAGTTTTCCAAGTTTGCATGCTTTCCTTGTGGAAACGTGCAGGCTTTTACTGGTGAATCTTCCTTGGAATTTGATGCCTTCATTTAGATGCATGATTTTTACTCTTCTTTGCATCTCAGTTAGTCATTCATCCTTAAACGAAATGTTCCTGACTGTGTATTCCCTTGGAGTTAAGATAATACAGTAGTCCTTAATTGCCAGTCTAGTTTATCCAACCTATGAACCCCCTGATCAGAGCGTTACGTTTTTTAAAAACAATTTTGATTACGTTGCATTGGGTTGCACGAGTACCTTTGGTTGATGTGAACTCAAAAAACTATAAGTTACAGGACAAATAAGAATTGATTTGGTGGTTTTCATTTTGAATGATCAGTTTTGAATTAACTACTTGAAATGACAGATAATTTGAAAGTTTTAATGACTATGTGACGTCCTTGCGCTTGCAAGCCACAAATATTACATCAGGAACGGATCATGAGTACATGAACAAAGTCATAGAACTTGAGTTTTAGTTGTCTTCTAGCTCTCTCAAAGCGACCATTTCAACACGTGTACAGGATCTAATGAAACACGCTTACATTCATTTCCTTCAATAGTCCTTTCACTTCATTCCTTATGATCTTATGTAAGTAATCATTGGTATTTATTTACTCGATTGTTTCCTCAATTTTTAAGTTCTTCAATGTCTTTGAATGTACACACTTTAACAAAACTAAAACAAATAATATCTGTTTTAATGTACATTGTTGTATTGTCCATAATAGTACCTTTATCTCAGAGGTAACTCTCTTCCCTGATGTGCTGGCTCTAGTCACAAGCCAAGGTGTACGCAAACTGCCAAATTAATGCGACAAAGAGAACCCATCGCCTCGTATACAACAACCCACTGACAGATAAGATGGAATGCAAAGCATGGCTGGAGGGACTGACTCTATAAAACATGTCTACAGAGTTTTGTATTCAAACAGAAATGCTGGCTCATTTAATTGCTGTGTTTTTTTCTTTTCAACTTTACCAAAGTTGGCATGAGACCCAAAATTTGGAAACAAGAGTACAACAATGAGAAGATGTTATTTTAGGCTGCCTGGAACAAAACGTGAAACAGACGATGTGGTTTCATGAGAGCACGTACATTCTTTAATTCAATAAAGTGATGTCATGAACCATCTGTTCAGTGATGTGCGAGTGGGTGCGTAGGTGGCGGGGTGGGCCTGCTAGTTTTTGTGTATTCATTTGGGATCAGTGGGTGTCAAGTCACAGTAGGTGACAAGGGAAAGTATTGTTTAGAGCAGGCTCTTTCAAGTGGCGGCATGGGCGCCACTTGTGGCTTGCGACGTGTTGCACAGAAAGTACTTTGAGAATATTGAAAAGTTTAACATTTTTTAACCATGCTGAAAAAAATTATTTTCCCTCAAAAATAGGTAAATCTGTTAATTCCCAGTCTGGTTTTAAAAAACAATTGCTTTATTTTGCATTTGAGCCCCCTCTAAAATACAAAATTTTCACAAGGGGACATCCCTTCCTCCAGGACAGCAATCATTATATCAAAAACATTTAGCAATGTGACGCTTCAGAAAATTTAGTTGAGGAAGCCCGGTTTTGAGAGAGGCCTGTAAAGTGGAAGCTTCAGCCCCTGTTACACATTGCCGGATCAGGCCAACGGATAACAAATGCATCATCATGTTTTTTAGATCCATCAATGCACACTTAATGTTCATTCAACATTCGTCACATGTCCTGTTCATGTTCATTGCATACGATGACACCCGGCAGGTCACATCCAGTCTGGTGAAAATGTTTGGGCACGCTCAAAGCCCGTAACGGAGACCCTAGAAGATGACGGTTCAGTTTAGCCGGTTTATGTAGTGTGGTTATTCCTCATTCTTCCGTCCATATATGACTCGCTGTGTCTTCTGTGGTTTCCATCAGTCATGTTAACAGATTAATTACAATGAAGTCACATCATCAGTGATGTTGACAGATTGATTAAAATGAAGTCAGGTCATCAGTGATGTTACAGATTGATTAAAGTGACGTCACGTCAGATGTTACTTACAGCACGTATCAGTTTGCAAATATGTTCCTACGGGCATACATTCCAGATATCTCAAATGGACAGCTTGTTTCACTGTTGGATGAGGAAAATTGTACTGTAAATGTTGAGCTGATTTGGTATTGTATAACAAGGTCTTTGGCAGATTTGACATGGAGAGAGTGTCACAAACATTCCAGAAGAAAGCCTCTCCATTTTGTTGATTTGGGGTCAAATTGTGACCTTCTCAAAAAGTCAAAAGGTTTCAGAGATATTGTATATCAACCACAGCACAAGCTGCCTGTTAGAGATTACAATGGTTCTCAAATAGAGATCAGCCAATTATTGGACCGGACATCTGATCCAGCAGATGTTTACCGCAATCGGTAAAATCTCTGATACACGATTGTTAGCAAATTCCATTTACCAATGTCTGCCGATGTTCAGCAGCCTGAGATCATCTTAATCCATGAACCAGGGTAGAAATTAAGAAATACCATTTGACTGCTATTTTCCATCTGAAAGTTAGGAAAAGTCCTTGGGAATGTGCTAACTGCGGATGTGCATGGGTACGTGTGGCTCATGAGGTAGAGGGGAAGTCGCCCTCGGAAATTACGTCAGAGAATCGATAGCGACAATATCGCATCGGATATTGACCAATTTTGTGATAAATACATATGATAGACAGCAAAACGCCACATCAGTTAAACAGTATCCTCAACTATTGAGTAAGCTATACAGTCATTTTGGACAATTTTTTGTCAACATCTTCTAAAAACTTTTTTTCTGTATGTATCATAAAGTGGTACGAGCCGGTATTGTTTGACTGATGTCTTTATGGTCATGATTCTAGAAGCTAATTCCAGGTCTGACATTTGAATCAAAGAATGTCCATTGGCAGCTGACAATTTTGGTCAAAGTTTCCGAGTTGATGCGGACACAACTAACAATCACATTTTACATATCTCTGGTCTGACTCTTCAGGAAAAATTAATGCATAGTCTGTTGTGTGTCTATTGAGGGCAGTTGGCACTGAGCATAGCGGCAAAATTTAAGGAAAATGCTTCCTAGATTTCAGGTAATAGCCCCTGGCAGACTCTGCAAGTAAGCTCCTGGAAATGGTAAAATCTTTATTTTCTTGGATGGAAAATCATCCTTTACCCTGTTAGAAGTTTTTTGCTCAGGAATCTGCATAGAACTTCAGTTCAAGAATTTCATAATAACCATTAGGATCATTTTTTGGTTTCCATATTTTTTTTCAACAGCAATATCTGGTACACCAGTTTATTAATTTTTTTTTTAATCCCTGACTGTATCGTTCACCTCTGAATTCCCCGACTAGCAATTTTGCCTTTGACTAGCTGTGAGGGTGAGGCTACAATCTCGGACAAAATTGTTGGGACACTTTCTCGTAAGTTGCAAATATAACACTGAATTTTAGGTGAGAGGATAATATGAAACCCCGCGCCCGTCTCCGATGATGCACGGTAGGAGTGAATGTACACTTTGAACGGCAATCCTATAACCAACACTGAAAGGGGAAGCGGGATGTCCCAAGGTATTTTGTCCAAGATTATAGTACCAATGCCCTTACTGTATGTACGCCACTGTGACAAATTGCAGATTTCCCTAAACAATACACTCTCTTCAATAGTCAAGTCAGTTCCGTTGGGGTGATTCCAAATAACTCTCAATAATGTTATTGGTAAACAAAGCATTACACAAAGCCTTCAAATCAGTTGCTGTTTCCTAATTTATGCCTTATGTGGAAGACCTCTCAGAAAATCAACTGAGTATTTCCCACAAAAACCTCTCCTCCATGAGTGCACATGGATGTTATGACATTTTCACCATCTTATCTATCAGAAGAAAAAAGGCCTGAAATTGGTGCAAACCCACAGGGTAATAGGTTATTTAATTTGAAACTGTAAAAGAGGATTTCAAGACCACCACTATTGGTTTTGCCGTTGTCACTTTGTCATTTGACGGAAGGGAATTATCCTGCCCTCACTTAGTGATATTATATCATTTTAAATGTAAACATTTCAGGATGTGAGGTCATGAAGCTATTTATAGAATGGGTGGAGGGTCACATGACGTGCTGCACCCGATTTATTTCCTTGTATCATTCTGAGAGATTAGAAAGCTACAATTTCTGCAGAGGATAAGAGAGGTTAGATGAAGAGAAGAAGTTGACGTTGGAACTTTCTTATGCAAATGATGTAGGACTAGAAGAGTAATCTTAGCAGAGACTGTGACTGCTTTGACTCATTGTATCTTTAGAAAACCAAACTTCATTTTGTGAATTCAGACTTTGTTTTGAAATACCTGCTGGTATCTCTGTATGTCAACTCATTGTGCATTTATAATTGCCTATGTAAGAACTTTTTAATCTGATTTGTAGTTGTCAAGGAATGCCAGTGGCAGGTTAGGGAGTCATTAGCTTGGTATGACTGTGCTGTATGCATTTGTGTAGAGTTTCAGGCATAAATGTGTGTTCTGTTTGCATCAATGTGTGTTCTGTTTGCTAAAAGTACATACCTGTACATACTGTCAGAACTAGTTGGTTTAGTTAATATTGACTGGCATCAATGTGGCGGAGGAGTACGTGTATAATACATGAGGTGATGTACCCCCGTGCACTCTGTATCTGCACATTTTGCTTGATAAACATCCGTTAAATCGATTATAAAGGATCTTACAGTCTAGGCGGGAGCATGCTTGCTTATGAACGATAGTCTTTGTCTTGCTGCACTCATGATCTGTAGCACCTCATAATAACATGAACTTTAATGTCTGGAATGTAGTTTAATGTATAATAATGAAACATAATTTGTAATGATACAATCTAATTTCAATGTATCATAATAAACACTTCATTCCAATTTGATTGGATATGAAACTCGTTTTGTCGTTGCTGTGTGTATGTATATTTAGCTTGATTAGTTTGATTAGATTAGTTTGATTAGTTTGAAGTATTCTAGTGGTTCAAAGACTAGTGAATGTTCATTTTTGTTTAACGATCGTGTCTTTTGTCTGATGTGTATCTAGAAAAGAGCTGACTTTATTCAAACTAAAGTTGCAGAGGGAATCTCTGAATGGAAATCCTTCGGAATTGTGTTTATATCTGTTACCGTTTTTGAGATATATGCCATTTCAAACTTTTAAGAAAACACTAATATGATGACTTGGAGTGTTGCACAGTGTCGGTATTTCTTTTGTTGGGCCTATGTATATTATCACTTAATGAATTAGTTACTGGGTTTCGCATTGGTAAGTGATGTTAATATTTGTAAAGAAGAAAATACTTACTCCCAAAACAAATCCTCTGGGCATGTTAAAGTCTCAGTTGTCTTTGAAATCAAGATTAAGTAAACAAAAGATAACATAAGACGTATTATCGGAGCCCCTCTCTTGACATCATAAATTTACATATGTACTTAGCCAATGTTTGCTCATGATGCAGGCATAAGACAGGAATTTTTCTGTAAAACGGTCAAAGTGTGATGGATTGTGATGGAATTCTTGGCTATTTTCAACATTTTCAATGATTACCACAGCCCAATATCCCAAAATGTATTTTCATGTCACACAACGTTTAAGATAGTAATAAAATAAACTCACAATTCATCATTATTATGTTGATGCAAAAAAGGACATTTTTGCTCTTTAAAATATATTCACTATAGATGTTATACCTGGATATCTTTCAGTTGTAGTTGCTCAATGTACAGTCATTTAATCTGAAAATAGAAGCATAATTTTGGCTTTCATTTTCGTTAAATATCTGTTGATGTTCATTCTGTTGTTGATTGTTTTTCACAGAATCCTTACAATTTGGAGAGAATATTTTGGCTATTTTCAAACAAAGACTATGAATTGATCAGTCAGATATTCAGCCAATTTGACTCCAGTGGCACCGTCAGAGCACCCCAGGAGCTCTTGAAGAGGGTATGTGAAGAAGTTCTTTAATTCATCTTATCTGGAGAGAAGTTGAGAAATATTAGAACTGTATGCGGAATGTAGTATCCTAGGCTGCTTTATTTTTGATGTGGAGAGCTGAAAAACACAAAAAAGAAACACCTCTTTCGGCTATCGGAATAGCCTCTGCCACCCTTTACATTTTGTTATTTTTGTGTATTGAATATTTAATTTATGACTGCACAAGAAATGATCTTAAACCCACTATTTGATGAATTCTCTTACAGGCCTACATTAGCATCAAGTGTTGACAGATCCAGGGTCAGCCCCAACGAAAAGGGAAAAATGAACTTTTAAGGTTTTCATGACTTCAGTAGGCCTTCAATGCCTCTCCAGAGCTTTTTGATCAACATTTTTTGGTTGTTTGATGGCTTTTGTATTTCCATCCTTCTTGCTGTGATGTTTATGACAGTAAAATGTGAGGGCTTTCCATGATTGATGATGGATCCCTGTCATTCTACAAAATATTAGATCATGAAAAAGTATTTTTTAAAATGTTGCCTTAAATTTCTCATGTCTTTTGCACATTTATTGATCTAAAAGACCATCTTTTAAAAATATATACATATACAGTGCAGTATGTGTACAGATGCTCAGAGAAGGGAAAAAAGGTTTACAAACAGTTGCTTGTTTATTCTCATTCTGTAACCAGTTTATGATAAGATTGTAAGTACTATTATATTGTTTGCATCTGAAGATTATATAGCTGATTAAGTAAATCTGTGTAAATTTGGAAACTGATTTGGAAAGATTATCCAACTAAACGGAGTGGAAGCAAATGGAGAAACATGGAGGAGGATCCGAACTGACAACCTTATTCTCCAGTTGTATTAACAATTAAAGTGCATTTGTTCACCTTTTTGTGCACTTTTCTTCCCCAAATTTTGCAAAATTTCTGAAATATTTTAAAATATTTCTTAAATATGAGAGTTGACTGTTTCCTGAATGTGTTCAGTGTCCTGGGATGGTTGCTCTGGTGATGGTGGCACAGTCGGCTCAATGTGATGTCACAAGAATGATAGAAATTTGACCCAGCATGTCACAATATTGGATTGTCGTTAACTTCATCTCTATCAATACCAAAAGATGAAACAATGATAAATTTTTCGGGAACTGAAGACAGGAAAAACTTAACTCATTACCCCGTAAAGAACATCTTTTGTGGAGTGTCGGATTGTTCTTGAGAAGGAATGGACTTGTCAATTATGTTATAAAGTGGTACCCAAAGGAGAAACTTGAGAAGATAGAGAAAGGCAAGATGTTGACCTCCACAGTTATTATTGTAATATTTTTTGCCAAGTTTATGGTTGGATTTCACTTCTTAATCCCCATCTAAAATAATTAAAACCTCATCCAAAGATGGCCAAATACATCTATGGTCATGTGCGGTTATATGCTTCACTTCTCTCCGAGTCCACTGTGCCTCCTCCTCCTCCCCCCCCCTCCTGTCCATCACACCCACACACCCCTTAGCCGTCTTTGCTATCATAACAATTTCCTGCTGACCTTTCAGATGTCCAAAGTGATATCCTCGTTCGGATGCGATGATGAAGCCGTGAAAGCCACCATGCAGAGATGTTGGGCGGAGAACAGATATTTACTCTGCCCCCACACTGCCGTAGGAGTGGCTTGTTATTACAAGAAACTAGCAGAGTAAGTGACATTTAGCCACGTTCATGGTATTGTAGTATTACTAACAGCGGGAATAAAAAATATTCTTTCATGTTCATGTTGTTTTCTAAATTTCTTGGCCTTGTATTATGCATTGTTCAGTGCATGCTAAGCATTCCATGTTGCACTCGTCACTTACATCCAAGTCTTGACAAGACACCTTGATACAGTACTGGCAGTATGCCTGTCAGTCCAAAACTAATCTTTGTCCAAACCCTACTCTGGCGATCACTGTCCATGTTTAACTGTGGTTCGACGTCTCTAACTTGGTCAATTTTGTTAAGGAGGTTAAAGCGATACCACTACTGCTTTTGTGAAGTGCAGTGTGTTGTTTTTGTTGTATTGAAAGATGTTGAAGAAGTTTATAATGCCTTTCTGCATCTTTCTCAATATTTTTGCTCAAGCATTTTTCAGGGTGGTAGGTATAGAATGACAAGTTCAAGACCCTACTACTCTCCTAATCACAGACTGAGCTGTTACTTGCATCAGAATGTGTCATTCTGTAGTTGATTTCCACTTGAATTACATAATCATCTCAACTGACTTTTTCTTTGAATGCCCTGAAATATGTCAGACATTTTGAAAATGTCTTAAAAAGCAGTGTGTTTTTTTGTCACCTGTCCCACTTTCTTGGCGATAGTGCCCACTTTGTTAAGATGTAAATAAATGTGCTGTGTTAAAACAAACTCCAATGCAGACTTGCAATGTAAACCATTTCTGGGGATTTACAGAATCAATTGCCAGCGTATTTAGACTAGAGCCTGTGCTAATGTCACCATTTGTGTGGCAAGCCCATTTGTGTGCATGCTTCCACTGTACTGCATTATTTTATCTGGCACCAGGCGTGCAGGATGAAAAATTGAGTAAATTTCTGTATTAAAGGAGTATATCATACCAGTGTATCATTTTACGTAAGTACATTCAGCCTTCATAACAATTCTCTATCTTAGTCATTGCAGTCTAATCATTTTCCCCAGAACTTTGGTAGGCTGACATGAAGTTACATGAACCCTCTCTCACCAATACACAGTTTAATTAATTTACAGGTGCATTCGTTTGCTATTGCTTATGTCATCAACATCACTTAGGATTGTTACTACTTGTGTTTCAAAACAACCTGTGCTGTCGTAATTGGGGATCTGTTTGTGTCGCAACTAGACCTTAAAAAATGTTTTGAGTTATCCAGTTGTTTGGACATACTTCATATTCACCAACGAACACCGAACAGTTTGATATGGCTTTCCAACTGGCGTACATACTGTATGCAGATAGTCATGAATACAACTCTCGCCTCATAATGTTACTCAAACAAAGGCTCAAGCATGTGGGATTCATTGCATGAATAATTTGTGGAACCTTAGTCAATTTTTTGACCAACAATGTTTTAAGCTTAATAACCATCGGCTGCTGTAAAAGCATGTATGATCTCTTCTTTAGGTTGGAAGACAAAGCATGGCTTTGCATGTAACAAAAGCTGTGTCATGAGGTAAATGATCAGCTTTAGATATATTGCAATATCCGAGAAACTGATCTGTAGAAATTGGTGCAAAAAAAACTAATTCATGCAATGAAAAAAGACTAATTTATTGACCATTTTAATTGAAAATTAAATAGGCCTTTTATAGAAGAGTGAGTGATTTTCGTAGTCTGTTTTTGGTCACAGGGGTTATGTCTCCTTCAGGATATTTAGGATAAATTATATTAAACAGGATGTTTTCAGATAGCAATTTGCGATGGTGTGAAATAATAGTCATGAAGTTATCGGAAAAACAAGAACTTCCATATTTCAGTGACCTGTAAAGACAATAGCAACCATTTAGCTCGTTTTGTAAGTCAGTGCTAGAATGTCTCATCCATGAAGGTTTAGAAATGGCATGGCGATAATTGTGTCAATGGTTATTCAGGGAAAGTTTTCTCTTTTGAACAAAAAAAAAAAATAGACGTGAGACCAATGGTGCGGTCAATCCCTCGGTGGCACTGGAAACAGCACCACCGGCCAAATTTTAAAAAAAGACGCTAATCTATTGACCCTTGTAAGTGGATATGAAATAGGACTTTCATAGAAAAGTGACAGATTTTCCAAGTCTGTTTTTGGTCACAGGAGTTATGTCTTGATCAGGATATTTAGGATAAATTACATTAGACAGGAAGTTTTCAAATATCAATTTGCAGTGGTGTGAAATAACAGTTATGAAGTTGTTGGAAAAACAAGAGCTTCTAGATGTCAGTGATCTTTAAAGGCAATAGCAAACATTTAGAATGTTTTGTAAGTCGATGCTAGAATGTCTCATTCATGAAAATTGAGAAATGACATGGCATTAATTGGGTCAATGGTTACATTAATATTCAGGGAAAGTGTTCTCTTTTGAAAAAAAAAAAACAGCAGAGGTGAGACCGGTGGAGCGGTCAATCCCTCGGTCATACTGGCAACCGCATCACCGGCCAAATTTCCGGAGGCGGTAGTGACAGCGGGTCTCACACCTCAGAACGACCCGAAGGTCACCAGGTGGATGGAACTACCTACGGAGGAGTCTGTCATGGAGGCAACTCAGGACTGGGTGGAGACCCTGAGGAAGAAGGTCGAAGACATCACCAGAAAAGTGGAAAAAGGTTTGTGAACGATCAGAGGGGAAATGAAGTAAAGACTAGCACTGCCATGAAGCAATCAGCAACCGAAAGTAAGATCAACGTTATGAATAATAATGTAAGTAATTAATGATATGAACAATACAATGATGTAAGCAATAATTACGGTAAAAGTATTGTCACATCGAAGGTGATTTTAGTGAGTATTATGTCAGGATTGAAAAGTCCAATTATGAGTGATTCGCATGGTTTGTTCGTTAAGGAGATTATAAGAGTGTGTTATATTATAATTGAAGAATGATAGAAATACGACAAGTGTTGTCCATTAAGAAGTTTTAATAATGATATATATGGACACATTATGATGAAATGAAAGGATACCAAACGTGATTAAGAAAGGGATACAGTTGGGCTGATTGAGGTTATAATATTGTGCCAAACTTGCTTCTGTAAGCAAAGAGAAAATGTGTGTGGATTTGGGGTGGGGAAGCAGAGAGGAGCAGGTCGATGTGATGCACTAATGTGCACCATCAGTTAAAAAAATATATTGTTTGTAGCTCTCACTTCTGGAAGTGATTCAAAGGCATCTGTTCAATAGTTCAGTACTCTCAATCTGCAGTGGCACATTTGCAACGTTGTGTCGCGGTTATTACACTTTTGACACTCATCAAACATTGCTCTTAAATGATCTGCTGCAATTTTTGGTTTTGGCTGTTTGCTGGAACAAATTCTTGCAAGTAAACCACATTATTGGTGGTTGAGATGAGAACAAATGAGATTTTAGCCAATCGATGATCGTTATCACGGTTATGTTGGATTAGGGGTTAAGTCGGTGCAAGTAAACTGGGGTTACTTGCCTAAGTTTGCCTTTTGATAATGAAGTTAGTCTCAACCGTAATTTTTTTCTGTGTGACCATTCTCACCAGATGTTTTGGAGGATATAGTATATTTTAGACAGGTTGGTGCAAGCTGGCATGTCATTGACCCTCTCAGTCTATGGTGTAAACAATACTGCTGGTAGTTATAATCTAGTGCCCACTAGTAATCGTGAGGACGCTTTGGGAGTTCCTTTTATGGTGCTCAAAATTAAAACTGCGATTTCTTGACTACAGAAACTTCATTTTACACGGGAGTATTTTGTGACAGAAATATCAGAAATCTTTATGTTATTATTGAGTTACGGTTATTTATCTGCAAAGTTAAATTGTTATTCATCAATCTTAAACCACAACTGCTTATTGACTCTCAACCACGCAGCTGTAGCTTACTGCAGCTGAGCCTACGTACCCTCCGTTTCATAGTTTCACTGTTAGTCATCACCTTTCTCTTGCAAGATCTACTGTACCGCCATGCAGCAGGTTTTCCTTATGAAACATTTTCTCAACCAATGAAGAAACAGTGAATGACTTCACCACTGTAGTCAACTACTCGGAGTAATCGTAAATGCTGCATGAATGATTGACCAGAGAATGGTAAGCTATCAGCGCTGGAAAACGATACTCTCGACAGACATAATCCAGAGTACCATGAACCCATTCAGTCTTAAAGTGTAGACAATACTTGGCTAACATTTGTGTGGAGATGAGTCTTTGGAAGTATTCCAAGTCATTCAGTGGCTATGAAAAGTCAGTTATAGCTTTTACCCTTCTCCCCCCCCCCCAACTGTATTTGACAAATATGCTCTTTTTGCAATAGTCCTGTTGATTTTCACCCAGTTTGGAAATTCTTTAGAATCGTGCATGGGATAGGTCATATTTTGTTTTAGTATATAACCTTTCAATAGTTTTTTTGGTCTATGTTTTACTTTGAACTTTTCACTTGCGTGAATTAAGTGTTTCTTTTATTTCGTCCCGTGATCAGATTAAAATCCAAACTAGTTTGATATAGCTAAGCCTAGTTTGACCTGGCATTGATAGCTTTATTGCCCCTCACACCCAGATGTCATTTCTCATAATGTGAAGTGATGTCCACCAATAGCACAAAGTAGAGTGTGAAAGACATTCTTTATGTGGGCTCCCTTCATTACTACACTATTAACATACAGAGAAGGGCTCTGTGCACTTATCAGGAGATGCAACAATCAATTTCACCATATTTTTCCAGAAACAGATGTACCAACTTCTGTTTAACTCCACAGTCTCAGAGTCTTCTCGTATTGTTTGTTCTGAATCATGTATTATTATTTGTACAATTTCAGTTCATTGTAATGTACAGGTCTGATATTTGGAAGCTCTTCCACTTTTGAAGTTCATCTTCTGAGTTGAACATCAGTTTGTGTTGATGTTGCATAAGGTGTTGAATATGCACTGGTGTTGAAAATGCAGTGGTGTTGAGCATGTATTGGTGTTGAAGGCATGTAGGTCTTGAACAAATGTCAGTGTTGAATGTGTATGTGTTGAACATGTGTTGAAAATGTTGAACACGTTTTAAAGGTGCCAAAGGTGTAAAGGTGTTGAACATGTGTTGATAAATTACAGAAAGTGATAGGTATTGAACATATATTGAACATATTTTTTAGTGCTGAATGTTTCAAAAATCTGCCGGTCAGAATGAAACCTTGCTGTTCAGCCATTGCTTACTTTCAAAACATGTTCTTATATTACATCTTTTTCAGTATACCACAGTCAGGTCCTTTATTTCATCTGTCTCAAAAAAGGTTTCTCTACAACTTTTAACTTTTTTATCGCAGAGTTGACAATATAATTTACGCTTTTTTATAGAAAGATTCGTATTCTATGATTTTACGATTTTTACGATTCTGAGATTTTATCTGTCACTTTTTTAATGTAATAACTGCACATAACAAAAAAATGTAATAATTCAAGATGAAATGAATAAAGTTTTTCCCTAATTGTTGCATCTTAGACCTTTAACATTCTTTGTAGTGTACAATTTCAGTGTGCCAAATTTGAGAATTTTAGTATTAGTAGACAATTACCCCATTTTTAGTTGACACTGTGACCTTTCAAACCAGCTATCCCAGGGATTTTTTTTTTTTTTCAAGATAGCAGAAGAAACCTTGGAAAGGAGAATTGCTGAATTGTTTGACTTTCGATTTTGATACACTTGTGGTATTTCCCTCCTTTCTCATCAATTAAAGGTTGATTTATGAAAGGTAAGCTTTTATAACACACAGGAACAAAGGAGACAGATTACACACAACAGGTTAAATAACAAACACCAGATGGTGTCCATAACTTCCCAAACAATAAATTCAATGATTGCAAAAAAAAATTTAAAAAGATGAAACCTAACAAAATTAGTAATAACATTTTTAAAGGTCAAAATCAGATATTTTGATAAACAAAGCCCACTTTCTGTCAAAGAATTGTCTTGTTTGGCTTTGTGGTGATCGGGATGTTGGGCTAGAAGAAGGGAACATTCACAATGGTCTATTGTTTTTCCATATATAGTTTGGGGGAAATTCTTTTCATCATTGGTGAGAATCGTTCCTTTAACAATCTCAGTTGTCTATCTCAGTCTAGTGTATTCTTCCAATGGAGTGAGCCAGTGAAACATTTCTTTTCCTTCGGCAGTTTTGAATTAATGCAGTATTCATTCTGACTGCAGGAAGACAAGTGGATGACTCCAAGACTTTTTTATTTCTCTGAAGATTGCAATGAACATGCTAGACAAGTGTTCAAAATATGGCTTGTGAAATTCATTTTTATATTTATCAACATATCAACAACTTTCAGTGTGCTCAGAGTCCCTGAGTATAGATACGGATTGTTTAGAACTTTGCGAGTTCTGAATAGACTAACCAAGCTGAGAGTCAACAAAACCATTGCAAGTTTGGAAATAGTAGGTATCAAACCAAATGACATTTCAGATAATTGGCATGTTTTCCATACCATTTTCTATTTTTGGCTACATTGATGGTGAATCTACAGTGTGTGCTATGGGTTATGTTCTGCTTAGGTGTCAGAGACTGATCTTTTTTTTTGGGGGGGGGGAGCAGAAGTCTAGAGGCCAAAACATATCATCTGGTACTCCTGGATGCCATCATTACACGATCGACGATGTCAGAATCCAGTCCTGAAATTTCTACCCACATCAAAAGTTTCACTAATGTACATTGCACATGAGACAAAAATTAATTCTTTTACCCTCCCAAGTTGGATTTTTTCAAGGTTCCATGTATGCCAAAGAATACTTTATCTTCATGCCAGCATGTCAGATACCAGGTGTTATAATGACATTAAGCAAAATATTAAACTATGACCTTTCAACAGACTTGTAGCCTAACAGAATTACTCGGGAACCTGACCATGGGTAACAGGTACGATGGTCCGAATTTTGAACCCGGTGCAAATAAAAGGAAACTTCCAAAGTACCGAGTAACTGTAAGAGTACCGCCCTGGGATTCCTTATCACATAAGATTTCAGCTATAGTTAGTGTAGTTGATGACACATTCTAGACATGACTCATCAGTTCAAATGTTTCCATCTCAGATAATTACTACTGCATTAGAAATAGTAACAAAAAGCTCCAGGTTGAGAATTATTTAGGTATTAATGTTTTCTTCACCTCCTTATTTGCCAACTTCTAGGTATGCCTAATCTGTTTCACTACAGTTCCCCCAATTGTGAAAAACAACCCTTACTAAGGTATATTTTAGTATGATGGGGTCCTTAAATGAAGGAATAATTTTCTACTGTATGGCAAATCCCATCTCCTCAATATCTTGTTCCTAACTCAGGATATCGCTGTTTGCCAGCAGACATCTCTTGCACTATTGAAAGTTTCTTTAAACAGTCAAGACTTTGAAGACACGAAAACAATAGTCATGTAGTTGTACCTGTGTGATGTCACAAGTTCACCATTGTACCATTTTGAAATATTTTTCTTTAAAAATGAACAACTTTTGAACCAAATATGCTATTGAGACATGGTTTTTATCAATGAAGAGGGGAAATTATTCCTGATTTTTGTGAAATATCAACTTTCCATTCTCAGCCAAACCCTTTACATGTTTCCATCACTCCTGTACTTCAAAAGCCCTTCCAAACAAAGCATGTTTTGCCAGTAATTAGAAATAACTGAGAGGCAAGCAAAAGAAGACCAGAGAGATGTATTTTACTTTTTTTTGTTTGTTTGTTTCAATAATATGATACTTTGAACATACTAATATTTTGTCTTGTATTTGTAATAATAAGAATAAGCACATACACCTCCCTACTCGATTACCAAGCTCCAAATCAAGGAAAGCAAGAAAAATCTCCACCGAGAAAAGAAAGTGCGATTTAATCAATGAAAACAATTGAGTAATCTTATCACCTTAGTATGACCAATGTTTATACAATTCATTTTCTATTAATTACCATTAATCGGTTCGTAAGGAAATACATAAATACTGTTTTTGAACACCCAACTTCTTTTGCTGTAAATCTCATTCCTGGATGGTACTGCAATACTAAAGGTACTTTGATACCGAATTCATGGTACCACCAAAGTTGGGGACAAAAATGAATCCCTTGTGGAGGAAAGGACTCTGTAATTTTGATTGCCTTTTCCTTTTGATTCTTATCCTCAAAAGTGTCAAACATATAAAGCTGTTACTCAAGAATAATAATTGAAAAATGACTCATGAATCGTAACAATAGTAATAATAGTTACACAATTCTTTGTACGGTGTAATCTCACTCTGCAATTTGGCAACTAAAAGATAAACTGTAATATGTCGCCATCAAAAAAAAAAATATCAATAAATCGTAAAAAATATATCACTAGACTATGTAGCTCTCTTTTGCAAGCTATTGCTCTTTATACGCCACAAAATTTTCAAAGTTTGAAGAGGCATCATCGTCGTTTACCATGAAGTACTTCCATCATTTTCACATTGCATACAATTGATACGAGTTATCTACCACAAAAACTGAAATTAAGGAAATATCTTTATGCTATGGACTAAGAATCTTAACTGACGGACAAAAATGAAAAAAAAATTTCTAGCTGGTATAATAACAAGCTAACTCATCTCTACCTTTTAGCTGAGAAAAAAAAAAAAAACTGTATCCAAGGTATCCAGGAAGGTGAAGTAAGGAAAACAAGGATTGCTGAGACAACATTTTACACTGCTGACCTCGCACAGTCCCATATTACACACTGTTAGTCGTCACGTCAAGGAAATGGTTGACACGGAAGTTTTGCATGTTGTGCAGTCCTGTGAGGGGGTCATTCAGAATTTCCCTACTCACCACAAGATACATTGGACATTTTGTGAAGACGAGCATATCTACGATGCAAACGCAGCTAAGACATAAATTGACAAAAACAGTGGTGTAAAACTGTACATTGACTTCTGGACAGAACAAATGTGATGAGTAACTCTAAAAATGAAGTGGGCCTCCATACGTCTACTCCTCGAACTATATTTAAGTAGAATGGCAATTACCTCTTTAAAGAAGAAGGCAGAACCATTTTGTGTCAGCGAGGAATTTCTTGAACTGTTTGGGACAAACTTCTACAAAGTAATTAATAACTAATGTGTTGGGATTAATAGCTGACATACACATATATAATGTACAGCCAAATCTGTTAAAAAAAATGGCTTTGAAGATCACCTCTTTTAGACGATGCTTAATTTATTTCACAGTGTGTCGATTTGGTTAACAGACAGACGGCACACAATAACAAGTGTTTTGTAACATGTCAAAGTTGTGATGAGGTAAAAGACTTTAAGTGACGGACTTTAACTGATCAGAACCGAAATATTGGTGAAAGAATTCGATAAACACTAAACAGCAATGTACCATCTGGCGAAAAAGAAACCTTTCCTGAGCATGACTTCGTTTCTCTAAAGAGGCGAGACTACTTGAAATGTTTTTTTTTTTCCTTGCAACTTTTTTTTTATTGTGGCAACCATGAACAAAGGAGTAAACATGAATTATTACAATGGAGTGAATATTGGTGCTGAGAAGGAATGAATGTTATTACAGAATCCAAATATCAGAGACAAAATTCATGATACAGAAGAGAAATGACTGGTTACTCACAGATAGATACAGTAGCTTACTGAGGTCATGTGATCCTTACCTCTATAGGAATCTTCTCTAAAAATAAAAGGACCAGTGACGGGACAAAAACTGAAATGGCGACAAAGAGTTGGAGTTTTTAGGGCTTTTCAGAGGGGCTGAGTACTATATATGAAAGCGCTGTGAACCAGTTTTCAAGAAATCCAGAAAAATAATGGAAAAAAAAAAACTTTGGTTAAAAGTAACCCTAACCCTGAATGAGGGCTCAATTTAAATTAGAACTTCTAAGATTTCTGACACCACAAATTTAGGACAAATATCCATAATTTGATACGACGCTGCTGTTGAGGGTGAAACACAGCTCTTTTGCCATATGGATCTAATGCTAGGACGTAATGGACTTCTCTTCACATCGTGTGGTCTTATAACTTGGCTAATAAGTTTAGTACTACTACTAGCTACGATTTTAATTTATGCTTGATTTACATATTCCGCATCTTACAGTTTTATGGTCAAAATTGTTATGCGATTAGAATGTTTTTTTTTCTTTTTTTTTTTGTTTTTTGCACATCTTTGCAAAAGCTTGTGCTGTGATTTCATGTTCAATTCAAAGAAGTCGACTAAACTGGACTGAAGTTTATAGGAACAGCATGAGCCAATACTGTGCTGTAGCAATTACATGTGACAGATTTTGTTGGCCGTAGTCACAACAGTCTTTTGGATACTTAACAAGTCTGACCACCATTTTCAATTTCATGTAAACATGAATACCCTTGCACATCCTATTTCTGACATTGTCCAGTTTCATTACAGAATCCAAACTTGAAAAGAGATCAGAACCAAAAAACTCTGTAAATATTTTTGTAGAAATATCGGTGAATGGAAATTTCACCACCCACCACTTCCCTCCTACAATTGTGATAACCTGGCTTCGCCCTCATATTTTTGGTTACGATGAGACATCCAAGTTAAATTCTTAGTGGGTTTATAGTCTGTTGAGTTGACGTCTTACCATAAATCCATTTACAACCTTGAAAATGTTCCCCAAGAACTCCAACCCCCATAAATGAGAATAAATGTTACCTGATAAATGACAGAATGGGGTATTTTAGAGAAATTTTTTAGAGAACACACTAGAACAAACTGTGAAAAGTCTCTTTGGACTCATCAATCAATGAAGGTTCTGGGTGAACAGACAGACCTGTCAACAAGACAGGAAAATATGGTTAAAGGTCATGTGACATGAAAATGACACTCCATTTTTGGAGTAATGGCTGCATTAAGCATTGAATATGTTATGAGTAGCCACATATTTCATAAAAATCCATCAAAGACTGACAAATTTACAGGAAAATTTGTGTTGCACAGCTGCATCATGAATAAACTTTGGCGTAGTAAGCAAATTTGTGAGGTCAAGAGAAGGACTCCTATGATATGTCTTATGTAATAATCCTTTCTTTACGTAACCTTCATGTCATGGACATTTGAGAATTTTATATTCTAAGGGGTTTTATTTTGGAAGCATGTATTTTCTTCTTCAAAAATATCAGTATCACTTACCAATGTGAAACTCTGTCATTAAGTGGCAAAAATATATGGGCATAACAAAAGAAATGTGACTCTGTTCAACATTCCACGTCAACTGTTTTGCATTTTTCCCAAACTTTGAAAAGTCATATCTAAAAAGTCATAATAGATATTAACAAAATTTCAAAGGATTTCAGCTCAGGGTTTTACTTTGCAACTTCTGCATGAAGAGTGCTCTTTTCTTGAGCATGTCACACAACCTTTAAATAGAACATGATACTTAAATTTCTTTTTCATCCATGTCAAGTTGAGAATTTAACAGAACTTCGGGTAAAAGTCTCTGCCCTTCGAGAGAAGAAACAAACCAAGGGAAACTCAAATACTTGAGAACAAGGAGTTGAGACACTTGCCTTGATAAATTTCAAAAATGGGGAGAATAAACCGACTGGATCATAAGTAACCCTCATTCTGGAAAGGCTTGGATACTACTGACAATCCTGTTTGTGTGTGGGTTTGAAGAGCCAAATAAAGACACGTATGATAGCAGTATTCAATGAAGGGGGGTGTGGGAGGGAAGAACTGCAAAGACAACAAATCTAACCTTCCCACTTAAAACTGCATCCCACAAGTGCATGTAAATAATGTCTGTATGTATAGGTATAGGTGTGTGTGCATATATTTATGTATGTATATAATATTGAAAGGGGAACGTTTCAGCGACATATGATTGGAGGGCTTCCTTATTATTATTTCAACTTTTCCTGGCTGTTGACTGTCACCACAACAATGTTACTTCCTCGAATGTCCTATCCTTGCAAAACTGTTTACATCCACAACAAAGTATGCTTGAACAGTAACGAGACGGCTCCCACAAAATCCCTTAATTGATCTTACATCAACACCGACAGCAAAATGAGCTGTACATGGTCTCATGTAAAATGCAGTTTCTCACGACCTATTTCTATTGTCTACAAGATGTCTTTTCCTGTGATGTAAACAACATTGCATACCCCAGGTGGACAGTCTCTGTCAAGTTTCACATGACCTTTCTACATGACCTTTCACATGACCTTTCACATGACCTTTCTCTTTCTTACCTTTCTGGAGGTATAAGTTGTGCCACTTTTGTTAACCTTTTTTAGTATTTGATTTAAAAAAAAAGCTCTTTAAATTGCAGCATATCGTATAAACTAACTGATTCATCTTTTAGAACTATCTAGTCTCTTTGACCCCCCCACCACTTTCATATCCCTAACTAGTTACATCGTCATATATGTCATTTCACACACACCCCCAACACACACACATACACACACACAATGAAATGCAATTTCTGACCCTTCTTCACCTCTGAATAGTAGAAGTCCAGGTAGTTTACTGGCATCACAATGTAATTCTCATTTTTTTTAAATTCCTTGCCCTAATTTTGCAGCAAGCCAAGAAAAGTGAAAATGTCATAAAAAATAAAGACAAGTGGACTAACACCATCTCATTCCTCACCATCCAACTTACCCCAATGTAAAACGTGTTGCAGTGATTTCTGTGTGATGTAGCCTGTCTATACACACATTTTGCAACCACAAAAAACCATTTAAGCAGCATTTCAAAGAGAGCACACAAGACCATGGAAGAAAAGTCCTGGGGCTGTCCCTTCAAAAACATATACATTCTGAAAGCAATTCTACTGTTCCTTCATCAAAATCATGTTGTTACAGTAATTTGCCACTGCGGTGTAATACTAGACTGCCACACACAAAGCCTGTGGTTAAACCAATCCAGCGTGTTAACTTCTACAGTAGTAACAGTTCAAAGTTATTATTTCAATGTTTTGACCCCATGTTTTCAAAGTGGATGGCTGTTGAATTAGGACTCATGCCAAGTAACTGTGTCTGGCGAGCTTTCAGCATTTTTGTGCCAGCTTGAACACTGACTAATGCCTGTCTTCAAGCAAATCACACCATAGTTTAAACACTGACTTTATGGGGTTTTCACATTGCAGGCACTTTCAATACGGGGCAGGATTTATAGGGCATAAATTCTGTTCTTTGAGTTCCTTGGAATATTTTGGTCACAGCATGCAAAGTCCACCAAAATTATGGCCTTAGTTTTATCACCTACTCCAACAAAGCCATCTATACACCTTCTGACTAATGGATTCACAGTCCCTGCATCAAACGTTTTTGGAGATACGTTGTGCTGGATGCGTCCTGGCCATTCTGTGGGCTTTTGGATTGGACGAGTTTTCTTTCCTCTTCTTCAGATGCATTTATAGCGAAAAAATCTCCAGTGACGACTGGTTTGAAACTGATCATGATGATTGAGAACTTAAGTTTCATGTTAAGTGAACATTAGCTTTGGCCTCTTTCTGAGATATTTTATATTCCACTATAACATTCACCTCCACTACAACATTCACTTCAAAAATTTAAAAAAACTTTGTAAGAAGCTGGACACGGTAGCCATACACGATATCTATTGTGAAGATATTCGTCATTCTTTTCTTCTGCCAGTTTCAGTCACAGCAAATGAGCGATGATGCAAAGTTTAACTTTGGATGCTGCTGGTTGGGTAGTTCTATCCAAAGCTTCAAGGGGACTCATTCCCCCAACCTCCCCCCCCCCCTCCCTCCCTCCATCACTGGACATGAATCCTACAAAGCATATCCATCTAATAAATGGTGGATGGAAACCCTGAAACCTCGATAAACAAAAAACAACTTAATAAAGAAAATGTCCGTCACACCAAATGAAAATGTAGTGACTGAAATGGACTACTCATCCATCAGAGATATGTCCTCCAAAACAGATACCCCCCCTCAGATTAGCTGCATGATGATACAGGGGCAGTTTCCCACATACAGAAGAACCTTGGGGGCTCAGGTCGCCTTGTTCTCCTCTGAGAGTGCGGTGACTGGGCTTGTGGCATTTACCTCTCAAACCAGCGCAGTTTGGAAGTGTCCATGTGGAGGGTAACAGCGATCAGATTTTTCTCCCCCCGATCAGGGGTAACCGTCCGCTAGCCTCCTCGGGTGCGAGGGCGGGTAGTTCATGTCTGAATTGTAGTCGCCGTTCAACGAGGGGTACGGGTGGGTGTCCTCTCCCGGCAGGTGATCTGGTAGCGCATTGTGGTCAGGGGGTCCCTCTGTGGCATAAAACTGGTCCTGTTGGGACATCTCTGATCTGAAGGTATCCTCAAGTTGCTACAGGATTGAAAGCACAAGAAAAAAGGAAATTGGGTGGGCTTGTTCAAGTAGATACCAACTTGTTTAAAGGAGACAGTGACACATCCAGCAAAAGCAAAAAAAAAAAAAAAAAATCACCCCTCGAAACCATTTCTCTTCCTTCAAGTTACATGAATTCAAAACAGTTCATATCTATCTTTTCTTGAATGTGGACTCACTATACCATCGACCTGCCACCACCAACTATGACTGTACACCAAACTTATCACAATACTGACTCCAACACCCAATATCCCCCACCAACAATCACTACTCCAATACTACCATCCAACACCAACCATACACCTCTATCAACCAGCCACGACAGACCGACCATCCATCCATCCACCTCACCCACCCACCACAAACCCAATAACAACCATGCACCACTTACAACCATCATGACATTCAAGCACCATCCACCCAACTACACCATGCATTCTCCACCACTAACCCAATCTACCATTACCTACAAACACTCATTACCAAAGGAGTTCATTGAGTTGTTTTGTAAAATTCACCATTTTTTTTCTCCACACCTGCAAAATTTTCTTCACATACTTATGACAGACAAGTAGTCAAACTAAAGGGATCCCCATGTGTCGGGCACACAAGAACATTAACGAGGGAGTAATGAGTGATTCAATTTGGTTTTTGAAAATTTGTGACCAGAAACTTTGCACATCAGCACAGAGTCATATATATATACAGAGCCAATACATCAAAAATGAAACAGGAGCATTTTGCATTATTTTGTACTATAGCCCATATAGGCCATTTTTGACCATGAATTCTCCCTTTTGTAATATAAAATCTATACAAAAAGAAAGATATTTAATGATTTTATAAAATGGCCCATATGGCTCATTTCAGAAATTGGACCCCAAACATGACAAACACCCAGATGAAAACACTCCCATAGCAAAGCAGTGACCATAGTAGTGATGTGACACAACCTTAACTTGTACCATACAATCTGTAGGAGAAGCATTTTGCACAATGTCACAAAATGGCCTATTTCATACCTTGGACCCAATAATCCTGCGCAACTTGAATGTACCACTACCATGGCAGTTATAGGACACAAACTTACATTTTGCATGATTTTATAAAATGGTCCATATGGTTCACTAAGAGCTATGACCCGAAAATACAGAACATCCCTAGGGTGATACGACCATAATAGCAATGTGATACCTCAATTTAATTGGAAAATCTGATGAGAAGCAACTGATGTACTTTGAATCTCATCCATTTTGCCTTTATTGAGTTAGAGTATGCTCAAGCAACCAACACACACAACACAGGCAACCAACGTACATGCATGCCAACCTGATTGCACAGGTTCCTTTGCTCAGGAAAGGAACCACAAAGGTTGATATTTTTTGTAAGTATCGGACTTGAAACTGGACAAATCAAGCAATTGCCACGTGGTTGTACCTGACACAATCCACAGAAATTAATATCTCAATGCGCCACGTTAAAAGCCACCACTGACCCACTGCTACCACCAAATACTAACACCAGCCACTAACAACCATAATTACCTGGGCTACCCTCTACACCAACCCTACTTATCACCACATGCTCTAGTCCATTTACAGTCGCTGGTCATGATGATAGGGAGGCTGTAGTGTAGGCCTGTGTTTGCCTGTTCTTTACTATGGAACAGCGTTGTATCTACAGTGATAGGCAGTGGTCGACTTAAGCCAATCCTCCCCTCAAGCAACCACCACAAAAAGACAAAAATAATAATTCAAATGGTGACCTTGACTGGAACATTTTGACAACCACTACTGTTGTCAAAATCCAATAAAAAAATTCACTCAAGAGCTTTCATCACTTTCAGGAGTCCACAAATTAGCTACTACTTTTTCAAAACATCCACCACTCCATTCTGTCTTGCAACAACCCAGCTATGGAATGAAACAGTAGGGCTTCAAAGGCAATGGTGGAGTTTCAAGCAACCAAAGTTCTGGAATATAAATTCCCAAGACACAAAGAGAGTTCATTTTCAAACCTTCTTCCTTGGTCGGAGGTTTTCCTTCCACTCTTTGATTTGTTTAAATTGAGTTTGTTCCTTCTCTTTCAGTTTCTGAGTTTCTTGCTCCATCAAAGTTTTCCTCTTCTCATTCTGAATGCCACAGGAAGAAAAAAAATATGATAGCATTAATAAAGACTTCCATGAAATGGGGTGAAACAGGAACAGAAACTTAAAAAAAAAAATAAAAAATGTTTTGGAATTTAAAAAAGAAGAGATCAAATCTGTACCACTGTCTGTCCATTTATTGTTCTTGCTTGATTCCACACATTGGAAAGGTCTGTACTCTACAAAGTAATTAGAGATGTTTGGATGCAATCCCCTTTTTTAAATAATAAGTGATTGTTTGGTCAGAATGCTTCATCATTAAGACCATCTTGTGTCAGCTTGAGATGGACTGAAAATCAACATCTATCATATATCTGCAAGTATGGTGTGAAAATTTCAACACCCGAGACATGTTTAAAACAAATCAAGCACAGATAGTTCGACGGAATATTTTCCACAACTGTGTAGCCTCATTCCCAGATGACATCAGACAGATGGCCAACAATAAATATCAGAGTATTTCAATCTTCCTTTATACCAGCTTACACTTTCAGCAGTGTGACAATGTGTTATCACTATAATCACTGCACAAGCAAGTTTCCCCGTACCTAAAAAAAAAAAAAAACTCCTTTAGTATTTCACTGCCTTTTACATGACCATTTCAATGACCAAATTACTAATAGTCATGGAAGAATTTGATCAATAAATAATGGTGCGATGATTGTGATATCAAGAAATTACTTCTAACTTGTAAAAAGTTGGCAGTCTGTTCTACATTTCAAAAATTTTCCATGACTTCAGTCATTTTTACAAATTTCATGACCTTCCTAGGTAGCAGGAACCCTGACAACAGAATATTTAATTGCAACATCCTCCACACAGCAATGTTAAGTTATTCTCATTCTAGATGTCCCAATATCATCACCAAGCAATGGAACAAAAACTCCCACTGACATGATTGACAGTATATTTCTGTAATTCAAATTACTTGGTCCTAGGATGGGAACACGTATCTATGGTTTATCAGATACCTCCCAGCACCATCTTGGACGAGCATCTTCATCCAACCACACAAATCTTCCTGAAGTTTTATATTCCTTCTTAGGTAGCAATACTGCTGCTTACTTTCTCCTGATTCATGATTATTCATAAGAAATGAAACCAAAGCAATATGGACAGAGCCCCTTGAACTATCCAATGAGAGAACTGTGATAATTCTGAGCATGACCTAGTAAAAAAAATAAATTACATTCAGTAGCACAGGTGGGGTGGGGTTATGTTCACCATGGTAGCACTTGTTTGGTGAGACACATTTGATCTACTATATATTGTGCTAAAGTTTTTTTCAGTCTTCCGGTCGAGACGCTACTTACAACTGTGTTAGTTGAAAGCCCCTTCACCCAATCAATCTATTGATCTATCGTCTTAACATTCAATTAATCAAGTCTTTGTTGTGTCATGAATTTACATAGTTCAGTCCATGCATAGCTTATTGTGTTCTAGAAGGGAGTGCAACAAAAACCTCAAAGCTATTCGACTGAAATAATTCTCCAGTCAAGTGTACATCTTCCTCAAACTTCATAGAAACCTTGCTAAAAACAACATAACAAAGCAAACAGTATACGAAAAAGTTCTGGCATTTCGCTTGAACAAATTTGCGCTAATACAACAAAGTATTGGCATGAATGAGACTTCAGCCAATCAGCATTTGTTATTACATTTAGCTATGGGGCTAAGAATAAGGTCTGTGTGAATAACAGAAGTAATTCGCCTTTCGTTTGTGGAAATAGTTTCAACTACACGAAAATGGAATGAACAGCCCTGAACGTGACACAAACGATAAAGGCCCTATCGGTGAATTTCCTCCCACTTTGTAGGAGAGGCGATGAAAGCATCCTCACATGCTCTGACTGAAGTTCTGAATGTTGTTGTGTTCGTCTCTGGGAGAGATCCTCCAGCTGTTTCTTGTGCTTCATCTCCTGTTTCTGTACCTCGGATTTCTGTCTCTTCTTCTCATTCTCGTCGAACTGCAGAGCAAAAGGAGGATCGGACATTCGTTAATCCTGCCCCCTTGGTAAATGGCAGACGATGGCCATGAGATTGTACAGTTTGGAATGACAGGGAGGAGAGATGAGGTATACATTAAGGGGGGTGAGGTATGGTATTTAAGGAGGAAGAAATTGCAGCAGCTGTGATGGCATGGGGGATGGTAAGTTTCTAGATTTCCTGATCTGGCAAAAACGTTTTGCAAATATAAACTCAGCATTGGAAAAATGATACACTATAAATACTGCCCACCAAAAATGTCACCATATTTTTTTTCTTTTTGAAGCAAATACAAGCAAAAGACAGTGTCTGTGTCTTCATCTTATTAATGAGGGCTTTTTCTGAATCACTTGCCACATTAAAAAATCCTTCCTCTTCCTAATTTTTTTAATCACTATCTGACTCGAAATTCAAATCGAACTCTGCGTAGCTCCTATGTTTGAGAATCTTGCTTTTTAAAATAGCAGGGGCCATTGCAATACTGAAATCAGAAAGAAAATAGACCAACATGGGCCCTGCAGAGATAAATTGTAAGCAGAGCAGCACATTCAAGCATACTTCTGGGTTCCACTTACTTGATCAATGTCCCAATATGAAAACAAATACATACGTTTTGGAGATTTAGCGAACAGTTCATAAGGCAAGAATGTTACCCGTGCACAGCAAAGGTGTATCATTGATTGGCTGGTCATTATGTGACGTAGTTCAGTGCACATATTACAAGACGAGTATATTCATCATACAAAGTGGCATGAGATTAGGACATGATGGTTATACTAGTCACACCAAGTTAACTGATTATTTGGCTTTCTTGATCTTGTTTCATTACCTCTTCATTTTCTTAGATTCCTCATCTGGTAGATACTCTATGAGTGGTAGTGGGTAGGAAGGCTTGATGCTTCCCCTTTTTTAAATAGACTTTTCCTGATGCAGATGTTACTCAGGGGGTATGTGCAGTACCTACTCATTTCCTGAGGTTTTTGATTTGCTAGATACTTGGGGCGGGGGTTGGAGTAACCCTTTAATTACTTGGTTTTGCCGCTCTCGCTGATACTGATCTGGTAGATGCATGGTTGTGGGGTATAATTACCTCTTTAATTGCTTGGCTTTCCTGCTCAGGCCGATACTCAGGATGCTCTATGTGAATTTTCTTCTTGAACATCTCCCTTCGAGTTTTGCTCTCAGCCCTAATGTTTCTTGGTAGCCTCCGCCTCTCCTGGGTGTGGCGCTGTTTCATGTCTTGCTCTTCCTTCTCGCAATCAACCTTCAACTGCTCTGTTTCCTGTTGGGAAAATGAAATGGAGGTTGATTGGTAATAAGGAAAATGAGAGCAGTGTTGTCGGGATGCTGCTGGGGTACATCATCAAGCGAAAATACAAAGAAGTACAGATCATTAAAATGATACCAGGAAAATGAGGAAAATAAATGAACAGCAGAGGGCAGAGGGAGTTCACGCGGACCTTAAGCATAATATCATTATTAAAGTGATTGCATGGGTAGGCAAAAAGTAAAAACATTGAATTTCATCTCCAAAATTTTGGTAAGGCTTTTAATTACACCATTCAGACAACCTGGGAATATACATAGGTTTCAGTTGGTTAATTTTGCCATATGATTTCAAATTCTTCTAACATAACGACAAAAAGTGTAGAATACAATAATGTAGTGGTTGACAGTTTTCATTTAAATCAACGGTGTACTTCTTTGAGCAAGCCAATGGGAAGAATACTAGTACTGAATATTCAGTTACCAACTCAGAATCCCTGACGCCGTGGGCAAGGTTGTGTTCAGTCGTAGGATATTCATAAATACAGTGTTTCCTTTCACCAAATACTACAATTCCCGATACCTACCAAGGAGCGACAACTTGAGGTGTATGTTTTTGATACACTAGTGAGACCTGTACTGTTGCATATTCATTACATAGGCGGTTATGGAAAGAACCGTTAATTTTCAAATATGATTTCTGTTTTTTACTGTTTTTATGCCAATCCCGTTGCTTTTCAAAGAAGTTACTGTCATTTTCCTTCATTGAAAGACGTAGTCCGTTCATGTACAATCTCGCGTGTACATTTAAAAATAAAGAAAAAGTTACGATCAAACATAATCTTATCTTTTTGGTTTTTCAGTACACACTGCAATCACTTTAAAACAAGATATGGCATGAACTGACAAATACAACACCAGAGACAATTGGGAAAAAAATTGGACATATGAATCAAACCAACTGGGAGGATAAGCAGTTGTGAAAAAGACTTTACCAGGAGGACAAGTAGACATGAAACTGCATAAGACAAAAGGAACCAGATGGCCATCACAATTTGTGACCCATGAAAGCCCAGTCACAATTAAATTTTGTATAAGCTTTGGAACTCTTTCAAACTGGTATTTCCTCTTTCTTTCCTCTACCTGAAAAGTTGAATTTTCTCTGGAGTGGTTTAAAGTCAAAGCCACAACTTTGCTTATAGTACATATTTGAATGAATTAAGTTTTCAACTTATTAACACTTCAATGTTTGTTCACTGTCTGTCAATCAAAGTGAGTTTACTGCCAACCAATTCCAAGATCGATTAGCGAAATCTTCTAACCAATCTGTTTACAGTATTTCATTCATTGAACAATCACAATATTTGGCTGTCACATAACTCTCTATTTAGTTTCCCTTATAAGATGCAGGTAAAAGATAGCTTAACATATAATTAGTCACATCTACTTCATCATCCACTAGGGAGTATGGATGGATTTCTTTATGAGGGCACAGATAAACACTAATGTACCGTGTGAGAACTGTCACAAGTTAATTTTGTTTTAAAATAGTCAATGGAAAGGCTCTATGTAACCCTTGACCGACTCTTCTCTTAGAACTTTCCTCCAGGGGTGAAACAATACTGACTGAGAGGGCGACCAAGGAACACTGTTGGACACCAACGAAAAAAAAGTACTGACCTTCAGATGGTCAGTAAATTTCTAATCCAATTCCCAAGATATCTTCTTTTATGCTAAATTTCCTTCAAACAAACAACAGTTCCCCAACTTCATTGCTAACACATTAGCTGTGACTTTCATATTTCTTTACCTTTTGGTAATCAATGTTACTCTACATTGCTATTGCAATAGGACTGAAAAGCCCAGAAACTTTGGATTATTCAACCTCCAATGTTGAATAATCCAGAGCGAGAAATTGAAACGCATCTTCCTTGAACAGATGGTCCTTGCTTTGATGTTCCCCAATACAATAACTTCAACTGTACATCTACAGCTGCATTTTGCAATGGCACTCCACACTTACCCTGTCTTGTCTGAGGACCATGTGATGTCTCTGGAGGTAGAACATATCCTTAAGCTGGTTCTTTTCGATCTGGTGGCGCTCTTTCAGATGGCGCTCTTCCATTTCCCAGATCGCCGACTCACGAGCTGATAGGAAAAAGGGTTAGACCAGATTAAGGATTGCTTTTTTCTATGTGTACCATGTACACAATAAGAGTTAAACAAAACCAATTTTCCTCCTTATTCTTACTGGTTATTAGTGATATTTCTGACTACTTCAGGAGACAGGCATACAAAATGACAAGAGTTTACATTTTGTGGAAGACCCCCCCAAAACTCTCAGAAACTAAATCGAAGTACAACATGCAAAACACACGAATTGAATAGACAAAAAAAAAAGGGGTAGGTGAAATATTGCAAGTGTCCAAATGCATAACAATTGCAGAATTTTTCTGGCATTTTCAAACAAGTATCATGTCATGTGAATGGGATGCAAGACTATATATAGCCCCACCCAAAATGCTAACAGTTCACACGATACATGTTCCTCATATTTTTTTTCATAGTGCTCAGTGTTCCACAGTGTTTATTCTGAGTAGACACCACAATTTTGATACAACGACAAAGATTACAGCACCAAATTCTAGCTTTGTGAAACGGACGGTTTCTTTCCCAAAAAGGACATCAATTTAGACTTACAAAAGGGAGGAGAAAACAGAGATCAGTATTTAGAAAACAGTAAAATCTTTGTCTTAAGGCACAAATCAGGGGTCACATGAAAAACTCCTGTCAAATTATACTTTCCTTACATCCTTTTCCAATGCCGCAGGAGCAGAACACACCACATTCATTTTAAATGCAACTTACATTGTAAGTATACCTTACAGATGCCTAAACATATAATTGTGATGGACATCAAATATATTTCTATAATACATATGATGGAAAGTTCTACCTCATGCTCTAATGGTTTCCAAAGTTGGAAATCTTCATTGCTTTATCTTGGGTTTAATGTGCAATATTTAACATGCAACAAGATCTATTGAACAGATCATGTCAATGTTGGCTGAATGTATGCAAGTTTAAAATTCATAAAAAATTCTTCAGTTGTTTGTCACAGAGCATATGACTGAATACTGGATGTAATTTCAGGTGTTGAATAAATGATACATGGGGATTAAGAATCTTAGCAAGGGTGTAAAACCTCTAACAGAGAGCCTCAAAGAACACAGAAGCACTCTAGTTAGAACACCAACACATCAGAAGCAGACAAAATTAAACTTCTATCTGCTGACAAGAAAAACTTGAGGTTGCAGTCTACAATGGTAATTTAAACCAGGAGAGGGAAAACTGGACAGCCATTGTGACTGGTTTTCATTACAAGCACTCTTAGGTGACCCCTTTCTCACAACCTTCTCCCCCCCAAATAAAAAAAAAGAAGAAATATGACTGAAACACCAGAGAGATCAAAATGTAAAACTACTGACAACATGCAATCTTTCTTGAAGTATCTTTGAGACTACTGCACTGAAACATACCTGTGTACACAACATGCAAGGTAAATTTGGTTTTCACCACCAAGTGAGATGTTCTCTGTCCCTCTCTTTATAGCAGCTTTTGAAAGCATGTCTTTAACATCTCAGGAAGGATTGAAACAAAAAATACTATTTGTAATTGATTGAATCAATTTCTGGGTACATAACTTCAGTCGCAAATTCGCTAACTCCCCCCGACAGTTCTTGGTTCATCTCACCTCTTAGTTTCTGGTGTTTCTCTTTGAGGAACTTGTGCTCCAACTCGCAGACCTTTATCTTGTGCTGCTCTTCTGCGTTCTTCATGTAGTTTTCCATCTCACTGTTTTGTCTGGTGAGGAATTGAGTTTCTTCTTCCTCTTGTTTCACCAATGTTTCCTCTTTCATCCTCTTTATCTCCTCTTTGTTCATGCCCTTCGATGACCTCTGCCTCACGGCCTTCTTTTGGTTTTCCTTGAACTGCTTATACTCCCGATCCTGCGAAAAATGGAAAAACTGACCTCAAGTGACTGTTTCCTTAGTTCACCTCTGACTTTTTCATTTCAGTGAAGAATTGATTGACAGTGACTACTACGAGGTGAGCTCCTTCCTGACACCGTTTTCGAATTTTAAGTCAATCTTGACTTTCAACAATCCTGTGTAATCTGCCACCAGTTAACTCATCTATGTCTCATGCAGTGTTGTAGTCAAGTCACCACAATTCAAGGCCAAGACCGAGTCACAACCCTTTGAGATGAAGACTGAGTAAGAGTAACCACCCCTCGAGTCCGATACTTAGTCCGTCTCACTACATTACAAGTCCTTGTCACAGAGTCACCGTGTTTCAAAGCTTGCAAAGAGTTTACAATATCATATGATTTGTGGGTCTACTGTAGTGTAGTTACCAGCATTTGTCTTTTATACTGGTCTGCTAGCTAGTGTTAAGCACTTTCAAAGGTACACAAATCAATCAAGTGGATCAGTTAATCATGTAGTTGTATTATCAATATAACATTTATCCCAAAACCTTTCACTCCTATACAACAGTGGAACTATGAAAGATATACCAATCAATAGATAGAAATCTATTTTTTTATGAAATGAAAGAAATCTTCAACTGAAAACAGCATATAAACTGCTATTTATTCAGTTCATTAACAACCTTGCTACAATGCTGTGCAAGCTCAAGCAGGCCCAAACGATATGTTTGTTGCATTTGAGGAACATGAAAGTCTCCAGCATACACTGGGTAAGGATGACTTTGTGCTTGATGTGGATTGTAGACACATCATAATGTCGCTTACCAAAGACATACAAATGACTAACAGGCACTGACAAAACATTGCAAGCCGGAGCATATACAGTACTGTAGGGGATACAGTATTTCATCCCTGCTATACTCTCATCCTTTGGCATAGATGCCTTTGCAATGTCAAAAGGAGATGTCTTCTTTGTAATTTCTCTCTGTTGCCAGCGTGAAGCAACTAGTCTTCTAGTTGATTACTCTCTTAAACACCAGCTACTGGCCAGCTATGTTTTAGGTATAATGTAAATCACTATGTTAACTTAATAACATTCTCATTAATATTGACCAAATGTGTTACAAAACAATGTGTGATAATCAGAAAACTGCACTGAATTATGGGTAGGTAATTATCATTAAGCTTGATGTTGTATACTACTGCAATCTTTTTCTTTTTAATGTTTTGCACTAAAAATTCTTCACTGTTCAATGTTGCAAATTGTTTTCAATCACACCATGGTTACATGGTTACTTATGTTACAGTTTCCATTCCTTCATCCCTTTCACCTGTTACAGTGCACATACTTTCAATTGTTTTGTTTTCTTTTTGTTCATTTGTTTTTGTTTGTTTTTTCACTTGTTTTCAGAGTTAGGACAATGAATATTTACAAAATTCATGTCACTGGATTTTTTTTTTCTCACTACAAATGTAGCGGAGGGGGGGGGGGGGAGTTCAATGCCTGGTTACAACCAAAGCTCACATTACATTTGTGATTCTGGCCCCAGTATTGCTTTTCTACAAAAAGCAATTATGAATAGTTCTGCAAATATTGTTTTGTGATACTCAACATAAATCAATGCTCTGTGTACAGCCTGGTGGATACAATGAATAATTAGTGAAGGTCAAATGCTGTTCAATATCTGACGATCTGGTTTGCAAGTATATATCTTAAGAAAATTTTATGAGGTGGTTATCTCTTGTTCAGAAGGTGGTTTGGCATGTTCCTTGTTAGGATTATTGCTGGTGTTGTCTTGTACTTGAAGCCAACCACCAAGTATAAGATGAGATAGACAGACAGACATGTAAATTTGTTTTAGTGCATCAGTGCTTTGTTGTTTATTTAGTTTGATAGTCTTGATAACCTACTGGTTACACTGTTCCCTTACCCCAAGTACATGTTTATTCACCGGACTTAAGTTAGGCCTTGCCTAAGCCTAAAGTAATTGAGTAATCAGAATTGGTGGTAGGAGGGTAATTACCTCAGTTACTGCTGATCAAATGCCTGTTCCACAAGTTTCCCTCATTCCCCCACATGAATACCAGTGATTGTGTCTGTCGGAGCATCTATTATCTTCCTCCTTTCAAAATGTGATTAGGTAGCTGCAGTAGGCCTAGTGACTGGCCTGTCCTAGTTCTACAACATGTTTATCAAGTAGCCTAACTTAGATTTGGACCTACACTTCAGATAATCATTTTGCAAAGTTTGTGTTGGACTAGTTACCTGCACTGTAATGATAACCCTCGCTCAAAATCTAAAATATCAAAACACATCCTCTGGGAATAAATGGAGAGAAATTCTCCTAAAGTAGACAAAAAGGTCATGAGCCTCGGAAAGTAACTCATACTTAATTAGTTCATGGATCATACTATTAATAAAACTTTATTTTTGAAGTTCGCATAACTAGAACTATGTTATGATACAGTACATAGTGACACTGTGTTGGCTAAACATTACGGGCAGGTCTACAAATGTTGAAATAATACCACCAGGACTATGCAAACTTCCAGGCCAAAGTTGCATTTTGACTATTTGTCTTTCTCTTTGCATGTCAGAAAAGATGACCATTTTTTTACCATTCTACATACCATTGGTGGCACAAATTGATCAGTACTTAACTCTTCATCAAAACGGTTGCTATGTTTGTGTACCGTTGACATACACCGAACACCAGTAATAATATGAGACTGAGTACTAAAAGTTTTTAGAAAAGTTATGAAATGACCTTTTGACATGTGACCTCATATTGCTTATTGCGCCACTATATCAACTCAGAACATCGAGCCTAGGGGCGACGACAACCAGCTAGGAGAACAGCAGTTTACAAGATAATGCAGAGCAGTGCGTAGGCCTAAACGTACAAGATATCTACAAAATATAAATATATAAAGAAAACACTCTTCCAAAATGAAAACAAAAACAAAAATGTCAGCATTTTACAGATTGCTTCCAGCCTTGTGCCTGTCTCAACACAAATTACCGACGCAACAGGGCGCGAGACCAAGGATGAGACCGAGGCAATGCCCTCCGAGACCGAGGACAAAGACTGATCAATTGAGTACTCCAACACTTGTCTCATGGTAATCTATATATCACAACAAACTATGTCAATGGTTGTAACAACACTAGGCAAATAAATTCCCTCCTTTGCTGTTTTTAGATCACTAGTTCAGACCCTTCTTGATCCATTATAATAAACTTCTGTACTCTCAGAATATTCTCTGTTTAGTACACAAAATTCCAAAATAGTAATTTCTGTTAAAATTTGACCATAGTATATTCAAATAATAAAAATGCTCGTGAAAACGGGATTCTCCATGATAAAAATCCATTGTCCCTCACAGATCAAAGTCGCCTGTACAACGACAATATGGTAAGATGCTACCGTGGCACGTTCAACTGGACACAGCATCGATGGATGGAATGTTTTATGTCTTAACTGAAACTCTTCAACAGTATTAACCATTTTACATGCAGAGAATCCAATTTGAGCCACATGAGATCAAAACAAAGCATCTACCATACTTTAGAGCAACTGGTCTTTTTGACAGTTACATGCAAAATTTCAAGAACATAGAAGGCACATGGAAAAGGATGTGCTTAAGTGATGGTTTGTAGTGTGATGGTTCCAATGACAGTGTTAACATCAACCTATTGCTCTCTGAATTCCTTTCCTTTGGTTCTCCTTCTTTTGTCTACTGATTCTTTGCCTAGTACAAGTGTCTGTTATCTACCTATTTGATGTCTGAATTGTTGGTACTACTTCGAAGCCACTGTCTCCTGTTAATGTCAGTCTAAGGATTGCTTCTGATTAATGACATGTGGCTGTTTTATCATTTGTTTCTTCTAATATTTTGTCCACTAATTTCACCTCTTAACCATGACTGTTGTCTACCTTTGTCTACGTGACTTGCTTTCGTTTTGTTCTCCTTCCGGCCCACTGCCTACATGTTGTGTGCTTGTTGACTAATTTTATCTACCGCCAAAAAGTTACTGTCTGAACTGTCACCCTGGTTCTTTTCACGTCTGATACCTGATTACTGTGCCTTTCCTTCACATCTTCACCTGTCTACTGATTGTGTCCACTGATCATGTTTATCTACTGATTACCTCTGTCACCTGTCTGTTATCTACATTTGTCGTGTTTGGTTGATGTCATCCTTCCCGACTGTTGGGAGAATGTGCTGATCTATTAATGTTATATAACACCTTATTATTTCCTCTACATCTGATTGGAGGATTGGTGGTCACATGCCATTCTGGATTTGGCACTTTCATCATGATTGTGATGCTTGGAGGTCCGAAAGTTAGTACATACAAACCAACGGCAATGAGTCAGCGATCACTGCGTCGCATTGCGGTACAGTACAAGTTTCCCATGACTCAATATATCACTGCAGTATTGGGGTCTTACATTCCATAACATATGTAATTACAGCAAATAGGGCTGGGGTATGGAATTTGACTAGTATAAGTTAAAGGTGATGTATGAAACATACATCACGCCTCATTCCTCTCTTTGAATAGAATGTCCAATCTTTCAACTCTGGGAATAATTCATACTATTGCATTTATAACATTCATTGTCTATTATCAGCCATGACACATGTCAGTTTTTGAACTGCTGTCCTTGGACTCTTCTCTTAACCCGATGTCTAACCGATCATGATCATCGTTCTACTAATATCATCTGCCCCCTACCTGTTGCTGCCTGAGTTGTTTGCTCTTCGTTCTCCTCTCCGACTGCTGAGAGTTCTCTAATCTCTCCACCTCACTCTTCTGCTGTTTGTTCAGTGTCTCTATCTCAATGCTGTACTTTCGTAATAGTTCCTGCATGAGCAAAGGTAGAGACGGAAGTGAAAACATTTGAAAAGAGGTAGATTTCTCTCTGCGAGATGGAAAGCACTTCATGAAATCCTATCACCTCACCACACCCTGACCATCTTAACAAACTACACCTATTCTGCTATGACTGTAAAGGTAACCACCAGACCGCCTCGATGACTTCTGTTTCCTCAAAGACAAGATCTCATTCTTTTTAAGTTTCCAGCACAAGGTGAACATCACAAAGCCAGACTCATTATCTCTTTCACTGCAAAGGTAAACCAACATGAAGTCAGGGTCTCAGTCTCTATCCCTTTCTACACAAAGTTACGGCCATAGTGCCAGGGTTTTATTTTGCTTTACTAATAGACTTCACCGAATAGGCTGCAATCTTATTCAAGGTCTTTATTTCTCAACACCGCCACTCCTTTCACCTCAAGGATTACTCCACAAAATTCTCACTCCTTTCCTCCTGCACCACAAAGTGATCAGAACAAACCGAAAGCTTGATTCTCTTACATTTTTCTCATTTTCCTGTTTCTTCTTCAACTGTTCCATGTGTTGCAAGATTCTGCTGGCTAATATGTTGAGTTCCTTGGTCTCTCCTTGCCTGAGACGTCGCATTTCCCGGAGTTCTTTCTTCCTGTGGTTGGAATAAAATGATTGTTTTTATTTCATTGTAAAAAAATAAGGGAGAAAGCTACTTTAGATGAAATCTCACTTTGAGTATGGAAATTCAGAGAGTTCACAAAACAAGAAAATTTATCTGTTCCTGCAAACTTTGAGTACTTATCGAAACATTGCACAACCATGACACAAAGGAAATCATAACTGTGTATAAGGAGGAATTTGTTTACAAGTAACTGAAATCAGATTCTGGGAAGAGATGGGGGTGGCTGCATACTTGTCTAGGTTTAATGTGACAATGTCTTGTCTAGACAAAAGAGGTAATAAAATTGGTATAAAAGTACCAAAATACATCATCATCATGGTTGACCTTCCTCAATACACTCAAAGAATGAGGGTGAAGTGTAGGATATGGACAAAGATGGTTGAAGATTTAAATCCGTCAGGCTCTTGGCCTCTGTACATGCAGCTCTAATCAAGCTGGTCGAGCTAGGTACATCTGGATTTAAACATTTTTTTCACGATGATATCATCCACCTTATGGTAGTATTTGTATCTCACCTCTCTTCCTTCTTTCTCCTGGTCTGGTCTTCTGAACCCTCCTTCACAACCCTTGAGGTAGTCATGGTAACCACTTTTCCATCCATGACAAACTTACGAGTCTTCTTGAGTGTTTTGAAGTTGGGTTTAGCAGGCTGGTGGAGAAAAAGAACATCCACAACACAATAAGCATCAAAAGAGAAGAAAGTCCTGTCATCTTACATCTGGAACAACAGCTACAGGGTAAGGAGTGGATTGACAGAGAAAAAAACTTATCCTAGTTTGGTACCTCCTACCCCTCACCCCTCCCCAAACCATCATGGCTAGAGTCCCATAGCATGACAGCAAGAAACCTTGGTGTTACCATGGAAAGTCACTCACTGTCTAGTGTTTACTACTCTAATTCTCAGGGTAACCATGACAACAGAACTGACTATCACTCTTGGCTCATCCATCGAATTTACATTCACTTTCAAGATTCTTCTGACGTGACAAAAGCATTGCTTGTGAGGCAGAGGCAGCAAGTTGTGATTTTAGTGCAAGTTGACCCGTGTCCATAAGCTACCAATTTTATCTCATTATTGGTGACATAAGAAATCACAGGGACTGAAAGGGACAAATTTCCTGAACTGTCACACTTTGTGAATTTAGTTTGGTCGTAAGATTTGTCAAAAGGTGTTACACATTACCTTGTAAAATCCTGTCACAAGTGACCCTAAAACTGTACTTTTCTTTCAGAGCACCTTTGAGTGTAGAAGTGGGTCAAGGGGCAGATGTGTAATAGGAGGGGGGGAGGTGATGCAATTGCACATAGCTATGGAGAATAAGCAGATTAGTCCCTTCGAGACTGTGTCATTGTTCTTGTTGCAAACTGATTGTGAAATGTCTTAAAATATTTGTTGATTTTCTTCCATAAACTAGTCCTACATACATTGACCCTGCTGATGTCATGCGAGGTAACCAAACTTTCGATGCTGATCCCAGCATGCCTTTCGCTCTGTCATAAAGCATTTTCTACTTCATACGAACTTGATATCCAGTGTCATGTAACATTACACCCGCCATTTCCTTTTGCAAGTTCATTTTTTGGGGGGAGAGGAGATTAAGTGATGGAAAGGTTACCACACAAACCAATGACTTCCTCAACTATGTCTACTTTTTTTTTTTTTTTTAGCTTAAGCACATCAGAACAGATCTGTGTAAACGATTTCTTCTCTCCCTTTCAACAGTCTGGAATGTAATGAAGAGACCAGATACACATATCTACAAATTTCCAACAGAGTAGAACTTCAGCAAAGTGTATACAATTAAACGACTGCCACCAGAAAATTGAAGTGTACTTTCAGTGTAGAATTACACAAAACTATATTTTGGAGGTTGGAAAATACATCCTTTTCATCTAACTGCATTCATACCTAGTTCCATTGCTGCTATATAAATTGTTGTAAGATATTCCCTTAAACTTGAAATAGTTAAGTTTTGTGCAATCCTCCTTGTACAACTAACATTACCTAACTTCTGTTCACTATTGAAATTAATATGTTTCCTTAACCTTCGAAAAGTTCTTTTTTTCTTGCATAGCATGTTGTATGGAGAGGCTTTGCACATTCAAGTCAGCCCATAACAATGAGCTAAAATGGTGGCTCAGAAATTTCCTGTGAAGATGGGGAGTTGGACTACCATTGGAATTCATGTTTGTTTTAATCAAGAAGCAAGTAACTACCAGCCCTACAAATCACATACATGTAGATTTAAGCCACTACACTAAACATGTGAGACAGGTTTCATGTAAAACGTGATGCAGAACACATCACTGGATTATGAAAAAGTAACCATCAAGCAGTATAATTTTTTAAGTCTATGAATTAACTTCAAAGTGGACACTTTCCCAAGCAACTATGCAGCTCACAATTTCTACAGACTACACATATGGCAATTGAAAGTACTAGTCCAATGTGACTTCACTGTTCTGCTGGTCTTTCATACCAGATATTTTCAGACCTGTGCCCTAGCAATGACGGTTTGTAACATGCAAAATTCTAATGCTCAAAAAAAAATTGAAACTTAACACCGTGAGTGTGCTGTGTTTTGCTCTTGTTGTAACAGACAGTCCAACTCTGAAGCAAGACCCTGACGTGTTGTTTTACTAAATCACTCAGGATGGCAAGTGGCAAGTGCTTAATGTAAATCAAGATTCAACTTACCTACGGCTCCATCGAAAGGTGAAAGAAAATTTCATTCAGTAATAGAATGGCATTGGGTAGAAAGCAAGCCATTTCAGAAAAATACACACATTTGGTGAGTGCACACACATAGCAGCACAACTGTTAACACTGAAGCAGTGATTATGTCGTTATGAACTCTCGAGGACCGACGGACGGACGGACAGCCGTAAACAACGTTTATGGAAAGGAAGGATGCCGAGTGTCAAATTACAAAGGAAATGAATAAAGGCTACATAAAGTGCACTGAAACTTCAAGCAATCTGCCACTATTCAGGAAGCATAACAAGATGATTACACAGGAAGGGGGGGATTTATTTTGAACAATTTTTTTTTTCTTCTGAAGTGTCAACTAATCTCTCTGATGCTCTGCTGATCATTGTAGGTTATTAATCTAATTAGGAGTGACAGAGTGGATTGCTTTAAATATACTCCTGAAACCAGATCAGTCATTATGGAATTAAATGATTATAAAGACATCGCACACTGACGAATGTACTTAATGCGTGAGAAAGAGGGTTCATCCACCCAATTCATTTGGGTCGATCTACCCAATTCCTTGGTTATTGTTTACCTGAGTTTGGATGAATCAATTTTAATTTGATGCTTAAGTCTCTTTTTTTGTTCGCTACATTTTACATGTTTTTTTATTTCTTTGTTGGATGAATTTTCTATACTTCTTTGCGTGAACTCATTACTATCAAAACTGTTAACATTTTAGTAATTTACCAAGGATTTGGCGGAGTTATTACAGGGTCACAAATTGTCGACATATATGTGGTATAAACTTCTACCAACTGCACCAGAGGTCTACAGCGTGAAACCAACTTCAGCCGTTCTTTGCTATAGTCATCAATTCAGACCCGTCACGACTGAACGATTTGACTCACGGCAGAAGCAGAGCTGTTGCATGCACACTAAGAGGATGTAAGAGATCCTCATCTTAATTGAATGAGAAACAAATGCTTAATTAATAGAACGCGTGTAAGCCAGATCAGCGACACTGCTGACCGTAATTACACTGGACTTGAAAAACGACTTGCATCCTCAAATGTATCACACACTTGAAAGAATTATCCTCCATTGTAAAGCATCCAGAAACATAATCGTGCTATCTGAGGGGACAATGTCCTCAAAAGTTTCGGATCTCTGATGTCGGTTGAGAATTATCTGGTGAATGACCCACTTAATGACCTAATTCCTTTTCAGGGCCACTAAACTGACCACTTTAACGTAACTTGTCGACGGACCAATTTTTCAAATTTGAGAGCTAAATGCGAAAACAGTGACTGATGAATCCTACCACGTTGAAGAATTTGAAGGTTCCATTACATTTTTAGTGAATATGTTTTGAGGGCAATCTGAAAAAACAAATCATCTTTTTCGATCCTTTTGATTCAAAAATTTTTTTCAAAATCTAAAGTATTTGTAAGCTTTGGAATAGTATTAGTGTTAAAAGAACATATTTTTTTTTGCTATTGTTAGTTGGTTCTTTTTGCCACTACTGCGTTTTCCACATTGACACTATCCATGGTTGTGGTTCCGGTAATGAAGGAATCACATTATCTATGATGTCACTTCCACCTTCCACCCTGTCGTGCGGCTCCAGTGTTTGCAATGCTCGTGTGACAGAATGTTTCATGAAATTTTGAGGATGGTCTACAGCAAATATGTATTTGAGAAAGACGGATTTATCTGAACATGGTACTGAACAAATTTGATCTCTACTGCAAAGTGAACTTGGATGAAAACATGTATGACAGCATGTCATGTACACTGACAGAGATGTATTAGTGCCTGTCTGGCACTGCCAGGTCATCAAATTTCCATGACTTTTCCATGACTATTTCATGACTTTTCCATGACTATTTCATGACTTTTAGGATGACTGTTTCATGATCTTAAGATGACTATTTCATGATCTTAAGATGACTATTTCATGATCTTAAGATGACTATTTCATGATCTTAAGATGACTATTTCATGATCTTAACATGACTATTTCATGATCTTAACATGACTATTTCATCATCTTGACATGACTATTTCATCATCTTAACATGACTATTTCATGATCTTAACATGACTATTCCATGATCTTAACATGACTATTTCATGATCTTAACATGACTATTTCATGACCAAACACAAGAGAATTTGATCGATGAATATGGCATAACCATTGTGATAGAAAGGATATTTTTTAAAATTTGGTAAAAGTAACAATGTGTTCTAAAGTTCATGACTTTTCCATGATTTCTGTCATTTTTACAAAATTTCAAGACTTTTATAGGTCTGCAACTAGAAAACAAAATTTCCATGACTTTTGCACATCTTTCCCAGGATGCAGGCAGCTCTGTTGTTCTAAAGTCCTACTGAGAATGCATCGAAATGATGATGAAGATGAAACCGTTGGATGGAAAAAATTGCAAAGAACAACAAATCGTTTTAATGTCTGCTTACTGTAGGTGCAACAGGACGAACACTATCAAAGACTCCCTTCAGGTTCAGTTTTAGACATTTTTAAGAAATTTTAACAAAGTTTCAAGAACACTTAATGTTATAACATTAAATTTCTGGACTTTTTTTAAAAGCAAGCAGTCATCACAGAGTGGACTACATAGGAATTGTATTTTTCTTTGTAGTGTAATAACTGTTTAATATGGTCCTACAAAAATTCATTTCTACAAAACAAGGAAAGATTTCACATGAATCAATTTTCTTAAAGGACTGCCAGCTGCCAGCTGCCAGCTGCCAGCTGCCAGCTTTGTGATGACAAGAAGCATTCACACAATTTTAAATAACCAGTGATGTGTGATTTATGTCTTTGCATGTGTATGTGTGTGCAGGTGAAGAACTCCACGAAGAACTTGATAGGTTGTATCTTAGATACATGTCGGGTGGAATTCATAAGATATATATGAACTATTTCAATGTTATGCTGTTTTTTATATGAACGACAACAGACATGCAGGTAATAAACAAGGGTTTTTCCTCATATCTTTTAAGTTCAGGTACTTCAGAAGTGCAATGACAATGATACTATTGCCAAAGATAGTCAGCTTGTATTGAAAACAAAAAATTGGACTCTTCACTTCTTTGGTTCAAGGCATCATAATGAGTAATGACATTGCAGTATGACACAAGGTTGGTGGGATGACGCAGAACTGTGAACGGTGGATGGAGAATATTAGGTGGTACACAAAACGCATGCTGGGTGGTGACAATCTCCAGGTGCAGGAAGATGTCAGAGGAAATCGAGATTAACAGTGAAGTAGCTGGTGAGATGGTTAGTGTATCATGCTCATTGGCCAGGTGACTAACGGAATGCCACTCATGGAAGACAGAGACACAAAATGAGAGAGTGGGCAGCAAATTGTGCCAAAAACACAGAGTCTAACCTCTACTGATTTGCGCTTGGAATCGGTCGATAAACCGTCCAAGCCTTCGTTGCTGTCGGTGGTAACGTCTGACAGAACGGAAGAACGGCTAGCGACGCTGCCTTTCTGGTCTCTGGCGACATCCAATGTCTTCTTGAGGCTGTTCAACTGTTTGGTCTTGTCCTCTGTGGGCGTCTGGTTGAGAATGTCTGCCTCGCTGGCGCCTTTTTTCACCACCACGGGAGGGGTATTCAAATTGACCTCTGCCTCCAACTTGGACAATCCAGGGTCAGAGGGAGACTTCTGGAGGGCACTAGGATCACCCAGGAATATCTTAGTAACAGAGGGGGAGCTGCTGCCATTAAGACTGTGTACAGTTTGATTATTGGAATGAGTTAATGGGTCGTTAGTATCTGATGCATCAAGCATGGCTGTTTCTCCAGGCTGGGTACCACTACCACCTTTCAGGTTAGCAATTGTCAATGACATTTCACCTGTTTTGTTATCAGAAGGAGGAGGAGGAGCAGTGACGTTATCACCTACCCTATCTACTTCGGGGGTACTCTCCGCTAGTTCGCCGTTACCAGTTGGCATCGACCTCGTCGGTCTGCAACGACTCCCTCCTATCCAGTTCTCGCTGCTGAAAGTGACCAGATTTGAAAGAAAAAATTGATCCAAACAATAACAATAGAAATGATAAAATCCGTCATGAAAATGCACTCATCGTGCATTGACACATCAGAAGAAGGTAATAAGTAAATTAAGAGAGTCATCAATGACGTTTTTGATGGAGTCCTCAGAGCTAATTTGACCGATGGCAGAGAGGGTGACATATGCCTTTCAAAGAGGATTCTAGAAAGAAGACGTTCTTCTGGGAGTGGCTGTAGTACTTTGAAGTCTGAATGCCATCCCCTGGTTCCGTTTTGGAAATTTATTTTGCCTGATAGAATATACTAAGATGGCAATGATGGTGCCATGATTGCGATCTTTTTTCATTCCTTTAGTAACGTTTTTATCAAGAATTGGTTTCTATCTTGGTGTTTGAAAGAGAAATTTAACATTGTGCTAAGTTTGTGTGGGCCTAGCATATAGCAAATTGCTCTTCATGTCAGAGGTTAAGCATCAATGCCCGTTACAGCTACAGTGTGGTTAAAATGCTGGAGACAAAAAGATCCTCAATTTACACTAGTCATGCTATTTTACATTCTGGTCATGTTACATTACATTCTGGTCATGTTACGTTACATTCTATACACATTGTGTTACATTATGGTCATGTTACGTTCCATTCTGGTCGTGTCTTTGTTACATTCTGGACATATTATGTTACATTCTGGTCCTGTCATGTTACATTCTGGTCATCTTGCACCATGTAAAAAACGTACACACTAAACCCATACCTGCTATTAACCACTTTGAAAGTTTGGCAAACTGGCAAAAGAGGAAGTCTAGAAAATTGCTGGAAAAAAGGATGTTTTTTGTTAAGTGATCCTTTACAACTACAGATGTATATTCAGGTGATATGGAAAAAAAAATCTTAAAAATATCACAATAACACACATTTTTACCAAACAAACAATACTACTCCCCAGCTTCAATTACTTGCTTTTCTCAACTACCACATGGATAACCCTTCCTTAGAGGCTTTTGTTCTTTCTTGCCTAGGATATGGTAACTAACTACATGCACACATCAAGGTGGTCCTCATCCCACAACAGGGGTAAGCGGTCTGTGCCGTACTGGGCAAATGCCGCTCGCCACCTTCTTCTGTACCACCTACAAAGTAATTTTTAGTTTGCCTCAATTGCAGTCCTCACTTTGCCATTTGTCTGGAACCTTAAACTCGATGTCTAATTCAGGAATTTCACAAAAACAGAGAAATAGTCCTATATATGAAAGGAAAACGAAACCTAACTTCGGACAATTCGCGAAATACGTGATTTTTTTTTTTTACATTTCACTTGACAGGTAATACCTGATCACATTGATGTTCAGAGTTGATCTAGTTCAGTTGTCATGTGGAGACAGGTAAGTGAAGGATATGCTTACTCTGGTTTGTACTTACCGGGGATCTCTTAGGTATCGGAGTAATTTCCTGGTTGTGAGGGAACACGTCAGACAGACTAGGCATATGTGGAGCAGGCGTGACAGGTGAACTAGGAGTGTGGTTGGAGAGTTGATCAAAACTGCCCACCGATGATTTGTCATCTTGCTGTTGGTACAAAAAACAACAAATACAAAATGAGGGTCACCAGAACTGTAAGAAGGCTTACAGAATGCTTAAAAATGCTAAGAAAATTGGCAGACAAGAGTACAGTAGTTGTGCTGAGGAGAAAGGTAACAGAGGAACAGCATAAACAAATAAATTACAAGCTCAAAATAATGGCTGAGGATGAACACGACAAGATGGCAAAATATGCAGGACATAAAAGATTTGATAGTTGGAACTTAATCAGTAATAAAGCACTAACGTCTGTTTTGAATGAGATTAATTAAAATTGATGGGATAGGCCACTGTTTGGATGGATACTACAAAGGGTTGAAATCTGGTTAAGGAAGGTCTCTAGACAGTATTTCATAGCATTTGAGAGCTTTTCAAAGCATACAAAAAATACATCGAGTCGATTAAAATAAATAAAATTGAACATTGAAAAAGTCATTATAATTTGGATACTGTATGCCCATTATTTTATCTTTCATATGATCTAGAAAGACTTTGTAGGCAAAATATAAAGGAATAGTCTCAAAGATGACAACTAAGACATCAGTGAAAGAGGGCAAAATATCAAAACCTAGGTGGTAAATTTTGATTAAGGTAGTACGAATGATGATTACCCCTGAATCAGACATTTTCCCATAGATTGTGATAATGTGGACTAAGAACTATTCAAGTGTAAACATAGCTGGCTTATCAGGCCCTTGAAGGCAATACAGGAGACTTCACTACATATAAAGCCATAATTTTCCTATTTTGTAAAAGACATTTTGTCATTTTCACTGTTTTTTTCTTCTTCCATTTTGTAAAATAAAGGAATTCATTTTTAACATGGAAATTTTCTTGAACCGTAAAATTAGAAAGCTGCATTGAGTGGAGATTTAAAGTAAATGTGGTACCCATGAATAATTCACAGAACTTAATCCCTGGTGACAGGCTAGTTTGTTTAATAGCTGTGAGATCATTGCTGAGGTGATTGTTTTGTTGTTTTTTTTCCTTCTCTCTTGTGATGGTCTTGATGGGGGTAGTTTAAAGGGCTATCATTTGGACTGCAAACATCATATTAGTGGAAGTTACAGCATATTTTTTGCTATCCAAAATGTTTGCTCATTTGAACTGATTTGTTTCCTCTTTAAAATTTTTACTCAATTTCAGTGCACAACTTGACTTCCTGAGAGGTTTTATTTTGTTCTGTTATCCATAACATAGAAAACTTTTCACGGCTTTCTCTGTAGATATCAGGATGTCATGTTGGCTTAAAACTTTAGTGTAAGACCAATCACCACTTTGCTCTCAGGCACTGTGTGAGAGCCAGCAGCACCACATTAGTGCCTGCGTTGGAACCAAGGAACCCGACCGACAATGTCAAGACCTGATCCTGAAATTGCCACTCTGGATCCAAAGTTTTACTGCCATACACTGTGTGTGGGACAAAAACTAAAATGCTACTTTTCATTACCAGGCTTCTTTGCTTTCTCCCATCAAAAATGAAACTAGCTGTGCAAAGCAAAGTGCAATGGCATATTACAATTTCACAACTAACTAGTGGCTAATGAAAGATTATGTTTACTGGTAATGAAAGATACGTCTACTGGTACCAGGTACTCAACCTACTAAGTGGCTGCAGGTATCCGCAGCTGAATTTTGAGCCCAGCGTTCACTGACTGTACTGGGATTATCTTACCGGTTGCTGGTCTTCTGGTAGATCTTCATAGGTCACCTCGAGGTCAGCTTTGGCTTCTAATAGTAACTGTTTGATTGGTTTGTTGTCGTTGGCATCTGCCAACCATGGGTGCTGTTGAATGGATGCATAGGAGGAACAAAGAGGCAAAAATTTAAAAAACCAACACCGTCTAAACATGTGCAGACTGGTTGTGTCAAGACACTGTCTGGGAGAAAAGTCTACAAAATACATCACAAGACTTCACAGGTCACCTTAAATACCTTTGTTAAAGGAAAATATTGCATTTATAATTCCCAACTATGGCATACAAAGTCTGCAGGTTTAATCACTTACTTAACCATTTACTATCTCCAATATACATCAGCAATAACTTCATGTCTAAGACAAAATTATTCATTAGAAGGGTAATGGAAATTGCATCATTTGAATTTTGGAAAGCTTGGGTGAACAGATCTCTTGACAAAAACATAACTAGATTTCCATCATATCTTTGAGAACGTTAATGAAAAGAAGGTGACCATCCTGTCTTAGTTTGAATAATCTTTCATTCTGCGTTCATACATATTGGTTTTAACAAGACCCAAAGGGTACTTTGGTTCCTTGCATGAAGATGCTTTAACTTTAAACCCAGCCACAGATAAGGTCTGAAATTTCAGGGCAGTGGTAAAAATCAAAGCAAGATTGCAAGACTTATCTCTCAGAATTTGAGTGTGTCTAGTCTACGAGTACAGTATGCATCTGTTTATTTGATTGTTGACTTCTTACCTGTAAGAGTTCTTGAGCACTTGGTCTTGTGTCTACATTTTTGTCAAGACATTTGGCAATAAACTCACTGAACTGCTTGGACCTAAAATAATAATAAAAAAATCAGAGAATTAACAATAGCAACACATGGCAATAACAAATTACATTTCCCAACCTTCTAATGCATCTTACCTTTGACATGATACTGGAGTTTCCTTGAATTTTGAAGAATGCAAGGTATGTTTGAAATGTATGAAGAGTTCACCATTTTTCATCAGGATGACTGCAAACCTTATCGGTTTGTTCAAATGTGCAATTTAGTTGAGGTTGATATCAATCTTTAGGTTTACAGATGAGTAAACAAAGAGAGGAAATGATTTTGAAACTCAGCTACAGCTGAGAAAATAATCCATTAAGTGAACAAATCTATCACTGTGGGTCTTATACTCTGATTCAAAGAAACAGTTATCAGAGAAGACTTAAGTTTCACTTTCCCACTGACAATAATTAATCCACAGCAATAATCTTAACACATCAAATGACACACTTCATTTTATCTTCTACTAAAACCTACCTATAAAGGATGTGGAATTCCAGTATAAGCGAGTCATTGGGGCTGCATACATCATGCTCTGTTCATAGGAAACTACTAAAGCAATCATATTGCCAAGTTAAGAAGTTCTTAAGGACATAAAACTGATTTGATTTTTCTAATATTAAGCTCCTCTTCAGCGATGCAAGGGACTGTTAATGACACAGACAGCTTGTGCAAATACAAAATGTTTTATACATTTTGTTTTTGCTCTTTTAGCCCTTTCAATCACCGAATGAATCCCAACACAAGGTGAGTGAGACAATGCCGCCCAGTGGAGACCAACACATTCTATGACTGCTGCCTTTAAATAGCAATCAGTCTCTCTCATCAGTAGAAACCATACCACAGTATTACCCGTTGATTGACCTCTGACCTATAATGCTCCTCTCGAAACAAAAAGGTCAATCAATGATGCATTCTGGCAGGTGGAAAATGAAAGTCATGTAAAGTATATTTCATCAACAGTGACATCTCCCACCTGTCGTGATATTTCGTACCTTTTGTTCCGTCACCCACCCCCTTGAACATCTCATCCCATGAAGAATGGACAAACCAAATTTGACGATGACAGAGTCGGGAGAGGGGGGTGAGGGGGTGAGAGTGGCGGGGGTGAGCAAGGAGGCTTATTTTACCTCAAAGAGGAATTTGAGATACTCTCAGGCCACACATGAAAAGGGACATGATAAACTTGACAATAAATGTGCAGTGCTTTACATTGCAAATTTGACAACACACGGAAATTAACTTTAGAGAAGTTTACGCTTGAGAAATTTACTCTGGAAAATTTAGTCATGAGATGGAGATCAAACTAGAAGTTGTACTGGCAATTGCCTGGTCATCTACCTTTGTCCTTCTTAAATGTTTCAGGGAAGAGAGAATAGGGGAAAAAATCATCTGAAAGAGACCTATGCACTGACTAATCTTCCAGATATTTAAATAAGAAAATTGTCTCGACAAAATTTAAACTCACCAAGAAGCCGTAAGAGTCAATCACAATTACTTGATATCAAACAAACCAATGGGACTGGACATGAACATTCATGAATGCAAAAATAGGGCTTAAGCAATGTTTTTTTTTTTTTTTTGTAGTGGCGATGACTTATTTCTGCAGAATTAGACTGTCACTGACAAATTTTCAACTAATATTCCAGCTTTAATTGCCTATCTTTGCCCACTCATATGTATTTACTTGTAGGAGGAACACCACCTGTGATTGCTATTTTATGTTTATGCACAATTCGCCTTCAGGATAAGGGGAAACCCAAATGAAATGTCAAACAAAATATGGTAGTATTATGACTATCATCAAAGTAATTCCACACACACAAAAAATGTAAAAACTGAAAACATAAAGATGAGAAGGTTTACTGCACCACCAATATGTTTAAACCAGTATGAACTGTAAGAGATACTGTACCTGCCTGTCTTACTTACGAAAGCTTCTAAAAAGATGCAAGAGGGGAAAATATATACATACATGAAAGCAATGAAATCTGAAAACTGACCACTCTGGATCAACTTTGCTTCGAAAATTGCCCCAAAAAAGGGTTAATCTGGTATATGGTAAAGATGTACATATTAATCACAACAAATTTATATCAACTACCAAAAAATAAAAAGCTGAATAATTTGACTGAAAAGGTAGTGAAAACTCGTATGATAACCACAATGTTTAGGACATATAAAAGTGCACAGAACTTGAAGAGACAGATGGCATGCCATTATGTCATGATTGCAACAGATATTTCCAATATGTCATCCTTTTCAGGGCGTAAAACAGGGGCTTTGGCAAATGGCAGAGAGATCACAGCACAAAGTGAAAGGTCTTCTCTAATAAAACACAAGAAAAGTCACAGGACTTTGTGATTCCTTGCCAATATTCATGAAGAATACAGGGACATGACGTACATACCAATTTCGAAATTCAAACACCTTATCCTTCTAGAGATAGAGTGCCTACACTAAGCTATTTTGACAGCTGTGTGTACTAAGCACTTTTATGTTTTCACAATTTGACTACAATTTCTGAACAACTTAATGCCAATGCACACCCAGTTTGTGTTGTGGATGTACAGAGCAAGTTACTCAACAGAACTTGAAATGATTGAGATCCACTGGCCTATGCATTTTAACAATCATTCCCATTGTTTTCTCTTGAGGCAACAACGACACAAAAATGTATGGCATTTACTTCCTGGAAGAACTTCATAATAAATGGATATTGTCTTTTGGGTTAAGTTCCTTGTACAGTTGTATCATCACAAAGTTTCAGTGGTACTGAATACTGCATTTGTAGTTCTGACAAGTGCATGCTAATCTGTACTTTTGGTTACTGTGTTTCTGTAGCTATAAAGCAACCTAATCTGTGCTATTGGTGACTGTGTCTCTATACTGTGGTTATAATGCACTCTACTCTGTGATACTAGTTACTATGTCCTTGTAGTTACAAAGCATACTTACCTGTGCTATTGGTTACTGTGTCTCTAACAGTTATAATAATGCTTGCTAATCTGTACCGTCATAACAAACGACAAGAAGGTGACACAGTATTTTATCTTAATGGTGTTAAATAAAAGATGAAGACTCCAAACGTTACATATACCATGCCCTTTTCTGGAAATGCTATCAACTGGTTTGTATCATAACTGACAAAACCCTAGACCATTAAACAATTTACAAGACTGCTTTAAAATACAAATTCTATCCATAGCTTTCTGAGGCTTTCTCAGATCTGAGATCCCGTAGCATGTTGCTTCAACACGGTAACAGTCTTAAACACCAGTTTGAATTGATGATGTAGTTTGACAGCATCTATTAAAACCGATATTTTTAATAAGCCAAACAACTGTCCACAAATTAGATGGTCACTCCTAGCTGACAAGACCCATTTTCTCTGGCACCCACAACATCCAATGATTATTCTCTAGTACCCATAACATCCAATGATCTTTTAACTTGAGTTAATCTTTAAACCTGACGTTTTCAGAGCTTCAAAATTCTCTCGTATCATGACAAGAAAGTTTTAAAGGCCTGATACCATCACACTGATCTACTCTCACTGAAGATGCCTTAAAGGTCGCATGACATGCATCTGCAAAAGAGCTAGCTTCATTTCAGAAGTTGCAAAGTAAAACATTGAGTGAAAATCCATTGGAATTTTGTTTATGTTTATTACTGTTTTTGAAATATGACATTTCACATTTTGATGAAAATGCAATACAGATGACATGCAGTGTTGCACAGCGTAAGTAGTTTAATTTGTTCATCCTTTATATAATGCCTCTTAAGAACTTAATTACACATTGGTAAGTGATATCGATATTTTTGAAAAGAGAATACAAGCTTCTCAAACAAAACCCTCTGAGCATGTAAAAGTGAACGAAGGATTAACATAAGACATAGGTATCAAAGCAGTCAATCTCTTGACGTCACAAATTTGCCTACCTAGCGAATGTTTATTCATGATGCAGCTGTGAGACATGTTAATTTGCCTGTAAAATTGTCCATCTTTGATAGATTTTGATGGAATTTGCTTGCTATTTTCAACATTTTCAATAACAAATGCACCCAATACTCTAAAATGTCATTTTCATGTCACACTACAATTAATTTAACCCCAACAACAAGTACTGACATTTTCACCCTGACTGAATACAGTAAATGCACCTACCATCTTTTTTATTGTTCTGTAATGTCAGCTTCATGCCCCCTCCACTACAAATAATGTTCTACAGAACAAATTGCTGACCACACACGAGTCTAAAAGTGATAATTTTCTATCTACTGTAAGAAGTTGTTGCTAAAAATAGCAATGACATCATCGATTAATATCTTTACCCAACCACTTACTTCAGAGCTGCAGGATCATCTAATGATATTCAGTATCCAGCAGCAAGTTACTAGACATCTGAGATATCGACCAACGGTATTCCTACAAATAACTTGCTAAACTTATTCATAACTTGACAATGTCACCGTGACTACGATATCGCATACTACTATTTCCGATCTTGCAACATGCTTTTAGCCATGGCATCTTCCACATTGATATTCCAATCTAACAAGTTGACTGAAACAACGAGATCATCAAGTTCAACTTGTTGGTTAGGCTACATTACATAATAATTCTTGTCTATTGATAGGTTCTTACCTAACAAGTTCAAAGAGGAGTGTGCAGCATTCACACATGTCTTCTGATATAATCCTCCTACCTAAGGTCTCTACTTCAACATGAATCTTTTTTTCTTCGCAACCGGGGGTGTTGCAGTCACTCCTCAGTTCTGTTTTCGAGGACGTTATTTCCAAGGTTCTTTTCCAACCTAATAGATTTGCCATTTTGCTTTTCTCCTCTTTCCTTTTGACTCTGTCCGATTGTCTGAGCAAAGTGTGTCCAACAATGTTTTTGACTACGAATATGAGAGCTGTAAAGGCCTGGATCCTTCCGTAAATTTCGACAATGATACCATTTAGCTGTGCTGCTTGCCCACAGGCACGACTCCGTGCACCACTCGTTTTGCGCCAAGAAAGGTATGGATACATACCTTGTGATATAATTTAATCACAAAGTTTAAGGTTAAGTAGGAACGTTGTCAGAGATATATAGATCTGCATATTTGGAACTATACCTCAACGACAACTATGGACCTGCTGAGCATTAAAGGAGCAACAGGACTACATCCCACAGAGCAAAGGACCCTGCGTGATCGATTCTGAAGAACTGCACAGAGGGCTATTTCGAAATGGTGAGTGAAGTGCATCAGGCTTAATCAAATGTTAAGATACAGAATCCGGCAACAGCTACGCAGGCAAATTATGCACATGGTCAGAACTCCACGGATGACTGTCCCAACTCCCTAGCTATGTTACTTATATTCTTTGCAGTTTGGAAACAAATTGAGGATGTTATGTTAGACCACTAATAACAACTCTTTCATTAGACACGGCAAGTTGGTTTGATCATTCTGCATGAACAGATCTTGGCATTTTCATAGATGTCTTGTGCTTGAATGAATGTTATCATTTCTTAGATATCCTCTTATCACTCATTCAACCAATTAGGTCAATGGTGGAAATAACTTCTAAGTGAAAGCAGAAAAATACACAGAAATGAATGTATCCTTCTCCCTTTCAAAATGAATTTTCTCACACCCACAGCCCCTCTACGACCATCAACTCCCCCACCAACCCGACACCCCCTGCCACTTTTCTCCATCACTACCAAATTACAAATCCCTAAAAGTAAGTGCAAGGTATCAGGCATAAAGTCAATCCGCAGGAGTCTTGCTGTAGCAATAATAAAGATGTGTTTGTAGGTTCCGTATTATAACACAAAACACATCGGTGACATATACACAACTGTACTTTACAATAAAACTTGCAAGCCACACTAATCTTGCAGACTTGCACCACTGAAAATCTGCTCGAGAACCAAATCCGAGCCACTATTTGCATTGCTTTCATCAACAGCATAAAGCCCTTGTCCCTCCCAAGATCTATGCAAGAAGATTCCCCTTAGTTGTTGGTCTGGATTTATGCATACAGGGTTTGATATTTACACAGTAACTGCCAGGCAAGCATTTTGCTTTCTTTCACTTTACATCCTATTGTATAGTTCAAAGTCACTCAGGCTTGTTTCGATCTGATGGTCTACAGCACTGTTGAATCTCTGTAAAGATTCTGTGCACATATTAGAGCATGTTTACCATTAAGGGATACTAGCAATGATGCACTTCCTGGAACCTGTAAACATTTGCAGCACTATTCCAAAATACTAAAACAAAGTTTTTCCGTTATCTCCTTTTGCTTCCAATTCACGGAAGTGATCTTGAACTTGAGCGAATGTGAACTTGAGTGAATGTGAACATGTTCACATGGTAAGAGACAAGAAGAGACATCCACAAACCCATTTGTGTGATAAAATAAAATGGACTAAACAGTACAAAAATGAGGAAAACAAAAAAAAGGATGTTCTGCAAAGTCTTTGCACTTGGTAACCTGCCGATGTCAACACTCAATTTTGAAATTTGCAAACCAGATCCAAAATTTCATCAACATACATTGTACGTGTGACAAAATTCAACATGTATGCATAACTGGGAACACTTCAGAAGGCATAAACATGTATGATATAATGTGAGGATTAACTGACTTCATTGTCATGTCCATATACGTATACATAAGACAAACAACATTCTATTATCATGCAAATCAAAAGATTAAACAAATTGGTAGTCCAACTGAAGCTACATTATTAGGTACTGGCACACCAGACTGTCTATGGACTAGGGGTACCCAGGATCCAAATTTTGGACCCACAGCACACAACACTCATCTGAAGCAGGAATTTAACAACCTTCCTTGCAGAGAGTGTGATCTTGTATCCTTCTTTCAACCTTGGGTATACTTCTTCACCCTCCCCCCCCCTTCCATCCTCCCACCCACTGAGCACCCACCCAGGGCTTACAATTCACTAAGAAACTAAACCATTATTGACAAAAGCCAACATCTACACACCTTCCACAGATCTTTCTTGGGTATATAGCATACTGTAGGGTAGTTACAAAATAGGAATTTTCCATCAACTCTCTGTGCAGTTTTGTCCCAAACAAGAATTAACACGGGCCAACATCATTGTAATCTTGACTAATAACACATCAAAGTAATAAATTATTCATCAATAAAGTTTGCGTTTCAGACCTCTTAATGACTGATTCACAGTCTGCACAACTTCCAAATTTGCTTTTGGTTGATGCTACTTTACCCCAGAAGAAAATTATAACCGTACAAAAGTGTACAGCTACGGTACAGCAAACCATGCAGTATTTTGGTCATAAAAACTGCAATGAGAGCAATGATGAGTCTTGAAAGGGTACGGTGTAATGTTCAAGGCATACCTTATGGTCAATCACAGAGAAAGAATTAGTCTTCACATTGCCATGCTATCAAACCAGGGAGCTGTCATTTTAGAACAGCAGCTCCGTGGTCAAACCATAACATCGAATCACGATCTTTTTTCCAAAGGAAAAACTTCCAGAGATGTACATCCTACTGAATTATAATACAGAGAAGCAAGCTACTGATTGTGATACTTTAATATGGATGGAAGCAGTCAAGGTTTTACTTCTTTAACGTAGATGTATGTCTTCATCTGGATTTACAGCAGGCATTTGCCATATGAGTATGCATGATACTACAATCAATTTCCACGTTATTTCATTGAATTCTTCTACTGCATTGACATTTTGCCTTTTACTACAAAAGTTTCATTGCTTCATGCTGAGAAAAGCAAAGTTAAAATCACTCAACATCTGCAATGGTCACTCAAAGCAACTTCTACTTTTGGCACACACGGTACACAAGAGCCAGCATTTTACAACTCCATTACTTCATATTTTCTAAACAATTTTCTTAATTTTCTCTATTTTCTTTATACAGGCACAAAAGGTGTCGTCATCTTTCATCACAAGTTCTGTAAAACAACAAGCACTTTGCTTACTTCTGTTGTGCACACTGGTAAGGAGGCTGAGAATACCTTCATGTAAGCAGTTACACTGACACAGTACTGGGAGTATCAGGCCTTAGTTTGACCAACCTAGAAGGCCAGCAAACATGTCTCCATGATTCTGGATTTGTTATTCTCAAGCAACACGTCACTAAATTTCTATTTGGAAAAAACCCATTTCTTGAAAAGAAGACCATTGCCTTTCCTTACTTGGAATAATCTATCATTCTGTGCCTACATATATTGGTTTTGAAAATAAGACTTTCTTCCGTAAAACAAGAGCATGACTTTCCTTTAACTTTATTGGTTGTTCTGCGTTCTCTTACATAACTTTGTCCTAAAAAACAGTTCACCTGGCAGGCCAACGAGACGTCTCTCTGTCCCTTGAATCCTATCTTTCCAGAGAACCCTGCTGTGTGATGTCATCTTACTTCTACCCCTAGCCATGGGGTGCCCAGCCTTTCTACTTTAACAGCCTCATCTATGAGGTCATTTAGGGCAGTCTGAACACAGTTGCTATGGAAACCACTTTAATTTTTGCATTGTTATTTAATGGGAAGATACATAACAATTCAAACTGCTCATATAAAAATATCACATGAGTCAGAACTTGCAGAAAGTAATACCTCATTTAGGGTATATACCCTGTACTGTATGTCTGAGTAAAAGGCTCCTCCTGTGAAAGTCTGAGATGGTCTCTTAGGCAGAAGCAAAAGTATTACTGATCTGTGGGACTACAGTACATTTTTATTGTTGTACTAGTTCAGATGATAACCTCATGTTTAGGAAGCATTCACTCCACTTCAATAGTTGCCAATAAGCTGCTAAAATCTATGACCATGACTATCAGATATACTTAATTAGTGCTAAAGTTGTTCTCAAGCCACTCAAAACAAAGTTATGAACTGAAGATGACCTTGCAATAGTGAGGATGGTTACGGAGTGCTCGGAATGAAACTATTAAATCTCTTTTTTTTTCCCCCTTGATTTTCTCACTTCTAATCAATATAGAATTTTTTCAGTTTTGTTTTTGATCTCACTTCAATCAACTAATCACTGAATAAATCATTAGTTCTCAAAGAGATCTGTTACAGTGTTCTCCTTATTAAGAATGTCCACATTTAAATATGTTAGGTGTAATAAATCTATGAGAACAGAGTGCCAATGACTTGTGAAAACAGACAAAACAGGTAACAAAATGGCTTCCAAGGGACATTAATATTCACAACATATTAATAGAGAAGTGTATTACATACACTGCAAGTAGACGGTTGTATATGAAATTGCAATAGCAGTGACAATTGGTACTTAAGGAAACAAAAAAAAAACAAAAAAAAAACACTGAAACGATTAAAAGTTCCACGTTTACTAGCATGTACGGGTTATATGTGTCTGGCAATTGGTGGAAGTTACAAGTTATGTAGCTAGCTATATTCAGTCAATGCAAAGATTGCAGGAATCCCTCAATGTGACACGAAGAATTCAAAGACTATAGCTAAACGAGAGCCTTGGGCGACTTACTCCACTCGACATTGAACAGTCCTGACTCTTCTTTCCTTACAGTCATGACTCCACCGAAATTTTAAAACAACACTCATGAGGATCATTTTCTAGGTGCTTAACAGTTAAGAATTAATCTTCTTATGAAAGTTTCAAAACTTACAACCTTAAAAAGAAACCTGTATTGTTCTTTGTTTTGTTTTTTTCCTTTGCGTATAAACTTGTCAGTTGTAGCTATGTTCTACATCAAAAATTTTGCCTGACAACTTAAGATTGTCAGTAAGAAGCCCAATTCTTAGCAACCGACGCTGTCTGGGTTCCACATTGTCTTCAGCATTATACTGTACATGTTAAGACGGGAGTTCGAATGATGTCATTGAAACAAACATATACCTAGAAGGAGTCCCAAGTAGCTTCAGTGTCATGACCATTTGGCCGCGAGCACTCATCCACAAGTATGTAAGAGTTGTCGAAGCCTTCTAGACGATTAGGATGGCAAAATGATGAGGGGAGCCTAAGATGTTTTGAGGGCAGTGTTAAAGGTTACAAAGAGGTACCTGGTACGGTGGAGAGGAGGTTCATGTATAGTGAAACATGTAAGGTAGATATGAGGTATGTTATAACTTGATGTATTTCAAATTTAGGGATTTGACCACCATCACTTATTTCTAAAATAATATTTATGAACTCCACACATATGAAATCGATTCTGAAGCCTTACTTCAGGTAGATGACACACACAAAGGTTAAATTAGTTATATGGTGTAGATGCTTGTTTACTGAACACTAAATGTTGTGTCACGTAACATATACACAACAATACTTTTCATGTAGAGTAACGAGCAAATTTTTATAATAATTACCATCTTCACACATCAAGGTGATGGGGTAATTCAATAACTCCTGTGGTACATACAGGAAGGAAGCGTTAGCTATGCAACGACTTCCCTACCAGACACGATAGGTCCAATAGCTCATCTTACAGGATTAGGATGGATGATGACAGCAATTAGTGATAAGTAATTCAACAAATTTTGAAAAGATAAATACTTGTTTATTGCTGTGATGCAATGTTCAATATACATCACTGATTAAACCGTGGCTGGCATGATCTAAATTCTTACAAGTCAACAAACACAGTAGAGTGACATGACTGAATGATTTATGAACAAATTCATAATTTTGTTAGGGCAGATCTTCGAAAATTGAACTTTTCTGCAGAAATTCACAGAATTTACCAATTTTGGAGAAACTTTCTGAAATGTATTAAAAAAGACAAAAAATAATGAACAAAAAACTTCACACGTTTTACAGAGCTGTTTTTTAAGTTTCCTGAATAAACACTGCAATTGCTACATCAAAGAAACTAACTGCTATTATAAGGCTTTGTGAAGCGGAGTGCACAAGTCGAACCCAGCGGACCAGCTGTCCAAAACACCTTATCAATCAACAAACATTCCCCATGAGTGCTAGCAATGACTACAGTATACCCAGCATACAAAAACACAAGGAGGGTAGATTGACAACATTAATGCTACTGTAGCATTACAGAATATCACAACTAAACAAAGACTCTTTCTACAAGTTCAAGATTGAATCTCAATAATTTAAGCCTCTAGGATTGACAAAGAGTAAATTCCCATTCCTCTGTCGGTGGATCCTACACATGAGAAAAAATTCATACTTAAGAAAAGTTTTCTACAGATAAAGCATGCTACAATCCCAACTTTCTGTCACTAAATTAATCTGCTACCTACCACCATATGCAAGGATATGGCTAAGTTGGTGAAGAATGCACCAACAGGTACGTAACGTCTTCCACAACACTACCAATTTTTTTTTCCGAGCCCCTCAAATGAAGGTAATGTCGTAAAACTAAAAGGTGAGGGAGGGGGAAATAATTCTCATTACCCTAAGATGTAATACTAGTGACTGAATAGGACTCGTTGTTAACGTAGCAAATTAACAGGAAACTTCAATTTCCTACAAATCACCTTGCTTTTGAGGAAACAGCAAACAGGACTTGGAGCAACTTGCACAAGACTCTGCAATTTGTGCACGTATAAATTTGTTGAACTGAAACGCTGTTTCTGAAGCAGACAGTCTTCATTTTGTGGCTTTTGGCATCAGCAAAGTTATGGAGATCCCTTTCATAATTTTGATTCCCCTCTTCACAATTTTATCCGAAACAGTTAATTTACTCTTCATCGAGACAGAGAGGCAGATCTCCATTTGACTTACCACCTGGAAGGACGCTGAAGCTGCGGTGGAACTGCCTTGGGTATTTTAATCAGCACTCTCATGGGATTAAGATCATGGAATGGAGGCTCCATCTCAGCGAGCTCTAGGAGGGTGATACCCAGCGACCAGATGTCCGCCTTGTAGCTGTACGGCTGGTCTTTGAAAGTTTCACAGAGTATAACCTCAGGTGCCATCCTGAAGGATAAATAGGGAAAGGTAAATAATCATGAATAACCATTGTGGGTCTCAAAGTTCATTGCACTTGTACCTGTCAAAATGACCTGTAAACAGTTATTCAAAGACAGTTCTCAAAACTCACCTGATTCAGATACGTTAAGAAAGACAATATAAATCGTTTCAAACAACTCTAGCACCTCTATCAGTCTGATGATGACTAGTAACTATTGACACTGCCCTCTACTAATGACTACATGAGAAATGGACCTACTGTGCCCTGTCCCTCCCTTCTCAATCTACAACCAACAATATGAGTGTCAACCAACTGGGAATTAATTTAAAGCTGTTCAATACATTGCAAATTTAAGTGCAAGTTCAGAAAGAAACTGTTTAGGAGATCCACATAAAAGAAATAAATCTTGACCTTCCGCAGTTTCCACCACTCATAATTTGATGTAGAACATACAGTATAAAGCAACAGTTGTGATCATTTAGAAGTCAGTGGCTAATAGCTTTGTGAACAAGTGACATTTGGACTCTATTTTGGATGTTCTTATCTCACTCACCTGCCTCATCAGTCTAACATGATTTCATCTACCCTTTGTGCAACTGGTATAATTTTAAACTGCAGTAAGAGTAGCCACCACTTTCAAGTTAGTGCCCATCTCTTCTTCTGAATCAACCTTTTATTGTAAACTTTGTAGATTAGACTGATGAGTATCTACTGAAACAAGACCACTGACTAGAGAAACAAGGGTGTACTGCATTACAGTGTTGTGAGAGAGACTCTACCTTTGGGATAAAAAGCAAGACATTTTTTGCTTTATTGGGGAGACATTGATAGCTCACAAACTCACTGTTAGTGGTTCACCATTGGCATAGACAGACTCCTAAACCTACCCAACTGCAACTGGTAGAACTGCTCCCCTGATGGGCCCCCAAAAGTATGAGGAAACATCTAGGTCCTCTTTCAAATCTATCAAACTGAAGGGAAATACATCACTAACCATTACATGTCACTCTCCCCCCCCCATCACTTCCCACCTCAATCATCTCATACCCATTCACGTTATCCATCAGTAGGGCTACTAGGGACAAAGAAGATCTTCCAAGTGCCCCTTATCTGTCATCATATCCCTTATGTGTCAATAACCAGCATTCATTAATACATGACATTTCCAGACATATCAAGAGATGGCAACTACATGAACACTAAATTTCCATCTCATTGAGGTAGGGGGGTATGCCGGCATCCTTTAAATCGATAAAACGTACAAAATGTTCTGTGGCCAACTTACAACATGACCTACTGTACAGTGCAGCTAATTAAATATTACACTGCCTGTAAAGCAATTAATGTCCATTGTGTTCTGGCACTTTGTTTAAATGAAAGGTTTCATGAAAATCCTTGTAAAACGTGTCACTGCAAACACGTTGGTAATCAATAATGTATCCTGCGAGTACTGCACTGTTCTGGGCACCAACAACCACACACGTATGATACAGAGAGATAGCAAAACAATTAAAGCCGAACAACCAACATCAAGTGCTATGCAGGATACTCTATCAAAACAGACCAAAGACTCGCCGGGCACGATAAAAATCGAAAGTAAAAGTACATCTCTGGTGTCACGATGAAGTCACTATAAAGTTACAAAGATGAGCTGTTCTTTTCATGACTTTGTACTCTCCTAGGGAATACCGCTTATTACATTCATTAGCATGTAAAGCATGTCATGCATGGAATGTTATACTGTAGGCCAATAGCCTTGCAGATGCATTAAAGGTTTAGCACTCTTCTACATATAATTGATTGCATACAAGTTGAGAATGATACTACCCTACGATTCCATGTAAGGTGTTTTAACAGCCTGACATTAAGTGGGAATAACAGTCTATTGATTATGAATTTGTCTGAGCAATGTGTGAATATATAATGTGACAAACTTTGAAAGATTCATTAATCTCTCCAACGGGATGAAAGAAAGACAAAATGAATCTTTCTGCTACGTCAGATTTGATTCAATATTGCATCAATTCTACGAAAAAGTTTGACAAATCATGTTCAATACAGACGGAACATGATTGAGGACGAGGTCTACGCTTCTACCTAGAAAAATTTAAGGACCAAGTGACTTGCTTCTACAAAAGAGCTGGCTCCATTCAGAAGTTGCAGAGTGAGATCCTGAATGAAAATCCGTTGACATTGTTTTTCTGTCTGTTACCGTTTTGGAGATGCGACTTTTCAAAGTTTGATGAAAATGCAAAACAGATGACGTGGAGTGCTGCACAGTGTCAGTATTTTTTTTTTGTTACGCCTAAATACATTTATGTATTCACGTACTTGGCCTATGTTATTTATGATGCAATTGAAAAGCAAAAAGCTTTAGAATGGTCAATGTTTGATGGATTTTGATGGAAATTATAGCTATTTTCAACATTTTTAATGGTCAAAACTCCAAAATGTGTTCTACAGGTCACATGTGCTTTGATGTGTGAGTGATTTATGAAGAAGTTTCATGGAAGCAGAAGAGTATTTCGAGGTCCCACACAATGAATACTGCTTTAGCAATGTACAGCTTATAATGGCATGGGTTTGGGATATAGAGCTCATAACTGGAGGTTTTTTGGTAATCACTGCTATAATTTTGAGGTTCCTTGAGTTCTTGGACTTAATTCTAATGTTACCCTTTCAGCGTCTTTTCTAGCACTGTGGTATAATATAGCTACAGTATAAAACATATAACATTGCATATATTGCAGGAGGATTATATTAGGTACTGTAAATACATCTTTCAAATAATGACATGTGCTCTACAGAGCTTTTAAATCCAAAATTATAAGGAACTCCGAGGTTTACTGTCTTTGTCTCTCTGTCACGATGAGTTACGCTTGGTCAAAAGTTTGATTTACAGTGCATTACAAAACAAATTTAAACTCACAAGCATAAACACTTTGTGGAAGAAGGGGGGTCCTAGTGTCCTCTGCTAACCTTCCAAACTGCACTCTTTACTGTGCGATCACTTCCTGAGAGCCTCAACTTGATTTAACATTTTATTTGTCTTAAAAACTCATTTACAAAGCCCTTGATTTGATTGTGACTTGTCATTCATTAGCAATGTTAGGACAATGATTCACAGAAGACGGGTACAGGGGCAGAGACGAATGCAGGTCTCGTCGTGAGGCAATGGTTTGGTGCAGACTCACGGCAGCAGCGTGCCGGTACATTCTCCCTCGAGATGAAAGTGAGGGGCACATCTGAGCAAAACAGCAGACCACAATGTACAAACTCTTTGTGCTTGCATGTGGCAAGTTACCTTAAACCAGGGTTATAATGTAAATGGCCCTGATACAGTATGCACAATAGAAAAACAACATTATTAAGAGATGAGTAAGATCTAAACCCAGGATATGAGACAGAATAATGTTCTTTGTCCTGGGGATTTGTCCATTTGACTGCTGTTCCTGTTGGTAGCAACACAAACCTTTGGAATGACATCAACGTATATATCACACGGGAGAAAATCAACTCAATGAAACAGCGCTCATAATGTATGGTAAAAATTAAACTTTAGTTCAAATTAATGCTATTGATGCATCCTGCTGTCAGCCGAAAAGTTGTGGCGAATGATGACCTAACAGATGTTTGGCGATCCCACTGTACTACTTAAACTGAGCTATGGCCATGTCTGACTGTTTATGATTTGTTTTTTCGTTTCAGTGCAAAATGAAATTGGATTAAAAGCAGCTGGTTTATTAATTCTGAGACAACTTGCCACACAAAATTCAAAGCCAAACGTAAAGGGTGTGGCTAGATAACAAGTTTAATTTTCTTTAGAAATGGGACAAAGAGAGGGATAGATATTTTCAAACACCAACTGGGTTGCCATGGCAAGGCATTCCACACAAAACTATCTTTACAAATCAAACTAGTATATATTACGAATGTTATCAAATTTTGCTCCCTTTGGTTGACAATGGAAGTGTGTCAATGACCTGAAGACGATTGGACACCTACGGTGAGAGATCCTGGATCCACTAAGTTTGAGTAGCTAGGTTGCAGAAACAATTAACAGGGCTTCTTAAAATTAAAACACAGGTTCTGTAATTAATCCTGTTTTCATGTAATCACATGTGGTGCGATAGGCTTTCCTGTTTACCAGCAAGTGCCTTGTCAGCATCACTTTCTACATGAGCCATTCTGACCAATTGCTTTCAATTTACATTCTATTGTCCCTTCCTCATCGTGACATACATAGTTTGTTTTGGCTGGAAATATCTTCTTTCTTTGGGCTCATCAACGACTTTCAAACGATACATACATACACACACACACATGCACTCTCACATACGTACAGTACACACTCAACACCAGGAAAAGTATTGCAAAATGGATCTGAATAAAGATCCCATGAGTAAACATGCACAACAACAACAAAATTAATTCTGCCTTAACATCCTGACTCTAAAAACTGTGAAAAAGAAATACAGAGAAAGTTGTAGTTTCATCTTATCATCCATTTCCCACAACTCCCTGGTGTGGGTATTCATGAGTGACTATACTTACCCCTTGCCTCAATAATGCATACATTTGACACTATGCTCAAATCGGCCTCGACACCAATTCTAGTACCGCACCCTCTACGACCTATCCTGCCCTCATTTACCAATTTGAGCATTGGGTCAAATGCATGCATTAGTGAGGCAAGGGGTAAGAAGTATACAGTATGTCTATGATGTGAATTCTCAAATTATTCAAAAGCTTTTGATCATCTTCACTGATACTGCCAGTCTGAGTGTAAATTCCCTACACGTAAGTGAACTTTGTTAACATAGAATTTACTTAACTTGTATTTGTTTACAAGGTCATTCAAGTAACTCCCACCAAATCTCATCCAAGGATTACTAGGTGTGATACCACCGGAATCGGATCCCTTTAAGAGATGATCTGGAAGCGGATCAAACATTCTAAAGAATTTAAGAATACATTATAAGATGAAACTACAACTCTGTCTGTATTTCTTACTTATGATCTTTGATCAGTCAAAATGACTGTAACCAAAATTATTATGACCAGAGTGACTTGGTCCACCATTAACAAAATTTTCAGGAATTTTAAAAAAGCAAAAAAAAAAAAAAAAAGTTTACAAATAAATAAACACCCAGCTTTGCTGTTTTAAAAGTAGGACAGGTAATTGTGAAAAGTGCATTGTCACTTTTCCTGTACACATCACTGTTTCATTTAATCATAAACAAAAATACATTTTTATTGAAATGAAAGAGTTTGTATTAGTTTCCTGTATGAATGCAAATGTTAACAATACATTCAACTTTTCCTAAAGTGTGGATGTCAAGCTAGTGCAGTATTCCAGGTACTACAGGTTAGACAGGGAGAGAGCACATCAGGGAAACAAACGTACAAAGGTGTACACAACAAGACTGTTTGTACTTTATTAAAAGAAAAAAGTATTCTATGACACATTTCTACAAAATGACAGAATTAAGCACCTACATGTCTTCAGTGACAGACTTTTGTTATACATATGCCTTCAGTAACAGACTTTTGTTTTGAATATGCGTGCAGGTATGTTTTCGTTAAACACAATGTATGCAGGTATGCTATTGTTAAACACAGAGTACGCAAGTGAGACATGATCTATGTCAGCAAAACTCTTCCTGGGCGTTGAGAATTGGGACGGGGCTTTACATCCTCAAATTTCGATCAAATGGTCTAGTCAATACTAGCTGTGACGAAGTTTGGAAATAAATTTAAGCAAACAGAGGACACTGCCTGGCATGTTCTATATAGGAAATTTTCCTAATTCAATTCCGTTTTATTTCATTTTCGGAACAGTATTGACGTTAGGTGGACATCTTCCAATTGTCCAATGCCTTATATTCTCATGAGAACTTAAAACAGTTTTAGAGACTATCTGTGGTAGCCAAAGAATTACTGAATTGTCAGTTATTACCCATCATCAAACGATAATTAGCAAGACCAGAATACAGATGAATTGTTGTTTTGATGATGTAATGAAATCAATAAGATGACATATGACTGTTATATCAGTATGTACAGTATATGTATGAGTGTTACATCACTGTTTTATGACCAGACGTACTATTTCCTGTCTTTCGGTACAATTCCTGGGAGAGTTTGGATCATACAAGTACTCTTGATGGTTTCCATCAATTCCTAAGCATGAAAATTTTAGTTTTGATAGCATAGATTCAACTTTACATATGGATTTACAGCTCAATCGATAACGTGAAGTTCATTCCGTAATGTCAGTAGTATCAAGACGATTTAATTACTGAGGTAAATAAGTAAGAAGAAGAGGCAAAGAAGTAAATTTTTGTGGAAGTGAAAGTGTACAATGAGGTCACAGGTCAAATTTAGTTCAAATCAGAGCTACAGTATGAACAAAATAATGGGCAATGCCGCTTTTCGAAGAAACTCGGATGGAAGTTGCTAAGGAATAACCACACTTTGGACATTAACTATCTGTTAATGTTACATGCAAAGATCACATTTGACGATTCTTCAAAGAGGTATGATGTGACTCCAGAATGAGAGGGGATGGGGAAGGGTCAGATAGGGGGGACTCTTTTGTTTGATAGCAACTTGGGAGGTAACCAGTACCCTAAGCAAGGAAGATAAGAGTGCAGTTATGTGGGATTGTTGTGAATGTGACCAAATGACATCATTTTCTTTTATATACTTGTAACAATACAATGTTAACTCAGAATGGCAAACATATTTCCCCCCAGAAATGGGACGACCATATGAACTATCAAGTAATGAACCCCCTAATTAATCTGGATTGCTATAACACTCATGTTCTAGATCATTTAAGTTGAACACAAAGCATTAATACCTGTCACATGCTTACACCAATACATTAATAAAAACAATGGGAGGATATTCATTGTTTTTCTTTGTTGTTCAAACAAATGCATGGAACCAGCAAGTCATACATATTACGTACATCAAAATCGAGTGTGACGAGGAATCAACCCTTTGCCTTGATATCATTAATTGGGTGTAATATTAGCTAATGGCTGCTAATGGCTTTGTCTTCCCTTTTGTCTCTGCCCCACTATGTTCATGTTAATTTACTTTCATCTCCCAGTGAGAATGTCATTCATGGCCATCTTACAACGCAGTGTTACATAGCATCAACTGTGATTCGACAGACAGCTACTGTAATCACTGTATATTGGTAATGAAAGAATTAGTTCACAGGCTATTATGACTGATCAATGGCTATAGTATTACTAGCTCTACAAGAGCTGCTGGGCAGGAATTTCCCATGTTCATTTCAATAGAGAAAAAAAAAGCAACAGAAGGTTAAAGATTGCCAAAACAGTTTTGAATAACTTAGTAACTTGTACACACTATGTTGGGAGATTGTATTTCCAAGACACACCTAAGCTACAAGTGCCTCACGTTGATACAACAAATGGTTGTGATTGTTTTTCACAGACAGGCTTCTAATTCAGGCTGGGCAGATAAACGTTGCCAATCATCACTCCCAGTGTTAGTACTGATGCTATTGCTCCTCTGTTTATGGATTCAAGTCACATTCTTTGAAGACTAGTAGAGTCCACGTCTCCCTCAGATGCATCTACGATACAGACAAAGTATCACTTTTGGGGCGCCAGATCGTCAGCGCTGTTTACATTCAACATAACAGACAAAATTAATTTATGTACTGTAGGAATGGCTTTGTTTTGCGCAACTCGCCGGCTGCTGCGAGGTTTCTTCCACCTTGAATTTTAAACATCGAGGGGAGTGGAGGAGATAAAATTAACAAAATCATCAATTGAAGGAAACATTGTGTATGGTTTGTCAGACAAGGAAACACTGTAAGTCAAATCAAGCACAGTGGAGGGATGATGTCGAGAGAAGAGGTGGGGAGAAGGGATGTGGGGAAGGGGTGGGAAGAAGGGGTAGGGAGAAGGGGTCGGGAGAGGGGAAGAGAGAGGACAGGGGAATTCGGCAGCAATGTACAGCTTTAGCAGAAGAATCTACAGTAAGTCAGCTAACAAACAGCAGAGTCCCTTGGGGCTAAAACTCACTGCTGCTTCAGAAGACACGTACAATGACTAACAGAAAATCTGAACAAAGAATTCAGAGTTTGAATCACAGGAACTTATTGTCACTTCTCAGAAAAGGTTTAATTCAAACTGAATTAAGTTTAGGGGGACATTGCAAGATTTACAGCTGTGACATGTCTTTGGCCTTGCATTAATAGGACATAACACACACTATAACACAATGGTACAGTTTGCAAAGTATGCCATTTCAGAACTTGATGAACATCACAAAAGATTTACTTTTAAAGTAGAAGGGTTGCCACATTGAAGGCAGCATAATGAATGGACACGGGCATGATGGCAAGGTTGTCAAATTAACGGGTATCAGGATGACTGGATTAGGTGTGATGGCAAGGCTGCCATAGAGGGACATCAGGACAAATGAATTACACATGATGGCAAGGTTCCCATCGAGGAGCATCACGATGACTGGACTAGGAATGACGGCAAAGAATAATTTCAAGGAGGACACTGATAACATTTCTTTTCTACTTTTGTCTCCTATTATTTTTGTAAGATGACACTGGAGAATGAAAATGATAAAAGATTCAAACATATTTCCACAGTCACTTTTCCCTTTATTTGGCATGACTTTGATATGTCTACTGCATTTAGCAAGTCACTTTTGATAGATTTCTGAGTATCTAGAGAGTAATCATTTCATGATTTTCTATCCATTTCACGAAAAAATTTCGGAAAGTTTTGGCTGAGCTTGGAAAGTCTGATTTCATGTGACAAAGCGACTAGGATTTCACAGTGTAACAAAACTTTGACACATTTAAACAAAAGAGTCTCACATTTTTTTTCCTTCCACTGAATTACTTTTGAGTTTGTGAAAGCAGAAAGCATGCCAGAGGAAAAATGTTCTTTGGTACATAAAGTGACCAAAACGATACTTTCATGGTTAGATGGTGGATGCTACACATAGGTGTGTCTGGAGATCTTTTGTGTTTGAATACATATATATTGCACTTACCAGTACGGTGTACCAATGAAAGAATCTCGTTTCTGGGCTGTCTTCTTATTCTGCGCCGATACTCCAAAATCAGCTGCAAAAGAAATTGTTTGTTTGCATTGCACTTTTATTTTGAACTTTTTTTTTAATAAGTAAAATGTTGCATCAAGACATTTCTTCAAATATACTGTACACAGCAATTGAGAACTGTGTGTAAAATTGTCACCATGATACAAACCATACTGTAATTGATCAACTATGACACATGGTTCTTCCTTAAATAAATTGCTAACACCCTATGCTCCTTTTTGACAAAGTGCTGATAATTGCTGTAGATGATGTTCGTGGTGTAGAATGAGCCACTTACATCGTCAGGGTAAATCATTTGTTCACATCTGAAACAGGCTTTGGTAATGTATCATTCATGTGAAAAAAGTAAAGTATTTGAAAGAAACGACTGTGACCTGTAATCAGACACAGATATAAGGTAATGTGGCCAGAAATCTACAAATGGTCCTGGGTTAGCTGTTGTGCCTTAAAATTTAATTTCATGTAAAACTATAAAACATTGCTGTATATGTAGTGTCACAACATATTTTCTTTTCTTTGGTAATTGGTTTCATACTTCTTTACAAACCACTTTCCGTCACTGTTTCCCACTCAAAACACTGGCAAGGATAACCTTTCCCTCAGTCAAGGGTAACAATAGATGTGAACATATTATGAAGTTTTTTTTTTTTTTTTTTCAAATGAAGGGCAAAACCACAATTACCAAAAACAATTGGAAACAAACTCGTCAGCCGCAACTATGTTATTTCACGAACCCCGCTGGATCCTTGAGGTAATATTTCAATCGATAATGTACTATTATGCATAGAATCACAGCACTACAGCATGTAAATTACCTGAAAACAAAACTATGCAGTAATAATTCATATGGGACTACAAATATTGACAATAACATTAAAACTTTTTTTCCAAAGGATAGAAATTAAGAAGCATATATGTGTTCATTACATGATAAGTTACATGATTAGTAAATAAATGTTGGAACTATTGCAATTTTATCTAAGTCTGTTTAATGCGACTGATCAGAATGCCGCTACATTAAAGTCCAAAAAAGCAAAGGTGGTAGACGTCTAGTGTGCGTATGTTAATGAGTTAAACTGGCCAAGTATTGAGATAGTAAAAACCACTTTTTGGATTCCTTTTTTTGTTTACCTTTGTTTTAAAATAAGTGCTAGGTTTACAGCCTCTCAATATAATTTTTTTTTTCTGAGATTAGTAGTCCACTCCCTGTATTCCCATAAAGATGATAAAATACTTCCAAATATCTTGGCAAACTGTTTTTAGGTTATCACTGAATTATTTTATCTTACCTAATTTGATGTCACCATCAGCTGTGAGAAGGATATTACCCGCTTTCAAATCTCTGTGGATGACTCGTGAACCATGTAAAAATGTTAGTGCTTCCAGAGTTTGTTTGCAGACTACTTTAATCTGGGGCTCCGTGAGTGGTTTCTCCAGCTCCAACATGATGTCGTCGAGAGCCCCGCCTTCACAAAATTCTATAAGCATCTGCAAGAGAACCAAAAAAGGAGAGGCTGCGTGACGGACAGGCAGAGAAATCAGACGATGAAGAAGAGGACAAATTAATCAAACTTCAGAAGTACGGAGGATGACCTGAAAAAAAGAGAGGTACTAGTAAGTGTGTGGAGACAGGTAAAGGAGGGAACGAAATCATCAGAGATCTAACCTGTTTGGGATTGAGCAAAGGGACATGTGTAACGTAAGTGAATGTGACCTTATGAAGTTTCACAAAGTCATGCTTCATCATGTGTTTTTGGTGTTATGTTGTCACATCACCCATAGATCATGGACATTCCGTGTCATATCATGTGAATTAATCATGTGAATTAAGTTCATCTCATGACATTTAGTGTAGTTTCATGAAATGTGCAGTACCATGGTCTTACAGAGTGCAACATCAACTTACATTGCTTCTGTTTTGCTGTGTGATGGGATCTGTTCACATACACCACGTGAGATGACATAACACAGCTTGTCACAACATGGCATGAGAACATGTTAAACTGATATCATGAGATACTATACCAGATCATGATAACATTCAACTACAGTACTACCTGGTACAGACATTTAGATGAGGTACAGTAACTCTCTTCATAACATAAGAATACACACAGTTAACAAATTTTGCCAACCAGAAAGTCATGACATTAATTTTCTGTACTTGACATAACGTTACAATATTATGGCAGGGCACAGCATATCATAAGAGTCATGAAACAATATGTATGATAGATATGACTATATGTAGCAGTGAAGGTATTGCACACCACACATGACAATACTCTAAACTTTCATTGCATGACCAAAGTCATGCCACTGCAAGAATACATGGCTCATGGGCATAAATGATACAAGACTTTAATAAGTAATCCATAATAAAATTTATAATAGCAGGACCAAGGACAAGATATACCATAAGGTGTGGCATGGCATTAAGTCACACAGAACCAATGACACAAATATAAGAGTCATGACATCAAATGATATCAAGGTGACATGTATGATTGTATAGTGGCAACATATGTAGCACTCCATCACATAGTTCCAAACATAGCTATTCTCTGTGTCTCCCTCTCGGTAATACATTACTGCTATTATTTGAACTCTGTGGCCTGGACCTGCAGCAAACAGAATCATTGTCAACTGAGCACTGAGCTGATCTCTACCTTACTTCCAAAACACCTCTATATGCATTTCTTGTATATACATCATTTAGAATGAAAGCACTTTGAAACTAGTTTTGTGAGAATAGTTGTTTACATGAAAATTACATTCATACATGCAGTTCATCATAAAAATAGGACAAGATGGTCTGCCATATATATGTACATATTGATCATGTTACAAATGGCAGACTTAACCTTTCCCATTTATTTGGTGCACCGGGGTTAGGTGCTTTCTTTACTTCATTATTGTCTTATACAAACATACAATTTTTTCCTTTCATAAACTAACCTGACACACCTGGATGAATAAAGGCTATCTTGTTTGAGTTGATTCTCAAAATCACAACTGCAGAACTTATAATCCCATAATTGACTGCAGTGCATTCATAAACACTAAGAACAAATACTGGCAGGAAACAGGTTTCACTTAAAGAGTTAATAAAAGGAACACTTTACTGAACCTCAGATTACTGTCTAGCCTTTCAAAAGAATAAATGAACTTTGAATTTATCCACTAAATCTACACCCCACCACCTCAACTAACACACACGGAACTTTGTATCAATGGAGGTTGTGGCTAGGTAGATTCTGGGAATACCCATTGACACAAAGACACATGAAATCCCTATGCTGTGTATGAACTGGCAACTTGTCACACGGACAAAACTTTAAAAGTGCTTGTCATTTGTTACTCACTGAATATGTATTCATGGAGGTGTTAAAATTGTTTCGCAAGTTCAGTGACTGCAATGACCTAATGGTATTCCTAGCTGTGTGCCTAAACACTACACCCTTCACCGTAGCAAAGCAGATAAGCTTATTCAGTAATGAGTATTCAGTACAAAATCCTGCAATCCAACCCCATACAGGGGTACAAGACTACACAACATAACCAATAAGGGTTTTAGTGTGCTACTTGACAGTGGCTAAAATAAATGTGGCTACAAGCAATCTGTAACAACACCCTACATTCTAAGAACCGTCCAGTATGAATTGGCGTTTTACTGTCACCGTTGCTTAACTACCATCAAGTTTACCTGCTGTACTATCAACCACCAAAGGAAGGGAAATTGTACAATGGCTGTTTGCAAATATACAGATGCAATGACGGGTGACATATGAAATGGATAATTGGGCAGAGGCAAGAAATCCTGTATTCTTGTGTTACAATAAAGTGCAAATCCTATAGTTCAACTGTCCCCAGGATCCCCCTCCCCACTCCATCAAACCAAGAACTACAAGCAAAGCACTGTGACTCAAAGGAGGGAAAGAAGTTCAACATTTGGAAAGTGAGAAAGTTGTTTTTGTGTATAAACACAATGAAATGAGTACGGCACACTTCTCTTCTGAAATGTCCAAACGTGAAGGAGTCCTTATCCATGGATCCCAGCAAAGCTAGGCAGGAATAATAAATGTCCGTAACAAGATGTCATAATCCACAACTGAGCAAATTATCCAAATTCTGAGACTGAAAAAAGTTCAGTTTTCCAATTTGGACTGCAGTAAGAAGAGGGGTACACCAGAGGCAGTTTAGAGGGTACTGTAGTTACAAGGTTTTCAGAAGGCACTAGGTATGTTCAGTGTCAGTCTTTAGTGTGTGAACACATGGAGACAAGAAAATAGAGAATGCCACAAATCACAACCTTCTTTTCTTGTTGGCAATCAATGAACCTTCTTTCATCAAACTTGGGGTGAAAAACATATGTCCCTGTTTGACTTCAGAACATGTCACACTTAACATATTTCTTGAATATGTATCACTTTTCCATTGGTGCACAATGTTAGACCCTAATGTACACAGTAAACTGATGTGGAAATGAACCTGTGTTGTAAAAGTGTAGCAAAAACAAGGCTACAATAAATTCTTGGCTTGTTTACAAAGTTATAGCTGTTGAGTTTGCACACCCAATGTAAAGTTAAGAATACAATAGCCTGACCCACAAAGAAGAAACTAGGATATTGTGATGCCAGTGTCACACACAATTGGTGGTATTGTGAGGTTCAGGGGCAGTGTGGAAATAAGGGAAAAATATCCGGAAGAACCTCAAAACACATTGCAAAATGCTGTAGACAGGATTCTAAAAGTTGCAAAGGTTTTGGATGGAAGTAACCACTGTGGGGAAGTTTTCTAAGTTGTTTTTTTAATAGGCACTGCCTCTACCCTACTACCCAACCATGAATCATACGTAGTTTGTCTCTTCTCCTAAGATAGTTTAAAATTATCGAGCCTGTGCCAATTTTAAGGTAACACTTTGTCGTGGTATCTGCCATTTTTTCAGATGTTGATACGTTATAACCACCTTTGCGAGTTCCATGGCATGATTACTTCGTATTCATTACATAGCACAATACAAAATGGAAAGATGGAAAATACAAGGGTAAAGACCACATTACTAATTCCCATCACACAGTTCATGCTCTCTGATTTATATAATGATACCCCTGTCTTGAGCATAAAAGCAATCACATCATGACAATGTGAATGTACATGGTTGCAAGCTGCACACGAATCTGACGACACAGACCAGTGCTGATAATGGTAATCTGGCCCTCACCAGCGATAGCGAGAACTCTGTAGGTGTTTGAATAATCCTGCTCAAAATTTACAATGCTGGTCAAGCATTTTAAACAACTTACACTGGATTTGAAACTCCTGCAATTTCTCATTCCAAATGTTATACATCATGATGTTTCACAGTCTTATTGTGGTACTCAATTCACATTCCACCACACATGATGAGTAAATATGCGCAACTCCCTTTGTGACCTTTACCTGGACAGACGGTTTCTTTTTCCTACATTACTCAAAAATGAAACAGTGGCAATTTTGACTTTTCTTCTGCTTTTTAAGGACAACCTTTCTACTTCTTGACATTTTTTATATTATTGTCAACGTTTTACAGAGTTTCTTGATGTTAAAACTTAAAACGGAGACAAAGTCAAACTTGTGACTGTGACACTGAAATGAAGTCCCTGCCCATCTGCTGGAGTGATCCACCTTGCAGCTTATCTTTGAAATGTTTCACATACCAGATGTACATCCAAGGTACTGGAGGAGAGAATTTTCGGAACGAAACCCACCAATTATATCTGTCTGAAGGTATTCCAAACAAGTAAAAGTTTAGCAATAGAACATTGAAAAAGGTATTGTATTGACACATATCACGCAAATTCATCATAGCAAGAGGGTTGAGACATGTCTCCGTCTCCTTGTACGCTTCATTCAAGCCTGTCTTTACGTTTTATAGATAATTTTCTACTTCTTCTTTTGTTGTTTTCAATATATGAAGTTGAGAATTTAAGATGTCCTCTTTCCATTTATGGTTTTTTGAACACCTGCGGTTCACATCGGTGAGTCATACTGTAAAAACTGCGCCAAAGCAGCGTGACAGAAGCGCTGAATGTGAACCAGTACATTGTGTGCTTTTAGATATAAATTAAAGAAGTATGTATGCTTCGGCTTCTACATTCCAAACTTACCCATAATTTGTTCTCAAATAGAAAGGTCTCTATAAGCCCCACGATGTATTTGTGCTTGCATGCCGATAAAATGTCTATCTCCACTCGGAACTCAGTCAGCTCCTCTTCGTCCTTGATTTCTATTATCTTGGCCGCTGCTAATGTTCCATTCTGTTTATGTTTTGCCTGAACAAACAAGAAAATTAACAATAGGGACGGTAAAAAAATACGACAACATTTACATCTTACAATGACATTTGAAAAGAAAGCTGATCACTAAAAACCAATACAAGGGTTGATTAGCCACCTTAAATATTAATTCTTTGTTTATATTGCAGTTTTTTGTTTCAATAGAGCCTTCAACACTGGCTAAGCAAATACCTACAATAAGTGGATAACACAGGTTTGTATCATGGACAATACTGTGAAAGGAGCTGGGATTGTAGTTTTGGGATATTAACGTTAACGCGCTACTGTAAGTGGTATACATGCTGTAATATCGTATCTACTCCACATTTGTCCACAAGCAACGTACTTAAACCAAAACTGTATCTAGTATCCAAGCTTGCCTTCAGTCTTCAGCTAAAACCTCCCAAAGTCTCAAAAGAAAAGAGCAAAACATCACAAATCACAGCCAACAATTATGTTATCAGCACAGAAAATAAATCAAATGAACAAACAAATTTTGTGCAGAGAAAAGAACATACAAAACCACCTAAAAAGGGGTGCAAGTAAAAACAAGCAAAAGAACGCTTAATGGACTGACTTTGGTGAGTAGGCTCTGGAATCTGAAAAACCACAGCCCCTTTCATAGGCTGGGTCTTTCAGAACTACAATGACCATTTGTGGTTTGTATATACTTCACAGATCCACAGTGTCACAGCCAATTCTAATATGATATCATACATGGGGTTCACCACAGGAACAAACCCTAACCATGATGGTATGTCTCGATATCACATCATGTTCTATCATGCAGAAAAGGGCGTTCTCAAGACATGATTTCAGTGCATTATGGAAAATTCTGTGAGGACTAAGTGTGTTTCAGCTCCACTTCATAAATATTAATTAATACAAAGTTGCCCAGACATTTGGAATGGAAACACTGTGGGGAGGGTCTCCGTCTTTCATTTTTGCCACTGAACTGTGATTTCCACTGCAACTGACTACTGTACTGATGGAGCAGGTCTTTAAATGTAAACTGACTTTGCACACAGATACTGACACATCACCCACCATTGCACATTGAACCCTCCAGGGTGACAAGGTTTACAAATCAAAGTTAAATCACTGACTTTATCTACAGTTATAAATTGTTAGCCTTGTTTAGCATATCAGTACTATTAAAGCTTCCTTATCCACGATGTGAGACTTTTATCTGGCCAGATAATTCTTTGCAGCAGGGTAAATCATTTACTGTGTGCAGTATACTACATACATTGAACATACAACTACAGTATATATGCTTTTTACTGTACTATAAACGGGTTTCAAACCATTTGAAGTGAATTAAGTTGTTCATTAGACTACGACAAACATTCTTTATAGTACACTACCAACACCAATGATGGATATACTTTATAGAATTTTCCCTTCTTTCTCAATCTCTCCCTTTTTTCTACCTTATCCCTGTTGATGGGGCTAAGTGAGGTATCTAAAATACCAGAGTGAAACTTTCACAAAACCATATTCAGTGTTGAATAAAACTTGCATTGAATTGACCACTAATATCCCCCCAGGCCTTTTCATTTACGGTGAGCTATAGCTCGGCAGCGCTTAAACTCGCCCAAAATGAATTTGAGGCAAGTCATTTAACACTCACCTTGATTGCAAAAAAAGGTAACCTACAAGGTCTGAAAAGCTTTCTGTTACATGTAACATCAGTAAAAATTATGAAACAGCTCATCATAGCAACTCTTAGAAGAGCTGTTGCGTACTTGCCTTCATTTTAAAATGTAAAGGCCTGTCTCCCCCCCCCCCCCCCACAACATAAAAATAACCTTCCAACTTCTGCTAATTATAAACTCCTCTTCCCTATCTCTCTGAAGGAAGATAAACTTCTGTACATGAAGCATCTATGGAAAGACACATCTCCTGTGCTTATCACTGTTCAAGACTGTACAAATATAGTGATGTACTTCCATAGCCATTATCTGAAGCACCTTCTAAAACAACTTCAATGTTATTTGAGGATGTTAGGCTACGCTCTGCCTTTCAGACATAGTCATGCATGTAATTAAGCTCACATTACAGCGGACGTGATGAGCCAACAACACCAGTGTCTTCTGCTCGGAGGGTCGACATTTCTTAGCGTAGCTGTCCAAATGTGCATCACAAGGCTGCTCAAGTTTAAGGTCATCAGTGCATGCTTTCAGCACAAGCCTGTTATGTATACCATAATCACAGTAATACTTCTTCAGAGACTTTTGGACTTCCTATGTATGCACAAATGTTTAACCGAAGGGTTTTCAAGTTTGTAGAGCAGGTCAACTTTTAGACAATTTGTAGGCTTCTCATTCTAGATTAAAGACGAGTGATGATTTTATTAATATCTCAATTAGGAATGTGCCATGAAGAAATGTGTCAGGTGTTACTTACCAGCGCTTGCAACATTTCAAAGGGCATTCGCCTAGAAATGACGGAAAATACCTGGCACTCTTTTCAGCATTTTCGCCTATTTTGCAGCTGGATCACACAGTGTGGACACATTGACATTACCCTGGCACTCAGAATCAAGTAGGTACAATCCTGCTTAAATGTGACATAGGTGTTTTCTTGATCTCTCTGCAAATGTTACTAGTTTCTGGATACTTTTGAACGTTCACTCCTGAACAGTTAATAATACTAGTTGTTAAAATATCAAAGCGGTATACAGTCTTCCAATGTTTTATTGTTACTTGCAAATAGTAGCCTCCGCTTGTGGCATTAGTGTTGTAAGAAGAGGCTGACATCACAATCACATGATATATTAGTAAGACAACCAATCACCTTTAAGGAAAAACATGATGTAGACGATGAGGACCATCAATGAATTTTTGCATAGAAATGAAGTATTATGATTTAATTTTAAATTGAAGCACTGAGATATGTCACAAACTGTGGTATCACTTTCATGTCATACCAGTATCACATACAGTATTCTTTGGCTAAAACCCGGCACCAGAGTACACAAGTCAAAAAGTCAACTTCTTGCATCCTGACTGGAAAATTAAAACTACACTTGAGTAACATTTTGTCAAATCAAGCTACACTAGCTTAGGATTAATAGCTAACTGACAGTAGTTTGTACAGATGTGCTTTAAATTTCAACAATGCATTGGCCTGCACATATGTCGAACGAAATGCAATATATCTGCAAAGGACATGTCTCGAACAGTTTAAACCTTCTGCAGAATAAATGTGGCAAAAAAAAACAGCTATCTGATAAAACACTTGAGTATTGCCAATACTGTCATTACAGTTCACAGAAGATTGAAAAAATTCTGAAGAGCATTTTAAACCACTAAATTGACCACAGATCTATCAAACTAAATGAGGGTATACAATATTCAAAGCAATTACCATACTCCTTCTTTAAGTATACTGTATTATGCAAACAAAGCATCTGTTGAATGTGCCCTATTGAAAAATGTGTAGTACAAACAGCTGATTTCACATTCCACAGTGACTAAAATGTACAGTTATCAGTTGTCGAGTGCTCTTCAGCGACTTCACATTGTTTTGGGAGAGATACTGCCTGCATGGTCCCTGGCAGTGGATACACTATAATCTGTAGTGCTGACTGAACACGTACAACTAAACCGGACAAAGCTGCCATAGGACGTCGCCATCAAGTTTGAATTGTGGAAAAAACTGTCCCATGTGACTGTCTGCAAATGGCTGTCCCATGAGGGACTGATGATGCACCCTGTCCATGGATCGCAGTACTCTGTGCTACTGTCGGGGTGTTGCCAACTTGTCTCATAGGTAACTGATGGTGTGCTACTGTACGAGCACGGCTATTCGGTGTTACTGCAAAGAGTGAATCATCATAGCAGCACCTCACTATGACAGATTTTTAACAACACCACCACCACACCACTACACCACACAATCGTACATTATCGACTGTGGAGCTCTGCTTAACTGCTGCATAGCTGCCATGTTCTAGGCAACCACATTAACAACACTGTCTGCCACACAACCTTTGCAGAAGATTGCCCCCTTTTACCATTTTGAATACAAAATGCAATGGAAATTACAAGCAATAACTTTGAATGCTAACTTTAAAAGACCGAGTGACATGCATTTAGGAAAGTACTAGCTCTAGTCAGAAGTTGCAAGGTGAAATCCTTAATGACAATCAACTGGATTTGTGTTTATATCTATAGCTGTTTTTATGGCTCTTCAAATTTGGATGGAAATGCAAAATCGATTATGTGGAATGCGAAGAAGTGTCAGCATTTCGTTTGTTAGGCCTAAATTACTGTACATAAAGTATTGTCCCTTAATTACAATACTTGGTTTCATATTAGATAGTGACATCAAAAGCTAAAAAAAAAAGCAATACATGCTGCTACCAAAATAAAACCCTCTCAGCATATAAAAATCTCAACTGTCCTTGAAATAAGGATGAAGTAAACAAAGGATAATATAAGGCATATTATGAGTCCCTCCACTGCAGTCACAATTGGCATACTTGTGGCTGCTATATTCAGGAAGCAATTTTAAAACAAAAATTTGTTTGTAAAATAGTCAATGACTGAAGGATTTTAATGAAAATTGCCATACTTTTATGGCAATTTTGACTTAATCATCACTTACGATTAATTAAGTCAAAACTCAACTTTTTTACATATCACATGTACTTCAAATGTACTTTAACTGCTCCAATGACCAATAGTATGAAATCAACACCCACATGTGCCACATGTGGCTTTGATGTGAACATCCAAACAATAGTGGGTTACTGTCATGTACAAATGTACAAAATGTGAAAATATGGAGCAGAAGAATCCAATCGGTATGTTTATTCCACATTTAAGACTAGATGACTGCGGTTGTAACCTCAAGGGCAAGGGACACAGCTTGCAAGCATTGATAGGAATCACAAGCTTCACTCGTATCATCAGGTATTACAGACTCTTAACACAGAAAGAACTGTTTGCATGTTTTCACATTCATGTGGCCAGAAAGTATGTATACATAGTTTGTATGTGCACAAATTGCGTGATGATCCTTGGATCCGATGACTTCCTGCTTGGCCTAAGATAACATTGTCTTGTATGTAAAGAACAGCGAAGGCCCAACTGAATGTGTATTCCATCAATGATTGAGGTAATTGACTAATCTCTAGTCTATCTACACAAAGCTTATTTGCAGCCCACATGAATCAGTCAAACAAAGTTTCATACATCCAAATATTTCCGTGACTATTCACGGGGCTTTAGTCAAATTTGCTTGACTGAAACAGCTCGTTACCTTTTGACATACATATACTTCACTGGAAAGTCACATTACAGACAATGTAACTCAGTTTTGTAGATGCTGTACTGCAGCAAGAACCTGTAGGTGAATTAACTTGTGGCCACTGAGGTTTCACAGGTTATGGTGTGTCACTTGTAAAGACTATCCACAGCTTACATGTGTTTAAACCACATTCTGGCTTTACACCAAATAAGACCACATGGTCCTTCTTGTTTACAGATCATTTATAACCATCTGATCAAATTTCAGCGGATAGGACACTTTACAACACCAACTTTTATAGAGCTGCTTGGTCAAAGTATCTGTAATCAAACTGCCACTTGCATTCTTTTCTCCCAATTTGGTAGGCTTGCTACTCTGTGTAATGAACCAACAGTACTCCACCATGCCTGCAGTGTAGGATCTTCAAGATGCCTAAAATGGCGCTTGCAAAAGGATTTAATTTTTTTTCCCTTCGTGACCATATATAATGCAGCAGACCAGTAAACCCTTGCTGATATCCTTACAAAATACCGTATTTGTGGAACTGTGCCGATGAATTCCATTCTCACTTCGTGATCGGAATCCCTTGCCACGCTGGCGACACAAGTAGGCCTAATTTCATGCCGAAAGATTTCCAAAATGTAGAGAAGGATGATTTTGCCCTAATCTACTGTAAGTCCGTACTTAACTTAAGATGAATATTAAAATAAAGACAAGAAAGAATCGCATTTTCAACAACGACTGCCATTTCATCTACAATGCAGTAGGTACGTCCAGGCAGCGTGAGGAGAAGGGAATAACAACTGCATCTGATCACATGCAACCAGTATACATAAAATAGATCTTGTACAGGAAAGGCAAAGGCAGGGAAAAATGTTCATTCCAAAATTTCCACAAGCAGTTGCTTCCTATCTCACTGTCTAGCTATAAGTGAACTGTGAAAATATGTGTAAAAAACTTATTTTCATTGAAGTTCTGCACTTTTTGTTTGGATCATTTTCATTTCCAGTTGGCTAAAGTAATCACAGGTGTTTAATTTCTTTCCGTTCCTCAAACTTTTGAAAGGTGTTTTGCAGTGTAAGTGAGGCATTCAAAACAAGAGAAAATGGAAGATGGTATCTTTTCTGCTTTAAATAATTGAAATTCTGCCAGTTTCCACATCCTTTGTCTAATCAATAACTGTGGTTTGTACTTAAATCAATTGCTATGAACTTGTGGACCAAGATGTCTGGTTTTTTTAAAGGGTACAGCATGGAGTTCTACAAGACAACAGGTTTCAGAACAAATTTGACAAAAACAGGCAAGATATGTTTAATCGCATTACTGTATTGATAAAAAAAATACAACGCTTGCAAATGACTCTGAGCAGCTTTTAGAGTACCCAGAAGTCTCTTGCACACAAACTAGGTGACTCTATTCCAAACCGTCTACACCCTGTATACTGCTATCGACAAAGGTGAAGAAGTCAACTGATATGCTATACTCCGTTTACAACATTCAAGCTTGACGGAAAACTTCGGTGACCAACTGGTACTTCACGGGATTGCATATGTGTAACTCACTGTACAGTAGTGTCAATAGCAAAGAAATCACCAATTCAGTTTTTTTTTTTTTTTATTTCCACAGACTCTCCTTTCTTTCTTAACAGAGCACATTCACAGAAACAACCGTTGCTGTGTTTGCTTCTATTTATGGGGGCAGGGAGGGGGGGAGTCAGTTGACTATCCCATTGTCTCCTCTGGAAATGAGTGTCTGGACTTTAAAACTTGTCTGGATGGAATCTCTGTACTATTTAAATAACTAGCTCTATCTTGTTACTTTCATCGCTATTAAAACATGAACGTTCTGAAAATTTAATCAGTCCAAAATACCACTCGAACACTTGATTATCTGAGGGCAATCCTGCACATCGTTACACTTTAAATGCGGATGATGCGAGTGATAGAATCCCCTCGACTGTTTATTTTAACATAATGCACTGTTTACACTATTAGTCAGGACAAAGCAAAGCTGAACTAGTTGTTTTTTTTCTCTCTAATGCAGTCTATTCCTCCCACGATGACAGTTAACAAAATTATTTCTTAATATTACCAGCTCTGCGACCAGCTACCAAGGCATACTGTGTATGTATTTGACACAGGTGTCCCAGATGACATGCATACCGTAGTTGCAGCGTGGCAGTGCACGCATTTTAATGCACTATTTACCCACGGTGCAGATCCCATTTCAATGACAATAATGGTCTAATAGGAAAAAATGGTATGGACTATCTGCTACTGCACACTGAGCCCCCCCCCAGCACACAAAAGACCAGACACATGGCTCCCCAGCTCCCCGTCCAGCTGTATTCAGAATGATCGGTCATGGAGAACACCCTTATTCTGTTTGGTGTGTGTTATCACACCTACTGTATGGTCTACAGCTTTCACCATCCTGATAATTCACAACACAGTAACTATATATATGATACACTACACAAAAGTGAAGGTGACAGTTGGATATCTTTCCAATCATTTTTTTCTCACTGTAAAAACAGCTGAATATTTTTCTCGCATTGAAATGTTTGGTCCCAAAGACCAGTCAACAGAATCAGGGCGATTTTTGTCCATGGGAAAGGTTTTGAAATACTGCATACTGCTCAAACAAAATTCCTGGGTATACCAGTGCAGTAAAAACCATTACAGGTATATCAACAAACCCCAACAAAATTCTCTTCTTGGATAGAAGTACTGTACATAGTCAAAATTTGAAACTATATGGAACTACACATATGATGACTTACATTATACAGTGGTTTCTACTTTCCATACCTCACAAGGGATCCTTTTTTCAACCCCACTTTATTATTTCAGCCTCTTCTAACAAAGCTTGAATATTCCAATAAATACAGAAATGGAACTTTCTCCAAAACAGATCCCACAAACATAACATCAAAATGCTCAAATACACTCAGGTCCAGTCTTTCAGAAGCAAGTGTAGCTCCGAAGCAGCCGCAGAGTGCAAAAAGTAGAGAGAGGGTGGTCAGGACAGGATGCAAATGTTTCTTGTTACGTGGAACTCATAAAATTGTAAAATTGTAAATTTCTGCTTGCATTTTGCTTTTGCCTTTTTTCTCTCTCTCTTGTAACTATGGATTATCTATTTTGCTTTAAGGATACACAATCTGACTCCTGAGACTCAAACACTCACCTTAGAAATGCAGACATGGGAAATTAAGAGTGTGAAAGTTGTGAGGAGATTGGTGAATGATGATGGGATGAACCTCCATGTGTACATAAGAATAATGTTATCATATGACAGTCAACTGCTCTCCAGTTTTACACTTGACAACACCATCAACCTCTATTACCTTAGCAAACATATAGTAGGATAAAGTCCAGTGCATTATACAAAATGCACACTGACTGTATGCCCACACCCACTGCAGCCTAAAAGTAAACACTGCCTAACAGGTTGCACACATGCTAATTCTGCATCAAGAGAACAATGAGTGTGGGTTTACACATATGCTATCATGTTAATAACATCAGTAGTTTTGGGGTACAATCGTGTTGCATTCATACCTGCTTCAAATATAACATTTATATATATATATATATATATATATATTTAATGACATTATGGTCAGATACTGTACCCCTTGATAGTAAAAACAGGAAAGCAAAAGTTCGAATCCTGCAGTCCAATGCCTTCCATGTCTCACAATTCAACATACAAGTAATGATACAGCACTACATATGTTATTTTTGCATGGATTGCTGTAGTCAAGAAAGTAAAAGGGACTTTTCTCTGCATGATTTCGTTCTTGCTTCCCTTGTTACGCTGTGCATGCCACAAACACATGCTGTTAATTGCGATGCAAAGGACAAATCATTGTGAAAGGGTTGTTGAACAGCTTCAGCGTGGAAACAAAAGGGAGGTCAGGAAATATTAACTTGCATCTGCTCTAGAGTACTTCATTCTCAAAGTGATCAAAAAAGTTACTTCCTCAATGAACTTTTAACTGTTTCTCATGACAGGGGCTATAAAAATTTAATTAATTAAAAATTAATTAATATACAAAAAAGGAAAAGTTGATGATGGTGATCCTGATCTTCCTTATACCCATTCATTTGCATTCCACTTGATTTGTTTTCCCAAAATCAAATTCATAACAGCATTGTTTTTCAATATCATAATCTTAAAACATCCACTTTTGTTCACATAATACTTTCCAGATCAGCAAATGCCAAGACAAATAATCCAAACCAGAATGAGAAAAGGAAAAACATTCCAGACCTCTAAGTAAGCTAAGACCAGACACATGAAATGGCAGAATGAGTACGGGTGCTCAGAAATACGGATAGCATAATGTACGGGGCAGTGTAAAATGACCGCCAAGAGAGGGCCAGACGAGGTGGACAAAAGGTGCATCAGATACGCAAGACAGACAGGAGAAAGGAGCGAAGAGAATTCTTATCTGACCCATGAAATGATAGCTCTAGCAAATTGCTGAAGCTCTTGAGGGTCTATAAAACATACTGTAACTGAGACCATACTTATTCATTTACATCTCCCCAGGGTACACAACCACTGGCATCTTTACATGTACAGCTGCGGCGAACTCACCTTGTACACAGTTCCGAAAGCTCCGTCGCCGAGTTCTCCAACAATTTCCCAAAACTCCTCTGGGTTCTGGTTGGGAATCTTCAGTTGATTTTTGGTGGATTTCTTTTCACCATTCCCCCTCCGAAACATTCGAAAGATGTTCGACATCTTGACACATTTGGGGGTGTTTCTTCACTTGCAATTGACTTCCATCGACTGCGACGTCCAACAAAAACTGATGACGAAAGGCAAAGAAACGGGGAATTGTGTTTTGGTTTTCAGGGGTAGTAAATATTAATCCCATAGGGAAGGAATATTCAACACACCTATTTTCACAATGCTCCCACTTTTCAGAAAAACTTATGATGACATACCCCCAGGTTGGCTCATCTTTTCTCTTCTGTTCATTGAATCCATCACGACACCAGCCAAGATTTTTAATGAATGTGACTGTCTACATCATTCAGAATTTGAGAATCTCGTTTATAAGAAACAATCAATATGATATGAGAAAACTAATGGATGGGGAAGGTAGCATGTCCTACATTTTTCAAGCTCACAGCAGTGGCAAGTACTGTGCCTGAAAATGAAAATATGCAACGATAACGATTCATTTCCAGTTCAACAGCTGGTGTGCAAAATGACGATTTCACTCAGAGGTCCAGTAAATATCAATGAAACAGCGAAACCAAAATAAAGTAGGGATTCTGATGTCCGTTCTTGCACTGTTTTCTACTTTCCTTTTTCCCCACTGGTGACATGTTTGCTGGAAAGTTTAATTCAGGGTTCATTGAGTACGGTTTATAGAAAGGTATCATTCTTTTAAAAATTAAAGGAGTTGAAGATACAGCACAGTAGTAAATAACATGACAGCACACTTCAAGAACAACCCAAGTACAACCTCTTAATGCAGTTCCAGCAGGGACAATGGGAAACCATTTCATGATGGTGGCTAACCTTTCACAAATATCAACCAGGGATAAATACTTGAGAAAGACTGTAAGGAAGGTGGAGTCTGGAAAAGGGCACTGGATATTATTTAGGAAATAAACATATGTGCCATAACTAATGAACAGTGAACAATTTAGCACGCAAAATTTACGTAGCTGTTTCCACGTTTCTTTCGTACATTGCCGCAAATCAGAGAAACCCCAAATATGGTAGAGTATGTACAAAAACTGGTACAGAATGTTCCATTTGTTCGCAAATTCTATTATTTCATGAGGCAAAATGAGATGTGATACCAGATAAGTTCTTCACTGCAAAGTAACAGGCTACTATGCAAGATAATAGTGACATGGGGTATTCATCAAGCTTTTTCATGATTAGAAGTGCAACAATGCATTCCACCCAGAGAAGTCCTTTGCCTGGATAAGTCACAATTCCAAAAAAAAAAAATACACAGAGCACAACTGAGTCAGTGCTCACAAAATACATGATATACGGACAGCGCATTCGCTGTATATCCTGTATGCCAGAGTGATTCAATAACTGGCAATAAAGTTTTAAAATCACAAGGACTAAAGACATTATGGTATGCACTACATGGATCAAAGTCATTCAATGGTCAACACATGTTTCATTATTGATCATGAATGTACCATTACTAACTAAGCTGTATGTATGTACTCAATGTACATGTTTTTTAACTATACAGCGATGTTTCCCCTAATTGGGGTGAATGCTTAACAAAGTCATTATTTTCTAGCTAATTCCTGTTTGAACACACTTTTTCAAAATCCTTACTTGATTAATTTGTTGACTTAATAAGGGCAAGTCATTTCTCATCTACTATTGCATATTAACTAACTTGAAATGGCTGGTCCACATGCTGTACTGGTAGAAACTAACTTTAGGCTCAATGATGCACTGCTTCAAGCAAACATTATTTTAGGCAGTGTTTTCACTGTTTCCAAAGCTAGGACCCAGGTATCCATTCCATGATTGGTTGGTTGCTCAAAATATAACTTCTGTTACCCTTTGAGTGCATTGTAAAGTTGTAATACGACATTTTGCTTTGAACATTAATATAATAAGTGTTCTCAGTTAAGCATGAATTGTTGTCATGTATGTGTACAATGTACATTAGTGAAACTTTGGATCCAAGTAAACAATTGGTACAACTATAGAAGGCAGGGCCACTCTTCGACTATACCACCACACATCCTGATGAGTGGATGTGATGTCAATGGAACTTACCTCTTGTCATTCTCAAAAAGCATCTATACTAATATGACGCCCACCCTAATTTATCTCAATGAAGATATTGACTCTGTACACAAGCATTTCCCCAGCGAGTGCTTGCAATGGACTTAATTTTTCTGAGCAGAGGTTTCACATACATCAACATATCATTATCTCTGTACAAATTTTGACTTCACATCTAAACATCCACCCAGGGGATGCTTGAAATATTCTTATCTCAATAAGAATTTTGACTCTGCAGCTGAGCAACCATCCTTGAAATACTGGCAGAGCAATGGACTTATGGAAATAAGGCATTTGTTTTACAGACAAAGGTCATACTTTTACAACCAATATTTACGGACACAGAATGACAGATTAGTGAAAACAAAGTGAGACAGAGGCCTTCCATGAAATAAGTTTCTCATCACGGAGATGGAAATGTAGTTACTTTGTTGCTCATGTATAATTTGTTTCACCCCGACATTCAACAACTTAAATGATGCATCTTCTGTAATTCATCTCATGCAAGATGTTTTGTGGAGCAGAAGCATTTGCTGATGTTCTAGTGGTGAGACTAACTTATGATTTAACAATGATTAAAGCTTTTTTATTTGTAGGCCATGTTGGCGCATTTGAATCACACTATTTCCCTTTCAAAAAATTAAAATCTTTCATTTTGACACTGCATACAAGTATCCACCCATGAAATACTAGAAGCGGACTTAAGGAAAATACAAAGAGTTCCACATCAAAAACTGCAGACCAGTCAACTCTTATGGTTTTACCAAAAGACTCCTAGTTTATGTCCAGATCTCAAGGCCTCCCAGTGTCACAATCTATCCTAACATTTTTCTCGAGAACACGTTCGTGTCAATAGGCAGTGCCTATTCACTTGTGTACGTGGGAATAGGCTTCCTTATTCGCCCAAACTTGCCCATGTGAACAGACAGTTAATATATGAGTGTCTATTTGTCTGTGTTATATGAGTCTTATTTGCACAAATTTCAGTTGCTACCAAGTCCAACTGAAGTGCATTTATAGGCCTAAGGATTGAGTTGCTACGTTCTTGTTCGAGCCAACTGACACAAGTAAGCAGGGTTGGGCAGTACCAGGAAAATCAGTAAAGGTACTCGCAGCGCATCAGCACCGGTATTACTCAAAGAACAGGGGCTGAACACGTGTTCAACGTGCTAAAAACAAGAGGTTCTGTGCTTTGTTCAACATGATATAAAAAAACAGGTTCTGTGGCCTATAAACTGTGGTAGTAATGCAGTAACTTGAATTCATGTCTTCACGCAACTTCATTGTCCAAAAACCAGTCAAACAGCGAGGAAAAGTTTCAGTTTGTGTGGCTTCAGCAGGGTTTGAGAGCAGTACTGCATACAGCAACTAAATCGGCCACCAACTTTTTCTGATGCGATAATGTGTCAACATACCAAGTCACCGTTTGCGGCCTAGAAATTCGTAAGTCAGGTGATTGGATTACTGCATATTACTAACAAATTAATTTGTCACATAAAATTGTTGAAAGCTTGCCTTGCTGTATTTCCTCCAGAAATAATTTCGATGTCATTGCCGCTAATTTATACAAACAACATAACATTCATGATACAATCTGTTGTTCGCTTCCTCAGTTCCAAGCTGAGTAAGCTGTCTATGTGCCACTCTAAAGACCACATTGTGAAACTGACTGGCAGCCTTGAAGTGAAAAACATGGTACACAAGTTTGTAGACTGATTTGTTGACTTTACTTACTGCAATTTTTGACAGGCAAACATGAGTTAGAAATGCTAGAGGCAAGCAGGACTTCATTCATAATCAGGTGGAAGGCCAGGAACATTGCTTATGATCATGAATCGGGGAAATTCCCAATCCAACTTACGCACAGATGTGAATGAAATTGTCACTATTAATGGCGTCAATTCAGTGATGAGTGTTCACGAAAGTTTCCCACTGAAATAGTACAGTGACTCCCTCGCTTCAAATGACAAAAGTACTACACAACACACATACAGTTGTGTGCTTGAGTGTCCCCGTTTGTCTCAATTCATAGTAGAATTTGTCAGGGAAATATTTTCTTCCAAGTGTGCCTGCCTATTGCTGTAGTCAGGGTTTCCAGTTTGGCATTTTAAATGCCAAAAAAAGGCAAATTTGGCTTGTTTTTTACCTTTGTTAGTACACGCATTTCGGCATTTTTAGGGCCTAACTGAAACAACTATAAAACGCCCCCTTAACCATGAAATTTCAAAAATTATGCTCCGATTTTATAGTCACCCGAGTGGGACATTAATGAGTTCACAATTAACCCTCCACTTGTGGCAACATAGACTGAGTATGTAATGATGTACCATTCTACCATGTGTTGAAAACATTGACAATTGTTACACTGTGCAAAAATACAGGGTAAAGTTTCCTCCAGTAGGAGATTGTTTTGCTTGGCTTTTTTTTTCAGGTGGTTTGTTTGGCAATTTGGCTGGTTACATCATAAACTAACAACCCTGATTAAAGTAACTGTCAGCCCATCAACTGAGTAATGGATGAAACTGAATTACACTGGACAGCAAACTTGCCAATCTGGTCCATCAGGGTCATTTGGCTAACATTAGACTTAGGATTCTTAGGCTAGAGCCTAAATTAGAAAGATGGGTCTAGGTCATACAGCTGTAGGTGTTACTGTTAGTGCTACGATTATCACTGCAGCCTGTGCTTCATTCGATGTTACACAAGCCTAGGCTAGGCTTGCACTGCGATAAAGTTACAACTTACAATGTGTCTTGATTGTTAACCACCACTGCACATTGTAGCTTTATTTAGGGCTAGGGCCAGGCTAAGCCGATACAGAGAGTTCTCTGTAAATTCAAGCAGTTATTTTTGTTGGACTGAAGTGGCCTAAGTTAGGCCTACCTTAACCTTACTAAAAAAATTACGAAAAAGGAAAACGGTAATACTAGCCTGGTTTACAGCAGTGCTGGTTTACAATAAATACTGTACTAGGCCTATATGTATGACAGGTAGGCCTAAGTTACAGTCTACAGGTGAAATCATGAAGAAACCTATGAATCCGCCTAACCGATAGCCTAACGACTAACGTGCAATGTAAAGTTAGACTTTTCTAGTATCGTAAACAGAGATAATCCAATATTACTAACATAAACTTCAACAAGAGTAACGGTAACGTGTTAGGTTACGTTGTAAGCGAGATCGTATCACAAATCAACAGTCCACTGCACAACAGAATATTATATTTAGCTGGTGTTCAGTCAGAAAACATCCACAGAGTAAAACAGATCAATCAGATAAGTAGAAGTAAGAACCACGATGTACGAAGTATCAGCTGTTTTTCCCGACCACTGTCACTACGTCAACTGTCGTGCTTACAACTGTGTGCGACTTCCGCCATATTTTCAACTACTGAATAATGCATTGATGAGGGTACACTGAGTCAATAAAAAATTAGTACACTCAGCCGTGTAATGTTTACCACGCCTGCTGATGACGTCACGAAAATCTGTTTAGATTTCAGGGTGTTACAATAATCGATACCCTTTGCCCCGTATCCGATACTTCACCCTGAACTATGGGCACATTGCGTAATCAAAAGTTTCAGTTTCGGGTCACAAACTGATGATGTTAACGTTATTAAGTATTATTATCGTTTCAATTGTAGGGCAAATGGCATCCTAAACCGTCAGTTACACATTAGGTGAAAATTCATTGATGGTTAATTTCGAACGGTAAGATCTGCTTCTATAGTGGAAAGAAATTATGGGGTATGGGGTAGAAACCACTGAACTGTTTTTTAGTTCAGTGGTAGAAACACGGGATTAGACAAAGCACTCGGGGTATCATTGCATTCACTCATTCAAAAGCCAGGGCTGACTAAAGGCGTGACTATGAAGAGTGCTACTGGCATATTTACTGATAAAGGAATATATTTGAGGTGCTACTGAGGTACCCATACTATAGGCAATTTCTGGTTTACGTTTTACATAAATTGGATCCCTAGCCTAGATTTCAGTGGCGTATAGAAAGCCATTTTGACATTTAATCAGGAATTTCAGTTATTCTAACGAATTTCAGATATCTCAAATTGAATTTCCGACCATCTGGAGGTGTTCAAAGCCCAAATTTTTGCGGGTACGCCAAATACCCTCCTAAAAACCCTGGAAGGACGCTTCATATGTGGTATCGACGGACGTATAACCAAAATCTACCCACAATCATTAGATCCTGGCGGTGCTATGGTAATTTCTGTTTACATTCTTTCTACCTAACCGACGATTTTTTTTCTTTTTTGAAATTTTGCTGAGAGTTTTCAACCACTCACCATTCGACGATTTCTGGAAATTTCTACATGTAAAAAACACTTGTCGGGCAAAAATCTACCCCGGCCCCCCTACCCACCCCACATAAAATATTCCAGAAGTCCCGTCACCTACGTGCTCAGCCCCAAGTATTTGCAAAGTACTCAACGAAAACGGAAGAGGATGGGTAATTCCTGATGATTCTTGTATCACCTCAACCCCATCTGATATCTATTTACCGTACCGTTTTTCATAGACTGATTTTCTTTACATGGATTGAAAAATTGCAGACATGATATCCTTATTTCAAGGCTGGGTATATGCAGCTTAGGACGGTTGGGAAATGCCATTTCCGTCCATCTGCGAGGTTTGAAAAGCCCAAAATTTTCTTGTACGCTCGCGCCAACTGATGATGATGGCGCTGCGCTTAGATAGTCCTGTGACACATGCCGTCAGGCCATGTCCGCACCCCTCCTGCCTGTCCAGTGTTGAACACTGGACATGCATCATATGTGATATCAATGACGTATCATAAAAAAAATATGCCTCCAATAATTAGACCTGGTGATGCTATGGTAATTTCTGTTTACATTCCATTTACATTCATCTTCTGCTTAACCGAAGAAAGTTTTTTTTTAATCTCTCTGAGGGTTTTGAACCAACTGATTGTGGCCGCTCCGCTTAGATAGTCCTGTGACACAGCCCCTCAGGGAAGCCTCCTTCCCTGTTTAAAACCGCTGGCCACACGCCCCTGACTTGCCCATATACAGACTCTGACAGTATATGTGCCTCCAATCACTAGACCCTGCGCGGTCTCGCCTGTCAGTCATCATTTGTCTTAACATAGGCCTATGCAATGTCTGACCAGTTCTGTCCTTTCGGTACCATTCGAAGATACAGAATCCTTCGGAGATACAGAATCCTTCATTCAAATGCTCACAGTTCTGCAAATACCTCCTAGCTTATAGGCCTTTTATCTGATCGCGTTAATGGACGTTACCCAAGACCCCAGGGGAAAATCTATTGGACCTGTCCAATATACCCAAAGCCATCAAAAAGTGCAGTTTGTAGACCCCTGCTGGGGCAGCTTTAATCATTCAAACTTGTCAGTCAACTTGCAAATGCCCCCCCCCCCCCCCACATTTCAGTTTGACGCCCCTGACCGACGGTTCATTCAGCTGCAGATTGGAAATTGGTACGACTTTGCGAGGCATTTCTGGACATCTACCCCACGTGTCTCGCATTTTATCCGATACTGGAGACTAATGGTTGCTTGGGCCCATCAAGTAAAGTTATGCAAGTGGCTGACATCCATATGCAGTAGATTTAGCGAGGCTAGTACGCCAGGATGGTAGTTCACGGGATTATGCTGTGGGCTCATACTCTACGGGTTACGAATACAGCACTCACAGTCACAGTACACCACACATGGTCATGCACCTTTCCACTTTCACGCCTTTCCATGCATGAATATGGATTTCAGATACCTGAAATTCTATTTCAGATATCTCTTATTGAATTTCTGATATCTGAATTGAATTCCAGATATCTGAAATTGAGTTGAATATTTACAGATATCTCTGATTCAATTTCGATCTAATATTCAATGTTAGATATCTAAATTTCAGTTTCAGATATCTTAAATTCTAATTCATTTATCTGAAATTCAATTTCAGATATCTCCAACTGAATTTTAGATGTCTCTAATTAAATTTAAGATATTTAAAATAGACTTTAGATATCTCAAATTTCAGTTTCAGATATCTGAAATTGTAATTCAGATATCTGAAATTCAATTTTAGATAGCTCGAATTAAATTTGTAGATATCTCTAATTAAATTTCAGATATCTCCAATTCAATTTTAGATATCAACAATAACAGCCAATTGGAGGTATCTGAAATTTCTGGTTAAATGTTAAAATGGCTTTCAATAGGGGCGGATCTGAGCGTCCAGAAAAAGAAGAACAAATTCAGAACTATTTAAGCGGGACGCCACGAACATGTCTTTGGCAGGCGTTTACAAGAAAATATGTTGCTTTACAAACCCCTAGATGACCGGAACTTTCCAAAATATTCTAGGCTGCATGTAACCAGCCCTAAATGGAGATTTCATGTTTGACGTGTTGATGATCACGCCTAAATTCCCCAATTAATGAAGAAAAATCAACCTGCCAGAATGGTAATACGTATTAGGTGAGTTGAGATGACACAAGAATCCTAATAAATTAAGAATCTTCTTTCATTTTTTGGAACATACCTTTATCTCCCCCCTTTTTAGGACTTAGGGTCTGACACCCCCTTCCCGCCTTTGTTGCACCACCACTGTTTGAGGGAAGGGTATTCCTGTGGAGCGAGACTCAAGTCGATCTCATCATCATTTACATGGTAGCTAGGATTGTGGGAAGGTTATCTATGCGGTGCGCCACCGAAAGAGACACTGGGCTAAGATAGCCCATTTGGGCCAAACTGAAGTCCCCATGATGACATAACTGACCGGACACCATCGGTAGCCCAAAGTTGATCCCAACTGAGTTCCAATTATGTGTTGTGTGGTGATCGATGCATGCATCGTTTCACTGTTTTCAAACTTTTGTCGTCAGTGACCCCTTCTCCAGGGGCCACTGACGACAAGTTTCAGTCACGGTATGTCTTTTCTTTAATCCACTGTATTACTCTCTCCTTACTTTCCCCTTACATTTTTTAACATATGCCTTTTATTTGTCATTTGGTCAATGCCAATCATTAGTCCTTGTGTTTTGCCACAAACACTCCCATCATCATGGGATGAATCTCATTGTTTTATATGGAAAAGAAGGATAACGTAAATATATTCATGTAAGACACATTACAAGAAGAGCATCTCAATTGATTGATAGCGTACGGATATGGACAGAATTGCATATCAACGACAAAAAAGAGAAACTACAACTGCAATTAAACAGGGATATAAATCTGATAAAGAGAAAGAAACATGCAAAAAGAAATATGTTACGAAAAAAAGTTAACTAACAAGAACAGGAACTTTTAAAATTTGATTCGAATTCAGTCATTAAATTACAAAAAAAGTGTAATTACAACAAAACAGTGAAGAGAAACTGATCATCTCCCCGAACTGATGAAGGAACAAATATGAAAACAACAAGTTAATGATTGTATTTCGAAGAACTTTGCGCAGCTTATTTTTCGTTACACAATTTTACCAGGGAAACCATTCGGGGGTTGCTACTACGCAGTCAAGTGTATCGGTTTGTAGTAATTGGCGACCAATATTTGACATCTTTTTAAGTCATCAAAATTGCCAGAATGAGAAATGAATAATTCCAAGTATTTTCCAAGTATTCCTTGTATTTATGATTTTCCGAATATCGACGATCGGACAATTTTTACGTTAGGGGACACCCCCACCCACCTCTCCCGGTGACCCTATGTGGGAGATACATCGGCCCTGTTTTTGTGTATGAAAAGACCAAACAAAGGAAAAAGATCGAAAGAATCTACTTGGTACAAATCAGGTGATCTTTAAATCTCATCCGGGAATGTGCACAATGCAAAATAAATTCTGTAACAGGTGTGTGTGAACGACAACAATATCATTGGTATTTAACACTAGCGACCACATAATGATAAATTCTGCAGGTAGCATACAACTTTGTATACAGTGAATGGCAAAAAACAGTGCAAAAAACCGGTAGTACCAAACAGTGCAAAAGAATCAGTCAGCGAGCGAATTCTGCGGGACCCGCTGCGGTTCCCGTATACGGTTTCTCTGGCCACAATTTTGGGTGTGAATTACGGTTCTATGTACCGTAATTACTTCCAAGTCATTCGATCTGCGGCTACCGCACCGCAAAACGCAACGGTAACCGCTTTTAGTGTGAACTGAAAGATCACCAGAGGTCAAACACTGAAAACTTCGTTAACACGATATCGCAATACAAGAAGCCTGTAAACTATTGATGCTCACTATGTTGTTGCATTAAATCAAGTAGAAGACCTTTTGTTTTTTTTTTGTTTTTTTTTGTGGAGTTCAACGGTCATCTCAGGTGACCAAAAATCGATGCCGAAAAACTTGTATCCAAAGTATTTCAAGAAGGATAACGGTGACTAGTTCGCTTACTTCCTCATGTGGGTAGTCCATATTGGGCAAATTGATCCAATTGCTTTTGATGAAGGTCATGGGTCATCTGAGGTCACAGAGTTGAAACCTTGAAATCTATGAAACTTGGATACTTTTAACATTTGAATATGTTAACGAAGTGCCATCATTTGTCATCATCATGTGAATCATTATCCTATATCATGATATAGGCAAATTCTCTCAGTCTTGGTGGTCAGTGAACTGAAAAATCGTCCGAATGCCGCGTACCTCAAGATAGGAAGCAGAGATACTTTAGCTTCAATACTTGGTGTGTTTAATTTTCATGTTGAGTAAATGGGGTGCATAGATTTTATTTGGGGTGAAAGGTCATAAGGTGTCACCAGTGGTTAAACTCTAGGTACTCTATTCAAGGGTGCAGTAGAATGGCTTTGCCCATACAATAGTGCAGAACACTTAGCCTATACAAGAGTCAGCTTCTGGTAAACATTTCCCTAAATTTTGCGAAACGAGTTTTCTTTCGAAATCTAGATGCATTCCTCGAAAACTACATACATTCTTGCATTCTGGTTGGTTTTCCTTGGCTTCCCTCAGTCACGATGTGAAAACATATACAAATCTCTTGCCAGTTATGAGGAAGGATATGCAATTGTATCTTTACAAGATTTTATATAATTTTACGTGAATTCGTGTCATTGCGTCTCACTTCACTGACAATATTTTCAACATGAAGGAGATACGAGGAAATTAGTAAGTGAACATGATATGAGGGGGAAAAAAGTCTTACTCAAACCTGACCACAAACATGTATCAAACAAAGATTATTGGTCTAAATTACAATTTTCTGGGATAAGAGAAAACACCGTCTAAATAAGATTGTTCACTGCCTTAAAAAAAAAAAAAACAACTTGCTGTCTTTTTTTTTCTAAAGTAGGACGCACAGCGAAGTCTTTCTTGCCGTTAGCTGTCTGGGGATCCACTTCTGTGACGGAATGAATGGTAGAGCGCCAGAGTTCTCTAATAGATGGCGCTGTGCCATATTTAAGACTAAGATAGATTTAAAAACAGAATCAGTCATTTGCACTGCGTGCAGAGCTGTACTCCTCTGATTTATCCACAAACACCTATTATTTTACATCAAGGTTTGTGCATATATCTTTCATTCCATTAAAACTATCTTTAATGTCAAAAGCAATTCAGATATCTTTAATTCATTTAAAAAAAATTAAAATATTTTACAGATATCTTTAATCAATGATTAAAGACATCTTTAATCCTAGATGTCTATTATTCAAATGCTTTTAAGACAATGAATGTTTAAATAATTTTGATATATATTTATTTAAATATGCCGTATCCGTAATTCATAGCTACAATTCGTTTCAAGATATCTCTGGTTCAAATTAAAGTTACCGTGAATGGGAATTGATGATATTTTAAATAGAAATCAAAGATATGTCTGACTATATCCTGAATAAAAATTCGAATTACAGGCGTCTTGAATAGGAATGAAATATATCTTACATAGGAATTTAAAATATCTCTAATTCAAATTAAAGATATAAAGATGCTTCTCATGGAGAAGAGCAACATGCATGGCCCAGGCTTCACAAATCCATACACTAACATCATCTCGATCTCGTGCTTACATGTATTTTGACAGCTATCTTATGCTATTACAGATTGCTTTTAATTCGAGTTACATATAGGCCTATATCTTTAATTCCGATTCAAGATATATTTAATTCATATTAAGAAATCTTTAAGTCACTAAAAAACAGTTTTTAATTGACCAGTAAAGATATCTTTAATTCACTTTAAAGATTAGATTAGTTCACCAGTTCTTTTAAATATACCTCTAAATTAGTCAAAAGCTTTCTTCAAATATTTCAAATTCAAACCTTGGTTAAATCTGAAAAAGAGGTAAAATGGCTCGTCATACCTACCTATTCCAAAACATGTCTTGACAGGAAGCTCATGTTTAGAAATAACATAAACACTACGTTTATTTACAGCTGACCTACCAGGGTGTAGCATCATCACATTAAAAAAAGTACAGAATCAAACCTCAAGTGAAAAGTGACGTGTTGAGTCTGCTGAACTACATTCGTTTGAAACTGCAACCACGACATACTCACAAGTTACATATAATGTGCTAAAATCATGTCTAGAGAAGACCTTTAACGTGCATGAAAGATTACGACGTGATATCCTGATATACCATAATGATTAGGATGTTATGTTTCTCTCGAGAAGACATAAACTTGCATGGTATCATGTGAGGATTGGCTGCAGGGTTTGTCTTTTACTGTTTTCGATTAAATCAGTAGTAAGACGCCAATAATGCTGAGCAAACTTCTCCACATCTCTCAGTACGAAGTCAAAACAGGTCTGTTTGAAGTCTTTTTCCTGGCAACCTCAGCTGCTTTTGGAAAATTCAAACCACATGCTTTTTGAATATCCTGGAAAAACAGTCACTCTTTTTGGGTAAGGGGTAAGCAAAATTTTGATTGGTTCTGCTCGATGACAGCAAATTCAAAAGATGCAGATTAGCTCATGTTACGCAGCTTACACAAGGGCTTAAGTGTTTTGATTACGCATGTGGTCCTTTTATGCTCATCAGGACATGCAGGATTGTGTTAGCATAAGGAGGGGCATTAGACAGGCTGTGGGAGGGCTAGAAGTGGTTGGGAAAATTGGAACTGCCTGAGTGCCTAACACAGGCACCCATCATGAAAAGGAGGTACCTAAACAGGAGGTCCTTGGCCCATAACACTCATTGGCACTTGATTGACAAGGAGTGTATTCCTCAAGTCAGCCACAAGATACTGAGCTGACTATTGTAATAAAGTTAGGCCAGCAATGCAAAATAGCAAATACCTTAACACCTGACCATTCGTATATACATGAATAACCACTAAAATTACACACCAACATTATACATGGTTTTTTTGCCCCGATCACTTCATGCTTTCACAGACAGGAGTTTCCTTATTATGAAACCCACGTGCACGGGCCTCATGACGTCAGACCAGGGAGCTAGGAGGGGTTCTGGTTGGTGGTGGAGACCACTGACAAGATTAAGTTGTCAAACATCCAAAAGCATTTGTGCTACCTGTAGCAACACTTGGGAATAGAGGAACCAAGGGCCTTCTTGAGGTGGCTAGTTTCTTCCAAAGGGCCACAAAAGGATACATGAATATATATTTCAAATGTAAAACGTAAGTTCAGGATTGGGAGTTGCAGAGTAAGTTAAGAATTAAAGTGTGGAATGACTTCACATTTCATGCTGTTCAGTGGGGATGCAAGAAAGTTGTGCCTAATAGCTGGTGTGATGTGGGCAGCTAAACCTCAAGTCTAGAATTTACAAAGAAAATATATTTCAGAGGATGGAAAATAAGATTCATCCAACTTGTAGTTTGTTCCATTGCTGGATAATAAAATGTTGAAAGAAATTCACTAAATTTGAAAGTCTATTTTGCAATAATTTTGTAATGCACGTCTTGTACACTGCACTCGTGCTACAAGCAATACCTGCTTTTGTATCCATATGAAGGTAAATGTTCATAGAACCCTGAAAAGTTAAATGCTTTCTTGTAAAGCATGTTATATGGGAAGAGCTTTTGTCAAATGACCAAATAAGAGTGAGGCAGAGATCACATTTCATGACAAGGTAAATTGGCTTTTGAAATAACAAAGAAAAACAAAGAAAATGTGATGTATTGATGTTTTTAATACAAACATCAATACATCAAAGAAAGAAACACAAGAAGTGCTGAAATGACGTAACAAATTCACGGATAATTTACCAATTCTAACTTGAGTGAATAAGTTTCACCATTTTACATCTCCGCTTTTTCATTTATATGCTTTGCGACACATATTTTTGAAATTCCTACACTTACACTTCAAACTGTGTCATGGAGGGCTTTCTTTATATGTCACTTAACTATTTCATGTGGGGCTTTCTCTGAGTTGGTGCAAATGTAAGTTTCAAAGTAACTGTATCATATCAGGCACATTTTAGGTATTTAGAAAAGCGAATCTTCTTTCTCTAAACTCATTTTATGCCCCTTTTTGGATGTTCCTTGAATGTGCACAGACAATCAGATGATGACAAATTTCCTCGCCCCCCTCTACACAGGTATCCTGAGAGTAGCATTACAGACAACTAACCATTTTTTTTCATTCAGAACAATAAGACGAACAATGTCAGAAAATAATGAGACAGAACAAATTCTTTTTCTTTGGAATGCACTACAACATGTATTTCATCAATCTTTTATTTTGCATTTCTGCATTTTATTTCACATTCCAGTATCATACTTCTTCCAAGAAAGTAACAGTGGCCAACTCTGTTTCAGGCATAAAAGCAAATCAATACATTTTTTTTCTTCCAAATGATTACCATCGTCATTGTCACACACACTCTAAGATTCACTCACCACAGTTCAAGGCGAAGATATCAATCAAGTCCATTTGTAGTTTCAGAAGGCATTTCCAGTTTTATTGACAAATGAATGAAAGAAATATTAATCCATATCGAAGAAGAAACACATCAGATTAGAAATTTGTTAGTCTTAAGACAATAATAGTTTTTGTTTCCAAATTTTTTTTCTTTTAATTTGTACACTTTTATCCATTACCTATTTACACATATCAATGCCGCAAACGTAAAGAACCTTTCTTATCCGTGTCAAGTTTTCAATACCATTTGTTTTTTGTTTTTTTTTTTTGTTCACCAACATTTCCAAGAAAACATTCAGTGCAGGAAATTAACGTTTCTGCCGTTCTGAGGGCATGCGGTTTCAAGCATACTTCTCCAAAATGTTCCAATTGACTACACAGCTAAAATGATAAAGGTTGCACGTAAAATACAGGAAGAATTATGACAACTGCTCAGATGGTGTTTAGTACTCTTTGACCCGTCCGCCATCGCCTTCTGACACAAAACGCTTGCGTCCCCTGCAACAACAAAGAATAGATTTAAGTTCAAAGACCTCCAGCGACGATGTCATGGCAATGTGCAGAGAGTACGTATGACCAATTTCATCGAGCACAGCATGAAAACATATCAAATGTGCATGTGTAAAGGCATCCTAATCCTCAGATTGTTTTGGACAATGTTTTATTCTAAGGATTGAGTACTAAAAAGTTAGAAATCTCCAGGCAAAAATTCTATGCCAGTTGTTGGATTTGTCAACTGTACACTGTAGCAGGCATAAAGGAAATGCTGGCCTGGGAGAGGGGTCTAAGAGGAAGGGTCCCCCTTCTGCAAAAGTGCTATGATGCAAAATAGTGTGATCTTTCTAATTACATCAGGTTAACCTTTTTTTGATGAAAAAATTAAAAAATCGAGTTGTAGGCCTATTCAAAGGTTGTGTAACACAAGTCATGCAGCAAAGGCAGCCCATGCACACCAACTTGTCTTTCAAAGGAAAATGGCAAGTAGAGAAATTCTGTGTAACATAGACTACATGGTTTCCAATATGACAGAAATGTCAGTTTCTCTTTTCAATACAAGCCATCTGCACCACAAGAAGAAAGGCAAAAGATGCAAAATGTAAGCATGAGGAGGGTAAGAGTGACATGAACTGTAGGCCTACACAGGCAGCATAGTGCTAAGGTGTAACGTGTATCACATTCCTTAAAAAAAGCTATTCTTCTAAAAATTCAAACCTTGAATCTATATATTTTAAGCCACTCGTTGTAACAAAGAGTAAAATCAGATTTACTCTTTCTTGAAATAACATGAACTCTGCAATTTACAGATAGTCAGCTGTTCCATGTGTGATGAAATATGCCATCATCAAGTTGGTTAGGCTATTGGTCATACATCGCACCATGTTTGGATATGATTATTATAAATTTTAAAGACATTTCACAATCGTTTCTATGTTCTTCACAGGACACATTTGTACATTTTGGCTTCAAAAATGTATGTTAGATAGTTTTGTTAACATGACACATATTACATTTGGTGGAACATTTAAGTTCTGAAGCAATATCAGTACATCAATGAACAAACTTTCGTCATACTGTAGTGGTTTTCATCCTTACCATTCACTCTGCATATGAAATGGAACATGCCGGACAAATTCTAGACTCGAGATTGGCCAATAAAAATTGAGGAAGATACAATTACTACATCTCTCTATGAACTAGTGAACTGTAATGCTTCCAATCTGTCAGTTATGACATATTGGGGGTGACATGTAGCTGGATGTATCGCGCCAACAGCGAACAAAGAAAACTACCATTCAAGTAGTGCAGGCAATAAGTCATTTTGATTAACAAAAATATGGCAATACACTAAACAGTATTGCTCAGTAAATACAGTGTACAGGGAGCGAAATATTACATGAACCATCATGCTTTGTTCTTGATTAGAACAGCTGCAACTTCCAATACTAATAAGCTCAACAGTACTCCAAATATTGCTGGATTTGCATACACTTAGGTAGGCCTCTTTTCCTGTTTTGCTGTTTACTTTTTGTTTCGGTACATGGAAGAATGGTGTGAAATTTCATCTGTCTAGCATAAATTTTCTGCAAGTGAGAAAATTTTCCCAGCAATGTCATTAACAATAGTTTTTGTGCCATGCCCCCAATTTAATCACATTATTGCCAATAGAATAACAACTTCATAATGGCATTAAAAAAAAATGTTTGACCCTGAAAAAATATTCTTTTCTAACTTAATGACAAGATTCTTCCCAAACCACTCCCACAGGTGAAGTGATCAGGTGAGGTTGTCCAACTCATCACACGCATCCCCCTCCCCATTCTCCACTTGTGAAAACTTGAGGAGAGCACCAACCAGTAGTAACATATCACTATACAGTTGAGATAGGTGAACAAATTCATTGTTCTTTAAAGGCTGCAAGACTGTGAGAACACAGCCTCCTAGTTGGTGAAATGAGCAGCTAATTTGAGGTATTTCTTTTTTCTTGATACTCACCTGACAGGCACTTTGTTCCTCAGCGACAAGGACATGACACCCTCGCGCACGCAAATGTCAGCGAACTCCTCCATCAGCTGGTAGGAGAATGGCACATCCAAAACCAAGTCGGGAAGGGCATCAAATGCACGTTCGAAACCCTGAGAAGTAGAGCAGACAAGGCAATTTTATTATTTTTACCAAAACAATTTTGTAATTTAGGGGAGAACGACTGTCCATAATTTTTTTTACGTGGGAAGGTAGCATCATCCCGATTTACAGGTTAATGTTAGAATTATTAGGGACCAACCAATAACTGGATCATACATCAGATCAGCCCGATATTTACAACTATCAGAAAAACATCGGATCAGCAAAAATTAAGCAAAGTCCATTTGCTAATTTCAGCAACCTGGAAATATTTTTACACCAGGCGACATATTAATCTGAGAAACAGGGTACTAACAGCAAAGGGAAGCCACACAAGTGATATTTTCTATTTGAATAAGTAAAAGAAAGCCTTTGTTAATGTGTTCAGTTGAGTTCTTTATCGTTCACAAGAGATCTTTTCCATAAACCTGTGAAGTTTGTGATGATTTTGGAAACATGACAAAAGCACTCCAGAGACTATATCATACACAATGTTTGTGAATGAATGAATGTTTTTCAGGGGCAAACATGCTTGATAATGGAAATATCAGGTCAGCTATCGGCAAATGTTGTAATAAAGACATCAGCTATCACATCATCAGAGAAAATCTGCATCTGTTAAACCCTAAAATTATAACCTTATTTCTTAAAGAGCAACACGCTTTTTAAGATTAACCAGCATTTGACTTTTTGGCAGGGTTACTGATTTTTATGTAAAAATCATGATTTAAATCAAACAACCCTGCTTCGTAGTGGCTGAAATCCTTGTTTTTTAGGACACTCACTCAAGCGATTTGTCTCACTGACATTACATGAACACAATGACATAAACGTATGAACCTAATCCGAGTGGCACAATACATTAAAGTGTTTACTACAAGTCCTACCAACTTGTTACCAAGGAATATGTAAAAGAAGCTTACAAAGTATCCTGTGGATGAGGTTACACTTGGACACTACCTCCTTATGGGATTCTGTTTTTGGCTACGTGAACAGGTTCCGCAAATAACGAAGAGACTGATGTGCCAAATGAGAAATACTGTCGAAATTGATCTACCGTAATGAGACTCATAAAGATTTACAGTGTCAGCTTATCTGACCATTCAAATGGCCAGTCTTCACACATTACCCCTCCCCCCCCCCTCTTCCTCATAACATATGATTTTAAGTTTTCAAATCAAGAAAACAGACTCACACATTGAAGTGCGAGAGAGCCAAACATCATCATCATCTTCATCATTATTCAGTGGAAAAGACTCCTCATTGCCCCCAGCAAGTAATGGAAGCAACAATGCATGAAATACAGTGGCTGCCAGGGGTGACTTCTCACGAATTTCACTATATCAATTTCCTTTGATATATTGCTGAAATGATTTTTGAGAAATTAACTGCTTCTGATCTAAACGACCTTTGACCTCCATAAAATATGACAGAGATTATCTACTCATTGAAAGCCACCACTGTTTTCAGTTCTGATGTGCCAGCAACGTCCACTTCTTGAGATATCTTGCTGCAATGTTTTCATATTGTCAACTATTGTGACCTAAAATGAACTTTGCTTGCTACGAAAGACAGCTGAGATCATTTACTCACAATGATATACCGACACACCAACATTGCCATTACAAACATCTACCCCTTGTTGAGACATCGGGACATCCAAGGCATCAAACACACACACACATATATACACAAACACACCATCTCCATAGCATGGATTCCTTTGGCAAGGAATCAAAGATGAAACCCTGATTTGTAGAAAGTGGAAACAGGAGTCAACTCACAGTATTCAGCTGGTAGCCAGTTAAGATGGCCGCATCGAGGAGAACCTTGAGTAGCTTCCCCATCTGGAGAGCAGTCTCTCGGTTACCGGCCTCCAACACGATGACAGCAGCCTGATTTGATGAGAACAATTAATGAGATTACCTCTAAGAAGAGAGAATGCATTAGCATGATCCAGGGCGAGGGTGCGCACAAAATGCAAGGGAAAAACACTGAGCCAAATATGAAGACATATGAAAGAGATGCAAAAAGTAGGACCACCATACCACTTTGAGGTAACACATTTAGCACTCATTCAAAAAGATGATCATAATAACCTCAGCAGTCTGTGTAAGTTTCAAATCAAAAGTTTTCTGATTCCCTAATGAGCACGAAACTCAAAAAACAGCACGGATAATACTTCTTGAAACTTCTACATCACAATTAAAGTTTATGCAATCGCCAATTTTACAAGGAGATACGCACTACACCAATTGGTGTTTGAGCAATTCACGATGCCTGTTTTAGCCGAGTGGTTATACAATGTATTGCAACGTGTCAAACAATGACATTTTTACATGTGCTTTAACAAAACTTTTGTATGCACAGTGGCATCTCAAAAACAAAGTAAACTTGATCATTAACATTGCAATGTAAACAATTATGCTCAGACATGTGGTATCAAATACAAATGTCTGGAAGGGGGACTCCCTTAACAGGTTTTGTGGAGACAACTTGAAGAAGAGACACATTGAATTTTGGTTTGGTAATACTCTTAAAAAAACTTAAAGTACAAATATTTCACACAAGGTGGTGTTGAAAGCTAATAACTAATGGAGAACTGGAATGATAGACACCAGTCCCTTATCTCCTTATCCACCCCCATCTTAACCCTCCCTCCTGTGTTCATAAATACACTACTGACACTGCATTGCATCCAAAAAGAATAATTTAATTAGTTTGAAAGTAACAGGTGGCTTTTCAAATACATGTAACGTCACAATGCACTCTTTGGCATTCATTATAAGCCAATTCACTGCAAGGACAAGATGACAACTGCACGTCAAAAATAGCAGCTCCGTGAATAAAATGTGATTTATCAAAATTGCGTACACTAAGGACTGAAAATGATTGAAGTGTTTGAGAACAGCACTGCTGCAGGTTTATCACTCAGGCAGCATCTGGAAAATGCAAAAGAATCAGATACAAACTTGCACAAGGTCAGTAACTTTGACTACATTCTTGCAATAGGCCAAAATCCCTCGAGACTTGTTCTGTACTAAACAGCATGACTTTCATAGCTGAAGTGGATAATCTTCACATGATGTTGCTCCCTCATGTAACAATTATATGAGGGTGGTCACCTGGTCCCTCACAGTATTTCCATAATGTGTTGAAATCATGTCTCAAGAAGATCTTTTCTACATGATACAACATGACGTGATAGCCAGATATACCATAATGGTTAGGGTGAGTCCTCTAGAGAAGGGATGACACCTATGATATCATGTGAGGATTGGCTGGGGTGGTGCAGTGTGTAACAAATATTCACATGTGGAATGTCCTAAGAGCCATTACTCACCCAAAAGAGAACGTATGGACAGGGTAAACAACATTTGTTTACAGCTGTTACTTGGAGGTGCTTGAACATATTCTGATGGTGTATGTACCCAATCCAATGGGAATGGCACACCTTACATTGAACCTTAATCATTAATTGTAAAAGACGTCACTCCTCTTGCTTTGCTTTCATACCTCATAGACCAATTCATGGTGGAAATGTGGCACTGCCAGTTCCTGAATACAGGTGATGGCCTCAGCTGAATCCTTGGAGCTGAGGTATTCCTTGAGAAGTAGTATCATCTATAAAGGTAAAATAAAGAAGCAAACATCAAGTCAAAACTTTCATCTGTATCCACTTACAATGCTCTGTTAAAAGTTTGACTGCCAAAAGGAACATGATCAGCTCACCAAAACAAAGTAATACAATTATGCTCTTCTTCAATAACAACTTGGTTCAACAAGGTTGTGAATCATCCAAACAATGCTTGTTAATTTATCCTGTTGGCCAACTTTCAAACGGAAACCTACTTAGTCTACGAATAACTTTAACCTACGGCCCCTCCCGAAAGTAATAAAATATCTTGTCCTTGATAAAGTGGACTCACATCCATGTACAGTATGAAGGAAGGTTCCGAACAATATAAGATTACTTGCTTCCACAGACAATTTGAGACTGGAAAAAAACGTCTTTCCCCCATTGATTGACTTAGTTTAATTTAGACAATGTAACAATACACTTAATAACAAAGTAATTATGTATGTGTGCACCACTTTCCACATCTTGTTTTACCACTAACTTGCTCCTCACATGGGCCTTTCTATTTGGTAAAGTGACTTAGTGAAAAACATCCCACAATAAGTCAGTTATGTTGCTAAAGGTCGCATCCCACGACTTTTGCAAAAGATCTCAACAGATTTGACTTTCACTTTTCAATTTGACTTAACAGTGATAAAGTATGAACAGACTTGACAATGTGATATTAACCTTCCTTGATCATGTTTACAAACACACAATGGGTGGTGGGTGCAACAAAGGTGTCACAAAGCATAAAGGAAAACGTTTAGTGGAGCATTTTATTACACATTTCCTCACAAATTGAAATGAAAAGGTGGTTATGGTTATAACATAACAAGCACATCTCATCACACCAAGTGACGTCCTGAGCGGTCACTGAATTCAATTTTAATCTTGCATCAGGTGCTTGTAAAGCTTTCAATGAGGTTGCTGTCTCTTCTTGTACTTATAATGCAATCACTTGATTGCTATCAGTTTGTGTAGCAATAAATTTGATTCTCTATGATATCAGAATGTAAATGGTGCACACAAGAACACACTGATATGTACCTTGTATGAGTCTTTTCAAATATAACATCACAGGGCATTCTTTGCCTTTGCCAAGGACATCAACTGTCAAAAATGCACCAAAGAATGGGTTTGTATTTTTTAGTTTGCACATATCTTTGTCACGATAGAAAATCCACCACAGCATTTGCAAGTTTTAATATGACAGAGTTTACATAGTAAGAATGGAAGAGACAAGACACAAATTTAACTTGTCATACCAAAGTGAGTTGTTTTTCATTCCCAAGGGCAGAATGCTCACATCATTGAACATGGGAATGAATTCCCAATATGAAATCCTACACCCTGAACTTGTTCAGACATGTTAACGACATGTTTAACCTGGCAGCTGATTAGGAATTTGAAACTCTCAGATATGGACTTATAATCACTTTTGTCTAACTGACCCTTGATTTTACTGTTTATCCCACACGCAGCATGTAATAAGTTGGATGTATTGCACGTTTTACTTTTCTCCTTGCAATGAATTTTGGGCATATTCATGGACTCACCTTCTTGCTCAGCTGCTTAACAGGCCTTGTGCCCCCTGAGACACCCCAGATGTTGTCAAGCCTTGAGATTCCATGTTTCATGCTCAGCAGCAGATCGGCTCTCTCCAGAGCTTTCCTGTAATGAGCAAGGACCAGAAATCAGCATGATGTTGTTTTATGAGGTAAACCAGCAACCAGATGAACCCATATGCAACTAAATTGATGTATGTGTTGGGTAAAATGTTTATTACAAACTAACAGCTCTCTTTGTGGCTTCTCCAATTCCAATTTCTCTGAATGTAACTTATCTGTCAGATCAAGTAAGAGATTAACACAGGATGTAGACAGCCAGTTTGCCTCAAAATATCTGTTGTTCTTGCATGCAGAGTACATAAATATCATTTTTTAGCTTTCTGTGGGCAAAGATGCTGGTTAATGAGCATATTTTTCCTATTTAAAATATCATCAAATGTAATTAGTTTGGACTCTTTCTTCCATAATTTTAGCAGAAAAGGGTTTCTTACTTCACACAATTTTGCCATGAGCATGCCAGAGAGGATATTCATAGGGTATGGAGATGGAACACGTGGCACAAATAATAGAAATACTTACTTGCTGAAATCACAATCAACAGAGGCCTGGAACTCCTGCAAAAATTTTGGTGGTAAGCAGTCATCGGCAACAGCCCTAGCAATAAATTGGCCAACAACCTATAAAATGAAAAAAAGAAGACCACCATGGGCTCTGTGGTTCCTTGCATGATTATTTTAACTGTAGTCCTAAAACTATGGATTATTCACAATTTATCAGATCCCAAACAGTTTGGACTCCCATTTTGTCCTTAAGAATGCTGATCAGCCAAATGTACCACCACTACCATATTACTTATCTGAATTAGAAGGCAGCATGCAATGTTTGCTATCAAACTGCTGAAAAAAGGAATGCTGGGCTAAAGCAGAAATAATCTCAACTGAAACAAATGAAAAATGTTAATGACCATCAATTGGAACCTGTCTTCCCCCTCTGTTGACTTATATGTTCAAACAGGGAGTTAATGTCTAAATAGCGAGCTGCCCAGCACTCTTGGACCGGACTAATCCCAGAGGTGGAAAGTGATTGATAGAAACACAGGTGGCTTGCATATTCCAAACATAAATGCTACATCTGCATAAACTAACTACATTGTGAGAGGAATGACCTATTTTTAAGAACTGAGTAATACCCACTCAGCACCATGCTACAAATAATGAACTAGAGCACCATTGGTGCTGAGGCTCATACCTCAACATCCTGAAGGTACCATTTATGTATCATTATGCCAAATCATAGTTACCACTGAGTATCATTACACCAAATCATCACAATTGTACAAGAGAATCTGCAGGACTGCACAATTTTCAGAATTTCATAAACTGGTGCTCCAACAGTGCAGAAGTTTGATATTTGTCAATAAATTAAAGTTGTAAAAATTTTAATGGGTACTACGAAATAACAATGCTTATATTCAGCATCACTATTCACATCCAATAATTATGACAACTGTCAATTTTTACTAATTTTTCTTATTGGTTTGTACTGGCTGTGGGTATATGAATTGGTACTAATGTGGAGAAGTGAGTGGTCACAAGTTTTCCAAAACCAATTTAAATCATTAGCTAATCACTCATTAGTGGTCATTTACTGTATATGTGACTCATAATGGGGCCCTCTTATTTGAACATTGATCAGTCACTAGAACCTTGACACAAAAGTGATATGTTTGTGAAGACTAACTGAAGTTCATGCAACAACTCAAAGTGCCCCTTTAAGTCCATATACTGGTCAACATACCTGAGGGCAATATAGAGTTTCAGCTAGCATACCAACTGACACTGTCCAATTACTCAATTATCATTCATGCACATAGGGATATTTGAGATGTGTATGACAGTTTAAAGGGGCACTTTAATGAGAGAAGTAGAAGCAATTTGCAGAATTCCATAAAATGGGCCATGCGGTCCTCACGGAACCATAGACTACAAATTAATGAACACCCTAAGATAACCACTAGCAGAGTATCATTATGACAAACCGTCAACATTGCACAAGAGAATATGTAGGAGAAGAACTTTGCAGAATTTCCTAAAATGGACCATAGGGTCCACATGGGACCTTAGACTGAAACTTTTTTGTACACACCACATGAACTACCACCCAAGGATTATTGTGTCTAAGTTAAATGTAAATCCATGGATGCATGTGTGAGAAGCAACATTTCAAATAGAATTTCACATAATGGAGCCATTGGGCCCACATGAGGTCTTGGACTACCAATTCCTGAACACCCTGAAGGGATAAATAACTGAGCATCATTGTGACAAACCATCAGCATCGTACAATATAATCTGTGGGAGGAGAAGCATTTTGTAGCATTTCATAAAATGGGCCAAAGGGCCAACATGGGACCTTAGACCAAAAATTTCTGAACACCCTAAATGGTCCACCACCTATGGAACATTGTGTCCCAAGTTCCAGACAAATCCATGAAAGCATGACCGAGGAGAAGCATTTTGAACAATTGTGAATAGACAGATAGACAGGCAGATAGACAGACAGAGAGAGTGACGCCGCACCATTACAATAGCTCACACGAGCTAGCTGGTATGAGCTAAAAATGAATTGCAGAATGGCCCTGTTAGTCCCTAAGAATGCTGATCAAACAAAGGCACTCAATAACAAAGCACTAACATGAAAAACCCTCAACATTGTAACCCACAATTTGTTGAAAAAACTATGGCTTTGCACAATCATACTGAGCAGTGTGTATAAAACAATATCGACGTCAGTAATCTGTTTACGGACGTAAGCCTAGGGTCTTCTTTTTTTCAGAGTCAAAAGATGCATGCACAGTAAGATCTTGGTATGTATTATGAAAGTCTGGTACTGCAGTCAGCATGGGAAAGTGCTGGTGTGTTTGAAACAAATAGTAATACTGTTATAAGGAAAGATCTGTCTCTGTCGCTGTAACAGGTGAGAGGCTGTGCAAAATGATAGGCATCAACTTAGCAGTTACTTGGTAAATTCAATAAAATATCAGTGCAGTAAAGCAACAGCTATCATGAAGATACTAGTGTGCGAAGCGCTTGCTAGTAGATAGAATACATGCTGCTTGAGCTGCGTGTTTCAATATCATCACAGATTCTTTTGGCTACCCTGTACCCAAGCACTACAGATGGTGACCCTAATCATTCGCCTTCTAACTTGGGATGTATTTTGCTCGGTTGTGGTTACTCTTCTTTGACCCAAAGGCTGAAAGCTGAGAGTAAGTGGATAATTAAATTATCTACTCATTCCAATGGCTTAAACAAAGACCTTGGATTGTTGAGTGACTCCCCCCTGTTTGAGGTGGGGGTGAGGCTGGGTGACTGTAATAGTTAAAGCGCCCTGAGTGGAGGCACAGTCTATACCACACTAATTGTTTATCCTTGCAGTCTCCAAGCACACACTGCACATGAGCCTGTACAAGGCCTTTCAGATCTGTTGTTTTTGAAAAAAATTTTCAGCATTCAATCATTAGCTCTGAAAGACACAGGGGTGTCCGAAATATACGCTTTTCTGTACACACATTTGTGCCTCAAATATTGTCATGTTGTGAAGTTTTCTACTTACATATTTATAACACAGTATTCTTATATGAACGAACTCTACAGTATATATGCAAGATGTAGTAAAGATACGGACGTAAAGGAGATTGGTAGCCTATGAAGATTCAACAATGACATTATCCCCCTCTGACTCGATATTTTGCTCTATTAAACTTCGTAGCATACTTGAGTTATGCACATTGAGATACCTTCTACACATCCAATATGGTCAGAAGTAACAATCTAATCTTTGGGCACATAATGGTGTAACATTTAAACAGGAAGTCCACAACCAAAGGCTGCAAGAAGCTGCTGGAAAGCACCTATGCCGCTACACACATGATCTGCGATCTAAGGCATCAGATTTTTGCACCCTATATGTCAAATCATCAAATCCAGCACGTAACAGAGACACACACGATGAAATTACTTGGTTTGGCCCAGGCGTTATCGGTGGGGGGGGGGGGATATGCAGACTGATCACCACATGGTTTTCAAGACAAATTATTCTTACTGACAGCTGGGGGAAAGGGTCGGAGGTGGGACTTTTCCAGAGTACATCCAATCAGTGCTGTAAACACACGTACCAGAGCCACAGCTGTTTTTTCAGCAAATTGTTGCTGTTTTGAACGAGTGAGCTTGAACAATGCTAATTTGATAAAGAATCAAACTGTAAAGAAAAATATGCAGAAAAGCATGATTTCATAAAAAGGTCCACATGGCCCCATGTTGGACCAATAATCCTGGAACACCTGAAGGAGTCACTACCACAGTAGTAAAGTGATACAGTTTCAACTGAATATCATACAATCTGTAGGAGAAGCAGCATTTTATACAATTTCATAAAAGGGCCCATAAGGCCCATTTGGACCTTGGACCCAAACTAATGAACAACCCAGGTTCCACTAACACAATGCTAATTTGACAAACCAATCACATTGTATGGCAAACTATTCAGAAAAGAAACATTTGCACGATTTCATAAAATGGTCATATGGGACCAATAACCCCAAACAACCTGAACGAATCACTACCATAGTAGTAATGTGACACAAGTTCAACTTATACAATACCATCTGTAGGAGAAGAGGCATTTAGCATGATTTCATAAAATGGTCCATTTGAAACTCAAAATCTTTAACACCCCAGGGGGCACCACTACCACAATGCATTCATATACCAAGTATAACCTCTGTCCAAACTTTATCAGTTGACATATCCTGTTAAAAGGGTTTTCAGACCTCCAAGAACAATAGGGCACACCTCTCGATGCGGCAGACCTACATACCAAGTTTGACTTTCATCCGACTTTCCCCTGTTAAGTTAGAGCATACCTAAGAAGGGGTTATAGAAACACAGAACTTTGCCCCCAGATGACCTTTGACTTCCACCAAAAAAATAGGGCACACCACAATAGGGCACACCTTCTCAATATGGCAAACATATATACCAAGTCTGACTGTCATCTGACCTTCCCCTGTTGAGTTAGAGTGTACCTAAGCAATGTCACAGACACACACCCATACATACACCCGTACATAAATACATGCACACATCATACATACATACATACATACATACATACATACATACATACATACATACATACATACATACATACATACATACACATGCGAACCTGTCTGAAAAGGTTCCTAGCTTAGCTGATGCAAAGAACCAAAACCACTACATACATCTAATTATAGATATAGACGAACATTTCCAGTGTTGTGTTCCTTGTTTGGATCTTCAATTTTGAAGGGGCTCATTGAAATAATATGAATACATCACTTAGTTAATATGAGTTTGTGAGTATTCTGAAGGGTACAAACACATGACAATGCTTGTAATTAGCATTTTTAGTCAAAATTCACATCCAATAGTTATGACAACTGTCAAAACATTTGAATCCAATAGTTATGACAACTGTCAAAACATTTGAATTTTTTACTGGGATTTGCAGTGGCTGTGTGTATATGAATTAATACTAATGTCAAGCGTCTGGTCATTTTCAAAAACAAACTGAATCATTCATTACTCACTCATTAACGTTACTGTGTATGTGAATGTTTTACATTGGTAAAAGCTATTTTGTTTGTATGCCATGTTGGTGTGTATTCTACACGTATTATTTCCCTTTAAGTTAACAGGTTGCATTGTGCTATTCAAAATTTAAATTATAACCAGATCTTACTATATTGTGTCAAATATTGTAATTCCAATTTTGCATTTTGTTAAACCTCCAACTGATTGGGTTTAAGGACAAACTTATCAGAGTCTGATTATCCTCTGAAAATTCAAGTGGGCTCAGACAAAAGAACAATAAAGCTAAAATTCTTCAATGTCTTAGAATTTTCTCTCACCAAAAATGATTATATCTGCCAAATTTATCACGAAGTCACGACTAATTTCCTTCACTTCCAGTGGGGGAACAGAGACATTAATATCTAGGAATTTTCCTACACCACACCTGTAGGCAGAACCAATCAATTGCTTTCATGAGCAAACATTTACACAACCTACCAAAGGGGCATCAGGAGTGTCCAAGCTAAGATCTCTCAAGCTGTTTAGAAGATGGTTAAAGGCAAAGCTGAGCTCTTCTTCAGACAAAAGTTTCTTCCCACGGAGGTCAGACAGAAGGACAGAGGTCATCTCCTTATGGTCCGCCTTACCCTCCAGTGCCATGGTCACTGCCAAGGCTGGGACATGGTGCAAGTTATCCCCTTGGATGTTGAGGTTTGACAGGCATGCCTGTAACAAAAGGCAATCCAGGATTCAGTGGTACTGAAACAATAATCTGTAATCCATTACAACAAAGACATTTTGAAGACAACTCTGCTTAATTGATGTAAGTTCCTCCCTCCCAAGAATCTGACATCAACAAACATCTTTTTAAAATTAAAACTTTCCAGGACAAGCAAAAGACTGACATTATTTTTGAAACTACTCAATGACACATTCATGACAGATTCAAAGCCCCTGCTGAGATACAAATGATCATTATCAGTAGGTTTGTTTCACCACACCCAATTTATACCATGCATATATGCAGATATTTGCTTTGAATGGGACAGTATACTCAGCATGTACCATTGCTTCCTTCTGCGGTGGCTTCTAAATGATTCATGCACTGCAAAAAGTGCCTTACAAAATGGGCAATTCTTGCTACACAAGTGCAAAGATCCATAGCTCTTCTCAACATACTGACCTTATAACATATTACTGAACAAGCCACTTTTAAAATAACAAAAGACTTCAAATAAGCCCCTGAATTGCTTCCAAAAGATATCTATGCTCAATATTTCTTGGCACTGTCCCAATTTCTGTATCTGTTAGGTTTATCACATGAATAACTACAATTGGTGATGTTACTAGACAAACATTCTCGAATGTGGAAAGTAGCGCTCACCAATACTTCTTTGGTATCACCATGTTCAAAGAATTCTTGCACAATTGGTCGTAACACCTCCAGCAGGTCTTGGCCACTCAGCATAGGTGTTACAGTCTTGACTGTATAGTCTCCCTAGATATTTCAGAAGACAGTTTGGTGGTGTTAGGTATTTTACGAAAAATCTGTTTGGCAATGTTGGGGTGTAGTTAAGGTAAATCATTTACTTAGAGTGTACCTTCTACCACAGAATAGGTTTGATAGCACTTAGACAATTACAGTGACAGTACTTGTTGCATGCAAATGAAATATATTTATTACTCTCTTGTTAATTACTTACTAAACTACCACCCAAAAGTACTAGCTATATGGCTGCTCACTGGCTATATGGCTGCAGTAACTGATGTAAACAAACAGAAGCACATTGACTAAAATGGCATTGGTCTCCACCAAATTGCTTCTGCACTCAATTTGGTACATTACTACAGCTGTAGAGCAAATGTAGGATCAGTGCAAGTTCAGTTCTTGAGATAACGTGTTTACAAGGCCTTCACAATGTGACCCCTGTTCATCCCAAATGGCCTTTGACCTCCACCAAAAACTTCTTGCACACAGTGTGGTACACTTACATACCACTAATAAGATCTGTCCAAGTGTCCCCTCTTGATGTGTTGTGTTTACAAGGGTTTTTACTTCTTGACCTATAGCCTTGTGGGCCTATTGACCCTAAATGACCTTTGACCTTCACCAAAAACAATAAGATTCTTGAACTTAATGTGAGATCTGTCAAAGCTTATGTACCGTTTTAAGAGATACATGTTTACAAGGTTAAGATGGTGCAGGAATAGGAGGGGGTGGCAGGGGAAGGACTGGCATTGCAAAATAAAGCAATGAACATATTTTCCAGATTTTTGCTTACCTAGGTCTGGAAATAAAACCGCAAAATAGTATGTGAATGTTTTCACTTGGCTTAAATGTAAACCATGAGTTTCCTACAACTAACAGTAGACAAATGCAAACTAAAATAGTATGAATTTTAACGGTAACATTGACAAATGCCTTCTCAGAGCTTTTCACAATTCCAGTTACACTTGCCTTACTTGAATCTAGTAATATGATCCACACATGGCAAACCTGAAAGTGAACCATAACAACATGAGGCAGATGCAGCTGCAGATTAATTACACACGAAGGGGAATTTTTCTTCCATAGTCTACAGTGTTGCAATATGCCAATATCACACCACAGGGCAGTGCAATAACTACAAGGGGTCAAAAGTTCACACTTTTGGCAATCATCCAAGTTCTGGAGTTTGTATTTGGAGTTGACAAAGTTTCTCTGTTCATCATTCAGTTACCACATTGGCTAGTCCCATATAATAGCTACCTACTGTGGGATTACTGTTCCATGACTTGTCAAATAGATACTACCTACTTAAAATATTTACACAGGGTGGAAGCTCCTGTGTAGGATTGACAGCATACAGTAGTTAACAATATTATGGCAAACGGGCAAAGCTTGGCATATTTCTCCCTTTAGTATCTTGTGAGAAAATTAACATGCATGAATATAGCCCACATGCAGAGCTCCTTTGATGAAAAGGGCATTGACTGTGGCATGATCATAGGCTTGTCTGGGACACTCTGGTTTCAAACTGTCACTCTAAATGTAGGCTGCATACAAATTTGATACATTTGAACAAAATTGTTCTTATGTAAGCTCCAGAGCTCAGTTTGGTGTACCGTTGTCTTCTTGCATGAAGGCCTATCTTAAAAAGATATGCAGACAAACAGACAGGCATGCAAAGTATCTAACAAGATCATTAAAGATCATGTGAGCAGGAGCAAAGTAATTATTAGGTGTAAACACTACAAATGTCCTTTCCATACATGCAGTGACTGATATATCCAGGGCTCTGGAAGGCCTGACAAAACAAATCTAGAGATTATTCTGATAATATCAACAGTACCCTATGTATACACTAAGCTCCCTAGCTGTGTGAGAATTTGCTTTGAAAGGTGAACATGGACTCTTGAGGCAACAACTTTGACCTATGACCTCATATTTCCTCTTAGGTACCAGACACATCACAGCTCCCTGAACTTGAAAACAAGACATGGACATAAAAAAACGGTCTTGGATGTCATGTTCACAAAGAACTGTTCTTGAGTTATACTGCCAGATTGTGCCTATGAGATTACTGAAAGTAAGGGCAGTAATATTAATGCGGGAAAACCCACGCTGCTTAACAAGCAGAAAACACCATTTTCTTGCCTTGGACATTTTGACTGCCCAGTTTATTGTACTGTGCTATACAACAGTACTTCATTTCACCATAGAAATGTACCTACGTTTGATGATACCATAAGCTGAATGCTTGAACAAAATCTAAAGTGAGAAAAATTTGATAATTTGCTTTCACAACACAATTTACGAAATTTAAGAGCACTGCATACAATGTACTACTCTAACCACTAACCACATGATTTAGAATCTGGGCAAAGTTCACAAGATGGTACAGGCTAACAGTTACCAAAAGTATGGGGAGGGGACGCTGGTCTGGAATTTGAACAGACAGTGATTGAAGGGGTGCTACAAGGTTAACATGTAATGGTTAACAGTACAATGGGTAAGGCAGACAGAGTGCAGTTGTTGGGAAAATACATGTTTAGTAGGTATAATATGTTATGTTAATATGTTATATTGTAATAGATACAATATGAAAGTGAAATAAATGGATCAGTTCTTTATCTCTGGAACCAACAACTACTCCACAACAGTCTTGAGTGTGACAAGGTTCTGAACAACAGTCATACTCTGTATAGAAAGATGCCAAAGTACTGCAGCCTACAGTACCACATGCATGGAATGAGCTTTAAAGGTATGGCACATATTCCAACTTGAACTTGACAACCCTTGAACAAATGAACAAAATTTATTCCAGAGGGGTGTTAGATTTTGGAATCCAAAAAGGAATGGAGATTCCAAGGTAGGTAGACAGTAGAATGTCTAAAACTATAAAAATGGAAAGGACTAATTGCAGCACTTTTGGATGAATCAGAGTATGAGGCACTATCCACAGTGACTGCGGATACACAGGGGAATATGAAAGGTTACAGTCAGTGGCTCAGAGTGCATAGTAATTGTTTCAGACCAGAAGTGAAGAACAAAGTAAATTTGCAAGTTTGAGATGTTTTTTCATTCGCTTGTGAATGACAATATGATGGTAAAGAAAGTATTAGCGTTTGCTTTGGGGTAAGTAGCTTGGAGTAAGGTAATTTTTTCTCATACCCATCGGGTATCAGGGTACCCAACCAAACAGCAATTTTATTGTTACCATTGGTATGTCGTAGTACCTTACATCAAATTTGGGCGGAGGAACCTTACTGGTGCACTTCATACACCCACCAAAACCTACTCATGAATAGGACCACATATTCCCCCAAGAGAAAAAAAAAAAAAATTCCATTTTGAGCTATTTGCTACGTACAGTGCAGTAGGTGAAACCTGACTAGCTGACACAGTGTTTTCACACAGCGATTGTGTCGTTTTTCACCTTATGAAGGAATTTGATCCAGGTAATGAAATGCGGTGTGGAAACCCGGGTTATCTGCGAAAACACTAGTACACAGTACTACTATTAATGAGTGCAAAGTACCAAATTTTTCCTATTCTTATTGCACGACAGCAGTGGGAGCATTTGTTGGAGGGAGAGACTAAGAAATGAATTGACTACAGCTGTACCACTTTAAATCATTGTACAGTACATGCTCCCCACTCCCAATAAAAAAAAAAGATACATTCAGCTCTGAAATCGACTTAGTATGATCAGGGGGTTATTTCCAGAATTTTTCAATCATCACACAGAAGATTATTACGAAAGTGGATTTATGACAGTGAATGCAAGTTATTTGTTATGGAAACATTGCAAAGAACTGGGTTAGTGTTCTGCCATTCTATTGAAAGGATACTGCCAATTACGCAAGGAAGTTACCAATGTAATAAATAAAATCCCCTCAGCAAATACTCCTCAACGCAAGCAATAATGGTAACTTTGGAGGGTAATGAAGCTCTCTCTATGGTAAAATAAACTTGTGAGTGTTGCATGCAACCTACAGTAGCTTCACCCATGAAAGACTTTCAATCTACCATACTTACTTAGGTTCCATTTTGGCCAGCATTCCTGATAATTGTCCTTTGTAATACTGGATAGTATGTACAACTTACTCCAAACCATACAATGTGGTCATGCATGTCTGTGGCCATACTTGTTACTTCTATAAATTTGAGAATATGCATGAATGTCTTCCTTTTCAGTGCAGAAAGGATGCCAAGTTCTTGGATTGAAACAACATCAACCGATGAGTTACCAACTTACATTGACATGAAGGTAAAACCTGGTACCTACAGATATCAACTAAAGGGTGGAGATATTCTCTATACTGTGGTATTGACTGCTCCTTTATGCAACTGTTACTTTGGCACATGGACAACACTGTAAGTGCCATCCTTATTGTAATCCCTGTTGAATAAATTACCTGCACTTCAGAGATTTTTCTTTTTTGTCCTTGGTTAAAAAGTCACAAAGCAAGGATGAACTTCTGCACTATTTCCAGCTCACAAATCTGGAAAACTCTGTTGACTCCTCACTACCCTCACTAGCAGCCACATTTGACATTTTTTCCCATTCAGATGCAATGGTTTTGAGGAATTAATTAGAAGACCTTTTTTGTGGGAACATTTCTAAATCACTCACCAGTGATAAACATGTAGCCTTATCACAAAATGTTAACAAGTGCAATGGGGAAAGTGAAAAAGTAGTAACTCTGCAAATGATGATTTCCTAGTATAAATATAAAGTCAGATGTTGTACCGTCAAAGTCTCAGTGACACTGAATTCAAAACTTTTGGAACACATTGCATGTTGTACCGTATTCATAAACGGCAGTAATTCCAGTCAAGAGCTGCTGTATTAACTCGATGTTACAGACAACTAAAGAATTAAAGAATTAAGCCTTACCTGGCTTAATTCAAACCAATATCAAATGTCTCACATTTATCAACTGTTTCTCACCTGAGTTTCTGAGTCATAGTTTGGATCGTTGACATCTCTGCAATCTCCATCATTTTCTTCATAGATCTCACCAGCTTTGCCCCACGTGCCCTTGCCACCAGCACCCCCTGTTGGCAGATGCAATCAATCGACCATGGAATACTTCACTCAACTTCCATGACAAGTCAACATTCTATGTGCAAACACATTTTGGGCAACTTAATGAGTAAGTAAAACTTACAAATTTTACATTTTAAGCTGTTGATTCAGAGAAAGGTGAGTAAAATCTGATACTTTGAACTGCATCCTCATACAGACTTAGGGAAAACAAATAGGAAGTCACAAAAGGGATCTACCATTGTTTGCTCTTCATAGATACAGTATGCTGGCTGAAAAGAAAAACCTGGAATGAATCCCACTGTATATAATTCTTCACTAGTTGGATTTCAACCATTGCTGACTCGTCCCTGGTTTTAATAATTAATCTCACAATAGGGTGAGGCATCTGTTCCGTTCTCATCAATAGTACATTGTTATGATAACAGGGGCATTTGTTTTGGTATGCTTGACTGAATTTGAAGACTACCAGGTAAACAACCTTCACCAGATGCTGGAGTTGACCTGGGTAAACTGGAGTATCCTGCCAAAGACTGTCGTGAACTTTGTACTGTGCTATACAAAACCACAACAGTCTATTTATTTAACAACAGCTACAGTAGCATCTACACGCTGACGCTTTATTGATCCAAATTTAATGGGAAAGCCATAACATATCAACATCTTGCATCATCAGAAGTTCAGAACTCAACATGAACAAAACTCAATCCATGAAAACCATGAGTGTTTCCACATAGGATACCCAAATTTGTTTGAGGACAACTGCAACGCCTCATTATCTTTCACTACATTTCAGTAAATAACTAGGTATTGACAGTTGGAAGTTTTTTTCCCTCTGACTAAGGTGATCCTTGACACTGGTAACTATGTCAGTAACTGAAAACTAAAAAAAAACTGTCACTTACATCAGTTCCACTGGATTGACTGGAAATACTGTTCTGGTGGAAAACAGTATTTTGAAAGTGTAATTCAACCGATTACAACTAAGAGACAATAAACATGTTTACTACAGTCAATCACAACAGTTCCAAAGAGCTCACTATCTCAGTCCTGCAGTAGCACCATTTTTAGATTAGACATTTTCCCAAAACTTACTGCAATATACCAGCAGGTAATATCAAACTTATTGATTGAGTCACACACCAAATAGGAGGTCTCACTAAACCCTTGGCACAATGCCAATCATGTAGAACAAGCATGAACAAACATATTGGTATGTTTGATTAACAGTACAACAACCACATAATAGAAATCCACCAAACTTCAAACAACCTTTCCGCAAGCAGAATCTGATAAGAAGTGCCATACTCCACATATCGTGTCCTTTGTGAATACTTCGAGCAACTGCACGTATTTCACTGAGACTACTGTACCTTGGACATATATGTCTGTATGGCTGTCTATTATCAAGAATTAAGTTGATACTATTGAGGGGTACCAAACCTCAGTTTATTCACTGAATCATTACAACAGTAATCCAGATGAAAACACTGACACCAAACTTTAGCTGGTATACACAAATTAAATATTATGTGGGTTCTACTATCTTAAAGAGCAGGGTTGCAATCACACAGAAAAATTTACCCTCTGCATATATTCTACAGAAAAAGTGAGGGATGACCTTCCACTTAAATCTACAGTACCCTCTGGTTGTGATGCTTAGCATTAACATCTCCATGATTTTCAAGAGGCCAGAAAGACTAAGATCAAGCTTAGATGATAGGTCCAGCAATGTTGTGTCTATTCTTCTCTGTATCATTCTGTCAAGCATTCAAACGGCCAATCACAATAATGTGTAATTCTCTTTAAAGGGAGCTATAAACATTGACTTTCCCTGTTTTCCAAAATACTTGCAAGCATGGTACTGTATCCCTCCCTCCATTTCTCCCTTTCCTGTTACATTTCTGGGGGAAGTCATGTCAGGCTAGTATGTAACACAGACCACACGTCTCTAAGAACTTAAAGAAATTTGAGAACTTCAGCAAAAGTGACACCAACACAATGCACCACAATACTGTGAATGGACACTTTGTAAAAATGGAATAATTGCTCTGTTAAAAAGTTCAGTCTGTTCATAATAACACAAATATCATCTTATGTTCTTTGTAGACATTTAAGTCATACAAATAGTAAATGCATGAACTATATGAAAGTATTGTAATACCCTTAAAATATTCAGCACGTTGACATTAACATATCATGTAAGATAAAAAAAAGAACACTGCTGGTAAATACCATGCATTACTTTGTTTTTTATTGTGGACATCTCTACATATGGGACAAAAGGAACTTTTTGTGTTGTTGTGCCTTAGATTTTGCAACAAATTATGAGATCTTAATTTAATGCACAGTTCTAAGGACCTCGTCAAGCAAAACAATCATGATTTTAAATGAGAACAGAACTTTGAGTTTTTTATAGTTATGCTACAGTGCTTTTTGATATGCTTAATTCCAAACTCATCTACCACAATTTGCTTACAACATTTGCAACAAAAGTTACTTGGGTTTGATTACAAACAGGTAACCAACCTGTCTCAGCACAGCATTCACCCTACAGTTCTAGTAAATTAACATGTAACACCTCACACCATTGTCAGACACAGTGACTAGCACCAACACCTAATTCTGCACTTTAAAGTGCTAAAAATGCAGTTGTTGTGGTAAGCCAAGTAGGTGATAAGTGACCTTAATGTTGTTTAAGGTAATTTAAGACCTTGATCTGTATCTTTCCAATATTGCAACCAAATTTCAGACACAATGAACACTATGCTTGGCGACAGGTTGACCAGGACAAATATTTTCAGCAACAAGGTATAAGGTACATCATCCACACAACAGGAGTCCTTTGCATCATAAGGCTAACTGCATAACACAGCAAACTGCCAAAACTGTACAAACACCTTGTAACATAACTAAAGTGAGCATTCAACTGAAAAACAACTGAGTGTCAACATTTTGAAAGGAAAAGGATGTTTTGATCAGCATGCACCAACTGTCTAAAACATGAGAAGAAAAATGCCAGATCTTTCTGAAACGAGTTATTATACACCTGTCAACAAAAGGAAAAGGATGCCGCTGTTTTGAAATGTCACATGATTGTGATATGTTTGTCAGGGATGAAATTTTGTCATGCTTATAATGAAAGCAATAAATCAATAGGCCTAAATGTAGTCCTAATGCAAGAAAACATTGACCACTTCCTACTCTGTAAAGTAACTTAAACTTTTGTTAAATGTAAGGGTGGACCTTCTTTGCAAGATAAGTGAATAGACTTAGGCCTATTGATTTTGAATGCAGTAGCTCTGTGATGGCAGAAAATTGCAGATAACAAAACTTGAACATTTGTATGGAAATTAACTGAATTTACCAATTTTGTAGCTTCGCAGTATTATCATAACCCTCAATGAAACTCTCTTCCTACAAATTCCATCTCAATAAGTTTAAGCATTTGGGATAGAAAAAATGTAACTGTTTTTTTAAATAATATTGATTCCGCAACTTACTATTAGTCCGCCGTTCTTTTATGGGCGATGAAATAGGCATGTTATCTCGTTAGTAGTATTCGCTATATTATAGACAACCAACCCATGCCTACATTAGGATAAGTAATATTAACAAATTGTAAATTTACCAAAGGCTTTGCACGATTTTTTTTTAAATGAGACCGTTTTGTACATTTTAACTATAAAATACATGTAATGCAGCTGTAGGTCTATCCAACATTAACTTGGACTAATCCCGAGGCCCTAGTGTAACTGTTATTTGTAAGCTTGGGTTAAATTTACAGGCTAGGAGTTATGGTGGCTAAGTTTGACCTAACTAGTGGCATACTAATTGGCACGGATTCCAAATTAAGGAGCTTACCAATACTTACAAGCAATCTCAATGACAGTGACATACCAATGTTTTGAGCGAGTTTACAAGCATGACCTACATTGTCTGGTGCACGTGTTGTGAAATGTCTTCATCAGTCTTACTGTTAATATTAGGCTGAGGCCTAACGTTATGCTAAGTTGGTAAGTTATTCCATCCTCCACCTTATGACTAACGTAAACACACCTTTCTTGGGTAAACCTCTGTTCCCCGTGCGAGATCTTCTGAGGTTTTTCTCCTTTATTGGCAAACCTGAGATTCCATTTCCACTGAGATCTTGCAACTCTTTGGAAGGGCTTTTCTTTAGACGTCTCTTTGCCTTTCGGAAGATTCTGCCTTCGTTCTCGGAGATGGAAGTGAGCTGTTCGTTGTCATTACTGTCCAGTGCCTCGACGTGGTCCTTGCCATTTTCCACGTCTCCATTCAAAATAGGCACCTCAACTTCCATGGCTCCGTTCTAGGCACAGAATCACCGTCAGTCCACCAAAGTCAGTTCCCTGATATGCTCTATTCTTTCCTCAAATGTAGAAATATAGGTAAAAGAAAAATTTTGATTTAATTTTGAGTTATTGTTGTTGGTGTTTTCCGTCTGGGCTTTCCTGGCACAACGTTGCGTTGAATTGTTTGTGTTATTATGACTACTTGCATGTAATGCGCATGGCTTTTGAGAATAAGTGTGTGAATCAGACAGACAATTTCCGTACACAGTAGAGTCACACACACACAGTGCCATAATGTTTTGGTTTTTGAGGCTGACCTCGGAGTCACATGGTACCATAAATCCTTAAGTTTGATTGGTCGCTTCGTATAATATGAAATCCAAACCAATCAAAAAGCTCGATGGCGATTATGCCCATCGATACATGCAAATTGATGTTAATTTAAATACGTTTGTCAACAATCATTGACACAGTGTACTGTCGGACGAGTACAGTTACTTGCAAATGAGAAGAATTTGTCTGAGTGTACGACTAACGTAAACACGCAGGCGCTACGGAAAGTACACGTGTTTGGTACCAGAAAAAACAATTTTGAGTCTGTTAAGGGAAAGGGCCTAAAATAGTTCGGAAATGGAGGAACTAAGTTTTTGTAAAACCAATCCAGCGCCGTACAAATGTTCAAGAGTTTTCACTGAGGACTGGTGTGGAAGGAACTACAACCGAAACTGGATTTCTTCTGGTAATGTTCAAGTTAATTATGAAAGTTCAAAAGGTTACCAACTTGGAAATTATTCAGTGCAGAGTGTGTAACTTCTTGTTGTAGAGCCCTTTCGGTACCATCTTGTGCATTACACCTCGAACACTGGTAATAACCAAATAACTATTCCAAGAGTTTTAACTTGGGGTGACTGCAGCCATTTTTTACGACAACTTGATAAAGCAGCACTTTCGAATTATCAGTTTGTATGGAGGTAAAAACATATAAGATCAACGCGGCCTCAAGCCTTGAGAAACTTTTGTGAAGGAAAAAAGGGCCTCAGTCCCCCCCCCCCTTTTTTTTTCACCTTTCGTGTACTTTAACCTTTTTCCATGTCCCATGCTGTTGTGTATTTGGCCCTTTTTGTTTTTGTTACGTTTCATTTAATTTTCCTTCTACAACCGGTTTGTATTAATATGTCATAATTATGAATTGTTTTATATTTCTTTTATTTTTCTAACTTTTAAAGTCTCTTACATTGTACAGAGGGCCTCGGGGAAGATTAGCTCTGGCTAACCGAGTCTTACCCTCTTTTTAAAAAGTTTAAATAAAATAAATAAAATTGCCTGGATAAAGACCTTGCTAAGTACTTAGCAGACGATTCGTTCCCGATGCGAACTTGGTTGTTACATATTTACGTTTAATTCCGTTTGAAAAAAACTTATTTCCACGTAGTCCAATGTTTGTTTCTTTTCTAGTGGTTTTATTTCTTGTCTGTGTTTTGACAGATTAGTGATTTTCGCTTGCTTTAGTCTTTTCATCGTGTTGACTACCACGTAACGGTTTTTCAACGTCCTGCTCTTACATGACGTTACGCGGTAGGAGCAGCTGTACTGTAAATCAAATATCTACCTTGTTTATTGTAATGCAAGTCCAGGTATGCAAGGCAGAATGTATCATGGGAGGAAGGGGGGGGGGGTCAGACAAGATTTTGAATTCCATGTAGCCTATGATAGTAGGCCTGCATTAGCAACATATATCATGAGTCTTAATGTTGTTGTTCATAATTGTGGGGTAAAATGTACCACTCGTGATAAAATCGACCCCCCCACACACACACTGAAACAGGTGTATACGGGCCTGCAAGGTGGATTAGAATTGCAGAAAAGAGAGAGAGAGAGAAAAGAAGCATTGTCACTGACGTCATATAATTTTCCAAAGATTCGCTGGGACAAAAAAGTAAATAAAAATAAATAACCTATGCATAGACCTAAGTGCTCGGACTGAAAGTTACGAAGGTAAGTAATTGAGGGGAAGGGGTATGCATTATGGCTCCACTGGCCGGTTTCCATAGGCTTGGACTCGACGCGGCGGAACTGTAGGATTCTTATTTATGAACAAACAAAACTGGCCTGGGTGTGACTTATCCCACTGTAAGTGATGGAACTTACTGATCACTGTCCTATAGACATGGGTGGTTAAAGAAAGGGGTGCTCCTCCTCTTTGGGGAAATTTTTTACTTAGGTATAGGGTGGGATGGATGCAAAATGGTGGTACATTTGACGATGAACTGAAAATATCTGGCGGAATTCATTTCCGGGAATGATTCTAAATTTTTCATCGTGCTAAAGTTGCTATATAGTAAATCTTCATGCGGATAACTGTTAACTTTTTGTGAATTTACAGACAAGAAATGCAGTAAAGAAAACATCTAAACTGCTGTCAATATTTGACAACACTTATTTCTTTATTTATTTCTTTATTCTTGCGCTGTAAATCTTCAAGGATTTTTAACAGCGATTCTGTTATCTCATTTTGAGAGGAACTCCAAATGGCTCCGCAGTCTACGCCATTTTGGTCTACACGCGTAGGCCTAGACTCCACAATGGAAGGGGGGGAGGGGGGCACTTGCCCACAGGTCGGCTTCGCTGTTCCACTCGATTTAAGGGGAAGGTGAATGAATCAAAATGGAACAATTCCACGGAGTTGCAAATCTCATCTCTATTGTTTTGCGTCATTTGATACTCATAATTTTAGGTCTTCCTAAAGAGCGCTGAGCTGTATATCATTTTATCAGTGATTCGGATAGGTCATGTTGGACAGAAGTGCTGAATATTCAAGTTACTTACCCATCACGTATATGGATCAGAGCCGTATATAAAGATGGCTCTGATATGGATATGTACACATGCATACAAACATCCACACGACATCGCATAAATTCCTGCGCAAAGTAATAAAACACTTTGGATTTTTATGTTGTAGTCACTCATTTAATGAATGAGTAAAGATATGTCACTGTCACAGTGATGGACCTCTGCAGCAGGTGGTCTCGGTGGTAAATGGTAGGGGTAGGGGAAAATGGATGTGCTCCGTGCAGGATACACTTTCTGAACATGGTTGAAGAAACTTTACAGCACTCTTCGTGTGAAACTTTTCGATCCCATTAATGTGGCTGGAAATAAACGTGAAAAAAAGCGTTACTGCTAACCATCATACAAACGGTAAGTGCACCCATGTAAAGAAGTTGTATGTTCCAAAGAAGTATATACGATCAGCCTTCACATGATCATAGCAGGGTCCCAATTTACAACTGAAACCGCGATAAGCAGGAATGGGTTCATGTCAATCACTGTGTAAAACTCACCCGATTTAAACATAGACTGTTACTAAATGAGGCACAGTTTATCCCACAGTGTGAAATTGAATAAAGGGTGCAAATTTGTAGGCAGTAGTCAGACAAGGTATTGAAAAGGGGAAACCACCGTATCCTTCAGAGGGAGGGGAGCGAATTTTCAAAGGACAACCAAATACAAATACATTTCATGAATGCTTCTGAACGGTCTCAAAAATTCTTTCTACAACTAAGACACCGCCCTCGTCACAACCCTTCACTAGGGGGGGGGAGGGTGCACATGTTGTGACACTTTTGCTAAAGTGTAGTTACGTAGTTCAGTAATTGTGCCCACATGGAGAGACTGAATAGATGTTTATACCTTTCAGTTGCCTACTTAGCAAGATTTACGTGGTATTCCTTGGTCAGTTATATCCCTTTGGGGGTCAGCACACAGTTCCCCGATGAGGCTGTTGAGTAGGACGGAATATACACAGGCATAATTTTAAGTCTGCCAGCGTGCTGAACTTTTGATGCATATGCAGAAAGTAAAAGCATTGAAATTTCATCTCCAAAAGTTTGGTAAGGCTTGTAATTACACCATTCAGACAATCTGGGAAAATAAGTGGGTTTCAGTTGGTTAATATTGCCATATGATTTCAAATTCTTCTAACATAACGACAGAAAGTGTAGAATACGATAATGTAGTGGTTGACAGTTTTCATTCAAATCAACGGTGTGCTTCTTTGAACAAGCCAATGGGAAGTATACTAGTATTAAATATTCAGTTACCAACTCAAGATCACTGACGCCGCGGGCAAGGTTGTGCTCAGTTCGTAGGTTATTTGTAGATACAATGTTTCCTTTCACCAAATACTACAATTCCCGATACCTACCATGGAGCGACGACTTGAGTAGTATGATTTTGATACACTAGTGAGACCTCTACCGTTGCATATTCATTATGTAGGCGGTTATAGTAGGAGCCGTTAATTTTCAAATATGATTTCTGTTTTTTACTGTTGTTATGCCATTGCTTTTCGAAGTAGTTACTGTCATTTACCTTCATTGAAAGACATAGTCCGTTCATGTACAACCTCGCGTGTACATTTAAAAATAAAGAAAAAGTTAAGATCAAACATGATCTTTTTGGTTTTTCAGTACACACGCAATCACTCAGAAAAACTGTACATAAATAAACTGAGAGTGTTTTGACAGAACTGGGAATGTTGAAAGAAAGAAAGTCTAAACATCCTAAATAACTCTAATTGATCACTTAATTTTGTTTAATCAAAGTTTTTGAGGAATGTAATTTGTCCACAACTGAACTGAAAACAAGGCCATTGTGAAATGATAACGAAAAAAGTAACAAAAAAGGCGCAGAAAAGGAAAAAAACTCACAGAAACGTGAAAGTCGCAAAAACGAAAACAGTATAGTAGCAGAAATGAAAAAGAGATCCTACAGAAAAGTCTCAGAAGGGGAGAAAAAGTCGTAGAAAGTCCCCTTCCCCGCAAGAGAAAAAAAAAAGAAGTAATCACAAAAACGAAGGAAAATAGTTTAGCAGGATGGCCGTAATGTTCTTCCATATATCTTTGGAATAATGCCGCAATAGTGTAGGCGATATCTCAACACATTCACTGCAAAGTATAATTACGATTACTGGAGAGTAGTCGATCACGATTTTTCAGCAATGACACCAACAGTCCCACCATTATGCAGGGAGGTACAACTAGTGTTCAACAGTCTAGCTGGAAAAAGAATGCATATGGAAAAAGCTACCACTTTCAGTATGCAAATGCATTACTTCGTGTCAGTGCGTTGTACGACGCGATTTACCTGCCGACATGCTATATATAGGCACATGTTATAGTGACACTTCATATAGACGGGGATTTTATCGGTACGAGCAGGGGTACTAGTTCCTTTTGGGAATACGAGCGATCACCAAAGGAGTAAGCTTCTTGTAGAGAATTTGAAGAAAAAGTAGTGTTACATAAATAATCAAATATGGGGGAGGGGAAACATATATGAGACAACGGTTTCAGATATATATGTAACTAGTCAAAATTCGGCCACTTCCACTAATTCCATTACAAAATGTGTAAATGGTGGGTGACGGGGTACCAGGAGACAATCTAAGGGTACGAGGAGTTAAAAAGGAACCACTAAAATAAGTCAACAACTGTGAAGAATGTACAACTAAAGGTACATCGCTATAAGAGCACGCAGAAAATCAGTATTCCTTGAATCTGTCCGCAACCCTTTATGATCTTACAAGCAAAAGAAAAACTCAGAAATTTGTCACATTTACATGCATGTACAGGTGTTACAATATTTATTACCAATCATATTTCAAAATGACAGTCCAGGTTAAGACATTCGACGTTGTGCAAGTATAGGTTACTTAGGATTCCGAGCGAGATTTGCGGGGTTGAATTATCACAGGGAAGTTTAATCCTGAGAAGTAGCAAGGAGTTGCTCCCTGGCGGTAGTAACTACTTATCAATCCACCCCCCCCCCGCAATAATCCACCCCAAATAAAAAAGAACTTCAAGTTCCTGCAGATGGAAAAGTGTGTCACGGATGTTATAATAGCGCGTAGGTTGGAACTACGAGACGGATGGTGTATACCAAGCATTCTCGCTAGGCATGGGCGTCAACCCTGAGGGGGGGGGGGGGAGGTTGCAGGCGACACGTCCCTCCCAATTCAATAGGTGGAGGGCAGTAATATCAAATGTCCCCGCACATTTCGTAGAGTGAAATGTTTTTGGCTCACTTTCAAAATCGTAGGGGGACATTGTAAATAATATCGCCACAGTTTTGGTGAGTGACTGATGTAATCGCTAGGCTGATAAATGCTGATAAGGGAACTCTGCGTGACGTAAGTAAGTGTTCATGTACCAACGTTACACTCATTTACACATCCCAAATTATGCGCACTTCGCGGGCAGTGTCTGCTTTGCCGTGCTATGTTAATGGACAAAGGAAGGTAATGGATTGACTGACTTACCTTGCCAGTCGAGACTAAGTTACGAAGGAGACATCCGTTGATTGTTTACTTGTTGTTCCTTTCCAAGCAACTCTGAAGAACGTTACCCCAGTAACCATCCCCGTGCTTTTCTTGGGGTAACGGTAACACTTCACGGGGCAATTATTAAGTTAACGAATTTGAAGTTTGTATAGTAAAGCCTTATTTACCTTGACTGACTTTATCATTGCTTTCTTCTAAGATTACATTTTCTTAAAAGTTAATTGATAAAACATTATATCTGGGAAAAAAGAATTTTTAGCCAAGACGAAATTCAGTCAAAAAAAAAAAATGGGAAACGTCCTTTGCACGCTCATGGTAAACAAAAAAAATTGTGGCACGTTCCCTCCCCATCATTTACACCAACAAAATTTCAAATTACCCATAAAAGGAGAACTGAGATCATAATTCTGTATTCGTGTATTTGAATGACTTGTAGGTACACACCCCGGACCGTCGTGACCAGGGGAACCCCTCCCCCCCCAAAAAAAAAAACCTGAGAGTGACGAAAGTCGAAAAATCTGAAATACCTGTTACAATTTTCATGTCACAGTCTAGCTCATTTTATGACGTGAAAAGATACGAAATCACCAGATTGTGAGATTAGCTGGTGATTGAAAAAATTCTCAATAAATCGGAATTTGACATATGATTTCTCATATTTCAGGCTAGGATTGAGGATATAGTCAGAGAGTCTGACATACCACTTGGAATTTTTCATATCTCAGTCTAGCACATTGTATGACTTCAACAGAAGCCAAGTATTGCAGAAGATTGCATTCTAAGTTTAGCTAGTGGGTGAAAAATTTCTCAAACGGGGGGGTGGGGGGGCACCTTTTCCTTTACAACCCTCTCACAGATCTAGACCAACCATTACTCTTCTCATGCTTTAGCCATCTATCAAAATACATTGTATAGCATCTTTTTCCCGGAAATGTGGCTATCATTCTCAAAAGTTATTGGTACAAGAACGAGTTTTACTTTGTCATGCAATCAAGCAAACTAACAAACAACTGTTATCGATGAGAGTAAAAATTGTTGGAATAACTTTTCTGGAACCATAATTTCTCGGGATAAAAATTGACTGCAATAAATGCAAAACGTTGCACCAGAGTTTGTTTAAGGTCACCTGATGGTTGAAATTTCCTCAAAAAGAAAATAAAACCTGTCATCGTTAGAAAGTAAAAGCTTTTGAATTAACTTTTCAGAATATTACGATAGCAAAAATATTCTAGATAAAGAGCAATCCAAATTAGTACAATTTTTCCATTAAATGTTTTTTTTTTTATTTATTGACGCGCAAATGAAGCCCAGGACAACCGGGAAGTGCTGTTCTGGATCATCTGGGGGTTTGCAATGCCCAAAATTTTCGGGTTTGCTCAGCGCCACCCGTTTGTGGCGCTCCTCTCAGAAAGTCCTGCCCGCAATGCGCGCAAAAGGCTTGTGCTCCCAGGTCAGGTCACACCTGCTGAAAACTCTTGATAGGCGCTCCATATTTCTTATCGATGACGCATAAGCAAAATTTGCCCAAAAAAATTATTAGACCGCGACGGTGCTATATGGTAATTTCTGTTTACAATCTATTCACGTCCATCTTCTGCCTAACTGACGAAACTTTTTTTTCGGAGTTTCGCTGTGGGATTTGAACCTCTCTCCGTGAGAGAGGATTATTCATTTTGATTCTTGTATCATCTCAACCACCATCTGATATGTATTACCATTTTTCATAGATTGATTTTTTTTTTTCACAAGTATTGAGGAATTGCAGACATTATATCCCTATTTCAAGGCTGGGTATATGCAGCTTTAACGGCCGGGAAATGACAATTCCTGTCATCTTGGAGTTTTTAAATGGCCAAAATTTCTTTGTACTCTCCGAGCCAACCGATGGTGGCGCTCCGCATAGGTAGTCCTGCCACCCAGGCCCTCAGGCCAGCCTCCGTCCATGGTTAAAATAGCTGCACACACGTCCCAAAATTTTCCTTTAATAGACATTGGACAATATGTGCTTTCAGTCACTAGACCCTGGTGGTCCCCACCTGTCAAACATCAAACTTATTGTTTGTCTCAAAATATGTAATGTCTAACTAGTGTGTGCCCTTTCAATACCATTCGAAAGATACAGCAATTCTTCATTCCAAAGCTCACAATTCTGCAAAAACCTCAGAGCTTCCGGAGTTTTTCTTCTGGTCACATTAATGGACTTAACCTCAGACCCCCCGCAGGGGAAAACCTATTTGACCTGTTCATGCAATACACTCAATGCCCTCATTTCAATGCCATCAGTTACAACTTGGATTGACGCCCCTGTCTTTAGGTTGATATTATTAGCAAGCAAAACGGACGGACAATCTTTGTTATTCAAACGAAAATAAGAAAGATTATTTTTTAGTTAAAACACCATGCACTGGTCTCAGTTTGTCCGAAAATTGTGTTGGGCTCATGTAATTCACGGCCGATATAGCAATGCCACTTTTAATATTAGTTAAATCTGTCACTCTTCGAGTGAGACAAATTTCACTGGTTGCTGCAAAACTCATTTGGAGTTTGCAGTGTCGCCGTGGATGTATCTTTCCTGATGGGTCGGGGAGGGGATCAAGTGGGGTCCGTCACTGATTGCATTCTATCTAACATTTAAGTGCAGACGACTTCATAAATAGAAACCTAATGTCTTTTATTCTTTACAATTTCTGTCCTAATTGGTGCCACCCATGTGCCTTATTTGGTAGCCTTTGCGGGGCCCATTCACATCCCCCCCCCCCTTACAGAAAAACAGCCACGCCGGCTGTTGTTCTGTTACTCACTTTACACCATTACTATAGAGAGTTTTGCAACATTTTCTTTTCGTCCTTACATTGTGGTGTGTCTTTGTTAAGGATTATTGACTTTTCAAAGAATAGTCAAAAAGATAATAAGACCAACTGAACTTGAAAAATAACCTCAGAATTGCCCACAGGATATTGAGTTTCACAAGAAAAAAACTATTAAATTTTCCCCCATTTTACTGGGCAAATTTGAAAATATTTCTTCCTTCAAAGTATGTCGAACATATGAAGTTGAGTGACGACCTACCTGTTCTGTATTTGATGGATCTCAGAATTACTGACCGGACCAACATGCAATAATTCTTCACAACTTCCCATGGAAATGTCACAATCTGTGCCATCCGACTGAGGGTATATAGTAAACATACAGATAGGGCTATTGAACATTAGCAAAAGGAATTGGGTTATGATTAATAGTACATATATGACATGACATACCAAATATTCTACAAAATGTGACCGACTATATATGTATGAGATCAGTTCAAACTTCAAACGTATATTCTTAAGATGCATGTTTATAAAGTTTTAATGGTTTGACCTCTGCTGACTCCATTTGACCTTTGACTACCACCAAAAACAGGTTGGGATTTTGGGTTTGATATACACGCTAAACATGCGATTAGTTCAAGCTTGCATTTTTTGAGATTATATCTTTACAGGGTTTCCACATTTTGAATTCTGCTGACCATTAGAACTTCAAGACAAATTGGTACCACCGCACTATTTTGTTATCGCTTTCATGCTTGACTTGCTTGTTTTAGCAGATCACACAAACACACACATACACACATACTCTCATACTCTCAAATAAACTAGTTGCGGTCAAATTATTTACACTTCATCCACATAGCAGAGTAAAGTTATTACTTGTTTGACTTACTTCAGTTGCTCCAGAAAATGTCCCATAACGGTACAAGTAATGGAATTAGATGTAGGGCTGCACATTGCAATAAAGTGAAGCTGATTACATTATAAAACTTGCAATGAATTCTTACATTAAGTGTGGTTCATCAAAAAAAAAATCATGTCATATATGCGCTTAGTCACAATTAATGAAAATTTGTGTTTCAAGGTTTAGACAGTTTGAACATTTGAACTCCGCAAAAACGATATCGCTCTTGTACTATATAGGGCCTATACGGTACCTACACTCGGTGGACATCTTAGATTTTTTTTGAATACCGTCTGATGTGAGTCTTCACGTTGTTACGTGTTGGGCAGAAAGTTGTTACATTTTGGACCAACTTTCATAGTAGTTGCATTTTGGGCAATTTTGTTACATATTGTACCAAAATTGTTACCAAAAATGGTCGTATAACAGGAACACCGGAATTGAAGGTCTATAAGTGATATACCTAACAATGTTCAAAAGCTCTCAAGGATGATCGACCAGAAGACTGCTTACTTCGTTAGTTTTCACGAATGAATGATAGCCATACACGTAAGCAAATACTCCCCCCTCCCCCTCGACCGCCTACTTTTGTACTTACTGTTTTTCTGCAAAGCATTTGCGTTTAATATTATCGTGTAAGAGGGCTATATGAAAACAACTTCATCAGTCATTTCAATCCCACGTCAAGTACAGTGATAAAGAAAGAGGGGTGAGATTAAGCCATCTTCTCTCTCTTTTTTTTTCTATGATCCTTTTCTGTCTACTGTACCATATAGTTGGAAACCATTTGTACTTGTTCAATATATCATAATATTAGAAGATGACATAGATTTCGTCTGAATGCGAGCACGGCTCTGACGTAACAGTTATGATGTCCGAATAGCGAAATTAAACGCAACGTTTTAGCTCAAAGCTACGGGGGACCAATATAAGGGAGACCTCCTAAATGTCTTCATTCCTGCGGATTTTTAGACCTGCATTTTATTCTTCGTTTCTGAGAAAAAACAAAGGTTTGTTTGCTGAGGCCGTTTGGTTTACACATATACGATGTTCGCAATAAGGTAAGTTAATTACTGAACTGCTATCGATGTCAAGCTCAGAGAATATCCACTGCGTCAATGGGCATGTTTTTTTTTTGGGGGGGGGGTGAGTGGTGGGGGAAGGGTTACTTACTGTTTGGGTGGAAGGAACATTTACACATTTGTCCCCCTACTTTTTGTGACCTGAAACTGAAAAACAAACAACAAGAACTGTTTTTAGTAGAGGTGTAAATTTCCAAACCTGTCTTCTAAGAAACAAAATTTGGTGAAATATACAATACCAGAAAGTCTGAAAGAGCCATTTCATGCAGTCTGTGAGGTATTTTTATAAAAAATTCTCTACATTACTCTACCAGCCGATGGTGACACTCCCCTTAAATGAAGTCATAACTGTTTGTCCCAATGAAGTAGATATACCTACTTGCAATTTCTCTCATATACAGAAAACTATCCAATTTATGAATACAAAGTTCATATAAAGCCTAGTACTTACAAGAATAACTTGAATTTTTCACCACATTTCAATATCTTAAATTTTATGGGAATGCAGGGTCCGTAAGCTCCACCCTAGCCGCCCACTTTTAAAACCAGTAGGACTGCAGATTCTGTGAAAATTTCTGTATAGCTTGTAGAATATTATATGTAGAACCTTTTCCTGTGAGACAAAATATTGTTACCTATTTTTCCTCCTTCTGTATTATTTATAATTTTGTATATGAATTCTGTATATTAATTTTTAAATGTTATGTATCACAAATGAAATAACAACAACAGCAACAAAGAGTGTATTTTTCTCGGAACAAACATCGTTCACCAAGCCTGGAAAATCACTTTGACTTTTCTTTTGTTCAAGATTATATATCATTATGTTATCGGAAAGTTTATATTTTTCTTTTTCTTTGAGATCCACCACAAAAAAGTGATGCAACCGAGGTCCATTCCAGGCCTCTGCCTAAAACCTCAGAGTTTCCAACCTGCAATGGCGGAGTGGTTGAAGGTCATGGACTACGTCCCCTAGCAGCGAATATTTCGGGAGGGGGAACTTCCAAGGTCTGGAAAAGCGATTCCCAGTCATCCAAAGAGTACTTTTACCCCCCTAAAAAAAAAAAAAAAAAAATCTGGTGCGCTCTGCGCCAACTCGTGGGTACTCCCTCTGCCAACTTATGGTGGCGTTTCCCATATATAGTCTGCTCACAATTCTAGTTAGCGTGTACGTGATGATGGGGCCCCACCTCTGACCCCCATACAAAAAAATGCACTCACGCCGCCTCTGCGCCTATCGGAGTCTTTACTGAAAGTAGATCTGGATACGATGACTGTTTTCATGGCAAGTTTCAAGCAATCAAATTACAGCCTATCACTGTAATGGATATGCAGCACTGATCACCGAACTGTTACACCCCAGTCGCATCGCAATTAAGTCCGATGGGTTTACGATTAGTTCCTGACGTATTTTTAGGCGCCTGCAGATCTCCTGCCGGGTAGGCCTATCGGGTGATTTTCGTGAATCGGTCTTGTGCCGAATTCATTTTTATTCCGAGTTATATTCATTCCCGACGTCGGGCATTGGGAAGTCATTGGCTAATGTGCCGACGACGTACGGCGGGACATCTAGCATATCGTAAGGAGGGTGCGGAGTCAGTGTTAGACTTTAGATTATTCGGTCTAAATATCTGCCGGGTATAAGTCTGACTCCTATACGGGTGACAGCCGAGCCCGTCACGACGATAAGCCGACTACCAGCAGACGGGTCGGAAATTGGCTCATAATCGGTTGGCACCCACAACTAATCGTAAACTCATCGGGACTTAGGCCTTATTGTGACTGGGTTATTGCTTGTGTCACCCTTTACACCCCAGTCTCAACTGAGTCTCGTTGGGCTTATGATTAATTTCCGAGGTATATTCAGGCACTCTCAGCCGAGCGCCTGCACACCTCCTGCCGGGTATACTTGTCACACTTTGGTGGTTACCACAGACTGCTTACAACTGCTTCACGTATAATGTTGTCTTGTGTTTCTAAACTATAACGCGAAAGCTATACTACATGGTGAAAGGGAAGGAGGCAAAGGGAAGTGTATAAACAGCAACAAATAGAGAAAAAATAAACTCCAAATTGCATAATTAACCACATTCTGCACATGTCCAGTTTCCTTTCTGTTCAAGTTACAGGTTTCATTTCCTCTCTTTTTGCAATTGGTTTGTACACGATTCTTTTCTGCATGCACACCTTCAATATTTTACAAAACAAACTACAAAGTTGTTGATAACGTCATTAATTTCCTCCAAATGCAGTTATTTATAACTTTATTTTGGACATTACTATTAAATCTTTGTTTTGGATGGGAAGACTATACTTATTTCCTTTTTTCAATAGACATCCCATGAGCTTCTGATAATTATTCTATAAAATAGATTGGTGTAATGCATTTGTCCCTTCAAATAGGCTTAACAACAGCATCTTCTATGCCAACAACTGTCCTCTTATCCTACAATTTTACATTTGATATGTATAACATATGAAATGAAACGACTGTCTATTACAGTATTGCTCGGGGTTACCATGATTGAACACTGCCATGATTACTGTTGGACTTATCTGCAAGTGTAAATATGCACGAAATCTCGTGATTGTACCTGGTTTGCAGCACTTTCTCAAGGGTTGCCTCATCAACCAGGTAGGTACTCGCTGCCTTCTTCATGGTAATTCCTTTCACCTGCTTCTCTCCACAGGTGGTCTACACCGTCATTATATATATATATATATATATATATATATATATATATATATATAGGTGTAGTTAATATAGTGAATACGTAACCGACGCTAGAACCACCTGTGCTTCTCTCTTGCTGTCACCAAAGGGTTTCCGATATCTGTTACGAAGCATTCTATGCGAGCAAGAGCCAATAGTTTAACTGGTGCAATTGTCAGGGCTTTGGAGGAATGGGGGATATTTCCCTCTCGCATCTGTGCATGGAGTTCCTTGGGAAGGGAATGGAGTCCCACAAAGTTCCTGCATGTAATGATATCTCACATACACAAACTGACGACTGACCCACGCCCACTGAATGGATTCCGGTCGTTGTTCGCAATGCAATCGTTAGGCGTCTTTCCGAAGCCCGTTCGGGCACCCTCTGATCTTCAAGAATCCCTTGGCGTCCGGACGAATACCGTGGTGGCATCGGAGGAGAGTCGGTAGAGTGTCGGACGAGTACCGAAGGGAGAAAGGCGGGGGACCGTTCATGAAATTGGGCATATATCTAGAAAAATCGGCCGATCACCGACCGGTCACTACCCGGGGCCACGTGCGGACACCTTGTTTACCTTGTAAATGAAATATTACGGATAGGCTACTTGTACATGACACTGTATACATGAGAACTGAGAGATGCCTTTAAGCAAACGAATAGCAACACACCCACAAGAACATTTTCTCACCGTAAATATGCTTATATCTGCTCATCAAGGTTTACGAATGTTAACAGCTTGAAGATCCAGCAACATTCCGTTGGAGAGATAGGTTCCTTAATTTGTTTCCATATTTCAAGCTCTAGTGACCTCAAGTGACCTTTGATCTAAACGGAAAATGGTAGGGATCATTTACTTACAATGGCCTACCAACACACAGTTTGAAGTCCCAGCAACTTTAAATTGCTGAGATGTGTATCTTAACAGATTTTCAGACTTGATGTCACTGGTGACATCAAATGACTTTTGACCTACATGAAAAGCTACAGAGATAATCTACTTACCCTGGACAATCTACAACTTTCCCATACTGAAATAATATGCTTACAAGGTTTTCAAACTATGACCTCTATTGACCTCACATGACCTTTGACTGCCATAAAAAGTGGCAGAGATCATCTTTTTAATAGTTACCTTAGGTAACCATTTGAAGTTCCAAATACATTCAGTAGCTGAGATAGCTTTTGTCATAGATTTTCAGACTGTAACCTCTGGTGACCTCAAATTACATTTGACCACCATAAAAGACAATAGGGATTATATAAACTAAACGGACTACACACTAAGTTTGTAGTTCATGTAACATTAAGTTGTTGAGATATCTTACGAAGTAAATTTTCAGACTTTAACCTCTAGCGACCTCAAATGACCTTTGACCTCCATAAAAAATAATAGTAATCATCTTACTTATAGACAACCAACACATCAAGTTTGAAGTTCTAGCAACTTTCCGTTATTGAAATACTGTGTTTACGAGGTTTTGAAACTATGACCTCTATTGAACTCATATGACCTTTGATCTCCATAAAAATGACAGAAATTATTTACTAAGGCTACCAATGTGACCAGAATGAAGTTCCAGCAACATTCAATTACTGAGATAGCTCCCTTAGTAGGTTTCCATACTTTAAGCTCTTGGGACCTCAAACAACCTTCATGAAAAACAACAGTGGTCATCTACTTACAATGAACTACCAAGTACCTACACACCAAAGCCAAGATGTTACATGCACACACATAACCACTTGCCATCATGGCCCCATAGATTCCTTTCCTGCTTAGGAAGGAAGTAAAACATTTCAAGCAATTTATCTGTATCTGCTTTTCACTTCAGTAAAGACATAAGGAAGTTCTCAGTGTTTGTAATTGGGAGCACACTTGTGGACAATGAATAGGGGGAAACGACCAGAGACGTCAGTCTTTAATTGGGAATTGTTAACATAATATTTATCAACCAGAGTAGAATGCTTTTCACATGACCAGTGCTGTGAACAAGGTACACTCTCTCCTTGACTTTCAGATAAACAGCATTTAGGGAAAAAAAGCCTCAAAGCAGTTGAAAGCTCTTTAAGTACTCAGCATAATATTAGCATACCCTGTAGGAGGCCAGATTGACAGATAGATCGTTGAGGCTTTGGTACATGGGAATAAACAGGGAAAAAATTGATAATGTAAAACAGGAGGCACACAAATCTAAATAACAGTTGTCTTTTTTATTACAAACAGTAATAGTCACACACTACTGTACAACTGTTGAACCAAATTGGTTCAAAGGATTCTCAAATATGTAATGACATTTCAAAGTGGAAAAGAAAACGATGTTTTTACTTTTTAGATGAGTACAGTTCTCAATGAATATGCTCTGAGATGTCAAGTTGTTATCTTATTAATAATTCCCATCTTCATACATGGAGAACTGCTCGAGTTACTACTCGATTATAATTGGAATTATTTTCTGCAAAGTAAGGTTAAAGACAGTAACTCATTGCCTCAGACAGTCTCAATTCTCCAAACCACTAAATTCTAGCCAATCCCAAAAGCTGTCTAAAGCTATTTCTTGTGCAAACACAATCCTAATTTTAAGTGGCACATATCCTGGTGAGCGTACAAGGACAATGTGTGAAATCGAAACTCTCTGCCCCGTGCATGTTGTGTACTATTCTCATTTGCTGTCAGTCAAAAGCAGAATCAAGAGGAAATTGTGCTTACCCCTAGCCAAAAATGCAGCTTGGGGTAAAAAGTAACTGACTTTCAGAGAAGGTTCTGTCATAGTGCGGATAATTCTTGCAAGGCTGTTTTAAAGTACTACATTTTCATACCAGATTGTAGTACTATCATCTCAGTAAGATGCTCAAATCTGCTGATGGATGATATTTCTGACCAGAATGTTCAAATGCATTGCAGTTTCGATGACTTCATTATGAGGATTTCCTTGAATCTGATGATGACTGACATGTATCGTGTCTCAACATGCATAACTGCATATTATAGTGATACACCACCTACACATTACATACGAGATCTGTCCAAGCTTCCCTCCTTGAGATATTGTTTACAAGGTTTTCCCAATTTGACCCCTGTTGACCCCAAATGACCTTTGACCTTCAGTCCTTCACTGATAAAAATAGGGTTCTTCTACTCAGTGTGATGCACCTACATGTTATATATGAGATCTGTCCAAGCTTCTCTCCTTGAAATAACAAATTAACAAGGTTTTCAAAATTTGACCCCTATTGACCCCAAATGACCTTTGATGTCCACCAAAAACAAGAGGGTTCTTCTACTCAATATGGTACACCTACATGTTTCGTATGAGATCCGTCCAAGTTTTGTTCCTGAGACATCGTGTTTACAGGTTTTTCAAAATTTGACCCCATTGACCCAAATGACCTTTGACCTCCTCCAAAAACAATAGGGTTCTTGTAATTAATGTGGTACACCTACATATCACATATAAGATCTCTCTAAGTTTCCTTTTGCAATATTGTGTTAACAAGGTTGTCACAATTTGACCCCTGTTGACCCCAAATGACCTTTGACCTCCACCACAACATCTGGGTTCTTCTACTTAATGTTGAACACCTACATACTAAGTATGAGATCTGTCCAAGCTTCCCCTCTAGAGATAATGTGTTCACAAGGTTTTCACAATTTTCCCCATTGACCCCAAATGACCTTTGACTTTTACCAAAAACAATAGGGTTCTCCTACTCAATGTGGTACACCTCTATACCAAATAAAAGACCTGTCTAGGCTTCACTTTTGAGATATTGTGTTTATAAGGTTTTCACAATTTGACACCAGTTGACTTCAAATGACCTTTGACCTCCACCAAGAACAAGAAGGTTTTTATACTCAATGGGTTACACATACGTACAAAATATGAGGCATGTCCAAGCTTCCCTTCTTGAGATATTGTGTTTCCCAATTTGACCCTTATTTATCCCAAATGACTTTTGACCTCAATCAAAAACAATAGGGCTCTTTTCCCCCATGAGGTACACCTACATATTAAATATGAGATTTTTCCAAGCTTCTCTTCTTGAGATATCATGTTTGTAACATAGGGCCTCACAGACAAACATACACACACACATGCATGTGTGATTACAAAGGTTACAATTATCATTAAAACCAAAAAGAAGAGGCCTGTTCTTGAGTGACAGCAAGACACACTTTGACCAAAATAATTCTTTTGCAAAGACTAAGAAAATTAAAAAAAAAGACTTAAAGGCAGTAACTCATCACCCTACGCTATATTTTTGGCTTCCAGAAAGCAAATTCTCAACTGTTTCTAAGATACGATTCTCTTGGATTGGCAGCAAATTTGAAAAGATGCAGAAGCTCATATTACACAGCTTACACAGGGATCGATTGTTTTGATTATACATGTGGAGAAATTTTAGACAGGCTGTGGCAGGCAATAAACGAAAGTGGTTGGGAGAATTGAAACTGTCTAGGGTGATGAGTTTTTGGCTTTAAAGGTAAAACAAAGAACATCTCATTGTTGTCTTCCCTCTTTAAAATATCCTTTGTGTAACAATCTCTTATTGTAGCTTGTCATGAAACTAGTATGTTCTGAAAAATTACATGTTTCAACACACATATGGTTGGATTAGCTATCATTAATTTATACTCACTTTTTCCTTAATATAGACTCAGATTTTTCTTTACAAGAATTTATATACATACATGCAGCCATTCATAAAAGTCAAAATATAGGCTGTTACTTCTTCAGTGGTTTTATAGTTTCTTATAAACATTTTATAAGGCAATTGTTCCCTCCGTTCAGCAGAAGGTCTTTTAATGGAGAACAGCACAACCACTTCCTTTTTGGTTATGCAGTGAAGGGTTTGAATAGTTTTCATAAAAGGTAAAAGTTACCACAAGCTGGTCAAAATGGTTGCTTCCTGCATCCTTCAGAAATTAGGCATATTGCAAAATTGAAGAACAAAGGAAATTGCAAACTGAGGAATCTCCTGTAGATATCGCAAACAACCAAGAGTTGAGATCCATAAGAGAGTAATTTTCTGTCTCCTCTATTCCCATTTTGACTTTTTCGCCCTCATAATCGTCGACCCATCTTCAAAATATTGTTCATACATCATCTGGTCCTTCTGGTTTTCCTTCACAGCATTTAAGTATGCTAAGTATGCCACACTGCCTGTCATAGCTATTATACCAAAGGCCATGACTACTTTATTCTGTGATGCAGAGAAACAGAAAAAGAAAGCAATTGTCACAATAGAAAGAAGACACAAAGTGCTTCCACATGTCAGTGATCAAATGCATTACTATTCACTTCCATCAAGGTTACTCTTCTACAGCGTCTACTTACTGGTTTGACAAAAAGTTCAAAGTTGACAACCCTGAAGAGTGTTGTAGTTTGTGCTCCTCTCAGCCCAGTCTGGTGTGCAGCAGTGTTGCCCTTATTGCCAACTTCTGGAGTCTTTCCTGTCGTCTGAACAGGTTTACTTTCCTGAGTGCCCATGGCATTCACTCACCAACCCTAAAGCAAAAGGCAGACAAGATGATGAATGTAAGGGAAATATGTTGTGAATCACTTTAAATATACATGGTTGAATTAGCCCATAAATTTTTCTGCTTGCTCCACCTTTCAAAAGGTAAAATAATTGGCAAAAATAAATAATACATTTAATACCCTGAACAGGACAAGCATAGGGCAGTTGGTTTGTCTTGAGGTCCCTGCTATAAATGATCTGAAAGAATGATCAATTTCAACTTTGTGATTACCATCGCTTCATTTAGAAAACCTAAAACTTTGAAGGACAGGCTAAAAAAAGCTTAAGAAAAGCACTAAGATACCAACTAACTGCAACAGTGTACCCTTCTATGAAGATGGCTGTTCTAAGGCAAATTGGATAGTCTATCATACATAATGAAGTAAGACCACACAGAGAAAAGAGAAAATTGGTTTATTTTGGTAATGATGAGAAAAAAGAAGAAAACTTGAATGCCATAATACACAGCATAATCTTTCTTTTATTCTTTCTTGAATCAGGTTAAGCAGCAATGTGTTAATATTCTAATGTGCATTATAGTCATTGAGTCATTTACAATGCTGGAATCACAATCTATAACCAGCAATTTGAAGCCTAGGCATATCATATTGGATCATGGGCAAAGGGATATTTCAGCCTAGAGTATAAACCCTTACCTAAAAAGTTTGTAAAAACTTACTGATAAAAATTGAAAAGTATGCAACTATTTTCCCCCAAAGACATAGGGTTTACATCTAAAGATATGGTTTAGTCTGTCAAAGATATCTGAAGAATTTTGCTGCTTGGGCAAGTTTACTTTTTCTCGTTTGTTCCTTTTGTTTGCTAAAAGATCATCAATGCTTCCCTTAACAGTGTAGGTAAACATAGAGGACCTTCAACCACCAAATTCCATCTGCAAAGCTAGGTAGAGGCATAAAACACATACTCATGAATATTACCTATGGGAAGTAAACATAAGAAAAATTCAAACATTTTATAACAGTTTTCGCTCTCTACTGGGGTACTTAATGACTTAATTTACCATTGGCAGAACATTTTCTACCACAAATTTGTTAGGAGATATGCATATAACTGATTCAGAAGAAAAGAAAAGCAAAATGTAATGCACTATGTATATTACAACTACCTATCCTCCTTCAATACCTGTTTTCATGCTTGATTTAACACTACAGTAAAAACTTTGACCACATATTAACAGAGTATTTCTCAAGAGGTGCACAGAGGCAGCGACAGGATTTTTAAATAAGGAGGTTAAATCGCGGGCAAACAAAACTGTTAGAAAGGGGAAAAAAGAGACTTTGCCCAATGCAAAATTGAGCGTATAGCACAAGTTCCGTGAGTGGGGCCCAAGGGACCATGTTAGGCCCCGTGGTGCTACGCCACAGGACAGGGGCAGAATTAATGCTGGAAATTACAACTCATGATATGTGACAGGAAGAAAGTTCCAGAATGATGGTGTTAACAATCTACTGTTACATGCACCAACTCGGCCCTGATATGATACATGTTTTATCCATCCATGATAAACCACAGAATACAACGGATAGTGCTAATAACTAGTCTAGCATAACTGCTTCCGTGTTAGGCTACTTTTTACCTACGGTAGCTGAACAACAATCAGCCTAACATTACAACAAGTAACAATACATGGCATTACGGAATGATTTTGACCAAGCCGTGTAACATCATCTTCAAACACTAATAGATGTTCCTACTTACGTACTGCAGGGATGTAACGAGGAATATCTAAAAGCAGCTATCAGAAATTTCAGATTAGGTATATAATAGTCAAATCGGCCGAAACAAGACCTTCAAGTCCAGTGAGTCCACTTCACACATGTCGTTTCGCCATTTGTTAACTCCAGTGCATCAAGCCCACTTCAAGACTACGTTCTAGCAGACGACATCCTGTGCGGGGTGCAAAATGTTTAGTCAATAATAAGTGGACGTACAAACATAAATTTAAGTTTTGCATTAATAATAATAAAAATAAAATGAATATAAATTAAAGAAAAATCATAATATTTCAGCAATAATTAAGTTAATCAAATGTTTCTAATTCCTCAAATTTTTAATATTGCTTCAGAAAAAAGATGGCAGCGCCCTGTGGTGAAACTTGCAATGATTCGCTGGTTATGTTCATCTTGGGGAGCAGGATACAGAAAGTTCGACTAATTCACATGAAAAAAATTGCAAGAAAGAAAGGATTTATTGTAGATGACACGTTCACGTAAGGGCTAATATTAATAATACGATAATGGTTCGTTAACAGCTAACGACGGTGTATTTGGCAGACCTGCCTAGCAATGAACGTTAGCTTAGCAGTTTCACGAAAACTTTCCCCAGTTAGCCAGGCTACAGTGTTGATCATTGCAGTAGCGTTGTGTCTATTGACCTGGACGCCAGTTGAATAACGCAGTATTATTTGTTTTGAGTAATGTTTTACCCAACTGACTTAAATAACCAATTCTGATCAATTTATGGATAAGTTTAATATGTTGTAGGCAAGAATACAAATTGCATTAATGAAACGATTTTTTTTGCCAAATGTATCATGGTTCACCCTTGAATGATGGGTTTTTCTTAAATAAAAAATCCCATCTTACAGTGATCTGGCGACGAATTGAACTCCAAATCTTCCGGTTGATAAGCTTCATTGCTTGGAATGCCACCACCTTTATCCTCTTGGCCACAGCACTAGCACTAGCCTGGTAAAAAATCAGAAAGACTTATTTAGATGGAGGTTTAGACTTTAAGTGCAAGAAGTGTGTCAGAAATATAATATAATAATATGCAGGATCTTCATGTAGGTACTTTTCACCAATGTCACCAGTGGCAAAAACATATAAATTGGTGGACTGACAGAAAGATCGGCAAAAAGTTTGGTGCCCAATTTTTCAGTAAAAGTAGCACTCAACCATTTACAGATAATGACTGGGTTGAAGACTGAATAAAAAAGTAATCACTTTCTCTGATTATTCATGATGAACAAGTCGAATTAAAAGGTATGTTTCTAGCTTTAGGAAAAATGGAATATTGATAAGATGTAGTGTACATCAGTAACACCACTAGAAAATGTAAAAGCTTCCTTCTGAGTAAAAAAAAACTTGGATTTACCAGTCAATCATTTAACCTGTGACTTGCTGATGTTGTGAAATATTCTAGACTGTATAGTGCACTGTATCCAGTGTGACCCTCAGAATCTCAAAAAAAAGTTGAACCAGATGGGTGGAAAAGGTAGAACAAAATTACATACATTCTGCTGTGACAATTCTCGGAAATTTATAGCACCCCAACATAAGTAACTTCAGCCCAAAATGCATGGTTTAATTGTACAAGGGAGCTGTTGCTTTCTCCATACAGGACGTGTTTGTACTACAATAATTACAGTACATGCTTTCCAGAAAGCAGAATTGAGAAATAAAAAATGTTCACAACACTGCACCTTCTACAGTCAAGAACATGAAAAATATAAGACATGTGAAGAGATCCTCAAGCAAAAATCTGTAATACATTTGTGAACTTAAGGCTTTAAGTGTTTCTCCATGATGTTATCATCTTTAGCATGTCTTGGCACTTTTACACATTGCCAAACACATAGCACATGTACACTGAGGCACCTCTGCCTGATTGTCCTGGTACTCATTGTTCCCAGGCTTCAATGTTCCACGTCTTTGAAGTTTTTCAGTTGTTGTCTACAAGTACAAGGTTTGTTATTTCCAGGGTCCCTATTTACCAGAGATGTCACTGTTTCCAAGTGTCAACATCCTGGGTTTGACATTCCCGAGGTTCACTGTTCCAAACAGTTTGATGCTTCCAAGGCTTGATGTTCCTAAGATTGAATGTTTGATGTTCATAATGCCATGTTATTTTCCCTATCGAAAAGGGTGAAAGTTGCAATTTCTGTACATGATTCAAGAAAACTTTGAAAGGGAACAAAAGACAAAAGTTTTCAGTTGTAAGGGAATAATGTGCAATTTTGTACATTTCATTGCAGTGAGAGGGTAACTCATATTGTCTCTGAGTTGGACACACAAGAACAAGTGCTTAAGTCTTTGCAGAAGTCTCATCCATCTTCCAGTGTAGGGAAGATCTTCAGCAAGTGCCATGTTGTCACTCTAGAGTACTTTACAGCTTGTATGGAAGAAGGAACTTTTGTGGAAATTTGCGATAATCACAGACTGAAGTTTGAAAAGCGGGTAATGCTGCACTGAGACATGCTTGATGCATGTTATGCCCTACTAAGTGATAATTTTTGTCTACAAGTTTACCATACTTAATACTTAAAATTTATCTTGTCTTTTTTAAATGATTCAATGTACCCAATTTTGACCAAGTCATTAAATGCATTGACACTTTTTTCCCCTCACAAGCTGAAGACGAGGAATTTTGCATCAAAGAATTAACCTTTGCTCTCCTACTGAACTGAGAGTACTGTCTATGCAAATCTGAAAATTTCATAGCAACTGTATATAGCCATTATTATTCCAATGAATTATCTGTCAATGAAAGGTGACTGTGTGATGGAGAAGCACTTTATGTTCCGCAAAATTTTGTAGGTGAAAAATGTATCATGGCTGTATATTTCTTCACAAAGATACAATGTTTTCTGTAAAATGTTTGCATATTATGCATCTGGTAACATTTTAAAGTATGATGTAAATTGAACAAGTAATCTGTAAATCCTTTCCCTTTGTTTCCGTTCATTTATCAACAACTTGCATTCATTTAATTTTTGAAGAAGCTTTCATTTCTAGAGATACATTGACAGCCATTCATATAATCTGATTGCAATATTGTCAAAGATAAATAGTACATGACATACCACCTACATTACCTAGTCACTTGCAGTGTAAGGTTATTTTGGTAAAAGGAATATGTCACTTTTAAGCAACTGCACCTGGAGTTATCACTAAGATACTAAAATGGGATTTTCATGGAGCAATGAAGAATATTTTTGTTTTCCTAGTATGGAGTGGAACATTGCAGTGGATCAAGATAACTTGATTTTGTTGTTGTCGTTTTAAAGATTGCTCCTGCTGTGCCATCCAAGAAAGAAGAGGTACCTTATGAAAATGCCAAGTACTGCTGCCAGAGGATCACTCCATTATACAGCATCAACAAGAAGTTTTCAGTGAGATATTTTATGCCCTGTTAATTGTTCTTATTACCGTGTCTTCCCTACCTTTCTAGCATGGGTAGAAGTTGAAAGGACACGTTATGAGAAAAGTCATGAGATGAAACTTCTGATTGTTTCATTCTTTCTTCACTTTGTTATTGGTAATTCTTGACTTCTAAATATGACTTTTACGTGCCTACATTTCTGCACAGAATCTGTCATCATGGCAAGGCTGACTCAAAGGTGTTACACGAGACAGACTTGCCGACACTTCCAACCAGCGATTTGCCCAGGTGTTCCAACTGCCCAACCGTTCCCTCCATAGTACATCCTTTTCCTGGAAATTTGTGTTCAGATACATTACGTCAATTGGAATAAATATTAGTTAAACATAAAGGTCAGGGGTCGTCACTGTGCTAGCACTGTGAACATGACACAACACTTATGTCTTTAATGTGTTTTTTTCATGGCAAACTTTTTAACTGTATGCACTCAATGCAGGAATGGCAGTCTTTTAACAGAGCACACTGCATTCAGCACTGCCATGATCTCATCAGGGAGACGGGCTTCATGTAAGCCTACCTCAAACTCAGGTGAACAGACATCACAAAGGAAATGAAGAGACTGGATTGCCTTTATTGAAAAGGATTAGCAGGTGTCTGTCATATACATTCATCAGTCACTGGTTGTCACCCTGACGGTATGATAACCGCCCCTCCCCCATGTTCCATTCCTTTAATGTTTTCCTCAGTTCCCCTTCCTCATTTATGAAGTATTAAAGCTTTGTGGGTGTTTTCTTTGTCCTCGCTTTTTAAGCTTTGCATTTCACCGTTTCACTTGTAAAATTCTTACGTAACGAACTTGTGCCTGTTGCCAGTTATTTTTTTGTTGTAATTGTTTCTTTTGTTTTTCTCGTACTCAGGTAGTGTGACTACTAGTTAAGTCTACTAAGGTTTCTTAAAGCACTCCCTTTCATAGTGGTGTCTTGCATATAGAATTAATTCTTGTCATGACTGTACTTTAATATGGATATTGATGCACAGTTAAAAAAGAAAAAGTAAATGAAATGGATGAAATGTTGCCTGATGTGTCTGTTGGACTAATCCCCCCCCCCCACCCTTCCCACCCTTCTTAAAGTGTAGAAGTGGGTAATCCTGAATGGGATTCCCAGTAATGACATTGCCACATCTGAAAACTACTCTTTTGCAGCCTGCTCTTGTAAAGGGAGACATAATTGGTCGGTACAAACAGTCTTTCATTTCCTGTCATGATATTTTCTGTGGTGTGCCTGAAGGTTCAATTCTCGGACCTCTCTTGTTTCTTCTCTATATAAATGATTTACTGTGCCTCTCTTTTCCAGAAACCAAATGTATCAGTCATCTGCTAATTTTGTTCTCTAATTTTCTTTTTGTTTGTCTTTCGAAAAAAAAAAAAAAATCAGGATCCCCTTGAGTTACTGGAGGAACATGCAGACTTCCTTGGTGGTGACAATAATCATGGCAGGGCTTTGGCCTTCCGTAAGGCATCTGCCGCTCTCAGAGCCTACCCAAAGCCAATCAAAAGCATGGCCGACATCGGGGACTTGAATGATCTAAAAGGTGGGAAACATTGTAAGAGAGTTATTCAGGTGAGGGCGTTTGTCTCATTCTGTCTAGTCTAATGGTAGTCATTCTGCAGAGGTTGCTACTTTAGTCAAAATACTAAATAACAGCATTATACATATGAAATGAATCTGTATGTGGAGAGAAGTTAGGCGGAAGGATGGTGTGTGATATGTATCAGTTTGACAGTTCTTGAATATTCCAGCAATGTTCAGAAAAATAAAATTGGATAGTTGGAATGCAGTGCTCATTCTGATTGCTTTGTGTCTGCATGGGATACACACAACTTTATGCAAGCCAAGAAATTTGGGCTTGTATTATGAAAAAGAGCAGCATTTTGAATAAATTCATTGTACTTGCATCATGACTGACAATTTGACTGAGAATTTTATTTGAAAGAAGGTCTTTATTTCTAGATACTGTTTGCATACACACATATATATCTTCAATGGTTGTCAAGTCTTTTTTTAAAATACTATAAGCTGTAAGAATACATAACTTTTTGCACTTCCATCGTTCAGATTAGGTATAAGCACATCTCGTTACCAGATTTGTGATGAACAGTGATCTGTCAATTGCAAATTCAGGCAGAAAGTACCCCAGTATAGACAGAAAAAATGTTAACATTTCAATTTTCCTAGTTGACATAATAGTGATGAGTATGTCTTTTATGTCTCTCCATAGCATTGCACATGGAACATTGTTTGGTCAAAGGTCATCAGTGGTCACCTGCACATTTTAGGTGAACATGAAGACATTAATGACCTTTAACCAAACAATGTTCCATGTTCACAATAGGGAGATGCCTAAAGCACACATTCGTGAATACTACATATGTGACATCAAAACATTAAAAATTCTTAAGTTGACATTTTTTTTTCTCTTCTGGGGCACTTTCTGACTGACTTTGATGTTGGTAAGTAATGTTTGCCACAAATGTGTTAAGGAGATGGGCTTAAAACCAATTTGGAAGAAGAAATTATGTGTCACAATTACCTATCCTCGGTTAAATACCTGACTTCTTTGAAGGGTATCGTTTTACTTGCAGGAATTACTGGACGATGGATTTTCAACTGAAGTGGAAAATATTCAGAAAGATGAATGGTTTGCAGTAATGAAGGTAGTTTTTTATTTGGAGTATGACCTTAAGTGTTTTTAGTAAGTCTTCTTTCTGAGAGCAACAGCTTCACATAGTCCAATGTATGTCCATTTACTGGTTTACATATCATCTTTTATTTAAGAAAATCAAAGTAAACAGTTATTAGTGATGCAGTGCAAAGTAGAAGGATTTGTTGTAATGATTTTCCTTTGTGTTAGTTTCATTTCAAACATTGTGATATAACACAGCAGCTCCTATTAAAATCTGATTATGCTCATAAAATGTACAGACAACATTAGCTAAGACCATCTCGTATCATATCTTTTTCAAAGCTCATAGCTAAGCTGCAGTCACACCATTTTTGACGTATTTTTGTGTTTTCTTTTTAAACTCATGCCTGTTCGTAAGGTTGAAACTATGTGCACTTAAAACAGGGGAATAACCACTGTTCTTCAAATGAACCCAACACCTAGTCCTAAAGGTAGCCCAAATAACGATTGCTGATTGGCTAAAATCTTGTTCAATCATCCATTTTATTGGCATGAATTAGTTTGAGTGAATAGACACTTGGTATTTGCAATGTGTGAGCATATTAGAAAATAATAATGCAGCAATGTGAACTATTCCTTTGTTTGCCTACTAACCAGGTGCATAGCCAGGGTTTTGTCTTGAGGGTGTTCCACATGACAGTGACATGGGGGAGGGGTCTCAGGTTAAAAATGATATTTAATCCCCTAGATGTGAAATGATTCAATATGTGAGCCAACCCTGGAAAAAAGCGATGACATAATTATTTTGTGAAATTTTACATAATCTGTTGAAGAAAAATGCAAAAAGAACTAAGAAGTTTGAGTGCTGCACTTTAAGTATAGAATGAATATCAGTATTTAGGAGTGAGCTTAAACAGTAAAAAAAAAATGCACTGACTTCTTTTATCCAAGATGCCAATCTGGAGCAAACGCTTAAGGGTTCGCTGTACATTATTTGTATGGGAAACGAAAATGAGGGATGAGAAGGGTAAAGAATCAGAGTTTCATAAATTTATGTCAACATGTTTTTTTTTCTTGGCTTTGGCTATGGAGGGGGGGGGGGAGATATTGTGTTTGAACCCCCTGAACAACCCCCTGGCTACAGTGCTACTAACAGAAACTACAGAACTACATTACTTTCAAGGTTTGATTGCAAGCTACCAATCAGCACCAAATTGCAAAATATGGTTTTCTTTAACTGTTTTTGGTTTTCTTTAATGTTAAGACTCAGAAGTTCCCTTCATACTTGCATGTTGGCTGTATTTGGAAGGAGACTGTTTCTCATTATCAGTACGTGTGTAGATCAGGATTCGTTTGCAGGCACATGTAACTTTGTGTTTTTGTTTCGATAGATGTTTACGGGTATCTTTGGATGTGGACCAACAACAGCAAGAACGTGGTATGCGAGAGGTCATCGCACTTTAGATGACATCAGACAGTATGAAATGTCAAAGCTTTCTGTGGAACAACGAAAAGGTAACATTTCAACAATCAGCACTTCTTTAGAATAAAAAATAAAAAAAAAGAAGAAATATGTGGTATTAAATTTGATGGAAAAATGTAATTCCGAAATGAGGTACATGATATGCCAGGTTTCCAAATATGGCCACATTGAGTTGAGATTTTATTCCGTAGGATTATTGATCAAAGATTGTGTTTTGAAAAATGTGCATTGGGGAAGAGGTAATGGGAAGGGGGGGGGGGGGTGGAGAGGCAAAGCATTCATTAGTTCTTTACACAACAGGCGCAAAATCCATTGATCTGCCTTGGACCTATGTTGATCTGAGACAATTGTGAAGGTGTCATTTGCTATTTTGTTTTCTTTTCATCTCAGGCTGGCCAATATGTCATACACCTTGTTTATCTTTCATAGATTTATAGGTTTCTGGCAACTCTCTACTGTTATGCCTTTTGATGAAATGGTAAAGGAGGAGTAGTGGAGTTGTTTCCCTTCTCCAAAAAGAATTAGGGCATTAAAAAGAAAATTTTCCCTCATTTACCACTCCATTGATTACCAAATGTGTATTGTTCCTGTGGCAATTTTCCCTAAGCGAATGACATTCACTGGGTGCTTTTCTGCATAATCTTTGAAAAAAATCTGTGAGGTAGAAACCGTCTTAAAATGTTCTCAGAAACAGATGTAATGTCAGTGTATACAGCTTCACCTACTCTTTTGGAAATATCTTAATAGTATGTCGAATGTGCACCTGTAACATCAATAAATAGGTTATGATATAAAGATGCCATACCACTTCAAAGTGAGGGTGACCTGAAAGTGTAATATATGACTTGTAGAGTTTCTTTTTTGTTTTTGAACATCTTCGTACATCCAATAAACTTTCCATATTGTTTTCATTTAATTTGTCACTCTGAATTTACATCTATTCCTTTCCTAGGTTTAGAGCATTACACTGATTTGAATACACCCGTCACCAGGGAAGAGGCAGAGAGGATTAAATGTATAGTAAAAACCGAAGCGGAAAGAATCTTGCCTGGAGTTACAGTAACTATGACGGGAGGTTTCATCAGGTTTGTGATGAAACACTTTCAGATGTATGGAATGGCAGAAGGGACATGATTCCAATGACCCATTTTGCAGCCACAATACATTTGGCAGAGTCATATGTCAAATATGGATGTTTTCTTTTCTATATCCTTCTGTGCCACTGATTTGGTCCTTCGGAGTCATAACAGTTCTGTCACATCGATTGTGACATCACGGAATGACTAAGCACTGCATAATGAAGATACTAACAGTAGCACCACCGCAAGGGGAAATGGGTTGACCACATTCCCAGTCATATTTTGACCCAAAGAATAAATATTTACTTGAAAACAACTATAAGCGACATTTATTTGTAGGAAATGAGGTGAGGTGTACATTTAACAGAGAAAGTGGGTTCAAAAATGCCGTTTCCTGGTGATCTGGGCATCTCGGCCAAAGTTTTCCGGTGCATACATCAACCAATGGTAGTAGTGCCCCATTCAGACAGTAGATGCAGGTGACCAATCTTAAGATTTTTTTATCTGTCCCCCAATGACTAACTCTACATGGCACCCATGGCTACTGAAATTGAGTTCATTTTAGCGTTCTGTACAGACGCAGGCTACTGTTAAGGCTTTAAAATATTTGCAATTATGGTATCAAAGATTGAACATTCCAAGCTAACCATTTAAAGGTATGACTGATACTTCTGATGGTCAACATAGAAACAAATCACCATCTCTGATTACTGCAAGACTCATCTTACAGCCCTCAACACACAACAGTTTCTGCTCAGAAGGGTTGACTCAAGGTTGTACTTTCATTGTGTTTACACAAACCTGCAGACAGGTTCACAAGTCTTTGGTAAGCCAGAGGTCACACCATAGCTGTCCCTATTCAGTTTCATTCTGTGACATAACACTGTGACGTAATTCATTGGCATATTGGGCATGGAGTTCTGTATCAGGTGAGCCTTTTTTCTTCCTTTCTTAGAGGAAAAGATTCAGGCCATGATGTTGACTTCCTCATCTCCCATCGAGAAGAGGGCAAAGAAGAGGAACTCTTGGCTCAGCTCCTCAAAAACCTGGCACCGTACCTCCTCTACACCGACGTGCAGAGGAACACCTACAACGAGACGCCCGTCCATGTGAAACGCCAGAGCGTCATGGATCACTTTGAGAGATGTTTCAGCATCTTCAAACTGCCAAAGAATGATTTGGCTTCTGTCAGGCCGACCACCGTGAGGGACAGTGACCTGGATCTCGGTGTCGTAGAATCGTCACCGCCACTCAAAAAGATGAAGTCTTCTGATAGTAAAAGCAGTGGAGAAGCTGAAAGTACAGCAAAGTGAGTGTATTGTACCTCACCATATGAATGTAAAGGTACTATTTTCAAAATCAGTTTAAAAAAACGACTTAGTTGTCGTCACTAGTTGAATGTCTCTTCAGTTCTCAAGTAGCCAGTTTGTATCTGAGTGACAGTTTCTGTCAAGTTTTGTAGCCAAAATTTGTGGGTCGACTGTATGAAAGTGTTATTTTCTTCCTTGTGCAAGTTAAAATTTATTTTTGAGAGATTACCAGTTCTGTTCTGATTTTGGCATTGCCTACACCCTCACACATTCAGGATTCCCAGTAGTTCCCCCCAGGGCATGCTATCAGTTTATTGGACTTTAAAGGGTCATAGATGGGATAAGCCAGATTGCAATTTGCAGAGCCCCTTTTTGAAATGAGAAATGCACAGCTGTTTGTGTTTCGTAAAATGAATGGGATATTGCTGTATATTGCAGAAATCAACATCTTCAATTCATTGCATTAATTGAAATGGCTTCTTTGATATCTATGAACTCAGGCATATCATTTTACAGTATGTATATTCCAAGTACAAGGAACCATAGTGCCCCTAGGCTGTTGTGAAATCATGCAAAATACTTCTTCTCTTACAGATTGTATGTAACACTGTTGATGGTTGGTCACATTAGTGCTATGGAAGTGGTTCCATGTGGGTGCATGTTTGTCATGTTTGGGGTCCAATGTCTGAAATGGGCCATTTTATAGAAGCATGAAATATGTTTCTCTCTCTACAGATTTTATGTTACAGACGTGAGAGTTCATGGTCGGAAATGGACCATATAGGCTATTGTACAAAATAATGCAATACGCTCCCTTTTACTTCATAATATGCTCTCCATCTGTGCAAGGAACCAGAGTGCCCTTGGGCTCTTGTTTTAGATATTTGTCTGAAATTTTTTCAGTGTGTTTTTTGGGATAGACGTATTTTCTTCCACCTAATTACATTTAGACTAGCTTAATTTATAGGTGAGTTGCAATGTAATTTTTGGAGGAAAATCTGGTTTTTGGTTGCTTTTTTGCACACGGCACTCTAATTGAATGGGTTTAGCTGGAGAGCTATTCTGTGGTCACTCTAGTAAACAATAATCAAATTTTACAGTTGGGCTGGCCAGCCTATCTGCCCTGTGGGTCATCAAGTCCAACTGAATTCTCATCTATCGATATAACATTCCGATACTAGTAAATTGACATGCAAATTAAGTTAGTGAAGCATGTGGCTTAGTGCTCTTTGTAAACTCTTAAGATAGGTTGATAAACAGAGTTGTTTTGTTGCATCATCAACACTGCAGTGTTTTTACAATGTGTCCATGGACTTGGATTGTCTTATAACTGCCCATAGTAAAGTTTGAACATGTACAGAGAACAGCAACAAAAAGAAAAAAAAAACTTGTACAACTCTCAAACGTACAAACCATGTACAATGTAATACAACCATGGCAAAAATCTAGTCCTGCGCACATTTCAATTTAGATCCAGCCAAAGCCAGCTCTGACAGGATCTAAGCATTATCCCTTGCATCCTTACATTACACAGCCTAAAGTAGATTTAACCTTCTCTACAGACCATAGTTGGTACACCTAATACCATTTTTCAACATCACATGTGGAAATTAATATACTACACTGGTATATGATGTCATAGGCTTGATAGTGTGTCAACTACATACTTTTTGCATGTAACATTTTGTCACCTTCCAAGTACTGTACTTTCATTTTGCAATGCCACAAACAAAGATTACCTCTACTTAGTTCAGTGACTGCCCTAAGTTTTGACACCCCTATGTTCCGACACACTTACGTTTCATGTACACTTAAATTCAGCAGCTGATCAATGCGTCATTACTACGCCAGGGCAACATAGCTGGGACTCAAAATGGTGCCTGATGTAATGAATATGTTGCAACTTATGAGTGTCAGAACATGGGGTGTGGGAAGAAAAGTGTGTCAGAACATAGGGCTACAACCCTCAGTTCAATTGTGTGAGCTACAGCAGCATTGCTGTGCTAGTATGTATTTACAAAACAGTAGCAGCACTCAAAGGTTTTTGACATATATACAGATGGTAGCTGGGTTACAAACAGTATACTTAGTGATGCAATTTGCTTGATAGATATGTTTTCATATGTGTTGGCATTTTTGACAATTGTTCAGTGCAAATCTGGCATTTTGACTGTGTATGCTAGCCACTTAAAGTTTCTTTTGTCTACATTCCGATTGACTAGGTCCTGGATCGCAAGAAGGGTGGATTTTGTCATGACACCAGCCAGCCAGCATGCATTTGCTCTCATGGGTTGGACAGGCTCTCGCATGTTCTGTCGTTCCATCAGGGACTATGCCAACAAAGAAATGAACATGGTACTGACCAGCCACGGGTTATTCGACAAAGTGAATGTAAGAAAATAAGTCTCTTTCTTTCTCCTTTTGAATGATTAGTTGGAAGAGAAACTTAGGTGCATGACCCTCAAGGAATTCATATTTTACAAACAGTGAGCTTGAGATTGTATGATCATAATTTTTTTCTTCTGATAAGTAGTTGCCCTACCAGTTCCAAGCTTCTCTTTTTGAAGGTTTGCAGCTAAAGGCAATGCACAGGATACTGTTAATTAGGGCAACAGTTTCCCTGACTGAATGTAGGAAATAAATATTCTTTTAAGTCATTCATTGTTGATTGCAGATACTGTTGCTTCAGCCTAAGTTGTATTATTCACACTAAAAATCTTTGGAAAAGATATCTGTATATTTGTTTGATATGAATGGAAAATTGTTTTTCTCAAATTCCAAGGTTACTGTAGGTATCCTGATTAATCATGAGTTGTAGATGGCAGAAGGTTCATAGGTGTGAGAATTATGAGAAATGTGCATCCAATAATATGTGACATTTGTCTCATAACATTGCCATTTGTAGCAAAATATCACAGCATAATATTCAACTGCCTGGTTCACTATGTAAGAGTTTTGAAAATTTACCTCTGGTACGTTATTCATAAAGCGATTTATTTTTATTCACATTTATCTTCTGGTTTCAGAATTGCTCCCTTGAGGCCAAGACAGAAAGAGAAATATTCCAGCATCTAAATCTTGAATATCGAGAACCCCATGAAAGAAACTGCTGAGAGTTGAAGGAAAAAAGGAATTGTCGCATTATTTCACAACTACCTCATGAATATTCAGAGCCTTACGTGGCAAATCAGTGATTATAAACTAAAAATTATTTAATGTGATTAGACTTCATTATTTGAAAATTCCCTCTATTATATTGAATATTGCACGATGGTTTTGAATATTGTGTGAACATTCTGAACATAATGTGATTGTTTTAAATTAGTTACTGTGAACTTAAACCTTCAAACAGTTAGCTGGTGTAATTTTAAGATGTTACACTTCTTAATGTGATCACGTTATTCACAACACCATGTGCTTCGCTTCCAAAGGTGGTTAGCCTCCCTTAGTGACCCCATTACTTGGAATCCATGATATGTCCATAAATTCATGTTTTCATTCAATAATAGCTTTGTGGTATCAGGGCTTTAAGTAAGGGCTCAAAAAATGCCCTGATTCCAGACCTGTTTCTAATTATTAAAATTGAAAACTGAAAAGTTTGTTTCTGGAAGGTTTACTTTTGCAAAACTGGAACTGCAAACATTAAGATGACCATACCATTTAGTAGATTGCTTGTCTTTGCATTGAATACTACACGCACTGTCAGCCGCAATTGGCCAAATTACATGTTGGAAATTGGAAGAATAGGTTTAAAAGCTGGCAAGTCTACTTTTTTGAAATATGAATACTGTGACACTTTTGTAGGTAGATTGACTGCCCTTCTACATGTTTTTTAATTTAAAAATGTTGTAATGACAGGGAAAAAAAGGAACAAATGCATGCAAGCACATCCTTGCCTTCCATTTTATTTTTCTGCACTTGTCACGTATAGACATTTGAGAAGTGCTACAAACAGTTATTACTTATATTCATTTTTATTTACCATTTTAGTTTTGCTAGTGTTTGAGTCACTCCACATATCATTAGTAAAAACCTTTACATCTTCGTAACTCATCTGAGAAAATGTATCCACTCAGTTGAGCAATCACTACTTTACAGTACAAAGAAATTGTCATAAGGTTTCATCATATTAATACCAAAGTTTTTCCTTCCCATGAGGAGTGACCTCATCGTACCTCACTCCCAGGAAAGTGGAGACAAAATCGAGAGCAGCCAAAGGGAGAGGGAGCAATGAAGTTAGGACAATTACAGTACCAACCCATAAAAGTGCAATTACATGCTCGGTATAGTATCAAAATATGCAAGTAAAAAAAAAAAAAATCAGATTTGGGAGGACATAAATATTTTTACAATGGCTCCCTATTTGTGATGTGCCACCTCATCCCACCTCACTTTCAATACCAAAAGAAGGGCTGCAGTGAGACTTGTATGTATGACATTTACATTAGTGTGTAGATATGGAAATGACCGACATGCTCTGTGAACCATATCTACCCTGTATCTGCATGCACATGATACACTAAAGTACCTCAACATTGAACTTCATACTGTGTTCTCCACCTGAGGTCTTAGGGGGGCACTCACCCCTCATGAAATAGTGCCCACCACCCCCCACAAAAGCTGAAAATGTTAGAAACAGGATACTGTTATTTCAAATGTAGACGTAATGTCACGTTCCTCTCTAATTGGCACTATTTTGCATTATTTAGCATTTCGTTTATCAAAAATTTATGGAAGTGAAAAGAAGAATCTCCTCCGCTCATAGCCTTCCCCAGTGATCATGTACATGCTTTGCACATGACTGTCCCCCCCCCCCCCCTCTCCCTTGAAAATCTGTGGAAAACACTATCATGTGTTTGAAATTTCTAAGCATCCTTCTGAAAAGCAATTCCCCAAATTAAAAATGTTGCACGATGTGCCTCATAGCATAATGTTTGGCAAAGCTGAATCCATCATGATTGCTCTTTTTTTTTTTTTTCAAATTATGTCCTAATTTGAACCTTCTTTCACACTTGTAGATTGATAGGTAGCTGTCACATGTATGTGTTCCTGTGATATTCTGAGAAATTTTAGTTCAAATTTAACTACTCATGTGCCCATCCACTGGTGAATTCATCTCCTACCACACTCGAATGATTCCATTGTATGACTCTCACCTGCATCTCATGCAGAATGCTTATAGAAGATAATGATAGAAGACATGGCATCTCATGTCCAGAGTGTTCGTGATGACAGTATTGTTGTTTTTACTGACTGCCACGGCTCCGGGTGGTTTTGTTCCCGGCTTTCCGGCTCTCAAATGAACTCAAAGCTGGAATATGAGTTGAAAATTTGTCGGTGAAAGTCAAATTCCGTAGAATATGTCATAGACACCACAATAGAGCATTGTTTAAGCCCCACTTTTGCATACATGAATATTCATATCCATTCCCATTGGTCTGGTTGATTTCAAGTATTATGATGATTGACTGTTATGCTTTCTTAGAGAGTCCAAATTTTGTAGGACCAACAAAAATGTCGAGATAGTTTTTGTATTCAAATATCAAGGTGATGAGTGCATTGTTCTCCTTTAGATTTTGTGACAGGTGATCTTTTCCTCTACTTTCTCTTCTCTGAATCACTGACAAAGGACAACAACAGATGGCCAGGAGATTGCCAGTACAACTCATATTCCAGCTTTAAATATTTGCACCCAAGGTTACTGCAAATGATAAAAGTATATTAGGAAAGAGAAGACAGTAATGGAGTATACTTGCAAGACTGTCTATTCTTTTTTCATCAGAAACTGACACCCCCGATGCTGAATGGATCATTTAAGATAAATTTGGGGTTCTTACTGAAAACAGTCTTTCCCAAAACCCTTATCAGATTGTAAATTTATTTTTCAAAGTATGCAAAGTTGTTATACCATAAATCTTTATTATAAATATGCATTCATCTGAAATAAATATGATTAAAATTCAAATCACATTTGTGTCATCTTTACTGCATGTGAATTTATAAGACATCTTAAACATACAGACTAGTGAAAGAAAAGAGATAAGTGGGGGGGAACACCACGGAACCTCTGTGTGATGGGGGATTCACTGACTTCAATTGTCAAGTAATCTGCAAACATTTTGCTACTTTCAAACATTCTGGTTACTCCATCCCTTGCCACTCGAGCAAGCTAAGCTATGCTACCAACAATAAGTGAATGTACCACTGAAAACATAACTGATTTTGGAAATACGCCATCTTCATCATGCCAAATCCCAAGTAGTGAAGTACCACCTGGAAATAAGGGCTTATTTGAAGGTACCACATTTGCCTTGACTATTGTTTGGATAGGATGAAGCAGCTGCAATTAAAGTAAGTCTTTAAACACGTATTTCGGTTGAGATTTTACGTGGTGGGGTCCTCAACAAGAATAAACGTATTCCATTCTCTGCAGTACACCTCTAAAACTTTTGCATTTTCACTGAAGCTATCCACCCTAGTTGGGTGATCCTGGGTCCATTGGTCTCCGTGGCCCAGCTGTCCCCACCGGCCAAATCCCCAGGTGTACAATCGGCCATCTCTGGTCACTGCTGCAGTGTGCCTTGACCCACAGCTGGCAGACTTGACCAGAATCTCCTCTGGGGGTGACATGTCGAGAATTTGGGGTGAGGTCAAAAATGAAACGGCCAAGCTGTCCCCTTCTGCCGAATTTTTGTTCTCAGAGAAAGGAGCTTCCTGAAAATGTGGTGGAAGAGGAAGAAATGACTTGCAGATGGTAACTCTCCAACAGTTTAGATTGGCATGATGTGGCAAAGAGGGGATGGATTGTGGGAGGCTGCGGATAAGATGCAAATCACATCTTTTGCCACAGTTTGCATTAGACCAACTGCAACTTGTGATTGCACACCTCAAACTCTGCCTAAATATGTACATCTATTCTCATGTGACAGCAGTACATGAGTGTAACACCAAATATACCATAGCTATATCTGTAAGGTTAATTATTTCTGGAAGAAACTAATACATAAATTATGTCAAACACAGGCCCTTATGCAGCTTTTCCAGAGGAGTGGTTCAATTTTACCACAATGACATTTTACCCGACCGATGTGACCAACAAATTAAAACTCATATGTGTTGCTCACTTGGACCTAATATCATAGGCTGAGCGGAACTCCAGATCTTGTGGGAGGTTCATTCGAACCCCTGAACCCCCCCTCCCCGGAAACGAGCCCGAAGCAAAATATTTCAACAGGAGGCAAACATCAAAAAGCTTAAATAAAAGCGAGAATCCAAAAGAGTTAGTGGGAGAAGGTTTCAAATTGTTAATCCTTTAAAAAGACTATTTGCAAAATTTAGATTGGAGCAAACACTTAACTCACACTGAGTTGCAACTATCTTTTGCACATGGAGGTAAATGCTGACTTAGCTATTCATTCACTGATCAGACAAGTAGACAGCATACTTTAAGATAGTAATTCAAGAGTTAAAATGACCTCTACCTCATCCGAAGTCTGCTGGGATATCTGGGCTACCCAGTCAGCTCCAGTGATGCCATGGCAACAATTGTGCTATCAACTGATACAGAATTAAGTATCCTGGCTTGGGTATATTCACTTGTGAAATGAGAGACGATGATTTAAACTTTCATCTGACTTACCTTGTCACTCTTGGGACTACTTGCTGTTTTCTGATGTTGGTGAGCCTCCTCTGTTGTGCTGCATCTTTTTCTCTTGGCAGCAGGAGAGCCAGGAATGTCAGATTTCTCCTTGGCAGGTTGCTTTGGGAACCCAAGTTGACCATTCACATTCCAGCCCCAAATATACAAATCTCCATACTCTGTGTGAAAGGTACATATTGGATATTTTGTTGGTCAGAGATCACAGTTTTTTTTTTCTTTAGAGAAATACAGGACATGCAATGACATGGCATTTTCCAAGAACACTATGCAATACAGACTTGGCCAACTTTCACAGTTTTTTGGAAAAACGTCTCACAGTGAAAATGCCAGATATTACCTTACAACGGTGTGACCTTTATTTTCACATTTTAATCTCAGCCTACAATGAATGCAATCTAATTCTTGATTGGCTGAATATGAAATTCAAAGAACATCAAAGGCCTTCTGCAGTAATTTGCCCAGTGTCTATCCTTTTTGTAACATTCAGGAAATCTTTCCAGACGAGAGCAGTCTTTCTCCAAACATCAGTATCTTGAGTCTTAAGCAAGTTATTTGTGTGGGGGTTTGAAGATACATGCATCGAAGAAATATGCTCTGTCTTTAAAAAAAACTTGCAACTAGAATATTCCTCAAGTCCTGATGACTGTGATGGACATAAAATTACAGAGGTGCAACATTCAATCAACCAGTCACGAAACAAGGCCATCAGACCTACCGCTGACTACCACTGAGTGCCAACCGCCAGCGGCAATGGCCTTGATGGGAACAGCTGCTATTGCATCTACTTGAGTTGGTTCTTCTAGTTTATCCTGGACGATGCTATGCCCCAACTGACCACGACTGAAAGATAAAGAAGAAAACATATCACTATGACGAACTTGTTCAAAAGGTTGGCCTGCGGGGCCTATACATGAATGGTGAAGTTCAAACCGACTTTTACTTCTTCAGTGATGAGGCTGCTATCTCTGTATGACCTTCACTTAACTTTGACCTCCACAGGAATCCACAGGTATCATCTGTTCACTGTTGGCTACAGTTACGTAAAAGTTAGCCAGCACAACACACGTGTTACTCATGCACCAGGTCTGACTGCATTCACAATACCAATGTCCTCGAACTATCGCTTGATCCCAATTCAATTTAATACTGTGCACATTGCACAGTATTGAAATTCATGTATGCGAACGTAATCAATTACACTCAGTAACACTCAAATATGTCGTTACACTATAAATATTCACGCTTTTTTGAGTCAATCATTATAAAACGTGAAGAAATTCTCACAAATATAGAGGGTTTGGATATTAGATGAGACAAATCTGTTATTGTTTGCAGGTTTTACAGTATGTATACCAACACCTGTTTGGAAGGTTAAATAGAAGTTTGACCTATGTTTATCACCTTAAATTATAGTGTTAAGAGGGTCTCCTAATGTGACCTCTGTTGCCGTCAAATGTCTACTATGAAAAACAATACGGATCATCTAATTACTCAGGGCAACTTCCTTACTAAGGGCCACTTCCTTAGTAAGTTTGATGGCAAGGCAACCTCTACTTGCTAGAGATACTGTCTTAATTCACAGGGAATTCTGAGTTTGACATGTGTTGACATCAACTGACCTTGATCGACTTATTCAAATCAATAAATAAGGGCTACTTACATATTATTCCAGGCAAATTTTCCATTAAATATTGTGAGTACAGCATTTCTAATCACCTCATATAACCTTTGACCTCCATGAAAACAATGAGAATTCCTACGCATTTAATCCCCAACCATACACCAGTCTGGAAGTCATGCATATTTTACCTTATGGAGTTTACTGATAGATACATTGTCGCAACAGTCATTCACTTTGACTTCTGTGAATCAAAATTAACCTATGACTTGCAAGTAAACCAACTTACATTCGTCTACTTACCAAGAGCATCTTACGACATAAGTGAGCTTAGATACATCTACTTCAAACGAGCTGCCTATATACTATGTTTAAAAGCAGGAAACTTTTACTTATTGAGATACCATTTTTCTTCCCTTCCTTTTCAGATTCTGACCTCCATTGCCCTCACCCTTGACCTCCACAAAAGCAGCAGGGATGATCTGCTCACTACAGAGACAGTTGCAGAGCATGTTTGAGGTTCTGAGAGGTTTCCTCTCTTGAGATATTTACAAACATTTCAGACTCTGCTGACATGAAAGGACTTTTGACCTTCAATGAAAACACTAAGGATCACGCTACCTAATTACCATAGGCAACCCTGAGTTCTACATTTAACTTTGAAGTTCAAGGACCTTTTTACCTTCAGATGTCACAGTTACAAGCAAATGGAACCTTCTCACTCAGACACACCTAAACACACACATACCAGCTGATAGAGTCCATTTGGCCACACAAATCCTAAGTGACCCAGTGAAGTCATTCAAGTGGGTCACACAGGACTGATTTTGGTTTCTATGATAATCGTAAGCTTTGTAATCATGCATATGTGTGTGCATGAGGGTGTGTATGTGGCTGTGTGTGATTGTGTACGTGCGTCTGTGATGCCCTACCTTGTAGGATTTGATTTTGTCTTTCAACCAAACTACCTAAAAAGTTAGAATTTATTATACATTCCACTTGTGCTTGGGAGAGAAGAATCAAGCACTTTGTTATTTGTTCTCAGAAAACACATACCTACCAGCACCAAATGTAAACACCACTCCTGCTCTAGTCAGCAACAGAACGTGCTCTTTTCCACAGCTAAGTGCATCAACTTGTCCATTGTTGAAGATGGTCTTGTAAATAAAACCCTTCTCAGATCTTTCAAGTTTACCAGCATCTTCACCTGTGGAAGATATAACAAAATAATGCCTAACTTGTGAATTTCAAGTGGCAGGGTGTTGTGAAATCATATTTAAATTAAATGTTAGAGCAGGGACAAAGAATATTGATCTATAATTACTGCGTAAGCGAATGTCATTGGATGTAGCACAGTATCATGTCATACCATATCATCTTGTGTGGCGTGGTACGGTAAAGTATGGTATGGAATCAGAAGACACAATGGGATACTGTGTGACATAATACGATGATTACAAAACAATGAAATGGTGATATGTGATATGACACATTAAATTCATGACTTATTGTCTCATAGGTATGACAGATAGGGTCGATAAAATATGCTGTGTGATATGACAAACAAGGGATGATGGGAAACGAGACATTGGTACAACAAACAAGGGATGATGGGAAACGAGATATTGGTACAACAAGCAAGGGATGATGGGAAACGAGATATTGGTACGACAAACAAGGGATGATGGGAAACTAGACATTGGTACGACAAACAAGGGATGATGGGAAACGAGACATTGGTACAACCAGCAAAGGATGATGGGAGATGAGACATTGGTACGACAAGCAAGGGATGATGGGAAACAAGACATTGGTATGACAAGCAAGTGATGGGAGACGAGACACTGGTACAACAAACAAGGGATGATGGGAAACGAGATATTGGTACGACAAACAAGGGATGATGGGAAACGAGATATTGGTACGACAAACAAGATATGATGGGAGATGAGACATTGGTACGACAAACAAGGGAAGATGGGAAACGAGGCATTGGTACGACAAGCAAGGGATGATGGGAAACAAGACATTGGTACAACAAGCAAGGGATGATGGGAAACGAGACATTGGTTGGAGACCAACTACTGCCTCATGCACATTATCATTGTGGTCGTCATGCCCAGCTAGCCTAACTACAGCCTTACCATGATACCCCAGCCAGAAGCTGAGTTGAAGGTCAGTCCAGAGTTGTTACCAGTTACCAGCTTACCAGGTACAACCCTTGAAGTATTAAGTCTTGCTGTTAAGCTTTAGTTAATTGAACATCATAATCTTTTTAGCCTAATCAAGAAAAAGTTTGTAAATTGTAATCTGAATCTGCCTGAAACTAAAGTCTGAATGAGAAATAACAGACCCAATTTAAACTTAACACGACACTCTTATTCCATCTGTCGTCTGCTGGGGTACATATTTATTTGCATTCTTGTCTGTTGCCCTTCTACTGTTATATTACGAACGCAAAATATATAAAATGAAGCTAGTTTACGATTGCGACAAATCTGGTTGATTCAGGAAAAGATTAAGAGGAGTTACTTCTTCTTTTATAACAAAATAACGTTATCGTCTGATACATGTTACATTACCCCACATAACATAACAATAACAAAACAACCTTTCACAACAAGATATGTTGGAATAACAGAGCAAGGCAAGGTCTATACCTGTCAAGGCAAACAAGTTGTTGACATCGCTGTCAAGGTAAATTAGTTTGACATCTCTTTCATCTTGGTCTTTCACTTTCAGAGCCTCAAGCTTTGTTGGACTGGTTTCAACGAGAACATTACTGGAAATTGACACCGTGGTGAACAACTTGCCATCAAAACAGTGAATTGATCCGATGTTGTCAACATTGTCGGTGATGCTCTTCCTATTCTTAGGATCGATGGGGTGTCCAGAGTGACAAATTTCCTTGCCTGTGACAATAGATGAAAAAGAACTTGACACAAAAAGCTTATGACGCTTTACTACACAGAAATAAACTGCACACTTACATCAAGTGATGTGTCCTTTGGCGTACTTCCATGCTTGAAAAATGACTGGATCAGTTGATTAAATAAATCAAAGAAATAAAGTTGTCACACATTGCTAGTCTTAAGAGACCAGCAATGTGTGACAATTCATCATGACATATATATCTAAGTCAATCAGCTACTGTACCCTGACTTGTTTCTGCAAGCAGTATTTTGTACATTGACTCAATTCTAATCACATCATCCAATATTAATAACTCTACTGATTAAGTTGTCTAGTAGCATTTCCCTCACAAATTGCACGCACACACACACACAAAAAAATCCTTTGAAATCTTGAATTCTGAATGTTTAGATTGGAACATTAAGGTCTGTGTTATGCCTTAACACAATGTGTCTAGCTGTCAAAATTCAAACGAAAACTGCAATCATTTTGAAATCACTGGTGAATGATTTGAGTCCACAAATGTTAAAACTTGTCTTAGTTCACCATTTGTGAACTTCCTGTGTACCATGTAGATTTTGAAAGTTTGGAGAGCAGAAGGGGTAGGCGGTGGGGGGGGGGGGGGGATGGATGGATTGGCTTGATGATGGAAGCTTTAAGTACTGTTTCAATGATATGAAATGCACTTGATCATATTGCATGCTATTTTTTGCTAATAGCTCAACTTAGCTATATACTTTGGACAAATCCTGTTGGTATTGGGGTAGTCCATGTATGACACGGCGTAATTTCTCCCAACCTTGGCATTTTCCTAGGGGAGAATGGCTCCTGTACTCATTTGTCTCAAAAATAAGACACAGGTACACTGGGAAGGTGGTTTTAACTTACAAAGATTCATTAAATATATTTCATGTTTGATAAGGAGGTTACTAGATCCGTGGATTATTGGGATGAATTTCATTCTCAAGCAACATTTGATCGATCACAACATTTGGTTCTCAGGCTCTCAAATATTTTTTACCCCAACACCACACCGAAAAGCTGCCATCATAAACCTCGCAAATACATACAGTGTGTGGGCACATGGTCTTATCGTTAGGTTTTTCATTCTTTGTAGTACTAGGTTATGCTTTTAAGATCTGGCTAAAGTGGATTTGTGACGTTCATACAATTACATATCGTACACACCCACTGAATACTTTTTGATTGGACATACACGTTACTGTCGTCGTAAATCATCAATTTATGATATTGCTTCTTATGGGCAAAAAGGATTTTTCCTTCCAAATTTATGTAATTTAGAGGATTAATACTTGTAGCATTAATTAATACAATATATTTACATGGCTAAAACATTTCTGGGAGCTGCGTGTCATAGCTTGCAGGAGAAAAAATTGCTCTTATTTGGATCTCTAGTTTTGTAATAAACTGTGTAGGTGTGGGCATGATGTGGTGCATTAGTTCAGGGAAATTTCCAAAATTAGGACGTCATAAAATATTGAAATGGTCGTGATATCTACCTCATGTATTTCAAATAAAAATGGGTATTTCGTGAGTTGTCTACACCTAGACATACTGTACTGTTTCGAAGCATAACCGATTAAGTTTACCTACGTGAGAATAATTTAGAGATCTGGGTATAAAATGAGCAAATAATCGTTTTGTGTACAGAAGTTTTCAATGTGATTTTCAGAGAGCTTTTCGCAGCTCTGTTGGGTATCGGACAAGTATGCTTAAAATCCTGAAGTTCCACCTTACTTTAAGCTGTTAATGTTCATCATCAGCAAACCACAGGGAAAGAAAACAAAAAGAAAACCCAGAAAAACTAAACAGCTGGCAGTATAGTCTTATTCGAGCAACCATGAAGCCGCCTACCTGTAAGGGCTTAAGAAATAACATTTTACAAGAATTTCTGACTCTTTTGACCTAGCTCACATGGTCCTGGAAATCCATGAAAATGAAGAGTGTTTACAAAGTTTCCAACTGGTTAGGTAATGATATTCCTACAATACTCATTCAGCATGAGGACTTTTCTTCATAAATGATGACAGAGTTGGACACAAACCTTTCTTGATGCAACATCTACTCCACCCCACTGCTAGACAATGGACAAGCTGAGAATCTTGAGGGCAAATTGCACACTGCTGTGGGTACAGTACTGCTCGAGACTGTTCAGATGTGCCTTCCTTCAGAGGGAGTTGTGCAAATCCATTGTAACCACAGGCAAATAACTTCCTTTCTGATCGTGTTTTATTTGACATCTGAAACTCTTCAACTTTCAAATTCCTGAAAGATTCCTGAAAAGATTCCTGAAAAGAGAGAAAAAAACACAATTGAACAGGAGAACAATGACTCAGGTATACTTTACTGCATGTTATTCTGGGCAAGGACAGTGCATTCCTATTAAGAAGTTGGTCAATTTTAAAGTCATTTCCCATGGAACTGCAAATCTCATGCCACTTTGCTCTGTTTTGAACTATGTGCATCATCTGAGTTTCTGTTGGTTTTGTAAAGAAGGAAAGAGCAAGAACAAATTCAACAATTTATGCATATCAATACAGAAGAGAGGACATTTTTCAAAAGGCCTGCCTCCATCATCAGGTTAGAATTTGAAAATAACTTTCATAGTACTGGAATGTGTGACAAATGGCAGAAACACGGGTAGAAAGATCGAACAAAGGTGAACATAGAGGTATCAAGCTGTTTTGCTCAGATTTTGTTCCTCCCAATTGATTTGCAAACTTTCCTTCATTGAAAGTTGCAGCTTTTTGTGATAACCTTTGGAAAAGTTTGGAGTCATATTGCAAGGTGAAGTAAATGTTTGTGAATTTGCAACGCCCATCTTGCCATTATACTGTATGTTTCTCTCAAGATTTTAGGCTAACTTGAACATAATAATCTCATCAACTTGGTGCGGTAAGGTGTAATTATAAAGCTATCAAACACCAAGTGCAAAATGGACAATGACAATTGAGGTCTGGACATTATGAGTGACAAGGAATAATATGACAAAATTATAAAACTTCCCAAAGTGAATGACAGCTGACCGATGCAACGGATGCAATGAATATCCTAAGTATCAACAATTCTTATTTGTTGTTAACAGCAGAGAAAGTGGGCCAGAAAACAAACACATACCACTGACATAACTTTCAATGATTTCACGGATGTGGCACTGAGAAATTACGTAGACTTGAGGCTGGAGAGATATAATCATGTGCTTTGATGACCCTAAGGATTCAGGTTATAGCTGACTAAATTTAAAAAATTCCCCCTTTTCATAGTCATTCTACATCAATTAGAAAAAATTGTGCAGCCTGGGTGCCAAGCTGCACACTTACACATATTACTTGGGTCTACAACACATCACAATGACAGCATGGGTCACTCTCTGTGATGCACCCTAAACCGGTTAATTTATTACATTCTCATAACACTGTTACACCCTACAACTTCTTGAACAAAGCTGTGCTTTTGTTGTTAAATAAAACAGTAACTTTGTTACAGAAAATGAGAATGCTGAGGGTTAACGCAAGAGCACATATGGAGAATGACTGCTGTTCAATAAACACGTAAGTTACAGGCTTTACAGTCCCTGCTCCTTCTGACTCAGTTTTCTTCCTTGATGAAAGCTTTCAATTCTTCCTGACCCACTCTCTACCAGACTTGTTGTAGGCAAGTAAAAAATCCCGAGTATGAGTACAAGACTCCCGAGGGCAAAACCATGAGTATAAGTACCTGATTTTCAAACCCTCTGAATACAAGTACAAAGCCATGAGTACAAGTACAGGAAAATGTACTTGAGTACGAGTATGGACTGCAATAACTGAAGGGTCAAACGAAGAATGGAAACTTCTCAGCGCACAGGACTGTCACAGTACATGTCACAGTATATTGGGTTGTAATATGCAGAACATGGTAGTGGTTCATGGGAGAATGGGGGGGGACACATCCCCTTCATTTTTCTGTAAAGGGAGAACATCTCCCAAATGTTCCCTCCACTTTTTTAAAATGAAGAAACCTAAAACTGCGATGACTGGTTAAAGTACAGAATTTGAGCATACTTCTTGATTTCAAGGAGTCCTAAGATATTATATTTCTATGGAAATTCTTGAAGTAAGTGATGTCAAAAATATGATTTTGAGTCAAAAAGAAGAATTGCCGTCTCTCATTCACCTTATCATTTGTGTAGGTACAAATCACACAAGCTCCCATAATTATTCATATGTTGACAACATGACCAAAAATTTGAGGAACATATCGCAGATTTTCAGTTGACAAGTCGACATACACCCAGGACCCTCAGGACCCTGTCCAAGATGCGACTTACTGTCCAGGGTAAAGGACTTGAACTACCACCTCAAAGAGCTTGCAGTGAAGCTAGACTGCAAATTCGTTGATAAGATGGCATCTTTCACTTACAGTGATGGCAAAATTGATAGATCTCTATTTAATAATGACAGAGTTCACCTAAACTGGAAGGGAACTGGCAAATTCATCAATAAATTAATGACAATTGGTCCCCCCCCCAATATTCTGGCACTAAACTGGCACAGTATACTCTCCAGTGCACACACGCATGCATCAACTATGCTTACAGCCAATCAGGTGAAATATCAGGAGGAAAAAAGATGAGAAAATCATGAACAGTACAGTGAACACAACAGACCAAAATCATGAAGTGTAATGAAAAGCTCCATAACACTATTACCACTAACGTAACAATGTAAGTTAACATTTACAGATTAGGGAGTGAACTAGTCTACACTTAGGTGCAAAATGGTATGTTTGGTTTGGGGGCAAACTAGTAAACAGCGTGCAGCAAACTGGTAAACTGGGAGTGACCTGGCTGGGGGCGAACCTGCAAGGGGGCAAAACGACCGCTTATTTTCAAGTTTACAAATGGTAAAATTACGAAAGGTCATCATCTTAAACTCGAGAAGGTTCAAAGTAGGATGATCAATATTCGTCCTTACCTCTTTTCTCAGAGGGTAGTGAATGAGTGGAATGAACTGCCTGAGGATGTGGTGATGGCAAGAAGAAGTGTTTTCAGAGTGCATTGGACTGGTACTTTAGCTTTGTGACCTGGGTTTGATTTTTGTACTTTTTTTCAGGGTCCTAGATGGGGACTTAATTGTCCCTCCTGATCCTTTTTTCTACTTATCTAAACTTACTTGTCTGACACCCGTGTTGACGTCACTTATGGTTACGGATTCTTCAAGTGCTGGAATATCGGGGTGTCAGAATCTATGGGGATGACAGAACATAATGGTGTTCGCATAGGTATTGGGGTGTCAGAAGATAACAGTTTTGGACTATAGGGGTGTCAGAACACAAGGGTGTTAGAATATAGAGGTTAGGAGTAAAGGCGCTTCGGAATATATATGGGCTAGGGGTGTCTGAATGTAGGTCAATAGGTTGTGTCTGCTCAGCTTCAAGCATAGCTCACAAGTTTCCGAGAGGCTAGATGCGGGTCCACCTCTGACCTGTCTGTTGGGTGGGTGGGGTATAAGGGGAGGGCATGTGCCCCCCTCCCCTTTTGAAAATTTTTGAATTTTGGATGTGTCTAAATGTAATTTGGTGGCACTTTTTTAAGCAAATCAGTCAACACAATTTCTTTGGGTCACAGCCAAAAGTATCTGTACAGATACTCACAAACTCGCAAAATTTAAACTTCTCCCACTGATAATTATCATCGTATTTGTAGTTTGACGGTAATTTCTAGTGTGGTACATGCAGTTGCGAAAACAAACGTAGCACTTGATGGCTGCACTGCTCCGCGATTAGTGAATATAGGCCTACTATGAAATTGTTGAGTTTGTGTGTAGAGTTGGAAGTTTCCGGTTAAATATGCAGTGCTTGATATTTGTGTGTGGCACTCTCAAGACTGGGAAGATTTGAAATGCAGGTTTTTCAGAGGGCTGGGCGGGTCAGCGTGTTCAAATGCGGGTGGTATGTTCAACCTTCAATAAGAAGCTATAGGCCTACATGATATATTTCTCCAGGGCCACGGATACCTCTGTCCTACACCTAACTTAAAAGGATGGTCTAGCCAAAAATTTAGCTTGGATATGTTGACGAGTAAGGTTATCCAACAATTCTGGTGAAACTTCTATTCAGTTCACATGTGTGGTTCTCATGATATTACCAGTTGAAGTTACCCTCTTTTCTACCAACTGTGAACTTGAAGCAAGCAGGAGTGACATCATCTCCTCCCATGGCTGAATAGTCTTTTGTTTTCTTCATTATTGCGTTTATTCTTTTGACCTTGAAATCAATAGGTGCTCAGCTTAAATACTGGTTATGTGAAGGTCGCAAAACTCTCATACCCATCATACATTCACGTTGTGATAGCACTAGTTATTGAAGTATTAAATTTGGTGTAAATTTTAAAGAAAAACATAAGATGTTTTATCAATGTGGGGAGATCACATCACTCCTGCTTGCTTCAAGTCAACTGTCGGTAACAAATGTGGCAACTTCAACAGCTCATATCTCCGGAACCATACATGGGAACTGAATAGAAGTTTCACTGTAATGGTCAGATTAACATACTCTTCAACATATCAAAGCTATATTTGTGGCTGGACTATCCTTTTAATGGCTGTATTGCATCACCCTAAGCTATATTTTTACCTCCCTGAAAGGAAAATTCTCAACTGGTTCTAAGTTACAGTACTCTTAGATTGCCAGCAAATTCGAAAGATGCAGAGCAGCTCATATTACACAGGGTACACAGGGATCCATTGTTTTGATTACACATGTGGAGGAATGTAAGACAGGCTGAGGGAGGGACTAGAGGTAGGTGGTTGGGAGAATTTAAACTGTCTGGGGTGATGCATTACAGCCTTTAAGCTAACCCCTAAGCTATTCTCACAGTAACAGCCTTGTGCCTGGCCCTTCCTGCCACTTCATTGTCATTTGGGCTAAACATTTTTCGCCGAACCGGCTCTTGCGTTGTGGTTGAATGTCAAACACCAATGTTAGCTATGCGAATAGCACGACTCATCAATTTTGACCTGAAGTCGTTCGGACTTCAAAACGCAGTTATGACTAAATGAAGTCTCTAGCTTGTAAGATGTTGTTATCAACATCACGTGCTTGTCTGCGCCTTGAGATGTGATGGCCAAAAACAGCCTGTACCATTAAAAGATACCTTTACACCAGCCTTGCGACAGCACCATCACCGACAGGCCCTTCCATGTTTACCTCCGTGGGACGCGTGTACGTGAGTGCGAACACTGAACTAAAAACCAATGGAAGGCTCATTGGCCGGAAATAATATCGCCGCCGACGACATGCGGCACGTGACCGCGGCCATTTTGCAAAGCCCAAGAAAACATCGATATCATATCGACACACTGAACTTAAGGTCAGTGCAGCAACACTGTAGTTACCTGTCACTTCCACTAACTTTTCGAAGTACTTAACTTTCACGGAATGACTGGCTCTTAGTTTATGCACGTTTATTGACATATTCATTATCTTAAAGTAATTATCATGTTTACATGCAGTAACACTATCTGAATTGCTTAGCATGGAAAGTTGGAGACCATTTTCTATTGTGAGGCAATGTGGAAATAGTAATATAATTATCTCCTCAGTTGGAAAAAAATAACAATAAATAATCCTTGACTTGTCAAATCCAGAAATGTATCTATCAACATATGTGTGTATGTGTCTGTATGTATGCATGTTTGTATATGTGTTTGTGACTTCTAAATAAGTAACTTAAACAATTTGTCTGATCTGAGTGAAACTTGGTGTGCATGTTCTCCATATATGGTTTTAACCAACTTGAAGTGCCTCAGTGGGGCACTCAACTAACTTAACTGGAGCACTAGGGGATTTGATGTATTGTTCGTCCTTTCACAGTTACGGATCCAAGATCTAAGGATCCTGGATTCGGACCAATGTGTTGGAAGACTGCAAGAGCCCTTTGAATTTGGGTCATGGGCCTTTTGGTCACAACTCCAAACAGTCATCTGCCCACCATCTGGACCCTTTCCCCCTGACTGTCCCCTCAGATAAGCTCAACAAATCATTAACTTCTGCCCAATAGACTGGAGGCTTTACGCACACCCCCAGATTGAAAATACATGACTCTTTGTGGCTTTTATCATGACTGACATATATGAGCAATGGGGTTACAATGCCCTGTTCTAGGACACTGATTGCTGGGCTCAATCTCGCACCACTTGGTCACAAAACCCTACTTTCAATCCAGCCTTTTGGACTCCTAATTCATCATTCTGACCTTGGCCATCCTGACTTTGGCCCTCATCTATTTGGTTCGGCGAATATACCTAAATTGTGTCATTTACCACCCCTTAACCCCCAAATTTTGGCAGATGGAGGCGATTTTCGACATAGCAAGGAATTTTCCGGTGGGGGCCTTGGAGGTCAAACATGTCATGGGGGATCAAATGGAAGGCACCTGAAAGTATTGTGTACTGGCATAGCATCCTGACATTTTGTGTGTGTATGGGGGGGGGGGGTGTAGGTTCATCTTGTGGGCGGACATGCACAACAATCGCTGAGTTTTAGGGTCCCTCAGTCCTCTTGCCTGCGCCCATGCTCTCAGGTCCCCTTCCCCACGTTGGTTAGGTTAATGTGGCCACTGGGAATTAGTTCCTCGAGGGGTTGATCGGGCCTCGCAAGTGGTTTCCCTTCTCTCCCCAGACTTCCCCAGCATGCCAGGTGATACTGGCCATACAGGTGTATCACTGCCCGATTGCTGGCCTAAACATTTCTTTTATTTTTTTTTTGGCCAATCCTCCAAACTTTTCTCTGAACATTCAGAAGAATATTCAACCTATGTGTAAGTCGTGGATACTCGCGATTAAATGTAATTGACTAATAACATAGGCTATCTCAATGCTTTTCCATACCCTAACACACATTCGCTATGCCGTATGTACAGTAGTGGCGTGGCAACCACCGAGCAACGGGAAGGGCTTAGCAAGATGGCGACACTGTGGAAATTTCGGCGACACCCCGCTGTGTGTCTTTTGATTGGCTATGAGCCTTCCATTGTTTTTTAGTTCAGTGAGTGCGAATCATGCATGCAGCTGCACGTCAAACAAGTAACAGCTTGTTACACGGCACGTAGATGGTATTAATATTGGTATACAGCCTTGCTGTTACGTCATAACAGATCAACTAGAAACAATCAGTTCGATCATCAAGGTACTTCAAGTCAAGCTAACTCCTCCTGTTCTTCAAGAATACGGTAACAATTTCAATATTTCTGCGAAGTGGATCTTTCTTGTTCATGAAATTTGGTCATTGTATACGTAACTTGATTTTGAAATTGTTTACTAACAAACGCATTCACGAACTTTTCAACTTATCATGAAGATATCCAAAACTAGACCCTCAAGGAACGTATAGTAGGCCTACATCAAATCAACGTGAATTTTTCAATTGGTATATCTTGAGTAGCCTGTTCAAAACAGAACAATTAAAATATGAAACTATATTTCTGATATTATAAAATCAACATTGTCCGTTCTTTCATTCAGGAGAAGGTAAACTGAAGATATTATTCAAGCGTATCAATTATTTTTGCACTTTACCCCAATCTAAAATCCTGGTGCCATCACTTACATGGTGCAACGGTGGCAGAGTACCCAAAAGTTTTACTTCAGTGACACCTGAACTAGGTGCGGTCGCATATCAGCTACTGAACGGATGCCAGGACTGTGGCCACACTTCCATTCAAGATTGAATGTTTTCTTAAAATTATATGCAGATAATGTGCTTTGTTTTCACAATTTTGATATCACCAAGATGGTGAACACGACTTCACTCCATATTGGATCGAGTTTCAGTTTACTTAGAAGAGCTTCCTCAAAACTACGGTATTTTGATAAACGACCGCTGCATAAGTACGATGCCACTCAATTCAGTTTGCAGTTGTTGTCAATTTTGAATATTTTATTCTGACAATTGCTTGCCTCGCCCCTCTGAAAATACTGGCTGTTACCTCCTTGGTGTTCATACTCCTGGAGGGATGGCCACCAAAATTCCATCCTACGTACATTAATTACATTTTGCCTTTTTAATTTCTCTCTTTAAAAGTAAATGAGAATTTGGAGCATAGGAACACCTGATAAAACAAAAAAGATCGATTGCACCAAAATTTGCATCTCAGCTCCTTTTGCAAAGCCAACAATTTTCCAAAGACTAGACAGACCGCCCATTCCCTGGCCTAGGACTCACCCCCATGTGTTTGATGCTGACTGCAGCATACAAAATTCAACAATTGACATAAAATTTTGTTGTGAAAATTTCCAACTTTCCAGCATGGCACCAGGACTGTATATTTGTATTCAAGGTCTTTGAAATTGACCAGGGTATTCTGTAGTTATTCCAAGATTGTTTGTTTCCGGTTTAGAAGTACGTGCAATATCCCCAAAGCATTTGTAGACCTGTGAAAATATTACACACTGCCAGACTTTCCCACATCTTAGGGACCCACTCAGCAAGTAATAGTACGCAAGTAATAATTAGTTTTCGAAATTTTGCATAGCAGCTAGTTTTCAGGTGACTTATATTAGGTATTTAGTTGCAAAATCTATGAAAGCTGCTACAGTATGTTGCATACAGTGTAAAACTGCTCCACACTTAGGTATATGACCATTTCGTGTATCAAAATAAGATGCAATTCTGGAGAAATTATTCTCTGGCACCCAAATGTTTGGCCCAGTCTTAGTCATTGCCACTATCAACATCATTATAAATTCAGGGGACTCAGTGGTTTAGCCTACTGTTGACTGGATGTGACATCTCGCAGTTCATTCAAACTGAAATTTGAAGTGAGAAAGCCGCACAAACAATGTGGAAAAATTGGAACACATCCACTGTGTTGTAGAGTATATTACAAACTTAGCAAATGGATTAAGACTATGCTAGGATTGTACATAAATCAGAAGTCACTAAATACTGAATAAATACATATAGTTGTTTTAACAATTGAAGCAAAAAAATAACACAATGTTTTCTTTGTTTTCTTTTATTTTGTCAGTCACGTTTCAATTGTATTATGCAACTGCACTGCTTCAGACAATTTCAGGTAACTGTTGTCGCAGAGTGGCAACAGGAGAGAATGCAAATAAATATACTGCACAGATGGACAGTGCAAATGGCAATATATTTTATTTATATTTATATATTTTACACAGCATCTGAATGTTCTCCAAACAACCAGTTTATCAAGCATTAGCACTTTATTTGAGAGTTTTCTGAAGGCGTATGACATCAGTAGCTGTTTCAGGGCATTACATGTACCTCCTAGCAATTGCTAGCTCAGTCCAGAAAATTGGAAGAATCTGTAAAGCTATGGTAGTAGTAGAAGTTAGTCACCACATCTTATCCCAGATCCCAGCATGGAATTCTGTATGGAATTCAATACAGAATTCATGGAATTCTGTACAGTATTCAATATCACACTACATTAAGGCCGTATTCAGTTACTATGCAGTCACTGTGAGTCAGTCTGGGTCAATTAAGATGCTAGGGTCAAGTCATGAGTGATAATAGCAGTGTTAATTAAGGAAACATTTGAAGGTGGGCCAAAATTAGATCTGTCAGCATATGGTATCTTGTCATGCAGTCACTCCTGAATCAATGTACCAATTCCAAATCAAAATACATTTGGCACACAAATTTTCATAAAAAGAAAGAAAAAAAAATGAACAGTTTCAATTTCTAAAATGCATTGCACGTCGCAGGTCTCCTCTCCCTTCCCCAACCATCAAAGAGAAAGGAACACTGGAGTACAACTCAACTACTTTGCTGTCAGTATCTTTCGGTAGAAAGTGTGAGATAAACATACAACCTTTCACTGAACCGGTCTAAGTATCCTCAGTTTGAAGAGGAGCCTGCAGTCAACACAAATATTAATTAGCTTACACACAATTACGCACATTCTCAGTTCTGCAAGGGGTGCTTGCATTGCGTTTGCAAGTCAGATTACAGCAACACCATAGTGAAATTCTGCTCATAGCATGATTCATGCAGGAAGCATTAAAAGTGATAGCACTAGCCTGCCAAGTGATAGGTTAATTGCCTTACAATTACCATATATTTCAGAGGAACTCATATGAATCTCACCTACCACTCAATAAAAAATAAAGAGATGAAGCTAATACCATGGAGCTCAAATACCAACATGAAAATGACAAGGAAATTTTTCATTTCCTTCTTTCTTTTACTGTACAAGCTCTGTTATTGCCATACTAGCACTTTTGGTGATCATATTCGAGGCTTTGTTAGTTAAATTGAACATTTGATCCATGCCTTCCTTTTTGTTTTTGCTGTGGGTAATGTTTGACCTCTCTCTTTCTCAATTTGCATTACAGATAGGAAGAGGCAGAATAATTGAGACGCCCCATTTTGTGTGAATCGAATCGTTCATGGAGTTATACAGTACTGTAGTTTGCTTTAGGCTGTCATGGATTTTGTGAAATGTTGACAAACAGCTTTTTGTCAGCGTAATTGGGTCCAAGTGTAGCACTGAAGCCATTGACTATTGATACAATGATAATTTAAATTCATAAAAATGATTGAGTTTACATATTTTTATAGTGGAAGGAATGTGCAGTATTACCACTGAACGTAGAGTGCAATATGTGTCTAAAGTTTGTGTGATTTGAGCCATTCGATTTCATGGCAAATACAATCAATGTCTGTTTGTGCAATAAATGTATAATTTCCAAATGATTTCAAATTGTGGCCAAGGGAAATTGCTATCTTCAAAATGAGTTGTAATTAAATGAGGTGTAGGCCTTTGACTTTCCCTTTCTAGAATTATAATATCCCATCCAAATATTCAAAAAAGAAAGAAAGGTTATTTTTACCCAGGAGTAGATGTGCACTCCCACTTGGGAACTTTTAGGATTTGTGAATTTTCATCAAATTGATAATGGAGAGGAAAAGAGCTCTGAATGAAGATGGAGGTAGAGCCGCAAAGCGTAGGAAAGAAGGCAACCAGTTGGACACTTCTGACAAGGTTCAAGCCCACAAACTTTTCTCTGGGTGTCAGATATTTGTTCTATCGGCAGGGTTAGGCAAAGCAAGAAGAGATATCTTCAAGAAACAGCTCTCCAAATATGGAGCTGATGTCTGCGAAAAGTTCAGCAGCAAGGTGTCTTACATAATTGTTGACGAAGCAATGACCTCTGAGAGATTTTTGAAAATCACAAAGCTGTCTGCTGATGAATTCGCATCTGCCCATCCTGTGGTGGTCAAAGCCAATTGGTTGAGTACTTGCCTCTCAGAGGAGAGACGTGTTAACACATCAGAATTTGAACTTTTCATAGATTTTAGTGACAAAAGTGATAGAAGGGCATCTGAACAGGCTTTAAAACATACAGACATGAAAATGCTGCCAACCAGTGATACAGTAGACGATAGCAAGGGAATTCAAAAAGCGGAAATGGTCAGCCATGCCAAACCTGAGGGGCGAGCTGCACAGAAAGAGGCACATTATGAGAGTGATGATAGTAATTACGTACCAAGTGATGAAGATGATAGAAATTTCGGGGAAGCAGATGAAACTTCAACATCCAACCAGTCAACACCAACAACATCTCCTTCTAAGCTACCAGTGAGTTTTTGTTTATGTTTGGCATCTACAATAGAAGTCACAGTATGATGCATACCTGCACTACAAAAATATCAATGGCAACACCACTTTGTGGTATTAAAGGAATTTATGGAACATTCAAATTTGAATATTTGCTTGCTTTCCTTTGTTTTTTGTTCCTTGCCGAAGGGGTGCAAGAAATCTTTGCGATGGTGATTCGATGTATGCATGTGTGTGTGAGTAATGTTTTTGTGAGTGTGTGTGAGCTGCAAAATCTTGTGAACACTCTAGCTTTTGAAGGGAAAGTCCAAGGTGGGTCAAAGTTGGTGTGTTGGTAGAACATGTGAAGATTGTTTTTGGTGTTGGTCAAAGGTCCTCTGAGGTCACCAGCTGGCATAATGTAGACAAACTATGATTGCCATATCTCAGGAACGAAATATTGCATCAGCTTCAATCTTGGATGGTATGTAATTCCTTTTAACTAAATGAAATTGTGGTGATTTTCTGTAGATCAAAGATCATATGGGGCATCGGAGGTGACAATTTTAAAACCTTGTGAATACTTGAGCTTTTGAAAGGGACATTTGCAAGACAGAGTGCGTGTGCATAGGGCATAAAGATCTTGTTTTTGGTAGGTGCCAGTGATCAACTGGGGTCTCCCACAGGCAGACTATATACAAACTATGTTTGCAGCATCTCATGAAGCATACATTAGATGAAGCTCAAACTTGGAGGGTAATTTGGTGCATTTTAAGTAATTGAGATTGAGTGGGTGTCCTTTAAGTTCAAAGATGTGTGTGTTCATCACAGGTCACAAAGTGAAAAGCTCCATATTGGAGACGGTTTTGGTATCTATCAAAAGGTCATCTGGGGTCACTTACAAGTGCAAAATGTTAAGACCACTGCTGGTATTGCTTTGTTTTGCTGTCTTTTCTTATGGATAGAAGGTGTTTGAGCTCCCATGCAGACACACTGGTAGTGCTTGCACGTTTTAGGAAAGAACTATTTTTGAAAGCTCAACCTGTCTGTTAGATACAGTATATTTGCTATACAAATTGTAAAAGGTTTTGATTAAAAAAAAAATTATGAATGTTTGTGTATCTTGACAGCTGGTTTCTGATAGAGTATGTCTGTTGTTTGCACAGTATTATGCTGTAGTTATTTGCTGGAATCATAACAATGAAGTTTTGTACGATCCTGTGTTTATTTTTGTCATTTGCGTTTTGTGGTATCCTGAAGCCCAGTTTGATTAAATTCATGCTGCTGTTACTTCTGACCGTTGTTTTGACAGTTGCAAGTGCTCAAAATATACAGTTCTCAAATGCCAATCAATTGGCTCTTGATTCCCTCTGAGACAATTTTTTTGTCTGAAAATGAATTGGGCCAATGACCTTTGTGGAAAATCATCATGCTTTTCCCCAGAGGAATCACAAACCATTATCTGAGATAATGCTGTTTTGTTCTGTCATCAAAAAATGTGGAATTCATTTGTCTTATAAATTGAGGTGAAAAAGGAGAAAAAAAAAGACAAGGATCAGGGAAAGGTCAATCAGAGGAAAGAGGAAGAGTGGAGGTTTGGTAGGAGGGGATGCCAAGAATGCAGTCTAGGAATTAAATTGTAGGGTACTGCAGTTTGTTGTTTGGCATGTAACTTTTGCTTTGGACTGTCATATGCCATTGTAGTAGTTTTAACACTCAAGGGCCCTTAGCAAACTTTTAAAAACTAAAGATAGTTGGATGATTAAATTTGAAAGTGCTGGAAATTGCATTTGCCAGAGAACAGGTGACCCTCCTTGAATTCTCAGTCCGAACAACATAACATAATTCGTAAAGAAGGATTGGCCTAAATCCAGGTCTGCCTGTAACTGTGACCTTCATTAAAATAAACTGATACATGCAGGTAGGTTATGCAGCCTGGCAAGCCAAATTTGTATCCTGTCTGAAAATATGTTTGTCTGTTTAGTTTGACATCCAGGATGAGATATGCTATTTTGATATTAAAGCTGTCACCCTCAATTACATTTAAAAGTGTGAGTTCTTTTAAAAAGTTTCCCAAGATTAGTAGCACTGAAACTAAGTGCAGTGGTTACAGTAACAAAAAGCCATGCGTCCATAAGTCCACCATTAATGTTTTCTTGTGGCCCCTTGAAAGTAACTGCAGAGGATGTTGGAAATTACAGTGAGTGAAGTAACACCGGCTTATGTCACAGTTTCTATGTACTTTGCATCGATCTTTGTTAAATATTAATAGTCAGCAACGTACAGTGACTTCTTCCATAGGTCCCTGCAACATTTTTGTTGTCTGCGTTATATGATAACAGATTTAGCGTTGTCTTTCACTTCCATATTTTCTGCTGGGTTGTATTCTTTAAAATTAGCAAGGCCTGGTTAAGTTAGTAGGACTGCCTATCTATCCATAATGGGGGCCTTATGAGAAATGGATTAGATGTCATTTAAGAAGAAAACATTTACTTGTCCATTTTACTAGGAATAAGATTACATCCTTTCAATTTTGTCATTCACCATGTAATCGCTCATTAATTGGCATTCTTTTTTTAATTGTCTTACATTACATTACATTCCTACCTTAGATTGATACCTGAATGTGGCTTAATAGTGATGAAACTGTTTAAGGAGTGTAGTGAAACAACAGTGGACTGCGGAATTTTCACATTAAGTCGACAATGATTAGCGACAAATGCAGGGATTCAAATTTAAAGATGTGTGTAAAATGTAGATATATATGTCTGTATCTCAGTTTCCTACAGATTTGTTGGGCCCCCCTGGTCATGAGTCCCCTACCTGTAGGTTGTTTAGGTATTGTTTAATCTGGGCTTCAATGATAGAAATAAATCTTTTGATGGAACAATGAATCTAATATTTATTCAGTCGCGTTTGAGAGGTCATCAGCGCTGTGAAGATCTTTCTTGTTTTACTTTTCCTTCTTCCCTTCTTTGATTTGTTCCAGAGAGGTAACTGGGTCTGTGCCAAACCGTCCACATCTCATGCTGTTAATCTCAACACCCACATCACAGAAAAGTTGGAGGTAAGAATATCTGCATTTAAAGTTCTCGTAAATTTACCAGTTGTAGATGTATTTTGGACAGCCTCACTAGGAAGGAAGAAGTAGCAAAACCAAAACAATGTCTTTTAATAATCAACAGTGAAATAAAGGGTCTTGTCATCAGTTTCTGTGGCAAAGTGAAAACGATCGTGTTTAAAAAAGGAAATAGATAAAGGTGCTGATAAGTCTAGTCTTTTTTTCTAGGAATTTGTGAAATGGCCAATTCCCTCCAAAGGCTAGACATCAATGTGAAAGTGTTGTGAAACTTCCTGGTCTGCTTTGGAACAACTGCCGTGCAAGCGGTAACTTTCTTTGCATATGTAAATGCATGATGGCCTAACAGAAACTGAGCCTTAATAGATACAAGTACTTGTGAGATGTGAGTGGCAGTAGGAGGAATGGAAAAAGGGGGGGGGGGGGGGGGGAGAGGGACTGGGATAGGGGAGCACTAACTTCTGACCTTGGATGTTTTTCAGAACAGTTAATGGTGCAATTTATTCTCTAAAAGGCAAGCACTTTCTGGCAATGCTGAACAATTTCTTAGCCTCAAATTTTGGTGTCTCTTTTTCCAGGGGAGTAGGTATTGCTTATTCTTCCAAATTGCTAGACTCTTATTAGTTTTGATCTCCAAATATGAATATTCATCCAAAACTTTCCTGCCTGTGATTTGTGAGTGGTTAAGAAAATTTTGATGAAGGTATATATGATTACTTTAAAAGCAGTCTTAGTGATTGGTTACTGCTTCTTTGAAAATTTATGAAACTCCACATAAGACCCTGCACGGTGTTTGCATTATAAAAAATTAATCTATTGGTCTTTGGACGTAGGTGTTAATGAATGCGTATAAGAACACCAAAGACCAATGGAGAGCTCTGGGCTACAGGAAGGCCATTGGTGCACTGAAGTCACACTCTAAGGAGGTGACCACGTGGGAAGAAGCCAACGCCATTCCGGGAATCGGATCCCGAATTGCTGACAAGATCGCTGAAATTGTTGAGAGCGGCCACCTTCGTAAAATCGACCATGTCTGTCAAGGAGAGGAGGCCAAGATCTTGGACATTTTCAATAAGATTTGGGGTGTTGGACCCACAGTGGCTCAAGAATTTGTGCAAATGGTAGGTTGCAACAAACCAGTTACCTACATTTAGGTTTTGGTATGAGAGATTGTGGAATCTCCTCATGGAGAAACAATTGTTTAATGTTGGTGTTTTGTTTTTGCCAAAACCCAATTGCATACTTTATCAGAAGGAACATTATCTTAGTGTTAACCTTTTTATCATTCCAAATGTATTCTAAAGGTTCAGTCATTCAGGTATTATGTAAATGAGGAGAAGCAACATACCATTAAGTTGTGCAATAAAACAGTGATATCATTTCACAAAGTTTACCAAAAGAAAAGGCTTTTGTTACAACTTAAAACCTTTCTTTTCAGCTGTCATCAAATTTTAATAACATTCATGCTGAAAAATGATGGAATGTCAAGTATGAATTCTGTTCACTGCTTGCAGATAGCTGAAGGGACAGCCTGGTGTATTGTTTTGTTGATGGAAGACTAGGTGTGCTTCTGACGAGAATCAAAGACTGCTTCGAGTAATAGACAATACTCTATGTTTTATAAGATGTTCTTCATGTGAACTTTTTGTGATTTTTGATCTAGGGATTCAAAACCCTGGAGGATGTGAAAGAAAAGGCCAAGTTAAACAAGCAACAGCAAATTGGTCTCAGGCATTACCATGACTTCCTCAACAGGATGTCCAGGGAAGAAGCTGCTTCGATCGGGAAGACAGTAAGTCCATCCCTTTCTCGTCTGCCCTGTCTAATTAGTTACAGTATCTCTTATAAATTGAGCATGCTCAATTTCCAGTGTGAGTTTGTAATACTTGAAGTGCCAGGGTCATAAAATCAGCATTGACTAGCTTGTGCAGCTGGTATGTGTATGTTTCGTGTGTGGTCACCTTCTTTACATACTATCAATAGTGTTTTGTAGAGGACGGTTAACTGCGCTTTGAGAATGAATTCCATTTTTTTACATCTGTATGTCATTTCCACATCTGTGTTAGTTATTCAGTGTCTAACAAATCAGTAAAGTTTTGCCATAAGACCTTCCGATATTGCTTCTTTATCAAGTTTGCTAAAGGATTCCTTTCATTTCTTTAACGCAAAATGGCACAATGATGAAATGCAATGCATATGACTTTAATATCACCCAAGAATGGAGTCGGAGACCATAAAAATAAGGATATGGCTTCACTTCTTGCCCTCTCTTCTTTAATTGAAATGCTGCCCTCCCTTTTTTAATTGAAGTGCTGCCCTCGTCAATGCTTCAATACAAAAGCCAATTAGATCCCTGAAAAAAAAAACCTCACTTGTACTAACAGTGTTATTACAGAAATTTGAAAGAAATGAACTGACCCTTAAAAAGTTGGTTCCTTGTTTGATTCTTTCTAGGTTGAAGACGCTGCCAAAGAATTCGATCCAAACTTTGTTTGCACTACATGTGGATCATTTAGGCGGGGAAAGAAGACCTGCGGTGATGTTGATGTTTTAATATCTCACTTGGACGGACATTCTCATAAAGGGATCCTGTTTAAGCTTCTGGAGAAGTTGCATGGTACAGGTAAGTCATGATCATTTGGTGATTGGTTCAGTAAAGCCATGTGCTATGCCTCTTCGATACTCACCAACAGAATCAGCTTTACTCTTGTTATCAAATTACAGATGTGACCATTTCACCAATGATAGCATCAACATGTGAGCTTAGGCAAGGGATTGCATGGCCTCTCTTTACATTAGACTTTGTCAGATTGAGATAATTAGGATTCATACACTGGTCTGAGGATGAAAATCAATCACTTTTCAAGGCGAAACTTTGCTTGTCAAGGACATCAAACCAGGTTTAAAATACATGGAAACTGTCTGTGGAAATTCTTATGGTTATTTTTATCCTTATTTTTACAAAACTGGTCCTTGTTCAAACATTTGTCATAGATAACGGTAATGTTAAAATGCATTTCAATTTTTGAAATCACTAAACTTCAAGTACTTTTCAAGGACATCAATGTGAGAGAACAAAATTCAATCTTTTTAAAGGCCTTAAAGATGACAGATTTAAATTCAAGTTCTTTCAAGGTTTTCAGTTCTCTCTATGAACTCTGGGTAATGCTCTTTTAGTTTCATCAGTGATTGTTCTAGAAACAGTCCTTTTGTAAATTGGGGTGTCCATATTATAACAATTTATTTATTAATTTTTTGAATGGAGTGTCTTTATCTATTTCATCTTGTGATGAAATATATAAAAAGATTCAGTGGCTAGCTACAATGATCCCTGTTACTGATCAATTGGCAAGACAAAAAAAAAAAAAAACATTCAATGTCTGTGAAACTGATAAAAAGTCCATAGTAAAGATTCATAATGCACATGGAAACTATTAAAGAGGCTCATTGTTTCATGATATTCACTAAATTTTTCTAAACCTGTCAAGTCTCCTTCACATGCTAATGCCAAATTGTCAAACTAGTACAATCTCAATGTTTCACATACAATAGACCATTAATGAGTGAGTAATTAATGATTTAATTTGGTTCTGGAACTTTGTGACCATACATTTTTCATATTAGTACTGTATTTATATGCGCACACCCAGTACAAGCAACGGTCAAAAATTCAAAAATCTTGACACTTTTTGTAACTATTGGATGTGAAACTTGACAAATCATGCTGAGTTTAAGTATTGTCATGTCTTTATAACCTTCACAATCACATCAATCTTTATTGACATCAAATCAATGAGCCTCTTTAACTTATTCCCTATCATTCTACACTTGGGCATCAGTATAGAGTTTATAGATGTAGGTCAATGAAAAACGTATGTGGGACCATTCTACACATGGGTATCAGTGTAGAATTTATAGACAGAGGTCAGTGTTAAACATATATAGGACAATTCTGCACTTGGGCATCCGTGTAGAATTCACAGAGGAGGTCAATGTTAAATACACGTAGGACCGTTATACACTTGGGCATCAGCATAGAATTTATAAATAGAGGTCAATTTTAAACATATGTGGGACAATTTTGTCGGACATTAGTGTAGAATTTATTATAGATGGAGGTCATTGTTAGAGTTAGGAAGGGCCATTCTACACTTAGGCATCAGTATAGAATTTATAGACGGAGGTGAGTGTTAAACATACGTAGGACAATTCTACAATTAGCCTTTAGTATAGAAGATTATATATGGAGGTCAATGTTAAATATACGTGAGACAATTCTACACTTGGGCGTTAGTATGGAATGTATAGATGGAGGTCATTGTTGAAGATATGGAGGGCCATTCTACACTTGGGCATCAGTATAGAATTTACAGACGTAGGTCAATGTTTAACATGCGTAGGACAATTCTACCCTTGGCCATCAGTATAGAATTTATAAACGGAGGCCAATGTTAAACATACAGTGGAACAAGTCTACACTTGGGTGTTAGTATAGAATTATTAGATGGAGGTCATTGCTATAGATATGTAGGACCATTCTACACTTGGGTATCAGTATAGAATTTACAGACAGTGGTGAAAGGAGGAACTGTTTAGATATAAGGACTGTAGACATGTCATTTCACAGTCAAAATTGCCGTGTCTCTTGGAAATAGTCGCTTCAAAGGTGTTTAAAATTTTGATCCACTAAGCCTGTACTATATCAGATGTAAGGTAAATTCTGACCATCTTCAGAAGGAGAAAAACTTTGCATTAAGACTGAAATCAAAGCAGGTTGGTGAGACTTACATTTAGTACTAGTGGGAGGGGGGGTAGAGGGATGTCCTTTGTGACTAATCCTAACCAGAGACATGCACGTGGTATAACTATAAGATAAAAGTGAAAATGTTTGCAGAGTACAAAGATGATGTAGAAATTGAAATAATTGCATTTCTTGGTGGGTTATGTTTTTTGATAGAGTTATACTCATAATTCAGACTGTGTTTCAGATTTTTTTATCAGTACTAATGTTTTCCATTTCTTGTGGGCCTGTGTCAATTTTGATGTTGCCCATAATTTGAGCCTTTGGAAAACATGACATCACCCACAATCAGCTAAAATCTTTCAAGCTGCCCAAAAACCTAAACTAAATAAAAAACACTCACTTGGAATCACCTTAGCCATTCAAATTTCACAAATGGTGAACTTCACATTAACAAAACATGATAACTATGACAAATATCCCCAAGCGTTTGCAAGATTGCCTGATGTTGCAATATTGGCCACATACGATGGTTTCGGATAATTGTTTTCAGGAAATTTCCTACCATAAATTACGTCTGAAGGAATGAGAGTATAAAGTGCCTCATTCTTTCCCTTTGCTTTTGTTTTTAAATTCATTCCATTGCAGTTCAGGACAAATATATTAGAAAGTGTGGCATTGTAATGAAAGATTGTATGAACTATCCTGATCAACAGTGACACAGAGCAGAGAGTCTCTGTTCTGCTGGTCATGAAAATATCAAGGTCGTGGAGCGACAGCTCAACTGAGCAGTGTTTACTGTAGCCCACTCACCGTTTCCACACGGATCTATGTTCAAACGATGTTTAAGTTATGATTTGGCTAGGTATTGTTGCGAAAGAAAGCTCATCATATCAAGTCACATTGCGCTGTTCACAACCATACCTATCACATTAGTTTATACACATACAATTAAACACATGAGTAGACTACACCAATAAACTTCAATGTACTTATGCAAAATTTTGAGGAAGTGGTGTTTTTCCAAATAAGAATGTTTTAGAGGGTCTATTTCCCACCTTAGCCCCGTGAATTGTCAATAGCTATCTCTCTAATTCAGAGGGCTGCCCTGTGAGTACTGGTAGGTATACTCAGTATTCACAGGTCACTGCCCTGCCATTACTGGTGTCATTCATCCTTATTCACAGGCCACTGCCCTATGAATAGGCCCCAACCAAATATCAGTCAAAAGCCCATCAAGCGACGATAATATATTCAGGGTTACAATTCTATATTGTTAAAATTGTGTATTAAAGGGGAATTTTTTTTACTAACAAGGGACTCTTACTCTGTATATTGCACTGGCTGTTACCAAACAAACAGTCATGATTGGTTTGACTTAATGAAGAAATGTAGAACCACCTTTTGTTAAGAATATAGATAGCAATTACTTCACAATTGTTCATGAATTTAGGTCATTTGGGGTGAGTGTTGGTGGTTATGGGTGATGATTTTGAGTGATTTCCTGATTGACGGTTAGTTATGTATCCCATATCAAAGTTAATATATTGGTTCATCAAAACTTTTAATTGGTTCCTATACCTATAGGCCAAAGAAGAACAAGGGAACATTAGAATCTCATTAGAAATTCACAGTGGCTGAACTTAGCTATAGGGATGAATTATCTGTTATTCCCAGTTCATCCCTTTACAATTTTGAATAGTGCAGCCCATTGCAGCTCAGTATGGTTCAGCCCATCACAGCTCAGAATGGCTCAGCCCATTGGTACAGCCCATCACAGTCCAGTATGGCTGATCCCATTAACAGTTCAGTATGTTTCAATGCATTACATTTTCATATGGTACACCCCAGTATGGCTCAGCCCATTACAGTTCCGTATGGCAGCCTATCACAGTCCAGTATGTTTGAGCTCATTACAGTACAGTTTGGTTTAGCCCATTGCAGTTTCTAAAGGTACAGCCCATTATGGCTCAGCCCATTACAGTACAGTGTGGTTTAGCCCATTTTAGTTCCAAAAGATACAGCCCATTATGGCTCAGCCCATTACAGTTCCCTGTGGCACAGCCTATCACAGTCCAGTATGGGTCAGCCCATTACAGCACTGTACACTGAGATTCTTGACAGTGTATCAATGAAGCAGTACAGTCAATCAAAGATTGATGGAGTACTCAAAGAAAGTCGTGAAAAACACATACTCAGCATAAAAATCAATAGTTATGTTTATGGATACGATAGCATTCCATAAACATGTTGCTAACCGAGGGTATGTCATGTGACATTTTCTTTGTCCCAGTTTATCTGGAAAAGTAGTACATTACCAGACATGTTGTTACATATTTGCAGACCATTATGAAATAGATACAGTAGAAATGATTAATCATTCACCAAGCAATGTGAACGTGTGGGTATTTTTTTCTGGAAACGTCTGAATGTTGTAGGCCAATCATCATGCGCAAGACTAGACATACTGGAATTTTGTGGAATCATTCAGAGATTGTTTTTCAAAAGTGAGGAGCAATGTATAAACATGCATTTTTTTTTATTTGGATGTATAATGTACTTTCCCTCTGTAATGCAATTTGTCCAAACATTACAAAGGCATAATAATAAGACTTCAATATCACTTGTGTAGTTTAGGATACATGAACTGAACGTCGATAACGGAATGCCGGATGTACATACATCACAGGTGTGTAATGGAACGCATTAAATGTTGAGTGTATGAACTCCTTAGTATATCCCTTGATACATGGTTGGGCAGGGAACAGTGAAACAGTGCCTGCTGATCATGGTTTTGTGCTCAGGGTTGTTTGTGAACGGGGTGTTTTGTCTTACCTTTCGTTTAAGTTTCATTTTGGGCTGATGTTTTAGTTTCTCAGTACTAAACATGTCAAGTAAAATGTAGTAGATCTGACGTTTACCCAGAGAAGGAAGGCTAGGCTCAGTTAGCCCTCAAATGAGCTGTGTGTTCAATTATACATGGCTTACACTCATTGGTCCCGCACTCCACTTCAAGCAGAGTGTAAAGCACTTAGGCCGTCTAACATAGCACACAAACTTGTTCAGGGGTTAGTTTTGTAGGCTTAACGGATCATGGACGGATGGAAATGGCAGATATATGGAAAATTAGCTTCAAAATCTGTAGCTTTCATAAACAGTGGTTACGGTATTCAAAACCACATTTTTTCTAGGTTCATTTGCAAACTTATTATTTTGCTTTGAGGAGACAAGATCCTTTCCAGTGTGTGCATGTGTGCATGTGCCTTTGTTTTCGGGTGGGATTGAGGACCGAAACAATAGATTTTAGGTCCTCTGTAGAATTCAATAGCTTTCTCTGGTCCTCTCAAGATTAACGATAGACAGTCTATTGTTAAGATTAGGGTTGAGGAAGAAAAAACAAAGGAAAGCACAATGAGGTCCTCGGAATGAATGGAAAGCAAAACAATGTAAACTTTAATCATGCCACCAGAGTTTGAATATGTTACATTCTTTGATTCCAAACTATGTATAAGTTTTGTTTGTGGCATTTGTTTTCTCGCTCAGATGGTTTATCTTGAAGATATCAAGGTGGTATTTCATTCGGCAGTTTTCATATTTGCACTCAGACTTCTACTAAAATAACAAATTAGTTGACTACTAAACAGAAAACAAATACGTACAGATTTTACTCTCCAGTGGTTTTGGCAGTTTCATATTCTAGTTGCACGGATATATCTTCCTTAACGAAGATCTCACAATTACTGAGAAAATTATAGTTGTAAAAAAAATAAGAAAAGAAGGAAAGCTGTTAAAAGAAACAACTTGTCATCAAGTTGACACACCTTTGTAGGAGATTGCTGGCACTGCTCATGGAAATGTGGAAGTGACATTTCTGTTACTCAATTTACATAATATATGTGTGAGAAATGAAGCAGGATGAATTTTCTCGCCAAATACAAATGAAGATTGATGTGCTTGACATTCTGCAGAAATCTGGCAATGATAACCAATTTCTTTTCCAATATTCCTATTTTCACTACTACTCTGTTCTCTTATGGTCTGACCTAATTTCTTCGAACACCCTTTGTCTTCCTGTGATATATTGTCAGTTTAGTCCTGTCTATCTTTTTTAATCATCTCTGTGGTCATAGTTCCTTTAATTTGTTCATATTTTTTTGTCTTCGCTTTAATTCTCCTCTTGTCTTTGACTTACTCTTTTCGTCTCTCTCGTTGTTCACTAATTTGTTTACCCCTTTCCTGTAGTCACATTGTCATTTTTTCTTTCTTTGTACTTAAGAAGCGTTTTCTATTGTCCGTTTTTCGTAAGCTTGCCTTTGGATTCATGAGGTTCACTCACAGTTATACAAGGTTCTGTTGCCTAGAATTATCAAAGAGAACTTACATAAGGTACAAATGTATGAAGCACTATTTATTTGTGCTGCTTAAATTACGGTGGACATAATGTGACATGCGAGATGCAAAGTTATCGTGTTAGAATAACTTATCTTTGGTTATCTGGACAAAATTTTGCAATTTTTGTCAACTCAAACTTAGTTGGAGATGTTGACTTAGCTTAGATAAAAAGATATTTGTAAGATGGTAGCTTGACAATTTGCACATTTTCTCCCGAGATGTCAAGTTAGCCTAAGCAGGTAACTCGAGAATGTGCAAAATTTTGTCCAGATAACAAGTAATATTTGAAACTCAGTATCTCGAAAATTGTCAAAATTTTTCCAAGACGCCCGCTTATTGTAAGTCGGCAACTTGACAATTTGCAAAATTTTGTCAAACTGACAACTTTATTCCTAACACAATAACCTTACATCTCGCATGTCACCTTCTGTCCGCCGTATTAAATGGATGGAAACCTTGGGTTTCTGGGATACTCTGTGACTAATGGAAGTTGTAAAATCGCCAAAGAATATCATGATACCTGTATTTCCATCATATGGCAATAACTCGTGATGGATCAGTGAGTTTTCTATTTATGGCATCTACTTACGAGAGGACAGGTGTCTTCTTTGTGGTTGCTTTAAGTCACTCTGTGGCCTCTAAGGGCCTCTCCTTTATAGTGACTACTTAACAAACAGCTTTAATGACTTCCTGAGTCTCCAAGTCTCATGACAGGGGAGGAAAAGGAGCAGATAATTATCATGGGTTACGTGCATCATGTGAGCCTCGGGCACTCGGTGATTCTAGTCGTAAAAAGCAATGACGATTAAATCATTTCTGATGACACTGTCATAAATGAAGTTGTAGGTACGAGTTAAACATCAATGTATGGTAATTGGTTTAACATATGGATTACAAATCATTCAAAATTACGCTTTCAGCGTGGTAAAATATATCTCACCCTGTCATTAAATTGGCATTTGTTCATTCAAAATCATTCAAACCTGATTTGTGTAACTGCCATAGAAATAGATGAACTAGAATGACGTCATGGTACCTGTTCACTCACTGATTAAATCAAGCCGAACAATGATAGGGTGGGAGGGTGGGGTTCTGCCATAAAAATTTGCCATGCTGAAAGCACGTACCACCAGAGAATTTGTTTATTTGGTCCCCAACCGTTTTATTTTTTTGAGATAACCTGATAATATGCAGGGAAAGCTACATTTTAATGTTTAACTGCTTGCATGTCACAAACTTATTTGAAATTTCTATTGGATTTGTGTTCAACATGTTCTTGAGAATGCTCTTTGCCATACAGAATTTGGGCTTCACATATTGTTCCATGACGTGTTTCTGTTTTATCTATTTCTCTGGTAACTGCAAGATTTCGTTCTCCACAAAAGCCCCCCAATTCTGAAAGCAAATTTGAAAGTTCCTTAAGTGACAGTGATGTGACCAATAGCTGTGACAGGAGTCACATGATGAGAAAAAGGCCACATTGTCTCCATAGTGTGTGACTGTACTGCACCAATGACGTGTAATATTCATAGTAGTTACATCCCTTGGTTCCTGATTAATTTGTATATCTGGGGGGTGTTTTATTGCAGTATGGAATTGCCCCTTTGCTCAAAACTAGTGAAAAAATAGTAAAAATAGTACACCTTTTTGCCACCTGAAGGTGGTTACTTTAGTCCCCCTTTGGGTGGGACCTTATCTCCCCCTCTCCCCTGGGGCTATGGAACACGGTAGTTGTAGTGATTGAACTTGATTTTCGATGGATGTGATTAGACATGCTACTGCAACACACAAGACCCATCCATCAGTCACAGTCATTAATGTTATTGAAATGATGTTATTCAAAATGCGGACAGCATTGATTAATGTTATGCCTTCGTTTGCTTCATAATTCTGGCTGCCCCCTACTTATAGCAGCATTTAGTCACAGAACTCCTTTTGTATTGAATTCAAGTTCAAAGAAGAATTTTTATGCATGATGCAACAGGATTTGATACCCAGAAGTACGGTCAGGTTCGGATTTTGTCCTCTTGAGAAGACATGAACATGTATGATATCGTGTGAGGATTGGCTGTTCTGCCAATTGATCACATACAAACCAAACAATTATCTGTTGCATGGTCACCCACCTGTCAAACCAGTCTTCTCTCAGAGGGCAAGGTTACTTCAGGACAGCGCGGTTATGAACCTGTAATAAATATCTAAACAGGAAATTTGTTAATCGTGAACGTTAGTTATCATCGTAAGCCACTGGCGTGAGATATTGGGGTGACCTAATTACATCTTAAACCACACAGATACCAAAGAGAATCAAGTGTGACATGTTAAAAGTGCTTCGAGCTGATGGTCCATTGTCAACAAATAGTTACTTTAAAATGATTTTTAAGTCATGCAAATGAATTAAGGTATAGCATCATTCTTAAAGAAGGACAGGCAGTTGTGCAGAAACCTGTGTGTAACTTTTGCTGCTGTCTGACCTCAACAAAGTTCTCAGTGTTTGACCATGGTGACCTCAAATGACCTTTGACCCAACCAAGAACAATAAGGTTCTTTCACCTGATATAATGCATCCACATACTCAGTATCAAACATTTCCATGATTCCTATCACATATCATGTTGACGAAGTTTTCTGTGCATGACCACTGATGACCTGTAATGAACTTTGACTCCTGACCAAACATTAGGTTTCTGCTACCTGATATGGGACATCTACATACCAAGTATGAGAACTCAAGTTCATCTTTGTGAAGATACCTTGATATCATGATAAGTCTCACAAGCACACAGACCAACCTTTGCTCACGCAATTTTGACAGCATTTTCATCGAAACCAATAATAATAAAATAATAATAGGAAGCCTAGGGGCTTATTTACTACAACTTCACATCAGGTGACTACCAACTCAACAATTTTAGTTCAGATTTGGCATCTTTGTTGTAATTACTGTTGTCATAATATCTTTGTGTTTGTACGAAAACCTATTGGTGCCAAGCAAGTAGAAATCACTAGTTTGTCGTTAGGAGTTATTAATTTGTCATTGCAAATTAAAAATGCATTATTAAAAATTATTAATTTGGTATTTTTAACAAATTAATAATTTGCAATAACAAGTTTAGAATTTGTGGTAATGTATTAATACCTTGTTATTACAAATAATGAATTTGTAATAAAATTTTGTTTGTATGGCACTGGTAGGCTTGGTATATTTCCTCATGTGCATATGTAGCAAATAATTGAAAGTCTCGTTAACCTTGTAGTCATGTATGAAGTAGTAAGATTTCACTTCCGGGGCGGATTTAGGGGGCAGAGGGGGCCTGCCCGCCTCAGAATTATGGCTCATATGGACCACAGTATAACTTAGGCCAACTCCATACATTACCAGGAGTATTATCCTCTGTGGTTACTTGTGAGCACTATATTGAATTGGATTGCTAACTTCAGTCTATTACCAAGGTAACCAGGTCCACAGAAAACTGCTCTCTACTTTCAAGAGACTCCAGCTCTAATTTTTCACAATCTCAGGCTTTTTTGTCATAAATCTCTGCGCCGTTATTGTCTCACTCAAAGTCAAGCAATCGATCTGGATGGAAATTCTGGATGATCTGAAGAAAAAAGCAAGGCATACAAGAGACCATCCTGCTATGTGGAACCATCAATTTGAAACCATCAATTTGAAACCTATTCTAAGGAGAACTTAAACATAGCGTGACTGCAGTTGACACACATAAAGTGAGAGAGAAACATATCATATACTCATACCTTTGTTACAAAATAAAACTGTCACAGAGATTTCACCCTGTAGATTGCTTCAATTATTGCGATAAACCCAGTGACAGAGACAGTGACACACGACTTGAAGAATAGCCCATACTAAAACATTGGTGTCAGTTCCAATGTTTTCATTTACTATTGAACATCTAAAGGTTCAAAGTTTTTTTTAATTTATACACTTATGGCATGCATTATCAACCTCTCTATACCCTCCGATGGCAACATACCCAGCAACAACTGTAACGACAAAACTGGGACAAGTTACGTTTTGTATCAGTCATCTTATATTATAAAGCACAGACATTGCAGCATTTTTGTAAAATGAGACCTGTTTGTTCAAGAAAACTCTAAAAGGGAAGTGAAACCCCCTCAACTTAGGAACCTCCCCCAAGATCAGTTGTCTATTCAAATCACTATGACCTAGGCAGGTTTGTGGACAGGGATGCTAAGGATGTACCAGGTGAAAAAAAAAAAAAACAAGGAATCACCTGGAAGGGTCTTAGAATGCCCGAATCACCAAGGAGGGTGGAAAAATAAACCATGTCTTAAAAAAAGAATTCCTGAAGAAATATTCAATTCAAATATAGCATCAAATGTAGCACCATTTTGCATCCAGGGTACCCTATGTCAGCAAAAATTTTCCACCCCTCCCCCAGGACTACGATTGGCCATCATCCTGCTAGCTGTCCCCCTTCTGCAACCCCCCCCCCCCTTTGCAAATCCAGGGTCCGCCAGTGCACTCACTGTAAAGCCGATTCATTGACCAACTTGTCTCCCATCTACATGTGGGTAAGAGTTTATTCATAGCATTTCAAACCTTCTTTTTTTTCTAATTTAGATGCCAAAAGTTCAACTTTGTTCCTCAGTCCAGCTTGAAGTGGGTATATATACTTGCCAGAATAATCCTACTTTCTCCATTTCACATCAAGTATTGTTCACATATTTTCTTTAATATTAAACCCACATAAAGGACCCACCGCATCTTGTGATGACATATCTGAAAAACTTCACCAAAATTTTATTTTCTCAACATTTTACATTGTACATACTGGTATTACGTAGAACTGCCAACACTACTGTTAATACGTATGCAAGCCAAGCGCCGTATGTAGACTCTTCATACAGGACGCTTTCGTGGAAATGACCTTGAGTTTGATGGTTTATTATTATTATTCAACTTTCTGCAACGTAGACATCGCCAGTCGTCGTTGTCAGTGGTCAAAATGGTAGCATGCATGCTGATAGTTATAGATGTAAAATTAAAGAAAACGTGTCTACCGTGTGTTGATTGAGGCGATAAAAAATAAATTTAATGGAGGAGTAGTGTGCCGGCTCTTCCTTTTTACGCAAAATGTTGTAAAAGACTACGTGTTTGTATAATAAGCAAGCAACTGTGGAAAAAAATCCCACAGAATTTTCTTCCCATAATATCATCTGTCAGAGTTAAGTATGCAACTAGTACCTTAAATGCGAAAGTTTAGAATAAGCGCTACGGCTTTGGCAGGCTTAATGACGCCAACTTTTCACGCAATTACATGCATACTTTTTCTGACAATTGAAGGGGTCCTAAACGAAAGAGAATAATTTGGGGATACTGTGCAGGGAATTTATGAGAAGTAATATGTTCTTTTCCCATTTCTCATTTTCGCCCCCTAAGGCGGCAAAGAAGTTATGAAACACCTCCATTTATAACTCGTGTTTTCGTGCAACATATTTCCCTAGATTTCGTGTTTCTCTGTGGCCGTGCTAAATGAAACAAGCCTGAGAAGCGTCCCCTCGAGTCAGCAGCGTGAATGTTTACTCGTCGACCCGCAATCAGTGCAGCGCCTGTATGGGGATGGCTGTACCTGCGTGCGACCACACCCGGCTCCCCCAGCCGGGAAAAGTAATTCCTGGCAGGAATTTGTGATCAGTTTACCGTCCGGCACAACTTTTCAAAATGTAGCAAATATGACGGAGGAAGCGTTAATAGTCGAAGATACTTTCCAATAACACTGCTCCATACGAAACAAGAGCTTGACCCCGACCGAGACTTCACCAGAAGTCCCGGAGCAATCTCCTAGACCCCACCAGAGGTGGATGGTTCCTTTGCTTGGAGGCCGGCACTGTAATTTGTCTAGCTACAACCCTGTGTATGGTATTATGCGACCATGATGCTTTGATAAAATCATTACTCAAGTCAGAAGTCTTCCAGGAGAAGTATAGTCAGTTTTAATCGAGCATCAAATGCCGAATCACTTTGCATGTAGTCCACGTACACTACAGAAGCAAAATTTTTTAAAAGGTGAGGAAAATGCCCCTTCCCGTAAACCCTTCCCGCAAACCCTTCCTCCAGTACGGAAATCAGTCATCAATTCCACCATATCAGAAGTGACACTTATAATGGATACCTGGATATCAGACCAAATTACATCAACCTGATGTTACTCTCACTTTCAGGATCAACCCATCCACACACTTATGTTGAAGTTATGGGAAATTTTTCAGATTTTTGCCTGCCCTCACCCCGGAAAACGTTCAACTATTTGTTGAATATTGCAAAATGAGGCTTCTCTTTCCCGCCATAGCGAGTTAAGCTAGGTGGATTACTTTGATCTTCTGTAGTCTACCCTCGAAAATAAAAGATTTTTTTTAGGTATTGTCAAGGGTTTTTAAAAACAAAGACTATCGAATACAGGCCGTTATTTCCAAAATCTCAGTCTTCAAACTTTTCAAGTGCCAAATCGATGTTTTGCAATCGATGTTTGCAGATCGTTTTCCTTTAAACGAACCTTACGAAGTTGAATTCATACAATCACCTACAGTAAACAATTGAGGATTTACGGATTTTACTGTACATTTTGTATGTACTGCATATATCCTACACAACGTACGCACTCGTGCGTACGTCTTGGATTTGCCGAGTACCTGACTTATTTAGGGAATCTTATGGTGCAAAATTAGTACCAATGGATAGGACATGACATTTCCTTCTACATGAATCAAAACTGAGTGGTTGCGCAACGTCTGGATTTAACACTGGATAGTCGTACAAACTGTCTGACCCACTCTTGTAGACTTTTTGTAACAAGCGTCGAATTCCTACTTCTACGCATCTTTGGTCGCCGAATTGGCCATCAACAGTATTTGTTATGTCTTGGCAAAAAGTTTTCATGATTGTAATTCTTTTGTAGTATCTAAATATTAAAGATTTTTTGCTTCAATAATCAACTCTTTTAGCTCATTGGTATTTCAAAAACTCCATGACGTCACAAATCATGACGTCAGTGCCATCTGTCTCCACAAAAAATAAATGCCTCTCCAATACCAACGATGGGGAGATTTATGAAAGGCCATATGGTACAATTTCCTGCCTAAAATGATGGAAAACGTGCAGTCGAAAGTACGACTTTATAAATGTTATACCGTAGCGTGTGCCTGCTGTAAAAGAGATATACTTTGGCGATGATGCATCCGTTATTAAGAACACGGATGACTTACATATATACGTCTCATACCAATGCACTTTTTTCTGTCGTTTCATGTGAGTGTGAGTATATTTATGACTCATGACGCCGTGCATGAACGTATGTTGTGATTGTGTGTGTGTGTTTTTTTTTCTCTCTCTCTCTCTGTTTTGTTTCTCAAGGAGATTATGAATCTCTGAAGTCGAATCAGGCCCATTGATTTCCACTTCTGCTTTTTAGTACTATTACCAAACTTTTCCAAACCGTCCTATCACGGTGATTGAAAAATTTTCTTTACATCTGCTGGGTTTCCTTCACATTGTGATGACTAATTAAACCAGATTGAACGCAATGAGACTATGACCTACATCTTTGTGACCTGTCCGTACTTTATGAATATTTATTCACTTTTGATATTTAAATTTCGCGGCCCTATAATATTCTACACTGTTATTAAACATATGCGTTAGCTGTTGCGAGTTTCTGCATGCTTTCAGAAAAAAAGAAAAACGTTTGCCGCGTGAAACTTGTAGTCCACCTATACGACTATATGACATAGCAAAATAGTGAATAATGGACCTTTGTAAACAGTGAAGGCATTACGTGGCTCTTGGAAATGCTCTACTGGTTACGTCAAGACCATAGCTAAGCAATCGTACCATATAAGATTATTTGTATAGTAGGTTCTGGTTGAAGAGATTTGTAAACAAAACAAATCATACCATATGTCTTCCACACCACAGAGGTAATAAACACATAACTTTGGTAGATATCGTAGTTACTTGCAGGATACACCCGACTGCCCGCGCATACTTAAAGTCACACATTGAAAACGTATCAATGTCACAAAAGCTGAGCAAAGGGAATTCAAATACTGTAGTCAAATTCCCTGTTTCTCAAGACATTCCTGAGCTGAGACGTGAACTGTCGAAGTTTCTTCGCTCTATGTTTCAATGTTAGGTTGCGCAATAATTTGTGATACTGTAATACTGTATACTTGTTGCACCGCTCAAAATTTCTGCCTGTCTGTCTGTTTTTTTTTTGGGGGGGGGGCGGGGGAGGGTAAAACCATTGAAGTTGACTATTTCAAGTAAAACGAGTATCTTTCAACATTTTGTATCTCAGCATCGGAACAAGTTATGACGATAAAAGCTTTATGAAATGGAATTGTCTTATAATTCTAGACCTATAGGGTACACTTGAAAGGAAGGCAACACGGCAGGAGCTCAGTTCTGCTGGTACATTGAAGTGTGGTACCAAGGCGTCGCTTGAGCGTAATGTATGCTGTCTTTGTTACTACTAGGCCCTATAGACACCGTTTGCTAGTTCTGATGAAACAGTACGGTGGGTGGCATGTGATCATAGAGTCACGATGTTCCCGGGTCCATAATCACGAGAGAGAAAACCTTCCTTCCAATTGGACGCAATGCTTGTCTCATTACTGCGTATGCGAAGGCGGTATCGAACTAGCAATGGTGGTGTGGCTGGTGTGCTGCCACCCGTCCCCCCCCCCTCCCCATTAAATGCACACACGCTTCCACTGCGTACTAGGAAAGAAACCCTCTTGTAAATTTGGTCTGTGTCGTTTGATATAATCTCCCCTTGTTTCGCACCCCACTCTGCACCTACCACCCCCCAATAAGATTCATTTCCTTTTATTTGGCGAGATCTGTAAATTGGTTACCGCCCGCGAGACCGAAGGTCCTCGAGACCGAAGGTCCGCAAGACCGAAGGTATTTTTTGATGATTTGTTAATATTATTATTTTCTTGCCGTCTTATAACTTCCTTTTTGGAGTTACTGCTTTTTCCAGCCGTCCCTAAAGAATGTAATATATTCACTACGGCGTCCCATAAGTTCATTTCAAAGGTTCCTTAAGTTCACTTGTGATGTCCATAAATAAATAAACAAAAGAAAACATACATTTCAAGAGTTCATACGATCGTGTTGATGTCCTATAATTTCAAATGGGTGTATCAAAAGTTTAGTAAATGTCCCATAAGGTCGGCCTAAAAGGAGGTGCCATAAGTTAAAAAAAAGTCCTATAAAATCAAACGTTCATATCTCTAGTGGAAACCCCTATATATCGGTCTCGCAGACCTTATTTGAATTTCGGTCTCGCGGAGCTTCTGTCTCGCTGACCTTATTGAGCGTACGATCACACATCAAACCAGTTACATCTTCGCCCATATGCTTCAATGCAATTTCGGACTCGCGGGAAACCCCCTGTACAGTAAATTCGACCAGAAAGAGGAAGGTATAGCAGAGCACGACAGGAAGAGGTGGGTGGTGACGTTAAATAGTATGTCTGTTTGGAATGTGAAACATTTCATTTTCGCATCTTCTAGACAATCGTTGCCGCATGCACCTTTCAGTTTGAATATGAAAGAAGTTAACTTGGTCAGTCTTTTCTCGTTGAGGCCTTTTGAAATCCAAAGATTTTGCATTAGATGTGTGATTAGATTTATCCATCATGTAATAACTAGTATAACGTATACACCTGCTCAAAATGAGGTGCGTATATACATACATGAAGTATATGCGTATGCCTACAGCCAGTATACAGGGATTAAACATCGAGGCGATCACCACAAAATATTCAAACATTTACTAAAATCATTAAAAATTTGCAGTGATAATTGGTTAGGTGTCCCTCTTTGTGCGCTATATTTTGGTCATGTCTAGACTGAGTAATCCATATGAAATGAATTTTGAAATGAAGCTTGCAATTCACAATGCAGTATCTATGAAGTAACCTTGAGTCAATCACTGCCAAACGAAGAGCAAAGAAAAACAATGAATTACCACGATTAAGAATAATGATGTTCATAAACAAAAAGAATGATTTTTAGTCCATTCCTAAGCAGAAACTTAAAAATACCGCCATTAGTAACATAGTAGCTTTGAACGTCAAATGTGATAAGGCAAATACAGGAATTGTTTATTGTTTGAGGAATATACATTGCATGTCACGTTTACATTGCGATCGAATCACGTCTTGCACCCTACGCTGGTGTTTAGAACACAGTGATCGACTCTCGATACTGATCGACTATCGATTACTTACTATACTAAGTAACTTTGCTGCAGGTGAGAGAATGATCCATACTGTCATCGATACCAAATGAGACTTTAAGTGAACATTGCAAATTCTCTGACCTCCAAAGAAAAGTTTCTTCTCGTCGCCGGTATAAATAGCAGTAAGGCCGCGACTTTTCGTCCTTTTCACGTTATGTACGTGTGCCAAAGAGTTAGTATGTTCAGTCATGGAGTTAATGAAAAAAAAAAACGAAAGAAAGATAAAAAACCAAACGAAACGTCAATGTTCAAACTTCACCACAGATATAAAAAAATGAAGACGGAAGTGAACATAATTATCTGGAATAAACCAAACGTTAACCTCAGGAAAATTCAGTTGTCATATTTATAAATGACTTTCTTTTATATCATCTCGGCATCACGAAGTCCTCAGACATGTTAATTATATCAAGATTAGACATCTGGTAAAGTTGAGCTAATGGTAATATCTCGAGGGAGTTTTCCCAAGACCTTAACGTTATTGAACAAGAACTACACGTCAGACAGATGATAAATGACTTGAAGTTACGAGACGTGGAATTTTACATGTGTAACTCACCGTAGAAGTCGGAGAAAGTGGAGGTGGGTGGGTTGGGGTGCACCAAGGAGGCTTATAGGCCTCCCCGGGTATTTTTCATGCTTGTGTGAGGCCCAGCCTTGTGATGACCGTTCCGCAACTTTTGAGAAATTTGCAAGACTTAACATGTTTTAGCAAATACATCTGTGGGTGCAATATTTTGTCTTCTTTTGGTCGAGGAATTTGGTGTATCGTATACATTTGAGCATATGGGGTAGAAACAAAATGCTGTGACATCCGGTTAAATGTAAAGAAAATTTCGATTTTCGAGAGATAAAAATATCGTACTATGATACGTAACCGTCAAATTTCTACCTCCAGTTAAAGTGCAAATAAGAAAAGCCTTACAAAGTACTTCATTGTGACTACATATTTATCATGGCACGTTATGTTTCTGTTTTGTGTCAGCTGTCTTCCGAGCATTCTGTTCTGTAAGATCCACCTTCGACTTTCCTCGTGGCAGGCACATGGGCGTCAACAGGTGGGGGACGGGGGGACATGTCCCCCCCACTTTCAGAAGTGGAGGGGATATCATATCATTTGTCCCACCCACTTTTCAGAGCAGTTACTAAAAAATCACATGCATACGCGCGATTTTCTATCACAATTGCTGAGCTGGTTCAAGTAGAATCTAACTTGAGCGTTGAATCCACAGAGAATCGCAGAAGAGTTCATCAGATCATCAGACAGTCGTATAGAGATTTTTGGGAACTTCTGACACTGCGGTGAATCCTCCTAAGTTGGGTGTTTGGACAAGCACCGAGTGACCCAAGAAATCCGGACTCCCTGGGTCCCTGCTATCTATCACTTGCACTGTCCAAAGAGAGACCATTCGAAAGTGTATTGAATCATGAACACATGTTGTTTGTATGGGTTCCAAGGGATTAGGTAAGCCATACAGGTAGATGGTGATGAGTTACTATGTTCATATCACTACCTCCAGTCCCTTGGCCTGGACGGACGAATAGGGCTGTATAGGGTTAAGTAATTAAGGCTACATGTATTCGATCTAGGCGGTCTTATGTACCCAAAATTTTCTGGTACGCTACGCGCCAACCAATGGTGGCGCTCCGCTTAGATAGTATAGTGTCCCCCTCACTTTCTGAAACCTGCTGACGCCCATGGGCAGGCAGCATATCTTGGTTCCTTGAATGGCTTTCACTAGTTCTTGATCGTGAATAGTTTACAAAATGGGGAAAAATGGCAAATTGTGACTGATCTGAAATCTGATCTTAAAAAGAGAGAGAACGTTGAAAAAAATCGTTATTTATAAACCCAAAAGAGATGGCTTTGAAAACTCTACCTCGGAAGGGGGATACGTCAGAAATTATCGCTTCATCCGTACTCTCACACGCCGTCATAACGTGAATAATGCCGCATATGCTTATGTTTGATTTACTGTTGCAGCATTTATGGAGCGCTCAATCTAGGAAGCTTTATGCGCTTTACAGGTTATAAAAGCCGAAAGATAGTACGAAAGTTAAAAATGAAAAAGCCTTAAAGAGCAAGGACAATGTGACAAGATGAGCATAAATATATACAGACTAAAACATAACGCAGAATACGCAAAATTACTGAAAAGATAAAGTTAGAAAGTAGTAAAAAGACGTATTAAGATCTTCAAATACAAACGTGATATATAGTGGCCTTTAAGTGCTGACGTGATGTGCTGTAGTGATATACAGCAGTGAAAGGCCATTTTCTATCACACTGTACGTGCCAGGAATTTGCAGTATTCCGGTAAGGTCTATCTATCGACGTACCATATGTCTTGTATGGCAAATGTGGCTCTGGACCACAAAAACTTCTTGGGTAGCTCTTTTAACTTTTTTTTTTCATTTCGTTGAAAACCGCCTGGTGTGGAAATTTGTGAACGTTGGTGTGACCTAACGTGCACTTTTCAATATGGGACGGAATTCGTCTCGTGTCGTATATAGGCTTTTTGGAACGAAAGACCTATGACTTCCACTCAAGCCTAGGTATTTCCTTCTACTGCCATTTTATTTTACCGATGCAGTAAAGTCGGAAATATCATGACTTTTGACATTTTCGAAAGAAGTGGCCAAAGGAGTTCCGTAATCCGCTGATAGAGAGTGCTTGCCTTTCATTTGTTACCATGATCATGTTTTGGAATTGAAGTACGTCGAAGTGCTGTAGTTTAAAAAGTCATCCCTTTGCAACCTCTGATGGTTGCTTAAATAATTTACATATTGGTGAAATTGATGAGATTTGCCACTCAAACTGCAAACGTAGTAAGCGTAATGAGTGGATGATCACTGTCGTGTTTGTATAGGTCAAAGGTCACATGAGGTCAGCAGAAGTCATAGGTTTAAAATCTTGTAGACACGTTATCTCAAGAAGTGTACGATATCTGAACTTCAAACTGGTAATTGGCATGTTTGTTGTCCTTTGTTTTTCATAATTATTTGCAAGTTAGGAACCACATAGTCTTTTGACCACCTGGTTCTTGTATTAACGTCCCACACACTTTTTCTTGAGCATGTGTTTTATGCCTCTCCCTCACTTCAAACACGGAGTGTTTGGTCAAAGTTCCGCGTCATTGTTTACCTACAGAGATCATGTAAGCATACATTCCTTCTGCGTTCATTTTTGGGTTCGATGATAGTTGTCATGCTAGCGCGAGTGTTTCTGACTTTGGTTGTTAACACAGTATCTCAAGAAGGGGAGTTGCACTGAACTCTCCTATGGATGTATAGGTGTACCACGTTGAATTCAAGATGTGTACTGACTGCGATGGAGTTCCAAGGTCATTTGAGGTCAACAGGGAGCAAAACAATAAAATCTAAAGCAAAACTTGAATTGATCGTATATTTGATATAACGTGGGTCAAATTTCTAATTGTAAGCAGAGTATCCCAATAAGGGAAGCTTGCACTAATCTCATACTGAATATGTAGGTGAGCCACAATAAGGAAAGAAGCCGTTTGCTGATGGTGTAGGTCAAAGTTCATTTGTGGCAGAAGGTGGTCCAATCTAACAAAAAAACAAACTTTTAAATGATTTTTGGTGGAGATTTAATGTCACTTCAGGTCAGCATGGGAGAAGTTACCGAAAAATTGTTTCTCATGGAAGTCAAAGGTCATTGTGATACTCGTATTTGGTAATTGTTGAAAAACCACGAAGGATAGTTCAAGAAAGAAACAGGGAAAGATCAAGTAATTATTTTACTGTTCGTCATAACCCAATGTCTTTGCTTTGCCTTCTGATGGCGCTAGGTGATGCCGCACATTACATCCATCGAAGCCACAGTGCATCATTGCATTGTTTTCTTTTAGTTTTAAAGAGATCGATATACTTGCATTGTCTATATTGTCCCGGTGTTTGCAAATGCCTGCCCTACACATGTCACTCGCTACTGCTTAATTCTCCTAATCGACTGACTTAAGGTACGTATACGTGATATAACCGGGGAGAAGAACAACTCCTGTATGTAACTTCGTTAGGTAGCCGAAACACCAACATAAATAGTATGCTATTGGACCATCGACACAACATATTTGCTCCCACCCATACATAGACGTGAATAATTATAACAATATTAATTATAATTTATAATAATAATAATAATAAAACGGTAATGATAATGGACAGTTCTTTGTCCATCGTGGTTGATAGGTAGTTGTGAGATTTTGTTTGTAGTGAACTCATTACTTCATAAAATTCTTCAATGGCTCAGGCTAAATGTTTTTTTATTGCACTACCGAAGCACGACAAACGACCAAACGTGAAGTGAACAAAAAAAATAAAAACTAGAGGGAATACCCCTTCATAATGATGATGTCATGTGAATCGTTGTGTTGCCAATATCAACCACGATAATATGTACATATTCAGGAGTCATCCAAAAGGAACTGAGTGCGTGAGGTTTCCTTCTTACGCCTTACCCTGCTGTGGGCATGAATCAATGTAAACTGTGATGAAACTCCATTTTCTTCCTGTCGAAATGTTGCCTGACATTATAATTTCCTTCAAGTTTGTAATGTTGTTTTGAGTCGGCTATATGTTAATATACAGTTTAAAAAACCTGCTTGAAGGTTGTGTTAAAGTAGCAAACTATGGAGCAAGGTAATGTGCCTTTGTAAATAATACTTGAAGAATCATCAAGCCCTTAACACGACTTGCAGATCATGGTGGGGGTGGGGACGTTGACCAAGCTGGGGACGCTAAGTGTTGTTTAAACGGTGAAGCATTAATTTTAGTGTGCAACTTTGTGTTGAGAGATTTAAGTTATATCAAGGGAAATATCAAAAATTGAAAGTATAGGGCACAAGAGCCTGGTTATTCCCACAGAGCAGGGGATGGCAAGTCAAGGAGTTGGTCTGACGCCCACCCCCATCCCCTTGATCACGGGCGTCAGCATCCTTGATCACGGGCGTCAGCGTCATGGTCGTGGTAATGAGTGGCTCGTTGTCACGCTCCAACGATCCACCCCCTCCCCCCCTTACACATACCAATTTAGTTCGGCATTCGGACGACATACAACCCATTCCTTGCTGTAATATTTTGTTATGTAGCGCCATGTGTTAGAATCCCCAGAAAGGTTGACCTTTACGTCAAAGCCCCCACCCCTGATTAAAATACATGATTGATGAATTGTGTGTATGATGTAGGCTTACTTGTTTGTCAGTGTAGGCCCATTCATGGGACAGACAGTTAACTTTGTGTTATTCTGTACATGGGTAAACTAACTTATAGACACGGGATCTCAACATAGCCGGCCTAGGTAGACTCCACAAGTCTACTCTTTCACCAGAATAAGCGCAAGAAATAAATCGGACTTTACTTCAGTTTTTACTTCATGATCAATTTTCTGTAGGATCGAGGAATAGAAGGTGCAGTCAATAGAACCAACTCCTTGATCGAGCCTATGCCTACAGCAGAATACACTTGCCTGACGAAGGTTCCATACATTTTTAGAACAAGAAATATCACCTTTTCAAACCTGAAACATGTGTAACGTCAATTTGAACTACACACTAATGAATCCCTTTATAACTCTAACAATTTTAAGCGTACAATGACTGTCTCTTCGAAGTTCCAACCGCAGAAAGCAGCTAGCAAACACCCGCTTGATATTTGGAAGGGTATTATCCCCTCATTTTTGTCAGCAAAAAAGTGCTCTTTCCAAACGAGGGGCCGCTGCTTTGTAATCACGACTGATTGTTAAAGAACGCCTCTCTGATTGGACGATTTAGATGAACAACGAAGTACGTCATCCAAAGTCAACAGCGCCGCGCAGACGGTGTGACTGATTCAGAATAAAAGAGCAGTCGACATTGGACTATGCGGTAGACGACTGTTAGTCATTGTTACTAATAGCACGAAGCTGAGTGATTCATCAGAAACATTTTACCACCAAAACGAATCGGTTAATTGTGCATGGACTCCAGTCAAAATTTCCTGTGAATATTTGGTGTAGAAAAAGTGGAGGTTTGTTGGGAAACGCATTGAAAGCAACAGATCCGAATAACACTCGCACGTAGATAGGCCTACATGGACATATCAATTTGCAGCAGAAGGAAGGAATTGTAACGCGCTCATGAGCTCCTTGTGGTGAAAAGGAAGTTATCCAGCCTCTCATGTGATAAGCGTTACTTTTACCAACGCAAACACATTCAGTCCCAAGCTTGGGAAAACGTCTGCTCTGCTTATCCTGTTCACGTGTGAGCTGCCGGGTCAGGATATACTCAATTTTGACGAAGAGATTCCTCCATTTTTAAACTCGTTTGATCTTCATGCAGTGTGGGATTTTGTTGGTTGTCGGTCCGTCTATTTGCCGGCAGGTACAGCAGTAACTGGTTTTGTTCCGAGCATCGAACAGGTCTATACGTGAAATAGTAGCAAATCCAGTAAACTTAGTACTTAGTTCTCATTTTACTCGTCGGAACAGTGTTGAGACATTACAGTACTGTTTAGTGTCTTTTGTCGTTCTTCAATATACCACTGCCATACATTCTATAATCCCATTCTACGTAGCCTAAATGCAGATCGTTTTGCGGCTTTTATGATCAGCAACAAATGGTTTCCCTGATGTATCGTTAAATCGTGAAGCAAGTGAATAATTCCGTACCGTGAAGCATTTTTCTGTCCAGACGGTGTTTCAGTTGGAAATCTCAGAGACGTTGTCAGCCACGAAGAAATTTAACAATTAAAGTACATCGATAGGCCCTCTGTTGAGACCAATATGAGTAACCACCTCGAGAAAACTTCAAATGGATCCACCTGTGGAAGAAGAGGTCGTAGAAACGCAATGGGCGACATCCACTCCGGTATTTCGGTTACCGACGTCGACAAATTGATATCTCGATTTGCTGTCAACACAATGGACGTGACGGGTTTGTTCGACGGATCCTGTGACGACATCGAATCAGCGCCCGAATCCACGCAGTGCCGGTATTCGCACGGGGACGGTACGGTCCTGGACGGTAACGTCATTTGTACGGAAAAATGCTGCAATTTTTTCGAACAGACGCATCTAGATCTGACTTCCGATATCGTCAACCGAATGAAAAACAGACATCGGCGAAACGCCGTTCCCGATGCATTGGCAATCCTGGACGATGCGGGCCGATGTCGATTCCTCGGTATGGGGTCCTAGCATACTGTGATCGTTAGCAATACCCCCACTGCGGCTGCATGTATCCGACTGGCGGAAATAAAAAAAAAACTGTTCAAACTATTTCATGTGGCTATTCTATATTTATATTGATATCTGTATATTGTTCTTTACAAGTTAGATCTCTTTGCGACATCGTTTTGAAGGGAGGTGATGTTGGTAATTTTCTGTAAACAGTAAGTTAATATTTATATTGATTTCATTGCTTTGCGAAAAACCGTATCGCAAAGTCATAGAAGAAATTTTCATATGTCTTTCTGTTTGGGACTTTCACATTTGTTGCCATCGCTTGTGATGTACACATTATGACATTAATCGAGAAGTCCGATTTTTATATGTACAAGAGCTCCTTATTTGAGAAACTTGCGGGGAACAGGTGTGGCGAGGGAGTCGTAAGAGAGGGGGGGGGGGGGGGGGTTAGGGGTTGAGTGTTGACTCTACATCACTTACCAAATGGAGCACGATAATGGTAGTAATAATAAACTTTTTATGGTACCGAATCATCCTCTGTGTAGCATCTCTTCATATAGGCGTATGTGTTTTTATGTAAACCTCCACCCCACCGCGATCGAAACTTGCCCATTCTAGTCGGTTAAGTTAAATTAGGCAGGTGTTAAGTTTAATCGAAACGCCGGCCTGCACTGACCCACGGCACTAAACGATTAAAATGTTCATTGTCGTTTTGCAACTTTAAGATCGTACCTATTCAGCGTAATCAGTGTGTGCGTAATGGGTTTGGTCGACAGTCAGGCCAGATTTGATAATTGTCAGTTCCATCCACCCTATCTTTTATTGCTTCCCATATGCAGGAATATATGCCCATAAAATTACGTATATGCAGGACGTAGCTTTCCTTATTGCCATTTAAATACAATTTACATACATGCTTATGCATGAATTGTTGTAGTTACACATGCACTGTTGGTGCAAAGCGATCCCCATGTAATTTTCACCATGTTAACACCATACAGTGTTTAGTATGGATGTCTGTGTGGTTGAGCTATTGAAATGTCAGCGAAACGTTGCAGTTTACAAGACGGAAACGATCGACCATCTTTAAATATCAAGTGTTTTCCTGTTTTTGTATACAAATCCAGATCACATGGTAATTGTGTCTGTAACGACTTGCCTTCCCAAAGGCTGCAGAATAGGTTGTTGAAGCAACCCTGCCATGATTGTTTCCAAGCAGGATTTTCTTATTTACAGATATGTATTTGTTGAAAGCTTTAATGGTTTCCTGAATACAATCATACATCCGGGTATGCTTGACAATGATAAAGGGTTTCGTGCGTGAATAAAGCTTTACAACACACTTGTGCGCTTGACATTTTTGTCTCCATGAACACATTGTTGTTGCGTCAAATCAGACCTTGACCGCTTTTACGCTTCATAGTTTCAGAAGAAAATATGATATCATTTTTGTGAATTTCTTTTATCAATGGCGGTCAAAAACTGTGTGAGGATAGGCCAGCTGGTTGCCTACATCGACGAAAAACGTATGTGTACGGTGTATACTATGTATGACATGGTAACTTGTCCATTGATAGCGGCTTAATCGATGCCCGTTGTTTTAATTTGTGAGGTGATAGAGGCCCTATGAACTTCTGGTGAATCTGAGTTGAAACGACTCCACTATATAGAGGTTTGGTGACTGACGTGTGAAAGTTAAAAACACGTGATGTACTATAGAGGCAGTGGGTCATTTTGTGAAATTACTTCACCTGCAAAAACTCTTCACATACTTACGACAAATGGTTAAACTGAGAGGATCCTTAATGTGGCACATAAAAAAAATACATTATAGAGTGACTAATGAATGGTCCAATGACAATTTCCGTAACTTTGCCATGAAACTCAAGTATTTATGCAAATTATAAGCACTGTCATGTGTATGTACCCTTCAAATCCTCACTAACTTGTCTAGCCCATTTAAACATTGGCAGTCCGTTGTTTTTATGTGCCGGTATGGTAGGCCAAACGACACTATTTTTCGCGAGATTAGCGAGCTCAGATTCATTCTTCAATAATTTCATTACTCCCCACTCACCCACAAACAGACATAAAAAAAATCACAGGTCATGATAGATAATAATGAAAAAAAAAAAATACGCAACTGCTCAACTGCACGTTTCTCTGCTTTTTTTTTCCGACAAGTTGAGGACTCGTATGATGACGCAGCATAGATTGATAGTAATCTGACATACATCGATATGGTACGCAAAATATGTGAAGGTTGATCTTATCTTTATTCTGCAATATTAAACTTAAAAAGAGTTAACCGTTAACCTGTGATTAATGACAGGCTTATCGCTGATTTTTTGAACGGCCGATAAAAGTGTGATCTGCTCTGGCTTCAAAGTTTAAAAGCTTAAAAAGTACGTCGACATGTCGCACTAAAGCAACATCGTAATTTTGTCTTGTATCCCAACCTGAAAATATCCCTGAACTGATTTTGGAAGCATCGTGCGGATATGAGTCACATGACATTGCTCCAAACTTCCAGACAGCCGCGTCCCTTCTACTACGAACATGCACTTCTGCTGTCTTCTCACTATCGAATCATTTAACTTCGCTTATTTTCCACCTCTATATCTCCCTAGTTCAACGTTATCCTCGAATGTCAGAACGCTTTAAGAATAAATAAATAAATAAATATCGTATAAATAATAGTAAACCTCATAAATAATATCCTATTGGAAATGAGTGAAGGGTGCTTACTCAGTATGACATTTTAGTGTTGTTGGTGCAATGGGTATCCTTGTGAGCAGAATAAAAAAAAACCTGATGGCACCGGAACTCGGGTTAAATATGCAACAATGTTTGATATGCTGAATGGTCGGTCCATCCTGCTGGGGTCGTCATCTTGAAAGCTTCCGGACCATTGTCTGAAAAGATGTCTGCACTACCACCCCAATGAAATCAGTTTGCTCTTAAAGCTTCACCGTGTTTACAGGTAGGCCTACATTACAACAATCAACATTTTCAGTTGACTATATAACACTTCACACCGGCCGCAACATTTTCTGTTGACTATATAACACTTCACTCCAGCCGCATCTTGAGGGACCCCGTGTGCATTTAAGATTACAGTTAAAAGCTATCATGCGTGTGGTTACATTAATGACACATTATGATTGAGTCCGAGGGGGGTGGGGTGGGGGGTAACTAGGGCACTGGAACCGTGACTTCCGCTTCAAAATCCGATTTTCTAAGACCTTCGACTTGTCGATACATCCTGCTGGGGCCGCCATCTTGAAAGCATCCGGATTGCTGTTTGGAAAGTTATCTGCAGTGACCACCCAGATAACATTAGTTTTGCTCCTCCGGGTTATATATAGCGCTGTCAGCATTCATGAACTAAATTGCACTGTTAACCTTTTCCGATGATTTGCAAGTTATCATGACATGTTATGACCATATAGGGGTCCACTCGGGTGGAGGGGCGTCACGAGAGCACTTGGACTTCCGGTTTAAGATGGATTACTGCGTAAGGGATCGCACGAGGCCTTTGATTAGTCTGATACTGGGGCCGCCATCTTGAAAGCTTCCGGACAACGAGGCTAGGAATTTGTCTCCATAAAGGCCCTCATAAAAGTAGTTTAGCTGTATAACGATTAAAATTAAAAATTTCGTCTCATTTCTTTCAAGTTTGTAATATTCTCTTAGATGTCATATCATATGTACTTCCTGTTACGCTCGACACCCGACTAGTGGCGTGCAGGCCCAGGGTTTGGAAGGGTGATGGGTCAGATTTTGTGGAGCATCTGTCCCCGTACTGGCATAGGGGAGGGGTCTAAGGTGAGAAATTTGGATTTTTTTGTACAATCTGTGAGTCATGTGTTGTAGGGTGAGTTGCGTAGAATGTACATCTGTGTACATTTGTTTCACAAATGTAACTTTTCAAAAACTCAATGCTCGCGTACTTTTACGCGAATTGTCTCACAGGTGGAGCCCCCCCCCCCCTTCCTCACTCATGCACACGCCACTGCCTTCGACTGATGTGAACGATCATGGTATTCAACACAGAAATGAATATCTACATAATTATGATGGGCAATTTCCGTTGCTCACGATAAGGCACACCCGCACGTTGCATTGCATAACTGTGGTAGGCTATGCTGATATTTACCATAGGAACCCTTACATTTTCGTGACCAGTTTGATGAAAAAAAAAACATGCAAACCATATTCATGGAGACTACTTTCTCCGAATAACAATTTAGCATTTTAGCACAATGATTTAAGCTGGCAATTAATGTGTCCCATAACAGTTTCAGTCTGCTATAGTAACTAATTGAACCAAAGGAAGAAATATAGTAATTTGCCGTGACCTAAATTCTTTTTTCTTCCCTTTACCACATGTAGGGCCTACAATGCAACAAATTAACAAGGGCCTGCGAGAACCGAAACAAAAGGATGAATTTACTAAACAGCTAAACTCGGACTTTGTGCGGAGAAACAATATAATCTAACACCAGGGACGGTTGTGCTTGCTAACCCCCAAAATTAAATTTTATCCATATACTAGAGAGGAAAAACATTAACTTCCAAGCTGCAATGTAATAAACGAAAAATCCCCCCCCCCCCGGGAAGTAGTAATACTAATTGCAATGGGATGAAATGGATGCCAAAAGGGCCCTTAAAGGGAAATAGGGCGTTTACAATGCACTAATGTGGCATACAAAGAAAAAACTTTTAATCATTGTTAAACTGTTCAGCCTCATCAGTTAATAAACATCAAGAGTTTCATCTCCTGAAAAGATTACATGCGTAAGGTGAGTTTCGGCAGATGCATCACTAAAACTCTGACAGTTTGGGAGCACAAAGTATATTCTGGTATTCTCAAAGTTGTTTAATCTTAATATAATGACGTTCCTTATTGACAGCCTACTGGTTTTTCAGATCCGAAGATATATATTTGCCTCCGTTTACCCGGAAGACATGATAGAAGATGAAAATGTTGTAGCAACTAGCCTCGGTCCCTCCCTGCCGTTGCTTTGCTACTTTTGTATTCTTAGCGTACACAGTTGTAGCCTACATGGCATACTGCTGCTGCTGCATCCCTGGTCAATCCGATACGGGAAAATTGCTGAAAGCGTAGATAGGGATATGCACAATGTGTGTGTTTGTATGCGCACATTTAGGTATATATATACAAAACCAAACTTCGGAAATTTTGTGCTGCACTTGTCGCATTTGGAGGTCAGTTGATCAATTTGTTGAGACTTGGTGACAATGATACAATGAAATCGTAGGGTGCTACAGACCAGGGAGTTGATATAGAAGTGATTGACCCAACCACCTTGTATAATATAGTCCTATGCCTGCAGTCCTATACCTTTTAGATTGATAGTTTAGGGGCAAGTAATCTTCTGTATGGTCACTATTTACTGCGGTCAAGGTTATTGGTTTGTGACTGAACAATTCTCAACGATTCATCGAAACATCGAAAAGTGTTATTCGTATGAGGACTAGTTTACTCCATGCAGGGTAGAAGACTTGGAGTAACTCTGATGTCAATGTGTCGTAAAAGTTTGCATTTTGTCTTTTTTGGCTGGTTTTCTCTAGGGTTGTCTTTAGACAAAATACATAGACAAAAACAAGCAAGAAAACAGGACAACTTTCGAAATACTGGGGTAAATCCTCTTCTTTATCCGTATACTCATATGAAGTACATGCATGGATACCGGCACTGTGGTTATATCATAGAAGTAGATAAACGAATGACGTCACTGTAACTACTAACACACTGAATAAATGAAGCAGAACAATAATAGGGGGCATCTGACGCGGTAAGGCACTAAGATAATTCATTTATTGTTCCATGACGTCATTCTCGTCTATCCATTTCTCTGGGTTATACTGAACTTCTCTCAAACACAGGTGATCTCTCAAATAGCGGATGCGGTGAAGGGGAATGGTGGAATCTCCTAAATCATGATTTAGAATATTATTTAAATACTTTTGGCATCAGGTCTGACCCAACGTGGTCGATGCTTTTCCTTATACTTCAATGGGGACACTCTGACGAGCGAAGATTTCAGTATCTCCGATTTTCCTGCATGAAATGACAGTGACTTTTTGTCTAAAGTGTTTACTAAATGAACCATGCAATATAAAATTGTCACATTACATTACACTGACCATGAATGTCAACGTACAGAAGGAGAAGTACGATGTCAATCACTTTCGTCAAAGTCAAACTACGCAAGTAACGTCTTGAAACTGTTCATTTTTGTTTGTGTGCACAATTTCTGCCTCTCCTTTGTTTGAAATTAACCAATTCTTGACACAAAATTAAGGGAACATCGAGTTTGGCGTATATCAGGAGATGAAGGTCATACCTCGTAGGTGGTTAGGTAATTACTAATTGAATTGCACGGTCCCCTGAATGCAAGCTCATCACGGTGAAGTATCACGTGAACTGTAGACACGTTTACCTGATTGTCTGTACTTGGTGACTACGGAATAAAGATCGCTTTCCCCCAGTCATGACGCTACGAAACTCACCCAATTATGGAAGATTACAGTGATAGTTGAAATATTACTTATTTCTTGATGTCTTAGCAAAGGCGACAGAGCTTCAAAACACATGCTATACGCAGAGAATCACTCACACACAGCCACACTGGCGGATCAAGTACTTTGCTTGACGGGGTCCAAACTGGTGGTACCGTGACATATGGGGGAGGGGTCTAAGGAGGAGGGAGGACATACCATAACTGAACAGCCTCAGCTGGAATGTGGTACCATAGAAGTATTCATTTGTTAAGTTGATTTTCTTCTAAAAAAAATCGTTACCCCTCTCCTTTGATACGCCTGTGTTGCTACGTACACATACATCTACAGACTCCAAATGACAAAACAGGAATGTATGCTTCGTATGCTGATAGAACGGTATCGCATGTAATGCGACAGTGGCAAAGAATGTTGGTATAGCCATTGCTACCTTCTGCATTGTTTTGAAATGAATCAGTGTTTTCACCGTGTAACCCTGCCGTACCATCCTGATCCACAGTTAAACTAACATACATTGTGGGTGTGATAAAAGTCTTAGAGTGCTATACCTACATGTTACTATAACGTAGAACGTGTCATTGCCACGCCCTTACGTAGGATACTGTACATGGTGTTACATTAAAGTGCCAAGCAAACATGCCATATTATATGACTGCACATTACACAACGAATTCCTAGCCTTGCAGAAGTTATATTTTGTGCTACCACGGTACCCGACCGACTTTTGACTTTGGTTACCCGGGTCAGAATTTTGGATCTGATACAAAACAAGAATGAATATGCTGCCTGGTCGACTCAGAGATGTTTACGAAAATCTGACTTTGACCGGCTAAATTCTGACATTCATGTATAAACGATGAATTTCTTGGTTCGAAAGCATTCGGTGTCACCTTCGAAGTACGTGGTTGTAATCTCATCCTGAAAGTCTGTTGTATTCGGCTAAGCGTCATGATCGTAAATAGTGTTTACAGTGGGTCCAAAAACCGGCACCAATTGCCGGGATCCATAGTCACCTGTATCTGAAGTATTATTTCCGCAAGGCTGCGAGTCACGTCACACCATGTATCTGACGTAAAGGGCAATGAAATGTTCTTAGGGAAAAATTCATTTTTGCAACTTGAACACGTACAATATACAGTTTGTGAAAGTTCAGATCCTGGTAGCAATTTCAGAACCCGGTCCTGACAGCGTCGGTTGGGTACCGATATATATATACCATATACCGTATATATATATATATATATATATATATATATATACGGTATATATATATACGGTATATATATATACGGTATATATATATACGGTATATATATATATACGGTATATGTATATACGGTATATATATATATACGGTATATATATATATATACGGTATATATATATATATACGGTATATATATATATATACGGTATATATATATATACGGTATATATACGGTATATATATATACGGTATATATACGGTATATATATATATATCTACGATGACTATACACTGTATTTGGACTTGTGGCTGCAACTCAGAGTTTCATGCTTTCCTCGCAATCTTCAGGCAGCAAGTATTTCGCTTCAGTGCTTTTCCTTTACGGCTCATCTTTTAGGTTTTTTTGTGTGTCTGCATTTCGACAGAAGCTCAGTTCTGCGGTTGAGTAGGCTGTTGTTGTCTGCTAGTGAGATCTCCAGTTTTTCTTCTGTGCAGAGGTTGCATTGACCTGATGTTCTTTGTTTGGTGTTTGATAGTCTTAGGATCTCCCATTCAATATCAAAACTCCTTTCTTTCTTGAGTTTCCAGATATGCTTGGAGAATTCGGTGTCCTTTGCGAGTTTTTCATGATTGAATGATTTCTTGTGGTTATAATATCGCTGTTTGAATGGCCCCCCAGATATCCCGATGTAAGTCATGGGTTCGACACTGCACCCAGTGACTGTGGCTTTGTAGACAAGCGCTGGGGTGAGGCATTTGCCTCCCAAGGGACAAGAGTCCTTGTCCCTACAGTTGCACAATTTTTCTGGTGTGCTTTGCTCGGCGGCATCTATGACCCTGTTGTTGTGTGATTTTATGATGGCTCGCATGTTTTTGAGGCAACTGTAGCTTAATTTTAAGGTGTTATATATATATATATATATATATATATATATATATAAATAACGTATATATATAAATAACGTATATATAAAAATAACGTATATATAATATATACCGTATATGTAATATATACGATATATATATATATATATGTACGGTATACATGTACTGTATATGCACCTTTCAGTTATCGTGAACTCGTCGAACTCGTTAAGTGTAACTTTGACCTTGTCAGGCTATCATCAGATTGATTTGGCAATGTTGACATTGAACTTACGTCGGTTTTCGTGCCAGGCCACTTGATGCACAGGAAAGGGACAAAGTGACAATACTAGCGGTGTCACATGATAGCTTCAGGTACTGACTCACGCTGCAAATATTCATGAGTAGATAATCGAACGAACACAGTATTTTCTAGATTTGTACTTCCATGCCTCCCTTCTGAGCAAGTGTATAGTCAGGAGGAGCAGCGTGAAACAAACATGTTTATTCCCATGTCTATCAGATAAAGGTTTGGAACTATTTGTATTGGCAGATGTACTTATGGGGCAAGGTATAGAAAAATGTGTAAAGTGGTTAATAGGATTTATGCCCTAACTGGCTGTCAAACTGTAATTGGGACCTATGGATGCCTATTCCATGTATTGATGGGTACTTTTTTTCGTGTGTTTTTATTCTCATATTTGCAAATGAGGTTTATTCAATGTCTCGTATTTGAAATACAACTAAGTTCCTTCAAACCCCCACAAAACCATTGTCAGTGACATGAAAATTCCAATGTGTTTCACAGCATACACAACAAACAACTTTTCATTTCCATGTAATCGTGGGTGCCGTCTTGCTTTCATCACACGTGTTCACTCAGGTACAGATAGACATCTTTCCCCATATCCTTCGCGTTCTCGTAATCTTGACTGCTTTCACCTTTAATGCTTTCTTTTCCTTTGTGTGTTATAATTCCTATTTTGTCTACCTCTCGTCTTCAGCTCTTTCAGTATTTAGTGACATGCTTGATTTAAAATATTTCTGTCAACAACGCCTGAATTTCATTATCTCTCTTAAGTTGGGATCTTTTCTCCTCGCTTTGGATTCCTCGCCGAAGGCAGGCAAGGAGTCTTTGTCATGGTGATAGTGTGTGTGTGTACGTACGTATGTGTGTATGTGACGCCCTGGCTTGTAAACACGATATCTCAAGAAGAGAAAGCTGCATACTTGAACTTCAAATGTGTTGTTTAGGTAGTCCATTATAGGTAGATGACCTCGTTCGATTTTCATAGAGGTTAAAGGTCATTTGAGGTCACCAGAGGTTGAAGTATGAAAACATATAGAAGATGATCTCTCAGCAACTGAATATAACTAGCACTTCATACTTTCAAAATTGACAGTAGTCGATGAGCAGATGATCTCTGTTACTTGAACTGTCCCATGGGAGACTGAGAAAATCTTGTTTCCATACTTAGTCAAATGTTAACGTCTCAGAGTTAACGATCGCAGAGATTTGTATTTATAGCAAAAGCCGACATTTGTGGATCCACTTGTAGATAACAATTGTGTAATATTTTGGGGGAAGCCAAGTGTCACATCTTGCCATCACTGAAATGCATTAGGATGGATTATTCTCACCCCCCCCCCCCCCCGCTTGCTCCTTGACAGAAATTAAAAAGTAGATGTTTAATGGCAGATAAATGTTTCTAAATAGAATTTGGTGTAATTTTCTTCAACAAGCTACTAAAAGCCCATTATTTTTGTAACCCTCTCCAAACAATTATGTAACATTACTTAACATAGCTTTTTAGGTCTATCAGCAACTTCTTTCTCAGAACTCACTGTTAAGATTAACGAAGTACTTTGTTTTTGTCACCTTTTCCCAAGGGAACTACCCTTAGGCAGGGAAATATTTTTCAGGTTGCCTTTGCAGACTTTTAACCACACTTTGGTGTCAAGAACTTTCTATCTACTTATGAGATATATGTTATCCTTTATTACCACAATTTTCAAATGTGGTTTACTTTTTTGTGTTCTGATTTTCGTTTTGATATATTCCCTGTCCTTCTCCCTTGGTCGGTTTAATTAAAGAGATTAAAGAGATATTGGCAAAGAATCACAAAGCCCTTTGACTTAATTTTTTTTCTGTTTCGTAAGCCCAGTGACGTAGTCAGTTCATCAGCATAACGATAACATCTTGTTTATGTTTTTTTTGTTTCATTGTTCACTTATATATTTATGTCTTTTGTTTTGAGCGATAAGCAATATTTTCCTTGAGATGTATTTCTGCCGTCATTCTCTGCATTCGTCTTTGTCGTATTAGTGCCTTAATGGAGGATAGGGTTGTAAAATACGAAAGAAACGAAAAACAAATTTGTTTCATTGCTTTTAAAATATTTATTAAATTTCTTGAAGAGTTTTTCTTTTTTTCATTGTATTGTATTGTTTTTTTTTTTTTCTGCATCGCCGCATTATTCTTTCGCACGTTTACGTATCGGCGGAAATGGCTTTCAAGGCAAACAATGCTTTCATGAACAAAGAAATACACTTGAATGTGTTTAAAAATAGGGTCTTTTCTATTATTTTTGAAGGATTCCTGACTGACGATCTCATCAAAGTGGAGGAAAGAGGTGAACAAAAGAAGTACATGGGGGTCTGCAAGCTTCCAGGAGAAAACAGAAAGGTACTTCACCTACCGTGCGTCATGTTCCTCAAATGAAAAAAAAAGACATTTGAGCGCTAGTAATTTCATTAGAAACTAAACGTTTATACTCTTCTTCAGAATATGTAGGGGGACAGAAGTAGAGTCAAAAGAATGGGTGTAAGATTTTTAAGATACTAGGCAATGGTGAGTCAATTAAATTTTGTCCGTGAGACCCTCACTGCGGAGAATGAAGGGGGAAAATTACACTGCAAAATAAAGAAAGTAAGAGGTAGGCAGGAAGATACTCCGGTGGAGAAGCAGGAAGATACTCCGGTGGAGAAAAATTAGCTGTCAATAGTAGTGGAAATTCCTATTATCCAATTGGCAGAAAAGGAGGAAAACTGTGCACAATATAACATTACTTACATTACTTATTATTATATTACTTATTTATATTACTTAAGGCTGAGAAACATTCTATCATTCTCAGGTCACAAATAGATCCCACCTTCCCTTACAGTTGAAAACTACGAGCTCAGAAGGAGTTCCGCTTTCCATGGAACTCAGTACGTCTGTTTTTGCAATACTGCAGTACATCATTTTTATCTCATCGCCCTCTAGAGCTAGATGAGATATTGTAGTCACTTGGTTAGTGAAGCCATATATTGTACTGTGCACCCATGGGAGAATGGTTGCCATGGAAACGCTTGGTGTGGATGGGTAGCGACACCCCAGAGGTACCCCATGGTAGAGTGACCATGGGTACAGGAGGGTCCTGTTGGGTGGTATAAATGAAAATGTGTCCGTGCCAATGTGTGTGCGTTCGTGTGTGCGTGCGTACGTGCGTGTGTGTGTGTGTGCGTCCGGACCTGTCCAAATTGTGGTTTTTCCAGAATAGTTTGAAAAGCATATGAGCGATTAAGTTGAAACTTGGTAAGGTTGTGCATGATGCCAATACATGCAAGATGTATTAGTTGTATGGTAAATCGAGTCAAATTTGCTGATTTTTGAGAGAAAAAAGTCTATTTTGCCCTAAAATTGCTGTTTCCAGCGTATCTTGAGAAGTATTTGAGCATTTAATGCAAAATTTTGCAAAAACTTACCTGAGAACGAAAAATTTCAAGGTATATCACTTGTAGTAAAGAGAGTGAAATTTGCTGATTTTTGAGAAAAGAAAAGCCAATTTTGCCCCAATGATTAGTATTTCCAGCATATCTTGAGAACTATTAAACCAATTAACTTCACGTTTTGTAAGTACTCAGTAATTTAAACTATTACAAATTCCCATGTGCAGGCCCTGTATTGAAATCAAGGTGCATGTTGGCGATGAGATATGCAACTCCGTGGATTGCCCTCTTGTTTTTTTTTAACAAATGGTTACGTTCGTCAAATTATTCTGACCACCATTAGATGTTGCACATTCACGGGATCTGTTAACCCTCTGGGAAAAGCGCCAAAAAAATGAGCCATGTCGATATCTTTTTATCATCATGTGTTCAGTCACCATCACTATTTTTTTTATTCACTTCTTTTTTTTGTTTCTTAGATGTTGAAGAGGACGAATTAAAGTACAGATGATGTGAAAATGAGTACGATTGGAGATTTAGATTGTTTTAGAAAATCAATGGTGTCCGAATGATATTTCGGTCGGAGGGGGACCACCAGTCTAAACTTCCACCCCTTCTAGCTCAAAATCTGAATGGTCGACTTACGGCAATTTGTTAGTGCCATGTTATGCCAATCCTTTAACTTTTACATGATATGCAGGGAATTTCTGATATGACGTGCATTGTATGCATGAGGGGGCGTCGCCTCTTTAGTGCGTACGTCATTTGAGAGACTGATGGTGGTGTGGTAACCTACAGATGTTTCCACCTCTCGTCGACTGCGCTTGCTCAGACACTGTCAGTTGCGCAATATGCTAGTACAGGGCGACTATTGTTACCTCTTACAATGTTTTCGTATAGGATGTAAATGCTATCTCATTGAAGCTAATGTACAGTTTCTTCAGGTTTCAAGTTTATTATTTACTAAAAACTATACATATGAAGGGTTTTGTACATGAAATATTAATGTTATAATAAGCATGCAAATGAAACAATAAAACGGTTTAATTAATCATGCCAATGCAGAGAATGTATGGCAATGCACAGCAAATAAGCATATCCTATGAGATGGAAGTAAAGACGAACCAGAAATAAGTTTAACCTTTTCTAGTCTGGTCCCACACACACACGCACACACACACACACACAAAACGAACTAAACAAAAAAAAAGAAGTTCGTAAAGAAGGATTGAGGTGCAAGAGAACAAAGAAAGAAGAAGAAGAGAAAAAGAAAATCTACGTCTTATGATTACAAATCGTTTGATATTTAGAAGGACCCCCTTTGGATGTCTCACATGTGAATGAATTAATGGTAATTTCTTCTTTACATGCAAACCGACTAGTGCAACGATAAGGTAAAAAAAAATTGATGACTTTTTTCTCAATTGGGTGGTTATCAATTTGGGAAAACCCCGTCATTTCCCAATTTTATCAGCTACAGCTGGGAAGAAACCAATGTAAAGAGAGAGTCGACAATGCTATTTCCGGCATATGAAAGGAGTCAATGGTCCCCCCCCCCCAACAGTTTGAAGTAGCAGTGCTTGTGTATACTGCAAGAACTCTCGTAGTTTTTACTGAATCACTGTATGAAGGGATTTTAACGTAACATCGCTGTTTCTTCTGATAACACCTAAAACGGCGTACACAGGAAATCAGCCCGTTGTCGTTCACGTGACGTTAATTCACGTTGAAATGCACATCAGCCCGATAACATTCACGTGACGTTTATCCATGTTGAAATGCTCATGTGAGTCAGTTATCGTCTGTGAAAGACAGAATCCCAAACCTTATCAAAGTAAAATATATTCCAGAATCAGAGGCGGTAAAGGAAGGAACGAACTATTAAAGGGATAATGTTAGCCAAATACATTTGGGTTGTTTCTAAAATTAGCCAGTGGTGTAAGTGCATTTTCGATGATCGTTGGAAGATTATTCCACATGTACGTATGTGTGATGTTTGTAGGTATTTACGTCTAAGATAATTCAATTCAAACTAATTATCTTAGAAGTTACGTTTTGTTGATTAATCGTGTTTATTCCTACCCAGCGAGATTTTTATGCAAAAGACGAAAACGAATTATTATTTGGGTTGATAAATGGCCGCATTTTCATTGGAAGCGAACCTCGAGAAAAGGTAAACACAATTCAAAACATGTTATCAATGTTCGTGCACGATAGACAAAGTACTTCCATTGTTTCGTGTAAGCAGACGACAAAAGACTGTCGATCAACGCTTTTACGTTACGTTATTCTGTTCATCCGCCGGTGATATTAATCTAACATGGACCGTGTAGTATCCAAGAGATAACGCACGGTCACCTGACTGTAATGGACCAGTTAGAGTACTTGTGTGACACGGGCCGGTATTCATATTTGACAAACAAAGAAACATTAATGTGTGAGTAATTGACGACTCACTTTGATTTTTAAAAATTCGATTCTAGACACTTTTTCAAATTAGTACCAATTCATATTCACACATCCAGAGCAATAAGGGGGAAAAAAATGATAATGAGATGACTGAAAAAAAAATGAGATAACTGTTGGATTTGAAACATGACTTATTATGTTAATTATTGCTACATCTATATAAGATAATAAAAAGCTGCAAGTCAGCCTACAGTTGTAAGTAAACAACTTGGTAGCGCATCATACGTCCATATGCACAAGGCCTACATTTGCAAAAAAAAAGAGAATTGATTGGCCGGTGAATCCTCTGGGTGTACGGTATCGTCCCCTGAATGAAGAACAATTTGAGAAAAAAAATATAGTACTAAGTCGTCTTTGCAACGGTTACCCGAGTACCCGACCGATGATGTCAGTACCCGATTTTGAAACCGCCACCTGGATCCAAACTTTCACTGACGTACATGTAGCAAAAAAAAAAAAAAAAGTAGCAAGCTACTTTTTGCTGACCTAAGAACACGTCATTGCCATGTCCCTAAGTAAGATACATGTTGATAAAATGAAGTGATTGAGTGCGTACGCAAAGAGTAAAGAAATGAAATTTCATGTCGAAACGTATAGTTTGGCCTTTAATTGCACCGGTCAGACAATTTTAGAATGTAAGTGGTTTCCATTTGATAACTTTTGCCATATGATTTCAAATTCTAGTAACATATAACGACAAGAAAAATAAATATATATTTAAGTGTAATGGTTGACAGTTTTTATTCAGCGTAACGGTGCTCATCTTTAAACACGCCATTGGAAAGAAGTAACAGATAATCGGTTGGTAGAAACTGTTGATTGCTGACGCCGTTAGTTCGTCATCAACCGGTAGTTTATATGCATATACTTTACTACATACATCATACAGTTCCGATACCGATCAGTGGGCCAGTGAGACCATGTGCCGCTCCTTATTCGTTGTGTTGACGTGTCCTGTTGTGTCCTGTATAAGAACTGTTTTAATTTTCAGATGTGAATTCTGCTTTTTACTGTTGTTATGCATGCAATTTCCGGGTAACTTTTCAAATTGTTTGCTGTTATTTTCGTTCATTGAATGACGTCACCATGAACAACCTCGGTGTACATTTAGTAACAAAGAACAACTTAAGATCTAACCGTATCTTATACTTCTGTTTTGTGTGTGTGTGCATGTGTTTGTGTGTACACACGCAATCACTTTAACGTGCAAACCGAAATGTCGCATTATGGATTCAAAAGGAACTCGTAGCCTAATGGAAGCTAAATTTTCTGGTACTAGGGTACCCAGTCGACTATGGATCTCGGTTACCATTTCTAGGGTCTGATGTTTCGACCCGGTGTAAACACTAGTACTGGGAATACCGGAAGCTGATTGGGATGTATTCCTCTTAGGGTACATCCCTTCTACCGAAATTGGGGTATAGGAGACTTCCTGTAGCACTAGTCACTGCATCACATGGACAACATTTACCTATTTTCTTCGTGACCTGTCACCCATGATGGTTTAATTATCTTTCTCGGTATCTCCTTAAATGCGGTGACTCATTGACCCAGACAGTTTCAATTCACCCAAACACTTACTTTTAGCCCCTTCCACAGTCCGTCTGAAATTCATCCACATGTGCAATCAAAACACTGAACTCCTCCCCGTGGATGCTGTGGAATATAAGCTACTCGATTGAGAATTTTGCTACCCCCCAAAAAAATGTAGCTTGTGGGGTGATGAGTGACTATCCTTTAAGCAGAAAATTCTAATCGAATACCACTATCAGTTCAAGATTTTTTTTCTTCTTTTTCCACGTAACATTTCTTTGACCTTACTTATATCGCACTTTGATGCTTGCAGAGAAAAAGTCTGCTTTGAAATCCTGTGGGAATTCTTTCGATTCAGCAATCCTTCCAACCACTTTCCTGAAACCGAGTTGGATCGATGACATCTTTACCGGGTCGATCTGTTCTTCGGATTCGGGTCGATTTAATAAAACTAATCTAATCCTCGAGACTCTTTATAGACGCACATTAATCTATCCTTTAAAGCTCGTTGTAATCTCCTAAAAGAAGAAGTGAAATCCACCCATCCGAATGACGTCACGGATTACGAATGTTTATGATTGTTGACATAGATATCATTTCACACACTACTTTTTTTCAAGTGGCTCGGTCGAAATATCGTATTTACGAGCCGATGGCTCGCCCACATTTAGAACCTGAAGTATGTGCATCAATACGCTTCTAAGGGATCGCCTCGACAAGTCTGGATTGTATCAAACTTCCAGTCAAACTATCTTGTCCGTTTTCTCTCAGATGTGAAACGAAGGTCGTTAACACAATTGAATCGACACATTGAGGCCCGCAGCCAATTTTTTCTCTCTTTTTTTGGTGGGTAATGGACCAAATTTATTGATCGCCGTCCTGGTAAGGGGTGAACTGACGGGGTGTCCCTACCCCTTTTGGAAATTTGAACAACATAAGCTGTTAAGTTTCCATATTCACTGAAACGAAGATCGAACATTCAGCAACCAATGTTTACATATGTGTGTTTTTGCCATTCGGGCATATTTGACACTTTCAGTTTGGTCACACAGTAATTTTTGTGCCAAATAATGTGTCGTTGAAAGAGTTATTTAGCAACTGTTTTCATGAGCTTATGACTAACTTTTGTTTCTTTCAAACAAAGTCATATTAGGCAATGCAAGATATGTGTACCATCGGGGTGCCAGAAGAGTGCGAAAATGTGAAGATTGGTATCCAGACGTCGAGGTTCTATCAAAGGACTGTTTGATTCGATCTTTGATGTATCGTGTGCACGTCCTTTTTGGTTTCAGTGGGTTCGATGGATTTAATTACTATTGCCCTAAATCGTGACCGGACAACTGCCCCTCGGGTATGTCCCCTAGACAATCCCCTCCCCCCCCCCTGAAAAATTCGCTGTCTGACAACTGCCTTCGGACAATCCCATCTGAATAATTCTCAGTCCGAAGAATTCCCATCGGACAAGCCCTCCTGATAATTCCTTCAGGAAAAGGGTCAGGGTTAAGGAAAGGGTAAGGGGAATTGTCATGCAGGGGGGTAATTTTTGCCGGGAGTGAGGATTGTCCGGGAACAGCCCGAATATGAAGTGAAATGTATCTGATATTTCTGACTCACCGCTTTCACATTTTGAACGATTCTACACTGAATGAATCTTTATCATTTGGCTTTAATTTCAGCATCGTCGCCTAGATATCATTGTTGCGCCCTACAACGAATACCCTTGTGCTTTGATGCATTTCACGGGTTCGGATCACTTTAACAGATCTATTCGAGCACTCGCCGCAAAGAAGGTAAACTGTTTAGTTTAGTAATTTAAAGGTTCATTCGCAAATATCTCACTGAGAACTCTTTATCTTCTAATCTTCTAATCCTGCTTAAGGGTTTCTTTTAATCCTGGATACTGTACACTGCTTTTCTGTTAGTAATAGCTCCTTGCCGTAGTGGGTTCAACAGTCCCATCTGGTAATGTTTCACAAGTGTCCTCCGGAAACTGGTACTTTGTTCTGAGAGTGATCAAGCAAGGAGACATACGCATGCCGCGGTAAGGTCATCTTAAAGGGGAATTCCAGGCAATATGTCTTCTGACTTTTTAAGCCATTTCAAACCATTTTCATTCATATTTGTGGCGTTTTGAAATGAATTTCTCATGGGCAGCACGACATGTTAAAAGTTCCCACCCCACAATTTCTAACCCTATGCATATATACGAAGGGTGCGACCATTAGTGTATAATTGACTGTGATATCTCTGTCTTGTGACGTAGTCGACGACCAGTTCTGACCTACCTGCTTGTCATACTTAATTAGTAATTAGACACATTGTGTATTCATTGTGGCTATCACAAAATAGATCAGACGGTAATCGATAAAATCGAGAAAAGACAGGCGAAAGAGGAATTTCTCATCAAAAGGCCACGTGACACAGCTTAGGACAGTTTGAACAACAGCTTGAAAATAAGGAAGAGTTGATCTTGACTAAGTAGTACGAAGGTTTCGAAGGTAAGCCTTTTCAGAGGCAGCACAATAAGCCACGTAATTACTAATTATGTAGGACAATCGGATTGGTTGTAGTGAATCAGAACTACGTCACAAGCCACAGAGATCACGGTCAATTACATGACAATAGCTGCACCCTTTGTATATACGCATACTGTGAGAAACTAGTGAACGGGAAGTTTTAACATATCGTGTTGCCCATGAGAAGTTCATGTCAAAACGTCAAGAATATGAATGAAAATGGTTTGAAATGGCTTGAATAAGTCAGAGGACATATTCATTGCCTGGATTCTACCGACCAAGTGACATTGCAAGTAGAAGGCAGCCGACTTCATCGAGAAGTTGTAGAGTGATACCATGAATGAAAACACGGTGGATTTGTGTTCGTATCTATTACCTATTTTGCGTTTTTCAAGGTTTGATAAAAATGCAAAAATGATGGAGTGGAGGGTTGCCCAAGCGTCGATATTTCCTTCGTTAAGCCAAGTATTGTCTCTTAATTGCCTGCCATCTGGCTTACTGACACATTTGTAAATGATAACATTTCTAAGGGAGACAATATAAGTTTCCAAAATAAACTTACCTCAGGGTATTTAGAATTCTCAATTGTTTTCGAAATTACAAGGTTTCATAAACAAAGGATAACATAAAGCAGTCATGTAAGTTCCCCTCGACGTCATAACTTTGAATATTTGGCCAATGATCATTCATGATGTAATTGTTAAACAGAAATCTGTTCTTAAAATGGTCAATATTTGATGGATTATCATGAATGTTTTGGCTACTTTTCATTTTCAGTGGTTAGTTTGGTCATTACTCCAAACTTTGTCTTTCGTGTCACATGTACGTTAAGGGGTAATACAGCTAACAAACTCACGCATGTGCAATGAACATTTAATGTTTTTTTTTTTTATTTTTAATTCTTTTCTCTTGTTTTTAGGGTATGTCCCTATCCGAGCATGCTCTGAGGACAGGCGTCATCAGGCGGGGAAAGGATAAGATACATGAAGGGAGCCCTCTCCATGTGTCAAGTGAAGAGGATATCTTCAAATTGATGGGGTTGGAATATCGCCCTCCCCACGAACGGGATTATTGACAAAGATGAGTAACAGAAACAGACCAAAGGAGATCGAATGAAGAAAAAGAATAATTAGCATAAGAAAGGCTCATTTCCACGAAGAGAAATTCATGTTTCATTGATAGAAATGCCGTATTGTACCTCAGAGGAAGAATTTCGATTGGGCGACTTAAAATTGGCTCTGTGTTTTACTCAAAAAATTTAGAGAACATTCAATGTAAGCAACCTCATTGGACCATACATACGTTTAATTTTTTTCGATAGCTCGTATTCTCCATGGAGAAATGAACGATTGGCGAGGTTGCCCATGATTCGTGATCCTCTCGCCTAACTGATGATCGAGTAGGCTAACGACAATGCCATGAAAAGCTTTAACCACGGCCATGTTTTTGTGTGTTATGTTATAACACATTCTATTTGTCATTTTCCGCGACAACAAGTTGTTACTGTTGTACTTTAATTTCCTTTCCATCAACGTACATGGGGTGGGGATGGGGAAAATATTAGGGTATATAATTTTCACAGGTAATGATTACAAAATTGTATTCTGGTAAACCAAGAGAGATTGTATTTTTTATTCAGATATTTCAGAAATCAATTGACTCATCATAGAATGCTAAACTCACTTGCCCTGGCGAATGAATGAAATTCATTCCATTTGTACCTAATATCATTCAGGACGTGTTTCACGTTGGCATTTGTCCTCATCGCTTGGGCTCTGCTCTGCTAGACTACGGTACGTCATTCCGTCGTTTGTAATTTGCAATTGTAAGGTCAGCCTATAACGCGCAAGCTTAAATTTTTAGGTAGCCACAGTTTATCCCTACCGAAAAGCCTATTGTTTAAGGAAAAGTTGTGGTTTACGCCCAGTTATGGGTTTGATGTAATAACAAAGAAACAAACTAGTTCATGGTTTTGGGTCAAGCTTCCTCTGCCACGTGCTACGTTAAAGGCTGTATTGCATCACCCTTAGCTATATTTCTACCTCCCGGAAAGCAAAATTCTCCACTGGTTCTAAGTTACAGTACTCTTAGATTGACAGCAAATTCGAAAGATCCAGAGCAGCTCGTATTACACAGCGTATACAGGGATCCATTGTTTTGATTACACATGTGGAGGAATTTAAGACAGGCTGAGGGAGGGACTAGGGGTAGGTGGTTCGGAGAATTGAAACTGTCTGGGGTGATGAGTTTTTGTCTTTAAGCAGATCAATGATCATCGATGCTTAAAGGGAAATCGGGCGTTTAAAATACACCAACATGACATGCAAAAGAAAATAGCGGTAATCATTGTTAAACCATTCAGTCTCATCAATTAATATCTACCAAAGCTTCATCTCCTCAAAACATTATGCATGTGGTGAGTAATAGAAGATGCATCATTTGAATTTTGAAAAGTTTCGGTGAACAAATTAGTGTTGAGCAACAAATAACTGAATTTCTGTCTATGAGAAGCTTATTTCTTGAAAAGAAGGCTACTGCCCTCAGTTATTTTTAACAATCTGTCATTCTACGCCCACAAACATTGGTTTCAAAAATATGGATGTTTTCTCTAAAACAAACGCCCTGTTTCCCTTTAAGATGTAATCGCTGGGTTCGCTCATGCTAATTGCAAATACACGTATACAATTTGCAACCAGATAAACATAATTGAATCAGAAAGTATATCAGTTATGAAGAGCCGATTTCTGTCGTAAATATTCAAATCAAAATCGGACTTCAAAATCGATGTTCAAACAACGAACTTTGAATTTTTGCCTCATATTTCAATGAAATCGAAACAAAATATTCTTCAAATCAGCCTCGAGTCACGATTTATTGAATTGAAGTTGGTATTTCACGAAAAAAATGTCGCATTCAATTTCTTATTTGAGAAAAGTACACGTTATTGTAATTGTCGGTGTTGTTACCGATGCCTATTGTGCAATAAATAGCTCTATCTTTTTGTAATTCTCTTTGGTTTCTTTGTCATTTAGTTTAAATGTTATCGCGAAATTGATATGGTGCATCTAATTTGTTTTTTTGTTGTTTTTTTTTTTGGTACAACATTTATTTCAGTCTCTTTGAAAACATACCATTGTCATTCTTCGACTGAATTCACTGTGGAAATTAAACCTTACCAATCTGCAGGAGGTAAAACTTTCCAACGGATGGAAAACATTCGACCTCTATTTTTGATTCTTTGCCGTAGGCAGGGGCATCTATGCAGTCCTGATGTCGTGTGTGTATGTATGTGTATATGTATGTGTGCGTGTGTGTGTGACGGTTGCTCGTAAACACTCTATCTCAAGAAGGGTAACTCTGAGTAATTTCATTTTTGGCATGTTGGTTGCCCATATTGAGTAGATGATCCCTATTGTTTTTGGTGTCCAAATCTTGCATATTAATGAGATTATGGGGTAAAACAAAAAAAAATTTAAAACTGCCATAGTTCCTTATCCGTGGGTCAGATTTGTTTTAAACTTGATAAGGTTGTCTGTTATTAACAGGTTCATGACCCTGTGAAATTTAATGCTTATCAATAGAGAGGAAGGGATAATTTTTCACTATAAAACAATGATAATAGCCTAAACACCATTATTGTGGTTATTATAAACTACCGTACAAATCTGTATGGGGCTAGATTGTACCAAATTACTATTGGCATTTGTTGATTCCTTCCACACAGTTAACTCAATAGGGATTGTTGTCATTGCAAACTTGTTTAAGCTTTTTCAGCCTAAGGTAGCCAATCAAGACCATGTCATGTTTGAAATATCATTTTCCCAGCCTATGGAAGCCACTCAGGACCATGTCATGTTTGAAATAGTATTTTCAATATACTGCATTTGTAAGTAGAGAATAACTTTTTACTTTTCAAACACTCCCTCAGAGGCCTCCATAGGTTGTCTCAGTAACTGGGAGGTCATGGGGTCAGATAGCTGTCACCTGCGTTTCATTTATCTCTTTGATAGAACAAAGCTGACTCCTGCCCAGTCTACCACTGGCTGTCTCCTGTGTATATTGAGGCATTCCATAAATATTTACTATGAGAATAATCTGCAGTTACTGTATAGATCATCAGAAATACAAGTAGCAAGATGCATTGCTGAGTCTCCAGTGTGTTTTCTCAAAATCTTACAATGGCGATGAAGATGGGATCCTTTTATTAAGGACTCTGAAAACCTTCAAGGAAGACCTTAATACTAGAAGAAAATTGATTAAATTCTGACAATTAAAATGTCCTATCGACATTTTCCTGAGTTCAGTCTCGGAGATAATTGGGATCATGCAAGTATTGGCATGCGGTGGGAGAAATGGCTACTTCGATTGAAAAACTTCTTCATTGCATTTGATATCAAGGATGAAGCTCGTAAAAGGGCAATGTTACTTCATTTTGGAGGGGAAAGCGTAGCTGAAATATTTCAAACACTTGATGAAACTTGAGGCTTTACAGATTATGACACAGCAAAAAACCAAGCTGACTTAGAATTTTCAACTTATAAAAAATACTGAATACGCGATTTGCAAGTTTCGTCAAGCGAAGCAAGGGGAAGGCGAAACGTTGGATGTGTTTACCATTAGGCTGAGGCAATTAGCAAATTATTGTCAGTTTATGGATATAGATAAAGAAATCAAATCACAGATAATTCAAAGTTGCAATTCGTCACGATTGAGGCGAAAAGTGTTGAAGGAACCGAACCGCAACTTAACTGAGATATTTGACTTAGGGAGAGCACTTATGATCTCGAATCAAAATGCTACAGAAATTGAAGGACCAAAAGTGGAAACAGTACAAAGTAAACTACAGAAAAACTGGGAGAGCGCCAAAAAGAAATGGTACAAACAAAGCCCAGTGTTGGAAATGTGGTAGTGACTTTCCAGAAGGGTAATGTTGACTGATATCATACTGTACTTGATGTGTGGGTTGGCCATACTGGGTAGGTGATCCCTATTGCTTTTGGTGGACGTCAAATGTCACGGTCATGTCAGGTTACCCCAAATAAAGATCATTTTGAGTTAAAGGCTTGTGGTGTATCAAGAAAAATAACTGCAGTTGATCTTATACTTGTCATGTGGATAATTCAACTTTGTTGTAATATAACCATGTGGCAAGGAATCACAAAGCCTTTTGGCTTTCTGGTTTTTTTTTTTCGAAATGCTTGTATTTCCTGTTTACTCAAGTACAGCTGAAGGTAGCATACCCTTATTTATTGCTCCATTAACTCGCACTTAGAATCGTAATAGTATTGGGGCTCCAAAACCCAGTGTGGAAGTTGTTTTTCTCCAAGTTATTCCATATGTGAGGTACCCACTCCATGGAATGCGGACAAACTGATCATTCGTGGCACGTTTTATTTTCTGTACCTTAGGTGGTTGTAGTTTGAGGTAGAGGTCCCCAAACTTTTAGATGTTTTCCAACGTGAGTGAAAAGACCTCACACCAATAATTTACTCCTAGTCAGACTAAAAAGCCATAACATCGTCTAAATTTTAAAATTCAATTGCTTCCCTTTTCGCACTACATTAACGTCGACCCGCCTATACTTCAATATGCAATTCATAAAGAAACCCAACCTTTGGGGGGTTTTTTTTGGGGGGGGGGTAAAAAGACTTTTAGGGACATAACCGGCAGTGAACACTGATTTCTAGAGGAGGAATCTTCCAATTTGCCAAATCAAATACAGGGTAGACCTCAGAGGCGTGCGCGACAAAGTGGTGGCGCTAAGCCCGACTAAACCCGATACGTAGTCGTATTATATCCGAAAATGAACGCGAAAGGAACATCATTCAAATGTATCCTCTGATAAGGTGCAATAATAAGAACACTTTCAAACCTGAAAGATATAACAAAACGATTTATTGAAAGATTTATCGACATAATTTCGCTCACGTGATTCAGCGAGACCAGAGTCAGTAAATCATATCTTCAAAGTCCACAAAACGTATGAACTGAATACCTACCACAATCCCTCTAGACTTTGCAAAGTCTTTCTCGGCGAATGAATTCTCCTCCTTTGATACATTCCTCACAATTTGAGCTGCAGCCTACTTATACCCAACCGAGGATATGTACTCATCTAGTCATACCGTTTCCCTGTGATCGCCGTCCGCCGGAGGGCAGCTATCAGTAGGGGAGTAAACAATCTTCCGGAAGAGCAGTACAGTGTTGGTGTTCAGAGGTGGCGGAACCAAGATTTGCAGAAACTTTCCAGCCCAAGCAGACTCTGCAGAGTCTACAATCCCTCGGGAACCAGCCTATCATCCACCTTGTAGTACGGTACGTTTTCCATAATAACTGTGACATACGACTGAGCAACTAAAGGGAATCTTTACTGGGTTTTTTTTTTTTGCATTTTTTTTTTTAGTTTTTTATTAGTAAGGTGATACTCTTTTAAAGTGTTTACCCTCAGTGTCCCAATGAAAACGCAATTGGAGCGAGGTGTCACCATTACACATTTCACTTGCTAAAAAGAAAAATCGAACCCATATGAAACGATATTTCGTCGTATCTTCAGAACCCTTCAAAATTCAGCCGAAATAGACGATGATGATACAAGAAAACATAAGAGAGCGAGAGGTGGAAAGAGGAAGGAAAAGGAACCTCAACCATGAGGAAGGGGGGGGGGGTGGAATCCGTAAATTATTTACCCAGTGCTAGGGCATTACATCAACGTAATTACTGCGAGATGTGGCTCTCCATCAAATTTAATTGTGGTAGCCTGCGCTAACCCTATAAAGGTGAACCACACTCTGAGCTGCCAGTACAACGGATGTGCATTACTCATGTACTAGCCCGCGGAGCAGACCCTGTGGTATATGGGAAGCCCCGGTGGACTTACATTGATTGTGTGTGTACTGTGAACCAGAAGGATAAGATTATGTTTGATAAGGATAAGATTATGTTTTTCTTTGTTTTTAAATGCACACGCTAGGTTGTACATGGATGGACTACGTCTTTCAACGAGGGAAAATGACAGTAACTACTTTGAAAAGCAACGGAATTGGCATGAAAACAGTAACAAACAGAAATTATATTTGAAAATTAACTGTTCTTATACTATAAGCACCTACATAATGAATATGCAACAGTACAGGTCCCACTGGTATATGAAAAACATACTACTCAAGTCGTCGCTCCTTGGTCGGTATCGGGAATTGTAGCATTTGGTGAAAGGAGGCACTGTTACAGGTAAGTTACGAACTGATCACAACATTGCGGCGTCAGTGATCCTGAGTTGTTTTGACTAACTGAATATCCAATACTAATATTCTTCCATTATCTTGTTCAAAGAAGCACACCGTTGATTTGAAGGAAACTGTCAACTGCTACGTTATGGTATTCTACACTTTCTGTTACGTTAGAAGAATTTGAAATCATTTGGCAGAATTAACCAAGGGACACCTATTTATTTTCCCAGATTGTCTGAATGGTGCAATTAAAAGCCTTACCATACCTCTGGAAATTATTCCATTACGCAACGGGGGGAGTGTGTTTGTTTACGATGACATTTATTAGATAACCTTCCTTCCACGTGTCGTGTTTTGTTTGCATCCAAGAAGCAGCTGCGTATATACGCACGATTGCTTTTACTGGGCAACACGAAATGCTATAGCAAAGAATGTTTTTATTTACTTTGAACCTAGTTTCAAGAGGAAAGCTCGGTCAGCCTTGACTAATCTTACCCGAGGCCCTCTATACAATTACGCAAACAAATAACAGACAAAATGTATACCATAAAGGCATGAACAGGTGTAAAAAACAATTGAAAAATTTGAGATAGAAGATGGCAACATTTTAAGAGAATAAACTGAGAACTATAAGATTGAAAAACAAAAGATGTATGGAATCTTTAACTAGACACTTAAAAATACTATCACAGAAAACAGGTCCATTTGGGACCCAACTGGGCCATACCTTTGCTGGCTGGGCTTAATTAGGGTTGGGCTAAAGGTAGGAGTTTATTAGGGGCCTTACAGGGACCCAATTGGATGTAAATGAAAATTCTTCAACCTGAGTTTTGAAACAAGGCTTTTAAGTGAAAGTCCAAGTGTTTATCTTTATCTAAGAGAGAGAGAGAGAGAGGGTACCTACAAAACAAAAGTAGTAAATACATTTGTTTTCCGCCTGTGTTGGGTTATTACTATTTGGGTTCCAGTTGGGACTTCAACGTGGATTAGCATGGCCATTCTCTTTTATCAATTGACTTCATATATTCACCAATATTTTAGGTCTAAAAAACTACAAAAATAAAGCTGAATGAGTTCTTGCTGTTATTGGGTTTGAGATAGGATTTGCTCTGTTTGGTCCCAACTAGGGTCCCGTAGGACTCACAGTCGCTTTGCAAGACTTTTAAAAACAGATGAATTGGGCACATTGTTTATTGTGAGAAGATTTGTAACCTTATAAACTGCGGTCCTAAATACCCCAAACAAGTACCAAACCAAAGTGGGTTTTGATTGGGCCTGACTTGCACCATTCAATTTACTTGCCCAAGAGGGGCCCAGGGAGCGCACAATTGGACTATCATTACAAACGATTAAAAAAACTTGAAGATATTTCTATGATTTAAATGAATCATAAGCCTACCTTTATATACATTAGTCGAAAGAATAGAAGTGAAATAAATTACCATGACTAAAGGCGGATTTTTCTTAGACTTAGGTTGAGCTATGCACTCCTTGGTCAGGAACCGGGCCGGGGTGTTACCTAGCTGGGCTCTCTTTAAATGTGGTGTAAGTGGTCTCAACGCAAAATTGATTGAATTTTTGTACCGAAGATTACTTTAACCTGTTCAAGTGATTTCCGGGTCATAAACAGACCTCAGATAAATACAACACTAAATACAGAAGATCAGAATATTGGACAAAAATTGGGCCATGCACTTACACGTCCCAAAAGGGCCCTTCTGATGCCCAATTGAGATAATATCATAAATATTCAAAACAATTATGGGACACTTTGTTAATAAGCCTCCGTTTACCTACATTGACCTTGAGACGAAACTAAAATGTGCTAGGCTGAATTAAGGCCGGGTTTTCTTGGTCTGGAGTTGGTACCCTGTTGGTCTGTCTTTACTGAACGTTTTTTTTTTAAATATGTTGTGAGTCATTACTTATCCATGCATCGTAAGATGACTTTCAGCCTGTTAATATAAGGTAAATACTGAACAAGTGGGCTTAAATGGATCTGACTCGGGACGTGCAATCATAAGTCCCAAGAAGGGACCGTGTGTGTTGGGACCCAGCTTGGCTATTTTCACAAACGAGGCGTATAAAGTGAGGCAGTTCTTTGTTAATTCATTGACATGAACCTATGCTGCTTACCAACAGTCGTCCTCAGAACTATGAAATAAAGGTCAATCTTTGCCGACTTTACTTTGTTAAGACATGCACTGGACCTGGATCTATAGACCGATCTGTCCTCATATGATGCATTGAGTATCCTGTCAGCACTCTTCAAAAGTTTTTTTTTTTCCATTACCTCTCATATTTTCTTTGGTACTCCACACAAGAATCTTATTGTCAATGTAAGGTAAACCATATACCAAATATAGGTTTTTATATCAACATACTGCTTGATCCTCCTTAAAGTGCTTATCTTGAGCTAACGGTCTTACACACACGATTGACGTCACATGTCATATATGATGACATCACTAAATCATATTAAAGATATCTTTAAATAAGGTAGAATTAATGATATCTGACGTCATATTTGCAAATATCATTAATGCATTTACGGATGCATTGAATTATCTTTTTGATATCATTAATTCAATTAATGGTTAGGGAAGTGTCATCTTGGGGGAGGAATCTCTTCTGGTACGTCCCATGCCAAACTGATGGTGGCGCTCCGCTTATATAGTCCTGTCCGCACGGTGCACCCAAATCTGGCTACGCCTTCATGACAAACCCTCAAACCCCGCAGAGAAACCGGGAGAAGGCCCCTGAAATGTCATACCAATGACTATAGGTAATATGTGTCCCGAATCATTAAATCCTGCCAGTTCGCCATCTGCCTAGCCGAACAAAAGTTATCTTTTTTTTGGTTTCGAAATTTCGGCTTTGAGGATTTTGAACCACTTTCCGTGGGACATTTCTCTAGAAATTCACTACTTATCCTTTTTCACATATTATTTCTCAAATTGCAGACATGATATCAGTACAGTATATTAAAACTGTGTACAAGCAGCCTAGAACACCCTCGAACGCCGTTTCCGGCTGTCGATTGACTTTGTAAAACCCCAAATTATCTCGCATGTGGGAGGGGGAGGGGATTGCCTAACGTCTCATTGCCGATGAAGAAAAATTAAAAATAAAATTGTTCAAAAAGTGTCATATTAAATGCAACTTTAAATTTTGAATTAAAAACGGTGATGTCGTTACAGGGGCTGCAAAATATTTTTTCCGGCAGGCGATGTGAGTCGTTTGTTACACCAACAATTTCTACTCTGCCCACCACCAACCTGATATGGCGCCCTGCTTAAGTAGTCTCTTCGCTTAAGTATTCTCTTGGATAAATCTCACTCCATATACACACCCAAACTTGTCAATCCTAAGACAGCCTTCCCCCTCCCCCTTGGTAAAATTATTTAGCCTGCAGTGATTCAGGAAAAATAAAAAATAAATGAAATACTAACAAACAAAATCTGGGAAGCTTTTTGTTCCGCAATCTCAATTTGGTATTTGTCAGGTCCTTTCAACTGAGTTTCGGGAAATGGGGGGGGGGGGGGGAAGTTTCTGACTTGAGACAAACGCCAGGCACCCCCTTCCGTTGGTGCCGCCACTTCCTGCCCCCATCAATGCCACGCTCACTTTCCGGATCAGGCAAGACCCACTTAGACTTACATTTGGGGGAAACTTCATATCTTTGCCCGCCTCACCCCCCCCTCCCCCCTCCTCACCCTGAAAAAGTCCGAGCTACACCACTGGTAAAGATGGTGGATCAAGAATCGTCGGTAAACACAAGGCTCTAATTATCTTTTGCTATGAATTAAAATGACACCTTACATTCTCCCATTTCTCACTGACTTTCTAGAGTAAGTTTGAATTAAAAACAATAACTATATCTGGCAAAGATGTATATGGAGCATTTAGCATATTATTGAAGCAATCGATCCACTCTGCTTTGGAATTTGGAGGACGATGAATTCTTCGTGTACAAACTTTTATCTCTAAAGAAAAACAATACATCAGTGTCATATCGAGATAACAAGTTATTCGTACACGATAACTTTACAACTGCCATTTCAACTAATGTCCTCCGCATTACGGCCGTATGGCAAGCCGTTCTACATTTTATTCCGTTTTTGGTAATATCATCAAATTATTAGTGGTATTGTTAAATATTTAAAAATATCTACAATCATTTTAATGATATATAATATATTTAATTAATTAGAGATATCTGCAATTTTCCCAGGTATATGCTAATATCAATAAATCGCATTCATGATTTCTGGAATATATTTCATGAAAATCATGATATCTGTAAAAGATGCATCCTATACAGATATCAAAAATTAAGTTAGTAATATCTTAATCCAGTAACAGATATCATCAAATCTATTAAAAATAACAGTAATACAACATCACATATCGTTAATTCTGGCTTATTGAAAGATTATCTTATTTCAAATTGATGATATCATAAAAAATGACGTCATATGTCGTTAATTCTGGCTTATTTAAAGATATCCTTAATTTGAATTAATGATATCATCAAATATGATTGTTGTTGCTGTAAGTTGTAACTATTAGGCTAGGCCCTGTGATTTAAAGCTTGGGTTTCCGTAATTTGCAACTCCAGAATTGTACTTGTGCTAATGCATTAAACAATGCCGTACATCTGGTGCTTGAACTGGTATCTCTGAGACGGTCATCCTAGGGAAGTATAGATACAGTGACGTCATATCTGATGATATCTTTAATTCGAATTAAAGATATCTTTAAACAAGGTGGAATTTACGACATGTGACGTCATGTTTACTGATATCATTAATTCGAATTAAAGATATCTTAGATAAGCCTTGAATTAACGATATATGATGTCATATTTGATGATATCATTAAATCGAATTGAAGATATCTTTAAACAAGGCGAAATTAACTATGTCTGACGTCATATTCGCAGATATCATTAATGCATTTACAAATATCTTTATATGAATGTATTATATCATTAATTCAATTATGATATCAAGAATTCAGTTTTTGATATCGTAAATGTCCTTTAATTAATGATACCATGAATTGATTTCATGATGATATGAAATTTGTTTTCATGATATCACTGATTGTTCGATGATGATGTATCATCAAAAATAGGAATAAAAAGTAAAACGGCTTGTCATACGGCCGCCGTATTGACTATCTTTGTGACTGTGAGTACTACTTTTTTTTTTCTGAAGTAAATGCATCGCCTTCATAGCGTCTCTTTGGTGGACGCCCTTCATGGGCGAGTTGCCGAACGAAAAAAAGGCTTTTCCGCAACGCATTGCTGGACTTACCAATCTGTTTACAGCCCATGGCCGATACTTTTAACTGTAGTCTGGTTACTCATTTTGTCTAACTGGCCGTGACGTGTACATGCATTTCACTTATGGTGAAAACTCAAATCCTGCGTAGCCGGATAGTGTATTTACATGATTGTGTTGGTGTGACGCAAACTAGGTACATACGTGTATCGTACTGCTTCGGAGTCAGTTCCAGCCAAACGATAAAGCTAGGGATGCTTGTGTCTTAATGAAGACCTCCAGACACCAGTTGGAAAAGTTGTTAATTCAGGATGGCAAAGAAACAAGATGATACGTCACATCCATTGTTTCAATTTTCCACAAGTGACAGCCTAGCTTCCAATGTACTCAGACCTGTACCCGTTTCAGCTTCCTTGTTTCCAGGTAGCCTACTCGTTCAGTCAAATTAGTTTTCTTGTAACGAGTATAGTTAACGATAGGTCCATGGCTAAATAGGTCTAAGCTAAGCCTACTGTAGCTACCTGTACCGTACGACGAGTTTTTTAACAACAACTGGCCTAACTTACACTTACAGTACAGGCAAGGTTAGGCTAAACTGTCTGCTTGGCTAGCGTCCAACTAGATAGGGCTTGGCCGGACCTTATCAAACAGGGACAAGAAGGTTATCAGAGGTTTTTGCCTTTCGGTATCTGCCTAACTTGAAAATCCTTATGCTTATGTTATTTATTACGACTTGGGGATTGGCCTAGCGGTACACTTCTATTATTACTGCAGAATACAACATCCCTGTAGCATTAACGGAGTAACTGCAGATTATACCATGGTTTGATCATTTTAGCTTAATGAGGAGGACTGTGTCCAAAGCAGAGGCACGGTCACGGTGCCACGGTGAGGAAAGTCACATGATTATGACGTCATGTGAATTAATGAATGTAATGTTGATCATACTGTTTGAACCCAAAGGACTTTTTGAGAACGATGCAGCGACAACAGTCACTTCCATGTATGTTATCATCATAACATGCCTTAAGCAGAGACACGGTCACGGTGCCACAGTGAGCCCTTGGTGCCTTAGTGCGTGAATTGTTGGTAGGCTATGTCTATCTACTGCGACCGAGTCTCCAGTTCCATGGTGGAAACCGTTTGGGCTGTTGTATTCTGCAGTTGTACCACATTAAGTTATGATAGTTGATACATACCACTGAGACTCTAGAGACGCAGTCACTGTGATTGCAATTGCACCTTTACTCGCATTGTCACAAAATAGCAGAACCATGAGTGATACAGTGTATGTTCACTGTGCCTTCATTCTCCAACTAAAATTCCTAGAATACAGAATATTTTAAGCCTGTATAAATCCCTTGTACATCCAATCCTTGATTATGGCACAGCTAATTATAGTATAAAACCGTTCCTAAAAAAGAGGTTACCCTGATCAAGGGTGTTTAAAGGCGTTTGACCAAAATGATTCAAAGTCTTAGAGCATTTTACAGTACAATGACAGAAACAACCTAAAATGAATGCTAGCAAATGCCAATATTGTATCGTTACAATGAACAAATGCCAACTGTTTTCCAGTAAAGTGACAAATGCCAATAGACACAATGGTTAACTGAATTATGGTAGCCTATAAAAAACATGAGACCTTTCAATGAAACATATGCCAACTGTAGTGCAGATAAAGGAAGATCCTAATGTATGCCTTCAGGTGTTACTGTCTAATGTGAGCACTATCAATTAGTGGCATTAAAAGCCATGCCAATGGGGAGGGGAGAGGTAGATGATCATGTACAGTAAGAGTATAAGAGTGTACAAGCTGTACTAGCTCTGCTATACAATTAAAGTAGTGCAATCCACAACTGGTAAAGGTAACAAATAGATTGAAAGAGGCACTGAAACCACTCAAAGCAAGCATATTTCAATATTTCATCCACCACAGTGTCGTGAATTTTGAAAGTTTAACTTAGCATTGTGGAAGGGGGAGTAATAACAGTTTCCACCCCCCCCCCCAAAAAAATAAAGTTTGGCTGATGGAAAATGAAAAAAAAAAGCAAGAGGGCAATCCACGGAGTTGTGTATCTCGTCGCCAACATGCATTGATTTAAATACAGGGCATGTACATGGGAATTTGCAATAGTTTACTACAACCACATGTCACAGAGACCTAGTTCTGGGCACTCATACTAAATTCAAGCCAAATATTCTTCAAACAGTAGATGGTGGGAAGCAGAGGAACTGAACATAAATGGTAATATTGATATCTACTGTAAGGTAGCAAGCTTAAGCCTATAGCCTGGTGCCACTACTCAGGCTCAAGTAACGATAACAATAATGATTCAAAAGTATCTGTGCATATTACGGTACATAACACAATTATAACATTGGTTTATTCTGTATAGGTTAGACTTAAAGTTAATGGTTAGAGTTAGTGGCAGGATATAAGAGCATCCCTCTATGGGTATTTGTACATTTGTCTCCTTTTTACCTGGGCGGCCCCTGGTTCTGCTTAAAGCCAAAGTCATCACCCCAGACAGTTTCAATTCTCCCAACCACTTACCTGTAGTCCTTCCCACAGCCTGTCTGAAATTCCTTCACGTGTGGAATTAAAAACAATGGAACCCTGTGTACGCTGTGTAATACGAGCTACTCTGCATCTTTTGAATTTGCTGTCATTCAAAGAGTGCTGTAACTTAGAACTAGTGGAGGATTTTGGTTTCCGGAAAGGAATATATAGTTCAGGGTGATGAGTTACAGCCTTTAAATTATTGTTTGACTCAAAAATGACGTTCTCATAATTGGCAGCAATGTTCAAAGACACAGGGGCTAGTTGTGCTAAAGTTGTTTTGGCAGTTAAAAGGTGGTGTCTTTTGACCCTGATACTGGCTCTGTTTTGTTTTTACCAAACATTCATACAATTTCACCATTTGTGATATACTGTATCTTCAATATTGTGTTCATAAGAACAGCCTTGCCTAATTTTGGGTATAATGCTCAATTATTTCTCAAGATATGGTTGAAATCCAAATTTTGAAAAAAATGAGCAAAGCAATCACAGAAAAACCTTAAAGAGGAACCGTAGTGGGTGTTGCAATCTTGACCTACACTTAATGTACACATATTTACAAACAATATTGATAGTTATAGTTTCATTATCGTAATGACTTCTCTCCAAATATAACGTCAAACTTTCTGCCGTTGTTGTACGGCGTTTAGCTATTTCGGAAATATATGATGTATGATCACATGCAACGGCCATACTAAGTGATATGGGCAGGTGCATGTGTGGTGTCACGATCACGTAATTTTGCAACAACATGGCGACTTGCAGGTGAATGAAAAGTATATTCATAAAAACTTAAGAGCTACAGCACTACCCAGTGGTGTCTTCTTACTTTAAAAACTATACTTGAATAATCGGGACTATTTGGAAGGCTGTACAACAGTTTTCCTTTAACTGTGGAGTCAGATTAAAATTGTCTGCACTCTTGCTTGACCTTCATCAAAACAAATCAAGTTCATCCTCCCATCGTAATGCATCGAGATATGACGTATAAAATTTGACCAAGCTTTTCTACAGTGAGATTTTTTGCTAAGAGGGGCTCACTTAGTAGATGTCCATAAGTTTGGGAGAATTTGGAATGGTACGTAAAGGCTGTAAACACATGGCAGTGTTGTATAGTTAGCATTATTTGTCAAGTTCCACATCCAAAAATTATGGAAACTGTCAACTTTTTAATTTTTGACCTTGACTTTTACTAGCTTTGAACATATAAATTAGCACTAATGTCAACAGTGTCTGGTTAAGAATTTTCAGAAACCAAATTGATTAGTATGTAATGTTACCTGGAAGGTGACAGATAGAGATAACCTTAGTTTGACCATTTGTCATGAGTATGTGAAGCAAACTTGACAGGTTTAGGAGAATTGAGTGAATTTCACAAAACAAGCAATGTGCCTTTTTGAAAAGGTTTTTTGGTTCGTTGCGTCAGGCAAAGAAACCTATGCAGTCAGGTTGGCGGGTATGTGTAAGTTAAGTTGTTATGTACGCTCTTACTCAACAGGGGAAAGTCGGATGAAAGTCAAACTTGTTTTCTAGGTTTGCCATGTTGAGAAGGCGTGCCCTATTGTTTTGGTGGAGGTCAAAGGTCATCTGGGGACACTGGTGGAAAAACTCTCTGACACGTCTCTGTTTCTGTGATTCTTGCTTGGGTACACTGTAACTCAATAGGGGAAAGTTCGATGAAAGTCAGAACAAAAAGCAACACGTACCTTTATAATGCTTTTGTTATGAATCTATTACTATTTACTGAGCTGTTTTGATAGTTACAAGAACAAAATTCCCAAAAGACAAGCAATTGGTGTTTGATTTTGCTTTCCTAAAATTTCTTTCATACAGAGAGAATTTTTTAGCTTGCAAAGTGACGATTGACCTCTGAGGTCACTGAGATAGGTAATATTAATCCCCGAGGGATCTTTATCTAACAATTGAGCCGCACATCCAGAGAGAAGTGATTTGTCATGCCCATTTGGATTACCTGTGAGAGATTTTTTACTCCAAGATAGGATCAAATCGTTATATTTTGGATATCCAGCAAGGGAAAGGCAAGCTGTAATGAAGTGACTTCAAAGATGCAACTCGTAACTGTGATTATCAATGTATACCATGTGATGACTGCAGAATTCTTGGCAATGTGAAATTTCAATTTCAAACTTTTACACTAGAACTAGAAAAAGGCTAATATGCTGTATAGTAGTTAAGCCTGTCTTACTGCTTTCACTACTTTCAAGAAGTTGTGATGATTTAGTTTTTGCCACATTACATGGTATGCTGTATACAGAAAAGACCTGTACTTGAATTGAGATGAGGTGTCACACTAAATTTCTCTGGGGCACAGTATCTTAGGAGAGCATTTGGACATTCAAGTTTAATAACGGCAAGGAATCACTAAGCCTCTTGGTATCTGGTTGATGATGAAAGACATGATACTAGCTGCAGGTAATATGCTCCATAGGTTTTGATGTGACCCAGACCTGTCAAGAGTTAAGCCGGGTCGTAAATCTCCCATCGTGATTTTTCAACAAGCTCTAACATTTTAAGTTAGTGTTATACTGGCAGGATAAGTAGGTGTGGTGGTACACTGGTATCTGAAAAATATAAGAAAGTACAATATCAGAATGTCACCGTACACCTATCTGATACACTTACTGGGGTAAGAAAGTAATAACACCCTCTCAAATTAAGACCACATCACTTCATAACTGAAATGCCAGTGAATGTTTTGTCTTTTGTCATTGCAGAGGAGGAAGTTGGTAGTTTCTTGGGCCAAAATGAAAGCTTAGATGATCAGCCCCTAAACACATCAACTTTAGATACTTCCCAACCCTCATCTCAAGGACAGTTCTCAACAGCATCATTTTTTCAAGAACCGACTGCTACAAGCACATCTTTTGCCTCCACGGACCCCTTTCAAAATGTGTCCCAAGCGGCTGATCCCTTGGATGGTTCTCAGACTGGATCAGTTCCTTTAATGGTACCACCCCAGCCACCGGTATCGTCGACGTTTGACGTGGGCCCACCTGGTGCCGGCCAGAATGTCCCACCAGCACAGCCCTTTGTTCCAGCTGTCAGCTCTACTCCATCACAAGTAAGTGGCTGTAGAGATTCGGACATCTCTGACGGAGGTCCGCATCATATTTGTGTGACATGAATTTTTGCTGAGATATGCCATAAATTATCCTTTTTCACCATCGTACCTCACAGAAACAGTCACGTAGTGGTTAAATTTATCCGTAGTGTAGCATTATTCCGTTTTGTTGTTAAAGCAGGATGTGTTGTCATTCATTACATTTTCAAAAGTGCACTTCTTGCAGTTGTAAAAAGCTGTAAAACCTACCAAACCAGACTTTGGTCTTTATGTATACAGGTGAAAAAAAAAATAGCCAAATTTGCAAAAGAATTCAGTGCTTTTGAAACACATATCTCACTTGTTATCTGTGGTAGCCAAAATCAAATCTTCTGTCTTCTGTAACTAACACTAGTAATTAGTGAAATTTTTCCCGAAGAAACATTGCATAGACGTTGTTCCAAGGTTGGTATTAAATGGAAGAGATGTTGTTTTCAGGTTGGTATCAAATGGAAGAGTTACTTAAAGTATGGAAGATTATTGATAAAGGTTTTTTTTTTCCCCTCATCAAACAGCACATCATGCTCTAAATGAACAACTCTAAATTTACACAGAGACTGTTTAAAAGCTTAAAAACCAAGAAATGAATTCTCGCTACTCCTTTATGTTAAACCGAAATTAGAACTGTGTGTGTGTATCCAGGTATTCTGCATAAATTGAATTGTAGACAAATCCAAAAGAGTTGAGACATATTGCTTTCTTTTTTCTCTTCCCTGATAAGGTACCCGCCACTGGTCCCTCAGGGGGTCCAGGTCTCCCTGTGGTTTCAGGTCCCCCTGTGGGTTCAGGCCCTCCACCAGGCAGCAGTCAGGGAATGTATCGCCTTAAGGACTTTAAACACAGACCGATGCCTCATCCTGTTGATGCCGGGTCCATGCCAAGTCCAGGGCCTCCACCTATGTTCCCCTCGCCATCTCCTCAAGCATTACATTTAGACCCACAACCTGGTCCTCCAGTAAGCCTACCACATCAACATGGAGTTCAGGTGAGTTCCTTGTGGAACTTTTCTTGACGTATAATCATTACGCTCCATCAATAGCTCTATATATGTAGCCTCATAGGCTACATCTATGGAATCTCCCTTGGGGTTTTACCGGATTTGTCACACAAGATGCCAGAAAAATAGATCCTTTTAGCACACAGTCTGTGTGCAGCGAATTATTACACAATCACAAAGTACATAATTACTTTTATCACAATTGCTACAATCACAGTTACACAAAGTACATTCAAGTTGCCCCGCATCCCCCCCTCCCACCGCAATTTGGCTGACCTACCCGTGATTTTCATTATCACGGTGATGTTTGTGAGCAAAGGGAATAAAGTGCCAAGACAAAATAATCGGTATCAGCAATCAAAGCCATAAGTCAGGACTCTAGTTCAATGAAACCTGGAAATTTCAGACAGGGGAAGCTACTTGCATCGGATTTTATACACTGATTACAAACAAACTATTTTCGCAGAGCCAACTGAAAAGGATTCATGTGTGTCCAGAGCACTGATCAACCTACATGGATGTAACTAGATGAACGTTTCTATTACTCTACTGACCAAGTGAGCACAGCATAACATCCTCATGACTGGCTTTATTTGTAACCCTGTCTAGTCCGCATCATACTATCAGTGACCCGATTAATCTTTTGCTGCTTGCGTGTACTGATGTGACTGTGACAGTCATCGTTGGCAGCTAGTTCAGGTTCCTGTAGGGATGGTGCACTGTGCATCTGCTTGTTGGCGTTTGTACTGTTTTCACTGATGCGTCTATCTACCAGTTCAGTAAAATACGTCGGTAGGCTTTTGGTGGTTCGTACATTATGAACCGATTCAGCTTCTGTGAAGTTGCCTAACGTTATAGTACAAGTTACCACAAACAGTGTTAGTGTCCTTAGACTACTGAGTATAGGCTTCTGATGTAGTAGCTAAGTATAGTGTCTACATTGCAGTTTTCTAGAACCGAGGTTCTCAACCTTTTTTTCATCTCGGGACCCCTGAAGATGTCCCTTAGTTTTTGAGGGACCCCTGTCGGCTGCAAAGAAAATTTTTCGATTGAATTACAACTTAGGCATTATGGCAAACAAATGGTCTTGTGGTAATTTAAAATATAAGAAATTTTAATGGAATTAAAAAGAGAAAAATAGAGAAAATACCTATAATCATTCTTTTTGCAAGTTATTGACCAAAAAAGTGCCTGAGACCTGGAAAAGATAGATCTTCTTCCTTTGCTTCGCACACGGTACTTGCATAAATTATAGATGTTTCCATCCTTTCTTTGGATTGGTGGGCCCTGGGCAGTAGTTCTTTCAGCTCCTCATTTGATTTGCTGTGATTAAAGTAATAGTTATAAGTTATTGTAATAGCAGGACAGAGTTGTAGGATATTGAGCTTTTCAACCCCATTGTGTGCATTCTCAACTTCAACATACAGTACAAAAGAAGAATGTCGGATGCCAGGCGTGCATTTCCTTTAATTTTGGCTAATACTTTCAGACCCACCAAATCGAGTGAAGATAAGCTGCTCGATTAGCTAAGAGGTATTTCATTCCTTTTCGGAGATTCCGGTTCAATATCACTCACCTATCAACCAACATCATTTAAGTCAATTAATACTTTTACTCAAATAGCTCGCTCAGAACAATGCTTTGTATCCCAGGTGTTTAGCTGCCCACATTGTCAGAGAAGGTGATGCAAAAGTCAAAACAACTGTTTAATTTACATAAATGAATACATTTACCTCAGCACCTTGTTAAAAAGGGATGGCGTGCAAATGAACTCAAGAGGTAGAAGTCTAATATTTTGTCAACCAGATACATCAACCAGATACAAACTTCTTAATTTTTCATTGTTAATCGCTTCAATCACACCTGAACTGTTTCTAACACATTCAGAACATCCTTACAAAGGAACATTAAACAACCAGAAGTAATTGAGATTCAGTGGCATTGCTGCTGTAGTTCATTAACACCTCTACATTGCCAATCGAGGCTTCGTCGAATTTGCTATGCAAAGTCAGATTTCTAGTTCTATGATGTGTTATAATTTCACATTTCATTCTCTCAAATTCTTAAAACTCTTCACATTTGTTTCAAATCTCGTTTCCGTCTGATCTCTGGTGATACCGCCACACAGTCGTTCGATCCCTCGGGACCACCGCCAACCAGGGAGGACTTATCAGCGGTGAATATACACCCTCCTCTACCAGGAGGTCCAGGGATACAATCTCAGTATAGACCAGCGTTGCCTCATTGGTTTTTCTGCCAAGTTAGAGGTAACAGGGAGGACTGGATTCCATTCAGCACAGTCGACTCCAGCAGATTAGAAGAGGCATATTTGAGAGGTAGGAATGTGTAAAGAGAGGATGGTTTGTAGGAGGAAATCAGTCTCTCCTTTCCTGATCTGTTGTTTATGGTTCATACGGTGTAGGTTATGGGGGTTGAGGGGAGGTTTTACAATTCCATAGCAGAATGCTAGAGTTGTGTCACTGTGTTACATATTTCCTTTCATCTCCAAGCAAAAGGAGACTAGCAGAAACTTTGATTTCCTGCCAAAAATACACTGAGGAATTTGTGGAGTTGATTGTATCCATTTGTGGTGTACAAACTTGTTTTAAGATGTTGGTTGGATATCTATCCCCAAAACAACACTTCTCTGAGAGGAGTGCAGGTATTAAGCAATTTTTTTTATGTCTTTGATAGTTTTTACAGCAGTTACCTCTATTTTTTTTTTGTAGGACTGCAGCACCAAAACGAAATAATTCTGTCGATGAATGGAGGGCGTTATGACTGTGAACCTGCGGGGGAGGACAAGACACGCCATTTATTGGGAAGAGACACCGTCTAAAGTAAGGAGGTGCACATGGTTCTTCAAGAGTGATGGGGAGAACAAGTTTGTACCTTATGAAGAGGAACTAGCTGCAACGTTGGAGGTATGACCAACCTTGAGTTCACATCATGTCTGGCCTGTGCATTCATGACCCCACCCCCTCACAATTTCGAGCTTTTCTTTTGATTTGAAAGCAAGACCTTAATATTTGCTTCTGTAATGTGACATGGCTGATTAAAATTATCTTTAAGTACAAGGAAGAAGTAGTGTGACATCTGATTTGTAAATGAAAATAACTTAATGCTGTATTAACACCTGAAGACATTAAAATTGTCTGCTTGAAGATTATCTGGAAAAGTATCAGAAGAAAAATGGAGATAAAATATAAATTAATGCAAAGTTATATGTAAAAGAATCGTGTCTCAAGCTTGAAGTGTTTACAATATTTTCCGCCCAGAATGTGACTGCAATTGCATTTATCCTTCATTCTCGTAGGAAGAATACAAGTCTGCCGCACTCCAAAACTTGTGGAACCGCAGACTAGAACTGCCAGAAGGGGAAGCTGTGGTGATGCACAACCCAAATGTAATTGTGCACTTCAGGCCTGGTGCCAAACAAAACGAGTGGGGAAGCGCAGACACCCAGATAAGACCCAGGGTCGTGAAACGTGGTGTGGATGACATAGAAGACATAGACTTTGGTTTGTGATTGTAGCATTCATCAAGTCAAATACTTAAGTTGATTGCAGCCCAGTTTGCTGCCGATAGAAATATCAGCAAAAGTGGGATGATATTTAAAATTAGTTGAATTCATGATATTCATTAGCTTTGACCAAAATAGGAAAGGAAAGACAGCTTAGGCATGGCATGACCTGTTTGATTGAAGCATAGCTCAAAAATCAAGTCTGGGAGTTGTGTTTCTTCTAGACATATGTGGAAAAAGTAAGGAAGCTGTGAGGTGCCTTTCTGGGAAATTTGTGTAATTGGATGGAATTCTTGAACTTAAACCTAAGTTTATGAGAACCTCATGGGAAGCAATATTTTGGTTATCTGAGTGTAATCAACAAATCGATAAATGCATCAGTTTATACTGGAATGACCCTGTAGGAAAACAGGAATGTTGTGACCACCAACATACAAATTTCATTGGGTGGAGTTGTTATATCAACAGTTGTGCTCAGACATTTGACTTGTTTGACCCTTTGATTTGCATATGCTAGTCAGCGATGATTTGAAACTGGCTGCAAACAGACAATTTACCACTTGTTGAGATCACACTGGTGGATTCAGGACCATAGGGGCCAAGCTGGTGGCACAGTGATGTTTGAAGAGGTCGCAGGAGGAGTGACCCCATCCCTTTGGAAAAACTTTCATTTACCTGAATGCCCTCATGCAGTAGCGGCATAGGTGCATCTTTCCTGGTGAGGGGGAGGAGCAAGTCTCAAGTGGTAGATAAAGGCACTCTATAGATTGCTAGAAGTTACAGTGCAGTTTGTTCCTTAATTATTCAGTAATTTTTTGGAAACAATATTTGGGTTCACCTTTGGATCATCAGCCAGTGTGAGACCATAGATAGAGCATTGTGACAACAATTTGTGTTGTGCAATGTGTTATCCTGTCTGTCATTTACTAGATTATTTGCAGTGGCTGATTTCTTTTATCATAACTTATTCATTTTTATTTTATTTTTCGTATCGCAGGTGAACCTGATAAGATTGATCATTTGGTCTTTGTTGTACACGGTATCGGGCCGGTCTGTGATTTAAGATTCAGAAGCATCGTGGAGTGTGGTAAGTTAATTGAATTTCAAGGGGCAGCCTAAGGTATATTTGAAACAGGCAGAAATGACTCCCAATCCCAAAGTCCCAAAGTCCAAAGACTCCCAAAGTCCAAACTTATGTTGTGTTTGTAGAAGTATAATAGTAAGTGGCATGATTTGTCATTGAAATTTGCCATAACTACTCTATGTACTTAAAGCAAAACAAAATGTTTTGTTTTTCGATGAAAATAGAGACCTATGTGGTCATGATTTTGTGGGTGTGGTGACCACCAGCCTGTTATCACGATAACTCAGGAACGGAAACTTGGACAGTTCACAAACTTTGAATGTAGATGTCCCATATTAAGAGAAAGAACCCTATTGTTTTTGGTGGAAATTGCAGATAAATACCAAAAGTAGCTTCGGTCAGAGGTCACATAACCTTTATGTGACAGGCTCTCAGTATCAGAAGTAGTGGATGCCTCTCACCGGACAATAGATCCATGAAAATATTAAATTTCAAGTGTTGTCATTTTAATGCCCTAGTTTAAACACACATGGGTTTCATCCATTCATAGCATCCTTTGAACTCTGTCCAAAATTATCAGCAGCCCTCAAGAGGTCAGTGCTACCCCAACACTGCAGATAACATTGACTGAAAATGAAATCGTACACAAGGAAAAATTGCTCGGGAGTGGAAGCTCTAAAAGTCAGCAACTTGAAAAAAATATTTTTTTCAATGGCCAGCAAAGACTAAATTTTAAAGTAATTCTCAGGATTTTGCATCTGCTTCTGGCTAAACTGATTGTCCGTAAAGTGGTGGAATCAGGGAGTCAGTGAAAACAACCCCTTTCAAAAGACCCCTAGCAGGACAACTTGGCCCAAAGTAAGACACGTTTAGCATAGGTTTAAACATTGTTATTAAACCTTGGATACTATAACTTTAACATGCTTTATTAAACCTCTGGCCTGAAGTCATCCTGAGTCTGTCTCTAGGTAGTCTGATTAGGTAGGCCTAATTAGTCAGGCAGATGGCAACAACTGTTTAAGGAATTCTTGACAAACATATTCTGGCCTACAAAGAAGGAAAACCACCCAATGGGATTGATTTACCAAAAGTGTGATAACCTATAATTAATCTGTAAAATATTTTGATTTTATTGATAAGTCACAAAGCTTCTAAAATGATGATGATGATGATGATGATGATGATGATGATGATGATGATGATGATGATTAAATCCAGCTGACTCATAACGAAAGTTCTCTTCTTTTTCTGTCTTTTTTTTCTTCTTCATTTCTAGTGGAGGACTTTCGATCAATATCTCTGGGACTGATGCAGTCCCACTTCGTGCAGGCTGTCGAGGATGGAAGAGCTGCCCGCGTGGAGTTCCTTCCTGTTTACTGGTACGAAGCCCTTCATGGCGATGCAACCGGAGTTGATAGGTAAGTCTTTTTTTCATGAGGTCACATGATCCTTGGAGACGCCAACATGTCTGGTTGACTGCTCATGACACAAAAGTCACCGATCGGTGATGCTGAAGAAAAAGAAAGTATGCTGAAACACAGCATAGTAAAGATAAGTTGCAAGAGAATGGTGGCTTCTGAAAAAAAGGTGGTCAGCACTAGCGGTTGAGTGAGGATAGTGCATGGTGGAAGAAAAAAAATGATGTACCTATAAAAACAGACAGTGAAGGAGATTTAGTGGTCCTGTTATCACTTGAGATCTGGGGAGGGATAAAGAGGGAATGACTTAAATTGAAGTGTAACATATCCCACTTTGCAGAAGTGTAGCACTAATTCTGTATGCCCCAGAAGAAATCTGTGCACACACCCTAAGAAATCTTTTATTTCAGAAAACTTTGTTCTGAAATAATTTGGAGAAGAGAGATTTTAAAACTACTTTGAAAGGTCTGAAATCTTTTTCTTTACCTTGGACATTCCCCCTACTTTTTTTGTCGTGCCCCTCAGCAAACTGAAGAGGATCACCCTGCCCAGTATCCTGCGACTACGAAGGTTCACAAACGACACCCTCCTGGACATACTGTTCTATTCCAGCCCCGCGTATTGCCAACAAATCGCAGAGGTGGTGGCCGGTGAAATCAACCGTCTCTATTCTCTCTTCAAAGAGAGGAATCCATCATTTAATGGTCAAACATCTTTAATTGGACACAGTTTAGGTGAGAGCTTCTTTTTTTTTTTTATCAAAATAAACTCTTCAAATTGTCAGGGGGCATAGATCGTTCAGAGGCATATTCAATATGAGTGTTTATTCTTTCCATCTACAAGTGAACAGTTATCTGTTAGGGTGATCTTATTGACCAAAATATTCAATTTACAACAGCATGTTGAAATACTTGAATATGTATAAATATATGAATATGTATGAATATTGGCACTTGCTTCATTGTGACTGTATTTCTCATGAACACTCTTCACTAATCTGTATCATCAATGCAAAAGGCTCTGCCACAAATCTACTCGCCTGACTCCTGCTCATCCTACGTTCTCCTGCTTTTCGGACCCCCTTGATACTTCTAATTTTTTTCTTAAAAAATCCAACTTTTTGGAGTTGCCCAAACTCTATTAAAAAAAGGGGAAAAAAGAAAAGAGCAGTCGTGTATCGTGTTCTTCAAAAGTATGTTATTTTCAATTATAACAAGGGGAATGGGGGTGGTGTCAGCAGTGGTAGTTAGTTGTTGATGAAAACTACCCCTGTGAGGCTGTTTGAGACCTACTTTTGCTTTATATTTTAACCCCACACTTTCCCTTATTTTATTGACAATTGTCACGCTACTTTTGTCCTCTTTGTTTTCTTTTTTTTTTGTCTCGGTCCACTTGAAAGCCTGATTCAGTCAGTATATTTTTCTCAATGGAGATGTTTAGGGGGTGGTCCCCCCTCATAAAAGTTTCTTTCGCCTTAAAAAGTGACCATCCCCACCAATGAATTCATCCCCCCTGCAAAAACTTCACTCAGCTTTAAAAAGAAAGTTCACTGTAGACTACTGCCATTTAAAATAGACCAAGGAATCATCTCTAAATGACACCATTTTGCATTATACAGCATTTCAATTTCTAGGGGTGAAGTTGAAACCCTCCTCTCAAACCCCTCCCATCATACACATTCCATGCCTTTCCACCCTTTCTCTTGGAAACCTGTAGAGAATGCTCAATATGTTCAGTGTGCCATGCCATTCTCCTGTGTAATGATGTAATTGTTAAATCACTTGATGTTTCGCGATAGACATCCACCACTCGTCAAACAAAGTTCCGTAATTATTGACAGGGTCGTTTGAACTGGTGTTTTCTTTGTTGTTCCTCTCTTCGCACTTCCAGGTTCTCTGATAGTATTCGACCTGCTCTCACATCAAGGGAAGGAGACAGAAGACATTCCCAAAGAAGAAAGCAAAGAGAAACTCGAGGTTCCTCCTACCGACTCCTGCAATTCCAGCATCTCCAACTTATCGCTGTCAAACCTTCCCGAAGATGAACTTGCAGAGGAGAAGCCCCTGGAGCTGGCAGGAGCATTGGAACAGCTTGGAATGTCAGACTTGTTGCCAAAGTTTGAGGATGAAAGAATAGATATGGAATCATTGGTAAGATGAAAGTTACTTGCTTGTCTCCCTTGGAAGTGATAATTATTAGAAAATACAGAGTAGGCACTCGTTGATGGAGAGAGGAGGAACTTGACAAAGAAATTTTAATTGCACATGTGAGAACATTAATGTGAATTGAATAGTGACACCCTGTGGTCTGTCCTTTTGGAAAAACAAGTTGTTGTTAATAAAGTTCTTTCGGAATAGCTTTGTTTCTACTGTATTTTACTCCAGTTTCTCGGAAGAATAGTACTAGGTCCAATCTCTTTGGTTTCCAGTTAGCTACTGATTCATTTTGTCATGCTTTGATGAAGGATAGGTGGTAAGGAGGGTGACTTAACTTGAGAAATAAACTTCACCTGCCAAAAAAAGTACGGAGAAAGTCTGATAGGACAGCAGAAATCTGGACCAACAACTCCCTCAATCAACAGCTTCAGTGTGAGGCTTTTTCTTTTTTTTTTGTCAGTGAATTCTGCAATGAATGAATCAGATGAAAGTATATATGTTTTCTGTTAGTTTAAGAGGAGTTTCGCAAAAATAATTTGCGGTTACAGCACTTGGTACAGATAATCTTGGCAGGATGAGTATTTTCAGGCTCTCTTTGAAGAAGACCCACAGAAACGTATATAAAAGTCACAATTACCTAATCCTCATTTGAAACACTTGGATAGGTAAGAGCTGACTTCCTTGAGGAAACACAGCTGTCTCGTTGTCGACGTGAACTGATAAATGAGATATGGGAATGTAGCGCAATGTCCACATGAGTATACATTTAAGCTGTAAATTATTCATTCTTTCCTCTTGTTTGTTGCATCAGTAATATTTTTGGTTTTTGATTTTTTTACTGTTTTCCTTCTTTTGTTCCTGTAGATGATGTGTGAAGACAATGAACTCAAAGAGTTAGGTATTCCTCTTGGACCGAGGAAGAAACTGAGAGGCTTTATCAAGCATCAAGCAGAGAAATTGGTAAACCATCAAATGTTTTATCATAAGGGGGGGGGGGGGGAGGAAAGAGACGAGGGACTGGTGAGAGGCAGGATTTTTTTTTAAGTGGTCGGATTATCCTATATGCCACAAAGAACAAAGTGTTAGAATGTTGGATACACTCACTAGCATGTGCTAGTTGAGTATGTCTTGTTAGATCTCACTACAAGAGCACACGTATGATCATGCACCCACTCTTTAAACCACCCTCTCACCCTTACTCCTCCCATGCACTTACTCCCCTCTCAACATTACTCCCCATACACCTTTCCTTGCTACATCTTCTTTACTTTTCATTAGGAAAAGAAAAAACAGCAGGCAGAGGAACTGGCTCGTCTTGGTGCTGCCAAAGCGGCTCAGGAAGAAATTACGAGATCACAGCTGGAGCAGAATGCCTCGGTAAACGGACTGGCAGAGGCGGACGGCCACGCCCCTCCTGCAGTTCATGTAGACTACACCCTAGGAACGCAAGGTGTGCAGCTCCATTTTGCTTCTGTTGTGCATTTCAATATTGTGGGAGGATGCAAGATGTTTTAATTTTTGCATTGACCATCCTTCTTGTTGTCACTTCATTGGCAAAGAGAGAGAGATGGAGTGGAGTGGAGACAATTCTTTTTCAGGGTTGAATCTTCAGACATGTGATACCAGTGAGAGTATTAGCTGATTCAGTGACCCCCCTCCCAGTGAAGTTACTCCTGGTAGCCAGTGTGTACCATTTCTTCTCCTCCACCTATTTCCTGCTCTTGTAGCACTTTTTCACCGAGATGTTTGTAAAGTTTTAGCATTTATTGCGTACCTCAAACCCTCATGGAGGCCTTGAAAAACAACAATAGTCCAACATGTGAGAAATAAAAAAAGGAACAGCAATCAAAACAATTTTATTATATCAAATATCTTTTTATTTAGACAACCTCATTGGAAAATTCAGCAGCCTTTTGAAATTTACAACTGACATTTGTTGTTTCCATATCACTGGACTTTCAAAATGGTCTCTCTAACATTGCTGGCATTGCAGTATTAAATTAATGGTGACAGTAGTATGGGCATTTACTTCAAGAGAGTGCTTTCTCTTTCTCGACAGGTGTCGGCCAACCCTTTGTAAAGTACCCCCAGCTGACTGTGCAGCCAGTCAGCTTCTTCGCATTGGGCTCACCCATCGGAATGTTCCTGACGGTGCGAGGCCTCGATGAAGTCGGAGAAGACTACAAATTGCCAGAGTGCTCATCTTTCTTCAATATATTTCACCCAGTGAGTTTGGATTCTGAATTTTTGATTAAAAGAAGAAAAAAGAAAAAAAATCAGATTACCCTTGTTCTTTCTTTAAAGATAAAGTTTTTCAGGCATGAAGTTGACAAGAGGGCTTCGTTGGGGTGAACCATTTGCTTGGTGCACACACAGCTCATTCTTGTTGTTAAATACAGGATCTACAGTCTGGTGGTGAACTTCATTGTCACATGCCGAGTGTATTACAAACCAACCAGAACACGTAGCTTACAGTATAGCACAGTGTTAGCAGTGCTGGTGTTTAGCATGCCCTGTGTATTGTAATTACAGCCAAAATTTTGTCTTCAACTTGAGGCTAAACATGTTCTTAATGCCTCTCTGTCTGTCTGTATTACCACAGTATACTCTGTTTGGAGGTGGAATTGACTTATAAGTATAGCCTGGTCCTTTTTGACCCAAATGATTCTCATTGTAAATTATGAATCATTGTCAGTGTATAAATTACAAGGAATTTCCTTGGTTTCCCCTTCTGACAAACAACTTTCCAAGATTTGGTTGTCCTGCTGACATTTTTTGTCCTCCAACCAATAACTGCAAACAGAAGACGATTATGAAAAGCAAAACTTTTTTTCTATGTCAGATTAATTTAATGTTATAATGCATCCCACCCCTAACCCAGTTATGTGACTCTTCAATCTTCTGAGCTAAACTTGAGGATTTTTGTGTCCAGTTGGTGTCAGATATACACGATTTGGTAGCTTTTGGTTGTCAGGTTGTCCTGATTGTGTGGTTATCACATTTCCCTCTTCAGTAAGAAGAAAAGAGATCTTGTTTCCTTGTTTTTTTGCCCATTTTGGAAGACAAATGCAACTTTTTTTCTTTTACAATTGTATCAAGTTGACAGGAAGTGCATGTATAACCTTTTAGCTTTGATGACCCAGCAAAACGGATTGTAAGTCTTTTTTTCCCCCCGCATTTTAAAGAATACTGACAATGTTCGTAGGTCACAAATCATAGATCCGTCATGCATGCAATGTCACATCTTACGCGTATAACGAGGAGGTGTAGTGAGGAAAAGGAGTACAAAAAAGAAATCCTCAGTTTGTATTTGAATAGTAATTTTACTTTCTGTCAGACTAAACAATTTCAAACCATGTGAAAATAAACAATTTGACTCGGTTTGTAAGTTTCATGTGTGGAACCAAAGAACATGATTATTCTGTTCTGTTTCAGTTTGATCCTGTGGCCTACCGTATCGAGCCTTTGATCAATTCCAGCCTAGCCGATGTAAAGCCAGTACTGATGCCGCACCATAAGGGACGGAAAAGATTTCATTTAGGTATCCGTGGCTCTCCTCACCACATTAAATTTAGATTTTAAAGACAAAATATTTAAAAACAGAGAGTTGATAGTGTTATGAAATGTATTATTACTCTTTATTCCTCGGCAAGGAATTACCAAAGTCTTCTCTAAAATTATTGAAGAAAAAAAATTAATATTCTTTGACATATGTTGTCTTAGGATAGCAAAGTTAAATTACTCTAAGGTTAAAAGCATCTCTGTCACAAAATACTGTATTCTTGGTGACAAAAGGAGATCATTTAAAGCAAAATCCTGTCTTTTCTTTTGCCAGAACTGAAAGACAGCCTTACCCACTTTGGAGCAGATTTAAAGAAGAGTTTTGTTGAGTCTATGAAGAGAACGTGGAAGACACTCCATGAGTTCGCCCTGGCTCATACCAGTGGAGAAGACGGAGGAGGCACCCCAGCGGTCACAGATGCAGCCATGGCAGCTGTAGCAGAGAAACTTAGCCAAGAACAAATTCAACAGAAAGAGGAAGAGGCCCAACATGCGAGGGGTAGGTGTGATTAGGTATCCACTATAAACAGTGCTTACACAGGGTGCCTGGGTACCTGACTAAACATGTCAGGACTCAGTTCTGAAATCGCCACTTGGGTCCAAATTGTATGTATGACAAAAAACTCAAAATGCTTTCTTGTTTGTAACTAAGAACACTTCATTCATGCCTGCACATAATGTTGTGTGAACAAGCAAACTGCCATATTATAACCTAACGCAGAACTCGTATCCTGTTAATTAATGGAAGTAATATTTTTGGGCACTTGGGTCCCCCACAGACCATGGACCATGGGCACCAGAGTCCATATCATTGACTCGGTGCCAGCAGTAATTATGAAACTTAAAAATTTGACAGGTTTAAATCGTAACAGATTTATTACTTTAAGTAGTATCTCATCATTTGAGTTTCTTTCATTTTGTGATAAACTGTGTTTTAATAGATTAGATGTACCTTTCATGTGTACCATGGACATGGCTGAATTTTGAAGTAAAACGTGCCGAGCTGTTCAAGGTCTTTATTTTTTTCTGCTCTGAAGTTCGCATTATTGTTTTAAATCTGCATTTTCTGAAATAGTCAAAAGATGTAACATCAGACCAAAATTTAACATGGAGAGGAAACCTGGAAATTTTGATGGTTGATTGTGATGTACAGCCATTGGCCAGTCTGTTACAGTGTGAAGTTGAGCTGCATTCAGTTTAAGATGTTGGATTATCTGTGACTTTCACGGATGACCTTTTTAGAAGGTAGATAGAATGACTGATACTGTCTTTGGAACCCTTTGATGATATTCATGGACAGGAAAATCTATGCCCCCAATAAACTGTTTTGATCCCCTCCTTCAAACCTACTGTAAACAGTCAAAGATGCCCCTGCATTAGATCGTAGTAACATTATTTTTTGAAGCAGATGCAATTATGTTGAACTGTTTTTATCTCGTGTTGGTGTGTCACAATACATTTTGGTTTTGACGGTAATTTGATAATGTGGAAACCTCATAAACACAACATCTCAAGGAGTAAGCTTGCACCAATCTGATATTTGTTATGTGGGTGCAGAAGCGCACTGAGTGCAAAAGACTCGTACATTCAGTGGAGACCATTTGGGTCAACAGTGGTTGATTTGTGAAAAACATGTTCGTTTATATGAATCTCTAAACAGAGACTTAAGATTCACATCTCATGTTATATACATATCTCTTATTTAGTATGCAAGTAGCTGTGAGCATGTTCAGTACATGATGCCTATCAGTCATCTTTCTAAGTTAGCAGATATTGTTGTGGTTTGTTTCGTCTCAATTGATGGCATGATAACTTACTCGATATTATACTTAATAATACCAAATTATAAAAGAAAACTTAATATAACAAAGACCATTCCTGTGTTACAACTCCTCTCCATTTGCAATATGTCAGATTTAAAAAAAAATGTCCATAGTTGCATCTGTAGCATTATTGAAACCACAATTCATTTATTTGTCATGATTTTGCTCATATTGCAGAACAAAAGACGGTAGCAGAGGCTGATCTCAAGTTGGGGAAACTCAACTGTGGAAGAAGAATTGATTATGTGCTCCAAGAGGCACCATTTGAGAGTTTCAACGAGTATTTGTTTGCCTTAGGAAGCCACACCTGCTATTGGTGAGTCTCGAGGGGTTTCTCAGTTCTCTGTCTGATTTAGGCTTTAAACAGAGAATTCAACCAAGAATGTAAGAACGTTGTCATGTCAGCACAGCTTTGTGACTTTTAAATCTCAGAAGTCAGCATTTCCATTTAACGTTCTGTCAAGGGATGTTTTCCTTTCTCCACAAATTTCTCCTTTCAATAATTTCTCTTTCACTGTCTCTTTTTATTTTCTCCTGCATTTATTTGTTTTGTGATTTTCTGTCCCACATGGAACGTAGCCTTCACAAAATGAACCATTCCCAACTCGCGTTCCTTAAATGTGAACTTTTAACATCAGTCCTGTGTTTAGAAGTTTTCAGGCAGGGCTACCGACCAAAAACTGTTTTCTGATGTCTCAGTTTTAGTTTATTAATCAGTAAATTTATCTCAGTGACATGGGCATCAACATTTTGATGGCATTCTCTTCAATCTGTAACAACAGATAAGATGGTCTTTGATGTGTCAGTGATAAATAATACTATTTTGTTTTCATCTGTGGAACTGGTTGTTTGAAGCTACCTCAGACTAGATGCCAAAAGATTTATGAGCTTTCCTCTTTTTTTTCTCTCTCTTTCTGTGACAGGAATTCTGAAGATACAGTTTTAATGATTCTTAGAGAGATTTACAATCCCCTTGGTATATATCCCAGCTCCAGTCAGATCAAAGATTCCGGACCGCCTACTCCGAACCAGTTCTGAGAAGAGTAATAATATAAACCAACCCTTCACAGGGTTAAAGGTTGATCTTACATTCACAGTCATTCATATCCTCATATAAGTCAAAATTTGACAAATATAGTTCATCTTCATGTAAAGTTTTTAAGTCTGGCAAATATCAAAAGGGTCTTTGATTCATCCCAGGAGTTTGACTCGAGGACTTATGTGATGAACTGATGCTTCAGAAATTTATCCTGTAGGTCTGGCTGTTTGGAAATTCTGACTCATTTGTTGTCTCAGTTAGACACCAATTTCATCCTGAAATATTTGCAGTAGTCAAGATGTCAGTGCAACTGCTTTAAGATGGTATCAACGTGATCATGCAAGCATGGCTCATCATGAACATGCATACATCGACAAGACTAGGACAAGAACCATTTTATGTGGGGATAAATGTTTCTTTTTCATTTAGTTTAAAAGATTGAAATGTGTTTAACTGGAGTAAGTTATAGTCCTTTCTTATTGCTCTTCTTTCCTGGATATTTCTTGCCAGAAAGTTATGTTTTTGCAACTTTTGGTTTGGTTGGGTATGAAGTTATTTGACAAATAGCTTCTAGAGCAATGCTTAAGTGACAATCCTCTTTGAGAATTTATTTCCCCCACCACATCTTTGCTTTGAATCCGCCTGGGGATGATATTTGTTGTAGGCCTTATACCGAACAGCAGGTTTTGTATTGGATTGTCAAACAACTTTTTTTTTTTCAGTGGTCGTCATTGGTTGTTTGACAATGGCCATGTTTGAAGTCACCATTTTAAACACTGGAAGGCAATGCCAGGCTGCTGAGTCACTGCCAGCATCCCAACCCAATAATTCTCTGTGCTAGATGTGTCCTTTTGATTTGAGCTTGGATGAAATAAGGAGATTGCAACACGGCAAGAAATACTAAAAGTTGCCTTAATGAGCAAAGGATAATTGTTTGTGGATTGCATGAATGTTTGTTTCTTTTTTGTTTTTGTACCACAAACCACAAAGCATTGACAATGACCAACTATACTTTGCACATATTTAGAAATACTTTTTAAAACTGTAACATGAGTTGAAAACTTGTTAATGAAAGTCAAATTCCAAGGTATATGTTTTAGCCACCACAAAAAAAGCCCCATTTTGCATAAATTAATGTTCCTATGGGCCTGTTTGATGTCAAGTAACAGTGATTGATGACTATGCGTTTGTAGGGAGTCTGAATTTTGAAGTGCCAACAAAAATGTCAAAACAATTTCATATCTAGAGGAAAGTGCATAGTTCTCTTTCAGATTTTGTGACAGGTAGTGTTTTTCCCTATTTTCTCTTCCCTGAAACACTGACAAAGAACAAAGATAGATGACCAGGCAATTGCCAGTGCAACTCATATTCCAGCTTCAAACTCCATAAGAGAGATCATCATTGGTAGGAGTAGGGTAGAAGGTCCTTCATTCAGTTGTAAAACAAACGTCTAATTAGGTGATTTAAATTCTGGTAATACAGTCATCGTCTCACAGTTGTTTTCATTACTTCTTGTACCTTATCTAGCTGGTTTTGCTTCCAGGATTTTGTGTTACCTGCGTTCCTGGTCAGACTGAGTGTAAAGAATACAAACATTGCTTAGTTCATATCTTGCTCAGGCTTTAGCCAGGATTGATGAGACCACATACTACAAAGTGCAGACTAAAGGAATCTAAGTTTTCAAATAACCAGCATTGATAAGATCATGTCAGGGCCCAAATTAAGCTCGAAGAAGGGCATGGCCAAAATGAGCAAATTGGCCGTAGGGCTATGTTTTTTCATAAGGCATATACTGGGGGGGCCAATAGCAATGGCTATTGATGCTGTTGGTTATTTCCAGCCCTGTCATGTTACCCTGCGTAGGGTTAATAAGATGGAACGCTTCAAAACTTTATACTGCACTGTATTTTTTTTTTACTAAAAAACTAGCAATCATCAATATAATATTGATGAGGAATTTTGTAAGTGAGCATTTGAGATTTGCTTTCCCATTGGAAACATTATGTAATCTTTTCACTTGGCAATGCTTATTACTATCGATGCATGCAGGTTTTGTTGCTATTTATGTACATTAGTATCTTCGACATCCCTTTCGTCAGGATGCCACAGAATTTGGGTGAAAGTGTCAAAAAGTGTCTGATCTGTGGCAGTCTTGTCTTCAACAACAAAAGTGTCATTGGAAATGCATTGACTTGAAAAGTCTTTTCATGAGAAAGTGTGGACATCTCCTTTTGATAAAGGACTTACACAATCCTTGCAATATTTTGGAGGGATCATATCAATTTCAAAATGCCTGAAGGTCCTTAGTTGGGTTTTGATTAACCTGATGTTGCCATGCTTTCACTTGTTTTATACTGGCAAGATGTTTTGCATTTTCGTTGTGAGGAATGTGGTCATATCAGAAGGAAGTATAAATTACTGGTGGCAAGTTCGGAGATACAGGTTCAGTCATCCCTAACAGTAGAGTTAGCATTAAATAGGCTTTTTTTCATTTCAGATTCTAATATTCTCACTTCAGATGTTCAGTGTAATTGTGAGGAGAAAGGGTTGGGGAAGAGATGGGTGGGGGGGGGGGGTGATGAGGAGAGGGGCTGTAGAATGTTAAATTTACTTTTAATATTGTGGGTGTAATATATTATGATGTCTCCCTAATTCTAGAAGGTTTATTTATGATAGCTTATCATGCTTTGCCTTGCCTATTGGAGGAACTTGACAGCAATTTGCCCATGTGGGCTTGCTGTTTGTGGAAATATTTAAAATTGTTGTTTTGAATCACCACCTCAGCTTTCCGTGCATGGTGATATTGATGTGATGTGATGCCACAAAGCAGGGCTGGGGCAACTCTCATACAGTGGAAGGGGGGGGGGGACAGTAAATGTCTAGAAAGGGCCCAAATCTCTAACAGTTGGGGAGAAATGTCTGAAAAGGGCACTTTTAATAATGTCATATTCATGTTATTTCAGTAAGAGCACTTTTTGTCAAATAAAGGGCACCATGTTTAGAAATTGGAGGGTAAATACCCCTTCTTCCCCACCAGTACCTTCCCTGGATAGGTAAAGTTTTCACCAAGTCATCATTTTTGCCGTCATCTTGTTGCATGACCTGTTCAGTGGTCAAACACAAGTAATGCTACCTCAGGTGGTTTTTAAAACCCTGTTAGGTGGCAGGTTTATAAAGTGTGATCGCAATGCTGGTTCTCCAGATTTCTACCGTGATGCCAATCATGATTTCAATAATTTTTTATTTTTCTTTTCTTTAATGTCTCCAAAGTTAAAAAGTATTGTGACTATGATTTGAAAACCCGAAATCTTTGTAGTCTAATTTTCAACCACAACAACTTTCATCCTTGCAGTGAATTTATCACTCATTCATTGCTTTCTTTCATTTAAAAAAAGTAGACCCTTTTCATAAGTAACACATCAATTACTATAACATTTAACATAACAATGTTACAAATATTACTCTAAAGAAGTTAACATACCTTCATTTTGCCTGTACATCTTCTGCGGTCAGCTTAAAATTTGTGGTCTGTTGAATTTTCCATGTTGTTTTCCTTTTTCTTTTTTAACTAATGATTGATATGATCATTCTGAATAAAATTATCCATGACTTTCTTACCTTGACAGCATTGTTGAATACCATGATAGGGGGGATGTATAGTGCTTATAGCTAAGTCAATTCTAGACAGGTTACACTTCCAAGAGTAATATGTAATCATTTGTGGTTGGAAGGTTTTCACAAGACAACCGTCAGCATGTCATCTGGGCAGATATACCACCAAATGTTGACTTAATTGGGGGGAGGGGGGGGGGGGGTTGAGATACTACCAGACATTGCTTTTATCAGGGTTAGGGATACCACTAGAAATTGCTTGCTATCAGACTAGAGATACCACATATTGATATTACGAGGGATGGGATACCACCAAATATTGATATTATCAGGGAAGGGATACAACCTGTTATAGATGTTATCAGGACAGGAATTCCACCTGATATTGATATTTTGATGTTTGGGATACCACCAGAAATTGACATGATCAGATTAGGGATGGTACCTGACACTGATGTTTGTGCAATAGCAATCCAGTAAGAAAAAGAAATATTCCAGACATCTCAGCTATTATTACTAAAGTCAGTCATTTTTATGTATCTATGATTGCTTGGGATGGGATGTTGTCAGAGCTGGTATTGTTGAAGAAACTCTCATGTCTAAAACATTTCCTGTGATCATGATCCTGTTGTAAGAGGAGGATGTGCAGTCAGCAGGTTTAGTCCGCCATGTTCTCAGATGATCATAGAAGCTTTTGTTGAACCCAGAAGGAGTCTCGAACACAGCCCTGATAGAAGAGGAAGGTCGTAGTGTAATACCATTAACTGTGGTTGGGGTGTACCAGAGACGTGGCTTGCTTTGATTGCATTCGTGACCTGGGAGGGTGATGGCATTGTAGCCTAGTGAGCCTACCTCTCTCAGATGTTCATCAGCTAACGATAATTTGATCACCTTGGTATCAGAGGATCATGAGATGTAAATGATATGACTTACATTCACCTCTGACCTTTTCATGCGAAAGGATGTAACTTGCTGGAGCCCCTTCATTCTTGGATGAAATACTTCTCAAACCCTGAAACTCCTTAGCATTATAGTGTGTGCTTCAGGAAGACCCCTGTCCACATTGGATGGCTGCTGTTTTAAGTACAGACATCAACAGCAGTGCATCTAGGTAGCTTTCTGTGGCTTCCTGTCAATCACATTGAAAGTAATGTCTGGTACCCTAGCTTTAGATTTTGCTAGGAATAAAGTGAGGTGAGTAGGGGGAAATGTATCTATAGTAGTGGCATTGTTGTGTCAATATGGACCTCCACCCATCCATCTACCTTCATCTATATTAGCCTTATCACCTGCTGTGTGTTGGTACCAAAGGATTATTGTTTTTGAGAGTAAACTTTGCAGCATCCATCGACAATTCTCTGTCTATCCCATTGGTACAGATACAAGATTCATCACGACTATGACCTGCGATCGTCGTCATATTGAACATTCCTTTTGAAGGGATTTTTCCTCATTATAAACGGTTACATGAGAGCTGCGAGCTATATGGGTATAAATGGTAATTATTGTTTATCAGAGGAAGCTGGAATAAAGTTTCCACCATGTCAGGAGTTTACTTTTTAAGAGTCTTTCTTTTGCATTTATGGCTTGCCTTCTGATTAAACTAAGCTCAATGTGGAGCTGTGATGCATCCACAGCAAAATTTTTAAGGGGGAGGGATGTGAATGGTAGGTTCAACTTGAATCCCAAATCTAAAACAAAAGACTGGCTTTGTATCTTCAGAATGACTCTTGTCATGTAACCACTCCATTCACTGGTTGATTGAAAGGGGGGGGGGAAGGTGGAGGCAGTGGGGACCATGCCTCACCTAAAGGTTGGCCAAATTTTTTTTAGTATACCCAGGGAATCTAAATTTCTTAGAGAATTTCTAAATTTCAACTTGACAAATGCAAATTACATCCTAGTGCATTCACTATAACCCCCTCCCCCATGTCACTGTTCTGTACTTTGGCCCCTATCCAACAAAGGAGTTGGATCTGCCAGAGAATCTAATTTACTTTGTCAACATGTAAGTAGATTAAGAGAAGAAAGGTTGTTGTGTTGAGAAGATGATCATACAGTGACATCATGGTAGGCCTTTGTGTCATAGAAGGTCAAACTTGAGACTGAAAGCTCCCTCTTGGAACAGATTAAATGTATGACCCTCATCTGGCATTGTCGATTATTGATGTGATTGGTAACAAGGAATGTCCCTGAGAGGGGTGAACCAGTCATAGGGGCCTTCTGATTCCTTTTGTGTGGGTAATGGAAGATAACAGTAAAGTCTTGCACACAAACACAGTAGTCCTCCTGACCCAGATCATCGGCATTTTAATGTGATAAATCATCTGTGAATTCTCAAAGGTCCATCCTAAATATGATGAGGATCCGACCAGCTGTTAAGTATTTGACATGAAGGTAAACTACAGAAATCTACATGACCATTTGTCTTAACATTCTTAATATGACACATGTAACTGCATTTTGTGATGGAACGTCATATTCTCATTGTACATTTGAAGCTTCAATGTCGATTTTCCGGTAAACGATACATCCAAAAGCAGTTTCCAGTCAATCTGACCTTTGACCTACAGGTTTGCAGTCCCCAAAGATTCAATGATGCGCCCTAGGAAGTTTTCCGAAGTATTGACCCAAACCAGGTTCACAGGGAGAATTGACTTATCCCTTAGTAACAAATTCCTCCATCCCACCCCAATGTACCATTCAATTGCCACGTTACCATGGAAACTTGCTATGGTAACAAAGATAAAGCTTGATCCTGTGACATACTTGATCAATTGGTAGAGAGGGCAAATACCTCAGCCCTCCCTATTGGAGCAAAATAAACATACATATAAAAAAACATTAAACTTCCGATTAATATGTCAACCTCACACATGACGTAAATGCTAATTAAGTGTAGTGACAATGCAGGCAGAAGTAATTTTTTAATCTCAATGGTATTAGGCAAAACCAGTGACTTCCCATTGTCTGCTTTCCAGTTTTGGTTGTTTATCTTTGGATGTTAATCAAGCAGAATAAAGAAAAGGCTCTCCTGGCAGTGTGTGATAGTGTCCATGAGTACGAGCATTTCAGGGTGGGAGGGGGAAGGTGTAACATTTCTACTCAGTCATCCCTCTGATCCCAATATATCGGGTCTGCAATTTTTTTGAGCTGTTCAACAGCATACAGAAGACGCAAAGAGTCGTCTCACCCAAAGTATCTACTCTTTCTGCTTAACTTCAGCTTTAGCAATCAAATACAATAAATTAGCTAACAAAGTATCAAGTTGGTCTCATTGCTGGGGGAATTTTATTACCATTTACACAATCAAATTTCTGTCAACTTAGGGTAAGTGTCTTTGTGACAACTTAAAAGTTTAACTTGGTACAGGTTTACTTCTTGTACTCCAAATTACACACCATGCAATACGTAGAACTTTAACAAAACACTGATTGTTGAATGCCTTCAAGAATTCTAAATATCACTTCACAGATCAAATGGTTTACCCTCTACTTGGACACCTAAGATTGTTTTTCATTCAAACCAATGTTGTGCAGGGCAAGGGAGTTCCAAGGGGAAAAACAGTGTAGAGAAACCAAGAAATTTTGGCACAGATTCACAAGAGATCATTTTGGAAAATGCTTTTCTTCTGATTCAATCAACAGTAAGAAGGTTTAAGGAATGAGAGGGGTGCTTTGCTCTCTGGAACATTGGGAAGACGGGAACACAAAATATTTTGTGGATGGAGAAGAGACAAACGTATCGCAAATGCATGACTTTCAAGTCGGGGATCCACTAGATCATCTTAAGATTATAACATTGTATTTATTGAAGGTATTAATAACAATGCAAACCGCAAAAAGGCCATGCAAACTCTTTGCCCTATTTAAAACCATCATAAATTCTTTAAGAAAGGAAGGTGTGTTACGGACAATAGAGTGCACAACTGAATAAAAAGTAACTGCTTGGGGTTTTGGGACGACCAAAGACAATTTTGCCACTAAGTAAATCATATGACTTAAACGTTTAAATCTGTAGTTACATAGCTGTGAAAGAATTTCATAAAGACTTTTTTACTCTTTTCTCAATTGAACATTCTAAATCATTTAAAACAGTAAAGTAGACTTCCACCTATGTAAATGTTTACTGGCTTTAAGCTGTTAATTATTTAAATTCAAACATCTTAAATAAATTTCATGAGATGGTCTTGTTATCTCCTGGAGTTATTCTGAAAGGAAAAAAAGAAGGAAAAAGAAAAGGGATATTTATCAAAGTATTATTAATCAAAGTTAAATTCACATAGATGAAGTCATGCAGAAAATGTTGATGTGAATAAAATTTCATACTACAAGGAGAAAAAAAATAGTAGTGACTATGCATCTCTGTTTAGATGTCTACAAATGGTTGCCAGCAGGACTGTAGCTGCGGTGGGTGGCACCAGAAAGTTCCGCCCAAGGACTAGTAACTCCCGCCCGGCGTTCGCAATCAGTCCATGACTAACTGTCCAGCAAAAAAGTAAGACAAACTTGGTAACTATGACAGGAGAAGCAGATTTTTAGTTGACAATCAAAGATTTTCGAAGCACTTTCTCTTTAATACGAAACACTGATTTAGACAAACTCCGGGTAGCTGCTCCCTGGACCTCCACTGGGGTGTTGTTCTGGACCCTACCAGGGTCCCTGGTGCAAGCTCCTGGACCCCATCAGAAGTGGCTGGCCATCTGGCCTGAAGCCTGGCATGAAAATTTGTCTAGCTACAACGCCAATGTCTCTTTTCATTGGCAAAATAAGAAGTAATGTAAGGCGGAAAAGAACACAATTTTTTTCTCTGCACAATTAAGGATCCCTTAAATCTCGATCCAGCATATTATCATGACAGAGCAGACAGATGTTGAAGAGTCAGTGAAGAGCAATCTAAAATATCTCGATTCTCAAACAGCTTGATACGAGAAATTGCAAACTGTCATGAGAGGTAATTGCAGAATTGTACAGAAAGTAAATGAAAGTTGAATACTTCCCACTCATGACAACACCATACAGTTTAAACAACACCTACCAGCAACAACCACACCTTGCAGTTGAAGATTACCAGGTATGGATAAACACCTGTTATTGTATAACAATATCTTGCAGCAAGAACATCTTACAACTACAACATACACACATTTTGGACAGCACTTAACATTTTATAAGATTCTACATTTTATAAGATTCTACATTTTTTGGCCTTTGGTTCTAACAATGGCAATACCTACTATGCAATGACATTCGCCTCTTCCAAAACTCCTTCCTTGACAAATTGTAGTGGATCTATTACTAGCACTGGATGCTCCGGATCAATCTCTATGGCCTCCATTTTCTGAAAAACAAACACAATAACCATTTACTTGCAGAGGTTGGTAGGAAAAACATTGCTCACTGAGCGTCCATCAAAATTTAACTAAGTTGTAGCTGACTTTGCCAGACTGTTTTGGTAACTTCAAGATGACGAGCACTTTGGATATGTTTGTGATCAATCTATCAGCTTAATATTTTGTGGTAATAAATTACACCACCTGAATGTCAACACACAATCAGAACAAAATTCAGTGATGTGCTTCTTTCTCAATACTTTGGCTTCATTCAGTTTGGGTGTGAGGAAATTCAGAAATGATTTATGAAAATAGAGAGAGCCACATCATTTGTTCACATAAACAAACCAGCATTAGAGACTGTGGCTAGACCACAACCATACTAAGCACGGTCCTGCTACGTCAAACTACTTACAGGCTGCTTTTCTTGCATTTTTTGACAAAATCAGATAATTCAAATTTACTGAAAAGAAATGTAACAGCCTCAAACAAAGGAAACGAGAAAAAAAGGAGGCAAAGGTATTAATAATACGTAATTGCCAGATAGTGCCAAGAAACCTTATGTCATGGTAGTCTAAATGGCTCGAAAGATCTCAGATTTTAAAATGGTTTACTTATATCATTGTGATTACCATTCCGATAGCTGTTTGCTGCCACTTCGATAACTGTGAACTCTTGACTGCCACTTTGACAGTTGTTTTGCAGCCACTTTCATAGCTTCTTATGGCCACTTTCAAAGCCATTTACTGCCATTTTGATAGCTGTGAGGTGTCACTATGGTAACTATGGACTGTCACTTAGCTGTTAGCTGCCACTCATAGCTGTTTACTGCCACTGTAATAGCTGTTCAACGCAACTTTGATAGCCATTTAGTGAAACTCTGAAAGCAGTTCACCGCCACTGCCATACCTGTTTGTTGCCAACTTTGTAGCTGTTAACTGCCACTTAAATAGCTTTCTGTTGCCACTTTGAAAGCTATTTATTGCACTTTGATAGCTGTAGTGACCAGAAGTTTGATTGTTTTAATTTGTGCATAAACTGCATGATAAACGTAGCTTGTCAAAATGCTAATAGGTGAAAAACAATCACCTTTTTGAAAAAAAAAAAAAAAAAATACCTGAAAAGATTTCGGATGAAAATCTGCAAAAATGAAGGAACAGATCAGGTTCTCAAAACCCTGATGACATCCGCTACATGCTATAACCTCACACACAGCAGTCTGTGAGAGTTAATAATCAAAGAAGAAGACAGACGAACCGTGCAGCCCAAGATGTCGACCATCAGATACGGGATGTTGTCACACTGAGGTAGGAAACGAATGAACCTGAGGTCAACCTCAGAGGCCAATTGATAAATGTGTTCCACCTCTCCAGAAGCAGGGAATAGCTGGAAAGAAATGAAAAAGAGTATGATGAAACAACCATCTACGGGAGAAAGAGAGAGAGAGGAAGAGGTTTACTTGGTGCTAAAGGAACATTTCAACCATCGATCACATGTCATGTGAAAATCACATGAGTAGCTGCGTGCGATAATAAGCACTCAAAGCAAAGTACAGATCTGACTCGTCACAATCAGGCAGACCGTTTTTTTTTTTTTTTTTGCCAAATTGAAAGTAGTCCTTTGGGTCTAGAGTTATTACAGCCCAAGTAAGTGAAGCTGATGGCCACCCAATAGTGATAACTTTGGCAGGTGAAAATTACACCCCAGAAATAATGGCACTTTTGTTGAGTGAGTTTTGGATAATCAGTGGTGTGGATTCTATCAATGACATATTCATTAATAAGCAAATATTCATCACTGGTACTCTTTAAATACTGGAATAAGGGTTCTCAAGTATGATCAAAAAGTCTCAACTCACATACGGAAACAGACCATACATGGTTTTGAGCGGGATGTTGTAAAGCATAACTCAAATGTCCCTAAAACAAAATGACATCAGGTATCAGGAGAAAGGAATTTGTCAAGAAGGGGGCAAAGCTTGTTGACAGACTCCTCAAGGAGTAAGAATCACTCCCTTTGCCTCCCCTGCTCTCCCCAACCCCCCCCCCTCCTCCTCCAACGCACCCTGGCTTGAAACTTGATAGACTTCTGAGTAGAACAAAGAGAGTCACTTAAATCTCTGATATGCAGTACATACAACATCATCACACAGACTTGAATCACTACAAACATGACTGTATGATGGATGCCTGTAGACATCACCACATTTAGTTCAAAATGCAAGAATACATCCTGGAACTTAAGTCTGATCGTGCACTACCTTTATTTGGAATCACAATTTTGCCTAGAATATTATCTCATGTAATTTAATCCAACACATTCTTAAAAGCAGCCTTTGTCTCAATGAATCACCTCACATTACAATCTTCCAGAAGAATGTTCACCTGGCATTAGAGGGGTCATAACGCAATAGCTGCCAATGGCGCATGCCAATGACAAATCAAATAAGATTGCTGTCCCATTATAGGCTGACATAGCACTTACGGAAGAAGGGTGTTCAGGGTCATACATCCCACACAACCACACGATGCCGTCTGGACTGTAATGCACATGGAAGGCCGGCATCTCACTTCCCTCCTTCACCTTCACCTTAACGGCACGTGCGATGATATTTTCGGTAAACTCGATCTGGAGAAATTCGTACTTGCCACGAACTCCTGGGCTCCAGAAGACATTGTTCTCATTCCACCTTGCTAGGCGGGCACAAGCGTCCACTTCACCTTTGGCTTCCGCTTCATTTTCGGGTATAGCGCAGTGACTGCTCTTAAAGCCATTGTCAGGAGCTAACTCAATGTTTGCCAAGAGGCCTCCCATGCATGGGTTCACTGTTGGATGGGATTCACATAAAGATTTCTACAACCTGATTCCATACTGAGGGCTTGTCCTGCTCTATTTCTCAAAAGCCACCACCAAAAGAGTCACAACATATGAACATTTACTTGGAGGATCCAGCAAGTAATCAAATTTAATTTCAAAGGAGTGAAACCTTAAAGAGCTGGAACAAAATACAATACATGACACGATACCTCAAAGAAACTTTACAGTCAAAGCGTTCTCACATGCCAAATCATCATTGGAATGACAATACCCTGGGTGACCTGAGGCAACATTCAAAGTGAACAATCAGCATGATTAGCCCATATGATTAGTGTCAAGTGGTCATTTTTCCATGACTTAAAAAGGCCAAATTCTGCAAATTATACCGTTGGGTGTAAAGTAAAACTTCCACGATTTTCTGTCATGTATTTTCAATTTGATGTGAGCAATTCCATTAGCCATTTCCAAGCCATTTTCTATTTTTCTGCCAAATGGGAAACTTGCTACTTTACAACAGCTTGGGTCATGGGGAGGGAAAAACTTGTGACACCTGGGGGCTGCGAGGTTCAGAGAAAATATGTGATCATATAACAGGTAAAATTGAACTATCAAGACCACATTTGCTGAGTCAAATCTCCTCAGATGCAGACAACTGAATGATAAATGCAGAACATGTCCAACCAAGACTAAGCGGCTGATTTTTCTTAGAAGGGCCTCAAAGATCTTCCCCGTATGTAACAGATCGGCTCCTTGCTGATATGTCCAAACATCTGGGATTCAAAATGGTACCGAAATACAAAATTTGCTCGAGACTCACCTGGTTCTATTAGCATGCCGTAAAACTCGACCCTGAGAGCAATAGGCACTGATTGGTCAAGCAGAGGATGAATTCTGATGCAGAGGGCATTGAAATATGGTTCAAATATGACTGTAACTGGTGAGTTGCGATCTGCAGGACCGAGGAAGACCTGCAGAAGTGAAGTGATGAAAAAAAAAATGAGAGAAAGGAAAATTTACCTACAGAGGAGGAAGAGTTGTCCTTCCCCAGAGGGTAGAGCGAATAGAGAGAGATTGCAAACGGTAATAGAGTTGTTCAAGGATCGTCCATGTCAAAATAAACTCTTCACAGGGAAACAGAGCAATGTGAACTACTCTTTTCTGGAGTTAACTGCAGTCAATTCCTATTATTGTTCTGTAGATATTGACAAACTCGGGGAAAAGGAAAGGGACAACATCACTGCTTCGACAATACGACCCAACTTCCATAGTAGGGAAATTTCAACTCCAAAAATTTGTTGCATCCAACAATCTCAAATTCACAAATGAATCACACATGCTACCTGCAACTGACTGTAAAAAAAAAAAAAAAAAAGAGGAAAAGATGGTGAAAGCAAAGAACTTTCTTTTTAGCAAGCAACAGTGATGTCACACTTGTTTTATTTAAGTTCACTTGAATGGATGTCATGGTAATCAAAACCATTCCCCGAAACTTTTCGCAAGTTTTGAAAGAACTCGACAACCCCCAAAACTCCTGCCACGAATGATGAATAATCAACATCGATCACGCAAGGTATCTTCCGGGGAATGCAACGTCCGCTTGGTCCACGTAATTATTGAAATTATCATGAACTTTGAAATGAATAATGTCTGGGAGAGAATCATGTGTAATTCATAATCATAGCATGAAGACGGTTGCACAGGTCGTTTCGTCTGCTCTTGTCATTGAGGAAATTCTATCTCAAAGGATAGGTTGGCCTATTAAAAGAATTTGGCACTGCAAAACGAGCAGACTGGTGCACTGCTGACATGTTGTTTAGTATTATCATGGATTTTATGAGAATATTTCAAATATCGTCCGGCCTATTCCTTGAAGTGCTACAAACTTGCTACTTTTTGTGCAAGACATGTTACTCTGAAATACAAATCTGTACAGAGCCTTGCAGTGATGTCAATGCCCTAATGAAATCTGTTTGCAAATATATTTTTCCTCTTTCCATTCTTTACTGTTTTTTTTTTTTTGACAAGGAAACTGGAAAACAAAACCGGGTGCATATGATGAATTCTGCCATATGCTTTTATGGTACTTGCACAACATTTTCCAAATCCACTGACATTTGTTTTTACTGTACTTCTTTCAAAGCAGAGCATCCTGGAAGATTTAATACCAATGCTCGCTTAGATTCGTTAAGCTGGAACATGGGTTGAAAGTTTGTCACATTTTGTCACTGAAAGTCAAATTCCACAGACTTAAGTCGTAGTCACTAAAAAAAAAGAAAGAATTGCTTCAGCCCCATTTTGGCATGCAAGAATAATTCATATTCGTTTCCATCGGTCTCTTTGATTTCAAGTAACAATGACTGATGGTTATAGGGATTTTTGGGAAGAATGAATTTTGTAGGGCCAACGAAAACGTCAAGACAATTTTCATATCGAAATATCTGGAGAATTAATGCATAGTTCTCTGTCAGATTTTGCGTCAGGATCTTTTCCTCTACTTTCTCTTCTTGAAGCACTAACAAAGAACAACAGTAGATGACCACGTGATCGTCTGTAAAACTCATATTCCAGCTGTAGGCTGAAGAAAATCATTTGCAACACTCTCTGTGTTCTTTGCACCTCTGAGAAGGAAATATAGTTCTCATGCTTTTCTCAAAATGCAGCAGAAATATAGCTTTTAATTCATTCCCTGTTCCATCAGGGCTCTGAGCATGTGGATCAGCAAATGCTCACCTGGGCTACATTTCCGTCCATCACATGATTAAATTCATTGCAATCGAGACTGTAGGAGACTGTGAACTTCTTTGTGTACTCTTTGAGGTCACTGCGACCCTGCAGGACAATTCCGGTCACCTGGTTCGGCGAGTTGAGCCTAATCTGTAAGTATGGGTCAGTATCAGATGGGTCTGGTCCCCAAGCAGAGTTATCTCCAAATGCGTTGAGTCTGCCACGTTCAGGGAAGACTTGATCTCTGAAGGAAGAGCTGCTAAACTGTGAGTCGGGGATCTCCCCACGGAATTCCGCACCGAGTCTCCTGCCCTCAGGAATAACGGTCAGAGCTGCAGACAATGAAAGTACTCACATTAAACTAAACCACCAAATGGCACAAATGACAAAAGCACACTTGCCCCCCCCCCCATCTAACAATTGTTTGTACAGTAAATCTGTCCTTAATTGCTATTAGTAACCACTTTTATATCACATTGTAATCAGGGTCCCTACACATTCACAAAGTAAGCAATGGGCAAGATGAAGCTTGACTTGTAGAAACTCAAAAGAGGCGATACATCCAGCAGAGGAAGAAAGATAACTTACCATCGCCACCAGTTTCACAAACAACATATCGCTTCTCATCACAGTCCACTCGAGCCCACTTCCCGTTGCTTCCTCGCATGAAGATGTGAGCCCAAAGGGTTTCCATCACATTAGGCTCAAAATCATCAAAGTTGGAAAAGAACGTGGGTGAACCTCTGAGATTCTCGAATTTCGAATCACCTTGCAAGTCAGCAAGGCCCAGCCAAATATCTCTCTCTCCGGCAAATTCCCTGACAGCAATGAACTCTCGCATACTGGAGATCTCTACGATATAGCCATTCATACGCCCACATGCGCTAGCAGCTCTTTCAAACTTCTTTTCCTCGTCGATGAGAGAATAGCATCCGGAACGAAGAGAAGTGTACCCCTTGGGGCAATCGTAAACTTTGCCTGAGTGAAAATCAAAGATTCATTTTCAAGCATCCTCTTCAAAATAATCATGTCACTGGAGAGAGAATATGCAAAGATTTTGACTCATTGGTTTGGCTCTCTCATGAGAGTAAGTGCAATGTCCTAATCTGAGAAATATCTGGTCCCCTAACTTTAATAACTGGCGTACTTTGAGGTAGGTGACCCCTTGATATTTGCCTCTACTTAATATTGATCTTTTACACCAATTGCTCTAGATTTTCTTAAATTTCTGTCGCTTTATAATTGTTTCCAATTGCTGTGGTCTTGATGCAGCATGCCATATGATACAAAGCCTTCCAGTAAAGTGCTGTCTCCTAGCTGCGAGGCAACTGTGTAATTATATCAACTAAAAGTAGAGCTTTTCAGAAAGATGTTCTCATGCAGCAAAAGTCACTGTCTCATCAAGAGAAAGGGGGACCACACGCTTCCTAAGTAACATTCGCCAGCTGCAGGGATTAACGCAAAGTTTGCAGTGACAGTGGAGTGTGTCAAAGTGTTCCCACCAAGAGATTCCTCCAATCTGAAGTTGTTTCGAGGAACCAGTCAAGTGACATGCACCTATGATAGTCACGTCAATAACAATTTTAATAAAGAATTTAACATTGTTTTTTTTCCTTAATTTGTTTTCTTAGCAGCATATTTACAAAGTGTAAAATAATTGAAACCGACGACGGTCTGAAAACTTAGTGTTTTAGTCTTAATTTTAGAGTCGGACCTACACTATTTAGGTATCGCAGAGTTTGATCAGGGAGTCAAACTAAATATCTATAGTTATCGAAGACAGAGTCAGTCGATTCCTTTCTCTAGAGAGAAAAAAAATAATGGTACATACAAACAGTCTGCAAATCTAAGTTCAAAGTTCATCAGATGTTCACTTTCTCATTTACATTCATAAAGTGAGCACTGACCTAAAAAAAGAAAAAAAACAGCATCAACTACGCAACAGGGCCAGTCTTAAACTATGCAGTGTGAAGTACAAGGCAATATTTACTTCTCATGACATTCAATAGAGTGTTTTGAGACTTTTGTCTTCTGTCCATCACAATCGATCTTTGAACGACACTTTGGAGCCAGGATGATACTTTATATCACACCGCTGAGTTTGACCTGTGTGGGCCCATCAAGCTTGGTGTGAGAATGATAAAACTACTTAATGTACACAAAGCATGTCATCCTGTCCAATGAAATCTAATATTTGGCCACCTATGAAAACAGCAAACGGCCTTGCAAAATGTTGCCATTCAATTTGGTCTCAACACAAAACAAAACAAGAGCCCATGGGCACTCTGGTTCCTTGCACAGATGGAGAGCATATAATATTAATTATGAAGTAAAAGGGAGCATACTGCATTATTTTGTACGATAGCCTATATGGTCCATTTCTGACCATGAACTCTCACTTTTGTAACATAAAATCTGTAGAGAGAGAAACATATTTCATGCTTCTATAAAATGGCCCATTTCAGACATTGGACCCCAAACATGACAAACTTGCACCCACATGGAACCACTTCCATAGCACTAATGTGACCAACCATCAACAGTGTTACATACAATCTGTAAGAGAAGAAGTATTTTGCATGATTTCACAACAGCCTAGGGGCACTATGGTTCCTTGTACTTGGAATATGCGTACTGTAAAATGATATGCTTGAGTTCATAAATATCAAAGAAGCCATTTCAATTAATGCAATGAATTGAAGATGTTGATTTCTGCAATATACAGCAATATCCCATTCATTTTACAAAACACAAACAGCTGTGCATTTCTCATTTCAAGAAGGGGCTCTGCAAATTGCAATATGGCTTATCCCATCTATGCCCGTTTAAAGTCCAATAAACTGATAGCATGCCCTGGAGGGAACTACTGGGGTCTAGTTTAAACTGGTAAGAACACCAACTGACTTTCTTTCATTGCTACCTGCCCACCTCACTAATTGAAAAGACACTTACATGAATGCACATTAGCACTCAGGCACGAGGAGGTACAGTAAACTGATCCAGCCAAAACTTGTCTGGCGTGACCATCTACAGTAGTGCAAACAACACTACTTCTTTTTCATTTGATCAAGAAACTGCTAACCAAGCAGTACTTCCATGATGCACTGGAGGGGGACTGATGGTACATATGAGCATCCATAGCATAACAAGGTTTTCAGACTTTTGCCCCCAGTTCCCCAGATGACCTTTTACCTCCACCAAAAACAATAGGGCACACCTTCTCAATATGGCAACCCTACACACTAAGTTTGACTTTCATCTGACTTTCCCCTGTTGAGTTAGAGCATACCCAAGCAAAACAACCTTTTGCCCCCAGTTCCCCCAGATGACCTTTGACCTTCACCAAAAACATAGGGTACACTTTCTTAATATGGCAAACCTACATACCAAGTTTGACTTTCATCAGACTTTCCCCTATTGAGTTACAGAGTACCCAAGCAAAACAGACTTTTGCCCCCAGTCCCCCCAGATGACCTTTGACCTCCACCAAAAACAATAGGGCACACCTTCTCAATATGGCAAACCTACATACCAAGTTTGACTTCCATCGGACTTTCCCCTACTGAGTTAAAGCGTGCCTAAGCAAGTGTCACAGATGCACACACACACACACGCCAACCTGACTGCATAGGTTCCTTTGCTGACACAAGGAACCAAGAAGCACAACTGAGACTTTCAAAAGAATCAAAAGTCTTCTGGTGGGGCTGAAGATTAAGTTGATAAAGCTGCAGATTCCCTCTAAGTCTATCTCCTGAAAATGCACCCAAATTTTAGCCCCCTTTGGTATCCGTGAAATTTGAAGCATGTGGACCCCTACGTAAGGCGTTTGCTATTTTCATCAGTTATCAGAGGCTACGCGATGCACTATGGGGTCAGAGAGTTCAACGTCTATTCTACGGTACTCGTGGAGTGCCTCTCGCGATGACTGTGAGTGATCCATGACAGGTGGTGACACTGTTCACTGTCGTTCACTACGGGCAGAATGCTATGTGGTAAAAACTGCATGGTAGATCTTGCACACTATGGTCACTACGAAAGTGAAACGCTGTGACCGAGAGGGTGTACCTGAGGTGGAATTTTTCTGTGTGGCCAATAGCAAATGACCTGTTGCTACATGAGATTTGTTGACATATGATGTTTGGAGATTTATAAATATATGCTGTTTGGAGATCTATGAGATCAGAAAATCATATGATTTTTTATATTGTGGCCAAAAAAAATTTTTGGGTTTGAAGTTTAATATTTGTTTAGATTTTAAGCAAGATTTAATCAGACTGACAAAGCACTCTCACGATTGCTGAACGTTATCCATTGCGACAATGGGTAACAATCACATATGTTTAAGCTGAAAGCAGCTTTTACTGAATGATATAGCATCTTAACGGGTACGCACAAACACCAAAAAAAAAAACACAGATATAATGAGCTAAATGAAATTGTCTTCCTGCACATAAAAAAAAAAAAAACATATGTCATCACAAATTGCGAGCAAAGGGTCAACACAGCTACTCAGTGCCAAATGGGTTGTAAAGAACTTACCACCAAACAGTTCAACTTGCAAACATATGCTTCTGAAACGGCTCTGTATGGGCACAATCCGAATGTGCTTGGAAGTGAATGCCTTCACAGCAATTTTCCTCAATTGGTATGATGTTTCATATTGCTGGAAACATAAACAAAATTGGGATACCGCATTTTTGAGTTGTGAGAGCTTTCGTTCTTCACTGTCCGTCTCTCACTACCTTGTCTTGACTGTCGCCCCCATCACTCTTGTTTACCACCACCCTCACCAGTACATTAGTATTTAGCTCTCTAAAAGTACAATCGCTGACAGGCAAGTGTCTGGTGCTTCAGATTTCGGTAATGCTGACCATGTTCCAACTTTATAGAGCACCTTTGCTTTGTTAAAGTAGTCACCCATCACCCCAGATGGTTCAAATCCTCCCAACCCCATACTTCTAGCACCTCCCATGGCCTATCTTAAAGAGGCACATTGAGCAACTTTGTGAAAATTCACTGAAGTTTCCTAAACATGTCAAGTTTCTTTCACACATATGATGAATTGTCAAACCAAGAGGATCCATATATACATCACATGCAAAGGAACATTAATAAGTGAGTAATTAACATGTCAACTTGGCTTCTGAAAATTCATGACCAGACACTCTTTACATCAGCGATAATTCTTATGCACACACCCAGTACAAGGCAGAGTCAAAAAGTTAAATGAGTCGACAGTTTTCACACAACTATTGGACATCAAACTTATTATTACTTATTATTCTCCTTATAAGCATTGGCATGTGTTTGTGCCCTTCAAAATCCTCACAGGCTTATCGATGTTAACTCAATGAGTCCCGTTGGACTCCTCCACATGTGTAACTAAGGCGATAGACCCCTGTGTATGCTGTGTAAGATGAGCTACTCTGCATCTTTTGAATTCTCCGTCAATCAAACAGAAGAGCCGACTGAGACTTTTGCCCATCTAAAAATGTAGCTCGGCGTGATAAGTGACGGCCTTTGAGCTGTCTCTTGAAATAGAAGAAATCAGGATGGTACATCTCCACATATTCTCAGCATCAGAACATCCCAGGTCAACTTATTTTCATTGCCAGGATCTCATTCTCTCTCACGAGATGTCGTTCTCTCTCCCGATTATCTCTTTCTCTACTACCCCTGTCATCCCATCACACTGCTCTAGATGCATTCTCAACATCAAGACGCTCCATTCCCAAAATTTTCTGCTTGCAGTGCAATCAGACCTCGTCTTACGAGTCTGGATTATTATCAACTAGAACATTATAATTTTATCAAAAATGTCTGCCTATGTCAATTCTTTACTGGTGTTATCATGGTGAACCTATGCCCTGACTTCATCTCAACCTTACCAGGCAGCTGGCTCCTTCACCATCTTCTTTGAGGCACTGATATGAAGCGCCATCAGTCGACGGAGAAGTGGATCTCCACGGCCGATGGCCAACAATCCAGATCGTGGTACCCTCGGGTGATGATGGCCCTGATGGGTGTTTCTCTGTTCAGAGTGATTTCAATGAACGGGGATTCAAAATCTGGCGGGGGCATGAAGAAGACTGTCTTCCTTGCAGAGTCTACCGGGTCGGCCAGGACGGCCATCTTCACGCTCCTGATGTGGACTTAGTCTGATGCTGCTGTCCGAGAGACGGGAATTGCAAGTCACGCCCAAGATGTAACCTGGCAGATCAGTCGACAGTGGGGTCCGTGACATCTTATGATTCAAGAAAAAAGTAAAAGGAGTGTTAAAATACACATATTTGTGCAACCCCAACTTCTGGTATTAGGAGCATCAAGGTTTGCCAGCATTAGTATCAAGTCCACACAATAAACAACTAAGCTGCAGGTAAATAAAACTATGAGCTTTTTTCTTAATGTTACTTACTCCACCAAAGCATTGGTGATGATAAATTGGTCACTTACCTGGATATACGTGGGAGTTCCTATGAAGTATCTAAGAATGTTAAAGAAGTGGGGTGGATAGGGAGGGGAAGTATAAATGAAATGGACAATAATGAGATAATATACTCGCCAAATTAAAATATACAAATAATACAATATGTAATACATATTTCTTCATGGGGCTAAAAATGCTGATATGGTGAGAAAGTAATGAACTTGACTAAGATGAACTCAGAAACTTCCTCATCTTGAAGTGTCTATTCTGGTACAGACTGAGCCATCATTTGGTACAGAGTGGGCCATCAAGTCCCCTATTTGTAATAAATCATCAATATTTGAACAATACACTATTCCAGCAACTGGTACAAGCATCTGTATCTCCAAACGACAGTGCAACGTCCCTCATGTGGAGGTGGATATCCAAAACTGAGGATGCAGGAAAATTTTCAATATCCACACTTGAGACACCGTCAAAAAAATACGGCAGACTGATCACTGGAGGAGATGCTGCTGCGTTTGAGACAAAGGCCAATGGCACAAATAGATGCCGACATTAAAACCTGAAAAATCAAAGAAGTTGGGATATATGAAATTGTGAGAAACAACTTGGAGACTGTGTGTGAAAGTGATGACTCACAGTCGCATTGGTAGCCATCTCCTTCGTAGCAGGATCTGCAGACACATCTCCCACCGATACAGTCTGCATTAACACTGCAGGCATGTGGTTCTTCTCCGGTGATGTAACGCCGGAGGTTGTTGTCATAGCGACAAGAATATTCCACGGTGCACGTGGGATCACGCCTCATCTCATTCGGCTGTGTGAAAGGACAGGATGCAAAAAAGGTAAATTCCAGTCTAACTGAACCGATACGTTTGCCAGTGGAGTCTAAGGCATGACAGACAGAGGGTAATCACAAAAAGGGCAGATTCTTTGCAGGAAAGTGGAATAAATGCACTAATCTCTGGAAGCAGATAGGAGTACCTGCTTCAGAGCCAACCTGACTCAATACAATTGATTGCCAAAGAGGTCTTCATTGCAATGAGTTTATTCCTAGTGGTATATTTTGTATACTTATCAATGAAACCTGTTTATCATTGTTACAGTGATATCAATGCCTATCTCAGCACTACATGACCTGACTTTTAGTCCCCAAAGTCAGGTGTTCACATGACTAAGTGTTTGCTTGACTGTCTCTTCGCTTCATGCTTGAGTTTCCTTGGGTTCTTTTTCAGTCAAAGACAACTGAGGCGGTTCCTCAGCTCTTGTGTATACGTACTCCCTACGGATATAGGCCTAATCACATCCACTCCACACATGCATGCTTTGCCTGCCAGTCAGTTTGACTAGCAGCCAATAGTTGAGCTCACTGGTAGTCAAACATACCAGAGAACTAATTAAATCATGTTCTCAAGCTGATCAATTTTGGTCAAGTTGTTTGCCATGCATCACATAGTTGAGTGGACACATTACTTGTTTGAGTGAGTCCTCAATCTCTGGAGAAGACAATGGAGTGCTTGCACAAGTAAAGACCAGTACGTGTTATTTGTCTTCATGAATGATAGCTAGGGGAGGCATTTTGGCACTATACTGTGGCACATCTGCATATTGAATATGAGGTTTCCCAAAGCATTACAAAAGTTCAAACATAAAAAAAAATCATTGACATTGAATCAAAACTAAAATGGTTCACAAAATGATACACACTTCATATAAACCAAACTACACTACATACAGTTTTGGACATCAAAATGTACTTAAGTCATTTGTGAAAAATAATACATATATACAAGAGTTTTGTTCGAAGACTTCTGACAATTTTCAGTATTGTACCTTTGCGAAGTGAGAACTAAACAGGATTGCCTAGCCACCATGGCAGTTGCGTATTTCATTGCCTGTGACAGTAAACAGTTGGGACTACTTGCAAACTACAACATTCATGTCATTTAGAGAAACGTTTCAATGACATTTAATTGTCTATCAATCTTGCGGCTTAAAAAAATTGATTGATCACATCGCCAAAATGTTTGGGCTTAATTTTGTCCCTAAGAACACAAAGGCACTGGACTATAATAGTACTAATCTGAAAGACCCAAAATATTGTAACATCCAATCTGTAGGAAAACCATCACTTTGCACAATAAAATAATTTATGGCCCATTCTAAAGTTGGACCCATAAATGATGAACATTACAAAGGGTTCCACTATCACAGTGCTAATTTGCAAGTCTTCCACACTGTAAAGTAAAATATGTAGAAAACCATGATTTCATGTTTTTGTTTTTGTTTAAAGTTTATCACCAATTGCATGAATCTAAACTCTGAAATATGTATGCATCCTGAGCAATGGAATTTTGAAAACTTTTTATGCCTTAGGGGGCAAGATAGCATCCCTGATCAATCCAAGGTCAAACTAGCAGGATGAAAAATAAAGAAAAAAACAAAACATTAGTCATTAAGGAGAATCCATGACACCACCACTGCTTGCTTCAAGTTCACTTTTTGTAGAAAATGTGTCAACTTCAAGTGCTAATATCTCAAGAATTGAACATGGGAAATGAATGGAAGTTTCACCAGAATGCTTGGAGTACATTTCTCTTTAACACTGCAAACACAAATTGGGTTCTGACCTATTCTTTCAAGTAGCACTGCTGCTACTTACTGTCTGATGAGATAACAATGAACATTACACTTCCACAGTGCGTGAGTAGAAACTGAATACAGTGGGGATAGGCTGGGACTACTTTTCACTGTTGATAGGCCGTTCTAGTCAGGTCAGGCCTCAATTGTGCAATCAGACAAAACGAAAGTGGTCGGTTACTTACTCATCAGAAGTTTTCCAAAAATGCTGCAAGACCGTCATTTAGAATATTCATGGCCTCTGCAGCAAATCGGCTAACTCCAGCGTACTGCAAAAGTAAACTTTGAAACCCCCGCCATGCACGCACCACAATAACGTCAATTTGCAACATTGCAAAAATCAAACACCCCTGCCCACAAAAGGAAATCAAAGAAAATGCTGTGTTACCTCGAGGAAAAACTCCTCGCCATTTGCACATTCAACGCGGCAGCCACAGTTCTCTGGGAGAACACATTTCCCTCCATCTCTCACAAAGCCGTCCATACATTTAAGACCGAGGTAGTCAGGTATCCAACGATCAACGATGCTCTCTTCCGTGTCTCCGCAGAACATCTCGGCGCCTTCTCCGCAGTAGTTCATTTCATTTTCTCCAGGTTTTTCACCTGCCAAACAGACAGAAACAAATCAAAGTTTACTTGACGTCGACCCTGACATCCGAATCACGAAGACTAGCGTACTGTACCACATGAAGACGCCGAACAAGACCTACTGGCAGGAGCTGCTTCACGTCGTACAATCTTCGTTTCGTGGTATGACACACACTAACAACGAAGGGTAACATTCAGACAGACAATCAAAGAGGAGACTGAAAACTCTGGAGATCCATAAACCCCTCGACAAAACCCTCAGCAAAGCTGAACAATTTACATCCTTACCTTTCCCTTTCACTTGCATGGCTTTTGAATCCTGGCACATATGAAAAACAGCAGTTGGTCTTGTTCGTGTAAATGCACTCCAGTTCTTGCCACTGCGCTTCTACTTCGACCGGAGTGCACGATGCGTCACAAACCTGGCATATTTTGCAAGACACGGATGTCTATCAAGATACTTGGGTTTTGTAATATTATACAATTTATCACCGACGCCACCGATTGAGATGAAGCAACTGCTATATGCACAATGACATCTGCAGACCTAAGATGATGACTGGTTAGAACCATGATACAACATGCATACCTGCTTTAATGTCATGAGATTCTACATTTCAAAAATTGACCCTTGTCGGACAAAAGGTGATTTAATGGCATCCTGCCCGAATATAACAGCTTTTATACTCGATATGGTACACCACAGCACCTAAATACCGAGTATAAGATCAGTGCAAGCTTCCATTCTAATATTCATTGTGTTTACAAAGTGACTATAAACATGCTGACAGCGACCAATTTTGACCTCGACAACAAAACAATAGGTTCTTTTTGTGCAACATGGTACATCTACACAAAAAATGAAGGATTTGTCCAAACTTCACTTCTTGAGATACTGTATTATATTTACAAGGCTTTTAGAATTTGACCTGTGTTGATCCCCCGAACGACCCTTGACCTCCACCATGAAGAATGGGATTCTTGTACTCAATGTGGTACACTTACATTTCACATATAAGATCTAGCCCACTCTCAATTCTTTAGAAACTGTGTTCACAAGGTTTTCATAATTTAATCCCTGTTGATCCCAAAGGCCAAAACAATATGGTTCTTGCACTGATTGTGGCACACACACCTACATGCACAATATGAGATTTGTCCTTGTTTCCCTTCTTGAGATATAATGTTTACAAGATTTTCATAATTTGACCCTTGTTCTACCCAAACAATATTTGACCTCAACCCAAAGTAGCATTCTTGCACTCAATGTGGTGCACCTACATACCAAATATGAGATTTGCCTATGCTTTCCTCCTTGAAATATCATGTTCACAAGGTAGGCCATGCCAAACACACATACATACACACAGTGAATGCCCACAAACATACATACACAAACACACCATCACGATTGCAAGTCTATGATTATCATCAAAACCAAAAGGGCAAAAACTAAGTCCTAAAACCATATCTTTTCTCTCTCTGAGTTTTGGATGGAGAAATCGCACAGTGAAGCAGGCAAACAAAAATGTGCACTTTAATGTCATTATGCCCTGATCATTAAAGAATTATGCATGAGGCTGTCTGACACATCATTTATCACAAGATGAAGTACACTTTTTTGTTGACTGAATAGGGTGTTGCTTTTTTGTATAAAACAGTCACATGTTATCCTTACTGATTATTTCTCATTTGTGAGAGCATCCTGAGGATTGCCTGGACTAATATTTTTTAAACTGAGCATGCTGCTGTGGAATGCAGTCAATGTTGAGTGTGGATTGCAGCGTTGGACAATGAAAAAGAGAAATATTACCAAAATGGACAAACTTGAAAAAGAGAGACATCCTGGTTCATAACGGGTACGTCACAACTGATACATGACACTTATTGAAGGAAATGGTTGACAAGCAACTTGACTATTTTCCTCACCTGATTTAGGTCACACAATGCTCTGACAAAGCACACTCTGGGAAATGTTCCCCAGATTACTAACCTTTTAAAAAATAGAGTCATTTCTGACTCTTAATTCCTTAATAATGGAAGACAAAAAACAATGCATGACACAATAATTACAATATCTTTCAGACACATGCTTTCAAAACTGGAACAGGAGAAAATTGCATTGATCTGAGATTTACACCCAGGCTTTCAAGTGGACCCCAGCAAAACACTAGCATGGTAATTCTCCAAAAATAGGATAATGTAGATGAAAAGGAGGGCATTTTGCTGGTCCTAATCAGACTTACGAGAGTAGTTTTTAAAATACCTACCGCCATTTTCTCATGATGTGCTATGCCTAAGTGACCTAAGCAACATCAGACTAGTCATTTCAGTTACACTGAAATCTAAGGCCAACTCAACTTCAGCCAAATGTGGTAAAAGTGATTGGTACATACCACACTGAAGGCTTTCACTCAAGCAGACCAATCCAGTTACTTTGCTACACTGAATCTGAAAGCTTTCCAATGCCTTGCAACCGTTTTCCCTCAGTCCTGTCGAACAGGTCTCTATCTTGATGTTGTTGATTATTTGCTCCATCTCTTCATCCCCAAGTTCAAGGACACATTTAGTGAAATGTTCAGCTAGAAGAAAAGGGAGAAATACGTATCAAAAGGGTGTCAGCGGCACACAGAGGGGCTTGAATCTTTGTGAAACTAAAAGCATGCACTAGAATGATCCATTCTGCTAAAGGCTGCAACAACATTCCAGCCAATCTGACTATATATATATATATATATATATATACATTATATACATATATATACATCCGGCCACTGATAGATGTAGTGAAAGAGATTCAGAAAGTGTTGGGAGTATGAATAATTTTTTTTCTCTTACCTGACAATTCAGCGATCAGCTCTTCAACTAATGCTTTGGTCTCTGGAGAGGCTTGGTTGCAAAGTTCGTCGATGGGTAATGGGTCCTCGGGGACTGCATCGCAATCAGGGTCAAACTGGTAGCTGTCACCAAATACATTCCAATCATGAGACTGTGAAAGATGTGGAAATATTGAAAAGTGAAATATCTACATCCCTAAACTACAGGCAGCCAGAGGATCTTGAAGACTGAACACCATCTTTGTTATAATCTGACTCGAAAGTTGCTGAAACAGCTTGCTATTTTTTTTGTCTGTTTTTTTTTATTTCAACTCCATATGATTACAATAATGAATAATTTCATTTTACAGTGGGTCCAAATTCAGAAACATTTCCTGCATGGAGTTTGTAGGTTGTAGACTAAAATCAACAGAAAAGTGACTTCAGAGGCTCAAATCCAAGGTGACGACCCCCAAACTACAGAAAATTTATGATCACATCTTGCAGTTCGCTGGATGTACTGGTAGTTGCATGACATGCAATATGAAATTATGTTGTGCTACTTCTCTTACCACTCTGGTACTCTTTATTTATAACAAGAGGCTCAGAACATGTCCTCTGGTGTTTTGCCACTGGCACTTGAGAGGAGGAAAAAGGGGTGTCATCTGCATCTCCCATTTTACAAGAATCAGAACAGATGAAGGAACTTAAAGCATTCTAAGAGGACACTTTGACAATATGTCAGCCATTTTGTTAGTCTCACCAGCTGCAACTACTGAAATCATTGTTTCAAACATTCGGTGAAAATCAGGGCTTTGACTGGGGTGAAAATTCAAACCTGGAAATTTGGCCAGCAGGGCCCAACATGTAGGTACAGGAAGCAATATGAAAGTGGGGGCAGCATAAATTTTGGACTGTGCACCACACCTCAACATCCAGACCAAAGCATACATTTATGTACAATTTTTCAGCTTTCTTTAACCAGGAAGTGGTATATCCACACAAGAAATTGTATGCTATAACTCAGGTTAACACATGATCTTTGTTTTTTTTTTGTCAACCATGGTACACTCTAAACATTATCCGAGAAGGTGGGGGGAATGGGGGGGAATTGGGGACAAGGAATTGGGGATTACTTAGGGATTACATGGGGATGACTGTCAGCAGGGCCATCCAAGCAGAGCACCATCATCAGATCAGTTGGCCTGGATCATACAAGAAAATTTTTGGCTTTACAAACTCCCTAGATGGCCAGAAATGGCACTCCAAGTCCCAGGGGTGTTCAAAGCTACATGTAGTACTCAGCCTTGAAACAGTGATTTCATGTCGTCAATATCTCAGTTAACGAGAAAATACCAATCTACGAAAACGCTATACATATATGTTAGATGGGTTGAGATTATACAAGAATCATATTGAGTTATGCTTTTCTTTCATTTACTCTTAGAGCATTTGCCAACTACAAGGGAGCTTAGACCCCTACCGCACTTTCATCGCCACTACACCCAGGAACCAAAAAGGTGAGTTTATACGGAGATCGATAATCCAATCTGAATTTGAAAGTTTGACAATCGAGAAGCCCCATATGGGCTCATCAAGGACTCTTGACCATGTCGCTCGTGGACAGACACCGGCGAAATTTTGTTGTTACTATGAGTGTCCAGAGGGTAATGAGGTAACAAGCTTTGCTATTTCCAGAGAGTATTCAGCATGAGGATAGCGTCCTCCGGGCATTTCCACAGGATAGCGTCCGTTTGCCGGACATTGCCACATCAAAGATCGACGAGGCAAATGAGACAGGTGACTGTGCCTTTTTTCCATTTCGGAGAGAGTGCGCAAATGCAGAATGTCTACGATGCACCTGCTACAATGGCTTTTTGTGTGCAGAATCAGCAATAACAGCATTTCCATAGCTTTGAATATGTGTGAGTAATGATTCTGTAGGGCAAACATGATGTATTTTGACCTTAAATGTCACTTTTTCAGTCATATTCCACTTTTCAAGAGGTCCTAACTATAAGGTCATCATTAAAATGACTTGATCCATGGTATCTGATGAGAGGACCCCAAAGGGGTGGGGACTCTAAGGAAATCCTGGTTTCCCGTGGACCAGTCTGCCCCTGGTTAAAATCGGTGCCTATATATATAAACTCTGTGTCAATGTCTACTTTGGTTATCTAGAATTCTAAAGCACAAAATTTTAAGCTAATTAAATTAGATTTGCAAAATTTGATGAGGATTTCAAAGATAAGCTGGAAGACGTTCAAAATTTGAAAATGCCCTTCACGAAAGAAAGCGCACCCTGTCATATTCATTTCATTTACAACTGACACATTTGCATGTCTGGGTAGCTGATCTTTGAGCAATACACCTTTCAATTATTCAATATGCCAAACTGGTAGTTCTCAGTAGTAGCTATGGTAAAACATCCGTGCTACAAGGGCAACCGAGAGTAACAGTCTTTTATCTTGGCGTTGACAGTGCTCTTCCCCTAAAACCACAACTCAAGCAACATTTGGAAGAGAAATTTTCTTCTTCTACGTGGGAATCCTTTTCACAATTCAGTCAGTGAACAGGCATTCAATGAGCTCTGAACTTAATCATTCCTAGGAGATGCAAACATAAGAACTTATGGTTTAAGGTATGAAAAAGGCAAGATGGCATAGTCATGGAAGAGGCTAGCATGTTTATACAAAATAACTTGCAGGATCATGCAAAGATTTTGTGGCAAACATTTTGAACTAAAACGTAAAAGTTGGCTTATTTGGTGTGCATTCCACAAATGAAAAAAAAAAAATGCAAGGAAACATTTGCAAGAATCTTTGGTTCCCCTACATTATTCAAGTAGTGACAGACCCAACCACATGTTAGGTTTGTTTCAAACTACTTTTTTCTGCAAATGGGGTATTTTTTTGGTGAAATAAAGTCCTCTGAGATTTGCATTCTCTGGACAATACACAGGCATCGGAACTGCACAGTAAACCAGTTCACATTGCTTGTCTTTCAATGGCAGAAGTTTCAAACATAATGCTTTAAACCAGAGAGTCAAATGACTTAGTGATTCCTTGCCAATATCGCATTTTTTCACACACACACACACACACACACATGCACACACACACACACACACACACACAATCACTTAGCAACAAAAGCATCTCAGTGGAGAAGGGAAGAGACCATGTCAAAATGAAAAACACCAGAAAGCCAAAGGCTTTGTGAATCCTTGTGACATGGTTATATTATAACAAACATGTATTATCCACATGACAAGTTTGAGATCAACTGCAGTTGTTCTTCTTGAAACATCACATTAATAAGCCTATAACTCAAAATGACCCTTATTTTGGTGACCTCAAATGACGTTTGATGTCCGCCAAGAGCAATAGGGATCACCTACCCAGTATGGCCAACCCACACAGTAAAGTACAATATCAGTTAACATTACCCCTCTGGAGATAATGCGTTAACAAGGTTTGACCTCAGGTGACTTCAAACGACCTTTGACCTCCACCAAAAACAAAAGGAGTCTTCTACTTAGTATATACAATCCACACATCAAGTATGATATCAGTCAAGGTTAGACTCCTGGAGATATTGTGTTCACAAGATTTTAACAGTTTGACCTCTCATGACCATCAAATGACCTTTGATCTCCACCCAAAAACAATAAGGATCATCTACTCAATATGACCAACCTACACACAAAGTATGACATCAGTCACAGTTACCCTTCTGGAGATATTGTGTTTCCAAGGTTTTTACAGTTTGACCTCTTCTGACCTCAAATGACCTTTGACCTCCACCAAAAACGATAGGGATCATCTGCTTAATATGGCCAACCCACACGTCAAGTATGACATCAGTCACAATTAACCTTCTGGAGATATTGTGTTTGAAAGGTCTTTACAGTTTGACCTCTGGTGACCTCCAATGACCTTTGACCTACACCACAAACGATAGGGATAATCTACTCAATATGACCAACCTACACACCAAGTATGACATCAATCACAGTTACGGTTCTTGAGAAATTGTTTACATGGTTTTCACATTTTGACCTCTGGTGACGTCAAATGACCTTTGACCTCCACCACAAACAATAGGGATAATCTACTCAATACGACCAACCTACACACCAAGTATGACATCAATCGCAGTTACGGTTCTTGAGATATTGTTTACATGCTTTTCACATTTTGACCTCTGGTGACGTCAAATGACCTTTGACCTCCACCAAAAACAATAGGGATCACCCACTCACTATGAACAACCCACACAGCAAGTATGAGATCCGTCATGGTTACCCTTCTTGAGATATCGTGTTTGCAAGGTTTTCACATTTTGACCTCTGGTGACCTCAAACGACCTTTGACCTCCACCAAAAACAATAGGTATCATCCACTCACTAGGAACAGCCCACACACCAAGTATGAGATTCATCATGGTTACCCTTCTTGAGATATTGTGTTTGCAAGGTTCTCACATTTTGACCTCTGGTGACCTCAAATGACCTTTGACCTCCACCAAAAACAATAGAGATCACCCACTCACTATGATCAACCCACACAGCAAGTATGAGATCCGTCATGGCTACCCGTCTTAAGATATTGTGTTTACAAGCAAGGGCATCACACACACACACACGCACGACATCACCATCGCATAGATTCCTTCTGCCTTCGGCAAGGAATCAAAAAGACACAAGAGACATATACATATATATCATTGAGATGCGACTTGCCTTTGCTACATTTCCCATTCTTATTTTAGTCTGGATATGATTCCCTACTCTACTCTACTTTGTTACTAGTGAACATGAGGTATAAAAGGGCTACATATGCTTATCATTCTCTTAAAGGACGTATGACAAGTAAATAACATTTTGGAGTATTGGGTGCATTACGCATTAAAAATATTAAAAATACCCACAAATTCCATCAAAATCCATCAAAGACTTGACCAATTTCCAGGAAAACTAGTGTCTCACAGTGGTATCATGAATAGAACAGTGGCTAAATATGCAAATTTGTGACCTCAACAGATGGACTCCAATGATAACTCCTATGTTAATCCTTTGTTTGTGTAACATTTATTTCAAGGACATTTGAGAATTTTATGGAGGGTTTGAAAATTTTATGGAGGGTTTTATTTTGGAAGCATGTATTTTTTTTTCTTAAAATATTGATATTACTTATCAATGGGACACTCAGCAACTGAGAGGCAAAATATGTAGGCTTAACCAAAGAAATACTGACAATGTGCAACACTCCATGTCATCTGTTTTGCATTTTTCTCAAACTTTGAAAAGTCACATATCAAAAACGGTTAAAGATAAAAACAGAATTCCAATGGATTTTCACTCAGGGTTTTACTTTGCAACTTCTGAATATAAAGGGTGCTATTTTCTACAAACATGTCACACAACCTTTAAAGATTTGTGGAACCCTGAACTTCCAGTCAATTTACAGTCAATTCAATTAGGCTGAAGGACCCACTTGATACCACTAAAACGTTAACAAAACCTTGGGAATTCAGGCTGGCACTCATCTAAGAACTAAGGACTCCTACTTTGTGTTGAATAATGGACAACGACAACAGTGACAGGGTTTTGCCTAAGCGAGTACTAACAGCCTTACAAGGGGAAAGTCGTAACCTTCGACACCTTTGTGAACTATTGAGTTGGTCAGGTAGTTCACTGTTAATCTTCTAAGGCGATGATCATCTCATGTGTGAGAACACAACGATCTGACTGATGATCAGTGAAGGGGTGTCATATATGGTTAAGAGATGGGGGCATATCACTCATAATGCAGGTTTGCAAACGAGTCAGAAGGGGAGATGACACAGAACGTCCAAAGACAAGCATTCAAGTATTAACCAGGTTTCCAGGAAAAGCCTATAACTTGCCACCCTAGCTCACAGAGTGTACAGAACTTCAAAGTCAAAGTACTGCTAGGGATAAAAGAGAAATTGTTTTCAGGTCCAACACTTACATCGATCTTGCCATCACCATTGGCATCCCTGATGTCATCTTCTTTGACGCCGTTGAAGTTGCCACACATTCCGCAAATGTTGCCCCTGTGAGTGTCTACAGAGGAAAAAAAGAAGCCATGAAGTACAAGATACTGCCTTCCATACAGACATTTTTTAACTCCTGGCGTACTGGATGTGCAGCAGGGCAATGCAGTCTTACAAAATCATGCTGCGATGGTAGTGACACATCTCCTTGTGATAGTATGTCCATACTTGGTAATCTTATCCTTGAAATATAGCTGTAACAATGACACCGTCTCCTCTATCACAATATCACAAATATCCAGATAACAGCTGCTCAAGGCACTGCACAGCATCACTCCTGTTTAATGGCACAAACCCAGAGAATCAGAGTATACAGTCCATGTGGCCAATGCACCCCCTCCTGTGCACCCCCAAGGACAGTATGACACCTTTTTTTTTATTTTGTTCCTGGAGGTTTCCCGAACAAGGAAAAAAGATGCAACCATCACCGAAGTGGGATGGTCCCCCTGTATGCCGCCATTTTTAAAGTGTCAGATGTGCAACATTAGTTCTACAGTTTTGCCTATAGCTCAGCTTCTCAGATAGATACAGACAAGATTTTGGTCTCTATACCCATGTTTGAAAGTAAGAATGAATAATCCAGTATTGACAACCACACACCTCTGTGACTCATAGTACTCAGGTCTACCACTCTTTGCAGTAGTCTTCCACTTTTAGCAGCAGTATAACCTATCAGCTCTAGCCTAAGCCTAAGAAAAGTCATGGCTCAGGATTAAAAAAAAAACTGTAGATGATTGAACTGGTACGAATATGTCCCCCCTGTTGGTGTCACAACCGCTTGACATTTATTCTTCAGACCAGTGGGAATAAGCCCTCCAAATGAATGTCACTCTCCATCAGACTCAAGCTATTCCACAGAGAAGTGCAAATATGGCCCCCCATGGATGTCACATCCCTCCTTATTCAGATTACTTCACAGATCAGTGAGATAATTAACCCCCCTCCGTATGCATTGTCACATCTTGTTTCAGTTCAGCTATTCCAGAGACCGGTGTGAAAATAGCCCCTGTTGGGTGTCACAACCCATTCAACTGCGGCTACTTCACAGACCAGTGCGAATATGCCCCCTTCCCTCAAATGGATGTCACAACCATCTTGGACTCCAGTTATTCCACAGACTAGTGGGAGGGTGCCCCCAATAGATGTCACACTCAGTGAGAATCCTGTCACTCCACAGACCAGTGCAAATGTGGCCAGTAATGGATGTCAGAACCCGTTTGACTCAGGCTATTTCACAGACCAATGAGAACCGTCTCCCAACTGAAAGATATGCCCCCCATGCATGACATAACCCCTAAGACTCTGGCTATTCCATAGCCTGGAAAGAATATCCCCCTAATAGATGTCACAACCGATCAACTCTATTCATTCCACAGAATATCCCATGCGAATATCCCCCAATGGGTGCCACGACACCCTTGACTCCAGGTATTCCTCAGCCTGGTGCGAATTCAACCCCAGAATGAAAGATCCACCTCTTTCGAATTCAGTTCTTCCTCAGACAGGTGTGAATATGCCCCCTAATGTATGTCACAACCCCCTTGACTATGGTTATTCCACAGACCGCTGAGAGTATGCCCCCACTAGATGCCACTACCCCCTTGACTACAGTTATTTTGCAGACTGGTGCAAATTTACCCCAGAATGGAAGACACACCCGCTTATTTTCCAGACTGCTGAGAATATGCTCCCAGTGTATGTCACAAGCCATTCAACTCTGTATTCCACAGGATCGGTTAGAATACGTCCCCACTCCAAGAAACTTGTCTTTCAACCCAAATGGTGGAGATACATCCATCAGTCTGTGGAACAACTGGGATCGACGGCTTTGTGACATTAATTGGGGCACATGAACACCGGTTTGTGGAATAACTGGAGTCAAGGGGGTTGTGACATACATTGAGGGCATTCACACCTGTCTGTGGAATATCCAAATTTGTAAGGGGTACGTCTTTCATTCTGGGGCAAACTCACATCAGGTTGTGGAATAATTGAAGTCAAGGAGATTTGTGACATCCATTGGGATATATTCGTATGGGTCTGTGGCAGAGAATGAAGTTGAATTTGTTGTGATATCTATTAGGGCGATACTCTTACCACTCTGTGGAACAGCCAGAGTTGGAGGGATTGTGACATACATGGGGTGCGTATCTTTCAGTTGGGGGCATGTTCTCATTGGTCTGTGAAATAGCCGGAGTCAAAAGGGATGGGACATCCATTGCTGGCCGCATTTGCATCATTGGGTGGAATAACAGGATTCTCACTGGGTGTGACATCTATTGGGGGAACATTCCCACCGGTCTGTGAGATAACTGGAGTCGAGAGGGTTGAGGCATCCTTTAAAGGGAAGGGGGGCATATTCACAGTGCTCTGTAGAGTAGGTGGAGTTGAATGGGTTGCAACATCTATTGAGGGCTATTATTGCACCAGTTTGTGGAATAACTGAACTGTACCCAGATGTGACATCCACAGGGGAGGAATTAATTATCCCACTCATCTGTGGAATACTCGGAGTAAGGAGAGATGTGACATCCTTGGGGGGGTTATTCCCATTGATCTGATGAATAGAGTTAAGAGAATGCCCCCATTGATGTGACATCAATGGGAGGGGGCATATTCACACTAGTTAAATTATCTATGGTTGTTTTTTTACATCCTCAACAGTGACTTTACTTCGCCTAGAGCTGATATTCAAATTTAATTATGGAAATTTTCGAATATACAGGAAAAATTTTTCGTATGGTAAAAAAGGCTTATGGTAGCACGGCAGAGCACTGCTACAAGCAGTAGACTTCTGCAAGGAGTGTTAGACTTGGATGCCCTGAGTCACAGAGATGTATGGGTGTCACCAATGGATTGTTCACCCTTACAAACATGGGTATAGAGACCAAAGTCTTATCTGTATCTGAGAAGCTGAGATATACCCAAAACTGTTGAAATAATGTTGCACATTCACAATTTCAAAAATGGAGTCATACAGGGGGACCATTCCAATTTTGGGATGATGTCATCCCTTTTTCGCGTTGCTGATGCTTCCGGGTACAAAATAAACCAGAAAGTCTAGAGACTTTGCGATTCCTTGCCCTTATTTATGAAGGATAACCCATATATGGTGCAAGTATTGAATCAAATACTGTAAAGCCTATGTTTACAACTTGATTTCTAAATACGGTGTCGATCTGCTGATGTCAAGTTATCTTTGACCTCCATAGAAAATGACACATTTTCTTGAAAAGTGTAGATCACTCTCTTTCTTTACAAACTCATTCCCAAAAGAATTCTCAGGGATATCATGTAAACGAGGTTTTCAAAGTTTGAACTCTCCTCACCCCAAAAGACCTCTGACCTCCACCAAAAACAACAGGGATCACACCAAGTATGAGATCAGTCAAGGTTATCTTTCATGACATATTATGTAAACAAGGTTTACACAATTTGACCTCTGGTGACCTCAAATGATCTTTGACCTCCACCAAAAACAATAGGGATCATCTACTTAGTACGAACAACCGAAAGACCAAGTGTAAGATTAGTCAAGGTTACCCATCCTGAGATATGGCGTGAACAAGGTTTTCACAGTTTGACCTTTGGTGAAATCAAATGACCTTTGACCTCCACCAAAAACAATAAGGATCATCTACTCAGTATGGCCAACCGACACATGAAGTATGAGATCAGTCAAAACTATCCTTCTTGAGATATCGTGTAAACAATGTTTTCAATTTGACCTGCAGGGCATCAAATGACCTTTGACCTCCACCAAAAACGATAGAGATCATCTACGCAGCATGAACAACCAATACACTAAGTATGAGATCAGCCAAGCTTACCCATCTTGAGATCTCGTGTAAACAAGTTTCTCACAGTTTGACCTTCAGTGACCTCAAATGAACTTTGACCTCCACCAAAAACAATAGAGATCATCTACTCAGTATGACCAACCCACACAACAAGTATGAGATCAGTGGAGGTTACCCTTCTTGAGATATCATGTAAACAAGGAAAGCGTCACACACACACACGACATTACCATTGCATAGATTTCTTGCCTGCCATTGGCAAGGAACCAAAAAGGTGTTACACTGTCCTGGGGGATCATGGGGGGCACATCAGGCCCATGGACTAATATGGCTGCCACTAACGTAGCAAGTTGGATAACTATCCCAGTATGCTACATGGATTTGAACTCATAACTACTGGATCAAAAAGGGGCCTGATGGCGTAACCTGCTTTTCACAGGTGGGGTGTAGAGGGAATGGCAACCAGGTAGTAAACTGTTTTACCCTGGTCTCAGAAAGAAACACTAAAACCACAATCAGCGTTGCACTGACAGACATTCTGATACTTACGGTCAATGTAAAAGTGGACTCTCATCTTTCCGTCCCATGAGACGGTTATTCCAGGCTTCACTTCCACAAGCTTCAGGAAAAATGAAAGGAACGAGAGAATCAATTGTAGTGATTCCTTAAGGAATGGGACCTCAACCATCATTGCTAATATTTAAGGTTTCCATTAGATGCAAAGACAAAAAAAAAAAAAGATGCTCAAAGACTAAATCATTCCTGAAGATTCCCTCAAGCCTCTCCTTCCCTACCAATGGAAACTAATGAAAACAAAAATAACATGCAATTGTTTCCATAAATTGGATGTTCATACATACTTGGGAAGAATCCTCAAATTCTATTGGCCAATTTCAGTTAGGGGACTGTGCATTATCCTACAGATAAAACACAACCACTTTTAGAGTACATCACTGACAGATGAATATAACAAAAACGTTGATCAACAATGTTTGTCTGCTTCTATCTTAGGGAATTCTCCCATCAGTTGACTCGTTTAGATCATCTTGGGTTTCTTGTTGCTACCCTTTGTAATGAACTTAGCAACAGGCTGATCATGAGATATGCTTGGCCGCACATCCTGCAGAGTGTCACCGGTCCCTTCACATCTATATTCAGAAGTTCGACCACATCAAATCCACTTAAAAGAGGGCTGCCTAGTTTTGGGCGAAAGATGATACTGAGTAACACATAGCCATTTCAAAAACAACAGTTTTACTGACTGGTTTTGTGTACTGAGGCTAGTAGCTAGTCTAACTTTTACGTTACCTAGCCTATCAGCAAGAACGGACGCCACAGCGCAAGTGGCAAATGTATGTAAGAAAAAGAGCAACAGCGCAAAAAAGGTAACAAAAGTATTCCAGAGAAAGTACGTTTTGGTAAAATGCTAATCTGCAGTCTAGTGTGATAAACAAGATATATTCTGCTGCTATTTGGCCACAGTGGTTATGGGATACGGATCACTGGTGGAAACCCGGACCCTGTGAGGAAGGAGTAGGCTACACAGTCCCCGCGGGGTCAGGGTTCCTTGCATATCAAAATGGTAAAATATAGTTGAAGTTATTACAAAACATTGCCTACGTTTAAGAGTGCGGACTCTGTATTTGCATTCATTACAAAACGAAAAATATTTGGAAATTAATTAGGCCAAATTTATTCAAGTCTACACAAGTTTAGCTCTAAATTTATTGACATGTGAAGAGTAAAGTGTCACTTACAAAATGTGACACATGAGTTTACCTTTGAGTCCAATATTCAACACAACAATATCATAAACACAGGCCCACATGGTTACATATGATTAACATATCACCAAGTACATGGAAAACGAACACATACTTCATGCTGCATGCAACATCAGCATGGTCAAGTCGTGACCTTACTCCTATAGGCAAAATTGTCTTGGTTAAAACATACGGCATTTCGCAATTTGTGTATCTGTTCCAGTGTCTACCTAATCCTCCAATTTATTTTATTAAGCAATTGGAAAGTATCTTATTTAGATTCATTTGGTCTGGAAAACCAGACAAAATTAAGCGTACTACATTGATAAGTTCTACTTCAGAAGGAGGTTTGAATGCAACATATATCAATAGTTTCATAAATGGTTTGAAATGTACTTGGGTTAAGCGTTTCACCAATGCAAAAGCTTCTATCTGGAAAGTTTATTTCAATTATCACCTTAAAAAACACGGGGGTCAATTAATTTTTGATTGCAACTATAAGCCATGTGATGTCAATACTCATAATTTATTTCTTAACGATGTTCTTCACGCTTGGTCTCTTTTTATCTTTGAAGACGTTAAGGAAAATTTCCAAAGTCAAATTATTTGGAACAATCACTTCATTAAAGTAAATGGAAGTATTTTATTATATAAAAAATGGATCAGTAAAGGAATTAAATGTATCAAGGACATTATGGATGCAAACAATCACTTTTTATCCTTTTCAGATTTCAGGGAGAAGCATCACATTAATTGTCCTTTTACTGTTTATTATGGTGTAATTAATGCCATTCCAAGAGGTTGGAGAAGAACAATTGAACAGTTTAACAATAGTGAAATTTCACTGTTGGAAAATATTCATAATATCACTAAGCTTTCAAGATTCATCTATAAGCAGCTTGTTTCGCAAATTGTTACAAAGCCAAAGTCAATACTTAAATGGAATGCTAATTTTAATTTAAGTGAAGACCAGTGGCAAGTGATTTGGAATATTCCATTTAGGTCTTTACGTGAAACGAAGATTATTTACTTTCAATATCGCTTTCTCCACCGTATTTTAGGTACTAATTATTTCTTCTTTCTTATTAAAAAGACTGATAATCCTCGTTGTAATTTCTGTGGTATAAAAGAGGAGACGATAGAGCATCTCTTCTGGGAGTGTAAAGTAAGTTCAAATTTTATTTTAGACGCTAAACAAAAGATTTCCAATAGGCAGTTTATTTTTTCAAAAAGAGATATTTTCTTTGGATATGAACTTTTACCAAAGCACCCTTTGAATTTTCTCATTTTCCATATTAAATATTATATCTTTCAGAAGAACTCACAAAATGCTTCGTTAATTGTTAACGAGTTTTTGTATAAATTAAAATTTGTGTTACAAGTTGAAAGTCACTTAAGTGGATACAATCGTCGGCCTTTTCTGTATAGCAAGCTTAAGTCGGTCTTCAATGAGTGCAGATTCTTATTTGAGTAGAATATGTTTCCTGTTATCATAGAAAATTTCCTTTTCTTTCACTGTAAAAAGTGATTTTTTTTTTTTCTGTTCATTCCATTCCAGATACGCATGTTACTGTGAATTTCTCTGTTATCTGAGATGCAAGAAATTATTGTTTTTGTTGTGAAATCAAGTTTTTGAAATAAATGATGGCACAAACAAAACAAAAAAAAAAAAAACATCAGCATGAGCCGTACCTGACTGGATCACACTGTGCATCGTAGTGTAATACAAGCTGAGGCATGTCTCTGCTTCGCGTTGGTTACATGGAAAATCCTGGCAACTTTCCAAGTAAAGTTTAGGGGAAAAGGTCAGTAACCACTTGTCGAATGATAATGTCTATATCTGTCACGAATAGCTATTGCAAAAGTAAACGTTGTTGGCTTTACCACTATATCTTTGTGTAAGCGTAAATGTCATTAAGTTGTGAGAGGTCATCTCTTGGGCTATACAGGTGTTTTAGAAAGCCATTGAAACGATGGAAAGCAGTAAGTTTATCTCTCACATGCTGTGCGTGCAATATACCAAGGCAATGAAAGAGTCATGAAGAGAGACAAAATCTTGCAGTTACAGTACTGAAGCTTTACAATACATGTGAAAGAGGGTAGCATAAAAGATAAGTACAATTTCAGAAGAACCTGAAACCAGGACACTTTCCATGGAAACTAGCTCCAAAAAAAAAAATGCCTGACACTGAGGTGTTGCTGGGTTTACGGGCTCTGTGACTAGGCTGGCTGCAGGACGGAAAACTTTTGCACAATTTTGCCTACCTGAGTGAATGTCCTCAGCACAGTGTTGACAGGCCTGCATGTGGTAATTGCGATCTAAATAGCTTATTCACAGCATTTGCTTTCAATGCTCTCTTTGATTTCTTTTTGCTTCCAAGTTTCCCCGTTTTTTTTCTTTTAGAAAAAAATGTTCACCCATGCTGGTTTCCCATGACTGCTGTCTATTTCCTGTGAACTAGGTTGGAATGGTGCGCAACCTGGGGAAGACAGATCATATGCATTAATTATGAAGTTTACGCAAACTTCCTCTTTTTCCCCAAAGTTTTGTGACTCATATTCTTTGGTGTACAATGTGATCGATGGTATTTAATAAGCTGCTACTTTTCTTGAAGTTTTCCTGGTTAGCAACTTACAAGCAAAATGCAAAAAAATATTGACTGGACATTGGACTACATAAAAATGAGAGACACATTATTTACATTTCACGTAGGACTATTTATTCACTTCCCATAAAATTGTGCTTCTATGAGTTACCAACAACAGTACAATGAAAATTTCTAAATGTATGCTTTACGTTTCTTTTCAAATAAAAAAAAACCCACTGACCTCTAAGTTACGCTGCATGGTTTTTAACTGACTTAAGTGCTGCACTTTTGTTGCATTGTTCACACGTTGGTACTACAGAACTTCATTGAATGGATATTCAATTTAAGGTTTACATTTTACCTTTTTACAAATGAACCAGAAAGCCAAAAAGGCTTTGTGATTCCTTGCGACATGGTTATATTATAACAAACATGAATTATCCATATGACAAGTATGAGAGTAACTGCAGTTGCTGTTCTTGAAACAACACATTTGATTTTAACCCAAAATAACCTTTATTTTGGTGACCTCAAATGACATTTGACGTCCACTAAACGCAATAGGGATCACCTACCCAGTATGGGGAACCCACACATCAAGTATGACATCAGTCAACATTACCCTTCAGGAGATAATGTGTTAGCAAGGTTTGACCGCAGGTGACCTCAAACGACCTTTGACCTCCACCAAAAACGATAGCAGTCTTCTACTTAGTGTATACAATCCATTACAAGAGGGATCATCTACTAAATATGACCAACCCACACACTAAATATGACATCTGTCACAGTTACCCTTCTGGAGATATTGTGTTTACAAGGTTTTTACGGTTTGACCTCTGGTGACCTCAAATGACCTTTGACCTCCACCAAAAACGATAGGGATCATCTACTTACTATGACCAACCCACACACTAAATATGACATCTGTCACGGTTACCCTTCTGGAGATATTGTGTTTACAATGTTTTAAGGTTTGACCTCTGGTGACCTCAAATGTTCTTTGACCTCTATCAAAAACAATAGGAATCATCTACTCAATGTGACCAACCCACACAGTAAGTATGACATCAGTCACAGTTATCGTTCTTGAGATATTGTTTACAAGGTTTTCACATTTTGACCTCCGGTGACCTTGAATGACCTTTGACCCCCACCAAAAACAATAGGGAACATCTACATACTATGACCAACCCACACACCAAGTATGAGATCAGTCATGCCTACCCTTCTTGAGATATCGTGTTTACAAGCAGGGTGTCACACACACACACGACATCACCATCGCATAGATTCCTCCTGCCTTCGGCAAGGAATCAAAAAATCGCAATGCCCCTTTGCAGAAAACTTTTTTCAAACATCAAGTACACAAAAAGATCTTATTTCTGTATGGCAGGACTATCTCTGCAATATGCAGCTCCTAATGAAGAAACTGATGCTTCTAGCTCAAAATAAAGTTATTGTAAACTCTGTTCAGATGTATTTTTTATACTGATTTATGCTGCAATTGTACATCAACATATTGCACATCAGTGACCTTTTCTTGTCACCCTTCTCTCCTTGTTCATTCAGTTACATGTTTAAAACTTTTCAAAAAAGTTATTGCCTATGCAAAAGCAGGCCTATTGCTTACCTAATAATTACATCAATGTATTAAATCAATGTTAAGATAAAGTGAAAAAAAAAAAAACTAGTTTTTTGTCCCCGTATGCAAAAAATTTTTCCTCTGCACGATTTTTTTTCCTATCAAATGTAGGACTTTTACAATGTAATATCTTGACCACGTAAATCATGTCTCCAGGTCTTTGGCGATGTCTTCGCAACACACCACTCATTAAAACAGTGGTGAAGCATGTAAGAAAAAGCAGTTTGATTTGCTGCGGTTCCTGGTTCCGGTTCCTGCGTTTTAAAAATATCCTTGCACGCCCAAATTTTTGAAAAGTGTGGACGAAAAAAGATTTTTTTTATTTGGGATTATTGGCCGTATTCAATCATTCCTCGTTATGGATAAATGTCATAACGTGAGTGGCATCATCCAGTAGGAAACCCCGCCCTTATTTTCCATACATGGAAGTCACTTACTATGTTCATTGACCATGATATTGGGACATGGCAACCCAGCACATTCCGGCGGGAAAATCTTCAATATCGAACGTCAGGCTCTGTTTGCACGTACATAATACTGGTCTATGGTTGGAAATATTGTAATACACATGTTGATGGAATATTGTTGAGATGTAACATGCATTTACTTTTGCACATAGTCTAGCCATGTAGCCTATACTGACACTAGGACCATGCAGCAGATAGCCAAAACAACAACACCCAATGATGATAGTTCATGTTTGCTTTCTGGATTTTGTTTAAAGGGTTATAATTTTCTTTTTGTTGTTTATAACCTTGTTTACTTTCACAGGGAGTGTCCTTATTTTTCGAGCCCAGAAGGGTTTTCAAGCACACTTCCATTCACAACACTTGGCCATTTTTATTGTTATTTGTTGCACTTGTATAAATGTTATGTTGTGAAAAAACAAACAAATGAAATGAAATAAGTTAACAGTCACAGGTGACAGACAAACAACAAGTATTAAAATGTGCAAGGAGAGTTAATTCTAAATGCAATAGGCCTAGTTTGTATATTGTGTGGCTTGATTCATATCACATTTTAAGTCATGGTTGTATGTGCCAATTGTTCCACAACAGTACAGATAACATACAGCATTAGGTCTTCGTGTACGCAAACGATAAGTGATATTTGCTCCGATATTTCACCTCTAAGTGAAAAAAAAAATATGATAGACTACAATCAAAGACACCGTTACACTGTAGTGAAAAAGTGAACATAGTAAAAAAGGCAATTTAAACACATGCATGGAGAAAACAAATTTTGTTCTTTTTCATTAAAAGCTCCATGAGTAGAAATTTCTATCTTTCACTAATAAGCATGTCCATGAAATAAAATTAATGTAGTTCGAAGACACAAAGCACACAAAATGAAAAGAGGGCAAGGTTGAGTTTACTTTATAACATTTATTTTCATGCTCATCATGGTAGCCATGATCAATGAGACCTGCAGAAGACAGTCAGGATGGTATTAGCACTCCTCTTCCAAATCAGTAGCTAGGCACTCCAGCCTCCTGTCTATTGTGTAGATGAAACTGCAGGGTTCGAGCGGCCACTGTGTACTCTGCATTTAAGCATTGTTTGCAGACAATGGTAACTTCCCAGCAGCGCTAGTTGTTACCCAATTAAACTTCGGAGTACTTCCTGCAGATTGTGTGCACTCTGGTGTGAGGAATATGTATGATGCATAAACACCACACGGGCTAGGAAGGCGGCCCAGAGATGATCTAAACAGATCGATGTAAGGGTTCCCATACACAAAACAATGGTCATACTTTGTCTATTGTTCACGAACATTGTTGACACGTTGTGAATATTTGCTTACCTTTTCTCAGGGTTCTTTGCGATAAAAGTGCGGTTACATACAAACCCAAATTTTCTTTAATTATCATCTTTTTTATCAAAAGTCTTCTTTCGTATGTATGAACAAGGCCAATCAACTTTGAACCGGTGCATTTACTGTAAGATCATAATGCATTCTCAGACCATGCATTATCCTGCACTTAATGCACGGTCCAGCCTCACATACCTCACATACATACTATGTGGTACTTGCCTTCATGTATATTGCAGCAGCTTGTAACTCCAGTTGCAGTTACAACTAACTGCCTGATGGTCATTGTTATATGATGAAATGACATTATGTTTTACTGAATGCACTTTTGGCGTTCGATACAACGCTTGGTTGGTTGCTAAAGGCATGACTGGAAATACACGTAGAAGAAACGCTATTTTTATATCTCTTTTGAAGTCTTACTTCATGGTGGCAGCAGTTACAGGTGTGGGATTGCCAAACTATGACATTTTCTACTGTTTCTGCTAAAATAAGATAAATAAACGGTAAGATATTCCATGTTCGTGGGAGTGGCAAAGCAATACGAAGTACGTTAGGCTAGCTGCTAATGTTGAACGCTAGGCCTCAATATAATATGTGCACGTACTGTGGCAGTCGTGGATAGGACTGATTTCAGAACGTGACGAAACAACACTTGCGGTGAAATTATTGTAATATACAGTACTTTCCGGTGATTACGCAATATGCCTACAGCTGCAAGGGATACTCTGTTTCTGAATTGGGATGCGCCAGATATGCCAAAAGAATTTCAGGAGTTTAAACAACTCTGTAACCTGTACTTTAAAATAAATAAGACACCAGTCAAAAAGCAAAGAAACAGCATATTAAAGATACTGGACTGGGAAGGATGGTCTGCGTCTTTTCAATAAATTTAAGATGATTGACGCAGAGCTTGTAGATCAAAAAAACCTCTGGAAGAAATTCGGGGGAGACAATCTTCCAAAGGAAAATGTTCAGGTTCATCGGTTTGAGTTCAAAGACTACAGGCAGAGAGAAGATGAAAAAATGACCAATATGTCTTGCACTTGAGGGAGAAAGCGGCATTTATGCACCTATCATGAGGGCGATGAATTCAGTGAATTGAACACTTGACTGACAGAGAAACTGATTAATGGGGCCAAATACCCTAAAACCCAGAAAGAGTTACTGGAGGCCGAAATCAAAATCACATTTTGGAGGCTATCGATAAAGCAAAAGCCCACGAAACCACTGAAGAACATTACAATCGGTTCAAAATGGGGGAGCATGATGGTGATGGGATGTGTGTGCCCCCGGGTAGATGGGGATGAGTGTGCCCCCGGTATATGGGGATGAGTGTGCCCCCGTTAGATGGGGATGAGTGTGCCCCCAGGTAGATGCTGTTCGAGCACTACGTGAATGCAAGTTTTGTGGTACCAAGCATATCTTCGGCAAAGAGAGATGTCCAGGGGCCAACAGCAGATGCGATATCTGTGGTAAAATTGGCCATTGGAAGAGTAGATGTTTCAAAGGAAAAGAGCTAGAAGGAAAGGAACAGGGACGAAATGACAAACTCACAAAGGAAAAGTCTAAAAACAAAGACTCCAGATGTTGAACTTGATTTTGAATCTCAGAGTTTTGAATTGGTGGAGATTCTTGTCTGTGATGATATATCTCTGGACAGTAAAAGTAAGACAGAACTGCCTAAGACAGTTTTCGGTAGGGCTGAAGTCAAATTACCAGATAGAAAGGGTTATTTTACCTTGAAAGGAAAAATAGATTATGGTGCTGATGGAAATGTCCTACCTTATCGGCTGTATTACTCAATGTCTCCCACCCAATTTCTGCAACCATCCAATGCAATTCTCAGTGCATTGGGGGGTACACAGATCGAGAATTATGGTTGGATTCCCATTAAGAGTTCTGTAAATGGTAAACAATCCACTGAAACTTTCCATATCTGTGATAGTAATTATGCCTTGTTTGGTTTACAAATTGTGCCTTGAACTAGGGATGATTGCTATCAGTGTTGATATCTTAGCTTACAATGCAAAGCACTACACCAAAGAAAGTCTCATCAACAAATATCCCTCTAGGTTTAAAGGTATTGGAAAATTTAAGGGTACTTTTCACAGAACCCTTAAGGATAATGCCCAATCGGTTATCCAGCCTCCCAGAAAATACATATAATACATACAACACATACATATGAAAGATGAAATTATCTCAGGATTGAACACCTTAGTATTGTAAAGCCTGTGGAAGAACCAACTGACTGGGTCAATTCCCTTGCATTTAGTAGAAAGAGTAATGGTAAGCTATAAGGATCTGCCCAGACCCCTCTCGGTTTTATAATAAGTCAATTAAGAGGACTTACCATAAGACCCCTACACTAGAAGAAATTACATACAAGCTTTATGGTGCTACCGAATTTATTAAGCTTGATGCAAGGCATGCCTATTGGAATTTTGTGTTGGATGATGAGTCCAGTAAGCTAACAACCTTTAACTCTCCATTAGGTAGACTACCTTTTACCAGGCTACCATATGGCTTAATTGTAAGCTCCGATGCCTTCCAAGAAAAAAATGGATCAAATCCTTGTAGATTGTCCAAATGTTGTGAACACTGCTGATGATATTATTGTATTTGGTACGGCTGGTGCTGACCATGACAAAAGTCTAGATAGACTAGAAATTTGAATTTGCATGGCAAATTGGACATAGCCACGATCGGCCAGAGACAGGCTTGAAATAAAAACTAAAGGTGGGTAAATCACTGTAATGATACTTGCCGATAATTCTTAGTATAGTCCAGGAAACAGCTATAACCAACCTAGCTACTATCCACTTCAGGTAGAGATGTCAAACATTGTAGAGGACATTGATAACTTCCAAAAGCAATCAAGTGATAAATTATGTAAACGAAATCATTTTTGTTACCCCACGTCCAATGTTTTGTGCGTAAAAAATTGCCCGGTTATGATTTTGTGGCGATTTTGAAAGTCCTAAACTGCTCAGGATATTGTCATATGCTTCATTGTTATGATTGTTGTATGACTTAAGGTCAAGTTTGTTTGTGCCGTATCAATTAGCACTTGACCTACTTATGACTATTAACGACCTTTCGCCATTATTATAACTGCAAACCAATCAAATTAAAAGTCACATGAACAGTCAAACTTTACCATTAGATGTTCAAGACCAAGCCTCTAATTAACAAAAGACAAGATAACGTGTATAAAAATGTTATTTTTAAGTAATTTCTCATGCAAATTTAGACCTTATAACGAAAATTGGGTTTTTTAAGCAGCGTCTGTGGGTAACAGAAACTATTCTGACATACCTTTTTCAAGTACACTACCGGTATGTAAGTGTGAAGGGAAAGAAATGGTCCATTCCAGCAAGCACAGGGAAGAGTTCAATAAAACTTTATGACATAACCCACTTGGGTCTACTGACTTAGGCCCTAGATTTTTTTCGAGTACTAGGTTAGGCCTAGCAGTTGACCAGGTAACATCATTCTTGTTATATGATTTTCAAGGTTACTGTATGTTTAGGCGTTACCAGGGTACTTTTTGAAAATTATGATCTTACAGAAAAAATAGTCTGAAAATGGAAGTGGTGGATGGTTGACCTCATTCTCCCTAATCAATAGGCGGACATGACCTCACTCTCCACTTATATATATGGTATATGAGACTGAGACCAGTTTGAATGACGATTGAAAATTCATGAAAATTTCAGAGGGAAAAATTGTGAGCCTACTGACAGTATATAGCCATGCTAATCACTTCCGTGCCTAACTCTTTCATGGGCAGAACCATTTCACAATTAGCGTCCACTCCTTTAAGATGATTGGGTACTTTGCTTTAATATCTTACATTTGAACTTGCTTTGACTTTTGCTGTTGATGTTTCGTCAACTTTTACTTTCTCTTTTCTTCTCATGTGTAATTTTGTCTCTTTTTTTGGCCCTGTTCTGTGCTTAAATGTCTTACTGCTCTACCACAGATTTCAATTTCCCTCGTAGACTTAGTGAAGTTGTCTTGTGTTATCTTCAATGAAAGTTAAGCCTACTTTGCATAGGCATACTCATGCATTAAATTTGCAAGATTGAAATAGCATAGAATAGATATAGCAGATATACCAGCACACATGTACAGTACATGTTTAGGAAGAAATAGAAAATGAGGTAATTTTTATTTTTTAATTCTTCTCTCACTTTCTGGTTGATGTTCAGTAGGCTAATCAAACACAAACTCAGCTATAACGTCTAGGACTAGCAGGATGCGTAAGATCTATCTACCTCGCTTACGAATTAGGCCTACGAATCAAACAAAAGCAGTTTAAGTTAGGAAAAATTCAGTGGAACACATCCAAAAATATTTGAGGTCTCAATAAACAGTGGTTTTGATAACCTTAGGTGAACTTTCAACGACATCTTTCCGTCCGAAAAGTTGCCTCCGCGCGGCGACCGATAAAGCTATTTTATATTGATGTTAATACATGTACGTAAATTCACAACACGTACTTTATTAACGTTGCGCTTTCTCACGAAATGCACAGTGTAAGTATGAAGAATTTTTCTCAGTTTCCTTGGTCGCGAGCCTGGCCATTACCGCTAGCTTCAGGAAGCTGTGACAAATCTGCTACAATTGAATTGGGGTGGGGCTTATTGCTACAAATTGGATTTTTTACTACGAAAACAAGGGTACAAGTCGTTGACTGAGAGAAAATAAAGAAACATGTATTTAAACTTTTCGAGTAAAATCTATCGAAAAGATATTGTGTTCAGCTTGTAATTTTACATCTCAATGTCGTCATAAACATTCACTGATAATTAACACAAAAATAATTAAAATAGTAAATAATGTACTTTCTTAGGGATGATACCATATAAATGTCATTGATATATAATGCGGACTAGACAGGGTTACAAATGACTCTAGTCAAAAGGACGTAATGTGTGCCCACGTGATCATTGTGGTGAAAGTAACCTTATTCTAGTCATGTCTTATTTATATACAAGTTCATCAGTGCTCTATCACTCCATGCATGAACCCTTTTCAGGAAGCTACCAAACCTAGACTGCGAATGTAATTTATTTGTAATCTTTGTATAAAATTCATGGACAATCTTCCCCTGTGTGAAATTTCGAGAAGTTTCATAGAGCCAGAACCTTGATTTATGGCTTGATTGCTGAAACCTAGTACTTGTATTGGTGCTTTATTCCCTTCGCTCACGAACATTTACGGTTATTATGATGAATCGTGGGGGCGGGGCGAGCTGGAACTGTACTTGAGATTGTGTACTAATCTGCATGTCCGCCGACTGTGTGGTTAAAGGATCTATTTTTCCTGCAAGGGTGCGAATCCTGTGTCAACGGGCGCGGAAAACCCGAAGGACGATTCCAGAGATGTAGCCTGTGAGGCTACGTAATAAATGAGTTGATCCAAGCAACATGGGTTAGTGTTTAACCAAGTGTAAAATTAATGTGGAACAAATCAATTTCTTTGGATGCATTTATAATAGACTGGGTGTGCATCCCAATAAGAAAAAAGTTGAAACAATTAAGGCTTTAAATGCACCAACCACTGTGGCTGAACGTCAGTCATTTCTAGGGTCTGTACAGTATATGTCGCCATTTATCCCTATGCTAGCTGATTTGACAGAACCACTTAGATAACTCACACATAAAGGTGTAAAGTATGAATGGAAAGCATCCCATGATCAAGCATTTTGTAAGATTAAGGATTTCACTTCATCAGATATGACTCTTGCATATTTTAACCCCACGTTAGAAACAGTCATACAAGTTGATGTCTCACAGACAGGACTGGGTGCTGTACTGTTTCAAAATGGTAAACCAATTGCTTCAGGTAGCAAAAGGCTCACTGCCACTAAACGATGATATGCCAACATTGAGAGAGAGTTTTTGGCATTTGTAATTGCATGTGAACGATTCCATACTTGTGTATATGGCACAAGTTTTGTGATTGAGTCTGACCACAAGCCATTGGAGAATATGCAGTACAAGGACTGAGCAAAGACCCCTCCAAGGATACAGAGGTTGGAATTGTGCTCACAACCATATGATGCGACAATCAGGTATAGACCTGGGAAGGAAAAGTTCTTTCCTGATTTGCTGTCTAGGTTAGGTTCTGTTGAGGGAACGGAAATTGATTTGGACAAGACAATTTACATGCTGACTTTCTCTGATGACAGAGAAAAGAGTTGCTACTAGCGTCTAGTAAGGACCCTTAGTTAATAGCCCTTGCTAAAGTTGTGAAAGAGGGTTGGCCATACACAGCCCAAGATCTTCCAAAGTGTATAAGAACTGATTTTTCATGTAAAGACCAAATCACTCTTGACAAGTCTATTTTAATGAAAGGGGATAGAATTGTAATCACAAAATCCATTACGGTCACCGATACTGGGCAGCATCGATGAAGGTCATCTCAGTATAACAAAATGTCAACTACGTGCTAAGAGTAGCGTCTACGGGCCAGGCATTGATTGTGACATTGAGAGTTAAGTTAGAAAATGTCCTGCATGTCAAAAATTCATGAGAAAAGTGGCTGAACCACTAAGACCACATGAAATTCCTAATACAGTAGGTCTTGGGAAGTACTTGCGGTTGATCTACTTGTCTTTCAGGGATCAAATGACTTAGTGATTATTGACTATTACTCAAAACTCCCTGTTGTGAGGAAACTCACAGGAAGCTGGGACAGCTTTGCTGTGGCTAAGGTAATGAAACAAGCATTTAGTGAGATGTAAATCCCAAGAAAAATTGTATCTGTTAACAGGCCCCAATTTGATTGTGATTATTTTAAAAAAATTGCCAAGGATTGGTGTTTCAACCATGTGACCTCTAGTCCAGCATTCCCACAAAGCAATGGCCAAGCTGAGAGAAGGGTACACACAGTAAAAAACATCATCAAGAAGTGTCATGATTCTAGATGTTGATATGGCTCTACTATGGCTGAGGGCAACAACCATTGATCACAACTTACCCAGTCCAGCTGAGCTACTTTGTTCTAGAAAATTTCAGGGTGGTCTACCTGTTGTTATACCGAATGAGTTGTCTGACAAAGACAAAAATAAGGCTAGGCTTGTTGATAGGCAACAGTTACAGAAACATTATCATGATACCCCAGAGTTACCTCCTTTGAAAGTAGGTCAGAGAGTGATTGTTTTGAAGGACAATTACACTTGGGTCCCTGCAGTTGTTCAAGGAAAATGTTTGGAACCGCGATCTTATGTTGTTCAAACCCCAAACGGAAGTAGGTTGAGAAGAGGAACCACCTCAACGACATCCAACCTACAGGTCTTCCTGCTCTTTTCAACAACCAATCCAACAACCATGATGATTGTCCAAAATCACAAGCCCTGGTTGATGGAGAAACTCATAATAATGGTCAGTTGGAACCTACCGATGAATCCAAGTGGCGCATTATGAGTAGAAGTGGAAGGGTAGTTAACCTCCAGTAAGATTGACAGAGGAGCTATCATATCCTGGTAGGACTTGGTAATGTTCTGGTTTAGTGTTTTGATATTAGTTTTTTTTTTTTGTTAATGTGAGGGATTTTACATGATGAAACGACATTATGTTTTACTGAATGCACTTTTTTTGGTGTTCGGTACTATGCCTGGTTGGTTGCTAAAGGCATGACTGGAAATACATGTAGAAGAAACACTATTGTTGTATCTCCTACGAAGTCTTATTTCAGTCATAGCAAATGAGATGCAAAGGCTTGACAATGGAATCGTCTTGATCCCCATCGCAGTTTGAAGGTTTGAAAATGTTTTGAATGTTCTCAGCATTCGGCAGCTGAACTCACCGTTTTTCCATTTGTTCTTTTGACAGTTAGCCCACTTGTGAGTTTAAATTCGCCGTCTTTTTTTTGTCCATTGAGATAGCAGATGTGACCTCCGTGTAGAGAAATTCTCTAAAAGAAAAAAGGAAAGAAGGGAGAAGATTGAACTTTGGCACAGGAATATTTACTACACACTGCATGAGAACAAGTTGCGGGAAATAATACTACCACACAATCCATGTAAGGGGTGTATACTTCGGGTGAGATGATTGAGTGCAAGCTCCTCCTGGTGGACAAGGCTACCCTAGGATTAAAATTAAACACAGATATACACATGTGGAATCCCGTATAACATAACAAAATAACTCAATGTATCAATCAACCCTCTAGAAAAGGTGCTGCACTCCTAATCGACAATTCTCCCAACTTCTAATGATCAATTCATCACAGACATTTTTTTGCGCAAACACGTTCCCACAAACACGTTCCCACTTGAACTGTGTCAGTATGCAAACACATGCATGACCAAATCATGAGGTATGTGAGATATCCTAAGTCCATAATGTGTTCCTTTGCAGAAATACACACTTAAACCAAAACTAAGATACTTCAGTACAACCATCCCAAATGAAAGATGTTACCACTCTACACAAGTGATTTTAAAGTTACAGAGAGATAAATAGACAGGATATTTATTCTCTCAATTTGCATGGAAATACAATTGGAAATTGGGTTACTGAAAGGGCATTAAAACAGATTAAAACAACATCGAACAAGACAAAAACATCAAACAAAATATTCAATATGCAACAGCTAAGACACAGCTGGGTACTTCTATGCTGTCAACACTTCAAATTTTTTGTTTGTCATTTACATCCATCCTACTACCTGGTTTTTTAAAGAAGAAAAGACAAGAAAAAAAAAACGTACATTCATAGGTTTCCCTGCCAAAAAGTCTGTCAGTAATTCAACACGTAGTGTCTTGGAAGTTCCTGGGTACTTAGGAAAGGGGTCTGTCTTGATAATAAGCTGGAAAGTCTTTTTCTTTCCAATTCCACAACCATCCATAGCCATTGTGTAGCTACAGAGACCTTGGTACAAGCCTTTAAAACCATCACACGTTCCAAAGTGAGGATCTCCCCAAGCGAAGCAATCGCACATGGCTGTTCAAATGGGTCATTGGACATGAGGAAAGAAACATGACACCAGGTTAAAACTTGTAAACGATGACATGAAAATGATCAGATTCAGCACAGAAAAATAAACAGTAGTAGATCAGAGGTAGTCAAGCATTGCACTTGGCTCTGCCTAATGTGCAAGTTGATAGAGCTCAATTATTCATGTGTGCACAAGATGAATAAAAAAGAAGAGGGGAGGGGGAGGTCATCAGGGGAGGGGAGGAGTAGGTCATTGGGAGGAGGTAGCACAGGGAGATGCCAGCAACTTCGATCTTGGACAAAATTGTTGGGGACACTTTGCCATACTTTGTGTGTGTATTCCCAAATCTCACTTCAGAGGATAACATGAAACCCTGTGACACTTTCCAATGTTGCACTACACGACTGAATGTACCCTGTGAGCAGTATTTCTGCAGCCAACATTGAAAGGGGGAGTGGGTGTCACAGGGAATTTTGTCCAAGATTGTCTGAGTTCTACAGGGGACATTTACAATCAGAAAATGGATGAAGAATTGGTCATGTTGCACAGAGTCATACAGTGAAGGTTGAAATTGTGGGACTAAATAATTAAATGTAGTTGAACTGAAATTGCAGCTTATCAATTTTTACTTTTTTTTTTTTTTTTTTTTTTGAGTTTTTTCTTTCATTCCTGGAAGAGAGCTTTGTAAGTTGTTAATAGATGTTAAAAACATGGTGGTTGTAACAGATAGTTTGCAACATATGAAGTAAATGTCAAGCTAAGTGTTTATGTTCCTTTCAAATCAGTTGTTAGGAATTGTTAGCGTAATCAACGAGATGTAGGAGGACTATAGGTCTTCTGAAAATGGGGGTCGTTTGTACATTCAGGATGGAGACCCATGTCAGAATTTGAAACCAGCTTGTGAGGCCATGCAAGAGGTTACTGCCAAATTTGTGCCAATGCCCGTCGAAGTCCCGATTTAAATCAAATTGAACACATTTTTAAACTTGAAGGACACAATCTGAGGGCCAATGCCTTGTGGTATCAAATAAGGAACCAAACTTTTGAAGTTTTTGAGACCGGGGTGATTGCTAGGATACCTTCAATTCTGATAGATGCTGTAAATAAGACCATTTCACCCATGGACAGAAGAATCTCACCTCTTTTGCAGAATGGTGGTAAGAAAACAAGGTATTATATGTAAAAGAGATTCTCTGAAATTCGTTCAACCATTTAGTGTAATAGCATTTACATCAAAAGTGAAGAGCGCCACGTTCTACCTGTTTTATGGTAAAGTCAGAGCTGTCAACTCAACTTGATATTATGATTTGGTAGATTGTCAAGATAAGGTAATTTGTTCCAGATTATTAACCAAATTCGGCATTTCATACTGCAATTTGTGATGCTACACAAAACTTGTAACATAACTTATATAATTTCTTCAAACGGAAGAAATATTTCCACTACTTGGTTCATAAATTCCTTTGAATAGAAATGGTAGAACATTCGCTTAGGTTTCTCTTTCTGAATGGTCTTCTGTGAAGTTAGCATGTTTGGCATATTTTGTGTATATAATTTTGGTTGCTCCAATCGAAGTTGCTGCATGACGATACATGATTTACTGGTTATTTTTCCATCGTTTTAATGGAAGCATGGTCTATTGCTAAATTTACTTTGATCTCTCTTTACCGAATTGATAAAACACATGTTATTGCGTTTATTTAACTTCAAATCTGAAATTCATCTTTTGTTCTTTTGAATATGCATGAGCCACATCTTTGTTATCCCAATAACAAATAAGTAGTGAAATTGGGGTGTTTACATTTAATGCCATTTGCTAATTGTATTATTGCCGGCAAAAAAAAGGGAGACAAAGATGTATGCGTGTAACTTCACTTAGTAGTTAGGATTATTTGCACATTCAACAAACCTAAACCATCAGGTGTTCCAATCACTATGAATGTAGTGCACAGTTGGCTATATTATATTGTTAGCTGAACCACAATAAATGCAACTACCGGTGTTTGTGTTGCAACGGCAATCATTTGGTTACCGGGGCTTAATACAATGAGCAGTCATAGAAATGCGGCATTTCAGTCACGTGCAATATTTGCAAGTAACAGGTGCTCACCCCTCCATTTCCCACAGGTACATGTGGACAATTTATTTTCACTAAGTATAAGTAAAGTAAGTGTGGGTGAATTGAAAATAATATATAAAATAAATGTAAAAATATAATGTATATATATTTATTTATATTTATGAGCAACGTCACAATGCCATCATTGTATATTTATTAATGATTTATATAATGGATGCGAACATACATTTCTTATTTTATTTCCCCATGTATGATAATGTATATTTAGACATGAAACTTAATTTTCATTCTTTATGTAACTACTTGGAGAGGGGGCTTGAAAGTTACCAGTTGAAAAAAATTTGAGTAAATTAACATATTCATTCTTTATGTAATTACTTGGAGAGGGGGCTTGAAAGTTACCAGTTGAAAATAAATTCAAGTAAATTAACATACACCTCTTTTCAATGTTGTTTTTACACCGTATGTTTCAATTATTTTTTTGGAAGGGGGTTTAATACCAAGTTTCCCAATAGAGAGGCCGCGTTGAATTTATGAGCCTCATCAATTACCATTTCAATTTTCACTCCTTAATTGCTGTCACAATATTAGCAATAGCATAACATTAACCCAATGTCAACATGTGTCCAAATATGCCAACTATACTCTTATATGTTGTAATGTTACAAGAAAAACAACCCCGCTGCTGGCGATTTATCCAATGCAAAATAACTCATTTTCCTGCGTTCCCGGGCTGCTTCTAAACACTCAAAATTCTCAGACAATCTTGGACAAAATTGTTGGGACACTTTGCAATACCGTACTTTGTATATTCCCAAATCTTACTTCACAGGGTAACATGACACCCCATATCCCTTTCCAATGTTTCACAAAAGAACTGAACGTACCCTGTAAGCAGTATTTCTGCGGCCAACATTTCAAGGGGGAGCGGGGTGTCCCAAGGAATTTTGTCCAAGATTGTAGATATAGCTATGGCCATTAAATGACAACACCTTATCTTTAGTACCATAATGCACTAAGAACTGTTGGAGAGGGAGGTAGCCAGATATATTACTAAAACTACCACCATGTGGGAATGCAACACTGGCAACTTAAACTTTACCCTTGAAGGAGATGGCTATTTTATAATAAGACATAGGAGGAAAGGGGGGACAGCAAGTTTAAATTTGAGCCAACAGCTTGGCAATTTGCCATGCAAATATGGACTAAATGTGTTGGGTGTTTTGCGCCGAGGTATGTCATGAAATTATAAATTAGTTGCTTCAGTAGATTTTAAGATGAAAAGGGAGGCTACTTTTACAGCATAACCAGTCTATTTTTCCATAAAAAAAATCAGCAATTTCATTGAGTTTTACCATAAAAGTACCACATCTTGGTCATTGTGTCCTCAGGTCATGTCTTATCGAGTTTTAGGGTAATTGCTCCATGGTTTCAAGATCAGGGAGAAATATAATTTTGGCCCCCGCCCCCAAAAAATCCAGCAATTTCACTTAGTTTACCATGAGAGTGACATGAAAGACAAAAAGTTATTGGGTAAGTCATTACCAAGTCTATGTTAATTGCTCGAATAATTTTCGAGGTATCTTGAAAATCTGATTTTCTAAGCAAAGGGCCTTTTTTTTTCCAAGATAAGAGCCCAAGGGCACTATGGCTCTGTGCATGAAGATTATTACAACTGTAACCCTTTAGTCTTAACGAAACATGTACTAGGTTAATCCATGACTTTTGCATCACCCTAAAAGAGTTTGACCCTAGTTTGTCCCTAAGAATGCTGATCAGTGTAAGGTTCTCCGAAACCAGGGTGCTACTCTGAAAAACCTGCGACATTGTAACATATAATCTGCATGAAAATAATCATTTTGTATGAGTTAACAATTTATAGCCCATATGGCCCATTCTGAATTTGGACCCACAAAGACTGAAAGCTGCAATACAGGGTTCCACTGACATAGTTACTAATGTGACAAACCTTCCACACCATGAAATAAAATCAGCATTTGCTTGATGTCATAAAATAGACCATACAGTCAATTTGGGACCTTGGACACCAAAATCCTGAACTCAGAGGTACCACTACCATAGTACTCACACAAAAATCTCTCCAAATTGTAACATTAAAATCTGCAAGAAAACAAGCTTTTAGCATGAATTCATTGAATGGTTCATATCACTGATTGGACCATGGTCCCAAAATACTATGCATGCACCTCAACACTACCACTACCAAGTGCACGAGTGAGATATGTCCTTAACACAACAAAATAAAACCTGCGGTAAAGAAAGCATTTTGTGTAATTCCATAGAATGGCCCATATGGCAATTCAGGACCTTAGACCCCTGACTCAATGACCCTAAACACCAAAAGGTAAAGTACCAGCACTAATCTGGCAAACCATCCATTTAGACACTGGACCCAAAATTAACTGGACACCCCAAAGGTACCACTACCATAGTGCTAATGTGACAAACTATCCAGATGGTGATATCAAACATGAAAAAAAAAACAATGGCCCATTCCTAACCATGGACCCTCATATCCTGAACATCCCACGTGTCACTGTGAAAAACCCTCCACTTCTGTAACATACAATCTGCAAAAAAAGAATCATATTGCGTGATTTTGTTAAGTGACCCATATTGCCCATTTCAGACCTTGGATCCCTAAAATGAAGAATACCCTGATGAAACCACTTGACTTCCATAGTATTAATGTGACAAACCCTCAATGATGTTACAATCTGTAAGAAAAGAGGTATTTTGCATGATTTCATGATATGGCCCGTATGATATGGACCACTGGGACCTTACACCAATAACTCCTTACCACCTTGAGGGTGTACACTTTGTAGGAGAAGAAACAGTTTGCATGATTCCATGAAATGGCTCATATGGTCCAATTTGGACATTGGACCAAAACTCCTGGACAGCTTGAAATTACCATTACCAAAGCATTAATGGGACACAACCTTATCATAATACCATACAATCTGTAATGTGGGGCAAGAAACAGTGCATGATTTCATTGGACAGTATATGGCTTTTTGAGACCTTGGACCCAAACATACTGAGCACCCAAAAAATACTACTACCATAGCAAAAAAATGTAACACAAACCTTAACTCACTACCAATCAGTCTGTACAAGAAACCTTTTTCACGATTTCATAAAATGGACCACACCATGGTCAATTTGGAACCTGCAACGCAATAATCCTGAACAACCTGAAGGTACCACTTCCATAGCAGTAATGTCACAAAACTTCAACTCTGAGCCATACTATCTACAGGAAAAGCATTTTGCATGAGGTAATAAAATGACCTATACCGCCCATTGGATCTTGGACCCCAAAATCTTGACCACTCTAATGGCATGATTACCATTTTAGTAACGTGACACAACCTCATCTTAGCACTGTATAATCTGTAAGAGAAGCATTTGGCATACTTGCAAAAAATTGGACCCTTTAGGCCCTGCCCCCCCCCCATGGCCCACATGTGGCTTTCGACACCTGACTTTTGGTGCAATTGCTGATGGCTCAAAACCCAAGGATAATCGTCCCCGATTAAGTTTCGAGAAAACACATCACACATTGTTCCAGAGATAGTTGTTTACAGCAATTGAGAACTGATACTTTGTGATAGAGTGCCTGGATAGCTACATTATCAACATTATAGCTGACACCAGTTATGGAGAGTGAGTTAAAATGTCTAGTTATTATCTACTAGTTTGTACTAAAGATATTATATAGGACACCCATTGCACCTGCACTGAAGCAAATTCAGTGGCCATCCATTCAGTGTCCATTCATGGACCATACAAGCATCCACAGCACAAAAAAGAGAAAATTATTTCATTGACAATAATTCCCACTCAAAAGTGTGCTGCAAGAGGTCACACACTTCCTGCACACTCTTACAAAAATATGGCAAGAACGGGCCAGTATGCAGCTTTTTCAGTGAGGGGGGGGTTCCATTTTACCACAAGAGGAACATTTCACCCGACAATTATGACCAACAAATTAAAACTCATAGTATATGTTGCTAAGGTAGGCCTACTATCATAGGCTGAGCGGAACTCCAGATCTTGTGGGGGGGGGGTTCGTCCGAACCCCCTGAACACCCCCTGGATACAGGCCTGCAATAAGGACTTTCAATTAGGTATACGGTAACCCAAAATTGCCATAATTTTACTGTTAAGGGCTAAAGTAAGCCCCTTCCATTTGGCTATAGCTTGACCCCAAACAAAACAACTCAAAGTCATCTTCTCACTATGAAAGTATAAATGCATCCACATACTAAATATCAAATTTCCCCAAGCTTTCAAACTTGAGATATCATGTATCCAGATGACCTTTAACCGCCACCAAAAGCAATAGGGCACAAATGGTAGATCTTCATAGCAAGTTTGAATTTATTTTCTCTTTCCCTTATCAAGTTGGAGCAATAACCAAGCAAGTACCAAAGACACAAACACACACATATGCGCAGGCAAATGCTAACCTGGCTGCATATATTTACTCGATTTCTGATACGAGTGATAATCTGGGACATTGGTATAGTAAGTCCATACAAAGTTTTCAGGTAATTGTTCAAGTAGTTCTCAAAATTCTGAAAATCCAAATTTAAGGACAAAAGTTTTTTTTTTTTTTTTTAACTAAGCAAATCTTCCTTAATGTACCATAAAAGTAAAGTGTCTTAAACACTGTTTTTTTTTTTTTAAGGTAAGTCCCTTCAAAATTCTATGTTAATTCCTGTTTCATACAGAATCCACGGACTGAAAGTTCTGCCTGTGTCTGTTTGTCTGTCTGTCTGTGCAATTGATCCCTGTAATTCTATAATACTCTGGAAAGGGTCTCCTCATTGACAAAAACAAAAACTAAGCAAAACTAAATGCTAAAGAAATTTGAATGTTACCTTCTTCACAGCGAGGGCCACTTCGACTACTGTAGCATTCACATTTGTACTCTGCCTCCTCTTTATACCAGTTGTAAAAACTAACACAGCTGCCACCACCATTGCAACTACCCTTCTGACAGACACCTGTGGATTGGAGAAAGAAAGTACATTCAAAAAGTAACATCAAAAACAAAAACTTCAAAACTTCACTCGATTGAGAAAGAAAAAAACTCATTAAAATGAGGTGAAAATCTCTTCTTGCGTCACAAGATCTTCCACAAGCATACTGACTTTACTGTATTAAGTCGCTGAACGAAATACCTCAAGCTGAGGAAAAGTCAGCGAGTTTTGAGTATGAGAGTAGGGATACAAACACCTATGATGAAATCACCATACAGCTACTCAAACTCTCTCTGAATTTGTTACTGTTTACTGCACAAAACTTTCAAATACAATGCCACGTGACAACACAATGCCAGCACATCATGCCAGCACGGGCAAAACTGCATTTGCATTTGATATAAACTTAAAGGCAGCAACTCATCAACCCAAGCTACCTTTTTATCCTCAGGATAGAATTCTCAACTGGTTCTAGCTTTGATTGACAGCAAATCTGATGCAGAGTAGCTCATATTACACAGTGCACACATGGATCCATTGTTTTTATTACACACATGTGTTGGGAACTTTAGACAGGCTGTGGAAGAGACTAGATGTAAGTGGAAGGGGAAGTTGAGACTGCCTGGGGTGACGATTTTTTGTCTTTAAATATTGCTCTTCATGAACCAGAAAGCCAAAAGGTTTTGTGATTCCTTGCTACATGGTTATATTACAACAAACATGAATTATTCAAATGACAAGTATAAGATCAACTGCAGTTATTTTTCTTGATATACCACAAGCCTTTAACCCAAAATGACCTTTATTTTGGTGACCTAAAATGACTGCGACATTTGATGTCAACCAAAAGCAATAGGGATCACCTACCAAGGCCATACAACCCACACATCAAGTACAGTATGAGCACGGTATGAAATCAGTCAACATTATCTCTGAGCTCCAAGAAACACACAAGTAATCAATGCTGCTTCTTGTCTTGCCTGTTGTTAGTTGAATCAAATAACTCAACCTTACCTCATCTGAACTCAGCTTGTCTGCAATATTTACCTCAAAATTCTTCGTAAACCACCAGGATAATTTCTTCCTTGTTACAAGTAGCTTTTAACACACTCAAAGTCCAGGTAAGTTGACCCTAAGTTATGATTCCTCCGCAATATTTTTGCTTCCTCCATCTTTTCCGACATTGTGAAATATGATTGAAAGCACTCCAATTTGATTGTTAAGAAACCTTGTTCTGCTACCAGCTGTTCCTCTGGATATTGATATTATCCAAATAAATGACAGAACAGATGGTTTTTTTATTTTCTTCATTTTTTTCATAAACCCATTAAAATTCCATTGCACGCTTTTCTATCTGACCCCATGACCTCCCATACCAAGACTCTCTCTCTGGACAACTCATTAGCCCCCCACACTAGAAGTTACTCACTAAGTTACAAATGCAGTACTGTAGGGAGCAATCCCATTGAGTTAACTGTGTGCGAGAGAATAAACACCTGCTATTGCACAATGTAGATCAATATATATTTGTACGGTAGTTTATAATAACCACAACAATGGTGTTTAGGCTATCATTATTGTTTTATAGTGAAAAATTATCCCTTCCTCTCTATTGATAAGCATTAAATTTCACAGGGTTGTGAACCTGTTAATAACAGACAACCTTATCAAGTTTAAAACAAATCTGACCCATGGATAAGGAACTATGGCAGTTTTAAAAATTTTTATGTTTTACCCCATAACCTCATTAATATGCAAGATTTGGACACCAAAAACAATAGGGATCATCTACTCAATATGGGCAACCAACATGCCAAAAATGAAATTACTCAGAGTTATCCTTCTTGAGATAGAGTGTTTACGAGCAACCGTCACACACACACACACATACCCACACACGACATCAGGACTGCATAGATTCCCCTGCCTATGGCAAGGAATCAAAAACTGCACTGCATTCAATCTATAACAGATTGCGCTGCTTTAACAATTGTGATTACTTACAAAATGACAGCCAGGGTGCTAAAATGTCAGCATCGTCCTATGAGATGTTAGATGAAGAGCCAAAGCAATCTCCATCCTCATCAGTTGTGTCATGTTGACTTGTTTTTTATGGTTTCTTACCGTTTTGTTTTTTAAGGTAGCATTTCTTGTAATTTGAGCTTCTGTGTTTTATTGTGTTAAGTTTTTGTTAACTGCTATTTTAATTTTTATGTTTGTACAACGCCTTAGAGCTTTTATCTTTTAACTGGAGAAGGCGCTTTATAAACTTGTTAATTATCATTACATTATTACCTGTTAAATCTGATCACAAGTATGCTCATACATATCCTAACCTAAAGGAAATACAAGAAGCTGTAGACCCTATTGGCCTGTTGAGTCCAAAGGTCGTACATAAATTCTGTTCACGCTCACCGAGGTCAATATGATGTTTGTTCAATCCCTTCTCACAGACCGTCGTATACTCTGCATCGCATGAGACGTCGTTCCAGGATCCCGAATTTCCCCAATTGGTTGTGGCACAATCCTCACCATCTGACCAGTCATTTGGTTCACCTTCTGCCCAGCCAGTGAAGGACAGTGGCCTATCTAAAAGATAGTGCACGAATGAGCCTTCGTTGTCCACATCAGTGAGCCCAATCCAAGCCTGTTTACCTCCAGCCATCCTGCTGACTGCAATGTTCTCCCAAGGAGACGTGATAAAGGGTACATGGCCACCCAATGCGTTGCATGCGGCAATGGCACCCGTAAAGTTCTTTTTCTCTTCCACCAGGTAGTAGCATCCATCATGGATCCTAGTCCACGGTTCTGGACAGCTGTCTGGATCAGAAAAATGTTGGAAGGAGGGAAAGAAAGAAAGAAATGTGTCTTGTGACTGAAAACAGAACCATAAATGATTAGATTATGGCAGAGCTCTCCTGTTAAAACACGGAAAATTATAACAATTCAAATTCAAGCACAGAGAAAGGTGCTTTCCACATGATTTTTTGTTTTATTGTTTTCCAGCACAGGACAGTATATTACACACAGAGCTCTACCCTGTCAGAAGTTGATGACACAAAGCTGACAAACATTTTCGCCCAAATTACAGGAAGGACGAGAGATGTTCATTAGCCTTAATGTTTGTATAGTGCAAAAGGGGCTTCATTGGTGTAACCTATGCACACAAATTGATGCTGTGAATATATTCTTGCAGGAACTTTAATGTATTTCTCAGTTTTCTTTACCTTGTACTTTCTTTAAATCAGCACACACTTGTACACATTTTGTGTTGAATTACTGAAGTGTATCATGCAAAAATCAAATCACTAATATGCTGAGTCAAAAATATATTGACAATGAAATAAGAGAAACAAAAGCTTTTCAATCACATGTGGTCTGGTGATATCATCACAATCTCAAAATAGCAGCTTCCTGATAAAGTTTTCTAGAGCATCCAAAATGCAATGTCTTGGAAAAAAAACAACATATTTAAATGAAATTTGGTGCTAGGGTCCACCAGATGTTAGTCTCTCATTTAATATTGTCAAAAGTCCTGACTTTCCTTTTTCTTTAACATGCACACCTGGATACTAAACAAGAAATATATCCAGGCTTCAGCCCTCAGGTCCATGTGCACATGGTCTTCACATGTTGACCCTTGTTTACCCAAATGGTTCCACCAAATGTAGTAAGCTTTTGCAGCTAATATGGTACACCACTACACTTACATAACAAATATGAAATCAGTACAAGAATCCCTTCTGGTGTCATGTTTTACGAGGCTTTTACGATTTGACCCTTGCTGAAACCCAAATCACCTTTGACCTGCACTGAAAAAATTTCTCCACGCTTTATATTTTGAGGTATCGTGCTAACAAGGTTTCCATGGTACGACCTCCAGTGACCCCAGATGAATTTTGATCCGACTAAAGACTAAGATTTTAACTGTTACCATACGGCATCCTATGAGCACACCAAAGCATGAAATTTATCCAAGCTTTCTATCTTGAAACAACAAGGTTTATGGAGTTTGACTCCCAGTGACCCCCCAGAAGTGCTTTGACTCTTCTGGGGGCCAAAAAACAGCATTTTTTTCTGTCACTATAAACCATCTACATATCAAGAATGAATTTATCTAAGATTCCTCTCTTGAGAGATATTGTGTAAACAAGGTTCTCAGAGTTTGACCCCTTTGCCCCTAATGACCTTTGATCCACCAAAAACAATAAGGTTCTTCCTCTTACTACAAAGAATCAAAACACCACATATGACATTTATCTAAGCTTCTTATCTAGGGATTTTGCAGTTACAAGGTTTTTGGAGTTTAACCATTGGTGACTTCCACATGATCTTTTCCCCTAGCATTCATGGAAGGGTTTTTCCACCCAATGTAGGACATCTATGTACCAAGTTTGAGAACTTTTGGTGTTTCCATAGTTGAGAAACTGTGTCAACAAGGACAGTTCCACAAACACACAACACAAACAGCGAAAGCACCCACACCCATTTACACACACATGCCATCATATGTGCATAGGTTTCTCTAATCCTCAAAAGCAAATGTGCTACAGATACAAAAACCAAAAAGGAGGGAAAATGCTTACTTCCACCTCCGCTTTCGCAGACAAACTGAAGAGACCAGTTGCAATCATTGTCAGACCACTTTCCACTAAAAAGCATACGTGCACAGTCCTTGGTAGTCTTCTCTCTATTTTCAAAGGCATCAAATTCATTTGATGAGCCATGCTCGTTGTACCAGTCAGTTTTACCATCCTCTCTGAAGGATGACATGCCCAGCAAAATGTCATTTCCATTCTTTTCATTCTTGAGGGAATTGACATAGTCATTTTCTATGCTGTCAAAGATCTCTACGAGGTAGCCATTTTCTCTTGCACAGTGAATCCTTGCATCTCGGTAGTTCTTGGGGGTGCTGACATGCTTGTAGCAACTATTCAGCCCGGCAGTGTATCCTGGAGGACAATTTGCTGATTGACAAAGAACAAAAAAAAATGTTAAAAATGAGACAAAACCTTAAGATGATGTAACATCAAGTATGAATCTGAGAGATGGAATAAGGGCTAGAGTGTGTAAATATTTAATTACATACACACATGCACATGCACACACACATAACAGTTCAGTGATCACACTACGGACTAGTGTTATTACGATACTGTAACATTGGCAAACCATATTGTTATGAAACTTTGCTCCATTTGTAAAATTACCCAAACAGTATCCCTTGAGGAAGCATGGTACAATGACCCTAACAATATACACCTCAGGAATAAATGTTTCTTAAAACAGCTTTTGATCAACCACTGAATATGATTTGGAAACAAGAGATCAGAACTTACCATTGTATTAAACTTTAATGAACTAGTTTGATTTATATAAAAATAAAGCGTCATGTCAACTATAAGGTTAGACTCAGACTATATAGTTTGACTGCTGTACACAATCCATAGTTTTATATATTTTTTTTGTCATATTATTTCAGATTGCCAACTTAATACCACTATGATATTGTGGTATCCTTTGACAAATGAGGGAAAAGTGGTTTTGATATAGTTGAAAATTTAGTATTGCAAAAACACTTCTACCAGGAGTTTTCATCGTATCCCACCCTAGACCGTCCTCCACCAAAATGCACAGCCTACCTCTACTGTTTGTTCTTGCTTCGATAAGCCAATGTGGAATTTCTGCATAGGTTCCTTAAAAAACTAGAAATTTGAATTTGCATGGCAAATTCGACGTAGCCACGATCAACGAGAGACACGCTTGAAGTAAAAACTGAAGTTGGGTAAATTGCTCTAATGATGCTTGCCAATAATTCTTAGTATAGTCCAGGAACCAGCTATAATCAGCCTACTATCCACTTCAGGTAGAGATGTCAAACATCGTAGAGGCATTGATAACTTCCAAAAGCAATCAAGTGATAAATTATGTGAACGAATCATTTTTGTTACCCCACGTCTGGTGGGGAAAAAAATTGCCCGGTTATGATTTTGTGGCAATTTTTAAAAGTCCTAAGCCGCTCAGGATATTGCCATGTGCTTCATTGTTATGATTGTTACATATGACTTAATTAAGGTCAAGTTTGTTTGTGCCGTATCAATTAGCACTTGACCTACTTGTGACTATAACCGCACTGAAACCAATCAAATTAAAAGTGACATGAACAGTCAAACTTTACAATCAGATGTTCAAGACCAAGCCTCTAATTAACAAAAGACAAGATAACATGCATAAAAATGTTACTACTAAGTGATTCTCATATAAATTTAGACCTTTATAACCATAATTGAGTTTTTTAACTAGCGTCTGTGGGTAGCAGAAACTATTCTTACATACCTTTTTCAAGTACACTATGTAAGCGTAAGGGGAGAAAAAAAAAAAAGGTCCATTCCAGCAAGACAAGCAAGAGTGCAATAAACCTTCACGACACAACCCACTTGGGTCTTCTGACTTAGGCCCTAGATTTTTTTTCATGTACTAGGTTAGGCATAGCAGTTGACCAAGTAACATCATTCGTGTTATATAATTTTCAAGGTCGCTGTATGTTTAGGCGTTACCAGGGTACTTTTTGAAAATTATGATCTTACAGAAAAAAAGTCTCAAAATGGAAGTGGTGGATGGTTCACCTCCTTCTCCGTAACTCTTACTCACTCTCCACTTACACTCCACTGTAAGTATATGGTATATGAGATTTTTTTATATTCCCAGTTTGAATGATGATTGAAATTCATGAAAATTTCAGAGGGGAAAATTGAGAGCCTACTGACGGTATATAGTCTACTAATCGCTATCGTGCCTAACTCTTTCATGGGCAGAACCATTTCACAAGTCCCCTCCTTTAAGATGATTGGGTAATTTACTATTGTATTTTACATTTGAACTTGCTTTGACTTTTGCTGTTGATGTTTGTCAATAGGCTTATCAAACACAAACTCAGCTATAACATCTAGGACTAGCAGGATGCGTAGGATCTACCTACCTCGCTTACGAATTAGGCCTATGAATCAAACAAAAACAGTTTAAGTTAAGAAAAAATTCACTGTAACACATCCAAAAATATTTGAGGTCTCAACAAACAGTGGTTTTCATAATCCTAGGTGAACTTTCAACATCTCTCCGAAAAGTTGCATCCGCACAGCGACCAATAAAGCTGTTTTATACTGATGTTAATACATGTACGTATATTCACAACACGTACTGTATTAACGTTGCGCTCTCGTACGAAATGCACAGTGTAAGTACGGAGAAATTTTTCGCAGTTTCTTTGGTAGCGAATCTTGTGTCAACCAGCACAGAAAACCCAAAGGACGATTCCAGAGACGTAGCCTGTGAGGCTACGTAAATATTTGGTTTTTCAAAAAAGAGACAAAGTTTTCAAAAATTAGACCTGTATTGACCACTACAAATCGATGGGCTGTTTGGTACTGGCATGGGTACACATTCCATTGTGACATTTATCCCCACTTCCTTTCAAGAGGCCATGTTTTAATAAGTTTTCATATCTCAATTGGCCATAATGATTATGAATGACCTTTGATATAAATGCAATAGGTTCCTTGTGTTTAAACTGTGGTTCACCTGCAAGCATCAAAACAACCTTTCCTGACAACAAAGACATCTCATGTATGTGATGTCTCTACAGAATGGCAACTACACGTAATAATTGTGTAATTAATAATAACAAATAACGACGATAATAAAATAAAAATTTCATTGGAGAATACAGAGCAAAAAGACTAATATGAGGGCAGTCAGCTTGTAAAGTATAAAGCTTTCAAAAAGGATTTGTACACACATGGGTAGAGTTGGGGGAAACTAGTCATCATGAAATCAATTTGGGTAATAGTTGTGAGCTGGACAAGGCTTGATTTTTCTCTTAAAGCAGGTTACTCTATTATCATGGCACATCTTCCCCTGTCACTCGGCTATGCTTTGCAGAAAAAAGGGCTACTCTCATGAAGTTTAATGCAAAAAAAAAGATGATTTTAGACCTTGGGGAAAATATCTGATTCTTTAGAGTTGGAAACAGCAGCATGTTTATCACAACAGGTGCCAATTAAAGGTCTGCACTTAAACATACGCATGTCACCTTGGCAAGACACCATACTTTTTTAACCTTGATGGGTTTTTTCAAATACATATGAAAGCAATTATCCTATGAACTTTAGAGAACTCACATTTTATCTCCTCACAATAGTCCACAACAGACATAGTTTAACTTGCGATTAAAAACAATCAGCTCATACAAAGGCACTTGTGTCACCTGCGTGGCCCCTGTCTGGGCAAGTGAAGCAATCGATGCCATTGTGGGATGGTTTCCGGGGTTGCGTCCAAAACAGGTCTACTTTGAAGACAATTGCTCCTCACCCACAGTGTGACCTCTACTTGAGGCAAAGAAAACTTCACAATTCGTGACTGCTCTTTGATCGACAGAGTTGCAAAATTTCAAAAGACGCAGGTTAGCTAATTACTCAATCCCCATGAGGCATATTGTGCAGAGAGTGAACTGATTACACACAGCTATTGTATGCTCACCAGGATATCTCTCAAAAAATAAAACAGGTCTGCACAAAGAGAAACTAAATGCAGCTGTGGGTGGGGCTTGAAGGAGCCTATTTGGGAGAATTAGAACAGTCTGGGTAGATGAGTATACGTATCCGACAAATCTCCATTTTCCTGCAGGTGCGACAAACTAGATTGCAACAGGACTTAAAAAACTCTCACAGCACCTATTGTGGAGCAACTTTTCCTACCATAACTCTGTGGTTTCACCATATGGATCCTAGCCTCCCCTATATGATTCCTGACCTTACATGCCCCCACACTCCCCTCCCACTTCCTTTATTGAATTAAGCATACACTGCACAACATATGACTCTTTGAATGACAAAAGTCTTTACTAAATTTTGGATAGCTCTTGTCCGGCTTCATATAACCCCATCAAACGACACTGGTTGTAAGAAATCTTGCTTTTATTCCAACAATGTCATCCATGGCCTTCAACGAAGTCAGCTCCTTTTAATAACATGAAACTTGATCATCTACAAAATTTGAGATCAACTTATAGGAGACCAATTTATATCTGCATATGAAATGCTAAGCTTAATGCCAGAATGTCATTGAAATATCTTTTTAAAAATGATAGAATGGAATGATGTCCTTCGGATATCACAATCACACATTGTGATTATTCACAATTTCATCCCATTCTGATTAAATGGTTGGGACATAACTGGCAATCACATCAAGGAGTAACAGGAAACAGAAAATGATATATGGTATATAAATACAGAAAAATTCAACCACTGCCATATTTGCTGACTTCAGAAATCTGGTTTGAGTTAACACAAGGAGAACATTCTCCACACGAGATGTGCAGAGATAACCATTACTAAAGAGGGCCAAAATGGTGAGGTAACTTACATCTTTCACCAATGATCTCCATTCGCATTCCGACGCAACCTGCACTGTTCTTGACGTAGACTCTGATAAATCGAGCCCTTGGAATGGGATTGACAAGCATGACGTCGGTGAATTCTCCTTCCAGAGAGACACTGGTGAACTGCAATGAAATCAAATGAAAATAAAATTAATGGAGGGGGGGGGGGGAGAGGACTGGGGGGAGAGGACAGGACAGCTTTTATCTTGAATACGATTTTGGTTTGGTACTTTGTTTGTGCTATTTAATCTGATCTGATGCAATGTGTGTGCTAGATTTGTTGGTTATAGCACATTTTTGGAAGGTCCTTTAAAAGGTGCAATTACTATATGTGGAAACAATCATTTCAAATTCAACTACACCTGTTTCAGACAACACCACCAACACTGTAGAACATCTGAGACAGCGAGTTCATCATTATTAACAGGCCTGGAGGACATTGTTAGTGTCACTAGGGCACTGAAAGAGCACAAGTCATTGTGGGCACTGCTCGTCGTGTCATTGAGTTTCATCGGCATATTCATCTACTGTGACGATTGCACTGTCTGTTTAGCCATAAAAGGTGCATAGTTTATATGCCCAAATTACATAAAAGAGGAAATACCAACAAGAAAAGGAAGGACCCCCATTGTCACTTTAAGACAATTTCCAAAAAGAACAACAAAACCCTGACTGGTTGGTCCATTTCAGTTTCTTCAAGTCTGGATCCGTCTCTTGCTGGGTTGAGACAATAACTACACACATTAGACAGTTTGATTTTCTGCCTCTACCAGCTGTCAGGGAGAACCCCCTATCGTCAGAGACAAGCACCACTGTTTGATGTATCTAACATATGACCTGGTAGCAGCTCTGAGTTACCTTAACGACCCTTGTTTGATTATTAGGCATACATTCTTGCATATCGTGAATGCAGCCCTGTCCCGTTCCCCCACTCCCCTAAACTCCCCTCAATTTAAACTTTTTTAAACTGTAATCACATTCCCTTTCATGGCAAAAGAAAAAAAATAGTAACTGAATGTGAAAAGTACCTCTTGGGCAGTGATGAAATTTTCACATTCTTTGCCTTTACATTCTTCCTCCACACGGTAAGACACCTTTAAGTCAGAGATTGAGCAGCTGGCATCTGGGCAGGCTTGCAATCGAACACCCAAGATTTCGTATTCTTCAAAGAAAGCCACTTGCAGCCATGGCGCCTGGTCATCTGACATTGGCTTCCAGCATGATTCATCGTTCAACCTGCCATCATATGAGTTGAAAGGAGGGTTAACAGTAGAGGCCTTGAAGGCAGTTCTGTCCAGCTCTCCATCGGTTCGGACACCAATGGTGTTTACTTCAGTCTCTGTGAGATAATGAATAGGCAAAATGCTTATCCACAACGGTCTTACCATTTGTAAGTTGACAAAATTAATGAAGGGAAATAAAGAGAAAGGTTTCCACAGGAATGGAGAAAATTGATGAGGCAATCAACAGGAATGAAAAATTGTTGAGACTTCTCTGAAATTTTAGCAAATAAAGAGAATGGAAGGGAGAGATCAACAGTATTAAAAGAGAGAAGGATCAACAGTAGAAAAGAGCATTGTAGGAAAAAGGATCAACAGTTTTAAAGAGCATGAAAGGGAGAGGATCAACTGTACTAAACTGCATTGAAGGGAGAAGGATCACCAGTATTAGCAAGCATTTGAGGGAGAGGAATCCACAGAATTAAAGAGCATTGAAGGGAGAGGGATCAACAGTATTAAAGAGCATTAAAGAGAGAGGAACCAACAGAACTAAAGATGACTGAAGGGAGACACATCAACAGGATAAGAGAGCATTGAAGGAAGAGGTATCAACAGGATTAAAGGGCACTGAAGGGCAAGGGATCAACAGTATTAAAGAGCATTGAAGGGAGAGAGATCGACAGTATTAAAGAGCAGTGATGGGAGAGGATCAACAGTATTAAAGAGCATTGAAGGGAGAGATATCAACAGGATTGAAGAGCATCAAAGGGAGAGGATCAACTGTATTAAAGAGCATTAAAGGGAGAGGATCAACTGTATTAAAGAGCATTGAAGGGCGAAGGATCAATAGCATTAACAAGCATTTGACGGAGAGGAATCAACAGAATTAAAGAGCATCGAAGGGAGAGGGATTAACAGTATTAAAGAGCATTGAAGAGAGAGGAACCAACAGAAATAAAGATTATTGAAGGGAGACACATCAACAGGATAAGAGAGTATTGAAGGAAGAGGTATCAACAGGATTAAAGAGCATTGAAGGGAAAGGGATCAAGAGAATTTAAGAGCATTGAAGGGAGAGAGATCGACAGTATTAAAGAGCATTGAAGGGAGAGGGATCAACAGAATTAAAGGGCATTGCAGGGAAAGGGACCAACAGGATTAAAGAGCATCTGAGGGAGAGGAATCAACAGTATTAAAGGGCGAGGAATCAACAGATTTAAAGATTATTGAAGAGAGACACATCAACAGGATTAAAAAGCACTGAAGGGAGAAGGATCAACCAGAAGTAAAGGAACGTAAAAGAATGGAAGGGAATGGAGTCAACAGTAATAAACAGAATGAAAGAGAGAGAGGAGTCAAGAGGAAGGGAGAGAACTTAAGGAGAGGAATCAACAAGACTAAACGGATCAATGGACAGGGTTCCCACTCTTTGCAGACATTATCTTCTCCTGACTTTTTCAAGTCATTCTTTTATTCAACTTTTCAAGGACTTCCACACTACTGTTGAAAACTATAGCCTGCCTGTGAAGTAGTATGTAAAGAAGAGGGCAACCAAGTCATCCATGAGACACATTTTTTCAGAACATTGATTTTCTTCACTGCCTATCGAATCTGCTTTTCACAGATATATATATTTTTTTTTTAAATAAAAAAAAAGAAAACTCATGAGTCATGACATTTCAGGACCACATACCATTTTGCAAAAATTTAGTACTTTTTGGTAATGCATGTCAATGCATCCAAATATAATATTTTCAGGTTTTTGAGGACCTGCGTCGTGAAACCCACCGAGGGGAAAGGGGTCAAAAGGAATGAACAATATGCAGGACTTAGTCAAGCAGGTAAGGTAATGAAGAGAATGCAGAGGAATGGAGTTGATGTGAATAAACTTTCTTCATGACTTACTTTCACAGTTCTTGTGGCCATCTCCTATATAACCTGGATTGCACTGACAGGATTGTTTGCCATTTTCAGTCTTACATGTAGCATCTGGATGGCATCCATATGGATCCACTGTCATCGTGCCATCTTCCTTGCACTTGCGATGTACGGCACAACTGTCCGATATTTTCTCCGCATTTATCTGTTTGAAAGAAAAAAAGGTCATAGCAACTGGACCAACTTAAAGCAGGAGACAGGTATAGGGAGCGAGAGGGAGAGAGAGAGACAGGGTAATCCTGGTTTCTTTATGCAATGTTGTAAATTATGACACTTCAGAAAATAAAGCCTTGTCATACCTCTCGTACTTACTGTCTCAGTCACGGTATTATTACACTTTAATTCGGGCCACATTTGAGATGACTTTGTTAAAGGAACGTTGAAAAAAAAAAGCTAGCTCACTGATGAAATGACGAAGTATTTCCACCAAAGCAGTACCAAGGTTCCCGTGATTTAATCACTTTTAATTTCCTGTATGCCCATAGATTCAAAAAGATATGACAAACTTTTATTCCAATTGACTCTGTGGGAAGGTGACTTAGAAAGGTGTTACAAGCAGGAAAAGTAATTTAATTCTGGGTCGCCCTTGTGCATTAAACTGCATGTCAAAGCAACTGCCCAAATACATTGAACACCATCAACCAACTATCCAATACGTGACTCCAAGCAGTAACTTTCAATACTTTGAGCTTAATTGTTTCAATTATTCCATCATGCCCCTGTAGTTTGCAACAAATGTTGACACCAACTGGCCCTCACCAATATCTTGTTCACTAATCAAACTAGTACCGTTTGGCAGGAGACAGCACTGAGCAAGAAATATTTTAAGTAGCCTAACACAAAATGCCATGAAATAACAGTGGCCCTTTGCACAAATAAAAACAGTATGCGATGCAGTGGATTTGGGATGTGTTTAGTGTTTATGAAAATATGGCAATGATAAATATAGAAATAGCAAAGGCTTTTCACTTTTGTCCACCCTTGGTACTGTAGAGTAGGCCACAGTGGTGAGCAGTCTTTGGGGTGCATTAACTGAAGATCGATGGTTGATCTAGCTCTTGCACCTACGTTCATCAACGACAAGAAATGGCAGTAGTTGTCTATGCTACGTTTCAAACATATAGCATAGGCCTAATACATTGGCCATACAATCGGCAAGTAGTAAGTTAGAACAGGTAGTCAATTGTCTAATTAGAAATTAGGCCCAAATCTAACTCTTAAAGTTCATTTCTCTGAGTCAACAAAGATGCCTCAGTGTGTTGATGGTCAGCCTCCTAATATAGGTTTACCTATGATTGCTTGTTAGGCTGCATTTTAAAATTTGTCTACACTTGGGCCTGGATATCCTCCTTTGGGTGTCATTTCTATTGAGTATTCAGAGTGTTAAATAATGCCAACCCTATATATCCAAGTCACCTAATGAGTAACGTTAGGTCTAGTGTCGAAAACTAGCCTAAGCCGAGGCTGCTGGCATCAGCGAGACACTGTACAAAAACCACTTGTAGACTTAGGGTAGACGAGCCTTCAAAGTATCCACGAACCAACGATATTCATCCCATTTATTATTCAAGTTTTAAAGAAATTACATTTCGGCAACAGACACAACACACTTTGTGTATCTCGCCCTAACAAATAAGAACCATGAACACTACAGACTACAGTACACAAGGCAGTGGAGTTACGTGTAGTTTTAAGGTAACATTAGTTGGCCAATTACTTAGCTCTTGGCAATTGTGCGACGCTGTTACAGAGTGTCCTGGTTGGCTGTATTCGAATAAGAAGCACTTGAATTATGTATAAGAGCCGCCCCAGTACATAGGAGCTGGTTGTCTACAAAAACAGGCGACATTGACGTGCGCTCACACAAAATGGTCCAATTTCTTGAAAAATTAGGCGAATTTTGGTCTGAAAGTTTCGTGGAGTCTGTAATTTGTGTTTAAGAAAAGAACCGAATGTGAATATCTCAGTTTGGTGGAAAAAGGGTAAATTTTAGTCCACAAACACCGACTGCCCCCTTAATGCAAAGGTTATGATTGTCATTGAAACGAAAAGCCAGGGACACACATAGGTGCAGCTCTAGCGTAATGTGTTGATCAAAAGCTGTCCTTGATACATTAATGCTATGTGAATGGTATGTGATATCAAATTGAGATACAAACCTTCATGTAAACACCATCCAATGAGCAGCCACATGCATCAATGGCAACACAGTCTGTACCATCCAGGAACATATCCCCCTTACAGAAGCAACCGGAAGAGGGCGGTCCAAGAGGATCCTCACCAGGTGCACTGCAGAGTCTGTCACCGATATAATCCACCAAAAATTCCTTACCGGCAGGACAGTTATAAGCTGGAAGGAAAGGGTTAGTGTATATGACTTTAGAGATACCATAAAGTATAGTCTATACGTAGCTTTGACAGAATATTTCAACTTCCTTTTTACCTTCCTTATGCCCTACAAGTCCCTCCATAAAATATCACAGTGCCTACCATGTTACATTCCGGTTGACCTTTGTCCTTCACTTCCTGACCTTTTAGAGAACATGCCCAGACAGCATTTGCCCCTTAGTTGGGTACATTTTCCGGTACTCGAAATAGTCTTCGGCAAACTAGAAAATTCGGCACTCCTACTGAAGTATTTGTGCTCCTACTCATACTGGTACTCAATCCCTCGTAGTCCTACTTGACACACTGTGCTTGAATTCAAGACAGTGGTCGTACACAGAGTTCAACATTCCTTGGTCTATGATGTGTATAATTCAGTGCTGTTTTATGACTTCTAACAACCCTTGTGTGTGGTAGGCAAAATGTAATTAGGGAAGGAACCAAACATTCAAAGAGCTTCCCTTTTTATATGTTCTCCACAATGAGACAAGAATCTCTGATGCATTCTTCAGTTACCTTCAAAAGTTTAAAGCTATATGGTCACCACATTTCTTTCAATAGCTGTTCTATTTCGTTCTTGTTGTTAGTTATTTTTTTTTTTTCCTTTTTTTTTTATGGATAAAAATACATCGCACAGTCCTGAGATGCAAACAGAGAAAAAAAAAATCCTGTCTTTCAATTACTGACAGTCTCCGCCCAACTGTTACATGTCTTCCTACATCATGCTCACAGTATAGGCTGTAGGACTATCAGGCAAATTGACTCAAGAGCTAGCAAACTGGGAAGACTCTCACCGCAAACAGCGTTGATCGCATTTTCATCCACTGTAAATCCGGCTTCTTTGCAAGCCATCGCAAAGTCCCTGACATGGACGCAGGCCTCACTTTTATCGTTGTGATCCATGCAGAAGTCGACCATACAGTTGCGATGAAATGTGTCTCTCTTTGCCTGTGGCATACCGGGAAAAACGAGCTCTGTTGACGGGGAAAGACAACAGGAGGTGAACGAAAAACTTGAGTTTAACAAAGCACAGCAAGTTAAAAAAAAAAAAAAGTTTCAGTCCTGGTAACTCTTGCACCAGTGACGCACGATGCAATCCATTTTTGATACTAGTTCAATACCACTTCTGTGCGATGAGATGCTACAGCGATTGGTCATCATTACCATGGCAACTTCACAGATCTGGTGTGTTACACAACTGAAACAACATTTCAATTCCTCCTCGCTCCTCTCTGTGCAGCACCCGTTCTGCTTCACAGCGTCGCAGCAAAGCGCCCTATCCTTTAACTGTGTAAGACGTTCTTTCCTTTGCTTGTTCTCCATCGTTATTACTCCAATCAATTTCCTCCCGTCTGTACTTTGACAATGAGTTCTTTCTCTCCCTAATTATGTTTGTTTGGACAGTAAATAATACTGTTCAAGACCGTCATTTCACCTTTAAAGAAGTAAGTTAGTAAAAATGCTGGATAAAAATAATGACTTGCAATTACACACTAAATCCTCCTTGATAAAGGCCTTGTGGTAACTGCTCTTTTATTTAGACTTTGTGTTTCTTTAAGAAGTTTATCGTCATTTCCTCCTCTCAGATTTAGAAAGATTACAATGTCTCCTTTATTCTGATGTCAGATTTATTGGGATTGGTTAAGGTTTTGGACCGTCATTTTTTATATCCAATGGTAGACTGTTTAACATCTGAGGCAAATCTGGCGGGAGGCTTAATCAAAATTTCTCAGTAGGCCTACAGCATGTGTTCAAGCCAAGTGTATGATGTCAGAGCAAAGCCTTCATTCAAGCCCGAATTTTTACAGTTTTCATCCAAACTTTCGATTTAAAACTTGGATAGTTTGAAGAGGAAAAGGTTAGAGTCCATTTTCAATTCATTTTGTGGAAAATGATTAATTTCAGACAGAGGAAATATCAATATTATTCTCAATCAATCTGTAGAGGATCGGCATGTATTCAGTGCCTAGTTGCATTGAACTGGGCTAGTCCATGTTCATGAAAGGGTGGTTTGTGTGTTTAGGCATAGTTCACACTGCATGTATGTAGTACCTACCGATTCCTCATCTCCCAAGGTGGCTAAATTCTCAGCATTGTTTTCGATATGATGTTGCCCATAAGATTATTCGCATGTGGATTTCTTTTATAACCTAGGCCTACGTTTTCACTGCGTTCATCACCAGTGTTCTAGTTCATAAACTGAGTTAGGAATATTCCTAACTTTAGTAAGTTCCATCATTTTTATAATTTTAATATTTATAATCATTTGGAACATTTTTTGTTCCTAAATTGGGAACGATTTCCAAGAAATCGCACTAACTTATTGAGAAACTTTTAATTGGAAAGATTCCTTGGTAACTTTCATGAAATAGAACCCACGACTGTAATAGCAAATACACACGTACTGATGCCTTAAAGGTTAGTAAAGTTTCAAAGGTAGTGATTGAATAAAAACATATGGTAAAATAGGCTGAGGTGCAATTGCTCCATTACGAAATGAGTACTCCAGGTTCAACGTAGTAATCACAGGTTGGAATCATTCCTCTTTGATTTGGTTCTCTCCCTGCTGTACGTTCTATGCACTTTCTACTGTTCGGCACAGGAAATGTTTTGTCCACTCATAAATACAATTTACATAGGCCCTTCAAGTATTTGGGGCATTTATTTGTACGCAGTCAATTATTTGGGGCAAATAACAGTACCCAGTTTTGAAATAATGTGTTGAATAAATCCTAAACAACCTTTACAACCCCTTTGAATGGAATGGAATAATCCTCACATAGCTCTCTGGAGTTCTCAACAGACTTTAAGTGAATTGTTTATTTCGCGTGAATAATCGATTAGCTGACTTTCAGAGGCTATTTTCCTTACTTTTAGAAGAGCAATTTGGGGCTGAAGGAATTGTAATGATATGGTGATTTCAGCTAATAAAATCCGAAAGGATGTCAGCAAGCTTTGTCACACATTATGAATTTGCAACACATTGCAGCATTACTTATGCTATATGATGGGGCATAATTGCTCACAAAATTTTGTAAATGCCATCAAACTATGATGCAGTGGAAACACACAGTAGAGGTATGGACAGAGCTGCAGCCAGCAGTCTTAAGTATAGATCACACTAGAGCAATATAAGATTAAATTCTGATGCAATTTTAGTCTGAATCTTCTCCAAACTTTGACAAAAAGAGCCAAAACTTGGCGATACTTACACAATCGTATGTGGGCATTGCTGAGTGAAAACATCAGAACAATTTTAAAATAAACCTCTCTGTAAAGCCGAATAGATAGGAGTGGGACAATTTACAGTGAGACTGCTTGGATCAGACACTGGTGTAGGTTGTCCAACATAAACGAAAATACTAACTAAGAACCGCTGGTAAGATATTTTTCAAAAATTCCGATCTGACAGATCGTGGCAGCGTGACCCGCGCCTCACACCATAAAACCCCACCCAACATCCATTACGTATATTCAAGGACTAGGACGTATACTCCCTGTCGTGTAATACACAATTACGGATGAACCTGGGATGAAGAGAATCAACCAAAAGGAAGGCAGATGGGGTATACACGGATGTCGTTGACAATGGAGAAACAGCTTTTATGATCACCTGACTTGATTATATTGCAAACAGCTTCCACCTTTTGGCGAACTTCTACTTTATCGCAGGGATTTTCTGCCACAATTGGTTCCTTGCATTTAGCATCAGAGAGACCAACATCATAGTACCAGCTGTCTCCGAAACGAACAAGCTCTTCCTCAGTGGAATCTGCCGCCAGCTGTGAAATGCAGGAAATGCGAGAAAATGTTCAGCGGCAGTACGTGACAGCCTAAGAAACTAGACACAATTCTGTCACAAACTAAATTCTGTCTTGCAAGCTGTTTGCTATCTAACTTTAATTCTGATCTACTGAGGCAGGCATTTCAATATCATCATCTGACTGCATTTACATACTTTTTTTTTAAAAAAAATAAATAAAATCCCATAAAGGGAGTTTAAAGTTGGCTACATCAATCAAACTTGATGGAATTCGGGGGAAACATCCTGAAGTATAAATTCTGGAAGAAAGGTAGTCCAAAAATGGTTAAATTGACTCCGAAATGGGAAAAAAAGGATTTTAAAATGTAAAAAGCCACATGTTACATCTAGCGTTTGTACTGGTCTGCCCCTTACCAAAAAATGTAATTTTCCTCATGCTATAGCTCTGTTCTGAAGTCACAATACAAAACTTTGCTTTACACATTAATAGAACACCATATAGCTTACTGACTTGGCAGTTGCATGTGCGTTACATTTTTTCACATGTCCAATGCACATTACTGAAACTGTGGATCTGCATGGCAAATTTCAAAGCCAGGTCCTGACGTTACTGCGTGGAGGACACAGGACAGAATTATGTTTGATACCACGTTGTGACCGTGGGGCCGATTCCAAAATGTAGAGATCTGGTGATAATATCACATATTGAGACCAAAAACGTCACACATTACCTTACTAAGTTTTCTTGTTGGTGGAGAATTCCTTGAAGTTGATGTCAACATTTGAAAACACTTGAGGTACATATGACTCATATCAAGGGTCTGTCTTACCACTGAGCTGTAGGCTATTCAGCTCTCTCTGATCTAGGCAGTAAGCAGCTGGTTCTAAATTTGATCAGAGTAAATTTCACCAAAACATCAACAGATTTTTCACTCACAGTTTCCTGTCCTCCATTGAGCATATAGTCATTTCCACCGTTGCCATCATAGTTTCCACACAAGCCACAGACTTTTCCCTTGTACTTGTCGTGGAGTTTCACGGAGGCTTTCATTGAAAAGTCCCAGGTGAGTCGCATACTTTCAAACACATCAAGAACCTATGGTGAGGAAGAGAAAATTATTGGCCCAATATTAACAGTCTGCTGTCAACAATGGGAAAACAATAAAACACTGAAAGAGTCGAACGATTAAGTTTACATTTCTGTGAAAATAATCAAAAGAATAATAAAGAATCCACACTGCATTGTTTCAATAGCATATACAAAAAAAACCCATTTATCCAAACTGGTCGTTGATTTCGCAAAAGTGGCATGGTATACAAGCTATGTCAATTTCAGCCTAGACTTGACCGTATAATTACCCTAATTATTGATTAATTATTTTTACTGCCTGTCGGCATTCCATTTTAAAGTGTCGATTTCAAACAGTAAAAGACAAATCGCCCCGCACGTACTGTCCTGGCTAGTGCTAGTGTCCAGTATGCTCACTGGTAGTGGTAATAGTGGTTAGACAGTGGGTGTTGTTTAGTGGTGTGCTTCTCACTGTAAATCTCCTTTTTAATGTCGGCTAGCGTATATCCTGTTTGTAGAGGTAAAGTTTTTAAGTACAGTATGTATGGTTATTTAATAACAAAGAAATTGAAAGTGCACTCTTGCTTTGGGGTTTATAGTGCCATGGATCTGTGTGTAGGTTATGTGTTATCCTAACGCTGAGCAAAGTAGCGCAAATCAAACGGACATTCATTGTCCACATTTAAAAAGTTCTCCATGGAAGTTTAGTCTAAATGAAACACATGAAAAAGTTCGAATCTTCAACAAATATTTATTTTTTACTAAGGAATGAAACAATGACGCAGAGGCGGCATACCAATTGTTAGTTTCACTTTATTAGTAACTCATGACGTGTTCTCTCTGCACTGAGTTTGCACCTTCTGCTTGTCTTCACTAAACTGTCTAATCGAGCAGGCACTACCAGTTAGATGATCCCAATTAATTAGCCCACAGTTCACTTGGAAATGCATAAGCAGCTTTGCTGCCTCTGTTTGTTACAGAACAGTCCATTGTCTTGGTTAGAACAACCTCTATAGCGCAAGTGGGTTTAACCACAAGTTTTGTAAGTGGAGATGAGCTGGAGTGACCAGGCTCAGTATTGTTTACATCACCGGTCAGCGGTATTTGCTTGAAAATTCCTCATGGGGCTAAACACATAATAATTGCATGCTTCACCCGAGACGCCAAGTCAATGACAAACATGAAACCCTGTTCATCCAAACCTTTCCGTTATCCGAACGTTTGGTCCCGACGTGTTCCGATAAACGAGGTTTTACTACACCACAAATTCAAATATCCCACACAATACCGTGCTTGGGTCAAACACAAAACCTTTATCGTTATGGCGTTTATTGGACTGCAAGCTGTGAAAAACAACATATGTTCACAGAGAAAGATGTCTTGTCACAGCACAGTCCCCCCCACACACACACACACGGGCTTTCTAATTGATTTCATGGAACAAGCCAATCAGGTTATTGGAGATTGTTGGCCATTGTTTGTGGACAAAGTCTTCAAGAATCGAATCTGCAGAAAATTTAGAAGGATGTCAGTCATTCCAACCCCCCCTCCCTTCATTACTTTTCCAGTAGCTCGTTATACCCACGCATTGGTACAACATGGTCACAGAAGACACTCACCCCTCATATTTTCTTGGACAAACTGCCCATTTTTTCAACTAATCTCTTGAGCAGGGACCATTCTTCCAATCTCGCCGCCTCATTTTGCGTTTCTTGTCTTGTTTTAATTATAATTATACGCCTACTGTTTTGATGTTTTACACTTTATCTGTTGTAGACATTCTCATATTTTTATTCTCTCACTAATTGTATCAGCAAGCATGTGATTTCCCTCGTTGGACTAATAAAGTCTACCTCAGCTCACCTTGCCTCCAACAAAATGACTTGTTCTCCGTGCATACATGCAGACATACATTCATATTAATACATAAGAAATCGAGGAAAGTAGATAAATACAAAGATACCCACTTGCAAAACAAGAAAAGGTGATGATTTAACCTGACTCACCATGTCTTTACTTGAACAGCTACTTTCATAAAAGTTTGCTTTCAAAGATGGTAAGTCAGCCCAGACACCTTGTTCCTTCATTTTCCCACGGGTGGAATCCAATGTTAATGTTATCTGCGAAAAAAGGTATCGCTTCCATTGTTAAACACGACCAGTGATATTAAAGTTGATTGCATGCATAGGCAAAAAGTAAAAAACATCGAAATTTCATGTCCAAAAGTTTGGTAAGGCCTTTTACTTGCACCATTCAGACAATTTGGGAAAATAAACAGGGTTTCAAGTGGTTGATTCTGACATGTGATTTTAAATTCTCCTAAACATAACTACAAGAAGTGTAAAACGATAATGCAGTGGTTTACAGTTTTCATTCAAATCAACCGTGTGCTTCTTTGAACAAAACCAATGGGAAGTATACTAGGATTGAATGTTCACTTAAAAACATTTATAAGTAAAGAAAAGTTACAATCAAGCATAATTTCATCCTTCTAGCTTCTTCTGGCACACATGCGATCATTTTAAAGTACAAGCATTTCAAAGCATCAGTGACTGGCAGCGAGATAGTATGACTTTGTTTTGTCTTAAGATTTTTATCTGGACCTTATCCTCTCCCCCTTCACCCGGAAGGAAGGGAAAAATTGCCTATGCAAAAACTACATTGTGGTTGTGATTTACTGTGGGGTGGGTATTTTGCATTTCTGCTAACTCATAAGTTCAAGAGTTATGATGCGCAAAAGCAGTTGATATTTGATGGAAAGTTCAACCAAAATGAGCAGGACAGTAGCTACCTAGGTTATAACTTTAGAGGGGGGTGGGATGGGAAGGTAAAATTCTGACTGGGTAGGTGTTTTTTTTCCAAGGAAGTGGCAAACCCCATGCCAATAGTTTCAAACACAAAGAATACCTAATTAGGGAGAGGTGAAGAATTAAAGGGGTGCAATTTCCACAAATAGGGCATCATCAGACTTGGTAAAATGAAAAAAAAAAAGGGAACCAAAAACCAAATATGAAAGATAACCATGTGTCCCATCCTGGGATACCTGGTCATCATGGTATCCATAATTGAGCCCCACAGCCACACCCTTTCCCCCCATATGACACTTAATGTCCAGATACAACCTGAGAAAATCTCCTTGTACCCTATGTGACACACTTACATGTTATAACAAGAGAGAAATGATTCATTTCTTTCATTCTTAAGATGCTATGTGTAATAGCATTTCTCACTTTGACATCTGGTGACGCCAAAAACCTTTGTGCTCCAAGAACAACAAGAACCATACATTCCATGTGGAATCACAATTAAGTTAAAGTGATTCCTTTCACATTTCCTTCCCTACCCCACTCTCTCCCTTAAAATATCATGTTTACATCTGACACTAGTTCTCCTCAAAAACCATATGTTACATCTACCCCAGCCTAGGTTCCTGCCTTGACATTTACCAGCATTCTGTAACTTAAGAGTAAATACACATAACACACATTCACTATCTTAGTAACATGATTGCATTGCCCCATCCACTTCATCAACACCAAACTTAAATGCAGTTTGGTCAGAGAAATGTGATGTTATAATAACACCACTTCTTTGGCCACACACACTTGCCTGAAACCAGAAATCCACTAAGGCATAGGTCAAATTTGATATATCTACCTTAGACAAATCAAGGAATTATTTATCCTGTATCACATCCCAATTTGCAACACAAACAGGTCAAGTTGCTACACAAATGCAAACATGTGTAGCAATTTTTTGTCAGCATATCCATTCCATTTTCACCAATAATTTCCGAAAGACCTAAGGAATCCCCAAACTGCTGTACAAAGTGTAATCACTACATCATTATCATTTCCTGCATATGGATGTGGCTAATAAGGTCTACACACACAGCAACATGTATAAAAAAATGCTAAACATTATCATCATGAAAAAGGAGTTGATATAAATGAATAGTTATCAAACCCCCACAACCCACTACCCTATCCAACGAAATTCCAGGAAAGGTCATGGGTTGATGGGATTTTAGTATGCTATATCAGGGAGGTGTTATTAGACGGAGATCGATCGAAAACTCTTTCTTTGAAGCCTGCTAGTTGCCAACAGTAATCTCTTTTGTGTGTTGTTCCTGATGATTCAATAGGCTTAAGAGGTGTTAAGAACTAAGTAAAAGCGGGAGATGTCGTCTGCTACATCTCGCTGAGCAGCTCGTGAAATTTGCCCCTTGCCTTAACATTGCCAGTCGCTTAAGCTGTAAATCTATTTGAGGGTTTCGACGCGTTTCGAAACTATTTACAACATACTTGTCTAGTACCCAACAACTTGCTCAAAATGAGGGTGTCTTTTAGATCATGCGAGCAAATGTGAAAATAAGTCAAAAACCGATGGCAAAGTTTAGTCTTATACTTCTTTTGCTCATTTGCGTAGATCATGAGCATTGGTTTATAGCCAGCATCATTAGGTTTCTTGGCAATAAACAGTCGTTTTGAATGTCAGAACAGTGTTCCATACTTGACTGTCGGCAACTAGTTAGACATTAAAGCATTCCTTTAAATAATCCTTTTTGTTGGGGTCGTTCTAGGTACGAATGAGCAGATGAGGTTGCCTAGATATTAGACAAAGGCCCTTTCAATGCCCTTTAGTTCAATAATCCCCAATTAAAGGATCAAGTCTCTACTCTGAGATCAATCTAATTGGATTAGCATAAATTAAAGTTTTCGATGGATCTCCTTCTAATAACACCACCCTGGCTATATGTGGTCGGTACTAACTCCCCACAACTTACAACCATTCTCTCTGATCTGATGCAAGTGTCATGCGTTGTGGGGGTTTTACAACCAACCCATATGAAATGGCTTTGCTAGTTTATAACCTACACAGCAAGAAAATATTCAGATAGCTGATCACAGAGAACATACACAGCTTGCTGCATTATTGTGGTTTTACTTTTTCAGCTAAACTGGCAAATTAAAATTAACTGACCTTTTCCTCTCCCCTAATTAAAATGATGGTGACTTCCTTAGTTCGGGTCCTGTCAGAGTTCTTCCATTGTATTGTGGTGATGACTACCCGGAATATTATTTCATTGGGGTCAAAGGTTGCACCAGGGCAATCATTGGTGACCCATGTGTACGAGCATTGTCCTTGGTAGTCGTAAGTCGTACCATCGCAAGTGGTGAAATGGGGGTCCCCAGAGGCCTTGCATTGACATCCTAGTGGGCAGAATCAGACCATGAAAAGGTTTTCAACAACTTTTAAAGACATCCAACTCCTTGCGGAATTGGTTCCCCACATAACAGATAATCTTGACTTACAAATCTGTGTACGAACATTATAAATTTTAACAATTGAAACAATGCACATTTTATAATATTCAGTTACACTATCATCAAAGTTGTGCTTGAAGATTTCACAATTACTTTGATAACTTAATTCCTCTTAAAAGACCCAGCACCCCAAAAAGTGTAATGCAAATGGAGATTCACTCAGTTTTGCAGACACTTAGGGCAAGATTCACCATTTTCCTATTTTTAGATCTGAGAATTCTATGGCAAGTTGCTCTGTCGATCCTTGATCAGGGTGGGGTGAAGTTGACATCTGAACAAGATTTTTACATTAGCTGTGCATTTTTCAATAACTTTAATGGATTGATTCCATTCACAGTCCAGCAATGATTATTTTACACTGAATGTAATAATAACAGCTAGTTTGGGGAGAACATACAGTAGCAACATTTAATTCTACAGATAAAATATATATGCACAACTCCACCAAAATAGACAGAGCCAACACCAGAAAGAAGGGTATTTGGTCACCGTCGTAAGTGATCTAACTTTCTCATTTTTGTTTTGCTTTACTTTGTTTCATTTATTTTGTATTTTGTATATATGTGAATAAAACACACACACACACACACACAAAAAAACAACTTTCTGGTATATACAAGATACTGGAAGAATCAGAAGTGCTTGACAAAGGCAGGCACTTTTAAAGTGCAAAAAGACAGTGGGGAAAATAAAATGCAAAAACTATTAAGGATAGACAGATATCAAAATGTTACCAAGTACTTAGCAGTGATATGAGCAAAACTTTTGGAGGCTAATGTCATAATTCAGACCTTCAAAAGCAATTTTTTTTTCAAATGCTAAAGCATGCAAGTATGGAGAAAGCTTATAGTTGACTTTTATATGACAACTTAATGTCAGGTGACTACAAACTCAACAATTTTGGGTCAAATTTGGCACTTCTGCTATTTTACACAAGGTCAGTTGAGACATGAAAAGCTTAGAGTATGTGCCATTGGATGGAAAAAAAAAAAAAATGATCTTAATTGATAAAGTCAGGGATCAAATTCAAACCATGTACCTCCCAGTTGCTAAACTTCCCTGCTTCAAACACAAGAGCCATGTGTACCCACTTGGCCACACCACTGGCTTTGTCCTCTCAAATGTTGTTCCATAAATTTGTAAAAATGACAGTTTCAGAGATATATCTAATTTGTTTCAATTGAAAAAAATATAATGAAATCCACCAAGCAGTAAAATCCCTACGTACGCATTGGGACAAAATGGCTGTCAAAATTTGAGTAAGGTCTTACCATAGTCATTGGATTTCCTTCCTGTGAAAGTAATATGAGGAAAATGAAATGTGAAAAGTCATGACTCAGCAAGAATTTACTCGACAACGAGAGTTGTAAAACATCATTACATCATTACATTGTATCTCTTGCGGTGGAGAAATGGATCACAGAGGCAATTCTACGGAAAATGACATTGTCACGGGTTAGACTGGAGTTCAACATATAGAATGCAACAGTATGTCGATAATCAAACAATGTTTTTAATTAATATTACTTGAATTTGTAAATATAAAAAATAAACACGTAGAAATGAAATTGCAAAACAATATCAATAAAGGTGAAATAAAAAAAAAATGTTTCCAATAAAGTGTTTTCTGTTTCAGGTGTTCAAAAGAAAAATATGTAATTCTTTCCGTTGAATGTTCTGTTCTTTATTAATTTTAAGCTTGAAATGAACCTGAAAATAATTCTTCCAAAAATGTTCTCTTCCAGAATAGAATGCTCTGGCTCTCTTGACGGATACTTTACAGTTGGGCAGGTATCTCAGTGACCCTCTTTTGAAAGGGTGTAATTTCCTCTACGATACAGAGGCTAAGGCTTACTTCTTCCATAAGGCTCTAAGGCTTACTTCCAAATATATGTGCAGTAAGAGCTTGTCACTAAGTCACTAAGTCTCTCACTCACATGAGCCATACTTATATTAATGAATTCACAGAACCAATGCTGCCTCTGTCCATCCTGGTGGCATGTATAAGGTTTGTTGTAACCTGTAAATTGCCACGCCGAGCTCCAATTTGTGCCTAAGGGTACCTGTATAGGTTACAGTTGGACTGACCTTCACAGTGTCTTTAGCAGAAGTGACTCTCTGCTACTCAGAAAAAAACCCAACAGTGACCAACAACCATTGGCCATAGCACCACACAATACTTTAAATAAACAACAAAACATGTGATTGCCTAGCGTGCATAATGTCCACTATGTGATTGCATTGTTCACCACATACCATTTAAATTGCATGCAAGATACCATGCATCCCTCGTATTTCATGCACATTGCTTAAAACCACCAGTACCATGAGGAATGGTCCATTTACTCCACAGGTAAGAAATTAAATAGCAAATATACGCACAATGAAAACATTATTGTGACAGACATCATCAGCCTTTCTACAACAAAACTAAGTCTGGATAGTAAGAAATGGACTAAAGAAACTTCTGGATCATTTTCAATAACCATATCCCCACACTTGAATCCCCTCCAAAGTTATCACCATCCTTGCTCAGGAAAAAAGACCCTTTAATGGAAAGAAAATAAAAAAAAAATTAAAAGAAAATTAGATGGAATGCACTCACTCTCTTCTGGACTCCTCCATTCTGTCAGGAAAAAAACAGAAACACAGAAATGTTGCTCAGATAAACGAAAAAAACTGTTGGACAACAGTTGGAACGTTTAACTTGCCTACCAGGCACATTGATGATTTCAGTGATTAAAGAGGGTGGGGACAAATAAGATTTTTGGCAATGTCCAGTGCTTCTTGTCACGAGTGGGGCTCTCTGACCGGACCACTCGACCCTGCACGGACACACAGTCTGGTATCACCCAAAGTCTTTGTCAAGTGGCACTGACACGAGAGACAGATAAACATGATTACGTTTTGAAATGTTAAAGTACTTGGCATATTCCATTCTGAGGATTAGACTGTTGCTTGTCAGCCTAGACTGTACTTAACAAATAAATACAAAATATATTAGCATATGTTAACTCCTACTGTCATATCAGCTTTTATGCAAATAGCTTTGAACAAGCTTCATGACAGGTTATACGTATGTTCTTCAACATAAAATGGCTACTCTCCACCATCCTGAAAAACCTTTCCTTGGCACAACAATTCTGGTCTTCTTCAACATATGTAATGTACCAGCATTTATCTCTCCAACCGCTAAATCTTGGAGCAAGACAAAGTGCACCCTGGCCTGCAGGTTTTTTCACTTTTCTTTTTATTTCCTTAATTTACAAACAGTCCACAGGATTAAATTGATTATTCACCCTAGCCCCTTGATTGTTGACCCTAGCTTCCACTTCACAAATCCTCTGTTGTGGTGAGACAAACATAGAATGAATTCAATCTGAGTTCACGCCTGAGTTCGCGCCTGAGTAATGAAAGGAGGATCGGTGGACCAGTGTTTGATTAGCTACCAAAGGAGAAACATTTTTCAGTCATTTTTATTTTTGATTTGACCTACGTGTGTGCAGACTCTAGAATGGCAGAAAGTTAGAACTTGCTGAGAAAAACATGAACTAAATACAAGAAAAGACTCAACATTCACCTGTCAATAAATAGCAATAGAATCTTTACCAACTTGAGTGACAACTCCCTCCTGGATTTCCAAAATCCCTCCCAAATCTCTTTTTATTTTTTTGAGAGGGATTTCCTTCCCAGGAGCATTTCCTTAGCATGAACACTGCACCCTGACCCAATAACAATGACAGGTTCATGTTGCAATATGGTGGACCTAAAAGCAAAACTAAAATCAATTCATAATACTGAGTTATTCTGTTTAAAAGGTCTTACGTTCTGACACCTTACAATCTTTGACCTACAGTGAAAACATGAGGGTAAAACTGAACAGATCGATTTAGCCATAGTTTTACCTCCCCTTGCAATCCTCAAGGTCCAACTGCCCATGCCTGCATTGTCAAGTATTACTTTGACATGTATATATCTTATACTGGATGCAATAGTTTATAACTTTATCATACATCCAAGTGAAAGTGGCTCAATTCCATCTTGGGCACGGGGGGGCAAAGATGAGGGTACTTAAGACAGGGACAGGTTTCACCTGAGAATTCGACGTTCCCCTTGAAAACTTTAGCTATTTGAGGGTATTGGTTTCTAGCAGCAGGAGCCAAACTACACCATGCAAGAACAAGAAGCACCACAAAAGAGCGTGGCCCAATCTTTCAAATGGATTTCTCTGACGCTGCAATTTGACATAGTCAATTCCATTCCCCTGATTTTATAACTAAGCAGGCAATGATGAAGTATACTCACTTCCCAGACGAGCCTTTTCTCTCTTTCCTGTGACAAAAATAAAAGAACAAAAGCTTGAGGTACATGTGACATGGAAAAATTAAAAAAAAAATAAATGGGGAGTATAGACCGAATTAATCATTAAAAATATTAAAAATAGACACAACTTACATCAAAATCCATCAAATATTGACCATTTTACTTACAACTTTCTGTTTCAATGTGGCAACATGAATAAACTTGGGCAAAGTACGTAATTTTGTGACTTCCAGCAAGGGACTTGTATGATATGCCTCGTGTTATTCATGGCTTATTGAACCTCTATAATAGAGCATGAGGGTTTCACTTTGTCACTCTGGAAGCATGTTATTGCCTTCTTTAAAAATAATTTTTATCACTTACCATTGTGAAACCCAGTAATTGAAAGATATTATAAATAGCCTAAACAAAAGAAATACTGATACTGTGCAACACTCCATATTATGTTTTGCACTTTCACACTTTGGAAAGCCATATTTCAAAAACAGTGAGATATCAACAAAACTTTCAAAGGCTCATCCTTCACTCTGCAACTTATGAATGAAGCCAGCTCTTTTCTAAATGCATGTTGGTTATTTTTTAAGTAATTAGAGAAATTGTTCGAAGGCACGAAGAAGAAGTAACCAGGAAGGAGAAAAAACATAACTGATGGCCCTACCTTGCTGGTCAAAAATTTGATTCATGACAGAAAATGCAAATACTTGTACACAACTTTCCTACAAGAATATTAAGGTTCTCGCAAACAAAGTTCCATCAGAGCAAATAATGCTAAGCTACATTACGTGCATGCAGATTCCCACATGGTAACAACATACATTACAAGGTATTGTGCAATAACTGCTATCTGCTGCTGCACCTATCCAACTTTGAAGTAATTTTGGTTTATTGACATTGCTGGGTGCCTCCCACTTGATGTGTTTGATTCAGATCCTATGACCATCACACCAAATATTTGTAAAATGAGTACCAAAATCCACCTACCCATCAAAAGTACAAATGATCAGTCAACGAATGCAAAGCAAAGAATAACACACACACACATGTAAACCAACCAACAGGGAAACTGTTGGTACCACTGCCTAAAAAAAAAAGACCTGAAAGGTCTAATGCCCAGCAGGGAAAATAATAAGTTCTTTAAGTGGAATGCGATTTTTCTTTGTAACAAAATATTTGTCAACTCTTTGTTATACAGGTAAGGTATTTGTGGATGTGTGAGTCATGTTACGAATTGGTAAATCGAGATGTGATGAAGTTTGTTGCATGATCTGACAACAAATGAATTATACATACCATGTCGGTCCTTAGTCCAATCTGGGAAATTAAAATCAAGAGAAAAACAGATGTGAGAAACAGGTGACTATCATGGGGGAGGGGTGAGGGGGAGGGAGGGGGGAGGGGAGGGGGAGGGAGGGAGGGGAGAAGGGTGTTTGAACGTAGAATTTTATGTAAAAAGTGTTTTTTTAAAATTGGGCTCTTCAGCTAAGAAAGTGTGCACATGAAATGCTTTGGTTCATTAAGTCAATGACAATACAACATGAGTTTCCTACTGAATTTCCCAACAGATAACCCAGAATGTTTATGTGTAAATTATCTCTCAATAACAGACATGTTTAAGACTATGATCTCTTATGAATATTACTATAATTACATAGAAATCATGTGCATTATATTTCCTTTAGTTTCTCCTCAAGTATGTCCAATTCCTACAGACTATTTTTTGTGCCAACATTTCTGTATCTCCTCGACTAAAGACCTCTTCAACATTTACAGTTTTATGAAGAGAGAATTGCTGGACAGGGCACAGACCAATTTCCTACCTTGAAGTGTAGAGAATGGTTTGATAAAATGAGTTAGAGTTAAATTTGGGTTAGAAAGCCAATTGTAATACAGAACTGGACCAGAGTTTGCTGGCTGAGGGCCCAGAGGGAGGTTCCAACCTGGATCAAGGTTCTTGTGGCATATATCACATTTGCAGATCAAAATATGAAGTTTTTACTTAGTTTCAGAGTAAAACAAGAAAGGTACAATGAAGGAGGAGGGAAGGGAAGGGGGGTTAAGTGGAAGGCATCTCAATTTATTGAATCCTCAAACTGTGGGCTTGTCCAAACCCTAGAACTGCTAAACTGTCATCAAAGTAACATATGCTTCAAGGATCTTACCCCTCCAAATATCATCTGTAAAAAAAGAAACAGAAAAGAAGGAGAATTCAGTATGAGGGTATAAATCTTTGATCCATTCATTTGCAAATGTGTGACTGAAAACTCCAAATTCCAGGAATCATTTACTGTCAGTCTAAAATTACAAGAAAATATACTTTAGAGGTTGGAAAATATATCCTATTCATCCAGTTCCCATCTTCACAGCTTGTTCTATAGCTGAGATGTAAAATTTTGAGAGATATTCACTTAAACTGAAAAATTCCATTTTGCAATACTTTGTGAAGCAGTTGTGCTACCCATATTACCTGCTTTTGTTTCATTTTGAAACTAAAATGTTTATGTAACCATGGAAAGTTTACTGTTTTCTTGCACAGTATGTTATATGGAGAGGGTTTGCACAGTCAAGATATCACCCCACGAGAATAAGACAGTGATCACATTTTGTGGCAAGGTGCCATGGCCTTTAAGAAAATAAAAAACAAAGACTAGAGCAGCAAAGCAGCTTAATCTCAATACTTCTGGCTGTTTCATGTTCCTTTGTAACGATGATCTGAGTGTGTTAGAAACAGTTCAATTGTGATTGAAGAGATTAACAACAAAAAAAGCAGAGACGTTTGATTCTGGCTGATGTATCTGGTTGAATCTTTTCAAAATATTAGACTTCTTTCTCTTGATTTCATTTGTATGCCATCCCTTGTTAATAATGTTACGAGGTAAATGTATCAATTCATGTGAATTAAACAGTCATTTGAGTATTGCCTCGCCTTCTCTGAAAATGTGGGCGGTTAAACACCAAACACCTGCGATCAAAGCAGGTCGAGACAGCTAACTGTGTAGGGATTAGTTAATTATTATGATAAAGCTATGTGAATGATTTTGAAGTGGAATCGAATAATGAACTAAGGAAATAACCTCGAGCTAATGGAGTAGCGTATCTTCGTCTGGTTTGGTGTATCTTGTAGTATTAGCAGTAATTAAATTAAACACACACCTGGCATCAGATGTTCTTCTTTTGTACTTTACGCTGAAGTTTAAAATACGCACAATTGAATTGAAAACTTTGATACTACGTCCTTACACACTTCAATCACAGCAAATCAAGCTAGGAGGAGCTTAAAAAAACTACTGACATGGGTCCACCAATACAAACAAAGGATGGAAATATCTATGACTTATGCAAGTACCATCTATGGGGGAAGATCTACCTTTTCCAGGTTTGAGGCACTTCTTTGGTCAATAATTTGCAAAAAAAAAGACTAGTTATTTGTATCTTCTTTACACCCAAAATAGTAAAATCTCTTGTTTCCATGTGAAGAAACATCAAGCTATCGTGACAATATTTCTGCACATGTAATGCATCGAGATGAAAAACAAAGAGGTAATTTGACAAGAATGACATCAGAAATAATTGTACAATCTAACATTTGAAATCGAGTGAATAAGCCTCAACATTTTATATCTCAGCTCAGTAATGTGTTTGATGATGAGGTGGGCCATGCGAATATTGGCTTTACAAGATTTATGATACACAGTTTTGAAATTTTTACAACATGTAAACCTTGAGCCATTCAGTATCCAAGAGATCCAGCAAGTCTGCACCTGCTGGAGATTGCCAATATCAAAATAAATTCTAGTATATTATTTTGCATTGATTCAACTACCCTGTCTCAGCACAACAATTGCACCACAAATCTTACTAGTGCTTTCAGCAAAGATACTACCCATTAAGTGAACATGATGAACATTTAGAAGTTTCACTCATTGCCAAAAGAGGTTCAGTTATTGTGCTGCTGTGTGGCATGAAACCCTTAAACAGGCCTCTACATTACATTTTGTGGAAAAATTTGGCTTGGTAAAGTGAACTAACTTTTACACCATTTCGTATCTGGGCACCCTCTGAAACACACAGAGAAAAATCAAGGGGTATAATGACAGGATGCACAACTCATTGCCCTCCCCAGGGCAGTGATCAGTGACACATAATATCAAAATGGCTCCATCAAACTTAACTGTGGAAGCCTGCAGTAAACTACCCCATATCCTTACTGGCGAGACAGCTGTAGCCTTGTGGGTCTGATGGCTTCTAAACTTTGCTATCTGCATCTCTTTGATGAGGTACAAAATCACACAGTCTAAGTTAGGTGTTTGACTTGCTCCTCTGGCTTTTAATGACGTATTCAAGTTCTCATATCATCAAACATTAAAGATCTGAACAAGGCATTCTGAACAAGGATGTGTCACACCATCCAAAAACTTTGAACTGAAAAACAAAATCTCTGTTTTGCTCACCTCTCTTTCCATGCCTCCAATCTGAATCGTGAATGGGAGAAATAAAAAAAAAACAGGGTAAAAATATATGGAATTATTGATGACATTTGCACACATCTATGCAAGTCGTTGGTTCCCTTTCACTTGGACTGAAATATTGAACGCATACAGCAAATTCAATCTCAGTGCTGGAATTTCAATTTTGTAAAAATGAGGCTTTGACCACAGAGGGAAGTCAATGCAGTTCAATGTGTTTCCTAAAGGTGAGATCATGAGGATGAAAATTTTATTTTACATTGCTGTGATATACTGACATAGTCTATACAAAAAGTAAAATGCTAGCATCTTTTAACAGCTTTTGGAGAAATGACTCTGACTGTGCTAGCCCTTTTATCTGTGGACTTGGGGTGAAATAATATAAAATAGTCAGTGACTTCTAATATATACAAGACAGAGAGCTGGGAAGAGGAGAAGCGATGATGCAAAGACTAACTTTGTAAAAAGGAAAGCTTAAGACAATATCATCCAGAGACTTGAATTGTTGCAGTTGACAACTAAATGCTAAAGGTAGGCAAACTGATAATGAGCTCCCTCTCCATCCATTCATTAAACAAACCTGCAGAAGGTAAAAGAGTTCTATTAAATTTAAGACTGGCGAGATCTCTGACGAAACTTTTAGGGTTTCCTCCTACCGGTCTTGCGATGGTGTTTTGAGGAATAGTGAGACAATTTTAGGAGAATCGACCTTGGCAAAGTAAAAAGGCCAAAAAAAAAAAAAAAAAGTTATTCATTTATGATACAGTGTACAGTATGTACAGCGAAAAGCAAATTTAAGACAAAAAGTAAAAAGTCCTCTCACCTCTACTTCTGCTGCCTGGAAAGGTAAAGATATAAAGAGTACCATTTTAGAGTAACGAGTTAGAAGAAGTTTGAGGTAACATGAAAAGGTGAAGTGTAGCTCCACCTTCTTGTAATTGACAAATAAGTGTAGGACACATTTATCTTTTGATGTTAAATGTCACAGCACCTTCATTCAAGCCTAACATTGAAAGTTTGGTAAACTGTACATCAAAGGCCAATGTTTACAGATTTTATCATATCGTCATAATGGGTTCTCAATACACACTGGGCTTGCACTTGTAGACAAGAAGAGTTGATAATACTCTTCAACAGTTGGTAAATATGTTTGAATCTCCCATGCCAGAATCTTGAATGCACGGTCTGTCACTGCGACTGATCAATCATCCAAGCTACCTGTAATGGTAGACTGAAGCAAGCATGGATCAGATATGGTAAAAAGTAATGTCCACTGTCATTTTCTTAAAATCCACCTAGACCTGTACTACTAAAGAGAATCCTATCAGTGCTGACTCAGTGATACCCTCTCAATCAGTGAGGAGTAGTTGACTAAGTGAAGAAGTCTTCACAGGCAATTTAGCTCAATATTTAGACAGAAGTCATTTTACCACCATAGCACACATAAGATTTTGGTAGAACACCTGTCTCACAGGAATGTACTAAATTCAATCAGCTTTGGTGGAAAGTTACACATGCCTCAAAAAGCAGCCAGTTCATCAAAACTTTAAATTATAAGCCGAACGATGTTCAACCACAGGTGAAACTCATCATCGTTTATTTCAATCAGCATTTTCTTACTTATCAGAAGTTACCGACTTTCACTTTCATGTCATGATAGCAAACATCCAACTGCCGCACTCTGTAATTTGGGTATGTCACAAAAAGTAACAGTGCAACTTAAATGCCAATATTAGCAAATCTAGTGTTTAAGAAAATGAGCCTTGCCTGATCTTGAACGTGAATGACTGCGTGATCTCCACGATCCATGTCTGTGGGAATGACTGCGTGACCTCGATCCGTGACGACTCCTCGACCCATCCCGGCTCCTTGACCCTTGGTTGCCGGAATGACTGCGTGATCTTGAACCGTGACCCTTTGATCCATGGCTGTGGGAATGGCTGTGTGACCCCTTTGAAGCTGAATTCTTGTTTCCCTGATGAGAGCGTGATTTTGACCAGCTCTGTACATTGTCAAGAGCATTGTCATCCTCTCTTGAGCCTGACTTCTTTGAGTGGGACTTCTTTGAGTGGGACTTCTTTGAGCCTGATTTCTTTGAGCCTGATTTCTTTGAGCCTGATTTCTTTGAGCCTGATTTCTTTGAGCCTGATTTCTTTGAGCCTGATTTCTTTGAGCTTGAATGGTGTGAATCAGAATGACTCCTAGACCCATGTGAATCTGAGAAAAAAAAAAAGATAAGACTCCAAATGAAAAGGATACTTCAGGAGATAATGTAATGGTTACTACACTGCACAGAGCTGTGATGAAAGTAAATCTGAAATGACAATACTAACTGTACAGTGCTGAAATCAAGACAGTGTGAATATCGTTTGGTTTAAATTGCTGAGCAATATACATCAAGGAAATATATAAACTTCTCCTTGAGGAATAATATGACACCAGAACAGTGGCATAGCTTCAGGTGGGGTAACGGTGGAGGGGAGTGGCTGGGATTGCTCTGGTACATAGAAAATTCAGAAATTTGCCATTTGTGACACGTACCAGATCATAGAGTACCAGACAACTACAGTGCAGTTTTTCCAAGTTGAGGGAATGATACCTTAAATACAGGAAATTGATGAATTCTAAGGTCCCGCCAGGTAGAGATTCGATCATGGCCAGTTTCATCATGCTGGGACAAGAGAGGGGGGGGGGGGGAGAAGAACCAGAAAGTTAACTATGTAGCCCAACACCAATTCACCAAACATTCCATCAACAGTCCTCTCTGACCGGTGGAGGACTGTTTTACATTTGGCATAAACAAATTGGAGTTATATCCTCTCAACAATTCTGAACCAAAGTTTGCAGTCTCTGTATATGCTGACAGGTTTACCAGGTTGGCCTTTTTTTCAGTCTGCCTAATTTCTTTCTGTCTTGCTATTAATCCCCCTAATAATCAAAAACAACCACGTACACTGTACAGCTGCCAAAACTCACTTCAAAATGACAGATACTAATTTACCCAATGGAGGGAAAGATGACATGAAAGAAGACCTCTGTTTTGGACTACAGTCATAACTATTGCTAGAAGTTGCATTTCTAGGTTTTCTGGTCAATGGCTATTGGGGTATATGTTGTCACACTTTACTTGTGCTTGGCGATCCCAGCTCTGTACCACTGGATCTTTTCCACATTGTTTTTGCTGTGACAGAGGGGACAGAGCTGCATGGGAAAATAGAGATGGGGTTTGTAGGCCAATCAATATTTCCAACACTGTGCACTGACTTATCACACCCTCAGGTCTACTTCATTTCAACAAGCAAAATGAAAAAACTAACTGGAATTCCTGGAGCAAGGTTCACATCAAATGTAGCACCATTTGGCATCTAGTCAACCCTACATAGGCAAACTATTTTCAACACGTTTTCCCCTCACCAGCTGGATGTCAGTCACATATCAATTAGACCGTATATCACCATGCAGGACTACAGACCATTTACATAAAGCCAATTATTTGCAACCTACACTGAAGAATACTGGAAGTTACCTAATGCAGAAATGTTGAAAATGTTGGTGTTTGTTCCCTACCCCTTCCTTCTGAAAAAATAAACTGTCTAGCTACTTTGTGAACGCTATGCCACTGCACAAAGAAAGTTTGTCATTCATCATTTTGGTTGTTTGCGATGACACCAACAGAGCACTAGTTACCAAGATGTGTACCAAAGTACACAATATTACAACTTAAAGTAAAAAAGGGGGAGAGAAAAAAAGAATGCAACAAGGTCGATATTGCAACAGGGGTTACTGACGTGTACCACCAGATACAAAAGGGACATATTGTATACCGTGTAAAAAGTTATCCTTTTCTCAGCTCTCATAGTCAACAGCATATGTGCTTTCCATGTACATCATATTGCATGGACTTAAATCCAAGTTCCATCTGTTTATGGAACCAATCCAACAGCCACAAATCTAATTACATCTGTGAGAGAGGCTAGATCATACGATATGTTAGATATGATAACACTCATGTAATATGTAGCATTAGCTGGTCAGACCTCAAATTCCTTCACAACTAAAAAACAGTTGACATTCTAATACATCGTGCTATTGGTTCTCCAACTGCTTAAAACACTAATGACAGCTTGTCCCAGTCAATGCTACACATGAGTGCTTATAAAGTGGAACAATACCTAACCTGGAAGAGGGAAACATCGATATCAGTTAGGTATTACACCCAGAGAGCACAATTATCCTATATGGTAAGTGTGCTATTATTGATGGCATATAATTCCGCCTGGAATATCAAACTTTGTCAAACCTTCTCTGTTAAATTTACTGTACGCTATATGATGACCAGTGCTCAAGTGAGCCATCTCATGGTTGTTTTCTTTTGTTTAGGATACATTTTCTACCTTTCACTAGTTTGCATTTGGTAGCACATACTATTAAATGAAAAAGTTGCTAGGTATGAGTGTTAATTGCAGGTCATTGTTATAGCCCTTTAGAATGGGTTTAAGCAACAGATAAGAGATTTTCTACATTATAACTTGCAACAGTAGTAGACTATGGGGCATGCAATCAAAAAGGCTTTAAAGCTTGACTTTTGTGACCCACTTCAATCGAGGACCTAGCTACGCGCCTTCATTATAGAATGTACTAGCTGTGCAATTGCCCTTTCAATTATCACAGTTACAATTTGGTTGTTTGTTATGGCACAGCAGAATTGCAAAGTGCATCTGTGATCCTACACCCCACTGTACGTTTGCTGAATTGCCTATTTCCAAGACTGTACAATCCCAAAAAGCTGTATTGCTAATCACGAGCATAGTGCATCATGGGAAGGAAAAAGGAGAAGGATGCATTCTGTAACACCCTCCAAACATTCAACCTAAACGGATTCGGAGTAAAAAGGTTTGTCATATGGTACAGCTTAGGCATAGCTTTAATTGTTATATGGTAAGAACATATTGTTGTAATACAAACTTTTGACTGGTAAAGGGCAATTTAAGTGTATTGAAAACTTGAGTTTTCACTCATGATTTTCTAGTAATCTAGGCCTATATAGACATGAATTATATAGTGTATACTTCCAAATGATGGAAGGAACATTGGTTATGTTTGTATCCCACAATGCCTAAGTGGTAATACCAATTTCCAGTAATTTTTCCCTTGTACAAGTTTGCCCTCGATGGAATTCGCCCCAGTTATTTCGCTCCCTTGCAAATTCGCCCCAAACTGACACGGGACGTCCTGTGACAGTTATTCTTCACATTTAAAAAGGTGTGTGCAACTATGCAAATAGCCTAACGGTAAGCTTTCATGATTGATTTTCTCACATGTAATAGGAAACTTCAGGTAAACTTTTTGTGCTCAGCTGCAGCAACTTTGCCCCTTTGATATGTGAGGAACCCCATGCCCCTGGACCCCCACAAGGGGTTCCACCCCTTGACCCAACCTGGGGCCCACACCATTTTGCTTGCACGCTTCATATGCTCCTCATAGGGCTACATCAATGTCAGCAGGAAATCAGAAGATTTTCTATTGTGCTCGCTGGAAATTGAGCAAGGTCTGTCAACACTAGTACTGGAAGTTGGAACCAGGCTAAAAAGTGTAAATTTAGTGGACTCCTATGGACTCCAGATACTAAGGCTTGCATACAGGGAAGATCTGCATCTGTTTTCATGTCTCTTGATAATGCTGAGTCTATGGGTGCTGAAGTCAATGCACGGGCATAAATTCCCTGTGCACCAAACTTTCTACCCTGGCTACTTTGCGTAACCATGGCATTAACTAACAAGTAACAGTTAAGCACAGACCAGCTAGGGCCTATCCTACGTATGGGCTGTTACTTTGTTAGTCTCTAACTTGTTGTGTTATTTTGTAACTGCAATACCTTAGATACTAATATTGTGTTAGTATTACGTCTGCATGCTTTTCGTATTTGGTATCTTCTGAACCTCTTTGCTTTTTGAATATACAGTATTACCCAACTGTTGGTGCATTCACTGAGGTTCAGGGGCGTCCAACAAAAATGTCAAACTTTGCCAAATCGATGCCTGGTGACGAAATACCAACTCCGTCAGTCCGTGATTTGCCCTTTGTTTCTGGCTAGGCTATTCTCTGGAATATATGTGTTTGTAATTGTGTGAATAATCATCTGACCAACCAGTGAAGTTGATACAACCAATCAGGGAAGCGGATATGTAAACTTGTAAAGTGAGTAGCGCATTGTTCTGTACTGCAATTGTTGCGACAACCGGTGCCCCCTTATGCCCCCCCTGTACCCCTGCTGAATGGATGAAAAAACTGTTAAGTATACACTATTACATGCGACCTGTGCCTGAGCCTCTCGAACTTGACATACGGCTGAACGGACGGTGGGTCTAATACTATGAGCCTAATAGGCCTAATTCAGATGTGGTTCAACTGACGCAGGTCATCTCGGTAATTGCACCCGAGGCTCCTCTATAAATCATTTGTGCAGTCAAAATATAAACATATGCCTATGATATCAAATTTCAAGCAAGAGCCTATACGTTAGTGAAAAAAATCTGACCGTGACGGCGGGAGGGGGGGGGGGAGCGGTCGTATACCTGCTTGATCCCTAAGTTATGCCACTAATATCCGGGAATGGGACCCATAGAAGCCCAGTGATAGATTTAGATTCATGTAACGTACGAAATGAGTTATTGTAGTTGTCTTGGGGATAACCGGGTATCATGAATCTCCCAGTTGCCATACCAACAGTTGCCATGGTAGCATTACCTATGGTTGATATTTGATACATGGGGGTATAGCCTGTACGTATGGTACTTGAGGTGACCCAGACCCCCATTTTCAATTTTGTAGGGTTCAGATCCGTTTGTGTGTCTGTTTATGTGTGTAAACAAATTCCAGTTTCAAAATCTTGGTCCGCAACTCCTCCTAGACCGAAAAGCAGAAGAGGGTCAAAGTTAGAAGATAGGTGATCCATGTTCTGAAGTAAGTCTCCCTTCAAAATATAAGGTCAGAGGTCATTTTTTTGCGGTATTTTTTAATCTTAAGTGACTACTTTCATGGGCCCTTCAAACATATGACAGGTATACAAGATTTTATCTTGAAGCCATATTTAAATGTTTTTGGCGTCAAAGGTCACGGTCAGAGGTCAAAGGTAAAATTTGACAATGAAAAGTTTGCATCCGCAACTCATAGGCTGCAAAGCTGATGAAATAGGGATATCATGTCAGCAATTCCTCAATTGTATGAAAAAAAAGTCAATCTATGAAAAATGGTATACGTGGCATATCAGATGGCGCGGATCGAATCCGAAAATTTGGGGCTTTACGAACCTCCCCCCCCCCCCCCACAGATAGCTGGTAACAGCACTTCCCGGGTGTTCTGGGCTTCATGTACCCAGCCTTGAAATGGAGCTCTCATGTCTGCAGTTTCGTCAAGTAATGAGCAAAAACATCATTCTATGGAAAAACGGTAATAATTTGGATGGTTCTTATCTATAATATTCATACCATCGTGATTTTCTAAAAACTTAATTCAACAGTATTTAACTTTCTAACGATAACAGGCTATTTTCTTTTAGATAAATTTTTAAATAGCAGATGAACTTAAAGAAAATCTGGCCTAATATTTTGAATCTGTTGAAGTCAATTTTTCCCCTAGAAATAATGGTTCCAGGAAAACTATTTTTTTTACTCTCATCGATTACAGTTGTTTATTGCTACAACCCTCGATGATTGCATGACAAAGTAGAACTCGTTATTGTGTCCATAACTTTTGAAAACAATAGCCACAATGAAGAGAAAACGTTCGAAAAGTTTTTTGGAAAGTTCGAAAAACTTTTGGAACATTCGAAAACAGCCTACTAGCGCGTCGTTCGATATCGAAGAAAACTTGCAAGCGTGTGAGACGGGCTTAAGGCGGTGAAGATATCCGGTATTAGCAAATTTGGTGTCAGGAGCTCAAGTTAGACTTATAATTGAATTAAGAAGAATACGGCCAGCTGAAGTTGAACTTGACTACTAATGTTATACAAATTACAATACTGCTATCATTTCATGAATAGTAACGTTGTGAATTCATGTTGGTTGTTCGTATTATCCGGCATTTCTAAAAACAATTAAATGAAACAAACCAAGCATGAAAATTCAACAGCGGACTGAAGAGAATCTATGTACTGTTGTCCCGTAACTTATACTCCGACACCCAACACTTCTATATTCCGACACGCATGTGTTCCGACAAGAAAAAAAAAAATCTGAGCGCAGCGGCTTGGTAAGACCCACCCCAGGTCCCATAGACAATGAGCAGCCAATGATATCGCAATCCAAATTGCATGAGATCTCTCCAAACATTAGTGTTCACTTTTTACACTTAAAAATATTACGTATGGTGCTATATGCGATAATATTTCATGATATTTGCGCGTCGACGCTGTTAACAGCGAGTTTTCGCAAGCACGACGCGGACGTAGAATCCAGTGTGCAGTGTGCAAAATCGGGCAGTCACCATAGTGACCACGCAAATATCCTCAGTCCTGGGGAAATCTACAACCGTTCTCAGGCAAATTAACGTTCGTTCTAGCTAAGAGTATTTATTAGCGTTCTAGACTGGTGTGCGCCGCCAGTTAGCACATGCTATTAGGTATGTATCATCCTGAGCGCTCGTTCACAAACTGCGAAACCGCTTAAAAAGAACGACGCGTTACTGAGTACGGGTACCGTCACGGCTGATTGCTTCCTTGTACTCTTAGTGCTTCCTTGTGCGTCTTCTGTAATGGATGTGTATAGCAACATATGAGTGTCGGAACTTAGGCGGTGTCGGAACTGATAGGGTTGTCACCGTATTGTTCAGTCTAAATTATAATTTCTAAGATACAGTTGACCTACAGTAACGTTATCACGGCTTCCAGTAGCCAAGGCTTTTTCAGTGAAGTTACAGAGAGCAGCTAACGAATTTGAGTCAAATGTTAGCCTGATCTAAATTTTTGAAAGTGTGCCCTAGGAAGTTTAGGTCTAGGGCAATTGTGAGCCAACTGGGTTATATAAGAGGGGTTTGGGTTTCCGGCTTTCTTGGGGTCTTTATGAGAACATATTTTCCTTCCAGGCACTTCTCACAAAACGTAAAATTCACCGTGTCATATCTTTAATTCAGCTGGAAGAAAGGACGGAAGCTCTAACTGCTGGAGAGACATTATGTAGTCTTGGGGTAATACAGAAGAGAAGAGCTCAATTGAAAAACAGAAGGCAAGTGAAAAACTTGACTCTAAGTAAATGTGTTCAAACTGAATAAACTTTCCATTTTATCAACCAACTTGAGTGATAATCGCAATTCAAAAATCAAAATGCCTAAAGCAAAACACGGAAAGATTTAGTTTGGTAAATCTTTCATTTAGTAGTTACATTAATGGAAAGACTATGACGATAAGCAAATATGACGACAGCCTACCAATTATAAAATATTGATAGGTTTAATATTGATGTAGCTCGTCCGCATTTGAGTATGAGAGCAGAAACAAGTCTTTTTGGTACAATACAAGAACCAGTCTTCTGTAGGCCTATATTACATAAGTGTAATATGTAAATACATTTAACTAAAGTACCACTGAAAAAAAAAGTTGAATGTGTTTAATCACAGGTGCATGCATCAAGTTCATGATACTTTCCTGTCCTTAATTCCTTTTTTTAATGAGCCTCAAGGGTGCTTCATCTCTCATTTTATGAAAGCATTGGCAACCTTAAACTTACTTGCTGTTGATGTGGAGGAGAAACTTGTGCACTGCTGCCCGTTCGATCGAACTCTCGATCAACTTATGCCTGTAAAAGAGCGAATGACTACCGGACCAACGACGACATGGATGAGATGCAACTCCGCGGATTGCCCTTTTGTCTTCATTTTGTCATTATGCGAGATTGCAAATGATGAAACTGATCGATAATAGTTAAAACAATTTTGGTGGCTAAATTGGTCCAAATTATTGTGCTGATGTGACGATAACGAAAAAGCAGCTCATGAAATAGGGTAATGTTAATTGTGATCATTTTATGAAACTATATGCGTGTCGGTGGATGGGAGACACAAAAGATGATGTATAGTGCGTACGACGTAGGCAAATTTTGCCTTTGTGATTATGACGGTATCTGCTGGTACCATGTATATGAACATTAAGCGTAACCTAAGTTTTTACTTACTCTTCTTGCTTGGGCTTTTGGACTTCGAGGATTTGGAGGATTTAGAGGAGACCACAATCACCAGCAAGGCGAAAAGGAGCAGCCATGTTATCCAACGAAGATTCATGGTGGGTGTCTGACCACTGCGGTTTGATTAGTATACCTGTTGAAAGAGAGAGGGAGAGAGGTCGAAAAAAGAGGGTGAGGTATAAGTGAAAGAGTTTATGAGTGCCGCATACTGCGGCAGAGGTGGTTCAACGAAGGGGAGGGGGACGGAAACTGTGGACCTTTAGTCCCACAGAAGTTGACTAGCCAACCAAAAATTGGGCAAATGTTTTGTGTAAACTTTCATCCCCCTTTATGTTTTATAAGAGTAAGCTTTTAATCACAAGATCTCAAATAAAGAATATCTGGATGCCTTTAACGAGGCCCGAGAAGTGCCACTTAGGCCTACTGCAACCTGGGAGGCTTTTGGGCAAAACAATTTCCTTGTACGTACACGCGCCAACTTATGTGGCGCTATGCTTAGATGATAAAATGTGTAAAACGAGAATACTCGAATCAACGGCAATAGGAAATTTTCAGTACAGATTTTGGCAGGTGATCGCTTGCTTTTGTCATTTGTTATTGAGATACGACATTCAGTGACGTGGCCTGGGTGAAAAAAAATGTGCGTGTGTTTGTGTGGGTGGGGGGGGGGGGGGAAGGATGCGTCGTTGTGAAGGAATTGTGATTGCCTCGCACAGAGCGAAAAATCAGGCGTGAATTCAGGGGGCCAGCTTAAGGTTCTCCTAGGGTCCAGGGGGAAAACCGACGGAAGTTTCCATATTTTAGCTACTATGAAGGCATATGGCCGGCCACAAATAGATACATTTTTTTTTATTATCGCCTCAATTTGCTCTGTCTATAACATTTTTCTGTTCATCTATGGAGGCACGCAGTTTGTGAGATGATAAATGATTTGGAGACCACCCCTCCTGTGTTAAAGTGGACAGATTCAGATCACTTAAGTTTACCTCAGACGTAATGTATGTTTTTGTTTGAGAAGTTTCTCCCAGAAAAGTGGGAGGTGCACCCACTAACTCCTATATTCCCCTTTAGTCACATGAAACGAATGAAAAAAAAATGTGATCACAACCAAGAAACGAACTTGTATTTTCTGTTGCCCTTTTGGCACAACGACTAACCGCAAAATCAATGTAACCGTCGATATCAGAGGACGGTACGAACCGTCGGCGGCCAGCTGTTCGACAAGGCGGGAATCGGGTAGTTGCTTATTGATCGTTGCAGTTCTCATGAACAAAATGAATAGATTTGATTGACGTGTTCTGTTGGGTGTGTCGTGCACGAGGCTTAGAAAATCAACGGACCAGTAAAATAACATCTGGACAAATTAAACTCAGTTAAAACCTCCATTTTAAGAGAAATAATTTAAATATTTAATGTAAATGTTACAAAAAAGATGGAATGTTTAACCTCGGTGCCGACAGTAATCCTGTTGAAGTCTTACCGGGTCATTGGGACTTTAAAATAAAATAAATGCGTCTATTTTCACAGGAAACAGTATAGATTTAAAGCCAATATTTCGAAAATGACAGAAATTGATAGATTGTTCAGGACAAGAAGATCATGGTAGCTTTCTTTTCAGGAAATATGTTTCTCACAGATGGAAATGTAGTTATTTTGTCGCTCAGAAATACTTTGTTCACCTTAGCTTTAAAAATTCAAATGATGCATCTTCCGTAACTCATCTCATGGATAATGATATGAGGAGATGAAGCTTTTAAAGATGTCTATTGATGAGCCCGAATGGTTAAATAATGATTAAAGCTGTCTCGCTCGCATGGCTTGGTGGTGCATTCTGACGCCCTATATCACTTTAACAAGACTGCTATATTTTTTCTACTTTTCTTTAAAAAAAAAGAAAGAAAACAAGAGAAAACAAGAACAAACGACAGTCGCCAAATGTGAATTCACAGATGCGTCGTTATCACACTCTACGATGCCACAAGTAAGTAGGTTTTGCCAAAGTTTAGAGTTTAAAAAAAAATGATAAAGGCTTTAAAAGTGCGACCAGTTCCTGTGTGACATATTGCCCTACGTTACGTTACTTTGAACACTGTCGCATCACTCGTGATATGTACAGCGACTGAGGGTATGGTCAAGTATATCAAGACAGGCCTTAAATGGTAGACGAAAATGGTGCGCTTGCATCGTGCAAGCTCACGAATAATGATTTTGAAGAAACTCAATAATTGCCCTCTGTGTAATAAGTGAGAAACTCCTACGAACATGCACATTGATACTAAGACAGGTTTGTTAAACTTGAGTTCTAAATAAGGCTCTTTGAAAAGAGCCATACCCTATTTAGCAGTTGGGGATATCTCCGCACTGGTCCCTACGTTTACTTACTGAACTTTCGGCAATTTTATTCAAAGATTTTCATTTAAAAAAAATTAGTTCTTTTTGTGAATTAAATATTGAAACGGGTTCGTTGAAGTATTTATCATTTGTGTGAATATGGAAACATAAATTCTACTGGTGAGTTGATAAGGCCTGTTTGGCTGGTAGATAAAAATGGAGAGATCTGCTTACTAAGTTAAAAAGGAAAATGAGATAAAAAGAAAATCGATGACTTCTTGCCTAATATTAATCTCGGAGGACACGTAAAATTAGAAGATGAACGAAAAAAGTCAGTCTCGCCGCGGTGGCTAAATGAGTTGCCTGCGAAGCAACTGTATGGCTCCCGCCCCGAAGAGCCTAACGAAGGTAGCAGAGTTTCGCTTCTAATTGGAGGCCCTTCTTCTGCCAATTGCCCTAGAGCTTTGAAAATGAGGATTACGTTACCCCGCGTAGCAGGTGAGATTCCTCGTTCAGTCACGCGGTACGGAAAACTAACGTTAATTTTCCTGACCAAAAACAAAACTCGCCCGCTAGGTGAATAGGGGAGGGATGTGTATCCCCCCCTTTCATCAGCGATTTTTCTGGTGGCGCCGCAAGAGTGAACTGGCCCCTGAGGAGTCTGGGAAGGCGATTTGAGCTTGAGGCGATCTAGCCTGTATTTATATCCGAACACTTTTCCTGTTCTCTAGGCCAACTGATTGTGTCGTTCCACAGCGTAGTGATGATGGACCCCACTTGAGTTTCATACCCTCTCCACCCCCCCCCCCTCCACCGTCCCTAACCCGAGTGATGCTCCCCATGCCACCGCTGATCAAAGGGGAGACCGTCCATTATTATATTTTTATTGTGCCAATTATTGTCAATGGGTCAATAAATATTTTTAATTTACCGTATACCGTGGAGTGTACTAGGTGTCAGGATCAGAAAGCCGTCTTGGGCTCATTACTGACGATCGTGAACGAAATCTTTGTATATCACTTTCTGAACCGCCCGACATTGTGGTGCAGCGAGGACGGTTACATCTCTATGTTCCGACATCTCTATGTTCCGACAAATCGGCACCAAAGTACATTTTTTGTCGGAACATAGAGACGTCGGAATACAGAGACTTCATTTACGTATCTATATTTCGACATCTCTATATACCGACAACTCTATATACCGACTTCTCTATGTTCCGACATCTCTATGCTTCGACAAATCATTTACTTTGGCGCCGATAAGAAGTGTACTTTGGCGCCACCCAAAAATTGTACTTCGGCGGCTTTAAAATGAACATTGGCACCAATGAAAAGGGTACTTTGGTACCACCCCAAAAATGTATTATGACGCCGATTAAAGTACTTTTCCCGACGCCCAAGTACGTTTTTCTCGGGGCCAATGTACATTTTCTTCGGCGCCAAAGTAAACTTTTGTCGGAATATAGAGACGTCGAAACATAGAGATGTCGGAATATTGAAACGTCGAAATATAGGAATGTCGGAAAATAGAGACGTCGGAATACAGGGCTGTCGAAACATAGAGATGTCGGAACATAGGGATGCCCCAACGAGGACAGCAGTATGTGTCTAAGCCTTTGGACTTAATATGCACGAAGTCATCGAGCCTTCGTCGGTGGACTATTTAAGCAAAATAAATGAGAAACCAATAAAATAATTCAACTGATTTCCCCTTGTTGTCCCTTAGCTGGAGAGTCTCGAGAGGATAGGTTAAGAGAGGAGGAGAAGAGGGGGGGGGGGGGTAGGGGGTTGTTGACGTAAAATACGACAAATTTTGTCAAATTGGTCTCAATCTGTGAAACTATAAAGATATACCCGCATGTAGATATTTGTGCCGTTCGACAACTTATGGAATCAAGCTGTAGTTCTGTTGCTCGTTAGCACAGTTGACGTGAAGTAGTGCGGGAAAATGCTTTTACAAAAATTGCCAAATTGCAGGAAATGATAGTTGTCAGGTCAGTTTTCAACATTACAAATTTTATTCAAGAGAATTTATGGGGACCAAAATACATGGTTATTTAAGAGACCACACCGTCTAAGCGGAGCGCCACCATCAGTTGGCTGTAAATTATGAGAGAGGTTTTGACAAAAGTACTCGCCAGATCGCTGGAAATGGCACTATTCGCAAGTCCATTTTCGACATGACAAAATTTATTCAAGAAGATTCTGAATGTGGCTTTATTACATGATTATTCAAACCCCGGCGTACAGAGAGTTTCGTCAAGGTGGTTCGGCTCGAAAGCAAAGATTTGGGAGGGGAGGACATGAGGCAGGCAGTATACTGTCAAAGATGAGCTCCACCACCATTGGTGCAGAGCGTACAATCCGCCCCCCCCCCCTCCTCCCGATGGCGGGAAACTGCACTTGCCAGGTGTTTTAAGCTACATGTACCCATCCTTGGAATAAGGATCTCATGTCTGCAATTCCTCAATTAATTAAAATCTATATAAGAAAAGTAATAATTTGTACATATTAGATGGGTTGACAGACACTTCAAAAAGGACGTTGCTAAAATCAGAGGGAGCGAGTTGTGCGAGGGAATAGTGGCAAGATTATATAAGCATGACGCCATCACTGGTTGGCGGGAGGGGTACAAAACTAGATAAATACCTCCTTAATAGTTCGGCGGAGAAAGTCATTCCCAGGCTCCACAAGTACGGTTCTAGAAATTGTTCGGTCAATATTTTCTTGGATTTCATTGAAACCATTTAAAACAAAGTTACAGGCTGAGAACTGTAGGAGGACTTAGCGGAGCGTCACCATCAGTTTGCGCGTAGCGTACAGAACATTTTTATGAAAATACTGCTCATAATGCCAGATGACGCACTTCCCATGTATTGCGGTTACATTGTATTTTCCCTTCGGAAAATGTTCCACTAGTATATAGCAACTTAAAGTCAACAGGGTTTACAACACCAAAGTGCATCCCGCTTCCAGTATGTGCTTCTATAATCGGGCTCAAATTATCTCGCAATTATTGTATCCGGCTTGCACTCCGATAGCGAGGAGAATCAATCAAAGTGACGATGACAAACCCAAGTCTACCCTTGTATTGCCTTAAAATAATCTGGATTTTGTGTCGCTTCGTTAGGTAGTAGGCCTATTCAACCATCTTACTCACAATTCTCGTTTTGTTTAGGAATGTAGGCTTCATGCATGTTTATGTTAGTGTTACTTTCTGATTGATTTGTCATTGCTATTGATTATCCCTACTCTACCCCCCCCCCCACCAAAAAAAAATCTGGAAACGGTGCCCCTTTTGACAAATAAGTGCCCTTGTTGATATTATATTGCAAGTAATAAGGCTTTTTCAAGGTGCTCTGTAGGACGTCTATCCCCTCCCACCAACTGTAAGAGAGTTGTGGACTTTAAGACATTTACCTCTCCGACCGTGAGATATTTTCGACGCCCTAATGAGTGAAGATGATCACAGCAAACCAGTATCTGTCATTACATATACCTTTCATTGCACTGTCGTTTATATCTCATACATAAGTTGATATGGCTACGTCAGTCTACCTGGGTGGCGTCCACTGCAGCAAGTAATAAAAGACAGTGAGGTTATACAGCCCTAATCTTTGAGGAAGTTACAGTAAATCAAACTCAAACTTTTGTTTTCACTATAAATCAGTTCATGTACAAAAGGATAGACGCTCACTGCACGCACTTCCCGATACCATCCTTACCAGCAGCCTATGCAGGATTTTTTCGGGGGGGGGGGGGGAGGAGGGGGTAGGGATCACAGGTCTGCCATACGTGGAATGAACTGCGAGGATTATCTGAGCGGAGTGTCCCGCCGATTGGAACGCACCGAAAATTTTGCAAATCATCATCTCTCAGACAGCCGGTAGTGACATCTCCCAGGCCAGAATCTGAGCATTGGTCATCCCGCGGTTTTCGTTTACAATAACATGCCACGTCAATAAAAAAAAGGTGCAATTGCAAGATAATCAGATAATATTTCAACAAAAAGTGCCACGAAGTGGTAATGTAAAATACTAGGCTAATATATTTATTGTCCTGCTCAATTAAACTATTAAAAGTTGCCTTGATTTATGATTTATTTCAAAATAACTACTGTATCACAGAAAATATTTCTTTCTTCCTACGTTTATTTAATTGTATTTTACTTTTTTAGAAAAAAATACTCTAAATAATAAAAATAATAATATATGTTCAAGATATGAATGAATGAATGAATAAATTAATCGTTTGGTATTTACTGTTGTCGTTCTTTCTTTTCTAACCTGAATAAGTCCGAATTTGTTTTTTGGGGGAGACTTTCAGCGTCATTCAGACCTACTTTCTTTGATTTCCAGAGTTTCGTCACTTATAGCTAAGCATAAGCAGAAAAGAAACGGTTGGACTCAATTGAGCAAACTATATCTGGCCAGCTTAGTAATACTAGCCTAGTATTATAGTATTATTAACCTAGTAGTACTGACCTTGATTTAGATATTTTTATGTTTGTGACGGAGTATCCGGTGAAAGTTTCATAACAGAAAAAAAGTATGGGGGTACTTGGACTTGGCAGATAGTTACGTGTTAGCAAATGGATTAATGGAGAAGGAAGAGGCAAAAGCAAATAAGCAAATAAATAAATGAATAAGTAAAAACAATGTATGTGCTTTCTTTGCTACAGCGTGACTTTAAATTATAACTTGTTAACTTAAATTATAACTTAATTATAACTGTTCCTTCTATCAATTCGTACATTTTTATAAATTACATGTGAAATTTTCGTGTACTTATTATTCATTACTTATTTTTTAGCAAATGTGGCACGCATGTTCAGTACTCTCTTACAACCAAAAATGATATGGGACGAATCAACAATTCGATTAAAACATTCAGTCTAATATATTGATAATAAATCTTATTGCATTCAATATTTTCAATCCAACTTTGGACAGGTCCCTTATCCCTTCTTTTGCAAATGACCTATGGTGAAAGTCATAATATGAACGTATACGAACGGTTGCGAAAATGTAATGTTATGCGCCATGCGGAGGGTGTTCCGTTATCCGTGTCCCACTTACAAGATGGTTCTGTTCTATCAAGTGTACTTAGCCTGCGTGGAGGATGTGTGACGTAATTTATGACGCCATACATGATTTGACACTATATTTTCGATGAAGGTTTCGTCTTCCAAGGGTAAGGTTTGCAGTAGAATTATTTAAGTTTAACATTTGAACCGAGGTCCTCATATCTCGCTGACATATTTCTTTACTTCTTAAACTTACGTGAAAACAGAACAACATTTACGTTAGGCCCATGGGCCTTCATTTCTCTTTAAATTTAAGGTGTACTTTAAAACTCACCAAAACCAGGTCTCTATCGACGCACACACACCGTGGGGGTCTTTCCCGTGGGTGGTTTGTTATCCAGGGGAGGATTTTCAAATGTTTAAAGTTTATCACGCTAACTGTTGGGTATCAGCACATAAACTCTTGTAACGTGATGTTACCGTTATGTCCTTCAAAACACCAATGGCAAAAGTTTTAAAATAAATTAGCCTATCTTTGCCAATTAGAATGAAAACAATAAAATACAGCCAAAGTGAAGTTCCAACCCCGAAATCGAAAAGCGTGGGAAAGCTCCACCTCCAAACTATGTGGCAGTTCCGTTCTCAGAGCTGCAAAGCTTTTGTGGTGTTTTAAATTGGTGCAACGTCAAATGAGGATCACACCGTTAGAAATAATGATAAATTAACAAAAAAGAAAAAAAACAAAAGAAAACACAATGAAAAGAAAGAATAGGCAGAAATCAATTGATTCGACCACCAGCACTTTTTTAATAAATTTAAAAAAAAATAAGGTGCAGTGTGGTCGATAGCTTTCAGATAACGTGTGATTAAAGTGCCCCAACTGGCTCATCCAAGTTAATTGATTCAATTTAATTTCATAAATTATTACGACAAAGAAAATCTTGTGTTTTTCTGACGTTTGTGACAGTGTTCGCACCCAAAGGAGTGATGTTAACGTGTGTGTATGTATGTATGTATCATATGTTTGAGTGCTGAGGTTTCATACAAACTATTTGAGCAACTAAGTTGTTGAGTAGCCACGTATACCTTCTATGGTGAATTGCATGAGGCAATGATTGGGACCAAGTTGCTGATGTATGAAAACCTTTCTTTTTCAAACAGAAAGTCAAATTCACAAATCACAACTGAGGGAATTCAGTTTTAGACAAAGTTTCCAATGAGGAGGAAATAACTATACCACCAATTTGGCCCTTCCAAACAAAGGACTTGGGTCCTCCAGGGGGCCTCTCTGTCCTCATACAACGATGTTAAATAAAATGCAAAAAAAAGGAAATAAAATAAGAAACCACAGACAGTAAAATGAACCGTTGCTTTGGAGTGAATGTATTTGCATAATAATAAGGCAGTGATAGGACATTAGGACAGTTCATGGGGTGAAGGGAAAGGTAGTACTTTCGGCCAGGGATGAATAGTTCTCATGAACGAAGAATGACTTTGAACCATGCGCAGTCCGTCAGATAACGTTATAAACTTGAATCATTGAAGTTGGAAAAAAGGAATATCTTTGATCATAAAGTGAAACTTAAAAATTTTCATCATGTTGTTAAAAACATCAAGGAAAGGGGAAAAAAAGAATCAAGTGGTGCGGAAACGACATTATTATATTATCTAAAGATGGACAGACAGAAGTGCACCAAGTATCATGTAGATTCAAAGTCTATATAGGATTTGATCTTTGCATTTCTCAAAATGCACGGTTGATCGGTGTGACCAGGGAGCAGAAGGAGATGAAAAGCTTTGATGCACTGGAAGGAACCACCAAAGTCACACAGCAATATGTCTTTTGTATCCCTCTTGGCAGTTCTATAAGGTTTAGGCTGTTACCTGATTAGAAAGTAAACACAATTGTCACATTTGTCGTCTGCTATACAGGTCGCAGACAAAAATATTCAGTTTTCTAACTGTCAAACATTGACGGTCAGTATCGCGTATAACATCATAACATTTACGTTGTTTGTTAAAACATGAAAGGAATTTTCGTGCGGTTATTTCAGGACATCTCCTGAAACGTCTCATTAAGTTGTCAAAAATTTAGACGTCTGTTGTCTGGATGTTGGATGGAAATGCTTGGATGGAAATACTCTCTACGTTCCCGAAAATCGCCTTCCCGGGGCAATTATCGTGATCCAGAGACACCCTAACCATACTGCTACTGTTTTGAGTTAGAACTACTTTCTGAGAAAAAATATACGAGATGGATCAGTCATCGATTGGGAAGCGACGTGGAAAAGGACAAAAAAAAAGGCTAGATGAAATTATCTTCTTTGACTGGGACGTCTTCACCTCAAGTTGCACGGTGGTCACATTGCCATCCATACACCAGCGAAAATCATTGTCCAACACTTTCCCACATATAGCTCCATTTACACGATAAAGTGGGTCACGGTTGCACGTGAGCAATAACTCTGTAATGCGTTAAATTGTATATCCCCGGCCAAAGAATTCGTGTGTGTGTGTGTGGGGGGGGGGGGGGTAGTTATCCAGCTGTACACTTCAGAGACGCAACTGTTCGCCACAAGTGACGACTCGACTTACCTTGAAGAAGATCGTTTTTTTTTTTTTTTTTGCCTTAACAGTTTGAATGTTCATTGGCAATTTTATTAAATTATAACATCAAAATCTAGAACGTAATGTTACATTTTGTTTTTCAATGACCGTTACAGCCTCCTGCAACTTAGATTATAACCGAGCAGTGGCGCCCGTATCATCGGTTTCCTTTTAGGAAAAGGGGCGGCAGGTATCTGGAGGTGATTTCTCAGGATCTAGGGAATATTTTAATCTAAAATACCATTTCTGGTACGGTCAACGCCAATTGGTGGTACGCGCACTGCTAACAAATGGTGGCGCTCTGCTTAGATAGTCTTCCTGCAATTTTATCTAACATATGTAGCGTAAGTGATGATAAACTCCACTTGAACCTCACCTCACCCCAACCAAAAAAAGAAAAGAGCAGTGAAGCCAGAGTTAGCGAGAGACCCAATTCTGGCCCACGACAACAATGTTGGGCCTCTTTGATCAAGTCTCCTTTAAAGAATTCAGGTAACGTTTCAAGTGCATATATAGGCCTAGGAAAAAAATCAGAAGTTTAAGATTAAGTTTGATTCTAAGATTTTTTTCTTTAATTTAAACAGTACGAGCGACTGAGGTTGTTCATGAACTGAATAAGTTATTCAAAGAAAGAAAATCACCGAAACTACTTTGCAAAGAATTCGGAAACTGCATTAATGCAGTGAAAGCCACAATTCATTTTCAGTGAAAAGTAATGGTTTTTAGCCCGCTACAATTAGAGTTCCTTGATACAGAGTCGAGGGACTCCATCTACTACATGAACATGTCATGTTTTACTGGTGATAAAAAAAAAATCAAGATATAGTTTCTTGATCGGAATTGTATTATTTAATAAACAAGGCACATTTACATTTAAACTGCATCCTGATTACTTGGGGGGTGGGGATTTGAGTGGATCCCACTTCAATCCCAAACCCATATTGCTGGCGGGGAGGGGGAGTATCCGTCCGCACATCCCTTCAAGTTGGGACGGGGAGGGGTAAAATCGTTAAGTCATTGGATATAAGGGTAAGGGAAAAAGAAGAAGGAAAAAAAGAAAGACTGAAGACTCTCAACAGAGATTGGGCTAGGTGAGGTGAGGGGAATTTCTCCCCCCCCCCCGGCTGATGCTCCCCCTGTCGGGGAGGTTTAGTCGATACAATACAGACGACAGTCCGCCGCAAAGGCCTGTTTTCGCTCTCCAGAGAAAATTTCCTGATGATAAGCAAAATGTTTCGGCGGCGCTACGCGCGCTGTAACGTAGAGTCCCCCAGGTTCTTCGGTATGATACCACACAGACAGCACAGGCCCTGTCGACCTTACCAATTAAGGCAGACTACACAATTTATGTATAGGCCTGGGTGTAATGTCATCCACTGTCGGAAACCCTAGTTGCTGCTGGTCTCTCATGTGTTGGTCATACGGTGTGTCTGTAGTGAGTGGCTGGAGGAGAGAAGTAGGTATACAGCATAGGCATTATGCCCAAAAGAACCAAACTGCCAGCACAATAGGTTTCAGTTGGTACCGATATTCTAAGATATTACTGAAGGATAACTAAACAAGACCTCTAGCTCTTCCATCGCTTTCCAATTTTACACTTATAGATTCCAGGGAAAAAATAAATCAGCCCTAAAAGTATACTTCTTTAGTAGGCTACGGAATCATTTATAAAAATGGCATGAAACAGGTACTATTAACTTTTGCGATCATCTCAAGCAGCCTAGCTTCTTGAGGTTAATTTTCTAAACGGTTCATTTATTAATTATTCAGCAATATCTTCGGAAATCGTATTTCACTATATGCGATTTGGGGAAACGAAAAGGGTATCGTGCAAATACTCTTCATGTAAAAAAAATAACTTTGTTCCTTATTATTCACTGAATCTTCGGAAACAATATTTTGCCCCAGCTTCCCCGTCCCTTACCCACCATGTGAAGAAAAGTTTGACATTAAGAGGTCCAAACTTGTACTGGTCTGTATTTCCCCAGGTACGTTCACCAGGCATTCCACGGTGAAACCATGCGTGTGATGCATGCTGCAAAAGTAACTGTCCGTGAACGTGACAGTGAATACAGCCTAGCTAGCTAGGTCTAGTCTGTGCACGTAGTCCACTAGCAACAGCAGCAAAGATTTGCACGCAACAAAACGGTTGACAGTTTTTGTGCTGTCTACCAGGCTAGTTCCTTGGCGCAAGTCATTCAACATGAACGTCTGCTTGATAGTTATAGATGGCTGGGGATTATGTGAAAGTTCATATGGTTAGTATGCATGTCTCTAATAGTTAAATGAGAGAAAGGTGTTTTTTCCCCTCTCTCGTGGAATTACTTCCACGTTACCGTACATATGCAACTATAGCACATAGGCTGAGACTCTTGAGAGACCAACGTTAGGCTACATCAAAAGAAAAGGTATTCTACTTCTAGTCATCTCTGCAATATAACTGCACACCACATTAGGCAGAAAAAGCCAGAAGAGGTATTGCTTTGACACACACACTCATCTCCTCATGGTTGAGACAACATCATGTAACTAACAAAATTGATGATGTACATTCAAAGAGTATTGGTGAATTTCATGCTAGTGTGAATGAGCTGCAAAGCTTACTGAATTATTGTGCTCATCTAGTGGGTTGTTGTAGCATGGATGTTGTAAAACTTCGCGCATCTAACGTAAAAACCTTGGAATTTCTAGCTGCTGGAAATTTAAAATCCCTACAAATCTAACATCTTGTTTTTGCAAGTCAAAAATTTAAATTTACTACTATTTGAACCAATATGCTATGGACAGCACCTCGAAATCTTTTATTTTAACCAACATTTACGTAAGTTAACGATATGGTGTAAACTTGCCAAACTTCGCGCACCTCACAACATTAGCATGACAATCATTACATGAAGAGTGTCCTTTTACACAAATCCTTTGCCTAACCTACAGAAAAAATCTGTGAACAAGCTAGCAACAAAAATGGTCAGGAAAAATTCCATTGAAGCATCACAATCATGATTTGAAAATTTGTAACTTTGGGCAGAAACTGCAAATAGGATGCTCTAGATTACCTTTCCTATGCAAATGAAGTACCGTAAAGTTGACTAACCAGGCAAGTTCGATTAGATAAACACTGTCTCAGGTTTCTTTTCAGTCATTTCAAGACATTATAGTCAAAAATTTGTCCAGCTATTAGGTCATTGCATTTTAGGGCTAATTTTTTTAGGGATGCACAAAGTTTGGCAGTGCACGATGTTTGGTGTATGTACTATACAACCGCACCAGTTGGCATTTTGTGTCCATCAACATTTTTTGTCCATAATTACACTGAAACTGTAACAAAACCATATATGTTACTATAGGAATGGATCAAGTTTTTGAAGTGCAAATGTATCTTCTAGAAAATGCTGTCAAATGGTGGTAAAAAAATTTTTTAGACATTCACATTGATGTTGACACATCCATATGACAGTCTTGACAGATTCCTCATCCTGATGTAAAGTTAAAAAAACCATATTAAGTATAATGATGTATATGTTTTGCTTACAAGATGGGGTACATATTACAGCATGACACATATTTTTCATAACACTGTACAGTTTGAGGAGCATTTTGTTAAAAGGATGGTCTAGACACAAATTTAGCTTGGATATGTAAAAGAGTAAGTTTATCCAACCATTGTGGTGAAACTTCCATTCAGTTCCCATGTGTGGTTCTCAACACATTATCAGTTGAAGTTACCCCCTTTTCTACCAACTGTAAACTTGAGGCAAGCAGGAGTGACATCATCTCCTCAATTGGCTGAATAGTCTTTTTGTTTTCTCTATTATTGAATTTATTACTTTGACCTTGAAATCAGTAGGTGGGCAGCTTAGGTACTGGTTATGTGAAGGTTGCAAACTCAAATGCTCCTCATACATTCACATTATGATAGCACTACATATTGAAGTATTAAATTTGGTATAAAGTTTGAAGAAAAACATTAAATGCTTTATTAATGTGGGGAGATGACATCACTCCTGCTTGCTTTAAGTCAGCTGTTGCTAACAAATGTGGCAACTTCAACGGCTCATATCTCCAGAACCACACATGGTAATTGAATGGAAGTTTCTCTGTAATGGTCACATTAACTTACTCTTCACTATATCAAAGCTATATTTGTGGCTGTAATGCCTCACTTTGGTGAAGTCCAAACAGTGGGAGATATGCTAAATCGTCAGTGTTCCCTTACACATTTGAATGAAGTTCACATATCAGTTGCTCACCTTATGTATATTTGTGACTGTCTGCATTTGTACAATGCAAGGGCGAAAAAAAGCAAAAAAAATGAAAAAAAGAATGTTGTATGTTGATGTCACCAGCAATAGGGATTAGCCATATATGGCATGCATTATTCTTCTAAACCAGGCAATGCCATAAAAAATGCAGAGACGCCAGTGATGGATGAACTTTGCCAGGGATCAACAAATTTTGTGTCCCTTGATGCCTCCGGGTTGGCTGTGGGCCTTCCAGATGGTCTTATGGGTAACAGTGAAGTCGGCCACCTTACCATTGGAGCAGGACGAGCGCTATACCAGGTTTGTTTCTGTAGTTTGACAAAATTTGTTGCTAATGCTACAATGCTGTCTGCTCATGCTTACCCGTTCAATTTTAGTATTTGTGTATTCAAAATGATGAAAATGTGGTCTTGATGGTATGTTTAATCATCATTCACAGTCTGGGGAATAGTCGGGGGGGGGGGGGGAATTGACATTTGCGTAACTGGGAATGAATGATCAAGTTTTCAAACTGAAAAGTTTGTGAAAATGTAATATATCCTACAACTCCACACGATCACCACTCACAGGTAGCACGGGTCTGCATCTCAGTATTGTTTGACTGGGAAAATGTCAGTCAAGAAAAATGGATACTCCCCAAAATCCGCCAGGAAATAAATTATGCAGTATCTCTTCTCATTTTGCTACACAAAATGGTCAAATTGCTACACAAATGGAATGTTGTGTAGCAGTTTTCGTATATGCAACATATGGACTTTTACAGATTTTACAACAAAATACCCAAGAAACCTGAAAACTGTTTTGCTAATTTGGACAACTAAATTATTTCCTGTCCGCTCATCAATCACATGGCTATGGTAGACCTTTGTGAAACTTTCATAAAGGCTCTTCTCATGGACATAAGCATTGCATTAAGTAGATGGAAAAGCAATTTTGTATAAAAAACTGTAGATCACATCCTTTATATGTTTTATGCAATTTTTAAGTTTTAAGTTCTGGATTAAATGGAATGGTAAAATTGGCAGTGGTGTATCAGTTTTTGTGTGTACATACACCTATGATGTCTATGATGTAAAGATTATATCATAAGAAGGAAAGAAAAGGAGGCGGGATAGATCTCTTAGGTAAGTATTCCACTAAAGTGCACTGGTGGATGTCCAAGGTTACTGGTGAGGGGAATAGGGTGGGGGAACAGAGGTCAGGTTGTGAATATTGTCCAAATGCAATACAGTTGGATGGCAAGCTTGACATTTCTCATATATCTGTTATGAACATGCACTACATACATTGAATGTTATAGGCCTAGGTCAAAGGTCATTGCAAGCAAGGCGCTTCTATGCCTGTTTGCTATGTAGGTACACCACAGTTGACTTGAGAGAGCAATTGAGTGACTGTGACCTGTTGTGTGAGTTAAAAAATTATGTAGGGCATATAGGTCTTGTTCATGTTTCATATTTTATTGGTTTATATTTTACATTAATACTTGTTATTCATTACTAGTGTCAATACCTACACACTTTCCAGAATTTGAGAGTCAGACACCCACAAAACACTAATTTCACGGTATGTCATGGAAATCATACTTAACATTTGAAGGAGTGATCAGTTGATTAAGAGGAGTTTTTAGCTTTGTAATGCTTTTAACAGAGCATTGTGGAAATTTTTTTCACTTCTTTGAACAGAGCATTGTGGAGATTAATCTCGCAGTGGAAAACAAAAGCCTGTGGCAGAAAGAGGCATTCGTGAAAGCTTGTGAGAGGGCCAAAAGTGGCAATGGACGTCTGCACTTCCTTGGATTGGTTGGTACCATTTTGGTGTCACAAATTACTCTTCCAGATGCACTGTCCAAATGAATAGTTCTCTTTCTTTGCTTCATCAAAATTTAAGGGTTCTCATGTGTTTCCAGTCTTCGGCCAAATTGACTCATTCATGATTTCGGTCTTGTTTGTTAGCCTCCTCCCTTCCCACCCACTCACTTTCTCTTCCCGAGGTATACTGCCTCAAGTCAAAAACATTAACTCTGATGCAAACCAGAGGACTGAGTCAAAATGCCCTATTTTGATTAGGTGTCTAAATTAGGAACCATCCTTCTATTTGACTATTTTTGGTAGAAGTCAAAGGTTACTTTGTGGTCAATATGGGTCAAATAGTGAAAACCTTAACCTTGTAAACACAATATCTTAAGAAGGGAAGCTTTTTGCAGATGCAATATTTTATATGTTAGTGTACCTTATTGAGTGCAAGAAGATTATTGTATTTGGTAAAATTAAAAGGTCATCAGCGCTCAACACAGATCAAATAGTGAAAACCTTGTAAACACGGTATCTCAAGAATGCTAGCTTGTAGAGGTCTCTTTTCTGGTGTTTAGAGGTACCATATGGAGTACAAATGACCTGATTGTTTTTCTGGAGGTCTAAGGTCATTTTAGGTCAACAGGGGATCAAATCAGGACAACCTTGCAAACACAATTTCTCAAGAAAGGGCGCTTGCAAAGATTTGATATTTGGTATAAAGGGAAGCTCTGAGGATATATCTCTGTACTATGCAGCTTTATATGTTCAGATGAATGCCTACAGTATCAGTCATCAAGTTAATTCAGCAGATGTCATTGTACTTCTCAATTGGTAATATGGTAAATAACTGTAAGCATTACAATAAGCAAGCATCTTACACTTACATTACACTGAATACACTGTAGTATGTCAGATTCATGAAAAAGAATCCCCATAATGAAATCATCAAAACCACAATGCATTTGTGCATTCTGATTTAAACATGGTCTGCCTCACTTTTTTTCATGATGAACCTGCCTATTGCTTTGCCTGCCCAGTCAGATGGTTACAGTAGTTGGTTCTTCACCCTTTTTTATCTGACACCCTATTACCATTTTAGACATGTTAAACACTTTTCTTGTTGAGAATGTGGCTTTTGTTCCTATTTATTTGATTTTTGGTTTCGATGATAACTGTAACCTTTGTAATCATGTATACATGAGTGTGTATGTACTGTGTGTCTGTGTGTGTGTATGTGTGTATGTTTGTCCTTGATGCCCTACCATGTAAACATGATATCTCAAGAAGGGAAGCTGGGACAAATTTCATAGGTATACCTCATTGAGTAGAAGAAACCTATTGTTTTTGATGGAGGTCAAGGGTCATTTGGGGTCAACAAGGGTCAAATTGTGAAAACTATGTAATTGCAATATCTCAAAATGGGAAGCTTGTACAGATCTCATATTTAGTATGTGTGCTGCATTGACTAGAAGTACCCTATTGATTTTTGTGGAGGTCAAATGTCATTTGGGGTCAACAGGGGTCAAATTGTGAAAACATTATAAACATGATATCTCAAGAAAAGAAAAATATTTGGTGTTTAGGTGTACCTTATTGAGTAAGACAACTCTATAGTTTTTGGTGGAGGCCAAAGCTCATTTGGTATCAACAAGGGGTCAAATTGTGAAAAAATTGTGAAAACCTTTTAAACATGATACCTCAAGAAGGGAAACGTGGATGGATGTCATATTTAGTATATAGGTGAACCATATTGAGTAAGAGAACCGTATCGTTTTTGGTGGCGGTCAAAGGTCATTTGGGGTCAAGAGGGGTCAAATTGTGAAACCCTTGTAAGCATGATACCTCAAGGAGGGAAGCTTGTACAGATCTCATATGTAATGTGTAGATGCATCACATGGAGTAGAAGACCCCTATTGTTTTTGGTGGAGGTCCAAGGTCATTTGGGGTCAACAGGGGTCAAATTGTGAAAACCTTGTAAACGCAATATCTCAAGGAAGGAAGCTTGGACAGATCTCATATGTAATGTGTAGGTGATGTATCACTGTAATATGCACTTGTGCATGTTGAGTCATGATACCTTCATCAGTCATCATACATCAGATTCACAGAAATCTTCATAATGAAGTCATCGAAACCACAGTGCATTTGTGGATTCTGGTTACAACATTCTAGATCAAACATAAGGTAGGGTCTCATATCCATTGTGAATGTTTTTTTTTGTAATTGTGCATATGATATGCTCTGTCATACAGGTCAGCGATGGTGGGGTTCATGCTCACATCAACCATCTTTTTTCATTACTGGAGGGCGCCAAGTCACTTGGGGTACCTTCATCATTTGTGCAATTCTTCGCAGATGGCAGAGACACCAGCCCGACCAGTGGGGGTGAGTCACTTCCAAGAGGCCCATTTCTGCAAATGATTTTGTAGATTCGACAAACGGTTGTTGGCAGTGGATGTAGATACGTGGTATGTAGATTATGGTATTTACCCTGCAGCAAATATGACATCCAACATGAGTTGCCATCCATAATGAAGAAGCTCCACGTAGTTTGAGAAGCCCATTAAACACAAGGACAACTGAAATGAAACAAAATGAGATAAAGTTATAATAATGTGATGCTTGTTTATATTACAAAAACTAATTTATCTGCCAACAGCACGTTGGAAAATCTTGCATGCTGTTAGAAACTCACAGCTTGGTAATCACTCAATAGACAGAGTAGCTTGTGTTCAGGGATGCAGCTGCCATGGGAAGAGCCAGGCGGCCCCGCCTGGGACTAGTAATTTCCCCCTGGCATTTGTGATCAGTTAAGACCTTACCGTCCAGCACTCAACTTCGCAGAATGTAGTAAATATAATGGGAAATGTGTCCTTTTGTGTTAACATGCAAAGATTTTGCAAGCACTTTTCCTATAACAGTGCTTACAAGACCAGAGCGCCCCGGGGCATGGCCCACTGGACCCAACTGAAAGTGGCTGATTTCCTTGCTTGGAATCCGACACTAAAATTTGTCTAGCTACAATCTTGGTCATGTTGAACATAAATGGATGTCCCTTCTAGTAGAGTATTTATGGAAACTTGAATATTTTATTAATTTTAAATTGTTAGTCAGGGCTTGATTGTTTATCTGAAACAAAATATATCAAAGTATAGTGACATCTTTTTCATCAGCTTAATTTTTTTATATTGTACTAAAAAGACTTAAATATTGTTTGTGTTGACGTACGAGTGGATTGAAGTTAGGTAGTCATGGTAACTGTCACTTTATGACAAAAAAGGAAAAAACAATTTTTCTACTCTAATGTGCTTTTTCTGTCTCTCTCTTTTTTGTATTTTGCATTTTTTTTCAGTCACCTACATCCAGCAGGTATTAGACCACATTAATACCAATAAATATGGTTCCCTAGCAACCATCACAGGTCGTTACTATGCCATGGACAGAGACAAAAGATATGAAAGGATTAAAATTGCATATGAAGGCCTTGTGCAGGGTATTGGGGAAAGTTGCACAAAAGAAAATGTCATAGAGGTAGGTAGTTTTGTCTTAAAGGGAAATAGGGCATTTAGAGCATATAAAGAAAATAGCTTCAGTCATTTTTAAGTCATTCAAACCAAGAAACATCTGCAATAGCTTCATCTCCTCAAAAGATTATGCATGTGACGAGTAACGGAAGATGCATCATTTGAATTTTCAAAAGTTTGGGTGAACAAATTATTGTTGAGCAACAAATGGTAGGTGGTCATACCAGACAAGTCTGGCTGGATCAGTTTATGTCCCTGTGCTTCAGTGGTGATGTGTGCATTGATGTAAATGGTTTTTAATTAATAAGGTGGGCAAGACACAATGAAGGGAAATAAGTCAATTGGTGTTCTTACCAGTGGAAACTAGACTGTAGTAATCCCCTCCTGGGTATGCTGTCAGTGTTGGGTGGTGGACTTTAAAGGGACATACATTTGATAAGCCTTATTGCAATTTGCAGAATCCCTTCTTAAGGGCCTTAAATGAAAGATTCACAGCTGTTTGTGCTTTGTAAAATGAATGGGATATTGCCTTAAATTGTAGGAATCAACATCTTCAATTCAATGCATTAATTGAAATAGCTTCTTTGATATTTATGAACTCCAGCATATCATTTTACAGTATATATATTCCATGAAGCACAAGGAACCATTGTGTCCATGGGCTGTTGTGAAATCATGCAAAATACTTCTCTTACAGATATTATGTAACATTGTGGATGGTTGGTCACAGTAGTACTATGGAAGTGGTACCATCGGGGTGTTTGTCATGTTTATAGTCCAATGTCAGAAATGGGCCATATTGGCCATTATAATAATAAATATGTTTTTTTTTCTCCAGACTTTATGTTACAAAAGTAGGGTTCATGGTCAGAAATGGGATATGGATATTATACAAAATAATGCAAAATGCTCCTTTGACTTCATTATTTATGTTACTGTACATATGCTGAAGGAACCACAGTGCCCTTGGGATCGTGTTTTGTCATTGTATTGAAGTTGCACTGGCCCAACATTTATTTCAAGATAAGCGCATGCCTAAAGATCATACATAGGCTACAGCCTAATGTTTGCATGATATAATGAACTTGAACCGGAGTGAAACTTGGAGTGAAAATGTCGTTTGAGCTACAGGCCTTGAAGTTTGATGTATGCGATCACATACCATTACTTGTGTCAAACCACTCTGAGTAGTGCACTTTTTTGCACACGTAGATAAAGAATGGGAACTCATGTAAACACTTAAGTTTAAAAAAACAGTACACCTACCACATGCCTTATTTTCTGAGGTAGTGTGATTTGTAGCATGCCTGGAAAATCTAGATCTCGAATTCTGGGGCTAGTGGATTGTGACTGTCAAATGCCTGACGGACATGTTATAAATAAACCAAAATTTCGAGCCCTGCCTGTTTGCACAGTGAAAGCCGCAACCACTTTGGATGAATATTTTAAACTTCGGTTGAAATGACACTTCTGCAATTGTTATTGAGATTTGTATACCTAAAATGTTTAGCCAATTTAAATTTTGCAAAATTATGGAAAGATTCCCTAGATTCTTTAGGCATCTTTCCAAACCAGTAAGTTCAAGCAGCAGAAGATATGACAAATATGAATATTTTGTGCACATGAACAAGCTGTTAAGGCCAGTAGACAGCACACTAACCAGCTGAACAGCTGAAATCTGTATGTATGTTTTGTTGAAGTGGGTGGTTGGTTCTATGGTGGATCGTTATGCCACAATGAAGCAATAAAAATTGCCTCAAAAAACTCCCCAAAATTGTTTTCAATGTCAATGTATCTTGTATCGTAGAAGCCAAGAAAAACAAGTAAATCTAGTAGACCTTTAAGAATTTTCTCCCTTACATGCAGTGAAATTTTTTTTTTGTTACATGAAACATTCACAGAACTATTGAAAAGATAACATAAATTTTAAAGTAGTCATGCCTTCAAATAGTTCCAGGCTTGATATTTCCTCGCAGCTGGTGCAGTCTCGGTACAACAAGGATGGCAGCGAGCAGCAGACCGACGAGTTTCTCACCCCGATCATCGTCGACTCGAACGGGCTGATTCGAGATGGGGACACCCTGATCTTCATCGACTTCCGTGCAGATAGAATGAGAGAAATAGTGGAGGTGCTGGGACTGAAGCCTCAGTTTGATACAAGCGTGATTCCAAAAGATTTGGTGAGTACTGTCCTCCACATTCATCCTCTGACGAGAGATGGAAGTTTTGATGTCTGAAAAGGGGTCAACACCAAGTGAGCAGACCACGAAAGGTTTCCATCACTTACCGGACTGGTCCTCAAGGTGGTCGCTATTGCACACCCCGGGGGGGGGGGGCACATTGGGAAGTGTCAGGCATGCACTACAGATTACATGGAATCAGATATTGGCAATCGTGCAGCATCAAACCGATGTCACCCCTCACACTATGACTGGCTTCCTTTGGGCTCTCTATACCAGTTTCACAGTATATGCCTTAGAAACCGCATGTTTAGTTAATCCTGCAAAAAGAAAAAAAAAATTAGCTGAGGAAAAATATATTGTTGAGTGTCTGAATAATCAAACAATGTGAGGGATAGAAGTTGGGGGCCAGGGGCATTGGAATGGTAAAAGATGGTGTAAGAGGGCAGTAGTCTAAAAACCACCCACTTACTTAAAAATGTTCGGATTCCTTAAAGCACAAAGATGTGATACTTGTACACTGAAGTGTAATTTTCAGTGTCAGTGCTAGTAATTTGTTTCAAAATGTGAGTATGCTACATACAAAAGTCAGAACCTTTTGATATGCCATTTCACACACTTTCTTGTGGTTTTAGTTCTACTGGCCGAGCAGGGCTTAAAATCTCCTTTTACTTCTCAGAAAGTCCTATCTTTGTTGCTAGACCTTGTCAGTTTTAATATTTCACTTGGTAGCATTTATTGAGTGGACTAGACAATGTACCAAGTTAATGCTTTTGTGTGAAATGTAGATAGCTGTTAGTTGATGTTTGGGTATTACACTCGTTAAATAATCCTATTACCATTATCCTTAAAAAAAAAAAAAACAACCATTGCATTTTTATATATGCATGGTTATGAATATGCTGATGCATATTCATAACCATGCACAACCATTTGGATGCATATTCAATCTTGCTGAGCACTGATATCATACTCACACTAGTACATAGGAAATATTTGTCGTTGCCTGCAAATGCTTGGGAAATGGCACCAGCTGCCGACTTTTGTTCACTCGATGCAGAGGTGCGATGGAAATGTCCAAAATGTGCTCACAGTTTTCCTTTAAGATGTTGATTTGCTACATCCTCTCCACAGTCTGTGAACACAATGAACCAGTACAAAAAGGAGTTTCCTTTTCCAATGATCTTCTCACCCCAAGAACCTGTCAATGTATTGGCCGAATGGCTGTCAAAGAAGTCCTTGCCACAGTTCCACTGTGCAGGTGAGTTCCAGGTAACAACTAAACCAAGACCTCATATTTGGTAAATGGATGACTTTCACTGTATGATGTAGAATATGAGGTGCTATGGCACCCTGAAAAACTTTTGAGCTGAGACAAAATTTCTTTGGAGTTAAAAGTAATGGACACCTTTGATATCCCTTTAAGCTTGTGGGGGACATTGGTATCAAACAGAGACTCAATACATAATTAAAAAAAACTGAAAAAAAAAAACATGAAATCATGAAAGGAGTTATCAGTAATCTCTGGGTGATCTCAACTGCCATTGAAAGTTGACTCGCTGTTTGCTTATCTTGAACTTCTGCATATTCATGAATGATGTACAGCTCGTATCATTGAAAGAAAAACAAAATGTGCTGGTACTTTTGATAATTGTAGATAAGTGTTTGCATTACTGTCAAAGTATAAGTTCAGTCACAATGCAGTCCCTGGCAACAGGTATTATTAATCAATTTTGCATGACTGATATTTAATGTCATGCAGTATACTGATCAGCATGTACCTGATAAATTAGTTGTATAATGCTTCAGTGCTTACAGAGTTCCTGATGCTAAACTTGATCTGCATCGTGAAGGGGCCCCGATTTTCTGCGTTTCAAAATGGAAAATTCCATTTTCTACTGCTCAAATTCTTCCATGAATTTCCATTTCAAACATAAAGGGCCTTCAAGTTGCTTGTGTGAGAATTGCCCTGCATACTTGTACAAAAGTGTGCTGAGATATAGAATCCATATAAACAGTGAAGCGTTAGTTTGAACACCACTTCAGCCTAACAAAGTTTCGATCAAAAGAAATCATTCGATATTGCTTCAAAACTTTAATGCTTCACAAAATTTGCATATTTCAAACATGTACATTTTTTTAGTTTACCATTTTTTTTGTCAACAGATCATATTTTAGGAAGTTTCTCTAAAATTGGTGAAATTCTGTGAATCTCCATACTTCAAAGTTCAATTTCCGTTTTTTCCGCAATTTTCCCCGATTGCAGAAAATTGGCGGCCCTAGTTGTGCTTGTTTTTCAGGACATTTTTGTCTTCAAGATCAGATGACTCCAGTGCACTGCTCATCTTTGATGTGAAAATTATGACGTACGCATTTAGAGTTTTTTCTTAACAGAAGAATCCTCAGCGGCAGCCGGCAGTTTAATAATGAATCATGCTGCTGCCCGTTTAACCCTGTTTTAGTCCAAAAATTTCCGCTGAAGCAAAATGGAAAGTCCTTGCTCCATATCTGTATTTATACATCCTATTTAGAATGGAAGCTTCTTGTAGCCATACTTTTGTTTAAAACTCCCAGAAACTGAGAAGTATGCTCATGTGACATTCTTCTTCAACGGTGGGAAGGAAATGCAGTATACCGGTGAGGATCGTTTCATGGTATCGTCACCGAAGGTAGCGACCTACGACCTCAAACCAGAAATGAGCGTTGCTGGAGTAGCTGAGAAGGTCAGTACATAGAGACATAATTTTTAGTATTGATTTAAATATAGTTGCGATTAAAACAAAGACCAAGTGTTTGCAACCACATTGCTGTCTGCAGTTTCGCTTAGCCTGTTCCAGTTTTTTTTTTTTTGTTTCAACAACTAAATGCTAGTGCAAATGGGAAACAGTGACATTTTGTTTTGCTGGCATTTGCAACCCTTTTCCTTTCTTGGAACTAATGTAACTTTTGAACATTACTGATGCTTACATCAACTAATTGTTTGCATTGTTGTAATTTATATTTGTCTTCATTTTAGATGGCTGAAGTTGTAGGGAGTGGTAAATATCCCTTTGTCATGTGCAACTTAGCTCCACCCGACATGGTAGGTCACACCGGTGTCTACGAAGCAGCAGTGAAGGCTTGTACCCATACCGGTGAGACAATCTTATGTTTGTGGCATTTCTTTACTGCAGCACTGAACTTCCAACTTAGCCATTTTAACATGGAGTAGTGCTGTAATTGCATTTAAAGGACCAGAAGTTGGTTGTATAGAGGGAACCATCATTGAAAGTCATGTTAGAGAGTTTCATGTGTGGATAATCTGATCCACCATCCAACATATTCTTTCAATCTCTGACTTTGTTGTCATTGTAACCATATGGCCTACCGTACCATACTTTTTGTGGACCCTTGTCAAAGGACATGTGTTTGAGTTTGAGCTAGAGAGGCTAACTAAAGTTACCTGAAGATACTTCCTCTCTGATATTATCAGTGCCTGAAAAATGTTGCAGTGATCTCGGAAAGAGATCTTATGTTTGCAAAACTTTGGTTTTTCTCTCTTTTTTTTGTCATTTTTTCCCCTTTTTTTCTTTGCTTTGACATTTTTATCTAATATTACATTCTGCTGATGGTTGTCAAGTAAAGACAAAAGATATTCTGTATCAGATGCACCAACTGCTGTCTGGTGTCTGTCTTAAAACTATTTAAGATCATATGCACATATGACGATCCATTGGAGGTGATTTGCAAGTAAAGCTTACCATATTAGCTAGCTATATATCAATTTGTCCCACTGCTGACACCATGCAATAGCTTCTGCTTTGTGAATCTGAGGAGAGCAAGGTAGTTTCAACAGATGAGAACATGGTTTGCCATTGTATCAAGAACCATTGCCTTTCATTGCTGCTATAAGAGGTTTGCTGATTTGTCAATTTGTGAAGCATGGGTCACAAGAAAATATTAAAAATAGTATACGTGATAGTTGCACTCCTCCTTTCTGCCCCACTTTCACTGTTGTATTAGATTAGCTGAGACACTTAAATTGTTTTTCTGCATTCCACCACCGTCACCACTTAGCACCTTTCGCCCTGTGAATCGGAGGAAAAAATTGTATGTGTCACAATATGAAAGATTCATGTCAGTTTTTGTTTTTTTATACTTGCTGAAGGCAGGTAAGGAATCTGTATGATGGTGATGGCATGCATGTGTGTGTGTGTGATGCCTTGGCTCGTAAACACGTATCTCAAGAAGGGAAAGTTGCTTGAACTTTGTTTGTATAGTATGTAGGTAGTCCATTGTGAGTAGATGATCCCCGATCTTATTCAGATAGGTCAAAGGTCATTTGAGTCCACCAGAGGGAAAAGTCTGAAAACCTATTAAGGAAGATGTCTCAGCAACTGAGTGTCGCTGTAACTTCAAGCTCTAACCGTTTGTAACTCTTGATTTAAAGTTGATCTTCATCAAGTTTTGGGAAGGTGAAAGGTCATATGAGGTCATTAGAGGTCATACTTTGAAAAGCTTGTAAACACACTATCTCAATGAGGGAAAGTTGACTAAATATCAAACTTGTTGCAAAGATTGTCCATTGAAAGTAGATGATCCCTTGTGATTTTCATGGAGGTCAACGGTCATTTGAGGTCACCAGAGGTTGAAGTGTGAAAACCCCATTAAGGATGGTATCTCAGCAACTGACTGTCGGCAGCTCTTGATGAGGAGATGATCTCTGTTTCTTTTATGTTGGTCAAAGGTCACATTATGTGAGCAGAAGTCTTAGTTTGAAAACTTTTTGCACGTGGTATCTCATAAAGGGTAAGGGATTGTCAACTTCAAAATTGGCATGTTGGTTTTACTTTGTTTTCATAAATATTGGCAAAGAATCACAAAGTCATTGACTGTCTGGCTTTTTTTTTTCTCCCTTTTATTCCCCACCCTTTACATTATTTATGTTGACTTGCAAATATGAGGAAAATCAAAGCCCTTTACCTGTACCCCTGCATTGCACTACTGCCACCTTGGTACAAGTCTGTAGCGTTGTTCATCTGTGTAAGATTGCCTGTTATTGAAGCTGAGAGACAATCATCATATGATTGTAGGTTTTTCAAATCCGATTCGATCATTGCCACTGTTTAAAATCTAAAAAAAAAAAAATGCTGGATCTAGACCTATCTTCAAATTTAATAGTCAAAAAATAAAAGATCATGCAGGGATTTTGCGTGTTGCATTGACGTTGAGGCACGTTAATATGCCAGTACAGCAGAGTTGCTGACAAAACGAACAGTTGGTGTAAAATTTGGTAACACCTGCCTTAAAAACAGAATGCCCAGCCTTACATGCAGCAGCCTTTCACAGTTTTGACTCGTCTGTCAACACAGTCGCGGTTGTGACGTAATTTCTCACCCCACCTAGTGAGCCGGAAGCCTCTCGTGGCAACAGCCTTTTTTGTTCAAATGTCTCTGTTACTGGGCCAAACGAGAGATTACATCTGATCAATACTTTGTTCCATCATCTGATTGGTCAGATGAGACGCACCTTCTTGTCTCGCCTCCTGATTGTTAGTTAGGACACGAAACCCATCGAGGGAGGTGTGAACTTTATAGATCTGTTTTGTTCGATGACACTGGCAGCAAAGAGATAATTGGGTTGAAAACTTCTACTATCTGTCACTAAAACTATTCTATCACTGCTACGTTGAATGGTAGGTGTGGTTTCGTCAAGTTGTTGTAATTTAATATATCAGAGGTGTTAGATCCTGCTTTTTTTTTTTAAACATGGTAAAAATTGAGCAACCTAGTTATCCACTCAATTTTAAATATCATCCTGAAAAGCTTTTTGAAGCATTGCGTAGTTTGATCCACGTCCAAAGAAAAGAGAAGAAAAATGTGCATTCTTGTGATAGGTGGTCAAAAGTGTATCTTTCAGTAAGTTTGGAAACATGAATACATTGTATTATCAAAAGCTGGAAAAGGTTTCCAAAACTCACTGAAAATGCTATTCTTTGGGTTTTAGGTTCCCTTCCAAAGGTCAATATCCCTTAAAAGTCTTTTGCGTGGATATTATTCTCTGTAGTTGCTGAAAGATGATAAATCTCACTTTTGGTGTTGAAAATAAACTTGATGGATATTGTTTTACAGTTAATGTAAGTTTGTAATGTCTAAACTTGCTTGGGGCGTCAGCTGCAAGAATGTGTTTCTTTCATTTTGTTCCTTCATTTTTAATGAATTTTTTAAAATATCACTAACAATTGTATTTGACCTTTTTCTTTTTTCACTAAATGGCAAATATATTCGCACATATTGGTTTGCTTGGTTTCAGCAAAGTGTAGCACATGAGTTTTCTCTAATACCTAGCCCACATGAGCACTAATATAATACCGTGACTGAATGCAATGGAGGTCACCTTCCCTTCTGAACTGTTAAATACAAACTTGTCAACCACTTCTGATGATATGGAGTATTTTATTCAAAGTAACTTTCCTAAAGCCTTGCTAATTACCCAAAATATTAAGATGGAACCTTTGCTCATAGTTATATGTGTTGGTATAGCACCTGTAGGGTTTTTTGTTTTTCCTGCATACATAGCAATCACTTTCCCATGTTAAGTCTGTGGTTACCAGTTTGAAAACACTGTGATTGGAGGCTGTGAAAGTTGTGTGATTTTACCTTCAGACCTGTGCATGTACTTAGATGTATGTGAATGTAGATCAAGGATACATTTAGTTTAGAAACAAACTCAGTGGACTAGTGTCTGTTGTTTTTTTTTAGTGACTGCCAATGGACTTGATTTGCCAATAAATAACCCAAACTGGGATAGATGAAGTGAAAATAGAAATAGAATGACGTCTTTGTAAGTACTAACACACCGAAGGAATGAAGCCGAGCAATAGTACCGAGGGGTGTCTTATGCCTATCAGACAAAACAGCTCTGCCTTCAACATTTGCTGTATATAATGCACATAAAATCTCATGATTTGTTCGTTCAATATTTAACTACTTTTTTTGAGAAAAAGAGAAGTAAATACGACTGTTTGACTTTTTGAGATAACCTGATAATGCACAGGGAAAACTTCATCTCACTGGTTGGCTGTTTGTGAATTATATCATCGTAAAATTTCCATCGGATTTGCGTTACATGGTGCCATGAGACGGCCTTTTGCCATACAGAATCTGGGCATCAGTTATGATTCCATGACGTCATTGTTTATCTGCCTCTGTGAGTGAAAGACCTAGACATCAGCACTATTGACAATTTAACACACTAGTTGCCTATACATGTGTGTTTTACAGTATCACCTTGTGCATACAATGTGAAAATTAAAGAATGATACTGCAAAAATTTATGTATCATTCATTCTATTACTTACAATGTTCCTTTCATTTCAAATTTTTTTTTTGATGCTATGTCCAGCTGGAACAACCTACTTTTAACGATACTGTATATGATTTGTGCTTCTGAGTGATGTGCTATGCTGCGCTTTGTTGCACTGACGTGTGATTGGGTTATATGTGTGATACTTGATAATTATTTGATCCGTAATATCTAACGATGGAAAAATTTGAAAACAATCATTGGGATATATATTTAATAGTGTAGTACCTCAGAAATTTAACAATACCAAATAGTTTATTGATTGTTCACTTGAAAATAATTAAGAATTGAACAAAACTTTCTCCCAAGTGTCTCTGGTGTTTAATCTCTTCAAGTTCATACCCTCTTTAGTAACCGGCATTGGTGGTGGGTAAGGAGATTTTGATAACAGAGTAGCATAGATCCTGGTTCTCAACTTTTTTTCATTCGACCTCTTGGGACGTTCCATATTTTTTGAGGGACCCCTGTCGAGCAAAGAAAAGCTTTTGATTGAGTTACAACTTACGCATTATGGGAAACGGACGGTCGTACTCAAATTATAAGAAATTTAAATTGAAATTGAATTAAAAAGGGAAATTTTTGCAAAACTTCATCATTGAATTTGTGTCCTTGTCTGACAAAGAATTAAAAAGAAGCATGGAAGGAAACAAAACAACATTAATAAAAATGTGAAAACATAGTTTTACTTTGCTTTTGTATCTTGTTGGTGTAGAAACTGAAAGAAAATGTGTATCTACAAGTAACATGAGTATTAGAGCCTTACTGACCCAATTTGTTAACAGCTACAAAGTTCAAAATCGAATGTGATTAGTTGGCAGTAGCACAACTTGTGTAAGTATGCTTTATTGTAACAAATTGCTAGTGGTGAATCATAGGGGACATTGTCTGCTGCCTTGACTAGGAATAATTAGACAAGCTGCGAGAATGATTACTAGTTTAGGAGTACGGGTTGCTGTATGATTTATAATTTTACATAACACCTACGATTTTCATTTGAATTTTTTTAAAGCACTTAAGCTTTTGCGAACCCCCAATTTTTCTACGAACCCCTATTTGTTTACAAGGACCTCGACGGAGCCCTTTGCAGACCCCAAAACAAGCTTCGCGGACCCCCTGAGGGTCCACAGATCCCAGGTTGAGAATCACTGGCATAGATCATAATGTAGGCACAGCTGCATGCAGAGTTACCTAGCAGGTGAATCAGGTAGTGTCACTTTGAGGTGTAATTGTGGGTCAGTTTTTGCAGATGATATTTGCAATAAGGCAAGTACATTAAGCAATAGGTAAGCATTTTAAACATCCATAACATTGACAGGTAAGTACCAGCTGTGGATTAATATTTCATAAAATAGATCATTCTGCTCACAAGAATATAGGTTAAGTGGTACTGCTACTGTAATAGCAAGGATTTGAAATTTAGAGGTTCATATCAAGTTAGCAGCAGTTTGGTTTGCTGTACTGACTTTGGCTGTGTTCTGTACTGACTGTCTTATTGTGGTGTTCTATGGCGACATGTGACATATTTCATTTCTCTGTAATGGTGGTATAGTGTTTTCGGCGGCCCCACACTGCTCTGCTGGACTATGCCATGCAGTTTTCTAAAGTACGATACTCTGCCATCTGTACTTTGGCTGAGTGATTGTAACTATCAGTCTGATGTTCCTACAGTGCAAGTTGATTGAGTGTTGTTGTTCCAGTAGTTCAAGGACTTCCTTAAATGTATGTACATAAAGTAATTAATTTTTTACTGACAAATCTGTTAAAATTTCATGACTTATCAACTCCAATTATGCATTTAAATACATCAATTTCTTTTCATCAATGCCAGTAATTCAAAACCACACTTTGATTGAGCCACCATGTCATTCACCGGTTACCTCAATTGTAGCAGTTTTGAAAACTAGAAAGCTAAACTTACAAAAAATTATCCTTCAACGAACAGAAATGTCCCTTCCCTCAGCCAGAGACTGTTTATTGAAATTTGGTACAGGCTGTGACGTGGTTTCCCTCGTCCTGGCATGCTGGCTGAGGACGTCACCAACTGTAACTGTGCATCGATCTAGGCCTTATTTACTTCTCCAATGTGTCACCTTCCAGGGTCGCAAACATGGAACATTGATTTTGATCGGACACGTAAACACTCTGAAACAATGAAACCATGCCACCAGCTGTTTTGTTTGTGACGGGTGTGAGCTAACTGCCTGTCTATCATTCCCAACTGATGGGTGAAATTTTTCCCTCTTGTTCCATTTCTTTTTTATTCATGACTTTTTTTATTAATTTTTTTCTTTGTCTAATTGAATGTCTATTACCGACAGATTGCGTTTTGCTGCCAAAGTATTGACCAATACTAACTCAGCATTGGAGACTATCCCTTTGACAGATTCAAATTTAAGTGGAGGGTGAAGAATCTATGAGACAAAATGGGTTGAACTAAATGGATAAATACCCAGCCTATCCATCAATATTTTGCATGTGTCAGTAAAGTTCCATGAAATATGAATAGTGAAAGTCTGTTGATACTTAAGACCTCGTTTGTTGTACCAAATTTCTCTGTTGGTGATATGACAAGAAGCTTGTCCTCAATGTTCTCGATTGCATTGAAGTGGTTTTGTTGTATTTCCTGTTGTCAAAAGTTGGAGCCTTGTGACCAAGAAAAGTTCCTTTCATTATTAAAATGATTTAATAGATCTCAGTGTACGATCACTCCTTTTGGTGATAGACGTAGAAATGTCTGTTTCACAAAATAAGTTTTACCATTTGTGTGATTTTGTCACTTGTAATGATGCTGTGTTAGCCTGTGTTAACTCTACATACCTCCTTCCACTACATTAGCACATATTTTCCAAGATAGTAATTCATCTGGTGCAACTGTTGACACCAAACTTGGACTTTCACAGGATTGGCTTTTTGAGAGCAAAGAATCTGGTACATACAGCGTATGGTAGGAATCACTTAGTCAGTCTAATCTGGGAGTTTAATTTGCTACCTGTGTGAAACCACAAGTATACCTGAAAAGAATTATGTCTCTTTTAAGAGGTATGATTGCAGACTGACTATGGTACCAAAAGCAAAAGAGTAATTTTGATTCCTTGAATAAGTTCTTGCAATAATTTGTGCCATGACTTGCCAAAGGAAGCACATAAAGTCAGTGGAAGGTACATCAAACAAGTTTTTGTAAGCATTTCATAGGCTGCCAGGGCACAGATTAGTAGCTGGACAGCATGACATCTGGTGGCTAACATTCAAAGCAAGTTTCGTAGAAAAATGCTACATCGAAGCAGCATTCCTGTAGAAACAGTGGGTAGATGGAAACACCAACTTATTCTAACAGGAATTGTTTAAGGTTACTACTGCACCTATGCATACCAGATAGAACAACCCAGGTGGCAGCATCACATTTTGGCAACTGCTGTGATGTGTACGGCAGGAACCAGCCTCTCTGTCTCTCTCTGCAGATTTTGCGTCAAGATTTTGTGACGGGTTCGCACTTTTTTTTTGTCATGTAAATGAACTCCCTGGGTTATTGTTCCATTGTTAAATGTGACACTTTTGTAGCTATCATTCTGTTCACATCGACACACCTGGTCGTGTTGCTGCCATCTAGCAAAATCGTAATTAGTTTAATCAATAATCAATCAATGTAATCAATAATATTGATATTTTACGTCAGTGACCTTACTAAATATGTGTCCTTGAAGGTGGAGGGCTAGTTTAACTACAGATCATTAATATTTGTCTCTCTTCCTTTGCTATTGGATATAGAGGCCAAACTACTTGTTTGAAAGAGAGGTGGAAGCTATGTGGTCGTTACTACATATGTATAATAAATATGAATAAGAATTTATCTCACCTATACACAAAATCCTCAAAGATGATAATTGCGTAGTTTAATAGTTAGCACATTGGCGTAACCTTCTATTAGGAGGAACAACCAGGTCCTATATTTCATTTTGTGTCACCATCATGCAAAGTGATTTATCTTGTAAATGTACATCTGAAGAAGATAAAGTTTGGCCATATGCAGTGTAATACATGGATGCACCACATCTTCAGAAGATGAATTCTGTTGACTTGAGGTGAGGTTGAAGGTCATGATGAGAACTAAATGAAGGAGCAAATATGGTCGCCAAAGTGTGAGGTCCTTGTAACCATGATGTCACATGGAGAAATCTTGGACAACATTTGATCATATGTAGGTTGTACCATGTTGAGTGCAAGAAGCACCTTGTGGGTTAGATGTTAGTACCAGGGTCAAATGTGAAAAAGCTTGGAAACATGATTTTTCCTAGTAGAGAAGCCTAATTGCTTGACTGATTTGTGTGCAATGTTGAGTTCCAACATTTTTTTTTTTGTGGGAGGGAGAGGGGTTCAAAGGCCATTTCAAAATTAGAAGAAGTAAACAGTATAAAACACCTTGTAAACCTACTTCTAGAAGGTGAGGTTGGACAGATCTCATATTTTGCATGATGATCTAACATTTTATGATTATGAATCACATTCTGAGTACAAGAAGCCTTGCTAATAGGTGTTACTGTAAACTAAAAACAGAGTGAAACTGACCAACAACGTCAGTTGGACTTTTATCAAATGATACATAATCAGCCTGAAATTTCACATTGATGATCGTGATTACCGCGCTCTGTTGACAAAGGAACCATAAAAACTCTTTCACAACTCATGAGTATGGATAGTGAGGATATGTAACCGCATGAAAGTCTTGGGGCAGTAGTAGCTCATAAGAGTATCCGCAGAAGTTACAACACGTCCCATAATTTGTGTTGTGTCCTTGGGTGTCAATCCGTGGTCAGGTGTGAGGTTGACAGAATTTGCATTGAAATTAGGAATGTTGTAGCAACAGCTTCTACATTTTTCCCTGAATTATTCAACAAAAAGGGAAACAAAGTGAAGATTGACTAATTGACTTTTGAATTGAATGAGCATGCCGACTTGTTCAACTTTCTACTTTGTTATTCTTCTAAGATTTTGTTGATGTAATTGTTACTATTCATGAACTGATTATACACAAGGGTGGACTGAACCTTTTCACAGTGAGCCCCATTTGACAGTATCTAAGCAGCGCGACTACCAGTGGGCATGTTTCTTGCGAGAAAATCGTTCACAACAATACTTGCCAGATTGCAGGAAATGGCACTTCACAGGCCCTCTTGCAAGTAGGGGCGATGCCAAGTCTAATGATTTTTGGTGCATATGCCTTTGATAGGACATATCAGGGTTTTCCAGGACTTTAAGCATAGGAGGTCTTGCCTGAGGGCAATGCCCTATTGTAAGCACCATGTGAGCAGGGCTAAGCAGAGCACCACCATCGATTGGCGTGGACCTGATAGGAAAAGTGTTTGCTCGACAAACCCGCCAGATTTTGGAAATCACATTTCCTGGTGTCCCAAGCTGCATGTACCCAGCCTTGAATTAGGGATATCATGTATGGGGAGGGGGGTATTGTCTGGGGGCGGTCTTGGGAGAGAGAGCTAAATGATTGACTCTCCTTATACCTCATCTGTTGTATATCTAACTGTAGATTCTTATTAAACTATTTATGCTCCAGTAGGAATCTCCCTTATGCAGCTCATTCCTGTAATGAAAACAATCTTTTTGTGGGTACACCCTCAAGTGGTATGGCCCATGTTGTTTGGAAAACATTTCTGATCTCTTATTGCGTGAAGTGAAATGACTTTTAATTGCCGTGACTGTGGTTGCGAGAGACATACGTCTTTCCACTTCTCACGAAATCAGTTCCTAATCAGTTCTCTGTTTCACCAAGTTCACCTTTGTGAGAGTCATTGACGTGCATCCATCTGCTTGTGGAACAATTCCAGCAAGTTTGTCAAAGCTGTCAAATGTTTCAGGTTCGATTGTTGTCAAGGTTATTATTCACAGATATGGCACAATTAAAGAGGTGTGTCCTATGTGTCGAGCAGGGCAGACAGAGAAAAATGTTTGATGAAACTCATATTCCCATGTTCAAGGAGAAGCAAAAGGATTGTTTTTTTTACGAGGCTTGAAGTTAACACCGTCAGATCTGTCGTCACGTGGCGAGGAATGTTCCGTATTAACAGTACTCAACAGTCCACTATGATTGGCTGAGCGAGTCTCTATCTACGGAAATTGCGGTAAAGAGTGACAATTGTGTGTTCAGATGCAATATTGAAGTACAGCAGCTGTTTCTGCCGATTCACTCACTCAAGAAATAGGAATGGGTAGGGCGCTGATGGGTGTAGAATAGAGACAGGATTAAATTGGTGGTTGGTAGCTTCACTGTCTTTAGACAGGATCTGTCAAGCCTGTGAACGTTCAACTAGAAAACAATGGGAGGCACCACAGTCAACCCCTCTCTCTTGCTCCCCTTGACTTTGGTTTTCTCAAATATGTCAAGAAATGCCCCTTACAGAGTTCTACAGAACGTGTGCAACCCATGCATGTAATGTTTATGTCAAGAAATGCCCCTTTCAGAGTTCTACAAAGCTTGTTCAGCCCATACATGTAATGTTTTTTTTCCTGAGTTCTCTGATTAATTATTCTTATTTCCTGTCTGCAATTTTAAGAGCTGATCAAAGGCCTCACACATCGGGTATTTAGAAATATGGCAGCAGGAGACCCGTCGAAAAAAACGTCACCAGCTGTCGTGTGGCATCTTGACTTACTACACGACACAATTATTTGCATCGTGTAGTGATTCGATTTATGAAGCGGCGCTATTGGAATTGTGTTGTGTTGTGTCCGGAAATATTCACAACATTGAATTGCCATTCAATGTCATGAAAGTTTGCTGCTATGTGTGAAATAATTTAGGTCGTGTCATAAATTGAATCACTGCAAGACCAAATAATTGTGTCTTATAGTAAGTTGAAATAAGACTTGACAGAAACTGATGTTTTCGAGGGGGTGCCTGCTCCCACGTAGAAGTGTGCACTTCTGTAAAGGGGCCATTTTGTGGCATGCAATAGCGGGCTGTTTGCAGGAGCCAGTTAGATGATTGGTTTTTGTCGGTTGACAATAGCTCTCAGCGATTCCATGTCAGTTTTCATGATGAAGGGAGGAGCAGGAGATGTGGGTTTTGTTGATGTCAAGATGTCATTTGTCCTGACAGATGAGGGTCCAGATAGCGATGCGTCAATATTGCTCACATCTTGTCAGAACAATCCCTTACTCAGCCACTTAAAGTTCTCTGTAATAGGAAACGTAATGACTGTACAAACTTCAATACATACCCTTTCCACTGAATTCTTAAGTTTGCACTCCCGATGCTCAATGCATGCTGAATGCAAGTTTTCTTTTTTTGTGACTATGGCATGTCAAAAACAGTCAGATGTTCTACCACGGCTATTACAGATCTCTTTCAAAGTTTGCATGTGAACCCAATATGTGCGTGTGGCTGTTTAGAGTGTTAACATACCACTCTGGGTAAAGTCAATCTGCAGCTAATTAGCATGAAAATTTCGCAGCCATTGCGAATGATGTTCTTACTTTTCCTCCTGTTCTTTCTCAGATAAGGCCATTGGTGTCATGAGGGATGCCTGTGCAAAGCATGGCTATGTTTTACTCGTCACCGCCGATCACGGTAATGCAGAAATTATGAAAGAAGAGGATGGCAGTCCTATCACTAAGCATACGACCATGAGAGGTAAAAATCTACAAAATCTAGATTTAAAGGCAGTGACTCATCATTCCAGACAGTTCCAATTCTTCCAACCACTTACTTTTAGTTCCTCTCACAGCCTGTCAAACCTCCTCCATATATGATATCAAAACAATAGGCCCCCTGTGTGTCTTGTGTAAAATGAGTTACTCTGCATAATTCGAATTTACTGCAGTCAATCAAAGATCGGAGACAAGCGAGAATTTTGCTTACCCCTGGCCAAAAATGTAGCTTGAGGAGATAAGTGACTGCCTTTAATAACAATGAATGCAAATGTTTGTTTGCTTCCTCCTAAGGTTTTTGTTTTCATAAGTTCTATGAGAGGTTGTGGGGATAAGTTTTGACACCATAGACCTTTTTTTTTGCATTTCACTGGCTGGAATGGTTACGGTAAAATGAAGTGGGAGCGTGGGTGATTGAAATGCAACTTTGCAATCTGGTATTCTTTTAAAGACGTATATACTTCAAATATGGGAGAAAAACCATAAAATTGACACCAATTGTTAGCAAAAATCCAAAGATTTGTTTTCTATTGCCAAATGTAAGACTTGGCTAGAATGACTATGCTAAAATTATGGTTTCTGTGAAATCTGTTCACATTAGTACTAAAGTTCTGTTAAGTGGGATTGCTTTTGACTCTGTATCAATATGTTTGTGGACTCACATGGCATTTGAAAGAAGCCTGGTGCTTGCTTGCAAAGGGAAAGGGGGAAGGGTGGGATGTTGGCTTGTGCACAGAATACATCGGCTCAGTAATGAAATTTTATCGTAACAGTGATTTCAATTAGCCTTGAAGCAACACAGTCAAATGAAGATCCAAACCTCAGCCCTGACTACAGTGTATTCAAGCATCTACAAACTACACCTCATTCAGAATGGCATAACACTTATTTTGACTGAAATGAAACTTCAAGTCAAAGTGAATTCAAAAGTGTGTTTTAAACTTACATTTGTCTGACTGGTTTATATCCTAGTCATTGGTCCATGACATTTCAAAAATATGTAAATAAAACTTATTTATTCCAAGCAAGTATTAAGCTGTTAAACAGAATGTGCTGCTATTCTTGCATTTTCAAAAGTGCATCAAAGGACTGACTATACTTCTTACAGTTGTAAAAAGCTTGAAAAACTACATCGTTGTGGTCTATTTGTCAAAAAATTTTAAAAAAGCCAAATTAAGGCCAAACGATGATGTTAAATTATTCTAAATTGTATGAAACTTCTGTGGTAATAACCACATTTCATCTTTGCATAAGAAAGAGGTTTATAGCTGAAAAAGCTGAATCAGTTTCTTTCCATCGTAGTTAACACTCTATTTAAATTTTTCCTGAAGGCAACTTGGTGTAGATTTCATTTTCCAGGTTGGTATCAAATGTAAGGAGATGAAAGGTTTATGATAGATGCTAATTTCTTTCTTCCAATTTGCACAATAGCACCAACTGTGGTAAACAGCATTGGTATGAGTGTATTAAATTTTACTTTGTCTTTAATTTTTCATCGCAGTTCCTTTCTGTATGTTTGGAGGCAACAGGAAATTCAAGAATATTACCCACAATGCATCACTACAGGACGTGGCTCCGACAGTGTTGGACCTGATGGGGATCGAGATACCATCGGAAATGACGGGGGTCACCTTACTGCAAAGTTGTTGAAATGCCTGAAGTTGAAAGAGACGGGACTGTAGGAGTTGTTGATTTATTTTTAGTCATTTTAAAGAAGAAGCAACTTCCTAAAAGCTATTAGATGCTACAAAATGCTATATTAGCATATTTTCATTGTTGGCTGACAAATTGGTGCAGTTTTGTAAAGTTGAAAGTTATGTGTTCTTCAAAGAGGGATATGATTTGGCAGTAAGGACTGCCAGATTGTTGCAAACTTCTCAGGTGCTGTGCAGCTTACTGTCATGGTAGCTCATAGCCCTTTACTGTACAGCTTAGTAACTACAACTGTGACCCCCAAGCTAAGTGAGCAAAGATGTCCAAGTTGCAAGGGTTATCATTTCATTGCTCAACAGATGAGAGCTTTTGTACTTTGGTGGATTAACTTGCACCAACTAGACAAACCAGAGTGAATTAGTCTGATCTTTTCACTTTGATATGCAGGAAACTACAGCATGGTCGTCACTCAGAATTACTGCCAGGGAATTGTGTAAAACATCAGTGAAGTTTAACCTTTAAACATTAATGAAGTGTGAAAAACAAATAAAGTGGAATCGCAGCTTTGCATGTGCTCTGCACAGTTAACTGTTGTGTATTGTAAACAATTACACAACCCCCTTCTACAACTGAAAATAAGGCGAAAGGGGCGGATCAGTATATCATAACAAGGTCACACATGAACCAACATCACAGGTTTTAGAGTTTGGTTGCTAGGATACTGTATTTGTGGACTGATGCATGTATAGCAAAGTTTGAGGCTTCAGTGACTCAAAAGATAATGTGACTAACTTGTGATTTCAGAATGTGCCAAAAACAAGGGAAAGTATTGTTGCATGACTGATGTGAACCTATGTTGTAAAGTATCCATCCATATTATTATATGTCTTGGGTTCTATTATTATCCATGAGTGTGACTGTGACACAGAATGTTGGAATAGGCTATCGTTACTTTCTGTGTGATATATTCAATAGGATACATATGCTGTCAGATCAAAACAAAGATGTCTTTTATTGAAGCATCATTTTGATTGGTCAACCCCCAACCTTCCTTTATAAACAATGAATTGACTGGTCCTAACGTTCTGCGCCACCGTCGTAGTGCACTTGAACTCTGTTAGCTTTAATGACAGTTTCCCATTTGGAGTCAATGCTATTTTAAACCAGGTGCCATGTTACAAGGCTTTACACTCCAATGTGCTCTGGGTTGCAGACCTACCTTAATGCACATGCATTTCCCACATCACATGCATTTCATGCTTCTCGAATGTGCTCACTCTGTTCTCTGTTTATCACAAATGTAACAGTCTCAATTGAACTTGATTAGAAGGCCAAACTCTAGGTCTATGATGCAACAATGGTCTCAGCAAAGATTGTCACGTCTAAATTTGCCACACAGAGAGGTGACTAGGGTCCATATGATGTCACAAAATTGCAACATCTGATGTTACTCTGACAAAGCTCTGAATTTGACATACAGCCTTCCTGTAGCCCCTTCCCATGGACCACTTATTGATTTTAGTTTTGGTAAAAGTAAAGTGAGGTTTCCTTCTTCCATATTTGAACTGTAAACTTGATAAAAGCAATCTATTAATATTTTAACCTTCATTGCCATTTCTCCATCATGATTGTCATCAAAAGGTATGTAATAATCTTTATTGAATCTTTAAAGATACTTTTTTTTTTTAATCTGTACGTTGGTGCATAGATCGCAGTTGCTGCACAGGGTCTTTTTAACTTATTCTGTTCTGTATGCGATAAAGCTCACATGTTGGACACACTGTTTGGACCATACAAGTGGGCATTAGAAAGAGCGAAACGCTCATCACTTGTGTCAGTGAAACTTACAGGACTGACTAAAAATGGGACATCAAGATCTCTAGACGGTATGTGGACAGAATATTTCATTCAAAACTAATAGCGAAAATGCGTACAGCTGCTGACACACGTAAAGTGCCTATAGATGTTGCTCTCTGACTGTTGAAGTTTTGTTGATGTGCTCTCTTTGCAGGTGCTCATGCAGAAAATGTGTCAATTTCTTGAGCGTATTGAAAAATGGCTGTCAGGTAAAGTTGTGTTTCAACAAAGATGCTTGACCAGAAATTGGCTGGTAGTCGTGCCAACGGATGGAGGGAGTTTTGCTATGTCCTGGTCTTAAGTAGATGCAATTACTGGGATTGTTATAAATGTGAATATTGCAAATGTGCAATGACATATATTGGAAGATAAAAATTAATAATTTTGAAGTGAGAATTAAACATCTTTTTGTGTTTGTCATATTTTTCTTTTTGCATGATTCAAACCCATTCAGTTTACTGATTGAGTTGCTCTATTCAATAATCACAACATGAGGAAATGTGCTGTAATTTGGATGAAAAGAAAACAAATATTTGGTTCCTTTCCCTGAAGAACAAAAGGAAGTCATTTGAAACAGAAGGCCAGGGGTGATGATTTTCATATTTTGCACAGGACTTTATCCTGAAACTGATTGTGTTCACAGACTCATAAACCAATACACCCGATATTTTGCATCAAATTATTGGACTGCATGCGTAGCAATGTTTTGTTTCCCATGTGAAATTTCAATTCATGGGAATTTCCTCGATCACAAGTCATGATAATATATCTTTACTTTCTGAATAGTAACTGTTTGGTCGATAGTCATCAATGCCATTAGGTGGTAACCCCCAAGGCAACATTCTACAATGACGCCACGATTTTCGGAGCTAACATTCAGAAAGTTAAGTCACCCTGGAAGTGTCGGCGGGTTCTGTGCAAAGATATGTCCAACATTTGTAAAATTTTTTGAGCAAAGGAAACGGTTTAGGGGTAAAAATGGTATGAATATTAGCTTGTGGAACACTATGAGATGGTTGTCAGTATTCTCAATTGTATGTGAAAGGAAACTTATTTCCAACTTTTTGGGGGAACTTCATACCACGCTCTTCATAAAATTTAAGTTATTCACAACTAAACATAAAACAAAAACAAAGGAAGTGACTGTTTATGAATTATATTGCTGTTAGATGTACAAAGATGGAGACAATGGATCCATACAATTCAGTGATGTTTTCTTTTGTATCACTGCATGATATGACCTTTTTACATAAATTTCTGATCGGGTAATGATAAGGCATTGTCTGCCGTGGTTAGTATGACTTCTGACCAGACATTAACCAGGAGATGCCGACATTCCATTTGACCTCTATCCTCTTGTGGACACCTTGCCACCGAGCAAGGCCACTTCATTGGCTACGTAGCTTCAGCTACAGTAAAATGTCCATGTAACGTTTATTTGTGCGTTTGCGCTGTTTGCCAGTGCAGTGTAGAAAAGAAACAAACTTTTTCTTCGAAAATTACGTTGACATGTCAAAATTGGGAATAATACAGCAGCAAGCTTTAAAGAGCCATTAAGTTAATGTATAAACTACATGTCCACAATCTAAAATTCATACGGATTACATGCTTTAATGGATGCATTAACCAAGCAGAAAGAAGAAATGGTTTTTAAGACCACAAAAAGACAACTTTGAACACTGACAGATTTCTTGGGCATTACTGAAAAGTGGCATAGCAAAGACATAACTGGACTTTCATGCCAAGACTTGCCATTTATGCCAAAACCTGCCACGTATTCCACACTGTTGAGATAGACTTTGCAAGTTGAAATTTCTTTTCTACTCTGTACATTGTTTCATGACGTTTTGACGATGATATCATCTTGTCATCGACTCTGCATTTGCAAAATATTCTCTGTTTTGTTTGTCTCTGGAAACTAGTGACCAAATGCCAATGGGAAGGTGCCAGTTGACAGATTCCACAGGGCTGCTCTTCCTTGGACAGGATGTTCACAACAAAATTGTCAAAGTAACAACATGATTCAACTTTCAGGAGTCTAATTAACCTTCCTTGTGCTGCTATGTCACCTGACTTTAAGTCCACATTCAGTTGACAACCTTGAACAAAATGTGAAGATGTAACATTGTATATAACAACTACTTGTATACATATCATACCTTGCTGAAATTGAGCACAAAATTACACAAACGGGAATGTGTCATGATTTTTCTGTCATTGGAATAAAGTGAACTTAATCATCAACTTTTACTGTGGTGTAAATTTGAGAAAGAGAGATAGCCATTTATAATAAAGTTTCCCTTTTGTGTTGGCATCTTCTTCAACTTGCTTTGAGGTAACTGCTTGCTTTAAAGGGACTCACTAAGTTGGTTAAATTAAATTCATGATACTTTGTCACGCCTGTTGGGTTCCTCTCATGCGTTGTAGTAAATGGTCAAACTGAGGCCCTTTTGACACACAACTGAAGCGACAATGATAGGTTAGTTAACGATCAAAATCACTTATTGCAAATCTCTGACCAGACCCTTTTCACCAAAAAGGTATCATCCATAGGCAACCTCTTACTTGTTTTCAGAAATTATAGGAGTAGATGTACATAAACTAATGAGACTATTTAGAAGTACTGGAATGCAATGGCTTCCTTCAATCTCATCACAACAGAATCAATATCAACCACTGAATGAGTCCCTTTAAAGGCCACCTGAAGTTAATCATTACCATAATGTCTCAGTGAACTTGTACACAGGCCAAACCATCACCACGGTTTCAAATTTTTTTTTCAATTCATAATGAAAATATATAAGGATATATCTTAATGCACATCTCTTATGTACAACTATTAATACAGCATATTAAAAGTGAAGTATAAAAACTGTGATTATTCTTCACAGGCTTGATATCCACAATTAGAAAATTACTCCTGATTGGAGTTCTAAGATCCATCCTCCAGCAGCTGCAGGAGTTCGCTCTCCCGAAGCGCCTCCTCTGCTGAGGAGTGACCTAGCAGATGCCTCCCAAAAGTCTTCAGCTCACGCACGGTTTCCTTGCTTGGCTCAGTGGCAAAAGATTTGTTCTTGAGAATTTTCTCTAGCAGGTAATGCAACCATAGAACGTTACTATGTGGATTAAATGCTTCCCATTCATTTCTGCAAGAGAAAAAAAAAGTATTAAAATAAGCATAGATGTCATTCTTTGCTTCCAATGTGATATTTGATATATTTACCTCAGACAGAGGAGTGCTACAACACCTCATCAATCATGGATCTGAGAGAACAGACACACAATGAACAAAGTCACAATGAACAAAGTCACAATGAACAAAGTCACAATCAACAAAATCACCAGAAACAAAGTCACAGTAAATATATGTGTGTGTGTCAGCATAATGTACCAAGTTGGAAGATTGGCTAAGGCACCACAAGATAGGCTTAGAAGATTCCTGCTGCCTGGTGAGGATCTTTGTGTGGCAATATGTTCCTGTAGAGGCTGATAGGGCAACAACAAGAAATGACAAAATTTTGTTCATTCGCCAAAGTGGCGCATGCCAAGCAAAAAGAAGTAAAGAAAACTCTGAGGCCAGCACAACAGACAGATACTTCAGACACATTCTGTCTAATGAAGGGAAATGTAACCTGACCTGACCATTATGGTGAAAGTTGTGTCAAATGTTAAGCCTTTTCATAAAGGGGAATAGGGTGTTTGCAATGCACCAACATGATATAAAAGAAAACAGCTTTAAAATCATAATACAACTGTTCAGGCTTATCATTTACATCTACAAAGGGCTTTATCTTCTTTAAATGTTATGGATAAGATGAGTTGTAGAAGATGTATCATTTGAATTCTTGAAAGTTTGGATGAACAAATTATTCCTGAGCTACGAATTTCCATCCGAATTTCTGACAAATTTCTACCTGTGGGAGACCTATTTCTTGAAAATGACACCTTCCTTTCTTACTGTAAATAATCTATCCTTCTGTGACCACCGATATTGGTTCTAAACTGGTTTTGTTCTGCAAAACAAATGCCTTTTTTCCCTTAAAGGAGACATTAGTAGAAATAGTTGCTACGTTATGTAACAAAATACAACTTGTGACAGGCATGGCATCTTTGACTGATATGACATCAATTCCATTTTGCTCGATTATCTTCATGTGATTTTCTAGGCCTACATTGTTCCCTGTCCAATAAATGGAACAAAAAAATACTTGCTTGTGAAAAGTTTGAGTGCCCATAAAAGGAAAGCTGGCAATTGTATTCAGTTCCAGTTCAAGGTAACAGGTTACATTCTTCTTCATCAAATTGACAAAAAGCAAAGATGGAGCAAAGACTAGTGCTTTAGTCAATATATAAACTATGACATGCAATTTGTTTCAAGGGTTAAACTAGAAATGTGAACTTGGCTTGAAACAGAAATTTAAGATAAACTAGACACTTCATCTGAACTTGAAATAGTAATTGTGATACAAATATTACCTCAAAAGTAAAAGTGCACCAATTGCAACATAAAGCCTAATGCCTTTGTATTTTTCTTTTACATTCCCAAACTAGGTGTTGGTGTAGCTTATTCTTTTAATGCTTTGAAGCTAGATGAAACAAAACGACTCACTTGTTTTCTTTCTTCATTTTACGATAGATGTCAAACTGGTAGTCTCCTTTCCCTATGAAGAGGGTCTCGTCCAGGGCCAAGTCACAGAAGACTGTGCATCCATCTGTGAGGAGAGACAGACAAATGAGGATGGCGAGAGAATGAATCTGATTCTGCTGTCTCATCTCAAACATGTAAGATCGAACCAGGGCGAAACTACTTCTCGGACAAAATTTATCTAACACATGAGAGGAGTTTGCAAATAGGAAGTCAATGCTAAGTGAGGTGGCCTTACTCTCTCTCTTCTAAAATTATGTAACTTGTAAAAATTTACATTATAAACAGCTCCAGATGGTATCTTGATGAAAAATAAAATACCATGAACAGGATTTTAATTTCAATATCAGTTAACATCAACATGATTTGCGTCCATGTTGCCACATTGCACATGGATAACACTGAGCAATCATTCTCCAAAGTAACATCAGGTAAATGAGAGGAAAAGGAAAATTACATTGCAGGATTCAAAATGGGGAGTGATTCCTACCTTTGTTTAACCTGGACAGTGTGAAGTCAATGATACTGGCCTCCACTCCATGAGAACGGAAAGCAAATGTGTCTCCTTCGACTTTAAATGTCACTTTGGCACGCTTGGATTTACGGACAAGTACGTTTCCCCAATGAAGATCCCTATGCTCAAATCCATATTGGCACTCTGCTGCAGCGAGGGCACCGGCAACTTGTCTGAGAATACTGATGGCCTCAGAAATGTTGGTAAACTATCGGCAAAAAAAGAATGAAAAGGAACGTAAGAGCTTTGGCAATAATTTTAGCATTTAGTGCACTGGGATTGCTTTGATTTCAAAAAAGAGTTTTGTCTTTATGAGAGAGCAAATCTTCTCAGCTAAAGCTTCAGCATCATACTGTGCATAATCTAAGTTATTGGGTTTATGTGTCAGCCAGTAGAAGACCCTTGAATACATCGAGGCTACCTTATCCCCAATTTTTCTACCCGCAAAAAACTGAAAAAAAAAAAAGAGCTCTTCTGCACCGGAATAAAGTACCTGTGTTGAAACAGAATTTCTCCTTTTCAAAGTACAGAATACAGAGAACTGTGTTAAGAGAATCACACCAAGTGACACAAAGGTCTTTCTCAGCTATTTTGCAAACAATCATATAAACTTGCAAAGTGTTTCTTCAGCAAACTTTTGGAGTTTCCAGTGAGTATAAACACCAGCCCTCATGGGCCCCCACCCCCCCCACCTCCTTCCAGACACATCTCAGGTGATACATGGAACCAAATTTTGTTATCTCAGACATTAATAGACATTCATACATACTTGGAAAGAATCCTCAACTCCTATTGGCCCAATTTAGTCAGTTGACTGTGCATTATCCTTCAGATGAAACAGTCAATTTTAGAGAAAAATCACCAGCAGATGAATACAATAAAACATACATAGACAGTACTGCCTGCTATCTTACACAAAACAATAGTGGTGCTTTGTGAATTGCACACAAACATTGTTGGCATGTTGCGAATCTTGTTTACCCTTTTCTCAGGGTTTGTTTTCGATAACAGTGCAGTTATTTACAAATCCAAATTTTCTTTCGTTTTTGTCTTTTTTATCAAAATCTCATTTTGTCTGTATGAACAAGGTTAATCAACTCTGGACCAGTGCATTAATTTTGGGATAATGCACTCTCGGGGTTAATGCTATTGCTGGATGCACTTGGGGGGCGCCCTCGTGCATCGCTTGCATCAAGCGTGCATCGTGCATTATCCTACAGTTCATGCACCGTCCAACATTGATTGATCTTCAACTGAAATACCACAGTTTTGAGCTGGTCTTTAAAATGGAGGGAACACAAATTTTTGAGAAATGGTAGCAGGATGCTCGGTTCACATCTTACAGTATGATAAGAATATTTGCAGTTAATAAACCTTCAGGGAGTCAAATTCTCTTTTACATTGCCTACAGGAAGCCTATGTCTACATTTTGAGATATGTCTCTGAATATTTGACTTTTTAAAAGACTCACAGGATAATGTACGCACAACTGATGTTTACTCTTAACATGGTATTTATGTTTTAGCGATAACACACATTCCTAGTGGCCACTGGCTGAAAGCCAAAATCTTTGCTGTATGCATTGCTAAAGGTGGTGAGGAATGAAAAATGACACTTTAAGTGTTGGCTGTATAAATCATTAAACATCTTGAAAACAGCCACAAAATTTCATCAAAGTCCAGTAAAAATATTGACAATTTTATGGGCAACTTCCTGTCTTATGTCTTGAATTCACATTGGCTAAGTACGTAAATTTGTGACGTCAAAAGAGGAACTCACATGTTATGTCTGACGTTATTCATTGTTTACTAAACCTTCATTTAAGGACATGCCCTGAGGGTTTATTTTGGAAGCATATTGATATCATTAACCAATGACCAATGACAAGTAAGAGACAATATAAGTAAGAGACAATATAGGTTAACAAAAGAAATGCTGACACAGTGCAACACTCCATATCATCATATACGCATTTTCATCGAACTACTAAAAGCCATGTCTCAAAAAAGAGTTTTTTATATGCACAATTCCAATCGATTTTCATTCAGGGGTCACTCTGCAACTTCTGAATGAAACCAGCTCTTTTCTAGATGCATTTTACATGAAGTTTAACAGAGCACCATTTCTTCGGCAACATTTTGGAATGTGTGGAATTTCTGCAATAAGGTTTACAATTTCAAACATTTTAATTTTTGAGGGAGCATATGATACCAAGTATTATGTAACTGTAATAAAAAGATAAACTGGAGAAAACATATACAGGAGTATTAGGAGACATGGACAAATCAACCCAGCAAAGACAAAGCATGTTCAGTTGTAGCTGCAACTTGAAGGAGAATTACTTTGAAAACAACTGGAAGCAGATGAGCACTTACTTAATTTAGACAAATTAATTTGATAGGTGAAAATTATCAAAGATTGTACCCACTAGTGAAGTTTCTTACCTCCACAGCTTCAAGGTCTATCCCACCATTTGAAAACTCAAACAGAATGAAGAGTTGATTCTCATCAAAAATATCTGAAATAAAGACCAAATTAAATGTATGATTTTGTTTCAGTCACAAGTCATTGCTATCAATGAGCCCACATAATGAAAGGGGTGGTAGTGGCAAGCAAAACTTGATACTTTCAAATCTGTTTGCTTCTTGTCTCAAACTTGAAAGCCATAAAAGCAGTTTCTGTTTGTCATCATAATCTTTTAAGACGTAAAAGAATTGAAAAGACAGTCAGTTCACCTCAAAATGGCAAAATCCCTTCTACAAGGCTCTTTCAAAATGCACAAAATTTTTTGAGACAGGTGTATTTTATTCCTAAAGCCTGAATTTTTACTACCTGCTAGTAAGTTCATCCACATGGGTCTCTGGCAAATTTCCATATCATTCCCCGATGCTTTTTTTCTTGACCTGTATTTGATTTGTACCTCATTGTCAATTTTCCACATTGGAAAACAAATAAGATTTCTTTAGATTGCTGTCTCTTCTGTCATCAAGTTACAACACCACAATCTACTGTGACCAACTTATTTTTTTCAATGTTAAGATTTTCAGATCACTTTGACAGTCTCTCTGTAAAAGCCACTACGAGGTCACTATGTGACAAGCTAACTGTGCGGAATATCTCAACTTGTAACTTTGAGCGAACCTTTTAGGGTTGCAGTAACAACTCCAAGGTATTGGAGTAAAGGCAAAGAAATCAGGGTTGACTACTAGATTTGCTGCATTGGCACTAAAAATCTTACATGCTGTGGGTGAGAGTAATATGAAATAACAAAATCTCATTTCAATCGTTGAAAATGAAATTACACTCCACAAATTAGCCTGCACTGGTAGCTTCCTACTTGACAATGTTTTGTTTAAATGTCTTGCAAAACCATTGGCTCATTGAGTGACAGGTTACATGTGAAGTTCAAGCAAAATTACTGTGTGTGTGTCTTTCATAAGGCATTTTGAATTAGCAACTTATACGCAAAAACTTTAACAGAGTTGATGGTCAAACTGTCATGACAGTTAAGCAAAATTATAAGTTGCTTTCATAAATGAAGGCATCACAACAATTTTAAACGTTTCATTCCAACTCAGCTATACGAATGTATTATCATCAATTAATATCAGTACATCATACTTTAGATATGATTCACTTACTTTGGTTTCAAACTTTTGAACAAGTATGTAAGGAATGATTGCAAGTTTGTTTCACCTAGTGTTTGCATCAGGTATCCGGGGACCTGACTGACAATGTCAGGACCCAGTTCTTAAATTGCTACCCAGATCCAAAGTTTCACTAACATTCATTGTACTTGTGTCAAAATTCAGCTTCAGTGTCATGCCCCTACGTACGATACATGCAGTTATATTAATATGCAAAGCAAATCATCATATTATTGCTTCACAACAAACTTGTTGTAACGAAAGTTTTACTTCCAGATACTCAACCACGCGACCGATGACTGACAGCTGGCATTCAGGTCCTAAGTTTGAACCCAGAGCAAACACTAGTTTAACCTGTCCACAGGGTGAAGTGATGAAAACAGAAACCGCGTCCTCGGATGAAACTGACGGGCAGCTCTCAAAACATATTTGACAGAGTCTTTTCAATCACCTCACCCTCCGGTTAATGCACAATCCCGACTATGAAACGGATGGGTCGTGGACAACAGCTTGAGAAATCTGCTCGACAGAGAAACGGGGTTTCACTTTCTCTGTCGGCATCGTACCTGGTCTGTCATTCTCGGAACCTTTCTCGGCATGGTAGTCATCCCACTGTTCAATCAAGTGTTCCGGATAAGCTCCTTGGATGCAAGCAACCCTATTAACTTGAATGAAATTCCTTGTTTGATTCACTCTGCCAGTTTGCATGGAACTGAGCTCCCTGAAGATTGATTTGACAAAGAACAAAAAATGGAGAAAGAAGATTGTAAACTTTTAAGATCTATCTGTTCTTTTATGTTCTCCAATTTATCGCATGCTGTATCTATGAGAATGTTTTCAGGGCACGATGCACCTGCCACGGTTTTAAATATCGCGCACCAGCACCACTGTAAAATTAGACTGGGGGCTGCTTACAACTGTGTGCATCTCCTCACGAGAACACAGCTGACTGGTGATTTGTCATTGTGTCTCCAATGTAATTTACACAGACTGTGTGTGGAGGTAAGAAACTGATAAATGCTATTCATTGATTCACATTGATAAGGGAGAGCATTGTGCTATTGAGTACTTTCCTTTTCTTTTGTTTTTATTTGGACTTTAAGTTGCTGCCTTGGGCCAGCACAGCAGACTTCCACATTATTTTGTCATGTGTCATAAACTTATTTTAAGAACATTCACAGGTTGGTCATAGTGGATGACACCATGTCATTTCAATTTGTTTTTGTAAACCAATGTGTAAATTTCTGTGCTGACACTACTTGCTGCTTTCTCAACATTCAGTTGAACAACAACTCTAGAATATCAAAATCATGACAATGACTTTGCACCAACCTGCTTTTAAACCCCCTGGTCTCCCTCATGAGGAAAAAAAAATAATAATCCCAATCCCTCCTGGCCTCCCTCCTGAGAAAATAAAGAATAATAGTTCTAAGTGAAAACATTATGCAATGCATTCAAGAGGCAGGCTCGGTCAAACAACATGAGATTATTGTGTGTGATCACACATAGATCACATAAGAGTTGATGCGTAAATATCTGTTTTTAAACTCACACTCAAATTAGACAAGTAAATGATTTACATGATAATGGGAGTGCAATTTTGAAAGGATGCTTGAATAGATGGGATCAGTCTGATGCAGGGAACAAGAAATGTTCCACATGTGCTGCTCTGTACCGACCCGTTGAACGCAACGTACATTGGTCTGATACACCAGTTGTAGAGTACTGGACTGTAATGTTTTTGTACGTGTTTCAAACAACTGGTGGAAACATTAATACAGTACCTTGATATCACGATCTCTGGAAGGATTTCTTCAAATGTCTTCTGTGGTTCATCATTAACCTTGAAATCCCCTTCGACTGGTATTATCTTGGGAAAGGAAATTGAGTGTCATTATATTGATATTCATAGCAAAATAAGGGTTAAGTTCTTTTTTATTGACTTGACTCATAAGTATCCAGCAAACTTTTCTGCATCACTTTTAAAATGGGAAGAGAAAAAAATGATAAAATTGTCAATTTTCACTACCTTCAGAGCAGCAGATTCTTTCTTTTGATTGGTTGTGAGGAAAACTTCTCCATAGGCGCCCTCGCCGACCTTGACACATTTCAGAATTTCTGATTCTGACAGGATCTCACTAAAAGGCAATGGCTCTGTTTGCTGACACTGTTGAAGGACTTTGCTCTTTGCAGTGATGATGTGACCGCTCGTTCTGTCTCTCGTCGGAGTGAGGGACTCCTTCATGAAAAGACCAAAATGAAATGTAGAGGTTCGATCAATTTATCATTTCATCTTCGATTCACCGATGGGGACAGAGCACATTTACAGGATATACTTGGTGGACACGAAACAAGTAAGAATGCATTTGAAGGGCTACATACTGTACATGTACAGTACCACTGAAGGCACTACACTTCATTTACATCTGCTACCATTTTTGAGATAAATGGCTTTCCAAAGTTTGATGAAAATGCAAAGCCAATGATACAGAGTGTTGCTAAATGTCAGTTATATTTCTTTTGTTAGGCCTTTATAGTCTCAAAATTACTGGCTTTCACATTAATACAGTGAGCGACATCAATATTGCTGTAGAAGACAAAAAAATAACATGCTTCCAAACTAAAACCCTCAGGGCATATGAAACTCTCACTTGTCTTGATTGAATTTTCTTAACATAAGAAAATTCAAATATTGACATTTTTTTCTCTCTAGTGGGGCACTCTCTAACAAAAATTATCATTGGCCGATCTTTTTTTACCACAAATTTGTTAAATTTGTGGTAAAATTTAACAAATTTTACCTCCTAGATTTGGAGAAAGAGCAAAAAAGTTATGCCAGATATATTTTTCAATGCCCTACGCTCCTTTAAGTAAACAAAAGACAAGGTAGGACATATCATGTGAGTCACTCACTTGACGCCATAAATTTGCCCACTAAGCACATGTTTATTCATGATACAGGTATAAGAGAGTAAGCTGCTTGTAAAAATTGTCAATATTTGATGGAGTTTGATGGCATTTGTGACTATTTTCAACATTTAATCCTTAATACAGCAAATATATAATATAAAAAATATTTTCTTGTATCTTGTGAAGACACCTTTAAAGCTTGAAGATATCATTTTGTAGTTTAGATAAGATTTGATTTCATAATTTTATTGCAAAATGTCCTTACAATTCAGTTTCATTTTACAGATTGTATCTTTCCAATTTAGAAACTTTCACAGTAGATGCACAAGCTTTGCCACACTGGACACAGTGTATTATTTCACAAATGTTACATTCCATCAATGTCACAGAGTGAGAGGGAAGGATATTAAAGAAGACACAAAAAAAAAGAAAGAAAGATGAGTGTTACCTTGAAATTATTATCACAATCCAATAATCTGCTGTGCTGTTTGTTCCTTGGTGGTGTGTTAAGAAATTGAGCTGGTAATTTCTCAAGGAGGATAGTGCATGGTGATATCTTCCCTGTTGATTCTTCTTCAATGCTATCAGATTCTGTAACATCAGTCTTAACTTTTCGCTTTCTTCTGAGTCTTTTGGTTTGGGCCGTCTGATTCCTCTCCAATGACCCATTTTTCTTGCCTATTTCAAAAGTTGTGGAACTGTTTGACTTTTCACTTCGGCTTTTCCTGATAGTGTATGTGATGTTCAGGTTGCCTGTCTTTGAGTCTCTCTTTGAATTTTTCATTTGCAAAATGTCTTGCTCTGAAAATTTGTCTTGTCTGGACCCTAGCTGATCTTTCTGTTTGCGAGATCCAGAGTTCAACTGAGACTGGTTGGGGTGTCTTGCTGGCTTCACAGTGCTTGCTGACAACTTGGCCCGAGAAGTGGGAAAAGGGAAGGAATCGGAATGGTTTGCGATGCTCATTTGATTCAAATCCTCTGATATGTCACCTTGGAAAACACTGTCATTCAAAATACATCTCTCTGGCAACGTATCGTCTTTGGTTGGTGGGGATAATGTGATATCAAACAAGACCGGAGAAACATAACTGCGACATGCTGAGTGATAGGCTGTCAGAGGGGTACTTGTGTCTTTAGTCCGTGTCTGTGTCGATATCTGCGGTTCTTTCTCATTGGCACACTTTTGTTTGCCACTTCTAGTGCTCCTCGTGCGCTTTGCCTCCGGGGTGCCTGACTTATTGATCTCTGCCTCTGCTATCTCTCCATGGGATCCAACAGACTCCGATATGCTGAACAGGTCCCAGGATCGATCTTGCGATGAACACGTGCTGCCAGTATCGATGCTGGAGGGGTGCCAGGAGGAGGTGGTGCTCTCACTGGAGGATGAGGAAGATCTCTTCCCAAGTTCATACAAGGCTCCATCATCCTGTCTCAACTTTCGGGAACTTCTACTCAAGCTGGACAATCTTCGCTTCCTTCTGTGTGCCCTTGATGAAACGCTTTGACTTGAGGTGGAAGAAGATGAAGAAGAGGATGATTTCTTGTGTCTTCTCTGTGTGATGTGAGACTCATTGATCTAAAGGAAGAAATTTAAAAAGAGAATTCATTGCAGGTTCTTCAAAAGTCTTAAAGTGATCATTTCATTCACATATTCTACAGTATGTCAAGTATAAGGAAGCATCGGTAACACTCCACTTGAAGAAAGGTATGGTACAATCTCAACCAACGAAGGACGAAATCTTCCTTTGATAGTCTTCATATTTTTGACCTATCATCAAATGCAAATCAAAATTAAGCAAGAACTTGTTCACCACTCCCTGAAGGTACTGTACATCAGGGGTAAGGTCTCATTCACAGTAACACTGTAGGGCAGCAATCGCTGTTTTGAGTATAATGAGACCTACAGTACCATATTTTTGGGTAAAGCAACATTTGTAGAAGTTTACTGAGCAGAAAGAGAAACAGACATGCAAACATACATGCATGTAAGAGAACCATACCTGTGCATGTGGGATTGACTTTGGAGGACGCAATATGTTTCTGCTTTGAAGCACTTTCAAGTCTGGAAGACCAGGAGTGTCAGCGGTATCTGGGACAAAGTTTTCTTTGTCACTGTTGTATTCCTCAGATTCGCTGAAAAAAGGAACAAAGGTTTTCGGCTTTGCTTTTCTGCCCTTTGCTTCCTTCGCTGTAGGTCTGTCAACAGCGGCAGAGGCATTCCTTCGGGTGGAGAAATACATAATTTCTTTTTAAAATAAAACTTGAATAATTACGCAAAGGCTAAGATCATTTGGATAAACAGGTTTAATCTGTGTACAGTAAGAAGATAAAACACACAGCAAGAAGTTTTCTTTAAGTCAGGATTCAAGAAATTAAATCAACTCTAGTCTATGATCACTGGTGGACAGCCCACAATCCTTCATTTACAATTCATATTCATTCAAGAGTAATCTATGGGGTATCCATCTGAACTGACCTAGTGAAAAAAGATTTACCACATTTGATTGAAAATTGTTAAGTAGGTAGCTGCCCTCTGTGAAGTTGTCAAAAATAAGCCACAGACTTTTCCACGCTTGTGTGGTCACTTAGCGTCGTAAAATAACTGCCCTTGAAGGCCTGAATGTAAAGTTTGGTTGAGCTAAACAGTAATACCATTAACATTTACTTTTCATCCATACAGAATCTGTTTGAGGTATTGAAAGATGGATTGTGAGAACGTGCTTATGGGGAACGTTCTCTGCAGCTTGTGCTGTAAATTCAGAGAGAGGCAACAACCCTCCTTGCATTAATGCTACTGCAAATCTCAGTGATGTTTTATTTATGTAAATTACCTAGTTCCAGACTTGCTACCTCTCACAGTTTCACAGAGAACCTCACTGTTTTGGGGCATCACCTCACAGGGGGAAAATGCCAAATCTCAAAGTGAAAATCGTTTTGATGCAAGGTGAGATATTTTCTTGTTTAGACAGTGTTCAATGCTTTCCATCACTGGCTTAAGTTATAATTGAATTGCAGATCATCATTGTCAGATAAATGACTAGACTCTGCATAGTGCTTTTCTATGGAAGGTTGAGTCTATTAAGAGGATGACAAAATCCAAATTTTCTTTCAACATTTCCTTCATAGGTTTCTAATCATCCCCCCTCCTTATCATCATCACTCTCCCATCTTCCTCTCTAGCTTGAAAGAAGAAACAGGGGGATCATAAGAAAAGAAACAAACCTCTCTTTTTCAATAGAAGGTGGAGAAGTGACATCAGTTGCCTCCAGGTCTACATCAGGGGAGCTGAAGACATTACCCTCTTCTACTTCAGGTGATAACCATGAATGTGACTTCACAATACCCTTCACATGCTTGCCATAGGTTTTGACAAAGGGCATGGTACAGGAAGGCACGTCCAGGAAACTAAACTATTCACACTCCCCGAAACCAGGTTACAGAAGTTCACAAAACATTAAGATACAGCACCTGCTAAAGAGCAACAAATAAGATGTAATAAAACACTGTATTTGTCACGAGAAATTATGGCTGATTGCTGTCAAAGGTACCGTACTGTAGGAGGCCTAATAACACAATGAATTAATTTGCAACCAAAGCCAAGTACAGAATGATTCTGCTTTGGCATGCGATGGTAACTTAGAAAGAAGAAAAAACAAAACACCTGACGAGAAATTATATCTGGACTAAAAGATAATATTGATGTTTGAAGAAAGATATGACTTAGTTACAGTATTTAAAATGCCACACATAACTTAATTAATGCACTGATATTAAATAAGCAAATATCAGAGGTAGTTTTCAAAATTCTAATGGATAACAATGTGGTTACAGATTCCTAACTTAACTGCTGCAGAGAGCAGATTTTTTCCAAAAATTATAAATCTAAATGTCTTCTACTGCGAGTCACTTTTGTGACTTTCTTGTGAGTGTCTGATGTGTGGACTACAGAAGCATGTACAAAACATTGATGCTAAATTTGACATGTGTTAACTCTTTTGCCAACTAATTATTAGATGGATTTGATGAAGTGCAGATTTAGGGTAGAAGTCCCTCCTGTATAGTATGTTTCTATGCTTTAGGCAAAAGTTCATAAATTCCTGGCTAATATTTTGGAGTGAAAATGGCAATGCAATGTAAAAGTGTTGACAAATATTTTGAGGACACATGATTGTGCTTAAAAAGTCAACTGCCTTTTTGAGTAGATTCATGGATGCACACTTGGGGTGGAGGCTCAGTTTTCTATACAGTGTGCAAATTAGGCAACACATGTTAGTATATTGCAGTAACAGAATAGCCGATCAAAAGATTGGTACTTTAAAGATTTTCATCAACAAGGGGCACCATCTGCCCTGATTTATCATGTTTTGTTAAAGGAAAAGTGAGCAGTTAAGCCAGTGAGACAAAACATTTTATTTTCATTAAAAAGAATATAGGTGCAGCTGAATGACTTTTACATGAGCAGTAAAAATTCATTGTTTTAATAATGTATGTATCAGCATCAAACATTGAGCACTTCCCTTCAGGACCATTTTTACAGCAGACCACACAAAACATTTAGGGAGTTTAGTAAAATGGAAACCCTCCCCCAGATCAGTCTTCAAAAGTTATGTCCCACTTTCAGCTGAGAGAAATATGGCTAACGCCGTATTTGGGTTATTTTCAATTAGCTTAAATGGTCAACTGTGATTTACACGTACCGTGTAATATATCCATTCATGATTTACATTCACAGTCTTTTATTGTGAGCCAGGGTACTAATTTAGAATCCGTACCAATCGGACAAGGTATCAGATAACTAAAAGAGTTTGCATAGCGTCTATGTTTTATTTACCTTTTTTTTTCTTATGCTAGTTTTTTTTTTATCTTTTTTAGATTTCCGAAATCACCGATTTTTTGTGCAATGATCAACATGTAGTGACACCTGTGGAAGAAGTGATGGATTATTGCTGAAAGAGAAGTATAGGTTAGAGGAGGAGTCGAACCTAGAATATCATGATATCTGATGCATCATAAGTCTTACGCATAACCCACTACGCTGCGAGAGCAGTTGTGGTGGTTGAGTGTTCGAAAATGCATACAATTCACAAACGCGTAATCCAGCGTAGTCATATAACGGTATATATAAATATATTCATATACTGTAAATAAGTATCAATCCCCTAACCCTATCCCCTAACACAATCCCCTAACCCTATCCCCTAACCCTGAATCATGACGCCTAACCCGATCCCCTGACCCGATCCCCTAGTCCTGTTTACCGACGCTAGTTAGGCAATCCATTCATCATTCACTATTCAAGGATGGCAGTGGACCGAATCGAACAATCGAATCGAAGCTAGCGAGCACGTTCATATGGTACGGATTCTAAAGTTGCGCCTGAGCCAGTCTTTGTTGTAAACCTATGAGGTTTACTGTAAGAATGGTTTTGTTACTTATCAATAAACTAATAACACAACGTAACTAGGCCTTTGCTATATTTTTCTGAACAAGACAAAAAGATCCTTTAATAATGTGACTCATGAATTGTCATTATTACAGCATGATTTCAATAACTAATGCCATTTAGCTATGATGCTCAGATTTTCTATGCAGGCCAGGACCTTTTTGTATAATTCTACAGGGATGGCATTTTGGCAGAAAGTGGGGACGTCCTACTCTGGGCTGGTATAGATAAAAGCGGGGAAGTTGATCTGGGAATATTTTTACTGGATAGCCTTGAACTTGGCCTCACATATTTGGCTAGCCTATACATTTGGGGCAGTGTATGTAACTGTCAGTCACAACCGAAAAGCTGTTTGGCTCCAGCTTAAGTTAAAAGGGGTCAAGGCCTACACTAGTAACATTAGGCTGGTTAGGGCATACATTGGACCAAGGCTAATGACTAATGTTATGACTAACGCAGGCACATCCTATACAATTGCCCTGAATTGAATAAGTCTAACGTTAGACAAAAGTAACAGTAAGACTGAGCCATAGTCTAGACAAGGTACTATAGGCGTAAGTAGGCCTAATTAGAAGTTCTACTACTGTACGTAGGGCATTCTCATACTGCATCTTTCAACCATACAGTAGTACTACTAGTAGTAGGCTATTGAAGGAAGAGTCGATTGGCAATGTTGTGACGTTATTTCCTTCCCAAAAAGTATCTTGCCTTTTTCTTTGATCTCAAAATTTATAATGAGGCAAATACACAACCAGAGACATGGCAGCTTAAATCAAACTCAAAAATAAGACAACTTGGTTTTCTTCGTTTGTATCCAATTAGTATCTTGACGAGTAATATCAAGTAGGTCTATCAATGTATCACTAGTTAATATGCATACTTGTTCAGTTTTTTAAATTTTGCCCGAGATATTTGATTGGTCCATTAATAGGTATGATAATCTTACTTACCGGAGTAAAATAGCCAAGGTGCTTGATTTGGGAGAGATACATCAAATAACATTAAAACTCATCACCAAATAGACGATAGCCCATGCTCAGTCAGTCAATGGTCTTAAAAAGTGAGTTTTGAAATAATTTATTTTACGTTTCAATCTAATTTTTTTCCTTCAAACTGTTAAAGTCGTTGAGCCTAAAATGTGGCGCTATTCTTGTTTTTAATCAGAGCCGTATTTATCACAGTGTTCATTGAGTACAGTGTATATGCTCCCAAGTACGTACACTGCTCAAGTAACTATTACGTAACGATAATGCAATCGGCAAAGATTAGCTATTTGGTAATTATATTCATAATGATCAAGATTCTACGACCCAAGTTTTGAGTGATGGTACTGAAGACCGTGTCGGTTGGATCTCGGCCGCTGCGTTGTTTTAACATCCTCTGATAAACGAAGACACTGATTGATTGGCCTGACGCTAGAAAAAAAAATCGCCTGACTAAGCGTAAGGCTGCAAGTTTACTGTTCCGTGTTTGTTTAACTTAGACTGTTCGCAGGTTAGATCTGGGCCCCGGCCAAAGATCACATCCACTTTACTGGGCCTCAATGCATGATTCAGCTAACTTAGCCTGGTTAAAGCTAGGCCACCTGGACTTTTACGATAACCGAATTTAGGCTAGGCTTAGCAGTAACACTACAGTTAACCTACTGTAGGCCCTAGCCCCTTGCTACGGTAGTTGGTTAATTTAACTAGGCCTAACGTTAGGGTTTAACTTTGAGAAAGACTGAGTAAGATCCAGAGAAGGTTAGGGCTTATAGACTAGGGGCCTAACCTCAAGCTGTAACAATTAACACTAGTTACATGACGACCTGGTGTTGCTACCAATATTACATGCACAGCCAAGACATTTGCCAATAATAATTAATACCTTGTAACTTGCATTCAATTTTTTTTTTTGAGTAATGATGCAGCTAAACTAACTTTCAAGAGGGCCTATCATGGGTGTGAAATTGGTTTCAGGAATGAAATGAATGTAATAATAGGAATGGATGTATGTGATACAGGAATGTAAATTAGACAATCGCAAAAGTTTTCCCAAATATTCTGGAACTTATTTTTCAGGGTTGTTAGCCCATGGTTATTGGTGAGGGGGACCTTGACAGAATTTGCCTTCGACTTTAGAATGTTATAGTGACAGTTGTGTTCCTAGGATTATTCAACAAGAATGGGGGAGGGGGGAAGCAGGATATGGTCCTGGAATTTTTGCCCCCTCCCACAGTGAAAATACTTTTTCTTGGAAATTATCTTCCTAAATCCTAATTCAGCCAGATTTTGTTCATTTTATTGTTATTTATGCAATGATTACCACAGGGACAGGCTGAAAGTTTGCACAGTGATCTGCCTTTGATACTGTCTAAGCAGATCGTGACCATCACTGCAGTTGGCATGTATTGAACAAGAAAATTTGACAATATTTTTCAGAATGCAGGAAATGGCCATTGCAAAATTCTCAGATTTCAATCAAGTCGGGACGGTGCCAAGTCTAACGACGTAAAGCCTGTATTGCTATACAGTACATATGTGAGCATATTGGGTGTGTATCCAGGAATTTCAGCAGGACTTTCATACCCTTTTTGCCCATGATCGTGGAGGTGGGACAGTCTAAGCGGGGCACCACCATTGGTTGGTGCAGAGCGTACAGACAAATTTTTGGCTTTTCAAACCCCCCATATTATTAATGGGAGTGGCACTTCACACGTGTCCTAGGCTGCATGTACCCAACCTTGAAATAGGATATCATGTCTGCCATTTCTCAATTAATGAGGAAAAAACATCAATATATAAAAAAGTGTTACAGTAGTAATTTTAATTGCTTTTTATCTAGAATATTTGCAGATATGCAATTGCTTTTTCTTGTTGGACGACCACCCTTTAACATTTGAAAAGATTTTTAAGTCAGTGCAAGCAGAAATATTACTGTTCCGTGCAAATTTTAAGTTTGGATCAAAATGTTTGGGATCATGTGTCTCATCTGACTACCTCCCCCCATCTTGGCAACCTTAAATAAGTAATATTGTTTGGTCATAGGTCATCGATGTTCACTTTAACTCTGCAGGTAAACACCGATGACCTTCAACCAACAACATTCCATAGATTTAGAAAACTAGGGAGAGACATAGAACACATACTCATGAAGGAGTATCAAGAGAGGAGAAATGAAAAAAGTAATGTTTTCTTTTTTTCTCTGTACTGGCCTAGACCTACAGTCACTTTTTTCAGTTTTGCTTGTCGTGGTAATGCCAGATGTTATTGTCTCAAATTCCAGAAGGCGCTCAGTAAAATCAGTATCTGTCATTTTATACTATGGCACTAAGTTAAAAATTCTCACCATCTTCTAGTAAAGTGATGTTGATCCTAATGATTAATTCGTGACCTTATCAAAACTTGAAAAAAAAAAAAATGACAGTCCCCCAGTTTTAGTCACTGTTGCATTGACAAGCTGCCCACATAAGGTTTACTGCAAATGTGAGCTATCTCTTAATGTTTCTGTCATTCATGTTTAGATGGAAACATTATTTGATGTGTTTGTACCGTACCCATCTGCTAGTTTTTCCTTCGGTTTGCATTATCATTCAAAGGTCAGAGTTATCAGTGATGCCAAAACCGAGAGGGATCCAGACACTGCACAGAAGCTGCCTAATTAACATTGCCGACAACATTAGTTACTGGACAGAACACTACGAGAGACATGTCTTGAAGAGGAGCCCTCAGGAGAGAAGGAAGATCCTTTTCCTTCTGGGACCATTTGATGAGCTAAGTAAGAGATACTTTGAAACTTAGGGAAGAAAAGGCACATGTTTGAAAGGCTGTAGATGTATTTATTGAGAAGTTAGAGAGAAAGTAGCCACTATGTTTTTAAAGATCAACTAACCTTCTGAATGTTTTATCTATGTGTGATGGTATGTATTTTTGTATTTTATGATTATGGTAGAAGTAAACCTTGAAACTGAAATATTATTTGCAACCTAGCCATCATGGTACATTTCAAACATGGTAATCAAACAGCAGTTAGATCTGACATATGAAAATAGTCCCATAGATGATTCAGTTTATCCTGGGATAGTTTTAATCCTGAATATAAATATTGGACCTCCTTGTAGAAACTCCTATTTATTTCTAGTGTTTAGAGGGTTTCCAATGAGAAATCCTAGGCAAATTCTGTTTGGCCCAATTCTTCTTCAGTGCATTACCAAACACATTATTTAGACTTGATGGTGAAATTAATTGTCATGTTAGGCTTCTATAAATGTAGACGTAGACACTGAATGTTGTCTGTATTTTGAAGGTTATCATAACAGTGGCGTTCCAAAGATTATTCAGTTTGAAGAGGAGGGTCAGGGAATGTCTTGGAAATTGGAATGTTTGTCCTCTTGCTCGTTTGGTGACTGGATGTTGTCTGTGCCACTGTAGTTTGTATATGAGCAACAACATGCCGCGAAATTTGGATACAGGTCATTTGTCATTTGATGTGCATAAATTTTGCAATCCAGTGAAAAAAAATATTGTCCCTTGATGCAAAAAGAGCCATCCATGAATTATGATAGGAGACCATTCCAGTACAGATTGGGGTGACTGAATTTTTCCCCTTAGTTTACAATAAGTTGTCTTTTGGCAGATTCACTGGTCGCAAATGAACTGGTAGAGTTACTATCATTGAGGAAGAAGCTGACTTACCCAGCTCTGACACTGATCATCAACAGCGGATCGGTGACCAGGCTGAACCTTGAGGGAGCTGCCAAGTTTGTCAACGACCCAGTTATCTCTACCATCGCTAAGCAGTGTCCTGTAAGTCACTGGGGAATTTTTCACAATGGTCATAAAAACCTGGTTTTGAATCAATTCTTGTAAGTAGATTAGAGAACTTGATATTGGCAACTTCCTCAAAATTGTCAGAGGCCATTCTTCCGAAACCTTCTGAAGAATATCTGTGTATACAGGAAAGGTTTTGTCATAGAAATCAACCTAAATCTAATACAACTGTTACCATCACACTTTGATGTGGTTATCATAACATTAGCTTTCAATTCATATCATTATCCTAATATAATAATACACATATCCCATCCTGATACTTATGCTATACGTAATACCATTCATGTTGGTGTCGTTCATTTGTGCAAAGGAAAAAAAAGAACATTTAAACCAAAAAGACACATCTACATTTCTTCACACTATTTCAAAGAATTTCTTTTATTGGTGATACTAGAATAGCATTTTGTGTTGTGCAGAAAAGTATTACAGTAAGGAAGCAAAATCCAACTGTTTTCACTCCTTGGTATCAACCATGGACCTCAAATTAAAGCTTCAAAAATAATTCTGAAAAAGGGCACTGACAGTGTTGCTGTTCACTAAGCACTAGCGGTAGTGAATCTTACTGTAATTTGTCGATGTGTTGATCAAGTAATATGTATTGATAATTGTATCATCAATTGATTTATGGTAGAGGTGGTCTGTCAAAGCTAACTCTCTATTTCCTTCCAGAATTTGAAGTTCCTAAATTTGAGTAAATGCAAGAGGATAACAGCCCCTGCATTTTTGAACCTTTCAACGAGACTTGAGAATGCATTGTCGTTGGACTTCTCTTTCACCGCGATTAATGTCCATTCACTGTGCAATATCGTACAGACCTCTACTAATCTGTTGGAGCTGGTGCTGAAGGACTGTAAGGTTAATGATGAAGCTTTACAGGCGTTGGAGAGGACAGTAAGAGGGTGCGGTCCTTTGAAGATGAGGTCGTTGGATTTGTCGGATAACGACGGCATCACAGTGACTGGACTGAGACTGTTACTTGCTTTCATGCCCAATCTTGAAGAAGTCAAACATCACCTTCTCTTCGAGGCAATCTCTGAATCTGAGATGATACTCCCATCAACTCTCAGGAATGATAACTTCTTGCTGAGATCTCTCTCCTGCTTAGAAGCAGACTTGGTGAATGAAAGGGATCTAGAAAACATTGTTGAGAGGTGCCCACATCTGAATCGACTCGAAATAAGACTGACGTCACAATTGACCATTGTTGGGCTCCTCAGGTTGTCCTGCTTAGAAAGTCTGAGAGAACTTGTGTTGGACGGAAATGACCATGTGGGGAACTTTGCCTCTTATAGGTTAAAGGTCAAACCCCTTTTGGAAGCCCGTGGAGGCGCCCTAGTTTCACTCGTAATAGAAAATGTCAAAGGCTTAGACCTTGTGGAGGTTCTCCACCTATGTCCAAATCTCAGAAACTTGACCATCCTCCAGCACGGCCAGCCGGCAAACTTCCGAGATGGAGCTCACGTGGCGGCGGGGTTCAGGTCCAAGCTTTCAAGGCTATGCGTGTGGAGCAGGATACGTGACACAACGCTGACCGAGAGGGCCCTAGAAAGCGTCCTCTCGTCGGCAATAGACCTCGAATGTTTGGAGTTTTTTCAAGTGGACGGGATGACTGGCTCCGTCTTGGGGAGGGTCTCCGCCGTCCACCCGATGACGAAACTGTCGTGGCTCCACCTCCAGGAATGCAATCACATCACAGGCAAGGATCTCTCTCTCCTCGTGATGGATGAAAACAACTCGCTAACAAAAGTCACCTTGATAAACAACTGGCAGGTAAACAGGGCAGATTTTGACACCTGGAAACGAAGAGTGGGAGAGTCGAATCTCGACCTGCAGCTACTGTGGGAATAGTTGCAGTAGTATGGCATAGGTAAATACTCCTTAAGTATTCAGTTTGGGAAAGGGATGTGGCTGGGGGGATGTCTATCATGCATGATGGTTGCTCAGGTGTTTGAGTGTGTGTGGGATTGTCTGCTATACACAATGAAAGAAGTCTTTGGGTTTGATTAAATGTCTTTTGTGCACAGAGGGAGAAATCTGTGAGTTCATTGTACTAGAAGGAGGGGGGAAGGGAATATCGTTTAAAGTGATTGCATGTGAAAAACCAGAGGATAAGATTATGTTTGATCTTAAATTTTTCTTCTTTTTAATGTACCCGCGATGTTGTTCGTGGGCGGAATGGGTCATTCAATGAACGAGAAAGACAGAAACCACTATGAAAAGCAGTGGATGGCATAGAACAGTTGAAAATGAAAATGTTATCAGAAAGTTGATGAAAGGTTAATCAATGCTGGACTGTGTATTATCTGAAGGACAATGCAACATCGGGTGGGGGGTGAGGCCCAGAAACTGCACTTCCCATGTGTTCTAAACCGTATGTATCTAACCTTTCAATAGGGATCTTATGCCTGCAATTTCTCAATCATGAGCAAATTCCACCTAAGAAAAAACACATCAGATGGCTTGAGATAATACGTTGTATAAAAATTCATATAATTGAGTTATGCACACAGTCTTATTTTTTGAGCACTTGTCAAATGTTGGAGTTGAACATACCCCCCATCAATGTTGGAAAACCTTTGCTCAATTTCCCATGAACACGATTGAAAAATCTTCTGGTTTCTGGGAAGTGTTTGTGTACCCTAGAATGTGCACGCGAAGTTTGCGAGCAAAGCTGTATGGTGTCTGGGGTCTGCCATAGGACCCCAGCCAGGGCCAGCTGTGGAACCTCTTATAGGGGTCCAGGGGGCAAAGCCTGTGGAAAATTTGCTGTTCCTTGCATATCAAAATGGTAGAACAGGTGCAGCTGTATAGGTGCAATAAGACCAACCCTATCGTTTGTTCTCCATTTACATTCCTCACAAAAATGGAAAATATTTTAAAGTTGCATATTAGTTATTTCTTCAGCTCATAGCCACAAACCCCCTCCCTTATTTTGCTGATTAGCTATAACTGAGGCTATGTTTTAGTTCTATCAAAAAGAAGGCAGAATTAGGTAAGCTACTGCAGCAGACCTGAGGCTTTCTCTTTCCCTGCCACACTACATGTAGACTTTGTGCAAAGAATTGAAATGGGGGTTGGGGGAAAGTAATGACTCCAGTGAGGTTGTATACTTCCTCTACATAGATTTGCATAGCGTTCAAAAAAAAAAAAATGGATAGAAATACCTCTCAGGTTGCAGGAAATGGCACTTCTCAGTGTCTCTGGCCTAATTTCTATTGATTTTTTCTATTTCATAGAACATAATTTAGAAAATTTACACTTCAACTACGAATAATTCATACTGCTGTTATATTTTTTGTTTCACGTTACAAAAAGTGGGGAACAAATGTGTTAGTGTCCCCTCCTCTCAAAAAAGTGGAGGGGACATGTCTCCACCCCCCTAAATCGACGCCCATGATCAACTGAAAACTGTTTTCTCAAATTGTTTGAATGTTGGAATTGTAAGGCGTACTAATCTTTCAGACATGAAATTTTGATGTCTATAATTTTGCCTACTCATTCAATCACTTCAAGAGAAAGGTCGTTGTCTCTCCAACTTTTAAAAATGCAGTTGCAAAAGTGTTTTATGTTGGTGGATCCATCTGGGTTGGTAGATAGCCTTGCATTGAAAGAGATAGTCTCCTAAATAAGAACAGCAGAAAAAAGAAGAAAGCATTTAAAAGGTAATGGCCAGTGAAAGCAGTTGATAGTTCATAAAAATTAAGAAGATTTATTTCTCTGAATTGGTGACAACCATATGACAATAGCGTATTAAATTTTGAGGTTATGGCTTTTTAAAGAAATATCTATTTTCTAATGGTTCCTTGCACTTTTGGAAATCTGTGATGTCACCCACGCACAACTTCTTGAATATCTTTTGTATTTCTCTATAGTCTTGACTGTCCTAAAAGAAACATTACAATAGCTTAAGGGATGTGACCTTAATTTCTATGATATTTTAAGGTAAATCTACCATATACCCAATCTACATTTCAGTAGTGTCAAATATCAAGGTCAAATGAGGACTTCAATTTCTGAGAATAGCAAAAGAGTTCTTGCAATTAATTTTCGGTTATTACATGGCATTTTGGTCACCTTGAGGCAACTGGAAATATCTCTTGACCGGAGAAGACTCTTCAAACGGCAGTATCTTGAGTCAGGAACAAGATGATTGAGGTGGGGTTTGAAATGGGTGCATTGAAAAACTTTCTCTCTTTCATTTAAGGATCCTGTCAATTGTTAAATATGCCTTTAATGCATCCATGTAGCCAGTTTGAAATACGTCGAAGTACTTACATTCTATAGTGGCCCTTGAGGTAGCAAATAATTTGATGTCCCGTTATTCGTTAATCAAGCAAAGCATTGTTCTTCTTTGCAGTTACAAACTCTCGTTTTGTCCATGTATTGGGATAGGGTCGCTTCTTTGCTCACAGGGGATATGGAAGTTGCTGAATTGATGCCCCCCCCCCCCCCCGAGTACCTTGTGTAGGCTTGTGATAGTGTCATGCCATGTCCCTTTGTAGAATGCTGCCTGCAAAGATTAAAAATCTGAAAGAAAAATATTGAAATCATGTCTGTTTTTCTTAAAGTCACCAAAATCCATAAATGTCAAATGCAATACCAGTTTTAGTTCAACGACAAGTGAACCGCCTAAAATTTGATTTCCCGCCACTGTGATACATCAAAATTTTTGTGATTTACACAAAACTGCCACTGTGATTTACATCAAAACTTCTGAATTTAATCTAGTGGTCACAGTTACCAATTTTCCTCAAGTCGATTTCTTGTGTTGCTCTTCCCTTGGTTACTACGAGTAACCGATTAACTTATGCGACTTCATATTGTCATTTACCAACAAAAGAAAGACAAATTTTTTTCGCGGTCTTTCATTTTCTGTTATCTTTCTTCTACAGATTTAGTAAATTATTTTTCTCAAGCCATGACAACTTTTTCCCAGGGAAGTTTTGAAATTAGATCTGGTTGTGTGACTGTTTCTTAAAGTATTGGCAACGATTTGTGAAATTTGCACTTGCAACATGGTTCGGAATCATTCGGTATAACAGTGGTGGCGAGGAATCGCAACACAGGTTTTGAGTGCGATTATTCGGACTTGTCAAAGAGTAATCGCGATTCCTGTCAAGTAATCGATTACGACTGTCAGCACTAATTTCAGAATCTTCCTTTTACAAATATTCTTTTCCTTTTTGGTAGTCAATGAAATATTAAGTCATTGCATTCCTTGCTTTAAGTTAGCATTCAGAAAGAGATCATGGGAAGACTTAATTCACAAAGAAAATAAAACTGCTAGTTCACTTATTTTTAGGTAATTTGTTTCAGTGTCAGCCATGTCATTTTTTGATTCCTTGCCGAAGGCAGAAGGAATCTATGCGATGGTGATGTCGTGTGTGTGTGTGTGTGTATGTGTGTATGTGACACTTCTTGTAAACACGATATCTCAAGAAGGGTAACCATGACTGATGTCATACTTAATGTGTGGGTTGGTCATATTGAGTAGATGATCCCTATTGTTTTTGGTGGAGGTCAAAGGTCATTTGGGGTCACCAGAGGTCAAAATGTGAAAACCTTGTAAACACGATATCTCAAGAAGGGTAACCATGACTGATGTCATACTTGGTGTGTGGGTTGGTCATATTGAGTAGATGATCCCTATTGTTTTTGGTGGAGGTCAAAGGTCATTTGGGGTCACCAGAGGTCAAAATGTGAAAACCTTGTAAACACGATATCTCAAGAATGGTAACTGTGTCTGATGTCATACGTAGTGTGTGGGTTAGTCATATTGAGTAGATGATCCCTATTGTTTTTAGTGGTGGTCAAAGGTCATTTGAGGTCAATGGAGGTCAAACTGGAAAAACCTTGTAAACATAATATCTCCAGAAGGGTAACTGTGACTGATGTCATACTTACTGTGTGGGTTGGTAATATGAAGTAGATGATCCCTATTGCTTTTGGTGGAGGTCAAAGGTCATTTGAGGTCACCAGAGGTCAAAATGTGAAAACCTTGTAAACACGATATCTCAAGAACGGTAACTGTGACTGATGTCATACTTGGTGTGTGAGTTGGTCATATTGAGTAGATAATCCCTATTGTTTTTAGTGGAGGTCAAAGGTCATTTGAGGTCACCAGAGGTCAAACTGGAAAAACCTTGCAAACACGATATCTCCAGAAGCGTAACTGTGACTGATCTCATACTGTGTGGGTTAGTCATATTGAGTAGATGATCCCTATTGTTTTTGGTGGCAGTCAAAGGTCATTTGAGGTCGACGGATGTCAAACTGGAAAAACCTTGTAAACACAATATCTCCAGAAGCGTAACTGTGACTGATCTCATACTGTGTGGGTTGATCATATTAAGTAGATGATCCCTATTGCTTTTTGTGGAGGTCAAAGGTCACTTTAGGTCACCAGAGGTCAAAATGTGAAAACCTTGTAAACACGATATCTCAAGAACGGTAACTGTGTCTGATATTATACCTGGTGTGTGGGTTAGACATATTGAGTAGATGATCCGTATCATTTTTGGTGGTGGTCAAAGGTCATTTGAGGTCAATGGAGGTCAAACTGGAAAAACCTTGTAGACACAGTATCTGCAGAAGAGTAACTGTGACTGATGTCATACTTACTGTGTGGGTTGGTCATATTAAGTAGATGATCCCTATTGCTTTTTGTGGAGGTCAAAGGTCATTTGAGGTCACCAGAGGTCAAAATGTGAAAATCTTGTAAACATGATATCTCAAGAACGGTAACTGCGACTGATGCCATACTTGGTGTGTTTGTTGGTCATATTGAGTAGATGATCCCTATTGTTTTTGGTGGAGATAAAGGTCACTTGAGGTCACCCTGAGTCAAACTGTAAACACATTGTAAACACAGTATCTCTAGAAGGGTAAGTGTGACTGATGTCATACTTAGTGTGTGGGTTAGTCATATTGAGTAGATGACTCCTATTGTTTTTGTGGAGGTCAAAGGTCGTTTGAGGTCCCCCGAGGTGAAAATTTTCTAGCACATTATCTCCAGAAGAGTAATGTTGACTGATGTCATACTTGATGTGTAGGTTCCCCATACTGGGTAGGTGATCCCTGTTGCTTTTAGTGGACGTCAAATGTCATTTGAGGTCACCAAAATAAAGGTTATTTGGGTTAAAGGCTTATTGAAGGTGTTTCAAGACCAGTAACTGCAGTTGATCTCATACTTGTCATGTGAATAATTCATGCTTGTTATAATATAACCATGTGGCAAGGAATCACAAAGCCTTTTGGCTTTCTGGTTTTTTATTTGCTTGAAATGAAATCATGGATTTCAAAATATGCGTGTTATTTTGATGGATTTCGCATTTTCTTTCAGAGTTTATCATAGAACATCCTGTAAATTATAGTAAAATGAATCCATTATCCATCTCTTGAGGATTGGTTAAATGTCAAATAAAAGTCCAGAAATTATCTGGTCTTTGCACATTTATTTTTATGTTTTATACGTATATTTTATGGCATTAAATGCATTGTCTGTTTTAAATGGTCTCATTTAGATTTATTAGTAATGTTACTTATATTTTGTAATGTTTATCACATGTGTACGTAAAGGTTTTCCTTCCCCCCCCCCCCCGAGATAAGGTTTTTTACGTGGTTTTGAAAGAAAGAGGATTTCTTTCTTCATACCAACAATGTCTCTTTTGTTTTTGAAAACGTGGATATTTGGCAACTATTGTCACGTTCAGTGTGCGTTAGGGGCACTTATATGTATTATTTCGTGGTTGTGGTCCAATTTACAAAAGTGGTATAACGGTGCGCAATCGGAGAGTAAATTGTGACTGTATTTAGCAGTTGCAGGAAACCTTTACCGTATTTCTCAGTCACTATCTTTAACTTTACCCTTGGAATCAAATTTAAATGCCATTTCCTCTCCATTACCGAAACTGTCAGGAAATTTGTAGTTCTGGTCAAATAATTGATGTTCTGTATAGTTGGTACCGGTAAACCGATACAGGGGAAATAAAATACACTCTCTCTCTTTGAGTTACGGGTCTTTCAGTTCATTTTGTTTAATCTTAAAATCATTTTGTTCATCCTGAGATCATGTATATGCAAACGTAAGAGCACAGTGCACTAAACTTGAATAATTTCAAAACTAATTACGTGAAAGGTGTGCCTCTTGGATGGTTCACAGTGATCTGCCGACGACATTAAACAAGAAGCCAGAAATTGTAATAAAATTGCTATATTTCTCGATGTTGAACCTGTGGGTAGAGGAATGGAGTGGGGTGTGACAACTTAGATGCAAAGTGGATTTTGAAATATATTTTCTTGGTGTGAATTTTTTCATACATATTCAGATGATTGTTGGTAAGGGAAGGGGTATACGACCAACAGTCGCACTGAAATATTCTACGAGAGGAACGCCATTTTGTCAAATGCATTATTTTATAGATATATGTAAGGAGCTCCTTTCAACACAGAGATACAAATTAAAAGCGAAAGTATATGATGTTTATGAGTTATTGTGCATTCATTTTGAGTTACCTGCACTTTTGGGCTCTTATCTGGAAATGGTACGATAGAGGGCGCTGTTTTCCTTTGTATTTTTTGTATTCAGGAAAAGATGGTGTTGATGTGAAAGTGATTTCTGGGACCAAATTTAATGTTTAATTGCCTACCATGTTATGAAAGGGGACAACTCCCCCCGAGGGGAGGGCTCACTAATTAAAATCACAGTTTCCTCTCCCTTCCTGCTATCCGGAGGGGGGGGGGGTGCAGTTTTTCCCATCTTCATTTCCGTGTGTATAACAATCAGAAATCAAAAGGAACAAAAATTTTTTTTTTCGATTAGTTTTATTCGTGTCCCATTCAGTTCAGCTAGCTTTTTTAATCAGAACTGTTAAACACGAAAGTGTCGTTTTTAACCGGTACTGACAGATTAGTGAGCAATGTTTAATGACATTTGACAAAACTTCAGTTATTAGTCTTCCTGCAAGCATGCATAGCTGCTCTCTCAAAAAATAGACCGTACTCTTATTGACGATCATAAATAGTACACAAAAACTACAAATAATTCAGACATACAAGCATGACGAACAGACACAAATATTTGACATTTAACCCAACAATTCGTAGAATCATCATTTATAATCAGCCCTTATTTTTCTGTCCCTCTCTGCCCGCCACTTTTGTCTTCTATATGTCAACGCCTCCGGTTCCTCCCGCGACAAAATAATTAGGAGTTTAAAGACACATGTACCATAATTTTACTTTTTTCTCAAACATCACAAAAAACGACTAACAAAGGCTTGCGCATCTTGTCTAAGTCCAAAAATAAGTTATCCTTGGGATACCAAAAGTATAAAAAAGGGAAGGACTATTTACAAATATATATATTTATATATAGATTTCAACAAAATTAATGCTCGCAGTCAAAATGTCCAATACGTCTAAAACCAGCGTTCATGTACCGCCACCATGGATCTAAAAGCCGACAAGAATATCACATAAAATACCAAGCCTTTGTCATATCAATGTTAATATTTCTACCAAAAAAACGATAAAATTCGACCTAAATATCGATGCTTTCTTTCTTCCATAAAAAATATAATTTAATGAAGCCGAAAACAATCGACTTCTTTTTCCTTTCTTTGTAGAAAGTCATGATTACTTTATATCCAAGATGATCTTTATTTGAGAATAAAAAAATTATCAGAAAAAAAAATTGAAATTACGTTTTTAATCGTAACATCAAAAGTTGGTAAAATGCTTGTAATGAAAATTACTCTCTAGTTAGTCACACACTTAATTTTCGTACTTTCTACGTATAATCGTAGAGTACCTATCTAGAGGCCTATCGTGTCAATGTTAATTTTGGGGTCTTTGTCCAAAATGGATGGGAGGTATTATCTTTTCGAATGACCAACCTATAGTATTCTCTCCTCTATTTCCATTGTTTCACTTATCGTTAATTTCCAACCTTCAAAAAAAAAAAAAGAAAAGATAAATACGTCGTCCATTTAAATTTTCGACACCGACATTTCAATAATTTTAAGAGTAACTTATGCGATACTAAATTAAATTCTATAATTAAAAAAAGTTCATTTATAAATTCCTTAAGAAATCTCTGAGTCGTCGTTTTGCCCACTAGATGGATGCAACAAAAAGTAAATAAATAAATTAATCGTTAGTATACCGTAAGTCAAGATGTTGCTAAGAAACCAAGAGACAATTACTGCTGCCACTCCTGGACATTCAATTGTCGTTTCATTTGTCATATAATGTAAAGGCGACTTTGTCTGATAATTGGTCCTTGGTACTTCTCCAAAAATGATCAATCCAAAGGGACAAATTGTTTGAGTGTTATGACGTCATTCTCAAGCGTTCTCTTAAATGAGGGTGTAAGGATTTGCTAATACTTTGTGTTCAGCAACAATAACTAAGGCGTCCGGAAAGGTCTGCTCATAGCACTGGACTCAACTCTCAAATGCCACATCTCAAACATATCGAATCTACTTGAGGAGCCCGTGGTGCAAGTCCGTTGCAAAAGTGTGAATAAAGATATTGCAGGTAAGTGATACTTCTCTGATGACTATTTTGGCGCCAAAGTACTAGTAAATGTGACTACTCCATTACACTGCATTCAAAGATGTCCTTTCTTTATAGTAGTCTTTCATACTGGCGAAAGCAAGTAGATTTTGTTTATAACATCCAGGATAATTGGTTCAGCAGGGTAACACACTTGTTCAAGCCAGCAAACAAATTTGTCCTCGTCAGTCTTGTCTTGTCTTTGTCCTCGTCAGTCTTGGAACAATTTAAGCGATGTGAGTATCAACGTCATCGTGATCATTGACAATTGCTAAACTACTGAGTAATATTCTGTTTTCAGTTCTGTTGTTAAGCCAACGTGTGGTGCATTTAAAGACGTTAATTAAGTCCACACATCGTCGAAGTAAAAACAGAAATTGTGTCGTCAGGCCTCACTGGACAGTTGTATAATTTAATTTTTTATGTAAGGCCAACGAGAGAGAAGTGCAAAAAGACGTTTAGTAATTTACCACAGCATTTAGGCCTTTCAAGTATGAAATCACGATACTTGAATAGATAACATCACTAAATCTGTTTACTTCGTAATAGGAAGGGGAAAGTTCTATACAATAATAATAATAATAAAAAAAAACAGACCGACGCATGCGTAGAATCTAATGGGTTAGTATAGATATGTGTTTTTCTTAAAAAAAAGAAAATTTTGCCACTCATGCATCCATCATTCCTTTGCCGTGTTTGTCATATTTATGATTAACTTTGAGTGAATGTCTTCTGTGTTAAATATTCATTCCACGTGATCGCAATAGTGTGATAACATAACGCGTCACGTGACCCTCCTATTGATATATTATCAATAAATATTTACATTACGTCACGATGATAAACTTTCTATTGACCATTAGTAGGTTTCTTTTATAGTATATATATTTTATCACAACTTTGGTATCGTTGGTCTTCTGTCCTCCGACAGAAGTCCTTCGTCGCCTCCACCCATATCGATATACGTTAATTATTTTTATTCATATGTTGAACATCTTCATTCTACGTCACAAATGTCGTTCCATTTACTGTTCCATTTGGCGCTATGTCCTACTTTGTTGACCACAGAGTCGGCGAATCGATTGTAAGTCTCGTTTTCCCAATAATCGTCCCCTTTTATGAAATAAAGCCTCCGATCTTTCAGGGAGTAGTACGCCACGTCAATGTTGTTCGGTAATGGGGAATGAGAAGCGAACCGACCGGGGTACGCCCTGTTGATTGCCTTAGGATAACCGTCGGAACAGCAACCACCATTCTCCACATCGTAAGCATATACCTGCAAGTAAACAGAGCATCGAAACTCACAAATGGGCAATACATTATTTAAAGGATGGTCTACCCACAAATACAGCTTTGATATATTGAAGAGTAAGTTAATTTGACCAGTACAGTGAAACTTCCATTTAATTCCCATGTGTGGTTCCCGAGATATGAGCAATTGAAGTTGCCACATTTGCTACTGACAGTAAACTTGAAGCAAGCAGGAATGATGTCATCTCCCCACATTGATAAAGTATTTTATGTTTTTCTTTAAAATATACACCAAATTTAATACTTCAATACATAGTGATATCATAATGTGAATGTAGGAGGGGTATGAGAGTTTTGTGACCTTCACGTAATTAGTATTGTAACTGGTGGTGTAAATTGTTCCTCTGTGTCTCGCTATCCCTTTAAGAGGACAAAGTATCAAATAGTGTTACTATTGTTTTTTTACATCGGCTGGGAATGACGAAGCTCTGAGACTTTTTGTTGTGAGATATATAACACGCCCGAGTTCTTCCCCTCGTTATCGGAGCTTATCTACGGTGCGGTGTCCTTGGAAGGGGTGTTTTCTGGGTTATTGGAGGAAAAGTAATAAGGAACTAAGTAAAAAATCCAAAGTAGGAGAAATAAAGTGGTTTCTGGGGGTTATAGAATAAGAAAAGTTTTAGGTTCCTGATAGAGGGCTGTTTCTCCTTTCTGACGGGCAGTTCTAAGATCGCCAGAGAACAAGCAAGACTAGAGTCCGTGAAATTTGTGTGATTGCATTGTAGCCACGTTCCGACACAGTCAATTAGTAAGTGTGAGTTTTGATATACTTTTTTAACGTAAATGATTTAAGTCGTAATTGATATTTCACTACAGGCTGAGACGAGGTTTATAATTTACAGAGTATGTCCCGGCGTTATACCAAATTGTGTTATTTCTGGTGATAACTTATCGCTACCCTTGCTAAGGTTATTCGGTCGTTCATGAGGAGCCCCGCTTATGAAGTAATTCATGTTAGATTTGATCTACAGTCTGTACCTAAGAAGATTACGACAATGCAGACTCCTAAAATATTCGTTCCCGACCGATACTGATTTTGTAAATGTTACTGCTTTGGCTCTGTGAGTGAGGCGGGCTTCCGTAGTTGAACTTAGGCCGTATAAGAACGCTTCGTTGTTGCGCTGCGTTACGACGCTGCGTAGGTGCGCTACGTAGGTGCGCCGCGTAGCTGCGCTGCGTAAGTGCGCCGCGTAAGTGCGCTGCGTAACTGCGCTGCGTAACCCTGTGCTGCGTAATTCTACGCTGTGTATAACGAGCAGATTGCTGCGGTAAGCTATAGTGTAACCTTAAGATGATTGCGTAATTGTCCAGAAGTTGAACGGAAGAAACAGAATATACCTTTTTCAACTTTACCGATCATCTCCAGTGTCATTTCTTTTGAGGTTCTTTCTCCCGTGAAACCTAAGGTTCGCTATTGCAGCCCTCACTAAGCTGTTAGAGAAGTGACGTTACAGTATGTAGGCTGACCACCTGCTGATTTCAAGGTTAAAATAGTAAATTTAAAAATGCAGAAAACAAAAGACTCTCTAGCAATGTGAAGAGATGATGTCATTCCTGTTTGCTTCAAGTTCCCAGTTGGTAGCAAAGGGGGTAACTCGAACTGATAAAATCTCGAGAACCATGCAGGGGAACTGAATGGAACTTTTACTATAAGGGTCACATTTACTTACTCTTAAACATATCAAAGTTAAATTTCTGGCTGGACGATCCTTTTAACTAAAGGAACTTTAATATGGAGGTAAAGGCACTGACGTCATAACATGGGCATGTCTGCATAGGTCACATTGCGTCATCATGTCTTACATCATTACACAGTGTAATTGGCTTTTTTCTTTCTTCCATTATTTGCATTTTGCTTAGGTGAGTGGGCTGCCCTCTGCTTTTTGTTTATGATAGTCTGAAAAATTCAGAGCTGAAGAAAGCAACCTAAGCCAAAATACTTGTTTTTTACCAGTGTCAGGATACAAGGTAAATTCATCATTACGCTTGGTCAGTGTGCATGCATGAACCTTTTGTGCAAACGTGACGGAGTAGAGAAAAAAAGAAAAAAAAAAGTAACGTGGAATCCCCAATGCCTTTTGCAAAGTGTTTGCCAAGGGTGACAGGACTGTGGGCGTACACAAAACGTAAGTCATTTTAACTGAACATAATCAATGGAGACCGGTGAGCGGTTTAACTCTGAAGTCATGAGTTACCCACAGTCACAAGTACTCAAGAGGAAGGTTGTCTACATGCAAAGTTGATTTGCAACATTGTCCATGATGTTGTCAAGTAATTGCTAAAGGAAGCATTATGCGTAATAAGCATAGTGACAGTTTGTCTTCCTACTTTGGACTATTTAGCTACCGGGCCCTATCGGGACGTTCTTCGTTCAAAGATTCACTTTAGTATTTCTTTTCAAGAATTTGAAACCATATCACACATACCTGACGGTACGTTTTCGTTACAACAAAATGGCGTTTAACCATACTTCCATGGTTTAACGCTCTGCAATCGACGAAAGTGGTAAAAACAAATAAAATTGTCCGTACCTGTGAGCCTTTAAAGAAATATACATGATTGTCTCGTTGGTCAAAGTAGGCAGCATCAAGGTCATCCGGAATCCGTTGGTTTTGACCTGGTAGTGCTGGCCAACCTTCGCTGATCAACCTTCCGTTGGTCCCGTAGTACGCCCCAGTGTCAGGGTCAGTCTGGTAAACCTCTCCTGCATTGTGATTCAGTCGCCAATAACGAGAGCCTACGGGGAGTACAAACAAAAATGAACATAGATCCTGTTTGATATTTTTGTTTGTTTGTTTGTTTCTTTGCGTAACATTTATTTCATGGCGAAGATGTAAGCAAGGCAACGGAGTTGGAGGGGAGGGGTCGACAACTAGCTAGGGTCAAGGGAAACGTCAAGAGAGGAAATAAAAGGGCCATGGGACAACCACCAGAAGTGCCAGGTGAGCCTCAGCAGTATCGTCAGCAAGGCCAGGTAACCATCAGGGGGGAAGCCTATCAGTAATGCCAAGTTGTCCCCGGAACAACCATAATTTTCACTTCTGGTATATATCGGCACAACTATTGCAGCCGTTTATTATTGCGAGGGAATGTTAGAAGCAAGAGTAGACTCTTGGCCTCGGTTCTAAATCTCCTACAACAGTCAAGGTTTGGGAGAGAGAGAGAGAGGGGGGGGGGGGGGGTGATGAGGAGTAAGGAGATGAGGTAAGGAGGGGTAAGGAAATGTGACCGTTGTTTTTCTTTCAAATATATCTGTGTTGTAGAAATCTAATCCAACCCATACATCGACACTTTAAAACAGAAGGTAAGCATCCCTTCCACCCTCATGTACATCCCCCCATGTACACCCCCAGCCTCTTCCAGATCAGTAAAGGTGAGTGGATTTACCTTTAAAGAAATACATATCGTGTCTGTTGTCATCAAGATTATCATTGGCGTTTTTCCTGGGTCTTATCTGGACCACTACGTCTATATTGCTGGGTACACCTTTGAAAATGGCGTTGATACTTCTTGGTTCCCCGTTTCTCGGTTGAGCGTTGGAATTGTCGTAAAGCCAAGCCCACCCATTCCTGAAGAAGTACGAGCTGTACACCTTTCGACCGTTGTTTAACGTTCTGACCCAGTCAAAAGCTGCATCGAAGGTACCGGAACATTTGCCTGTCGATGAAGATGTCACGAAACCAATGACATTAAGAAAGAGTAAGGGAGAACTTAAAAAAATAATTCTTCTCTTTTAAAGGAGGATAATTAGTTGTAACGAACATTTTACAAAACTTTTTTATCTTTTCTTTTCCTCAGATCGGGGAAATGGACATCTCTTTAACAGATTTGTGTTACAAAATGACCTACGCATGACAAATTCTCTCAATACCTAAGTAGTGAGGAAAAAAGTCGTATTTTTTTTTATTGTTATTTTTTATTCTTGTTTTTATCCAATGAACATTAATGAATGTTAATCAGTAAGCGTGTTATGTCTCACCCTTTTTAGATGGAATGTTGTTTGGTCAAAGGTCATCAATGTTTACCTGAAGAGTTAATGTAAACACTGATGACCTTTGACCGAAGAAAATTCTTATTCAAGGTACGGACAGACATAAAACACATACTCATGAATATTATCTAGGGGACGACAAGATAAGGAAAATGAAACAATCAGCGGTTTTCCTCCCTACTGGAGCACTTTTTGGCAGATTTGCTATTGGTGGGTCATATTTTTAGACAAATTCTGTTAAGGACTTATGCTTATACCGGATTTTGAGGAGCAATGTGTGAAAGGTAACGTTAAAAGCCTGTCCAACATTAACGCTGAGAACTTGTGACACATAACTTATCATCCTATTGTTCTATATATGAATTGATTGGCACAACAATTGCTTACATCTTTCATGCAATGACTGAAAACAAAGTACAAAGCATGACGTCATCATAGAATTTTGTTGTTGTTGTATAAACATCTTTTATTTAAGTGGCCTGTTTCACCAAATTGAAGACATCATTTCTATGCAGACTTCCGCACGGGCAATGTCTGGAGTGCGTCGTTCCTGCAAAATCTGTGATAGTTTTTTTTTTTTCTTTTTAGTGTAAGAACGGCTAATGGTAGATTCAACATTTCAGTGTGTTTCATTAAGTAGTCTACAAGCCCGTGGTTCCTTGACAGAATTAAGGACTCGTAAACATGGCATTAGAAGCCATAAAAGTTTTGTTTTTCTATCGACTCATGAATTAGTCTCTTGAATCTGACCCTAATGCTCTCCCTGACTTGGTGTACACATGTTTGTCCCACCATCAAATGGTGCATAAGGAGCATGTTTGAATACGTACGTACGTACACTTGCACGAAATGGCTTGTTTGTAATGCATGGCTTGCGATATGTCAATAGTAACTCTGTATCCACAGTCAGTATTCCAGGGGGTTTAGATGTGTATCTTCTTCTGTTTTATGGGCCACAAAGATTGACACTTCTATGACAGTTACCGTGTTTTGTATCCCCACTTTCCGATTGTCACATAGCTATGAAGTGAAATTGTCAAACATGTGACCATTCTCAGAAGAAACTTTAGAATTTGACAACATTACACGTTGCTTGGAAAATTAGTAAAGCAGTATTAACATTGTAATGTTTGGGGAAAAATATTTAATGAACTTGGAGAAATCCGGAGTCTCTGCCCAGTCAAACCCACCAAGGCTTCATAATAAAACAACCACAAAATCAGAAACTTACCGTAAAACCCCTGGGCGAGATCCCTGCTCTCTCTGTCAATGGCGACTTTGCCGGTGTATGGTTGATAAAACGGGTACATGGTGGAGGAGCTCTGGTCGCTGTGACTCAGTCCCAGAATGTGGCCGATTTCATGCACCGCCACGGAGAAGAGGTTGAAACCGTAGGTAGACTGGTGTGTCCACTGGACTTCGTCCTGAAAGAATAGGTAGATTCCATCAGCTGAGACCTGGTACCGGGCATACTCATCCTCGTGAAGAGCAATATTGAAATCGACAGTCGATTCTGAAAAAAAGATAAATAAAAGGAACTTCAGAATAAAAATAAAATGAGCTGGAAAACACGTATAGAGATAAGCTTTTATATTTTGAGTTTTTGATGACATCATAAGAATTCATGTGCAACCAAATTGAAAGATTCTATAAATTTCTTGGCATAATTGGGTTTGACGGTGGCATTTGCACATTGGTCATTCCATTTGAAACAGTGGAATAGCTTTTAGTGTGGGCGGAAGAGTTTATGGATTGAAGACAATGTAAACGATGTGTCTGTAGAATGAAATGTTAGCATCAATGCAAATTACTTTGCGTAACGTCATCATATACATTGTTCATAATCGCATAAGCAATTTGTTTCACCAACGTGCGTTTCGAGAGAGGGACACCTGATGCCTATCCACTCCTCGGAACCGGTATGTACCGGATATGTAGGATAAGTTTCGATAGATCGGGAACTTACCTCTGGTTAAGAATGCAATTTGAATGTCAACATTCAGAAGATCGCCGGTTCGTTGTTCCCTGAAGGTTAAAGGTGTTACCTCAGCCCATCGGCGGAAAGCAAGCTCTAAGACCGCCCTGGAGCCAGAGCAACTTGAAAAATGTTGGGAACAATACACGCTCAAGAGTCTCCATTTTATTGGTGAACTGGTGATCCTAAAGTTCAGCCCTGTCTCCTCTGGGCGGGGAATGGAACCCTGCGACACGCTCCTCTTTTTCGGTTGGTCTTGAGGTGATAGTTTTGACAATATCTGTTGTGCAAGACCTGGCCCAGTTGGCGGCGTCGTCCTCGTTGACGAAGATTCCGTTCTAGCAGTATTTCCATGCGTTCCTCGAGATGTCGTCAGCGAGTCGTCGTCTCCCTGATACATAACGTCCACGACTGTCGTCATTACGTCGGTGACGAACTCCGTTTGGAAGCCTTCATTCGGCATGCCAGTTGGTGCCGTCGTCCACGTTTCGGCTTCAAACTCATCTATGAATTCAAAATCGATTTCGTCTTCATCATTAAAGCTATTTTCTTGCATTGTGGGGTCGAGGGCGCTTTCACTTGAAAATACATCTTCTTCAATGGAGCTCAAATAATAATAATGCTCATCCAAATTGGCGACATTGTCGGTCGACAGAGACGTGTCAGAAAATGTCTCAATGGTGTCGGTCACAGGCTCAATGCCTCCTTGAATGATCGGTTTTTTAAGTCCCTTCGAGTAATAAATATTGGATAAATAGTTTTCGTCGTCTTTCCCGTCGATTAGATTGGACCCTTTTAACTTTTCGCCATCCATTCCGAGGATAGACTCGTCACTCTTCTTGGTACCTTTGGTTCTGGTCTCTATGTAAGGGTTGTCTGGAACGCCGCATCTCGGTTTATTTATAAGGTCAGATGTCGACGGATCCAAGACACCGGTCACTGGTAAATGGAATTGTATTTGGAACAACCTGATAGCCTCCGACAGTGCTTCCTCGTCATTCTTTGACTCGCCGTGGTCGATCGTTTCTTTGGTATCCGAGCCGACCTGTTTGTGATGTAAGAATGACCCTGAGTCATCTGAAAGAGGTGGGCTTGTAAATCGTCTCACAGAACTCTGCTCAGACGCCGATGGGTCGTCGAAGTCCTTGATTACATACCCATAATCTTGAAGAAATTTCTGTAGGAAGAAAGAAAACACACCATTTGCATAAGCTGTACCAAAAGTTTACAGTTTTCTTCGGGCAGTACATGACGACCAATCTGAGAATGTATTAATTTCTTTTGCGGAAACATTTCACTGTTTCGCTTTCTCCAAGTGACATATGTGATTTTTTACTGATCTAAACCAACACAACCGCTGAAATAATTTATTGTGATATCACGTGAGATCCAAGGGAGAAAGGAGAACAAGCGGCACGTTAACGTGTGCACGAATATATTTGTCTGTGACCTAACAGGATCATAAAAAAGAACTTGGGGAAAAAAAAAAAAAACAGAAAAAGGCGGGTGTCAGTGTCGCAAATCTGTTGCTTGGACGTTGGGTGCACCTGACTATTACAACCGACAATAGACTTATAATCTGCACTAAGTAATACCGAAATAAGATTTGCAAGTGACTCTCTCTATCTTTGCATCACCATTACTTCATCGTACATGTTTAACATTGGATCGCTATTCTTATATATCCCATTTACTTAAATCTCTTCAATAAAAGATTTTCGCGATTCACCCATTCGATATTCTGTAAGAGGGGAAGAATAGCTGACCAACCCTAACCTTTCCAATATGTTGTAGTAATCTCTCACAGTTTCTCTTTTCCCGGCTTTTATCCAACTCCAAGCATCTGAAAATACAGAAGCAAAGAATCTATTCTATCAACCACTTGAAAATCGCCTCTCGCGGTACCTCTGTAAATATTGATAGTGCAGTGTTTTGGATGAAACAGACACTGTGAAACGGGAAGCCAGTTTTTTTCTCTCTCTCTCTCTCTATCTTTTCTCCTTTTTTAAAGACAGAGGACCTGCCCGTAAGAGGATTAAGCCTTCAAACAGTTTTTGGAGACCCGAAAAACCTTTCAAAACGGAAGGTTTGCTTTCACGACTGCATAATAGCAGGGGGCGTTAAAAATAGACTGCTCTTAGCATGGCAAATATGTAATGAGAAGCCTAACCTCGTGGAAACGAAACGATACTCAAATATACCGGTGGATTGGTGCTTAGGACTACAGTGTCACTATCCAAACTGTAAGATAAACATGTCCGAATGAATGAGAAGTGTTAAATGGTATATATTGACAGTGCTTCAAATACATTTTAAGTAATTTGGATAAAACACACCTAACAGCTGCTGTTCTCGCTTTGACTTTTCTTCTTTTTATTAGTTTGTAAAATTAGATCGGTCGACGGACTAAATCAATCGTGTGCCCCGCGGTAGTCACGAGTTGGCACTTACCCGTGTATTTACTTGCTTACACAGAGGACGGACTATACCATTGAAATTAAGACCGTGTCGCCCTCCAAATCTTTATCGGGTTTAATCGAAGTTATAAAACAAAAACGATGAGCGCGTACAAATCGTTATGTTATGAAATTAAGGACGAATTATGATAGTGTGATCGATATTGTTTTAACTCATTCAGAAGTGGTTTTTTGGCCTTTCCCGTAATAAACACTGGTTAACACTTGAAAAACTTATTTCTCGGAATTCAAATAACTTTTGTAAAATGAAGTTAGAAAATTAGATTTTGGCCTCTTCAAGGAATATTTTGCGTTGATTTTTCATTTCGGCTTGGATATAATGTACACTGCTGATTTCATCACGTTTGTTACCCCTTGCTTATAATGGTATATGTTTGATTAAATTAAAGACAAACCTCCCAAAATTACCACTTTTGTTTTTATTGCAAACATTTCCTCTGCAACTTCAAATTCTGCAGCCACGTCGATATATACTGGCATCAGCACACAGAATTGCAGACTATATGCACCCATTCCGAGAGTTTAGTGGGAGCCCAACTTAAGCTACGAAATCTTCAATTCTAACGGTTTGGCATGTATAGGGCCTACATTGTTCGTCAGAAATTTATTGAGCTATGTTAAGTGAGATATGTACAAAGTTGTGAATGAACTTGGTGATTCTTACAGCTATACCAATATTGTTGGAAAAGGAGTGGTTTAGCGATTAAAATTTTAAAATATCTGAGATTTCAACCGTTTTATCTTAAAGCCAATACCGCTGCCACACATGCAATAAAGCAAGCTTTTGCATCCCATTTATTCTTTCTCTGTCTAGTGTATTCAGATGTGTACAAATAGCATTGAATGAATTTATACGATGATGCCTAGTGTTTCAATAATTCACATTTGAGAAGAAAAGAAAAAAAAACACGAAACATCTTCTTTCTTTGAACTTCGTGATTGTAACTTAGCTTTACATAGATAGTCTCTATGAAGAATACATATCGCAAATTTAACGCCAATCCCTTCATTCAGATACCACTACACATCAAACAGTTTAACTTTCCACCGTTTAAATGAGAGTAAAATTCTCATTTTCTTTTTCCACACTGCAAGGAAAGTCTTCCAGTGATCGAATCAGTGAAAGTGGTTGCCACACATGTGGCAAAAACGATCGTTTTTTCAGGACACAGAGAGAAAGCTCAAAAGTGATAAGCAGTAAAAAAGGGAGAAAGAAACTCTTTCCTGCTTGTTATTGTAAAATGAATGGTCGACGTATATCGTAAGGTTTCTTATCTAAAGAAAAGTCATTTTGAAAGACAAACAAAAAAGGCAAGTAGCCTTTGGGAACTTCTCTTTTTTTTTTTACTCATATTTTTTTTTTTTGCTTCGTCGATGCAGTGGAGGCAATTATCCATTATTTGAATTTCAGGAACGATTTTAAACAAGCTAGACCAATTTTCTCCTGCGACAATATGCGTTAAATGGTACCGGGATTGTAAGGTTTTTGTATAACTATCCACACGCTATAGATAGTACGGTATGTTTATAGTACAGTGAAGGGTTTCAGGGGTATAGTAAGGGAGATCATTACAACACTGGTAACCATTGATGGGGAGCATCTTAGAGAAGAACATGCTAGAATTCAGCCTCTCGTTTTATAATCATCATTTTTAGTCTCATTTATTGTGAGTTATAGCGAAACGTTAGGCCTATAGTCATGACCAAGAAAACAAACTAAATTAAGGGACTTGTAAAAAAAAAAACTATTTTAGTTTTCTCACTCCGGCTTGCAATCAAATTTAAAAATATACTGCGATGTGAGTAGTTTTATAAAACTGATGATTTTTTTTTACGTTAAGGTGGAGTATCAGTTGTACTGGCTATCGCCTCGTCATCTACCTTTGTCCTTTGTCAGTGTTTCAGGGAAGAGAAAGCAGTATGCACCTGTCACAAAATTTGAATATGCACTCATCTTCCAGATATCTGAATATGAAAATTGTCTCGACGTTTGTGTTGGTTCAACAAAATTTACTCTCTAAGAAAGCATAGCAGTCAATCACTGTTACTTGAAATCAAACGGACCAATGGGAATGAATATGAATATTCATGTATACAAAAATTGGACTGAAACAATGTTTTTTAGTAGCTATGACATTTTCCGCGGAATGTGACTTTCACTGACAAATTTTCAATTCATCTTCCAACTTAAACAGTGAGATGCAACGTAGGTACTAATTAACCTGTCATTTTTGTTAATATACAAGTCCCTTTTTACATCTGTAATATGTCAACTAATCAAGGTAGCCAATACATGAATCCAGCAACACACCTGCAGTTTAGATTGGAACAAACAGTGCTTCAAGTATAGAGTAGATCCTTTCAGTTGCAAGGGGCTAAAGGAACTTAAAGTATTGAAAAAAATATTGATCACAAGCTTCCGCTGAATTTTCATTTTCACTTTGCTCATACTTTGTCGGAAACTGACCTTAGAACATATCGCTTCATGCCATGCATGGCCTCAGAGGACAAATACAGTATGTCAATTCATTATATCTGCTGTTCAAATTTCCAGGTAAATAAATCTTGATTATGGAAACGGTGACATCATAAACACACCCTGACCACCTGATCTTGTGACGACGGAATTAACCATGCATCACCGTCTTTTTTTACACAAAGTCAAGGTATCCTTTGTCTTTCTCATTTAGTCACCTGCTTATCATTTCTTCGATAGAATATCGATAAGTAAGGTTCAGTATCTCTTCATCGATAAGTATCGATGAGCAAGGTCATGGATCCGATCCTATATTGATCGATGTAATTTAATCACATGTTAATCAATTTATACCAATGCAAAATAACGTATTACTTTGAGTTCTGTTCAGAACTGTTCTGAATCAGAACTCCAGACGTGTGTGTGTGTGTGTGGGGGGGGGGGGGTGGTCAAAGAGTTAATTTGATAGCAAACCTGTAATTATTGGAATCGCCCATGAATCTGATCTTAGAAATTTTAAAAGATTTACTTACATAAAGCAGGGACCTATCCACATTGATGCCTGTCAAATACCCCCGCTATACACTTTACGAAAGTCGATACATACATAGTACAATATTTCCAAGGAATATTAATACTGGACCCCCCAAAAATGCATGGAAAAATTGGCAAATTGTGATCTAGATTATAAGACCAACCTCATTGTCTCCATATACGCAAGCCAAGTGTCCTAAGTCAGAGACAATTAAATTTTCCGTTATATGGAGGAGTGATGATAGCAATTCAGAAAACATGTAGCATAATCCCTGTCATCAAATGATAACGACAAATGATAAAAAAGAGGAGGGATCTTGTTGGTGCACAAAAAATAACGAAAACAAATTATTAAAAGAAGAAGAAGAAGAAGAAAAGAATGAACAGTGGGCTTACCTTAGCTTTTATCGCAATTTCGGCAGACGAGGCAAAGTTTTCTGCTGTATTTTGTCGAGGAGAAACTTCATTCGACCTGGGCGTGGTCGTAGGGAATGAATAACACGCAGGTGATAAGAACCCCAACATAAGAGTTATGACGAAGGTCTTCAAGATTTGGATGAATATAATTTTCGTCGTGTTAAATGGCTCCATTGTGATTAATAATTAATGATACAGAACAAATGCACAAATCCGTAAAAAAAGAAATAACTGCGTTAAATTAATATTTTTGTTGACATTGAAAGACAAGGAAAGGAGGAGTTTTCTTTTCTTCGATGGATGGATTTCAGCTGCCTCCAGTACTGGATAGTCCAATCAAAAGTTCGCGATTAGGTCACATGACTTAATTCCACGTCAGAGCCGTCAGATTGAATATTTCGAGGGATAGTTCGTAATGTTACATAACCTATGTATCCGTCTTATAGTAGAATGGGTCATGTGTATTGGACGCAGCGCTCTTCTTAGTTGCTTCTTATTTCTTGTCTGGTCTGAAACGTAAAACAGAGAGAAGAAAAATATGACAGTCTTGAAAAAGCTGTTTGTGAAAAATGATTTGCATCACAGCCTGTGCAAATAATATTAAAATATCCTCGGTCGATCAATTCGCGTTAAAGGCCTCTGGGTCTCTGGAAAATATTTCGGACGAAGTGTCTCTTTTTAATCTCCGAGTCAAGTGAGGAAGTCGGTGACTGAATGATCTCCTCGGCCAATCAAATGACTGATATGTAAATTAATAGAAATGACAACATAAAGTTACACAGACAAGCCCAGGGAGAGAAATGTCCCCTCGAGGGAGTACAGTTGATTTGCACAGACAGACGCGGGAACGTTCATGGTGACGACGTTGGGGTAAATATGGTAACGAGGACATGGAGACGGGTTCCACAACGTAATATACTCTCAATGTGCAGGGCTGGACTCCCAGGTACATGCTTGTTAGGAGACTTAAACGAGATGCCAGTGCCGAGCACAATAAATGATGATGATGAAGATGATGATGTTTTGAATTTTCCCTAATTTTCAATCAGTCGTGAGGGATGAAAAGAGAAAGGGAGCGAAATAAGATACTTATAAACTTACACAACTCACTTTCGTGGTGTGTCTTATTCACACGTGTAAGTAAAATGTCTAAGTGCTAATCCATATTATGTCTGTGGTGCTTTTCTGTATGTGTTTTAAAATGTGTTACCTGAGGTGATCTCTGTTCTCGAAAGAGAGTGAGAGAAAGAAAGAGAGAAAGAAAAAAACAGCGAAGAGTGACGAAAATACGCATGTTCCTTGTACAATACTCGCAAATACAACTTTTGTTGGTTTTGTTTATCTTTCAAATTGACTCTTTCTCGCTCGTTTACAATGTACGCAAAAGAGTAGAAGATAAAAGAAAACAAACTAACAACAGAGGGTATGTAAACCGTTAGAGGTGTATATACACGAAAATGTTTGTTCAAAAGCGGAGAGACATCATGTACCGGTAACTTACACCTTTTCTATTTTTTCTGTTTTGTTATGAGCTCTTTATCAGAGGTGGCCAAACTTTTTTTTTCTAATCACGGAACCAAATTTCCCCGTTTAAACTTCGTGGTGGGCTACACAAAACAGAAGTCTTCTACTCTTCTAAGTCCCCCTCCCGGAAACGTGTAACGATCATGAAAATAAAATTGTACGGATGAAGTGATAGGTATAGCGTGGATGCAGAAATGTTTATGGTTAGACGAATGGTAAAAAAAGAGAGTGAAACATCGGTACCGTATAGGCATATGTAAGATTTGACCACAAAATATTCTATGCGGGTGAAAACACGGGGCCCATAAGCCACAGACAGTATGCTTGTCTCAGGATTACCGAGCTTTTCTTAGGCCTACATGGACACTGTGTACAGTCAGACTACATGGTAGACGTGTATGAGAACCCTTAAAGTTTAGGCTATCATTTGTAATCCTTGAGTCAATTTCAAAGATCCATTTCAATTATTTACCCTCTTGTAGAAGGTCTACACTCTAGATGGACCACGCATTCCAGAGGAAAAAATATCAACTCTTACTTACTAACAATATAACCAGTTAACTTAGCTCATGATATAACGTGTAGCCACTAATGCACTGCTTGAGAGATACCAGGGTCAATCTTTCATTAATTAAATAATTTAAAAAGTAATCATTTTCAAGGTGAGCGGCTCTTCAGCCGTGATCTCTCACTCTAGAAATTATACTCAGTCAGTACGCTCCACTGTGCTTCGCCATGATACATAGTTGTTTTCTTAAAAGTTCCGAAGTTGTAACAGCATGCATGATTGTACTTTGAAACTTCTCTGACGTGTGCCAATATTTGTGGGAACTATATGATATCACAACATTAACGATCAAATAACAAATGAATTTGTTTGCGCTGAGTGTGAGGGGGTAGGCGGTTGGGAGTTTCTCGTAGAATGAAGGCTTTTTTTTGGTTTATCTAAAATTATCGTTAGATTCACTGGCCATCAGGACATGCTGTTGGAACACACAACTGCAAGCATTTATGGTGGTACAGCGCGAGATACTATACCGTGTCACACTCATTGGAAGGGGGTATGGAACCTTCATCACAGTTTGTTGAATATTTTTCACAAGTTCACTCCCTTTTCTTTACCCACAATTATCTTTACTGTGTTCAAGATTGACTATGAAAGCGAAGAAATACCAGCTCCAGCTAACCTAAAGTGGAAAGAAAAAAAAAAAAAGCCGACGGAACACACACATACACAAAATTCCCACCCAAACATGCTGAGAACTGGCTTTAAAAAAATCCATGAATGTCATAAAAGATTTTGACATCAACAAAAACAGAAAAAAAAATCATGACTTAATCACAAATTTTTATTGAGATAGTACAAATTGGGTTAATTTTCTTCGTTTGAGGCGGAAAATGAAAAAAAGAGTGATGTAAAAAGACGTGTGTCGGGATGTTTTAACCTCTTCATGACACACTTGTCAATACAGCTCAAGGGTAACTTGGTTTATTTTGGTCCAAATGTACCATAAATAGGCATGGCGCTTGTATTATCTGGCCTTGGGTGCCAACAATTTGTGCCCAATTTTACACCAGAAAGCACGTTCTCTCACCGATTTTTTTTCCCTTTTTGCCGTCTTCCTTATCGGCTCTGTAATAATACCAAAAAAATAGTAATTTATAATAAAGACTAACAGAAAAAGAAATGTTTATGGAGAGATCAACGAGTGGCATTAATTTTTAGCAGACGATGGTTACTTTTAATTGTTTGTAAACCTTATAGATGTCGAAAGAAAAAAGATTTTTTCTGTGCGTGTGTGTGAGAAATAAGTCTGGTTATAATTGATACCTGGGTTTGGGCAAATTGATCAATTACGGTCGTTTGGGCGGGGCTTTGGGTGGGGGGGGGGGGAGAAAACTGATATATTCAGGTTTGTTATGGCTAACTTGTAAAAAATCGCAAACCACCGGACTTCCGATTTCGGCTCTGTATAGTGACGAGTCCGGACAACCACGTGGTAGAGTCTAATAGACTTCGCCACGACTTCGCCAGCTTTTGTTCTCGAAAGGGTTCTGAAGTAGATTCGTGTAATTTTGATCTTGATTTATTGTTCTTTTACCAACCGATTTTGTTTTTGTAGTACTTTGCTTTATAACCCTTTATAACACCCCAGCAACACCCAACACCACGCTCAAAGTTAAAGTCACGCATTTATAGTATTGCCTACATTACCGGTTTAGTACGCTTTATTTATGTTATCTTGCACTGGTTCAAGGGATATGTTCGTGTTGTTCTCGTACAAGTGGTTAGCCATCTCTTCTGCCGAATGAATTGAAAGGGGTAGCAGGGAGGGGAGGGGAGGGGAGAGGTCAATATTTGTTTGGATTGTAACTTTGAACGAATAAGGACTTCCTTGCATAAAAACACATATGACCTGAAAAATCTATCGTTTAACAGAATGGAAAATCTATGGTTTAACGGAATATCAATGTTATAACTTTAAATTAAGTACATGTTATAAACAGGAACACCCAAAATTTACTTCATCTGGTACAATTTAATCTAAGTTCCACAAAGAAGAGCAACTAGCACCCATGAAGAAAAGTCTTGCAAGAATGTACCTTTAATGAATTCAGGATGTACCAAGGATTGCATATCAAAGAATGCCGCCATAATATAAGAGATAGGTCTTTTCATTCACTAAACTTTATACAAATGGTTTGCTTTGTATGAATTAATCTTCAGAGTAAACTCAGTCTCCAACAACTCTGATTGGACTATGCAGTTATGTTCGCCTAAATGACCTAGAATGGGATTGGGAGCGTTTCGGCTATTACAGGCTGCACATAAGTACATATAAAGAATAAAGAGAAAGTAGTTCCGCGATAAAGCAGGAATGGAAAAAAGGGGAAAAAAATCACAATATGTAAGAAGTCTGGGAACTGTAGCCAAAATAGCACACAAAAGAAAGTCAAACAAGTAAGCAAAGAATTCCTAAACAGTGATTGATATCAATGAACAAGTCATGTAAACAATTTAATTACGGCAGGGGATAAAATAAAAAAAGAGAGGAAAAGCACGAATGGAAAGAAAAGGAGGGAAGAGAGAAAGAAAGAAACCTTCCGCCGTTTAGGTTGGTTGAAGACGATGAAAAGGAGTCATTCATACAGTGTAAATTCTCACTTACACACCGCTATACCGTTGTACGAAACATACCACATGGAAAATCTTGGGAATTGTAGGTTTTCTATATATAAATGCCTCGAGTTAAAGACTAAGATGCCTGTGTCGAATGAATGCTGTGGCATCGGTCGTAGCGCATGAGGGATTGTATACTCTAACAGCAAGAGAAACTGTTGTTGCTGGTTGATGACATGGAGGGGGGAGGGGGAGAGGGAGGAGGAAGAAAGCTGTCGAGTTTTCTGCAGTATTTTCAGTGAACTTACAGTTGTGAACCGTCTGAGGATCACAGAAAGAAAGAGAGAGAGGTGGAGAGAGGATCGTATGTGGGGACCGGAAGAATGATCACCAGTGCAAACTTACTTAAAATGCTACTTTATAGGTCAGTTCAAAATCGAAATAAAGCATAAATTATATTCAGAATTGTTCAGTGCAAATATCACCAATATCTGTATAACATAACGTACCACAGGGGATGCAAACCTTATATCTGGAGTAATTTCCATAAGTGCTGGATAGATCAGTCATAAATACTTGTAAAATATATACAAACTGAAGAAAAAAAAATTGCTTATGGACAAATCTGAATGCTTGGAAAATGTGTTCGTGAATCGTGAATACGAAATTCGACATAGAATCAGCAACAATCGGTGGGACTAATTTAAAAACGGTATTTAAAGCGACATTTATGTACAGGGGAATGGTGTTTGATGTAAAAATGTGGAGGCAGAAAAATGTGGAGGCAGAAATACAGGATTATTACTGTTGGATAGGGTTATCGTAGATTACAGCTTTAGATTAATAGGACTTCTTGTACATTAAACGACACGGTTATTGTTTCGAGATTACTGTACTTTTGCCTTGGAACTTGACCTAAAATTTTGTCAGTATTCGGCAGGATGAAAAAACGGTCGGTGTAATTCCAGTTCAAATTCAAAGAAACTGAATTTCCGGTGATCTGAGAGCTGTTTTCGGTCAAGATTTTTCAACTGATGATGGGGATCCGTTTACTATGCCCTGTCATAGACCTATAGCAGTAATATATGCCCCCAAATATATGCCCCATCTTTAGACCTCACGGCGGCGCCCCTGCAGGCAACATTCAGAAATCACCTAACAACTGAAATCACAAACGACCCACTGTGTGTGAAATGCTGTTGAACGTAGTCTTGTCCCCAAGACGTGACAGTGAGGAGACTAGATTGGGGTGGGGGTGGGGGGAAGGGGGTGGGGGTAAGGGGGTGGGGGTGGGGAAGGGGGGCTGCAGAAATGATTATGCTCCCCATGTCTGAGTCCCTCGATCGTGCCATCCATTGCAAATCAAGGCAACGATGTATATTACATCGTATTCCACTATATCCGTCAACTCCCCAAATTATTTACGACGATACCTTAATTGGTTTCATCGTATATAGATGAACATGTGAAGGCTATCTGAGCTGATACGTAGTACCACAAACTGGTCATCATTCTGGAAGTATTCCAAGAACTGTTACATCCTCTGAAATATCTTATTCAATCATTTGGATATATAATCAAAATGCCGGGTGGAGTATTGTCATCGAAGAGAAAGGAGAATCCTATAGCATAGGGCTGGTGGGATGATACTGTGACCGCATAATTATACGCGCACTTCTATTGTTGCACCTCTATTGTTGTAACAAGGGAAAACTAAGGAATGCACCACATTCGATGCAGATACGACCAATTGAACAATAAGAGAAATGTGATACCGAAAGAAAAGTACTCGATTGGTTTCTCTTAAAAGGAAACATTTCATTTTCTTTTCGGAGCCATCTATTCATGGGTCATTTCATTTTTCCCCTGGGGACTCCATTGTATACATACACATATCGGTGTATACAGTGGCGCGGCAATTATACCATTTGCACAGAGGTATGTTTGTGGGATTCCCTGAACGTAATTTGTTTAAAGAGATTGGACGAAGCCCCAATTATCTAGTAACAAATCCCACGCCACTTACATAAGAGAGATGTAAGTGGCGAGGGGGGGGGGGGTGGCGAATGGTCTACCTGAAAACCGACACTATATATAGCCTAAATTGGAATAACCTAACCGAAATATTGGGTAAATTTATTCTGAATAGCTTTGTTAAGTGTCACAGATCATGTGAGTTGGATTATCTTAATTCTCTTTCTCTTTTTTTCCTTTCTCCTTTCTTTTGAACAATTTTCCACTTAACGGTTTAACCGTCATGTTCCTTTCATGTGTAATTTTAAAATTTCCTCAGCATATTTCACTAACTTTAGGGAAGGATCTGAAACTTTTATTAAATGTAGGATAAAGCTATGCTGAAACAATAATCTCCGCTATCCCTCCCGCCATAACAAGGAAAAAGAAAGAAGAAAAAAAGAGCGTGATAAGTGACCACGTATACATTCAGAAAGTGAGTATACCACCCATGCCAAGCCACGGTTACCGATAAGAGTAACATTCCCACTTGTTGATTTTTTTTTTTCAAATTGACAGGGAGAAGACGGCTTTCCTTCAGTCGTGATCACCCTCAGGTGGGGGGTTCCATCAAGCAAAAAAAAAAGTGCACCCTCGTAATGGCATTGCTATTTACTTTCATCCTTTTCGTTGTAGGCCTATTGAATTATTTAATGCCTATGTAGAACTGGCAGGAGGAAAAAAAAATCATCATCCTAGATCATTTCTTGTATCATCACTATTATGCCGTGGTTGTATTATGTACGTTAATACACCCACATTCGGGCAGACACTCAAATAAAAAAAAAGAGGTGACCTTGAATAACTGTGCTGACATATGCAGTGGCGGTGTGTGCACCGTAGTTTATCATTACACTACTCATGTATATATAACAAGGTGTAGATTATACATCCCGGATAAACCCATGCAGTTGGATGTGTTTCGGAGGTGAGGCAGTGCAGCCTAGGCCCACTCTAAAGGTGAAATCAGGAGAATCCTAGTTTTTGAGGGATTGCAGATGAGAACTGCTATTCCTTTTCAAATGTTACCCTTTTTCTATTTCCTCTTCTATATCCTTCTGTTGTCTTCTTATACTGCTTTACTCTGATTATTTTATACCCTTGCTGTAATGTACATCCACACCAAGGTTTAATACCACTTTTGCAGATTCATAAATTAACCACGCTGTATTGAAAGTGTAGGTCTATTTCATCGTAAAAGAAAAGTTCTCTGAATTTCGACTTGATTCATAAAAATTCAACAACTATCGAAATACTCCTAACACCCCTCATGTCTTAAACAGACGTTATATTCCTTCAATGAATACTTGAATAGGCGACTCAGTTTACTATAGTAATGAAAAAAAAAACTGGTTGACATGGGTAGAAAAAAAAAAACTTACCTTGAAATAGTAAAGCTACTTTAAGCAAGCCGTCGCGTGACAGAGACAAAACCATATCCTCAAAAAAGACTGGGCACTACAGAAATTTAATGGTTAATACAGAAGGTGATCAGCAAAATTTATCCCAACTTATATAAACTAGATGCTACACGAAGTGTCTTTAAACTGTATACACCAAAAGATAAGGGGGAAAAATGGCATATTGATTGATCCAATCCGGTGGTATAACAGGTTTGGTCCTAAACACAGCCAAGCAAGAATAATCTTTTCTTTTCTTTTCAAAGACGTTCATTCTTCTGGCCCACAGAGGAGGAAAATACGTGGCGCGGTATCCTTTGTACGTCAGGGAAAGGAAATTATGTGCACCATGGATGAAAACAGAAGGCAGGCAGCGCGAGGGGTCCCAGCTAAACAAGCGAAGCGGAAAATAAATGTTGAGTGCATGGGTATGGGACCCAAAGACTGAGACCACGACTAATTCGGTGTCGGATGGTCTACCAGAGAAGGAGGACTGCGTGTCCATACTTGGTTAAAGGAGAACTGTTGAAATAATTTAATGGATTATGAAGTGTTTGTCAAACACCTTACCAATGTTTCAAAAATGCAAAAGTATTGTTTCCTTCCCATATTGTGCACATTTGAAATTCGGGGAAAGGTGCTGCCATCTTAGCTTTAGTTGAACTTGAGTAAGTCAAGTTATGATGTCACATAACCCCAGGATTAAAGCAATGATGAAATTGTTAATAATTGGATCGAAGTCTATGTAAAACGGTTAAAAAGTATTTGACAATAAACTAGTGGAGAAAAACAAAATTTTTCAGTTACAAGTGATCAGGTTATGATACCACATATCTCAAAAGTTGGCAGCATTCTAATTGATTGATGTTTTGATGGACATTCAGCCTTGCAAAATCTTGGAAAGAAACTTGAAAATGTATTTAAATGAAATTTGGTGATGCCCTGTGTCTGTTGATGGGATAAAGACGCTGGGGAAACAACAGATGCGTGGAGTTAAATCTGGGAGTAAACTTGACAGTACTAAAATGTACACAGCCACTAAGACCTTTTTCATATTAGTAATGGTATACATGGTGCGTACACGTAAATACATCGTTTACTCAGTGCCCCATGCACTGACTTAGAGTATCCTTTTCACTTCAGAGAATAGATGAGTCAATTTATGGCAATATTTGTATGAAGGAAAAAAAAATCAGAAAAATAAAGAAGGCTAACGACCTTTCTTTGCAGACAATATTAGACAGAATTGACGGAGAGTCACCGTGTTTGGAATTTACTGCAAGTAATAATACAAAAAAGGAAGAAAGAAAATTGTTAGTTCAGGTGAGAAAAAGCGAGAGAATTCCCGAACTTCCCCGTATATCCAAGCATGCTAAAAGTCATCTGAAGGTTAGACCCTTACTCGCTATAACTAGGACACACATAAGTAATATCTTTATGTAATAAAAAATAAATATATATATATATATATGCAACATGAATGTATATGAGTCTTGTCGCTTCCAGTCAAATCCGTGTTTTCCCATCTTTCTGGACCCCACCAGCGGTGCATGTACAAAAACTTTTCCATTAGGCTATACGAGGGAAGGCTTCGAGCCCTTCTTTTCATTGAGAAAAATTCAAGGAATTCAGCTTAAATTTAGAAAAATACCTGCAGCTTGTTTCTACATTATGAACACTAAAAGTTTTTTTCAGGGAACACCACTGTTTTTTTGGTACCCGGGGCTTCGAGAGATGGTACCGTTTGTTCTCTACCGAATACAGCTCAAAAAAAAAAAAAAAAAGATATCACACTATGAGGGAGAGGTGGGGGGCAGGAGACAAACAGAACCAAACTCAGGGTGATTTACGTTCGAAGCAAATATGTAGTTACTAGATTAGCCTGTGAAACGAGGGGGGAAATGTGAAGCATTTGAAGTTACATTTCATAAAAGTAGCTCCTCGACGAAAGATTATCATAGAATTATCTTGAGATTATCTAAGATCTCTAAGATTATCTTCAAATATTACCTCTCCCGAAAATATCTACTTCGTTTGTTTTTTAGATTACGGCTAATTCCCCCTCAATTTTTTATTTTGCTAAGATGGAAACCGAGAAGAAGAAGAAGATGAAAGTGAATTATTTAATTAAAACAATGTGATAAACGGCAACAACATAGATGCTATATTGTAATTAAACGGTTTTTACTACTACTGGCAATTTGAATAAGTATGCAGTACGGTCATAAATCTAAATACTTTTTTAACCCAAAAAAAGTTGTTCAATTGTTTCTACGATTTACAAAATTCTCGCTCTGCTTTCTGCCTCATTTTTTTATGTAGTTATCTTAGTCAAGTTTGTTTTGTCAATTCTGGACCTAGTCATTTTTGTTCATTTCTTTTACCAGACATCTGAACATCCATCTTTTCTGAACACTGCAAATTTCATCTTTTGATTTATGTCTAAGAAAGTATAATACTAAGCTACCCACGAAATCCACTCACTCGGACACACGTGATTCTTACTCACGAAGTTAGCGAAGTTATTTTATTCTTCAAAATGAATGAATGGTACTCAAAATGGCATCGGTTATCACATCAGACGCTTCTTCAATTTGATAGAATTCGAAACTTTGTCAACCAATGTCTTCGATGATGCCCCGGTGTCCCAAATGTTCCTAAGGCAGGAACATTTGATTTATTGATTGACTGCTATGCTAGAGAAACCAATTGGATCTCGCGGGGGGGGGGGGGTGGGGCTGAACCACATTATCTATAATCAAAAGACTTTACCACAAACACACAATCGAACAATCAATCCAGACGATATAACTTACTAGGTGTTAAGATTGTCTCTGTTACATGTGACAAATCATTATTATTCATAATTAATGTGTATGCCACGTATACATGTCAGTTGAAATTAATGGTCAAAAAGATCGATGGAGATTGAAACAAACAGCACCTCCCCCCACCGTCTCTCTCTCTCTCTCTCTCTTGAAAAAAAAGACAACAGAAATAATCATGTAGCCTGCATATGGTGAGTCCGGATGTAAGAGACCACCCGATTGGTCTGAGTGATTATTTCGGTTTCTTCTTTCATGTCTTTTCAAATGAATATTTTATATCCTGAGTGCATGACGGGTCGATAGTGAGGTCAACTGAAGTAATTAAACATAGTACGAAGCAGATCGATGGGCCAAGAATCATGCATGCAGCCGTTACAATGTTCCTCCTCGTCCAATTCACGAGCAACAAGTTGCCATTTGTGAGCGTACAGTGTCGTGGGTGGCATGTTGCACGCAGTCTTTTGAAGCATGTAACAGCGAAAGGACTTATTTTTCACATGTTTTCCCATCAGTGACGAAATGATGTGTACGTAATATAATGTAAGCTATTAAATGTGCCCTTAGCGATCTGTCAGCTTCCTTTTGCAAAAGAGTATTTCTTCCAAATATCTTACATTATTTTCAAGCAAAGCAGATTGTATGTATGGCTGGTTACCCTTTTGTCGGTCTGTTTGGGCGTCGGAAAGAGGACTTCACGTGAAGTTCTGTAACCTTTACATAAATTGCTTTAATAGTAACTGCGATCTCTCTTTACGTGGTCCTTTGGAAAACTTACTATGCATAACACAAAGGCCTATATCTAGAATGCAAATTGAAGGTCATTGTTAGTCCATTAGATATTGTCAATTTCAAAGTACAGACTTACATAGCGGAGTTTGGACGACAAAACAATACATCTGGTTAATTTATAGCTGTTATTAAGACTGTTTGATTGAGGAGTTATATTTCTACCTCAGTGCATGATTTCATAAATCTCTCTTTGTATAACCATACACAGATACCAGCTCCCCCCCCCCCCCCCTCTCCTCCTCAAAAACGAAAGCACATAAAAGATAAACAAAATGTGGAAAAACTTTTTGAACACAACATCTCAACTTTGATGTACGTAATTCAAAACGAAACAGTTTGCATCGATGTATAGAATGAATGGGTCGTTAGTGCACTAGAGTTTGAGATAGTACTGTACTTCGAGGGGTTGTTCATAATATTGATCAACATACCAGATTTGAAACAAACAAAAAAGAATAAAAAATCGATCAAATCTGGGATGAAAAGTGCATGTGTTATGGTCTTACCATTGAAAAGACGGAGTGGCCCACTCGCATTAAGTAAAGAAAAGCTCCCTACAAATCGATCCTACTGTGGGTGTTCAGTTGAACATCACAGAACCTATACACATGTTTACAATGCAGTAGATCAGGTAGTAGGCTACATAATCTCTTCTGTTCCCTGAAAGATGATATAGAGTAGCTACACATTTCCACCTCTGGTCATAGTCCACTGTTTTCCAGCAGTCTCCTGGCTTTAGTTGTCTCGGTGGGGGAGGGGGCACTGATGGTATTGATCGCCGCCCTGGGGGACGTGCACAACTAGGAGGAGAGGTCCCCTTTTAACAATATTTGCATTTTTACAAAGGGATACAGATGCAAGTATAGAGTTTTTTTCAATTTTCTTTACTTGCATGATTCCTACCATTAAACTATGATGGGGGAGAGAGCTTGTTTCCCACCCCCGTAGCTACGGCCTCAGTTTGTCACTGACAGACTGACTGGTCGACCATAGTGTCGTCAAATGTTGCCATGTCGACAGTTAGGTTCATTTTACGTGACTAGGCTCCATCCCGGATGATAACCTACCGTGATAGGGAGAGCCTCTCCACCGCGATAGGTAATGGTATTCACAAATTGGTATTGGCCCCAAAGAATCCTTTATCGGTTCCATGTTTATGTTCGGCATTCATTTTTTTTTTCGTTCATTCGTTGAAACCGCGTTTAGGGAAATAAGGGAAGTATCATAGACAAGTCATAACTCTCGTAGAATCTCGTATCACACAAATTAAATTCTAAAAGGATCATTCAAACGATACCTTCGTTCTAAAAAGAGGTGGGGGGGGGGGGGTGATGGGCTAACTTCGATGAATTCACTTTATTTCATAATTCTTCAATAATGCATTTATGCCCCCTCAAAACTCAGAGCTTATTTACTTTCACACTGACACCCCGGACATGCTATTTTTTAACAAGGTAACAGACCAATTGAATAGGCTAGTGACGAGAGTAAACGTCCTCAGTTTTCCAACCACGGGGAAGGGGCATAGGGGAGGTGCACAATCACGTGGCCAGGCACGTGAGTATATGTGTCATTAAGTGGAGTATTTCAGAATACATGGTGAACCGGGAGTGCCTAATGACGGCGGGGTTTACGTGCCAGCTTAAAAATGCGCTCATGGGCCCTGAATGGGGGGTGGGCATGTTAGGTAGAACCTTGTAGAGATTCAATTTAAAAGTAACATTGAGCTTGGAAGTTGGTAAAATGCTAATCATTTGTTCGTTTTATTTATGTTACAAACGCCAGAACTTGTTGTTCAATTTGAATACTCTATTTAAATTTTTTTGATAGGGAGGGGGGCTTAAAGGGGTAGGAAATGTGGGCTAGATGGGACAGTTTGTGATAGTTACTTTACCAGAATAATTATGAATTTAATATCTTTCCCTCCTTCAATATTTCCAGTCTTCACATGATGCGCATTCGGTCATCGGTTATATGATAAAGCGATCACATGTACATCTACTTAACCCCACTAAAAATAAAAATAATGATAATAAAGGACACAAGTGCATATGCAGCCTTTGACAGTTTAAGACAAAACCATTGAGTTTTTTGTTGAGTAATATTTTAGAGCTTATGGCAGCATATTCGTAGAATACATCCTGTTAGAAAATTCGTAAACGTATATTTCACACCTGAGAAACTGCGACCCCCAAATTGAGGTAAATTAACGAAAAAAAAAAGCTAACCATAACAGGAAGAAATCAAATAAGAAGCAGAAAAACCAGGGAGAAATAAACAAAACTATTAACTCACGATTTTTTCTCGGTAGAAAAAGTCACAATAGTGAACCTGTTTGTGTATATGTTGATCGATATGCGTTGATCAGTTTTCTTTAATCACTCCTTTCAGAGATTCGTCTTTTTAAACTGATTTCCCGAACTTGACGAGTATTTTCCTCCAGCTGCGTTCCCGTAGTGTGTCTTACAAACGAACGAACGAACGAACAGACAGATTGACGGACGGAGGGAATGATGCCAGGTGGACGCGGACGGGAGGGAGGAATCTACGGACCGTCATGCAGGGAACACTTCCAGCGCCTTTTGAGGACTTATATCTCATTACTCTTTGGTAGGCAGTCGAGGTTTAAATTATCCTTTGATTGTCCCTACTTACCTATTGCTTTTGGTCATTGAGCTGTGGGAGAGGACTTTTACACAGTACAGATGATGATCACAACTTAGTAAACTCCTTGTTTGTATTTTGAAAGCCGATGAGGGACCACGTGACAATCTACGCAGGCCGGTTGTCGCTGAGGCATGCGTGCAGCCTTTCGTATAACTTCTAGCCTTTATACAGTTTTCGGAGAAGACACAATGTATACCCGAAGAAAATCCAGTCGACAGCTCTTCAATGTTTTCATAGGCTCCTCCTTAGAACTTACAAGGATTGCTTGTTTCTAATGGGGGAGGGGGGAGGGGGAACGGTGGAAGAAGATAGTCTCGTTACAGTACTTTGCATTTGGTTTTAACAAAAATTCATTAGATTCTTTAGATTAGATTTTCATTAGATTAAGGGATTATATTTATTGCCCGACCGAACGTGATGCGCACACTAAGAAACCAGTAAAAGAGTATGAAACAAACATACACCTGCATTTGATTTCAAGTTCATATCATTACCAAAATCTTTTTAGTTACTGCAGGAGGAATAGGTCTATTCGGAAGATTATGTATAGGACAATGTCGGCCAGTAGTATTCAACTACCTTCTAACCCCGGCGGCTACTTGATTACATATACTATGTCTCTGATAGTGGTGCAATTATTTGGTGCATCACTCCACCACCTAACTGGTATGAAGTGCTGGAGGTTGGCCGATATAGAAATAAAAGTATAGGCTACCGTGAGAGGTTTCACTTTTTAAATCCTTATCTTGCGGTTAGGTACTTACTTCTGCATTTTTGAAAGTATTATGCGGTCTGTCTGACAGCCTACTTACAACATTTGTCTTTTGAAAACCTTATAGAACCACTATAAAAGAACTCAGAATGCACTTCACACCATGACCACTGCCTGACATTTCATCCAAAGTTGGAAAAACTGGAAAAGATCCATGTAAAAGAGACTGACAAATAAACCAGTGAGACAGTTTGCAGAGCAGAACACGTAATCAAAAGCAGTGCATGTGTGGGCATCTTTTCCCGACAAAAGACTCCTGGTTTAACGAGATTAATTTGTGTGTTAGGCAACACACTATTACAGATGGACGTATCAGACGGTGGGCGATAACATAACCTTAGGCTAGGCTTTAAGGCTTTGATTGACATTGGGCGATTCGCGACCATACCGTTCATTGAAAAGACTTGTACTCTCGAAAACCTAAATCAGTTGATGTTCAACTGCGTTTAATAGTAGAACCGGTTAATTGCAAGTTATTGTCGCAAAATCGTGTTGACATTTCTATTGAAATTTCTTGAATAGATGGCACAAAAAAGAAGAAAACTTGAAAAGGGGAAGAAGAGGCAGCTGAAGCACAATAAAGAACCTGAGAGAAGACACACGATTAACAGATCGCCGAACTGACACGGACGGCTGTTCTGTCGGGTCCCGCGCACGCTATATAGAGTTAACTCACTGGCATGCCAACAGGCAACCATTGTGGACCCGCAGACTGTTCGGTGCCTGAAACGAATAGGCAGGCTCCGAGCGTTTTTGATGTCCAACTAGATTTTTATTGTGAAGTATAGAGACGTTACCGAAATCAGCAAAGTGTTTGACTTTATTTATAACTGCTTACGAAGAGTGCGGGAGATCTTTGCTAACTGCTATCAGAAAACGAAGGAGAAATCGTTTAAGTTATAGGCGTATATAGACCACAGCTCACAACGAAAAACCAAACGATTAAAACACATGTTAGGATTCATCTGAAACTGATGTAAGCAAGTCAATCGGTTCTTGTATTTGTTCAGGATGTAGTTTAGGAATTCAACATAATTGGGTCTTTAGAGTGCAAAGAAGTGTTCTCCACCGGCATGAAATGACGTCTCTTATTTGGCAAACCTTTATTGTTTACTGATATAATAAAGTATGCCGGCTGCGTTGTCTACTGGCTATACCCCGTTGTATCGTATCATGCACTCACGGAAACTAAACTGTAATATCACTTGGAATGTGTTACGTACGTTCCTTATTTCCTATGACGTAGATACAGCCTATGCCGTTATCTCCGCTATCTAAATTAGATTTGCATACTTGTTATGACACATTGTACATTTGAAATAATTGTTTAATTCTGTTTGGATTTCGTTAAAGGTGTGAAGCAGAGTAGCATAGTAATTGAGATATGAGTTGATGCAAGGGTGAAAATATTTGGAATCATGGAAGACATTCTTAGCGTTGTAATTTCTATTACTTAAGCTCATACATAAGACTAGGCCTATGTGATATCATGACATGCTAAAGACTGCGTCACCAACGTTATGATATGAGGAACAAGAGAAGATGAAAAATAATACATCCCCACCCCATGAGACGGACGGGAAACCCCCCAAATCGCTTTTAAGGGTACCAACCGAGTATTTCCTGATATGGGGTGGGGTGGGTGGGGGCGTAAGGAGTTGTTAATGTCCTTGAAGGCGTGGTTCTGATCTAACTTGTACTTAAGAACTTCCAACAGGAGGGACTGGGACGGTGAGAGTTATTTCAGCGAATGAATGGTAATACGTCAAACAATGGGTACCACAGACGTGTATATTACTGGCGTCGTTGAGGTTGTATGCAACCCCTCCCCTTCCAACGTAAGACAAATTTATTACCTGCAACTAGTGGTAATCGCGACTCGACAGTATTTCCAAAGTTACGTTTTCAGCACAAATGGTTTGTATGAAATAGTTACATAAGCTGACTCTGCTCGATAAGAGGAAGAAGTTAACTTTGAAGGCAATTGCAGAAAAATATATCAAAATGATCGTTACTTCTACGAAATGAATTAACCATTACGACAACCTACTACAGCGAATAGAAATACTGCGGGGCCTACTAACTGATGATCATCATGTCAAGATCCATCTTATATATATATATATAGAGAGAGAGAGAATAAAAACGCAAAAAGACGTGACAGGAAAGAAACTGAACTTCTGTTACTCCAAAATTTTATTAAAAACAAACGTTTCGGTCGTTCGACCTTCTTCAGTGTGGAGTTTGAAGTACAACTGTTGCTATTTGCTATTCCAACCCTATATATATATATATATATATATATAGCACTTATTGAAGATGATTTGTTCTACAAATTGTATCACATCCGAAGCCAAGGAGGCAGGGAGGCAAGGAGAGGTGTCCCCCCTACAACAATGCCCCTAAATTTTTTGAACACGGATGAACTCTCTTCTACTTATGTTATAGACAGCAATCAGTTCTGGGAGAAAACGGTCTTATATACGATAACAACACAGGAGACAGAAAATTATAATTTATCATCATTTGGAAAACATCATGCCCCAAAGAAAAATTAACTTTTTTTCTCTTCACAGCCTTTTGACTTTTAACTCGTGATTCATTTCATTTCAACTTATTTTCATCTTCAACTTATTTGAATATTTTGGTGCTTATGTCTCTTTTATTGTTTATAAATTTAGTGCATGGACGATGAGGTCTGGGGTAAGGGTAGAATGGAAATTAAGAAAGTATTGGGATTACTAGGTTGAGGTTATGAAAGTACTGCACTGAACTGAAAGGCAATCCGAGCTTCGTGGCAGTTACTGTGTTAGACAAGTCTGATAAATAGGCTTAATATAATGACACCAACTGTTGAAGTCATTATCCAATTTTTCCATCTTAATTTTATTGTTTTAATGTTTACAACAATGACATGTTTACGTGTTCACACCGATGTCAGACCAAACTTTCTTGTAATTCAAAGAAGAAGGACGATATTTACAGCCGATATGAGCACATTGAGCAACGTTTTTATTCCCTCTTAGGGAATTAATACATCTCTAGAGAATAATGTTAACAATGTTTTGATTCGAGTGCAGGCATGTAAAGTAATTCAATGCGTTCTTCCAGGACAAACAAGAAATCCAATGAGGACTTACATAGATTTTGGAAAGAGTAAATGTTATACGACCAAAAAAAGGTTAAAAGAAAGAAAAAAACAAAGGTTGCAGAAGTGAGCCCATTTTAACCAAGCATGAGACTTTTAACTTTCGATTGTTTTTACAGCAAAAAAAAAGAAGCAATCCATGAGAGTCATCTACTATATAAGCTTCGAGTAAGAATGCCAACAATTGTAAGAACTGATAATCCAGCTATTGTTCTTGGGAGCTATAATCCATTGTTCTCAGGTCATTGTCGAATTCATACACTATAATACTGAGCTATCACTTTAAGAATTTGGTTATAGCTATTTGATTTTATTTCATGCTAATTTCGAAGAACAGATGTTTTCTCCAAATGTTCGAAGACTATACGAAAGTGACGACTGCATACACACGAGTTACCATATATGTACAATATAGGGTATGTAAGTTACTTTCGCTGAAGTTGTAACGCGACCTCTCCTCCAATATTAATGTGACATTCAAATAACAGGAAGAAAGAGAAGACGATTTAAAAAAAAAAATTGACAAAAGTGACGAAAACATTCTTACTAATCAACACCTCTGACACTGTTTGCTTTTCAAATTAAAGGGATCAGTCCCTAAGGTTAAAAGGTCTCTCTGCCATAACACAAAAATATTAAATTAGGAAGTTACTTTGACGTTAAGCGATAAAGCATACAGCAGGTCTTGACCTCTGTGTCAATCAGTACCAATTATTTTTGATGGAAGAATGACCAAATGATGTACTGTGACGGATCAAGGTGCGGGGGGGGGGTAGGGGTTGTTGTAGGTGCACGTACATCCCCCAAAATTTAAATAGGTCAATTGCGCCGAAAATATTATGCAACGGATATCTCACTGTTGCTATTCTAGTCACAGTTTTGGTATGGAAACTCATGCAATATATTGAGAGCACTTTTTTTATGTTTTACGTCCAGGCACAAACCGATGTACGGAGTCACTAAGGTTACTAATCCAAATAAGATTTCGGTGGGGGGGGGGGGGGGGCGTTTGGGAACGAGCGGTGTGTTTCAGTGGGCCGTTACTATTGGTGGATGGGAAGATGCAGATTACGTCAAAAAGGGCAGATAACAAATTAGGATAATGAGACTTATGAACAGACTGATTATATCCTAGACGTGAAATTAGTCCCCAAAATTGATATCCTACTAAAAAAAAAAAGATTTTATTTTTTCCCCTGCTGCAAGTATCCATGTACGCAAAGCTCATACTGTTATCAAAAGGATAAACCACTTTTTCATCTTTGTCGAACAAACACCTCTTTAGTGTTACATTATGGACTACCTTGTTCTCGATTTTGTTTTTACTATTTAGGTTTTTCTTGGTACAAAATAAACAAAAGATAGCTTGCCAAGATTGCAATTTAAGTTAATCATTAGACAGAGAACAATTAAACTGGAGTTTGGTGGACTCTACTAAGTTACCACTTTCTCCGTACAGCTAAATTTGTTTATAATATATAGCCTACTTCACTATACACTGATGGGTACGCCGTAGTATATAGACATTTGTTCACTAAAAATTAAGTTATATCAAAATATTCCTGAAAAATTGTTGGACTCCTAAGTTGTTTATATCCGCTTCCAAGAATAGAGGAAACGCGTGCGTATATTATTTTTATCAGACAAAAAAAAAATAAAATGTAAAATCGGATAAAGCGTATAACCACTCATCTGCAGTTTAGTAGGCTATACCGTTAGAGTAGGACAGTGTAAGATTGTAGTTTGATAGTGATTAAAATTATTATCATTTTACGCCCTGTCGGTGCATTTTCAACCCAATATCTCCCGTTACAAAACGAATTAATGATTGTGGATAGATATATTTTTAAACTTGTAAGGCTTCGATCAGTATAATTATGAAAACTCTGAAGTTACTATATCAAAGGAAACCCACAAGAGATGTCCTCAGTCCATGACAGATCAAAATGTATAGAAGTAAACATTAACTACATATATATACATAGATCTATCTGCAAGTTCTTTTTATTGTTGTTTGTATTTGCTAGTTAATTCATTTCAAATTTTAGATACCTACTAAATATCATAAATAATTGAATAGGTCAGACTTACGGAAAAAAACGATGAAAAGTCCAAAGCTTACGTCAGCGGTTCTAAGGGCCATGCATGTTGTCGGTTTTTTCGGTTCTAGCGATATACGAGAAGGAATGTCGCAGACGAAATAACCACGAGAAACGGAACAAAGTAACCTTGTGATAATTGACCGGCCGTGAAAAGAACGAAAAGAAAGCTTTTGGCTTTCTCCGTACGAGCAGAAATTTGAAATGCTGGTGTGTATTTAAATCGATAAACACAACGGCGAAGGAAAAATGCCGGTAAAATAAAGAATAAAATAACTACATAATGGGATTAAGTTAGAGAATCGACGTGCGGATTTTCCCCTCCTACTACTTCTTTTTTCAATCCGTTTTTTTTTTTTTTTGACAAATATTTGGCCCCTAGGTGTGAATTTCCTCCCAGGGATTAATGCATGTAAATAACTAATTCACTTGTCGGAAATCTTCGTTATAAAACATACATCAACGGGGAGACTTAACTGAGCTTCGAAGTGGTCCGTCCCGAGAGAAATATAAAATTTGGCTGAAGCAACGCCGACTTCCTATAGTATGTAGGACAAATAATAATAACAGGCTAGCTGTGCTTTAGCTTGATATTTCTTCATTACTTTTTTTTTTTCATTATTATTTCAACAATGGGATCTAGATTTAACCTCATACACACATTTTGAGACCTTTTTGTTTCAGAACGGACACGTTTTCTTAAGAATAAAATACATCTGAATAAATGCTTGTTTTCTGCTCGAATTGAATGTCTTAACAGAAGTATTGCGGTACTAGAGCGGGATAAATGATTGAGGAACACTTTTCTCTCCTCCGAGAATTCTTTTGGCCCATGATAAAGCATGCACGCGATTCTGTCACACTACCCTGGGGGGTTTTGCATGCATATATAGTCGTTTGTAAGTCCTTTCGTGTATATCTTTCTCATCGGAAAATGGGTTTAGCATCGCGATACAGGTCTCTTGATTAGCAAGTAGTGTCATGGCAAGCTTTCCCGCCTTGGCTGAAACGTATGTTTCTTGGAAGATTTTCCATTGGAATGGAGTGTTTAAGTGGCATATTAACACTTCTCAACGAACGAACGTCTTGTGTAGATGAATCCATTGTTAAAGCGTTGGTTCAGTTACAGAAATAGAAAAAAACAGATGTTTTTGAGTTGTTCGTGTTTCCTTAAAGAGTCGTATAAATAAAATGTAGGTGATAAGAATAAAACTGAACAAAAGTTAAAGACGACCTGATTTTACACTTGCATAACTCTAATGCACACAGAGAATATACCATCCCATTTAACAGAGTAAAACACTTCCTGCACAGAAAAAAAAAGAGATAAAAAATGAAAAACAATCTTCCTGATAAATACAAATTTTCAATGAAAGAAAAAAATCATTTGAATAAACCTCGACCAACTTTGTAAGTCTTTGAGTTGTCGAAATTCGTTCTATGTAGAGCTATCATATGCAAGCGCCAAATACATTCTCATCTTGCCAAACAATTAGATCGCCCCATCTAATCACATACTGAAGTCAGAACGGAAAAATCCTTTCTTGTTTATGAAAGAGCTGTTTTACGAAACACAGATTTACGTGAGTTAGGCAATTGATTACTGTAGCTTGTCATGTTCTATCAACGGCGTTACAACAATTCGCGAAAACAACAGACTTTCACCCAAACGTTGGTAACGATATCTACTCGGGCTATGTCAGTTTACGTGACATTTCTGAGCCAAACAACCGCGCACAGTCAAGGTTCAATTACTGCAGATCATGCACTTACGTTACAACTTATTCACATGTATACCTGTGAGTCAAATTGCTCTTTTTCTTTCTTAAGTTTCAACTCGACGTAAAATGCACTCTGAGATATTTGTTTGAGAGTGATGACCAAAATACTGACAATTTCCCCCAAAATATGTGCCGCAGATTTATATGTGCAAGAACTATTTTTTTCCGTCTTGGAAAGTTTGATCACGTGCTTAGTACAATACAAAAGAAAAAAAATATCACGATCTCTGCAACTGACCACTGTGATTATCTTAACAAATAATGAACACTTCAATGATTTATGTACGTCGCCAAGTTCAATTTTAAGTGATTGCGCGTGTAATGAAAAACCAGAAAGATAAGATTATCTTTGATCTTAAGTTTTTCTTTGCATCGGTGATCAGTTGTGTCGACCAACTGTATTTCATTACTAGTACACTTCCCATTGGCTTGCTCAAAGAGGGCGCGGTTTGAAATGAATGAAAACTGTCATCCACTTGGCATTAGCTTGTTGTACACTTTTTGTCGTTATGTTTGAAGAAGTTGAAATCATATGGCAGAATTTATCACATGAAACATATTTCTTACCCCAATTAAAAGACATGCTAAACTTTTGGACGTGAAATTTTAATGTGTTTATTTTTTGCCCAAGCACTCACTTTAAATGAGCGCTGTATTTCATGTGTCTGGCCCGTGAAACAAACTTGTCAAAATCAACAACGCTTTTTTTACTATTGAATTGATTAAAATCAAATGATTACGGTACAGTGCTTCCAAACAATATCTGGTATGACGTAAAATTGATGAAACTGCCAGTGGGGATAATTCAAATAACCGACCAGTATTAGCTTATAGTTTGTTGACTTAAGGCGTCAGTTGCCCATCAGTTCACGTGACACAGCACACTACAACCGTAGCACTGGCGGCGTGCTGCAAACAAATCATGTTTTACGTGTTTTAACCCTACAGATCATCAAAACCTTCAACACTCGGTCAAACCTACATCGTTGTTGAATTGTTGTTTATTTACTATTTTTTTTTCCCACGGAAATGATGGCCTCATGGATCTCTGTCTTTGTAACAATTTTACCGAGACTGTTCAAGTACATCCGTAACTGTGACATCAGTTGTGTTCATGGGACCTTCTGCAGCAGCAGCAAAAAAAAGAAAAGAAAAAAAAAGCGGAATACCGTCACAAAAATTAGAGTACACTAATTTTTTGATATTAAAGTAAAACGTAATGGTACAACTTGATCATACAGTGCACATATTCTGTCACCCCACCAACAATCCCCACCCACAATCCCCACCCACAGCCGCTCTGTTTCTTTTTCTTGTTTTCTTTTTCTTGTTAGGATAGTTTTTATAGCACATATCCTGCAGTATTCTACCGGGGAGTTAACGGCACAGTTTGGGCATCACAGAAAATAAAATGTGATCAGCGGATTTCACGGCACTTTATGTGTACACCAAGGAGTCTTTAAAGTCGAGACCCTTGCAGAATCAGTTTGACTTATTCATAGACACTTTTACCCGACCTGTGAAGTTCTTGGAAAACTTTAAACCTTTGAGTCGTAACGTCACGGTGGTGCGCATGGAGGACAAATATTGATAATGTTACCAAGTGACTATAAGAACGTGGTTGATGTGTACAAATGGGAGCTTCACACAGGTTTGTCACAAGTTTGAACATCACGTTCTGCCACTACGATTGGGTAACTTGAGATTAATGTTCCAAATTTTATTCAAAAGGTTTCTGAATTACAGGTGCAAAGTTGACAACAGACAGAAGAAAGGGGGGGGGGGGGGTTGCTTGAGGGTCAAGACACACGGCGAACAAAGGGAGAGGGGTGTGCAGACACTGCAGGAGACATGTATATGCTTCTTAGGAACGAAACAGCAACATAACCCAAATACCCCCTCAAAAAAAAAAAAAAAAAAAACTATGAGAATTCGAAACCTTATAGTACTTCATTCCTTACAGCTTACCTATCCTACCCAGTCACCCGTCCCCTTAATAATATGCAAGTGTTATGTATGTACATGGTTGAGTTTTATACCCGCAACAAGTTGAAACCTGACTCACTCGCCTGGTATTTGCATCGGAGTTTTAGTACTTAAATTATACCAGTGGATTGAACAAGGAAGAGCGCTTGTAAATAGAAGACAAGTTCACCTTTAGCAAGAGAGAGAGAGAGAGAGAGAGAGGCGGAGCGGTGAAGGACAAGCACGCTACCTCACGGGCACATTCCTTAGTTTGTCAGCTGGCCCTGCGTGGAATTACCATCTGTTGTTTGTGGATGCATGCGCCATTATTTCCAAGAGTCAAATGTTTGACATGGCTCAGATATCTTGGCCTACTTACTAACGATAAAGTGTTTATAATGGCTGCCAAGTTGGCTCCGGAGAATCCCAAGTTTGGAATGTCCAAAATTCATTCTGCTTTATGGCATGGTCGAAAACTTTACCAGGCAGACATCTGATAGGCTAGAATCATCTGAAGTCTTCTGTCCATTCTTTTACCACTCCCTTCCAGAATAACAGTGCCATACCCTACACTCTTGCCCTTGCACTTTTGCCCCCTCGCCTGATCTGATCTGGCTTCGGTCTGAAAATTATCCCCCAAGTTTTACAAATTAATTTGCACTGCTTCTTCAGTGTTTGGAATTATATGCAGTACGTTGTCTGAATACATGAGAAGAATACTTCGTCGTTGACTAATACGGTAAGAGGGCAGCGGTTTGATAAATTAGAAGTTGTTATTGGTTATAATTGCGTCGTTCTATTCAGTGATCCGTTACACATCGTGCACTGGCATCAAACTATCTACTATACATCCAGAATCATACCTAAGCCATCTGGTGTGCATGAAAATGTAATAAAAATATGAACTAAACAACAATTTAAAAAAGAAAGAGATTCAACTGGGGTAGCTACAACCGAGGTGATAAACGGTGAGTTGAGTTTTTTTGTGTCACGACTTACTACTAGTCCTCATTAGCATTTTCAATAGCACACGTACAAAACACAATTACAAAATAATCATAACAATGTCATGAAAATGAACTCCACATTTTCGGGGTTATAATCCACTTTTCTTTCAGCTCTTGGAAGATATCGAGAGTGGATTATTTGAAACCGAAAAGATCCTTTGTTCGTATTATTGGGTTAATCTTTTGGAAGGGAGGGACGGGAAGGGGGGGGGGGTGGGTTTGTTGACTGTAATTTATTGAAAACTTCACAAAACATCATCCTGTTTTTAAAATGAGGTACCGACCTCACTCGGGCTTAGGAAGAGGTGGAAGTCAAGTTTCAAATATTCCCATGTCGAAATTCTTCGGACAGATGTCTCAGCATTTCAAGGGTTTTGCGAAATACATGAAGGAATGAAAACACGTGCTTCACGTTTCCCTTTTGAAAAGTTATCCTTGCAGCTCTCTCTCTCTCTGTGAGGATTAAGAAAACTTAATCTTTAAGTAATCTATCCACCGTTGGATCTGAATTCTGTCAATATTCTCTTCTGGTATATGTTACGTGCGTAGACTCCATTAACCCTTGTAAACTTCTTCTACCCCACCCGGTTTGTTTACCATCTCCTTCAGGCGTAAGTTGTAGCCGACAGCAATTGCCATAAATCTAACACGTCCGTCAGATATTTTTGGTGTAATTTAGCGTTAACGGAAACACATTTTCCAGGTGTTTGCTCCGCCCACCTGACAAACTCTTTCGTCTAATCAAGCGAAGTACACCACTTGATTGGCAACCTGAGCGTGCTGCCGTTTTTCTCATTAAGGTCAAAGTTCAAAATAAAAACAACCACTTAATGTCACTTAAGCACATTCCATTGTTACGTTCGATATATTAAAAGAAAAACTATTGGCGTAAGAAACCCTCTGTGATTGATAGCTTGGGTCTCGAGACAGCTCATGGCTCGTAAAAAGTCTGTCAATGAATTTCAGGTATGGCTGGAGGGTCTTAACGAGTATTTAAGAATGGATTGGGCGTGCTTACCCCCCACGAGCGGTGCCAAAAAAGTTTTTTTTCTGCAAGGCATACCTAAATGGTGATAAAAGCTATACTGGGGAGGCACTGGTGAAGTTCATGGTCAAATCTGACAATAGGTTACCACGCGGTTAAAATGCCGGGTCGTAGAAGAGTCAAACGGACTTTTGCTACTGTACTATTCGAAACTTTCCAGTTTTGCTTCATAAGCGTTAATTGCGAAAAGAAGAGAAGCCTCCTTATATCAATTTGCCAGTGGACGTAAGCAACCGGGGTTTTTCAGGCCGGGGGCGTAGCCAGGATTGTTTGGTGAGGGGGGCAAAATTGACTCGTTGCCCCTATTTTTGACCGCTCTCCTGTGGGAGGGTTATAGAGGGAAGGGTGTTTCCATGCCAAGGCTTAACGCAGGATTTCAAATCAGTTTGTCCACAGATAGGCTCAGCAGGCATGAAGAGAGGTCTAGGGGTATGGGGCACCGCCGTCCCTTTGCTTAAAAAGGATCATGTATACTCTTCTTAGTTGTCCATCCATGATCCAAAATTGACTTACTTTGACAACACCCATGAACCTAAAACAAAGGTTGAAAGGTATTGGAGGGGGCTTGGTGTCTTGAGGACTATCTGAGAGGAGCGTCATCATCGGTTGGCGCGGAGCGCACAAGAAAATATTTGGCTTTTCAAACCCTCCAGATGGCAGGAAACAGCACTTCTCGAGTGTTCGAAGCTGCATATACCCAGCTATGGCATAGGAATCTCATGCCTGCAATTTCTCAATTGGGCCTAATAAGATAGATATCAAAGTATGAAAATATGAAATGGATTAAGATGATGCAAGAATCATAATGAATCATTCATCCTGTTTCATTTATTCTTCGGACAGTTGGCAAATAGTATCGGGAGGGGGTTAGGACCATACCTTTAGACCCACTTTTTTATCGTTTAATTATGACCCGTGTTAAGCTTAAAAATAAAAATGAAAATTGGGACAGGTAGTTGAACATTATCTAATGCAACGAAGTGACGCAGAGCCCGAAGTGGATTTTTTTTTGGGGAGGGAGGGGGGAGGTCCGCGCAAAACATTAGCTTGTTGCATGCACCCCTGGTGAGGCATTTCCAAATTAAAAAAAAAATGAAAATGACGTGCTTGTAAGTAGTAGGATTAATATACTTTATGTTGTAGAATTGACGTACTTTTAAATAGTAATATGACAGAATATTGTTTTGTATTGGCAACAGCTTTAATTGGTCAACTTACGAAACTGTTTTGACAAATTGACAAACAATACCGTACTTTTTGGCGATTTATTTATTTCTTTTAAATTCAGCGTTAGGGTTGGGAAAATGGAGGAGCATTGTCCATGACGTTGGTTTTGATTGATAGTTTGAAGAGGCGCATTGCCAATGTGTCCTGCTTGGAATAAATATGTAGACCGTTCTGCTGTGGGTTCTATCCTCTAGTCGCACACTCGTTTACTGCCTACAGGCAACAGGCTCATATATGGCCAATCAAAACCTCAATGATGTCACGTGCACCTTTATTGAACACCTTGTTTCAATTGTGTCGTTAATCTGTTTCGTTTTAGTTTTCAATGTCATTAAAAGATCACGCTAATGAAGCCCAATTTTCCAGTCGCCCACCCCCCCCCCCCCTTAGTTTGGGCGTACCAGTTCTCCCAACTCCGTCTACTTATTGTCTCTCCCTCCTTTCCTCGTTTTTTTTTTTTGCTTTCTTTTATTCTTCAACATCGTCCATCGCGTGACCAAAACTTTTGCTAGGGGAACTCTGCACCCTGCACCCCCCCCCCCCTGCTGACGACGCAACTGGAAATTTTGTCTATAAAATATATTTTGTTGATAAAATGATTTTCCTTAATTTCGTCATGTTCGTTTTTCAATACAATGCTGAGGAGAACCGCATCAAGCAAGAACTTTCATTTACTTTCTTTCAAAACAACGAACGTTCATAACATAGCGATTAATCAAGGTATACTACGGAGGGGCAAGTAGCAGCTTCCTGGGGCTAACTGCGATCAGTTGCTTCTCAAGGGCATGTCCGCCTGTCCGATTTACTTCAAAGATATTCATCACATGCAACAAATTTCAAATTCAACCAATCACGGATGAACGTAAGGATGGGCTGATAAACAAATTAATTGGCTGACATATATTCTTTGAATTAATACACTCGTCGAATATGATATACATACGATGTATTCCAATCAACACATGAATAGGCCAGTCCTATCTAACCTATAGACAATAATGCATGGGATGCTTATCACATTTTTCCCCTTCATGAAGTTATACCTCCACGTTTTTAGGAATGACCACATTCTTTCAAGGTCTTCGTTTTTACCACCGCTGTGTGGTTGCGCAAAAAACGAAGATGGAAAACCCAGCAAGGTCCTTGGTCTTCGATTTTCACTTTTAAGGTCTTCGTTTTTGACACACCTCATTTTTTTCCACTAGGGTCACTGTTCTGAAGGGTGTAAGGTGGTGAAGGTCTTCCAAATGATTGAACTTATGCAGTAAATATATGTAACACAGAATGCTCCTACGGGGTGTTGGGAATGTTTATGATACGTCACTGACACTGTCAACTCGGTCGAATACATAAATCTTTTTTCTATGATCTTTTTTAAGTCTCAATCCATCAATCCATCAACTTGCACTGCTAGTATCGGACAGCTTTACATCTATATAAAGAGAGAGAGAGAGAATGCAGGGATAAACTATATACCTTTTCATTTCCCTGAAGGGCTACCCGCCAAGTTCTTGGAAATTTATTCAATTGTATGAAAAGAAGACTTTTCGAATATACAAACCGATGAATATAGCCTACCGGTACCTGTTATTCTCTCCACCTTTCCACGGTATCGGGTTCAACGGTTGACTAAACAGAGTACCGACCAACTTAATCTCTGTTACACAAACAAATTTAAAGAGATTAAAATCCTGGTAAAGTCCACTGTTTTCACCGTTTCAGGTTTCCTAGTTTCTACGATTCTTCCTCATTATATTTATATACTTACGTGTGAAAATTTATATTTTATCTTATATATTGTTGAATTTATATAAAAAATTGTTTGCTTGTGATAAGTAATTGGTAACAGTTACAACTGCTCCGTGAACAAAGTATCGAGTCAAAGATATTCTCTTACTAGGATTTATATAAGAAACTGGGATGAGTTGGTAGTTTCTTCGGAATAAGTGTGAAATATACTCGTGACTTGTGGACCCACAGAACCAAAGGTGGAAAGATCAGTGAACCAGAACCAAAAAAAAAAAAAAGAAAAAAAAAAGAAGCAAGAACGTCTACATGTTATCTCTGAAACTGTATCAAAACAGTCAAAATTGATATTTGGACCGTATTTGATTCCATGGCAAGACAAATCGATATGTATTTGTTTTAAAAGCTAAATGAGCAACAAAGAATGAATAAAAACTCCCAAAACATTACTTCCTCCCCCAACTCCCCCCTCCCCCCCGCGTTGACTCTTCTTTTTGTGATTCCTGTCATAAACAATGGCAACGGATATAATCATCAGGAACTGTGCGTTCAAGGGACAATTGTTTACGGCTCCAGGGACACCTGGTTCTTCTTTGTTTATTACTATCGAAACGAGAAAAAACAAAACAAAAAAACAGTAAGTATCACTGACTTTTTGGAATGATAAAGCAAGTGACTATTTTAGTGGCAAAATCTGCAAATATATTCAGGATAGGGATTAGTCAGCCTTAATTTTACAGGTCCATGGTGAAAAACTTTGCTCCTGTTGCTTCATTGAAGGTACCATAACACCATTATATAAGGTACATCCTCGAGTTTTGTTAACCCTCGGAAAAAGTGCCTAAAATGAGCCAGGGCAATCCCTTTTTTCATCATGTTTTCGGTCATCATATTTCTATCTTTTTTACTTGTTTGTTGAAAGAGCACCGATGAAAGGTACAGATGATGTAAAAATCATGACGATTGAAGAAGATTTAGATTGTTTTAGACAACCAAAGGTGTCGTAGTGACATTTCGGTCTGTGAGCCTTGCAAGGGGGCGGGAACACCTCTCTAAACTTTCACCCCTTTCAGCTCAAAATCTGAAGGGTCGACATGCAGAAATTTTTACATGCCATGATAGGCAAGGCAATTACCGATCACATGACTTGTAAGAAATCCCTGATATGACGTACCTTCCATGCACTAGGGCCGGTATTTTAATGTGTGAGTCACGTGAGAAATAAATGGTAGGTAGGGCATCTGAACAAATGACCGATGGCGCTATACAGTTTCAATGTTTCATGCCTGTCATCGCTTTCGTTTAACTTCCTGCAGGGTTTCTATAAGCCGTTTGATTTTAAGTGCAGTTTCATTAAAGACAAACCAATGACAAACCCTTGCACCTGTTACTCGTTGTTCATTCCCTGTGGCCGAATGAAAGGAAGGTGGGATCAGTTAATGAAACAATCTCGACAAGTGGTCGAGAAAACCAGAGGAATAACAAAAAAACTTGTTGAACAATTTCTTACTGAAACAGTACTTGCAAATAAGACACTGAGGTTTGAAAAAATGGGAGGCCTTCTATGGGTTTGAATTTTTGTATGGAGAAATTCTATACAAGACAATGATTTGAACATTCCACAGTAATTTCATCGGTCAATATATGTCCAGATCATGATGTAATAATTTACATTGTTTTTAAGGTTGCCTTCCTGTGAAAATTTTTATCTCGTGGTTCAGAGAACTTCGTGTGTAAAAGAAGACTTCTGTACTACAAACTAACAGGTATTACTGGCTTTTGGAAGTATAATGCTGCTACAGTCTAAGAAATCGTGATAGAGAGCCACACATACTATGTCACTTGCAAAGAGACATAACCACAATACAGACTAAGTCTGAACGATACCGAGAAAAGAAAACACCAGGAGGAAGAAGGCCTATGTGTTGTAAGTTAATGAATCACGATACACACAATTTAATCCGGTTCTCGATATCTTTGGGGTTTTTTTTTTGTTTTTGTTTTTTGTTTTTGTGATGGTCCTACTGCGTTATATCCGCACGATTCTCATGATTTTGTTCTTACAGAATCTATCACTGAACAGCTAAAGCAAGTCCTCGTAAATGCCATACGCATATCGTGTGCCTAGCATATCATAGGTCTATAAATTGACATATGTCGAATTAAATCGTCATATGTCAGTTTCTCGGTGCAATCTGATTGGATGAAATTGTCATATCTCCAAGAAGTCGACATATGCCAATATGTACATATATCAATTTAAATTGTCACATGTCGATTTAATCTTACATATGACAGTTTCTTCCAATCAGAATTCTAGAAGCTTTCATGTGCCGTTATTGTCCAATAGATTCGCGAGAAACTGACAGATGTCGATCTAAATTGACATATGAACGATTTAATTCGACATATGATAGTTTACTCCAATCAGCTTCTTTAAAATGTGTCTTGTGTAAGTGTAAACCAATGGAAGGACTTGGAACTGTCATATGTTGACGAAATTGGCATATGTCGATTTCTTGGAGATATGACGATTTCATCCAATCAGATTGCGAGAAACTGACACATGACGATATAATATATAAATATATATATATATATATGTGTAATTATCACTTTAAAATCAAAGATAATGGTACAACTATATCAAAACATTAACTTTTTTAAACAGTATTGAAGTATCATTACCTGTTATCTCATTGGAAATTTCGCTCGAGATGATAAAATAAAATCGCAAGACAAATTTAAAATGAAATGCCACTTTTGATGTAAATTTGTCTTTCTCTTTCCTTGTATTCCATCTGACAATCATTGTTTTCTTTATTCGTTGAGACCCTCAAACTTAAAATTTTCGTTTGTATTAAATTTTAAAAATTCTTCAAAGGTTCCGTGTAAATCTCTAGGCAAGTCAGTCAAAACGTCGAAGTCCGGTCCACAGAACATACATGTACCAATCGAATCTCTCCATCTACTTTATTTACGACAACCGTGGAGAATAGGTAAACACGCAATTGCATTTTTAAACATCAAATTTATGAACATACAATATTTTGGAGTGTTTCTTCAGAATCCTTCATACCACCAGATCAACCAAGGAATAAAATCCATCTCTCACTACTGACAGCTTCAGTTCTCTTTCTTAAAAACCATTTTTTTTAAAGAGATCAGTTGAAATACGAACTGTTCTTTTTTTAAGGTTTTTTTTAAACAAAAATCAGCAAACAGCTGGGAATGAACAAATAGGGAATGAAATTTTACTTGACGAATGACATCAATGATGAGATACTTTCGTAATGATAATGTCGACATGTGACCATTTTAGCGCTTGTTAAAGTGATGGCGCTATGACGATATAGTCGCCAGAGCCGTATGTCGCGTATTATAGTCGCGTAATTTGTGCTGTGGACAGAACTGTGTAGTGGGCTACTTGAAGAAAGCCTATTAGTGCCATCTATATAAATATTTTTAATCTGTAATAACAGATTAAGAAATCTGTTATTACAGATTATTAACCTGTGATAACAGATTACTAATCTGTGATAACATATTAATAATCTGTTATTACAGATTAAAAATAGGCTTGCGTACGACTTCGATAGTGGATTCTTCGGTGACGGTGTCGGTGCCTACAGGTAGTAGTTCTAACAATTTATCCCATTGTCCTATTCAGTAAAGTCGTAAAAGCAGCATGGGTCACTAATATCTTGAAGAGGGTTTTAATCCACCAATGGCCTTAAAGCTGGCACAGTGACCTGTGTATAATGTAACTTTTGTCACCATGCACTGGCTACAATTTAGCCGACGTCATGGAACTTTTAAACCTCTTCCAGTTTGAGTAATTGCCCTCCGTCAGTTTAAGACGCTATGCAAAATTCAATATATTAATGAATCAAACACTTTTCATATAGAAGAAGTTGCCGAACTTGTCCCCTTCATGGGGACTTTTTCTGAACATGTACAGAAAAAATTCCAACTTTTTTATAGGCTTTACAATGCCACATGACAGTATTAAGATCAAAGTCATAGTCTGAACAAACGGCCCTTGGTCCATTCAGATTTTCGTTTCAAAATATTACCTCGAAAATTTTCTGCACATACTTTCTTTTGTATACCATGGAGCTCTGTGGGTGTAAGCACCCACCCCTGCATTATTATTATTATTATTTTTACGAGCAGGCTAAATTGTGATTTATTTTTCACCACCATCTATTGCTGGGGATACATGGTTGTCTTTCGGACTTTCGGACTTCTTTATATCAAACCAGTGGCGGACCGCCAATAGTGTTTTATTTTTCCTTGGCGGCTCCGCAAGAGTAAAAATGCGCCTAAGGAGCCTGGAAAAGCGATTTCCAGCGATCTAGTAGCCTACGTAGCGCCTCTTTGGCACCCCCCCACCCCCTTATATGTCTGCGGCCCGAAGTTTGTCGTAGTGGGTAGATGAACGAAAACAAATACTCGTCCGCCACGCGGGGTAGGGATATAGGGGTATTATCATCCAAAAATGTTCTAGTAAGCTCCTCGTCAGCCAATGGCGGTCCTCCCGCCGCATAAAAGATGCACTCGCGCCACCATTATAACAAATTATATCAAATTATATCAAATAACATATTATCTCCAGGATTCCCACAATTTCTTCAGTGTTGAGTGGAGGTTAGGGTCTGCATTGTAATGTTCATGTACATCTTCCAGAAAAAAAAAACATTGAACACAAACAAACGAAAAAAATAAGTAAGTAAAAGAGGGTAGAAAGGAGTAAAGCTTAATGATTTCAAAATTTTGTGCATCTTGTACGTTTCTAAGCTCTCGTAACGTGGTCAACTTCTTTTTACATGAGCGTCGATAAGTGAAATTTCATTATTAAATGTTCCTGACTAGCTAGACAATTTGTAGTTTACAAAATTCAATCGACGCTAAATATACTTAGCCAAACCTAATGGCAAAAGACATTATTAGATTTTGTAAAAGAAAAAGCTGGTAATGTGCAAATGTTCTTGAACTTAATTGACCACAAGTACTGCGGTAAGACAAATAACACTTAGACATGTTCCACGAAGCAGTTCTACAATAACCTTAGTTGACTTAAAAACAAAACCCATCTTGTAATTAGTTTAGCTTTTCATAAAATGGTTTCCACGTTCGGAACTTCTAATAGTAATCAAGGAAAAGATATTAGAGACGCTCCGTATTGGACGAAGTGATGTCATTACCATCATCAACATACAAAACCAAACGAATTATGTTCTTATTGGTGGAACAGGAATAACTCTCTAAGAAATATGCAACAGGTTAGACTGAGTAAGATTCATCTAGAGAGGATGGGAGAAGACGAAAAAACTTTCCCTGCATATTTTATGGTAAGCGTATTTACAGTCTGTTACATATAAAAGTTGAGGGTTGGACGGGCTTTACTTTACCGGTGAAATTATTCGATTTATGATGAAATAGTTGTGGAAAGGGAGAGTTACTAGAAGTTGTGGGAACTTCTTCTCTCTTTTATTGGTGAACATCATATCTTAAAAGAATGTTTTGAATGTCTCTACAAACATTCCATTTCAGAGAGTCGCATAGCCTAACGGGAATAACTTAGTTGGATGCCCTTTGTTAGAGTTCTTTACAATCTCAAGAAGCTTAAAAGAACCATTAAAGTTATTTGATTTGAAGAGTTGTGATTTTAATTTTCCAAGCAGATTAAGGTCAATCTTCAACAAACCCGATCTCTTTTTTTAACTGGTGTCAAATTTTTAGGTGAAATATCCACTTCAGTTTAAAAGAATCTTTTTTGCAACAACTTGAATTAATGGAAGTAACTTTGTTACGTTACATTACATTTTCTAACTTTGAAACAACTGGAAAATCTTTTATGACCAGAGTTGTCTTTCTTCCAAAAGGCAGTATCATGAGACGTGAATTATACATTACTAGTTATGTCGTTATATCGTCTTATATCTTAGTAAAACAATTGAGAAATGGGAAACAAAACATTACTTCTCTAAATCTTTCAAATTTTTCCCAAAAATTTTCCGGGGTCTAAGATGATTCATTCAAGAATCATCATAAATTATTTTTCATTCGTTTTTCTTTGAGTACATCTAGGCGATGGGTACACATAGGTGTACGCATGAATAGCATTTTGCTTTTTTTTTTTTGGGGGGGGGGGGACATTTTGTCCGCATTTTTGTTACTAATTAGCAAACTTGCTATCTAAAAGGAGTGACATGTCATCATAAGTTGGGGCGCAGGGTACAATAAAATTGTGGGTTTTACAAACGCCCTACATGGCCGGGATCGGAATAGCGTTTCCGGGTGCTCTAGGCTGCTTGCAAGCAGCCTCAATTAATGAACTAATATTATGTCCGCAATCTATGAAAAATGGTACATGACAGTTCCGCGCCCTAACATCAAGGATGTTCAGATCTCTCACATGTGTGCATTTTAAAAATCTGAGGTTTTATGATTTCATAACTTCATTCGATTGTTTCAAGCAGCGGAGGATAAAATAAAGATAATGTAGGGTTTCTGAAATGGTAATTAAAGCACGTGCAGACCAACAGGAGATTCCCCTCCCTTCAAATTACGTCACAACGTATCATACGAACTAGTGAGGGCGCTAGAAAGAAAAATGTCTCCTTTGTAAGGGCTGTATTTTGGCATGAAATCATGTATAGTGGATTTCTATAGAAATGTCCCACAGAGAGTGGTTCAAAATCCTCAACAAAATTTCGAAGAAAACAAGACAACTTTCTTTGGCTAGGAAGATGGTGAACGTGAATAGAATGTAAACAGAAATTACCAGGTCACCGCGCAGGGTCTAATGATTGGGGACACACATTGCCTATAGTCATTGGTATAACACCTCCGGGGCCTATCCTGAGAGGTTTATTTCTGCTTGATTTGAGGGTCTGTCCTGAAGGCGTAGTCCGTGCATCGCGTGGACAGGACTATATAAGCGGATCGCCAACATCAGTTGGCGTGTTGCAAAGCAGAAGAGATTTGCCCCCACCACACACACAGATGGCCGGAAACAGCACGTCCCTGGTGTTCTGGGCTTCATGTACCAATGCCTTGCAAATGAGGATTTTATTTCAACAATTTTTCAATTAATGGGAACAACATTATTTTATTGGAAAATGGCAATAATTTGGATTTTTCTTATCTAGAATGTTTATGCTATCGTAATTTCCAGGATAGTTAATTCAATATCTACATGGTAAGCTTCTCCAAGATCTGATGCAATATTTGGCATTATGTATGCCATTAAATTCACTACACTGAGATATGAAAATTCCAAGTGGTGTTTTAGAATTTCCGAAATCGTCGCTCTGACATTTTTTTTTTTTTTTGAGGTGGGACAAGGCACCCCCACACATTCCCGGTCACCTATCGTTGATTCTACCTTATTTAAAGATATCTTTGATTTGATTTAATGATATCATCAAATATGATGTGTGACGTCAATTGTGAGTGTAAGAGCGTTATCTCAAGTCCATCGTAGAGCAAGTTGTCATGTAAAGTTAGTCATGAACATCCAATTTGTTAAGCAAATGTCTTTATTGTGTGTGTGTATGTGTGTGTGTGTATATGTGCGTGTGTGTACGTGTATGTGTGTGTGTAATTCCGATCGGTAGCATTTGGGGCCCTGAGTAAGGACAGGCAAGCAAAACAGAGATTACTTATGAGGAGAGTACATACCGCTTTCTTAGGCATCATGTAGCAACAGAGCCGTAAAACTACGATTCCTTGTAAAATAAGGGTGCCCACTGAGAGAATAAACAAAGAATAACACAGATGGTTACACTAGGTCTATGTAGATAGAATGGAAGAGACGCAGGGTGCACACAGTTTCGTCATTTTAAGTGGCAGCGGCGTACAATGGAGTAGTAGCGATGTGAAATGTAAAATGAAGTATTAGCGATGTTGTCATTTCACATTGCTACTACTTCATTGTTCGCCGCTACAACTCAAAATCACGTCGCTACAGATTCGTTTTACCCTTGTGGCGTTCCATAGGTCACTCCATCACCGTGACGTCGCATGGGCCGCATCATTGGTTTCGCATTTTCATAAAACTTTGACAAGCCATGTAGCTCAGAAACGGTAATAACGGCAGTATCTGCAGATTGCGATTCATTGTTTTCACTCTGCCATTTCTCAGTGAAGCTAGCTCTTCTCTACATGCATGCCACTTGGTCTTTCATAGTTCCATGGTATAAACTGTTTGTAACTATAACCAAAAAGAGTGGGATTTAAAATGAGAACGATATATTTTATAACTGGGACATAAAGTTTAAATGCCCTCGAATAAGCACCTAAAATATGCGGGCGTGAGAGGTAACGAGTGTCACCTTCATATATCTGACAAGTAATTTAATAGACAGTGACAGCCCTTGAAAAATTACAAAAAAAAAGGCTGTTACACTGTAGCTCTGTTTTGTTATATCTTGAAGTTATATATCGTAGGAAAAAATACTGTTATCTCCTTATTATTGATCTGGCTCTTAAAAAAATGAAGAGAGATGTGCATGCGTTTTGTTGAGCGTATTGCCACTTCCATCACCATTATACAGAACCAAACCAATCGTGTTGTTAATGGAATAGGAATTACTCTGGAAGACATTTATGCTGCATGTGTATAGACGAACGGAATATCATCCAGGGAGGATGGAAGCAAATAAAAAGATGTCTCGTACATTCTTCACGGTAAGAGGGTAGTTAGTAGGTTAGGAGAGGTTGTTTGTTACAGTGGCAGATTCAGAGGAGGAGGAGGCAACAGGAGCTCTGGAGAAAAAAAAACAAAAAAAAAAACAAGACAGCAGGGTGACTTGACGTCAAGTAGGTGAAATCATTAACTTCTCAACTAGGCCAACGTTACGTGTAACGTTGAGAACGTTATTTCAATTTCTCAAAAGAGGGAGTTATATTCTCTAAACGCGGTTAACGATTCATTGACACCCTTACTATGGCAAAATCCTGGATACGCCATCACTGGACTGCCATATACGGTGACGGTAACCATGGGTCTTTACTTTCTCCATAATTATTTAAGATGATATAAATTGAAACGGATGTTCGTATGAACGGGAGTAATACATGTCACTCTAACTTCGTCAATATACAAAAACCAACTGTGTAATTTGTGGAAAGGAATGAAATTCAGTTTTTCCATCTTATTTTGATCTCATCGCCCTATAGGGGCTAGATGAGATATTGTAGTCACTTGGCTAGTGGAGCTATATATTGTACTGTGCACCCATAGGAGAATGGTTGCCATGGAATCGCTTGGAGTGGATGAGTAGCGACACCCCAGGGGTACCCAGTGGTAGAGTGACCATGGGTACAGGAGGGTCTTGTTGGGTGGTATAAATGAAAACGTGTCCGTGCCAATGTGTGTGCGTGTGTGTGTGTGCGTCCGGACCTGTCCAAACTGTGGTTTTTCCAGAATAGTTTGAAAGGTATATGAGCGATTAAGTTGAAACTTGGTAAGGTTGTGCATGATGCCAATATGTGCAAGATGTAGTACTTGTATGATAAATCCAGTCAAATTTGCTGATTTTTGAGAAAAAAGTCTATTTTACCCCAAAATTGCTATTTCCAGCATATCTTGAGAAGTATTTGCCCATTTAATGCAAAATTTTGCAAAAACGTATCTGAGAATGAAAAATTTCAAGGTATATCACTTTTGTAGGAAGGAGAGTGAAATTTGCTGATTTTTGAGGAAAAAAAAACCAATTTTGCCCCAAAATTTGTATTTCCAGGATATCTTGAGAACTGTTAGATCAATTAAGTTACAGTTTTGTAAGTACTTACCTGAGAACACATTGTTCAACATAATAGTACTGTAATGGTAAATCAAGTCAAATTTGGTGATTTTTTAGAAGAAAAAAAAGCCAAGTTTGCCCCAAAATTGCTATTTCCAGCATATATTGAGAAGTATTTGAGCTTTTCATGAAAAATTTTGCAAAGACTTACATGAGAATGAAATATTCAAGGTATATCACTTTTGTAGTAAGGAGAGTGAAATTTGCTGATTTTTGAGAAAAAAAGCCAAGTTTGCCCCAAAATTTGTATTTCCAGCATATTTTGAGAAATATTAAACCAATTAACTTAAAGTTTTGTAAGTAGCAATAAACTATTACAAATTCCCATGTGCAGGCCCTGTATTGAAATCAATGTGCATGGCGATGAGATACGCCACTCCGTGGATTACCCTCTTGTTTACTATTGTTTTCTCATTTTTGTATATATAATACAACATCAACAAAATAAATAAATGTCACTTTTTTGGAAAAAGAAAATAAGAACCAGAGGATAAAACAGTACTTCGCATTAAAGGAAAAGCGTAATTATGATGAAAAAAATCAATGGCTACTTGTATCGTGCACCGACAATATGTACAAAACAATGAAACTGCAGTTATGTAATGTGACAGTTTCTTTGAAAAGAAAAAGAACTTTTAAACTACTGTTGTTTTAATCAAAATAAAGTCGTTCGTTTCAAGCATAGACTTGGTGTCTTTTCAAAGAGCATTTTAGCAGCATTTTGGAAAATGTATGAAAATACAGAAATTTTACAGAAATTCTTTTTGTAGAGGAAATTACGGTACATTTAAAAGGTAAACAACTTCTAGTTTACATGACATGTATTTTTTTTAGTTACCGTAATATTGTCAGGGAATGGCGACAGAAAAGAATGCTAATAAATATGTACCCAAGCAGACGACAGATGGTACGAGACTGTTGCTTTAAGTTTCAATTAGAATATCATTACTCGTTCGGACTCCGTAAGCCAGTGTCCCAGAGTATAGGAACTACAACAGCGACGAACGTACACAGACTGAGTGTAGGCTATAGTAGGCTATAACGTCACCACACAGTTGACTTGTAACTTAGTAAATACAGAGGGCAGATGACGAGAGCCTTCAAATCGGTTGTGAGTTTCAGATTGGGTGGAAATTCTTCTTCGAATATTCTCAATAGACTCAATAGAACTTTCCACACAAGAATATTCTAAGGAGCACCTGCTCAATAATATTATACTAAAAATAAAGGGAAGCAAAGTTCCAGTATCTTCCAGCATGTACGTATTTGTCCATAGAACTCTCTAGCAGTTACGCGAAATGACTCAAAGTCCCAGCATGTAAAGTACAGCAGAGTATTCGAACTTTCGTAGATCAGTTACATGATCAGAAGCGGTTCAAGATAGTAACTTAGGTAATGAAATTAAATATTAGGCATTACCCTTACAATATCATTAGAATAGATAAATATAAAACACGGCAAATGTAAAGTTCATAATAATTCATCTGACTGTCTGTCATTTTCTGTTGAGTGCAGAAATAAATGTTAAATTATATGATCATTGTACTCAACATTTGTTTCAAACTTCCATCACCAGTCCCATAAAAAAAGAAAACAAAGAAACGAAATGAAGAAACAAGCAAACTCTGGACATTTCTCTCAGAGTGAGCAAGTTCTAATTGAAAGATTTATTATCGTTGTGTTCTGGTTCATTGAATGCCGCAGGCCTGCGTATATTTTATTTGTTGGCATTGTTTCACACGTAAAAAGACGTATATCCGATATATGCAATTGTTTTAACATATGCTTCCCTTTGTGTTCATTTCATAAATAAAGGAAAGTGGTTGAAGCACGCTTGAATTGGTTTACTTGGTATTAAAAACATAATACTAGTGGGTACATAACATACAGGTGTTTACATACACTTCGAAAAGTCGTCGTAAAAGGATTTGAAATGCTGATAGGGTCTATGTCTTCAATAAAATCTAAAACAAAACAACAATATAAAAGGATAATTGATACAACGCTATTAACACAACCCATATCACATATTTACTCACTCAGGCACGCAATAATTTTGAGAAATCTAGATGATCTTTTCTTCTTCCATTCAGATCTTACTTCTGATTGCTGCTTTCATTGATGACGTCACTGCAGGTTTGAATAATATTTTTTTCATTTTATTTTATTTGTTTTTATAATTGAGAGGATGAAAGACAGAATTCTTGCTAGTCAAAAGCTGTCGTCTATAATAGGTTTGACACTTCATATGTTATGATAGTTGTCAGCCAACCATGCAGTTTATATTCGACTAAGTGAAAGTGGAAGAGAGAGAGAGAGACGACGGGGGGGGGGGGGGTTCATACTACGTCACTGATTGGTAATTTTTTGTGACCATCCGACATTATAAAACCTTATCTTTGAGATTTTTGAAATAATAAATCTTTGAATTGCAGAATAGTGTGCAGAAATCATAAGGACATCCCAGGTCCAATAAAGGATTGTGTGTTTTCTCCGGGTTTAGTTAATATTATCAGACAATGGTATCAAGTAATTGTTATATTATATAATAGTTTTACGTATATTTGTTTCATAGATTAACGAGGCTCGAAAACTTAGTAAAGAACGAAAAATGAAAAAGCAGTTCTCATTATGAAAATTGATGTAGATGGGTACATTCCAGACCCTACACAGAATGCGCTGGGAACGAGAGGTGTCGTGTTTCTCTTTGTATGTCAAAACTTCTTAAGGCGGGAAATGATAAGAGTAGATGATAATTGAATCTTGTCACTTGCATTTGATTATAACTCCTCAATAAAAGAAAGCAGATGTCTCCAAGACAACAGAATAGAAGAACATAAGGTGCGTAGTAATGTCCTGAGGACAGCCAGGGTGAAATGAAACGAACACGTGACATACCTTCTCTTAAATATGGCTCTTCTGTGGCTTACGTAATGAGTTTCAGCTGCATTCCATTCACATCCGCATATACTGTAAACAAGTGCGACAGTCAATCCTCACATGATATCATACATGATAAGGTTTCATCGAAGGAACAAACCCCAACCATTATGGTATGTCTCGATATCACCTCATGTCCTATCATGGAGAAAAGGGTTTCCTCGAGACATGATTTTAGCACATTATGGAAATTCTATGTGGACACGGTGGAGTGCGATACAACACTGCCATGAATATTCATGACATTGGAAACAACATTACATCCACCATCTTCACAAAGTTCAAATGACGTCACTGGGGAAGGGAGTGCTCGAAGATCTAAAGCATTTATCAGGGAAGCTTGCCATTTTTTCTTCAGTCTCACACGAGATCTCCTCTTTCAGGTTATCATATCATAGGAATTGATATGGGAACTACATCTTGTAGAGCATCAATTTACCGAGACGGCAAAGTTGAATTGATAGAAGATATACCAGGCTACGTCGCATTCTCGGGGTCAAGTATTCTAATAGGGCAAGACGCACTGAACCAAATTGAAACGTAAGTGGCTATAGTAAAAAAATCACTGGGTGAGATGGTAAGAATTGGTAAAAACTTTAAAAGGCTACACTGACATCGAATTCACAATTTCATTGCCATCACTGTCATTAATTTTTATGGAGTTAAATTTCCTTTTTAATGTCCGGCAAATCCTGTCAAGGACAACATCACAAACTTCACTGAGATTGGTATGGATTTAATAGCAATATCCTTCAATTATTTCCCTATCTTCTTGACGATATATTTATTTGCATCGATGACGAATTATGCAGCTGTCCCACTCCGTGTTCCTAGATGTTTTTAATCTACATGAAATGCGACATACAGTATTGAAAATCATAATCTGAACGTGCTTGATGAAATTATATTTTGTTTTGTGTGTGTGCAAACGTCATTACTATAAAACGAATGAAACTGACACAAGCATAAAAACACTTTATCATTCTCATAATTTACTTGATTTTAGAAATCCAGCTAATACCATTTATTCAATCAAGCGGTTCCTCGGTCGCTTATTCGACAAATCAGTCGCCGAGGAATCTTGTTACACGTTCTCTCTGGTCAACCGCAAAGGATGGGTCGCTTTTCAAGTAACTATCGATGGTAGAACGAGGGTAATGACTCCAGAGGAAGTCATCGCCATACTCTTCGTCAGATTAAAAGAAGCCTGCCAAGTTTACCTAGGTTCTGAGGTTCGTGACGTCGTGATCGGAGTTCCCGTCGCTTATTACGACTCTCAACGAAGAGCGACGTTAGACGCTGCTAGAATGGCCGGCCTTCGCGTCGCGGGGGTCATCAACGTGCCTGCGGCAATCGCACTTGCGTATCATCAAACAGAAGGTGTCGAGTACCCGAAGACGATTATGACACTCAACATCGGAGGAGGGGAGACGGACGTCAGTGTGATTCAGATGTTTCCGTCGTCTTTTCGCGTCATCGCGAGCGGAGGAAATTCTGAGAGTGGTGGTGACGACATCGACGCTAGTATGATAGATGAAGTCGTCGAAGAATTCATCAGCGTCAACGGTGTCGACATAAGATCGAATAAAACGGCCATGCAATGTCTACGATTGGCCATTAAGGCCTGGAAAAAGAGCTGGAGATGGTCAGAGAACAAGGAACTAAACATGACCTTTATTGCATCAGGATACAATCTCTCATACACCATCGGCCGAGAACAATTCGCGAAGGCGTCCAGCCAGGTAGCAGAAGAAATGAGCAGGATAATCCAAATGACGAAGGAGAAAGCGTTCGTGTTGGGTATCTCGGACATCGATAGGGTCATTATCAATGGAGGAACTTGTAGAAATCCTCACATCCGTCGAGTCTTGAAGGAGGTGGCCAACTGTCCCATAGATGATTCTCTTATCAACATGGAACCGGTAGCAGAAGGAGCAGCCCATTACGCTGCGCTTCTCGGTGGAGTCGCGAACCTTCACCGTCCCGTGGACTACTACACTGACGTCACAGATCGCACATTTGGCGTCGTCACTTCGGTTGGTTGGCAAGACGTGATATTTGCACAGAATACAGTCCCGATTAGTAAAACGATTAGATTGAAGAAACTGTATTCCGGTTCTAGTCTCGAAGTATTAGTATACGAGAGAGATAAATTGGTGGCAGCAGATTACCATCCTGTTGGCGTCTATCAGATCGGTCCATTGAGTCAAGAGATGGAAATAGACGTCCAACTCAGTATCGATAGGTTCTTTATATTTCACCTCACTGTTGATAATCCTTTTGTATCAGTGGCTCAGTATAACGGCAGAATAACCGAGGAAGAGATTGGAAAGCTGTCAGAAGAAATTCAGTCCAAGCATAAATCGTAACCACATAACTACTTGTTTACTTTACAAGGACATTTCCAGAGAACGGGCTGTTTCCTTTTTTCTTCTTTTTAAGAAAATGAAAGTAAAGTAGATAAAAACGTGAGGCGTCTTTGGACATGACGTACGTCATTGCTTTGGTCCACCTTACAGAGAGACTACATTGTCGCATCTCCTCTCTGTCGGCGGATAATGGTATCGTCTTTTTTTTTTGTAAATTTGACAGAAATCTATATATTACATTCTTCACGAATTTCAGTGCTCAAATAGTAAAACTATGAGTCCAACAAGCTTCGCTTTACTAAGCATGACTTCCACCGACTACGGTACTCTTCCGGTTTTCCTTCAAACAGTTAAGTGAGCTTGAATTGTGTTCCGTAAGTCAACAATACATTGCGAGAAACAAAAATTGCTTGCTTTTCCAAAACATTGATATGTATCGTCACAAGTTTCGAGTTCTATCTAAAAACCATCTCCCTGCTCTGATTTCCTCACCTTTCATGAAAATGATATCTTGCCATTTGTTTTGTTTTCATCATGGGTAACCCGGTACCGGGTACCCGCACGGTATGGATCCAAAAGTGCTAACCGGTTCCTTCAAAAGTGAAAAGCCACACGACCATTGTGTGAACACACTGTGTGAGATTGTCGAAGTTAGACTACACGGGCAATAGTTAAAAACGGAATTTTCTTCGATCATTTTAACCATAGGAACAAAGCCCTCCGTGTGTAATTAATGCCCTCCCTCTTTTTGTCCGATGCACTTGTGTTGTCATATCATATAAACGATTGGATTGTGAAAGTATAGTATTTTGTTTGTTTGTATGTTTTTTTGTTGTTTGTATTAACATTCATTTCAGTCTCTTTCGCAAACATTTTAAAGATTGCAGTTGAAATGGAAAGTATATACAAAATAAGAAAAAAGTAAAGATTCTTCCTCTTTTCTTTTTGTTTAATTCTTCCGAGGAATACAACACCCCATGCCAAGGACCTAGGCAGTTGGTCAACTCACTTAAAAGTACTTCCTAACAAACCAACGCCGAATAAATCGCATCATAAGACATGTGACGTGTAACTCCAGTTTGAAGTATTGACCGAATTAAGCATTAAAGCGTTCAAAATAGCCACAATTTCCCTCAAAATTCATCAAACATTGACCACTTTACGAAAAAAAATTCTGTTTTGCAATTTCATCATGGATACACATTACCCAACTATGCAAATTTGTGACGTCAATAGGAGACTAGAATGAGATGACTTACAATATGCATTGTTTACATTACCTTTGCTTCAGGACAATGGAGCATTTGCTTGTCTTCAGGGTTTTGTTTGCAAGAAGCATTTCTCCTTAAAAAATATTGAGGCCACTTACCGATGTGAAACCAATTAACTAAGAGAAAATATATATCGGCCTAACAAAAGAAATACTGACAATGTGCAACACTCCACGTCATCACTTTCGCATTTTCATCAAACTTTGAAAAGCCATATCTCAAAAACGGTAACAGATATAAACACAATTCCAACGGATCGTGATTCAGTCTACAAGTGCTGAATGAAGTTTCTTTCTAGATGCATGTCACTTGGTCCATAAGGGAAACGTTCTGGTAAATGTGAACTTGTAGCATTAATGAAAAGTATTTCAAAGAAGACAGAAGCTGCACACCCACTTAACATATATTTCAAGGCAGTGAAGAAATAGCTTCAGCTACAGTTCATCTTTGCAACACCGAAATCGATATCACCAGGAAAGAGGGACAATTCCAAAGAGAAGTGTCTACTACAATTAAGCACAGCCACTAAGGGCAATTCTTCCGAAAATCGTCACGAGCATTCCTTTCTAACAGATACCTGACCATGCAAAAACCTTCAAGAGCTTTCCCAGAAATGTTGGGCTTTAACGTCAGAACATCCACTGCCTGTTTCCGAGTGAACCTAGTTTTGACTCTGAAAGGATCCAAAATTACAAAATTTACTTGTTAAATATTTCAAAGTAATGATGAATCGTTTGACGTCTGGATTCGCTATATACTAAAAGCAATCTTAGCTGCCTACTCTGTGACGGAACGACTTCCCCTCTCCAGGAAAATTCTCACCTGGACAATCCCCCCCCCCCCCCACTTTGAATCCTCTCTGTCAACTCAACTCCTTCGTGATAATTTCTCCAGGAAAATGGTAAGGGATAAGGAAATGGTAACTGGAATTGTCCGTGGGGAAGGGGGGGGGGGGGAGAGGGTTCGGGGAGGAATTTTCCGACAACCTTATACCCGATTAAATTCATTTCAGTTTCAACTTATTTCTTACAGTAAGAATTTCACATGAATAATATATTACGTAAACTGTAAGGACTCTACAAAGATGACGTATACTGTCCTATATACAATAAGCCATAAGTAAAATATAAACTACTTACGACTGATCAGGCTCCCACCCCCACCCCAATCATATATTTGAGTAAGAAAGCAGAAACCGACCTAGTCGGTCGAAAGAACCAATATATCCTGTCACAAAGCTCAATAAATGTACCCTCAATATGTTGAAATTTGTGTCAGAGCGGTGCCATGCACGAGGCAAGCTCGAGTTTAACCGGTAGTTTCCCTTCAGAATTCATTGGCTTCTCCGTCGCTTGTAACGTTAGAATTACCGTTAAACCACCTATTCCCTCATTTCAAAGAAAGGCTAATACAAACGTCATTTGCACGTCACAAATTAAAGTAGAGGAAATTAAACGATTATGAAATGCTATAAAAAACTTGCAATTATATATACTTTAAAGGGGTGCTTCTGAATAACTGAATCAAATAGAAACCATCACATTGAGAGTTTGATTCCGCACTGCAGGGTCTTTAAGTAAGTCTCCGTGAGTGAGTCGGGACATGTGCAACCCCTGAAGGTGCCGGGAGCAAATCTAGCTCAAACACGATACACGGTATCTTGCAGAAAATAACTTTCATTACTACTTGACTTATCACAGTGCTCCGGTGGTTGTATCCACAGTTCATTCAAAAAGGTCTGGAGACCTTTGTGAATGAGGGCCGCAACACTCAGAAAAAACACTATATTCATTTCGTAATCCCTTAATTTATAATAAATTTTGTCCATTAAATGGGAGTAAAATGGTTTAATGGGAGAAATGCAAATATTCAAACCAAACATTATGTAAATCATACGAAAAACATGAAAGGAAAACAATAACCATCTTTGCAACTTCCACACATTAATATCTACTTTTTTTTTAACAAAGCAACATGTCTTGGAACAGATTTTAAAGAATCGGTTTAAAAGCGTGAATTGTTATTTTTTCACACCCAACAAGAGCTTCGGTGCAGCTAAGCGGGATTCATCGTTTGTGAAAATGCCTCATGTAAAATCATAGCATTTCCTCATTACAATATATAACTTGAAAACGTGCACGCATCGTCATTTTCCTCGAAAAACAGAACACCGACATGATTTTAATTGAGAACTGACTTAACGGATATAATCTGATAGTCATGTTTCACAAGATGCAAGTGTATTAGGAACGAACTAAAGAACAACGAAAAAAATTTGTTCGTATATGCGTTTAGGCATCGCATGAGCTCTGCTATTTATGCCACAGAGAAGTGCACTAACTAACGTACTGTGCAAACTTCTGCGTATCATGTACATCGAAAGGAACGAATATATCTACGGCAACTAATATATAATCTAATTGGATGTTCATTTGCCACAAACATGCAGTGCATGCGGCCATATTTATAAAGCAACAAATAACCCTTGACTATCTACTGGTGCATTCGTCAATCTACTGGTGCATATATGAAACCACTTACAGCAAGTCAACCTAAGAGGATTTTCTTGTATTTATTCTTTCTTTCTTTTTTAGATATAGACGTGGCTGAATAGACGAATAAAAAACAAAACAAAAGTGGAAAGAGAGATATATATATAGAAAAACAATAAATAAACGAAAGCAAAACTTCGTATTTTTGTCGACAGTCATAGGAAACAATATCACCTACAGGGTAAATGATGAAGCTAAATAATCCACTCAGGACATATTTAAATGGTAGCGGTTTCTTGGGTGAACAGTTTACAGTGTGCAAAATGGCATCTCGGTGAAAACGGCTCTGAAATGACGTCATTTATGAATAACACTTGCGAGCCTTTATTTCACCGTTTTATAACAATACAGTCCAATAGGCGCATGGTTGAATTTTCGCGGCAGTACACCAGCAAAAACAATAATTCCAAAAGTTACATCTGCAACTTAATAGTTTTCATCATGCATCTCATTTTATCATAAAACAAAATGGCAGACATTGGTAGTACAAAGTAATGGAGCTTGCACATTCCTGTCAATACTAAGGTGTTTTCCACTAGCCAACAGTATTTCAAGAGGTTTTAGCTCCTGCATAGGCATCATGGTGTGTTCGATCATGTAACTGTGTACCATTTCGGTGTAAAAAAAGATAAACAAAGAAATCGTGACCTATATTTAATAAAGAAGAAGCTGAACATAAACATGATTAGATTTGCATATTAAACAATAAGATTTAGGGAAATTTTTCTCACGACCATACAGATTGACTGCGTTGTTAAACGGATATACCCTTGACTTTGTTTTCTGTGGCCTCGAAAGATAAAAGTTTTTTTAGAAACAAACCCATCCTTTAGCCAGATCGGACGAAATAAAGATTAGGCTTGCATATTGACATTGTAAAAAAAACTTCTACAATAAAAAGAGATAAAAAACTTTGGGTGTTGATGACACTACATGTAACACCTGAGATCATAAAAAATGTTAATGAATCAATGAAAAAGGGTAAGCACTCCTCTTTTTCGTATCTAACAAATTTCCTGTATAATCCTCCACCCGTTTCTTTTTATGGCATCTTCTATGGCTAACGCTCACGCTTATCAAAAACATATATACAGCGAAATCAGATTTAATGACCGATCCAATGAATATTTATCTGGGGTGAGTTAGATTTATTCATTGTGCGAAAGTGTCTTCCACAGAAAGAATTTATCTAGAATGAACAAGTGTTCTCAATATGGTGCATGAGTTTCTATACCAAAACCGTGAAGGGCAAAGAGTAACACGTCTACGATATAATGTTAAAAGCATCATTTGTCAATTTTGGACTTCAGGAGTGCAGGTGCACCAACCCCCTTCGATAGGTGTCGTGATTTAATAATGTTATTTTAACATTATTAACGAGAGAAAGTGTGCGTCTGACAATCTGTCATCCACATAGAAAAGCCTAGAAAGCTACCGAACAAAGCCATTTGAGGAATAGGTTATATATTTAGCTGGATCACTAAATTAATTAATTCAACAAGAAGAATCAACATAATTTTGGACTCATTCTTGTGAAAAACGGAATAACTGAGAATAACTTTAAGTTGGACACATCTGCATGTTGGTGACATACTGCGCTGCTTAGGTTCCGAACCATTTGTTTCTATAAACAGTGGTCACATCACGGTAACCACATTTCTAGTTTTGATTTTCCAACTGAACGTTGCATCAAAGCTGCGTGAAAGACGGCGCCCTATGTAAAGAAAACATTAACTTCAAAAACTCATACTCCACTGGCTTGTATTTATTCTACCACCCCACTGGGAATAAACTAGCCATACTTGCAGCTTTTACCCACATTAGACATTCAGGGTTAGCTTTTACCGGATTTTGTATTTTGTTTTATGACTGTAGGGGGACTTGATCACCATTATAAACTTCTGCCCCCTTTTAGATCAATACTTTTAATTTTAATAATTTTTTTTTAGATACGGAATATCTTTTATAATGTACCCTCAGACTTGCATGCATGAGAGGCCATCGAAAGTCGCTACATTGTGTAAGTCAGAGGGAGCTTTTAGAAATATAAGTTGTGATGGGTTAACCAAAGTTGTTTGCATGATTGGTGTAACACTAAATATTCGGTACAGTGATTGAAAGCAAACAGTAACTTTAAACAACAACGTTAAGTTTAATCAACAACGTAACTTGGAACAACAAAGTAAGTGTAAACAAAGACGTAAGTTTAAACAACAACGTAAGCTGGATTTGTCGTTCCATTCGCATAAGCTATTTGACATATTTAGACTATAGCTGTGAGAGAAATTATGTGACCAGGATACCAGCCGTCTCGTTTTGCACAAATAAGTAAGTGAGGATTACCAGTTGGAAAAGTTGTGATAGGACAGCTAAAAGATGACTACGAATTCTCCAGGCCAAAGTACTATAAGAATGGCGGTCATCAGATTCGATTGGTTGTGAGACAACATTAGCGAAGGGAGCAACCGGCTAATGGACGCTTAACGACGACCAGCTTGAAAAAAAAATCCCCCAAGAACAGCCTCACGGGGCACAGCATGGATGATCCAGTGAATGCGAACAATGAAACAATCACCGGCCGGCATGAAGGGCATACTAGTCGCTCGAGACTCTGCCCGGAATCTATATATACATCGGGTTGGCAGACGATGTACTTCCGCGAACTTACAGAGATCAACTTGACAAATTATTATTACTATGATGCTCTCGGCATTGATCAAACACGCTTGTATCTTTATACCCTCTACTGTGTAATTGGAAAGAAAAATAATTTAATAACCAGAACCGCCTGGCCTTGAGTTAAACCTGAAACCTCGATAACATTTACTAGGTAGCCTAATATTTTCTCACATTTTGTCGTAACTACTCTGGGAGTGAAAACCAAAATGTAGTTTGAGAATGAATCAGTGTGTGAAAGTAATAAGGGCATGAGAAAAAAAAAAAAAAACTGAAGTTGAGGGTTAATTTTTGACTATAAAAAGTTTTGATTTGATTTTGGTTAACCTTTGTAAGTGTCATTTCAAATTTTTGCAAGAAAGAAGGAATTTTTTAGAGAATAAGTGTCGTTTCTTCAACGACCAAACGAGTAGCCTAACATTGATCTAAAATGTATAGAAAGTTTCCGTTTACGAAAATTGATGCATGCGTTCTGGTGATGTAAAGCATTCATATTGTAAGCTGAACACGGGATGAGAGATCGGTTAATATTGCTAACATTAAAGGGGTTGAACCATTGCTTATCGAAGGAAAGTTGTTGGCTTTACAAAATTTTCGGAGAAGTATTATTCAAAAAAAAATAAAAAATAAAAAAAAAACGATATGAGAGGAAATTGGACTTCCTTCATTTTATATTGCCTGAAATAGTCGCAGATGAAACATGTTAACTTCTCACACAAATATAAGTTTTCGAAATAGGGCTCTTTTTATTTTCTTTTGTATAAAAATAATCAGTAATTCAAATACGAGCTTATACCAAGGCGTCAGTACCCAGCCAGGCTAGCCAGTTGAGATTCAAATACAGGAAAACTGCTAGTTCTCATGAACAACGAAAGTGAAAAGAGTCGTGAATCTTGCAAAAATGTGAATGCCTGATGCATGTAGTTACACTGAGTTGGTTATGGAGAGTAAACGAGTAGTACATTGGTGAAAGAGCAGACGGACATATTTTAACATCAGTTCAATGAATCTAGAACCAATCTAATAACTGGTATTTAAAAACGTTGTCTGTAGTTAGATATAAAAATACGATCTTTGTCCGGCTTTGGGATCAAGGTTATGAATGGTCTACATGGCTCGTAAGTCAAAATATCCCGAAGAATAACCATCGTTTACAGAATATACAGAGTAGAACCAATTCGCCTCTGACTGACCACTTCGTAAAATTTGACGGACAGTCCTTTACAATTAGGAATTTATCGCTATTTGTTACGGTTAATAAGGGGAGCACTCATTATTTGTGAGTCCCCTTCACAGCTGGCCACCATAACGTCATTTTCAACATAATTTTCTGGACAGTCTTTGATTTTTGTAGGGGAACAAGAGCGAGCTGTGCAGAAGGTTTCGTACTAATTTTGAGCAACAATTCTATAAAGGTCGATTAAAGTTGAAACTTTCATTTCTTATAACTTTTTATATTCAGTATAGTTGTAAACCTCCAAAATTCGTCAGTTCAACGACTTATTGAATGCCGGCAAGGGAAACGGCTGTAAAAACAGGTAAAGGGAAGCTCGGGAAAGGCATGGCACGCCTGGCTTGACGGGCGGTACAAAAATTTGACAAGAAAACCAGGAACAGGAATAGTGAAGGAGGTACGAAAAAGAACATTCTGGAATGTGGTAGATCAGAACTTGCGAACAATGACGGAAATGGGATGAAAAAAAGAGAAAAATTAACGCGATGTATTTCATGGTTGTGTTTGAAGCATGGATGGTTTGAGAAATGACTGAGATTTCCAGATAGAGAGACAGATAGATAGACAGACAGAAAGACTGAGAGACAGATAGACAGATAGACATGCAGACAAATAGACAGATAGTCTACGACCTGAGTTGAACATTCCCTATCTTGAAATTTATTATCACTGTCTTAACACAGTTTCCTGGGCAAACTGGTCTTCGTTAAGTCTGGTAAATGCAGAACAACATAGTATCAACGTCTGTGTAAAGACATAGATGTCATACACTCCTCACATATAATGCATTATCTTTCTTTTAAATTGGGTATAAGCATATCTCCTTACTAAAGTTTGAAAGACAAGAAATGGTCTGCTATGGCAATTTTAATCATAAAGTGTCCCAGCAGACAGACAGAATATGTTAACGTCTGATTTTTTTTTTCTGTGTTGACGTCACACGTACATAATATTCATGATTATGTATTTTGTAGCTCTCCATGATTTGAAAATGAAATGTTCTGTCAAAAACCATCAATGTTTACATCTAGAGCTCAGGTAAGCATTGATGAGCTTTCACCTTTTTAAATCTAAGCTGTAGAAACACAACTACATATCCTCCTTTAAAAATCCCTTGTAACTATGCGGCAGTATACATCAGAATGATTAATTCGACTTCTGCAATCGTCAAAGACGTTGCACAAGAGTTAGAAACAATATACTAAAACAACTGATTGCCGATACATACGTCTGTGCGCCAGTGAACTTTAAAAGGATGTTCTAGTCACAAATATAGCTTTGATATGTTGTAGAGTAATTAAATCTGACCATTATAGTGAAACTTCCATTCAATTCCAACCCGAGATATGAGCGGTTAAAGTTGCCAGTTTGCTACTGAAAGTTAACTTGAAGCAAACAGGAGTGATGTCATCTCCCCACATTGATAAAATATTTTATGTCTATCTTTAAACTTTACACCAAATTTAATACTCCAATATCTAGTGCTATCATAATGTGAAAGTATGAGGGGTATGAGAGTTTTGCGACCTTCACAAAATCAGTACTTAAGCTGGCCACCTATCGATTTTAAGGTCAAAATAATAAATTTAATATTAAAGAAAACAAAATACTCTTCAGTAATGTGAGGAAATGATGTCACTCCTGCTTGCTTCAAGTTTGCAGTTGGTAGCAAAGGGTGTAACTTCAATGTCTCGAGAACCACACATGGGAACTGAATGAAAATTTCACCAGAATAGCTAGATAATCTTACCTTTCAACATACCCAAGCTAAATTTGTGGCTGGACCATCCTGTTAAGTTGGCTGTGCCCTGTCACGACCCATTTTGTAACAACTGACCAAAACACAACAACTTGATCAAAAAACTTTCTGAGCAAAATGCAACAGCTGTGAAAGTTGGTCCAAAATGAGACAACTCTCTGCGCAAAATGTAATAACGTGAAAATTCACACGGTACTGACAAAATCCAAGATGGATGACACTTTTTAAAGTGGTGGAGAAGCGTACCAGAAATTTTCGGGGCTTATACCGCCCCCCCCCCCCCGATAGCCGGGGGCGTCACTTTCTGGGTGTCCTGGACTACATGTATACAAAGCCTTGAAACAGAAGCCTCATGTTTGTAATTTCTCAATTAATGAGAAAAACATCTGTCTTTGAAAATATGTTAATAAATAAAGTGAATTGCTTTTGTCTAGGATACTTTCGCATTTTCACCTTTATCGCCTTGACTCTTCAGGCGTGGTTATCATTAAAACGTTCCTAGGGTTGGCGTGAGCAAAATATTTTGCGGTGACTTGTATGTACTATCTACGCGGAGTTTCATCATCGGTTGGCGCGGTGCTATGGCAAGCCATTTCAATATTTACCCCCTATATCCACCTAAGTGAAATTGTATTCCACTCAATTGAAATTGTCTTCCACTTGCAGTGAAACTGTATTCCACTTAAGTGGAATACAATTTCACTTAAGTGGAATTTACTGACGCGTAACATCATAATGAATATGCAGCACATTGTGTACAGTGCAGTGCTAAAGCAGCAGTCTCCTCCCATCGAGGCCCTAGGCTATAGTGTGAGGCATTTATTAGTATTACTACCACTTTAGCCTATGCTCACCCTTTAAAACATCCATACGATACATAGTATTGTTAATTTGACAGGCCTGATCCTCTTTAAATTAACATATTCGTAGGCTAAAGCAGGGGTTTGATATATCGTGTGGACCAAAAACGACGTGGGATTTTCGAACGTATCGTTTCTCACCATACAAACCAGCAAATCACATTTTGCTTCCACTTAAGTGAAATAGGCGGATTTCACTTAAGTGGAAATGTTTTTTTACTTAAGAGAAATTGTATTTTATTTGAGTGGAGTTGCATTGTACTTAAGTGAAACAGTATTCCACTTAAGTAAAACTGATTTCTACTTAAGTAACATACCATTTAATTTAAAAAGTTAAATTGAATCTGAACAACGTCTATTTTATATAAGTGCAGTTCATTTCACTTAAGTAGACTTGTATTCCACTTAAGTGGAATTCTATTCCATTTAAGTGGAATAGAATACAACTTAGGTGAAATTCTATTTGACTTAGAATGTATTCCACCTAAGTGGAATTTTTGGGGGTAAATGATAAAAAGGCTTGCCCTACTGGTGCGAGTCTGAAAATTATGAGCTGAAAGATCAAAATATGATGGGCGGGGGGAGGGGAGGGGACGTGCCATCATGCTCCCAACCCCATAGCGGCTACACAACTTCAATCGACAATCTTACAACGTTAGCATAAGCACTTATAAGGATGTATAGACAGAGAGTCACCCAATTTCAGCATTAACAATACACAATGTACGGATTTTTCTGGTTTATGTATTTTCGCGCAAACAATGGTGACAGAAATTAGATAAAAAAGGATAAATTAAAGGAAATTTTAGCACATGATTCTTATCGATTTTTTTTCACCAAGGTTCCAATATATATCATTTATCCTAAAATCTGCCTTAATGTCTGCCCAAATCTGCCCAAATATTTGACATAATTTGTTCAGTATACTCTTTTCTTTTTTACATTGAAGGATATTTCTTATCCGATTTCTAACAGTCTCAGTGCATGTGAGGTCATCACATTTAGACGTGTCACGTGCCACAAATGTTATAATCATAACATTTATTGTACTCATTATCGCTGCTCTTGGCGCAGAAGTGCAAACAGATCAAACACTCCTAAGTTTACATATTTAATTCAGAGTGGTTTGCTGTTTTTCAGCCTTAAACGAAACCAAATAATACTCTAGACGTACTTCCAAAATTGTCTTTTTACCTCATTATCCTTCAAATGCACATGGCTTTTAATAAAAATTGTAACAGTGCCTCTAAAAGTTGAAAAGTCACGTAAACATAACAAAGTAATAGGTATTTTTTAAAAGAAAGATCTTAATTGTAAAGATCTTTGTTTTGAAACATCATTCCCTTGAGAGCTAGGTTTTTTGTGAGGGGGGGGGAACAAAATCGAATCATTGTCCCTATTTTCGACTGCTCTCCTGGGAGAGGGGTATAAGGGGAGGGGTGTTGCCCTACCAAGACTAAAGCCAGTCAGTCCACAGATAGGCTTACGTGGCATGAGGAGGGGTCTAAGGGGTTGGAGCACCCCTCTCCTTTGCCTAAAGAGGATCTTGTTTGTCCTTCTTTATCTTTTTGCAATCACGGTGCAAAACTGACTTTCTTTGACACCTGCACCCATGAACCTAAAATGGATGTTAAAAGGTATTGGGGGGGGGGGGGTGGGAGCAGACAGGACTATCTACGCGGAGCACCACAATCAGTACGAGAGTGCAAGAAAATTGTGGACTTTTTAAACCGGAGACAGCACTTTGCGGGTGTTCCAAGCTGCAGGTACCCGCCCTCGACATAAGGGGGTCTCACTCCTGCAATTTCTCAATTAGGCCTGATGGGATGAAAATCAATATATGAAAAATAGTAATACATATCAGATGGGTTGAGATTATACAAGAATCGTCGTAGTGAATTATTCATCCCGTTTCAAAATTGGGAGAGATGTCAAAAACTACAGTCTTGGTGAAGGGAGCATTTAACGACCAAGGAGAACTGCGTCCGTAACAGATTACACACAGAACATATTCCATATGATAGGAACATATTCCACAACATATTCCACAACATATTCCACAACATATTCCACAACATATTCCACAACATATTCCACAACATATTCCACAACATATTCCACAACATATTCCACAACATATTCCACAACATATTCCACAACATATTCCACAACATATTCCACAACATATTCCACAACATATTCCACAACATATTCCACAACATATTCCACAACATATTCCACAACATATTCCACAACATATTCCACAACATATTCCACAACATATTCCACAACATATTCCACAACATATTCCACAACATATTCCACAACATATTCCACAACATATTCCACAACATATTCCACAACATATTCCACAACATATTCCACAACATATTCCACAACATATTCCACAACATATTCCACAACATATTCCACAACATATTCCACAACATATTCCACAACATATTCCACAACATATTCCACAACATATTCCACAACATATTCCACAACATATTCCACAACATATTCCACAACATATTCCACAACATATTCCACAACATATTCCACAACATATTCCACAACATATTCCACAACATATTCCACAATATATTCCACAACATATTCCACAACATATTCCACAACATATTCCACAACATATTCCACAACATATTCCACAACATATTCCACAACATATTCCATATAGAGGGCGCTAAAATCATTGGCGCTTAATTTTGTAACTAAACGCCTCGGCATTCAAAACACCTGTTACAAGATGCTCGAATATACAGTAGCTAAAATGAGCCATGTTACTTTTTACATGTTGTTTATTAGTGTTATATATTACTTAAATATTGTAAGGCAAAGGTTTTGCTGTTCAGATGACTTAATAACCAGCACGATTAAGGGGATGGGGGGGGGGGGGGTTAAAAATTAGATACGTGAATGAAAAGATATCCTTTCAAATCAGATATTGCAAGGCAGAAGGAAGATTGCTATATCGTTTTTTTTTTCCCTTTCTCTTTCAGTTTACTAACAATTTCAAAGTACAATACATGAATTTCAATCTTATTGACAACATCAATGGCAATTGACTGTATTACTAATAATGATATTTACAGTCACGATCCTGAAATATTTCACAAGGTCAGCCATGATAGACCCAGCGGTCAGTTATCGAGCAATAAGTAAGAGGTGCCATGACTACACCAGCTTTCCACCATTAAATTTGATGAAATGCCCTATGGCGAAAATGATTATGGAATGCGAAAGGTTCCCCCCTTTCCTGTTACACTTGAAGTTTCAGAAGGTGCTCAGATGCAAAATGGTGCGAAGTTTGTTCCCTTTTCCGATCCAAATTTTTGCTCAAAATGTCTAAGTTTTTGGTAAATTATCTCAGTTTTGAAGGAACTTTTAAACAGTGTAATATTTCTTTTAACATTCTTCCTTTAATTTTGTCCTGATCACCTTCCAAATCACCTCACCAGGGACAAGTGTCACTCGTCGCCCTTATGAGGAAGCATGGTCTACAATATTCAGTCTAGCATAAAATGTGACCAACATTACGGTGTATAATTCCAAAGACACCATTACATGCTTAGGGGTAGACATTTTGAATAGGCAGCAGTTGTTCCAATCAAAGAGCCAAAGGACAGTCTCCCAGCTGCCTGATCCAATCGATGTTTCGCAGTGAATCAGGTAAAGAGACTCAGCCTAGTGAGACATAAGAGATTACTTCTTACTCAAATGTCCTAACTTCCGAGACACTACTGAGTGCCTGTAGGGAGAAAGCTATTTCTGTGAAAGTCAGTAACTCATCGCCCCAACAGCCAGTTACAATCCTCCCAACCACTTACAAGTGGTCTATACGGAAGCCAAGAGGTGCGGTGGGATGGTTTAATTTATTAGAAGGGTGGCGTGAAATGATACAGATGAGATCGCTATTTCTTGAAGTACCCCCTCACCACTTTTGGAACGTACCTTTCACATGTTTTCGACACAAACGGGACAGGAGAATCGATGGTTTACGAGCATTTCGATTACTCCCTCCCACAGCATCGCTCGGCTTCCGTAGGTCTATCACCCCCCCCCCCCACCAGCCTGTCTGGAACTCCTCCTTATGAATATATAATTACAACACTTGGGTATGTATATGCTGTGTAATATGAGCTGCTCTTCATCTTTCTTATTTGAAAGCAATTCAGAGTTTTGATTACCTCTAGCAAAAAAAAAAGAAAGAAAAAAGGTAGCCTACATGAGTGACTGTCTTTAACTTAACGTTATGTGCATTTTCCCCACAGATGACTCCTTTTCTATGTGTCCCAGTTTTACGTAAAGCATTGTAACTGTGTTCCCTATTGATGAGTACATTGTTTGTCTCAGTGCAGGGGCGTAGCTAGAATTATATTGTTTCTGGAGGGGGGGGGGGGGGCTATTGAATGAATGATGGGGCCTATATTGCAATATATATATATATACTGTCATATTTTTTCACCTGAAATTTCTACTCATAGTCTTTGAAATTATGTTTTCAATGATTCATTTTGGACAAAGACTTCACAGACAAATATTTGAAACATTAAGCAGAAGTACCCCAAGTGCTGAATACGTTTTGTTTTTTTTACGCCACAATCATACTCGACATGTGATTGGCTATCTGACAGACGCCCCATTTACCATCCTCATAAACAGTGACCACATCGGTTTGGTTTGACAGGAAGTGTTGACCGGAAGTGTTGATTGGAAGTGTTGACCGGAAGTGGGAAACAAAGAGAGTCGGGGAATCGTCTGTGATGCAAGTTATATGAATTAAAAGAACCTTTGCAACATTTTCGCAGGGTTTGTAGCTTACGTCACTTGGATATTACAAGTAATGATGAATAATTGTCCTTCTACTCATTAGGACAGGCTCCTGACTTTCCTACATACTTGTCACCATGTTGTTTGCCAACTTTTAGGGTGAGAAGAGAGGAGTGGTTGACAGGGAATGGGGAGGTGGGTATTTAATATAATTGACGTGGTTATCCGGCGAGCATCTATAATACAGTGAATATAAAGAACCCCTTAATATATATATATATAAAAAAAAACAAATATTAGGTAAAGGCATAGAATTATGATGGGCACTCTATCATTGTGGAAACAAAAGAAGTAAACTTACCTGATTTAGTCCAAAAAAGTTATGCTCAATTCGAAAAATAAATTGCTTCTAAAAATCCGAAAAGAGACTCCATTAGTGGCTCACACGGATCAATATATTTATTTATCCAATCGCAAACAGTAGGCACGGGTTAAGACGTAGAAACGTAAAGTATCATATTTGTCACCAAACTCCTGTTTTTGACAAGATCAGATATTTTTGGGTTGACAGTGGGGCTCAAAAGTCAGGACAGACAGTATATATGCTGTACACGTGAGGCTCCCGTATTTATGTTCAGGCTCCACGCTGTGTTATATACATATATGGCATACAATCCACACACCTGTTATTGTTACGGAAAACACAAAAGGTAGGCTCCCGGGAAATAAAATTAAGCAAAATTTAATGTTTTGTTGTTTTATCTTACTAGGAAGAACGCTATCTTGTTTGCAGGTGAAGTGAGTACTGACATAACCCAGGGTATGACTAGTCATACACCTCTCAGTCAAAGTATGTTATGTTTAATGGCCTATATTTACAGATGTATATGTAAGCTACCATAATTTTCACAAGAATATGTGCATTTGCTGGTCATAAATTGGCTTCTTTCGTTCTTGCTGAGGGCAATGCCCATGCGTTCAAAAAACGAACAAAACCTACGGTCGTATAGAGATTTCAGACTTGTTTAATGGGAAGAGTCTCTGAACTTGTTGTCATCCTCTTTGTAATGACCTGAACTAAGAAACCACTTAGCAGAGGTCTTCAACTCTAGATGACTCTTTTTCAGAGTATCATAGCATGCTATTATTTCATAGTGATGTTTACTATCATTTTTAAGCATTCTCAGTAATTGCCTTTTTGTGGCGAAAGAAGTTTGCTGTTCTAAAGGGACTGTTATCTTACGACCAGCCAAGTAAAATAAACAACGCCCTTCGAGAGGCACTAAATCATTAGGTAACGTCAGTATACAAGAAGGCAACTCTTAGTTCAAACTGAAACGGCCTTCCATGGCATCATTGTCAATGTAACTTGGAACAGTCAATGTATTTCACTAATGTTTGGCAATGAACTCTTGAATTGTTCAAATGTTGTCGCACTCTTACTTGTTTGACAATAAGCTGCGCTGTGTTTAGCAAACATTCGCAAAGAGGGAGAGGGAGGTTGAACTTGAAACGTTGCTATGGTAACAAAGAAAACCTCGAATCAGTTATCTGCCAATTTTGCCACAAATGACGATATTATACAGAAGCTGAAATATCATGTTTTCACGTCAGGCACAGAACACATCTTATTTCCATTGTTTAGTCCACTACTGAAATGTTAGTATTGTTCAGTACATTTATCACGTAGCCAGATTGTTCCATTTTGAAACAGATATTTCTTTAAAAACATGCTATTGAGTTATGGTTTTCAACCAATGAAAAGAAAAAAAATACTTATTTTCATAAAATTTCATTTTTTCATTGGCCAATCTCTTTAAGGTATTATTTTTTCCTAATTAGAAATTTTCTCGAGTTGTTCGAGTGGACCTAACTCAAATCGAATCATGCCATAGCGTCGCTGTGAGCGGACCAAAGTCAGAACGCCCCGCTAAGATCATAGCGGCTCTGACACATCCGTGCCGTCGAGTTATATAGATATATTCGCACTGCAAATAAACTAACGTTAAGTCAGAGTCTTCCTATTGGTGTTGCAGCTTCCATTCATACCCCCCCCCGGTCCTCGGTCTCCACCCTGAGGAATACTTCCCCCTTTCTCCCCCTCACCCCTCCTTCGACAGGGAAGACAAATTCTCCGAAGGCATCGACGAAGAAGGAACGGTTGTAACGTTATATGCTTTGTTATCCCATGTTTGCGAAAAAACTGAAATCAACTCAGCTTATTTAAGTATAGCAGATTACTGGATCATAAGAAATCTTTTTCAGACCTACGAGAGAAAAAAGGCCAAAATAAAAAGAAAAAGGAAAATAACCCCTCCCAAACATCCACCCCCTCATCTTTATACAACTGATTTCAATCGGCTCAAACAAACCTGGGTTCCCTTTAAAATAAAATCCATGTTAATACATAGTTTTGCCTGGCCAGGCCACAGATACGGGCATATAACCCCTTGTAACAGACATACCTGCTGCTCTGAAAATTCTCACAAATATTATGAAAAGTGAAAGTGCAAATTCTGAAGTGTTTTCATGATTTGGGGGTAAAGCACTTTATCTTAAAAAAAAGACTAAATATCGTATCCATAGCTTCAGAGTGTCTATATGGATGCATTTCATTAATGATAACTTTTTATGCGACAGGATCACACAAACGATACCGCCCCCCCTGCCACACACAAACAAGAAAGAAGAATGATCAGGATTCACCCAGTATGGTAAAGAGACGGTAGGGGGGATCACATAAATGCATATAGCGTAAGAGAAATTGGCTCATTTTTGTACTTTCTGTTTTTCTTGCCACATTTCGCTGTTAATGTATTACAGTGTAACAGTTTAACTTGGTGGAAGGGAATTTAAGAGCCGAGGTAGTATGGTGATTGCTGTGTGGCTTCCCCGGCCGGGATGTAGCACCTTGTGTTCCATTACCGTGATGTCATAAAGATATCTCCGGCCGGTCCGATAAGGGTTTGTCAGACGTTGATCAAAATGGAGCTATTCTGGTGTAAGCGACCAGAATTTGGAAACACAGCGTTTTTGCAGTCTATAGTTCAATGACTGCCTGACCTGTCACGTCCAATTCTCCCAACCCTGTATCTACGTATGCGTTTAAAATCCTATAGCAATCTATATGAAGGTTAGGACGGTGCATTTAATGCTAGCGCCATCTATTTTTTTTTCAATTCCAACAATTTTGGTCCTTTCGTTAGCAAAGCAACCTATGCAGTCAGGTTGGCGTGTATGTGCATGTGTGGTATATTATGGGTGTGCGCCTGAGACACTTCGTTACGCTCTAACTCATCAGGGGAAAGTCGGATGAAAGTCAAACGTGCTAAGTAGGTTTGACATATTGAAAAGGTGTGCCCTATTTTTTTTGGTGGAGGTCACAGGTCAAATAGGGGAACTGGGGGCAAAACTATTAAAACCTTTTCAACAAGATAGGCCTATCTCAACTTATAAAGCTTGGAAAAGGTTATACTTGGTATATGGATGCATTATGGTAGTGGTGCCTTTGGGGCGTTCAAGATGTTGGGGTCCGAGGTCCAAACGAAATTTTACGAGATCATGCAAAATGCTTCTTTTCTTACAGATTGCAAGGTATTAAGTTAAAATGCGTCACATTGCTACTATGGAAGTGGTTTCTTCATGTTGTTCAGGGTTGTCGGTCCAATGTGGGCCATATGGATCATTTCATGTAATCATGCAAAATGTTTCTTTTCTGCATGTTTTGCTTTACAATGTGAAAAGTTTGTCAAGTTATCATCGTGGTAGTGAAAACCTTTGCAGTGTTCAACATTTGTGCGTCCAACTTCAGAATGGGATATATGGACCATATATTACTACATTGTGCAAAGCAATAGTTTTTCAGTATGTTGAGGGTTTTGTCATATTAATAGTATGGTAGTCAGAACCCTTGGCTGATGAGCATTCGTAGGGACAAATACCGGTGCTATACTGCCATAGTATATCAATATTTGACGCATTGTATAAGCAAGCCACCTGTGCTCGTGTCAATCACCTTTCGCCCCTGGGGTCAGTCAGGTCAGAGAGTGCTGGACAGCTTGCTCTTTAGACATTAACTCCCTGTTTGAAAATAAAGGTCAACAGACGGGGACGACGGTTCCAGTAATTTCACATATCTCCTTGATTTCAGTTTTGGAAAAAAATTAACTATTTCTGAGATTGTTTCTGCTACAGCCAGCATTCCGTTTTCAGCGGTTTGATAAAGGGCATTGCTTGCTGGCTTCTAGTTCAGATAAGTGCTATGGACGTGGAGTATGTTTGGCTGATCAGCATTCTTAAGGGGGGAAAAATGGGTCCAAACTATTTTTGGAGTGTGATAAATTGTGGATTACCCTTGGTTTAAACTAAACGACCACTGTTAAAATAATTTCCATGCGAGGAACCACAGATCCCATCGGGATTTTTTTTTCCACACTATTTACTACAGATTAGCACAACTTTCCTTTTGAAGAAATTTGTAATACATGATACGGTGAACGAGTATAAGGACGAACCAAAAATCTGATGGATGGTGAAATGATTATTCCAGTGAAATGTCTCGTTTTGTTCACTGGTCAAGATGCTGATGATTGAAGAAAGACTTCTCTGGTCAAGAGAGATTTCTAGTGGTCATATAATTATTCAGTGTTACAAAAAGGGAACCGTGGAATCTTTTTACGGAAAAGGGTCTTTGTTGTCCTTTGAAACTGAAGTTTTTATTTTATGTTGTAATTTCTTTATAGGAACGTATCACAATTAGACAATGTTCCGTTTCAGTTTCTGGAAGAAAGAATGCCTGCGAGTAAAAATGGGGGCGTACCCTTCTTTGTCCAACTTTCAGGTAGCATTTTCGTATAAGTTAATTGCATCTTACATAGAAATGATCTTATGAGGGTAAAGGTGACGTAAAATTGTGCAGATTCACAGCTTGAGAAAACTTGAGGATGAAATGGTAAGATTTATCTCCGACAATATCACTTCAGTTTATTCAACTTTATTTTCGATCTCTTACATATAAATTAAAATGGTTATACATATTATATGATTTAATTCATGGCAGAAAGAGAACGGAGGGGGAAGCAACAAGAATTTCGAGAGAGCTTATATTTATTTCCTTCCAAAGGTATAGGGGGAGTTTAAGGGAATTTAGGAGTGTCATGATAGCCTCCACTGAACCACATTTTCGAAAAAAAATTTGATTGAATTAGTACATTACCAACTCACCGTGACTGCGGAAGCACCTGGGGTACACAATAGGGGAGTTTATAACGTTACTTAAAGGAGAATGAAACCCTGGGAATATATTTATCAAAATGAAGCAGAAGAATTTGACCCAAACATCTTCCCAAAGTTTCATTCAGAGATATTGTTTCCTATCCAAGTTGCACACTTTTGAAATTCAGAAAAGGGTGCTGTCATTTCTGCATCTGTTGAATGTAAACCAACTTGAGTAAGTCGAATAATGATGTCACATAACCACTGATAGCAGGAATTTTGTTGCATTTCTTCGTCTTTTTTACCTATAATTTCTATAAATCCTCAGCCACTTGTAGACATTTTGGGTTGAATTACTGAGGTGTATCATGCATTAATCAAATCATGTATTCTCCGATTTGAATCTACGCATAACTGTTACAAATATATTGACAATGAAATATAAAGAAAAACAAAAGTCAGATGTTTTCAGTTGAATTGCGGATGGTGGGTCGCGTGCATGGATCGCGAACGATTTCTAGACTAAGAAGAGCGTATATTTATAAACGTTAATACTCCCCATGGATATTGTGTGGGCTATACAGTGTGAAAGCAAAATTTGTGGCTGACATCGGAGGCCACCTGAGGCTGAGTGCCATCATATAACAGTTCTGACACACTGTACCCACTCTCCTCGACAACATAACTAATTGGGACGGTTTTTCATCACATGGAACAAGAAGAAGGCCGACCCGCATGTCGAGCTTTCCCATCTCACCTCCTTGTCCCAGGGAATTGCTGCCTCACACTGTGTCTCTTTTGTTAGCCTTTTCGATTTTGATCTATGAGTGACTCGAAAATGGAGTCACAGGTCACGGGGGTGACAATGGGTGGTCAGAAATGGGTCACAGCAGAAAAGGTGTGAGAATCGGAGTAACTGCTGTAAACTGTCACAACACTTGGTGAGATGCCAAAGTGAGTCACGCGAGTAAAATCATCTTTACTCTGCGTAACTTAAAAAAAAAACAACTAAATTTGGACATCGACGTAACTTTAGACAATGTGTGCTGTCTTTTCCATACATAGATAACAACAAAGGATCTTTGTCCTGTCAATTAGTAACCAGTCTGACATTGAATGAGACACTTGCGTGTTACATGTACCTATTCAATGATATATTGCGTGTGTCCAAATGTTCACTCAAATATACCTCGACGAATATGGTAATCAATGCAGGTTACCCCCCCCCCCCCCCCATGACCGATTTGTGGATGTGTGTGTTTCATATTGATTAATTTTGACAATCTTCTTAAATACAATGAGCTAAACATTTAGAGCCCTGTATCATAAAATTTAACTTCTTGCGAAGGTAAATGCCCGGACAGCCATATTTCCACCGTATTTCATTCATTTAAGCATTCTCCCTTTCACATTTCATAAGACAATTAGTCAAATGAAATGAACATTAATGAGCAAAAAGGAGCTAAACAGAGAAACGGGGATATCTAAAATTCTCTCATATTGTTGTAAGCAAGTGTGTGGGTGTGTGTGTGTGTGTGGGGGGGGGGGGGTTTAACTTTTAGCAGCACAGAAAATACACCACTTTTATAAACAAGTTGCGACTGTCAGATCACAACTTAAATCTAAATTGAGAAATAAGAGATTCACAAGTTAAACCAAAGCGATGCTGTAGCCTACACGATAGGCAAGAGACATGAACGTTCATAAAATTACAATATCAGGCAAGGTAAAAAGACATTTAACCGCCGAATTCGTCACCATTTGAAAATCAGCACCACCATTGGTAAGACTTCCGTGCCTAGGTCACCACTGTCACTTTGGAACTTTAAATCTATTTGTTACGTAATCAAAGGCATCAAAGGAGAGAGGTGCCGATATTTCGTGAGTGCAGAATGGGCTGCAGTGAATGCTTAGTGAAGACGTTTCGAGGCGTTAAGGCCAAGAAAAAAAAAATCGTATGGTAGTGTCAGGTAAAGTACCAGTCTTTTAGGTAATAAGATTTGTCATTCTTATAGATTTCAGAGACTGTGACCCCTCAAGAATTCCACCGGCACTGCAAGGGAGACAATCACGAAGTGAACACGAAGATAAATCCTGCCTCAGGATCTTGAACAAAATGTTATACGTCCCGGAGGAGCAAACTCAAGTTAACGAATATCCATACATACTTGGGAAGAATTCTCCTCTCCTATTGGCCCATTTCAGTCAGGTGACCGTGGTTTATCTTATGGCTAAACCACGAGGGTAAACCACGGCCAATTTTAGGGGAAAATTACTGGCGGATGGATACAATCGACAGTGTTTTGTAGTCTGCTATTTTACACAAAACAATGGTGAAACAATTTTCCACCTAGACCTAGGGACTGATGAAAGTAAGATATAAATGTATAAATATGACACATGATAAATATGATATGAAACATGATAATGATATAAATCATAAATCATAAATAAATATACGTAACAACAACACAGTGATAATGCCAGTGGTAATTCTTCTTACGGTAATCTTACCTCTCTAAATTTCAGAATTGCGTCGAGCCAAGTTTATGCAGTAGATTTTGAACAACTTTGCCAACCAGAATTAGCATTTCTTCTTTGTCGATTTTACGGAGAAGTCCAAAAGCAATTCCTTGTGCAATAAATAAAATCGTTAAGAGGACTAAGAATTGTAATCCTTCGCCTTCTGACAGGTATTCCATGCATCTGCCAGATTAATATTCTTTGATACTCTTTAATAGTCTTATGGACAGAGGATTCCAAAGCGCAAACAATGTTTTTGTTGACATGCAGACAAATTTCAACAGGGATGGCCTTGACATGAGTATCGCGCCAAACCAAACATAAGACGATCTTATAGCTATATTTGACGGTAACTTTTTGGCCATGTATAATCAGTCTTCTTTGTTGAACCTTGTATAGATAGGCCTAGTTCTGAAATTTTGCATGAAAGTCTCACAGTCACAGGTAAATGGTCTGAACACAGTAAGTCAAATAACGTAAACTTACCCCCCCCCCCCCCCACTTTACCTTACGTTATGCATGAAGGTTGTTCTTCCAACGAAATCAAATCAGTCTAAACTACTTGAGACAAATTAAAACATGATTTGATACAATTACTTGATGACGAAAACAAAGCTCTGTAAGCACTCGGCACACGGTGATAGGTAGGCGTACTTTGAACCAGCATGCGCACACTGTATAGACTAGCTAGTAGTACACAATGTACTGTGGAAACTGAAGCGTGCATGCCATTCTGTTGCTATGTTTTAGTTATTCACATTAAGTGTTACTTTGTATATTGAGCAGGAACATAGTTGCCATGTTGTGAATCTTGCTTACCTTTTACGGGGTCATTTTCAATAAAAACCAAGAAAGAACCAATTTTTTTATTTGCTGTCGTCTTTTTTTTTTTAATCAAAATCTCTTTTTGTATGTATGTATGAACAAGTTTAATCAACTCAGGACCGTGTTTTAACTGTGGGATAATGCACTCTTGGTGGTTAATGCTATCACTGGATTCACTCGGGCTGCGCCCTCGTGCATCGCTTGCATTAATCCCGATCGTGCATTAGCCTACAGCTAATACACTGTCCAGGGTTGATTAACTTTTAAATACCTGGTAGTTTCATCGTAGGAGATATATATATATATATATACCATTGCGTCTCTGGCACACAGTCCCTTTAATTTTTCCAATGCGTTATTTATTTCACTTTCGCAGCTGGAATAAGACACTTTTTCCCCAGGGGTGGACCAAAATCATCAGCCATACCATTTCCCACGAAAAGCTGAATTTGTCCAATTACTCTTTTTCTTGTTTTTGTAAAACCTAACTCGGTTCATAATTGCAATATCTCCGAATCCACCTTCGACGTACAAAACGCTCGATACAGTGAAAAAAAATTGTAAAACAAAAAAACAGATATATGCACCATCTTAACCTACATTTCCGATAAATGTGAAAGACAATACAACTGTTCGACTTCGACAACCATTCTGTTTTTTGTTCTCTACGTTGACCTATTAAGCTAACCCCTTCCAAAAAAAGGAACGATCAAATCCAAGATTCAAGTGTGGTCCAACCTCTTAATAGCAACTTCATCGCCGGTAAGTACAGCCCAGAAATAGAATTTGTTTCCTTCCTTAAAAAGAATAAGAAAATAAGATAACAATGGGGAAAGAGAAAGTGATGAATTAGGTCTCTTTATTATCGTCTTTTAAGCTCATGATTTTTTCAAAGTGTAACCCAGAATTGTCAATCTTAAGGAGCTATTTTTGTAGACTTTTTGACTCGTGAGAAACCCTGCTGAGTTCCAGATTTACCCGTTTTCGAGGAATTTTGATGATTGCGAAATTTTCGTTGCTTCTCGATTTTGTTTTCATACCTACGTCTTTTTGAGATGTAAAGAAGACTTGCTCATTACTGTCAAATGTAATTTGTCCACCTTTCTGCAAATCTTATTTTCATTACCTTCTTTTACGGGAGATGAAGGGTTTGGAGAGGGGAGGAAGAGCGGAGGAAGAAACGACAAAAAAATGTGGAAGATGATATATGGTTTGGTCATCTGTTGTAAAATTTTTCTTGTCTGAATCGCTCACCTTTAAAAAAAAACGGTCAGAGTGTAAAATTCTGATTTCTGTAGGCTACGATAAGACTGATATGTCATAAAATTGATACGTGCGGCGACGAACAGGTGTTGCTGCCAAAGTTACTCAGTATTCCCGCTAAAAAGGAAGGTGGTAAGGGAGGGAGGGAGGGGGGGGGGGGGGAACAACACCAATTAATGTTCAAACATTTTAAGGACATGATAGATGTAAGGTTGGATAATTCTATTGTATTGAAAATAATAATGAGTTATAGTGCTAAATCCATCGTAAAAATCGTCATTTTTGTAAAAGAAAAACTTTTATTTCCATCCACGTAATGATTTAAAATATCGTCTGTAAAATTTCTCACAACTTTCTCTCTCGGTTCATGTTGACCATTGCGTCATCATGGCTTCCAGCCTGGCACTCCTGCACTGATGAGTTCACCTGACACCAACCACATCAACATTATCCCTTTCACGCTCTCTGAAAAGCGCTGAGCACCGAGCAAGCGGGCAACAGGCCCCATTTCAAAATCTTTGATATGACTGGACTACGGAGTGTAACACCTCACCAGCCGGGTTGCTGGCGGTTGCTATAGCAATGCAACTAATCATTGGGTTAATACTTTTATCTTGCAAGAAATGCCGGCATATTTAAGGATAAAAGCAAGGAAGGGAGAGAGGAGGCTGCACAAGCATACAGACAAGGGGTAATCCTTCACCTTCACCTGGGTAGACTATTTTTAATATACACATCATGAGGTTTCTTTACTGAAAGTGTGTTTGCTAGATTCAGTTCATTCATAAATCTACTATACTTCGTATACAAAAAAGAGTCCGGTAAATGTTAGTCTGCTACGGTAATCAGAGGTACAACCTGCCAAAACAAATCTAGAGAGGTCGCTGTTGTGATATCACTGATTTGGGGTGTGATATCACAACATCATATGCTGAAAAATTTACCCCCATGAAAAAGAAAAACCTACATGTATTTTACTTCTTAACATTTTTACATCAATGTGAAATGAAACTGGAAGGTTCAGTGAATGACAGAAAATCCCATAAAGAGAATCAAACATATGTTCTACTTCCTTTGAAAATAGGTCATTTAGGAATAAGATTAGAATCTATGAGATAAGTTGGGATTGACTTTACACTTTGAAACATAATGTAGGATAAAAATGGGTTTGGCCACTGGAAACAGGTATTTAATAAAATTTAGGAATAATTTTCTCTCTTTGTTGGTAAAAGCCATAACTCAATAGTCGGTTTGGAAGTTTTGAATTTTAAAGAAATATTTATTTCAAAGTAGTGTATTGCTTAGTGGGGAACTTGTGATGTCACAGGCACAACTACATGAATATCCTTTGTATTTCTTCATAATCTTGACTGTCGTAAGAAAAACATTACAATAGTTTAAGAGTTGTAACCTTAATCTCCTTAATATAATCACCTTAATATTTTAAGTTAAATTAACAATCTTCATGTAATCTGCATCTTCACAAGTGTGAAATTTCAAGGTTAAGTGAGGGCCTCAACTTCAAAGAAAAGCTAAGAGTTCTTGCAGTAATTGGCCGTACACTGTTAAATGGCATTCAAACGGAACAGTTCCTCATCTTGAGTTGCTAACAAGACGTTAAATTGGGGTCTGAAATGCCTGTAGTGAAAAATATTTCTCTTTCATTATAGGACCCCTTCAATTGTCAGTGAAGTATGCCTTTAATGTCACATTCTGTATGACGTAATTACACAATCTCTCGTCTCCTTCATTACTAACATCAGATTTAAGGCGTAATTTAGGATTAATATAAAAAAAGAAGCTTTTTGTGTAAATAGGCAGCTGAGAGTCGTCCCTGGTTTGATGTTAGAGATGACTCTTTGAATTTTGACAAACGCATTCTAAAACTTTTAAACAGAAGCATATAATGAAATTGATGAGTGGAAAGACAATAAATGCGAAGATATTAAAATTCAGTATCTTCCTCGTCTGCTTATAAAATCGTTTTATTTTTTTATTACAACATACATATACATAAACATCTACACACATTGTAAAAGTTTCCTGTAGCTTTAGAAAAAAAGTAAAGACATACATTTAAGGAAAATTAACAGCAATATGTTTCCACAAGTTGACTTCAGCTTTGTCCGTTTTCTCCTCATATTTTTTATTTCTTCTCTTTTCTTTTTTTTTTTTTTTTTTTTTTGGTTCTGTAAATCTACAACAGTCTGTATAGACATTTTTAAAGTACACGAATACGCGCAAAAACTCACACTTTTACGTAAACATTTTAAAACTTAAATTCTGTCAGAATTCTATCTAACTTAAATTGTATCAGAAATTGTACTTCATTCACCTTTTACCCTGTGTCCGTCAGATCGAAAGAGACGGAAGTTTTCATTCGAAACTTCCAATTTTTCCTTATTTTAACTGTAGAATGGAGATATGTGTGCGGTTAGATCGTGACCTCATATTTGTGTGGTCAGGTAACCGTGTGTGTTCTTTCATCAGGGCGACTGTTAAAATAGGTCAGTGGTTCTATTTTCTCTAACTTCGTTTTAGCACTCATTTCCTTTCACGGTCTTCTCTTTCTTAAATATGGCATACTATGTTCATTTAAGTCGGTTAATGATTATTGGCGATAATTTATTTATTTGTAATCTTTCGTCTGATAATTCATTAGAGTTTAGAGGTAAACTTGCACGGACCGTGGAGGAAGTGGGGTATCTAGACGACACAAGCTCACTACCCCCTGCTACCTACACCGCCATGCGGTACAGACGAAGTGACGTAACCATGGCAACTCGCACAAGCGCCATAGTTGACATATTATGGCGTTTTCAACCACACAGAACACAGATGCTCTGTGGAGGTCATTGTCAACTATAGATGTGAAGGAATATGAACACAAATCTGGAATGATTGGGCTGTGCTCTCATTCCCTTTTATTCCCATTCGGTTATAACAGACCCCGTCCCCTCCCACACAAATACATTCATTCCTGCACCTGAACGTCTGGAATAAAAGTATTTTCGGACTTTGCCACAAGTTGTTCACGATCAACATGGAGACAGGCTTCTTGATGAGCCCAATACTGCTTCATATAGGTCCTGACCAGTACGGCACTTGTGTACAATTCTCTATTTACATTCTCATAGTTTTGAGCAGGAACTCATGAGGGGGTGGATGAGGGGTGACGAAACTTTCTGAGGGCACAGTTACCCATTTCTCTCCCTTTCTCCTCTAAGATTAATATATAAAACTGTACATGTCAAAACTTTCCCAAGCGGTGGTGCAGGTGAGCGGGTTGCACGGATTTGTCGTGAGCGCTCTGCCCCCATAAGATCTGTCAAGGAGGTAGTAGAAACAGGTTTGTCATACCCAGTGTACACTATGACTGCAAAGAAGTCACAGCGTTGCCTTTACAGTGGAGATACATAACTCCTTTACGTGGTGTGTTCTATAACCGTGATTTGAGGGAATTTTATTCCATTTAGGGTCTTGTTTCACAACTCGATCGCTTCGTGCATAAACTCGATAATGTTGACATACTTTAACCACTCAGTGGGTCAAGTTAAAAATACACTAGATCTCACCACAACACATGGATCGCTCCAGTCATGTAGACAATATTACTTGAGTATGAGTTCCTCGAGAGGAACATAACTGATTAAACATGAAGCACGTGTACGAGAAAGGCGGCGAACTTAATAATTTAGGACTCTAAATTAACCTCATTGATTCATTTGGACAAAGTTTCTCTGATGATATGCAAACGAAACAATACACGTGAGTATTCTCCAAGAGGGTTTCATGGAGCGTCACTCCAATTGTAAAAAAATTACCTCCACAATCCAAAATTGTAGCCGAATTCCCCTAAAAACTGGTCCCACCCACAAAAGCAGTACACACACACACACACATACAAAAAAAAAAAAAAACTGTCAATAGGCCACCGCCATTTCAAATAGAATTTGTACTTAAATTTCACCATTTTGCATCATTTGGCATCTTGATTGTCAAAACTTACCCGGGGATAGTGTTAAACCCCTTTCCTCTTCAACCCCTCTATGGGACCTTGTGGTGATCGGGCACGCACGTCCCTCGTGACAGCCCTCTCTTGAAAATTTGCGGAACACTGTATACGAGATATGATTCAAAAAGTGACGGAAGTGACCAGATCTACACTGCACAATGTAATATGCCATTACTAGTAATAGCGGTAACAGTGTAATATTGTAAAGTCTGATTATGGGAAGGAGATGGGGGGTGGGGCGGTAATGTGTGGTATGGTGACTTGAAAACAAGCACATAAATATCTCAAGAGACATTCCACGAGGTACATTTGTGGCTTTGTAGTACATCTTCCCATCCGTACATCTTTCCTTGAAAACACTTTTACCGGCAGAAAAAAAATGGCCTGTTTGTTTGTAAGGCTATTACATTTATTTCCCTTTGGTTGTGTGTGCGTTGTATTAGTCTAAAAGAAAATCCTTCTTCATTATTCAAAAATCAAACACCCTACTTTCCTGAGTGTAAATAATACTTACATAGCATGCCTACAGTATACAATTTAGTGTGCAGAGAGGGTGTATTATGATTTCTGAGAGAGCGCCATCTTTCGGAGCCTTTGAACAGAGTCTGCTCCGCAGACTACGGGAGGAGGGGTTAAGTCCCTGGAAACGTTCGGATTAGACATTCTTTCAATGGTAGCAACGCACATGTATTACACCAAAATGAATGGCTGGGCTGTGGGGTTATTTTAGTCAGTTAGTGCCATCCATTATTAAGCTTTTGTTGGTAAAATCATGACATTTTATTTCAGCAAAAAGAAAATAAAATACCATAAATTTATCTAACCTAATGCTCTTTGGGGACCTGATACAAAAATGAGGTTTTCAAGCAAAGATAAGATGGTTGTCATCCTACCTATACAGCAAAGCTAATTGTAACTACAAAATGATGTGATACTCCTTAGATTTCTGTGGACGAACATATACTAATAAATTCAAAGCGCCCCTACACTTAGTTTGCGACGGGAAATTGATGCTATATGAAGCAGTGCAACTTTAAAGTGTAGACTGTACATCCGCACTGTGACCAGTCTCAATTTTCTTCACAGCCTAACATTATGGTCACTTCCTTTAATACTTCCTTTTTGTTAATCTTTTTGACAACAGGAATGAAACGCAGTTACTCACGAGAATGGAACTCACGCAGGAGTTTCTTTTCCTCTCTTCCAAGGTACAACGGGCACTATTGCTCGTGTGTTACAGTTTTTGCCGGTATGTGGCATGTATTTATATTACTTGTGAGACTTAAGTCTACATATCTGCCAATTTGTTCAAACAATTCATGTTGTGGTAGTGTGTGAATTACAAACCGTTACGCTCTTTCTGTAAACCAACAACCAGATGTGCGCCCCAAGTTGGGTGAAATATCCACCTTGTAGATGGCGCTAGTCGCATATGCAGTAATCGATATTACCACATTCTGTGACAGTTTCAAAGCAATTGATTCACCAAGTCTTTGGAGACCAATGCCGAAAATGCAACATTTTTTTTTTCTTTCAGCTTATTGATTATTTCGCTGTACAAAGTCGTGGATTAAATTTTAGACAATTAATGGTAGTTTATGTAGTACCTCCGATGGCACTGTGATGACAAAACAACGAGCTAATCTAGTAAAAAGATTTGTATGAAAACAAGGATAAATGGTGTTATCAATATTAAGTTCAAATCAAGACAGTGATCTAATACGATTCACATCGAAATTTCCTTCTCACATTTCCAGTAACTGTAGAAATGGATACATGACTAATGTATCTAATTAGATGTATTGTCATGCTATGGTTCCCTTCAAAGCAGTCACAAAGCAAACGAAATCAAATCAATGAGCCCCATTTATTGAGATATTTAAAGTAATTTGGAGTCGTTGCAAGGCCATCAAATCTGATTTTCAACAGAGGTGTGTGAACCTCATTACAGTAGGTATATATATTTTTCTTTGAAAGAAAAACTTTATTTCTATCCTGAACATATATACATATGTACACATATACATAACTAGATAAGGATTTTTTCTGTGAAGATAAAACTTAATTTCCGTCCTCATTTTATGTACAAGTGTTTACATTTACTTAACAAAGAGTGGAAAAAAAATATAATATTTACAAGTATTTACAGCCTTACTAATTTAACATAGCATTACATTTCCAACATTGAAATTTTCTGCTACTTACGTTACAATATCTTTTTAGGTGGAAGGAAGCACTCTTTTTTTAACTATTTGCATGTATGGACATGCAAAACTTTGAAAAAGATACAAGCACTTACATTAATGACAGTAAGTTTCATTTAGCTTACTTTACGATACGAAATATTCTTTGCCATACCCTTTCGGGCTGTGGAAATTAAACGAAAGGTCTCCATTGTTTAGGCTTACAAACAATTCCCAGCTGTCCAAATTCTCTGGAATTGTTTACGGCTGTACCTCTCCTTATTGGTTTTGACACGAATTTCGAGGTATTTACTTAGCGAAGAGATTATCGAGTTGGTTTGTTGCAAAGTAGACTCGAAAATATGCGTGCATCTAGATTTCCAAATAGTATACTTTGTCACCATTACGACGAACCAAAGACAATCAAAAACGTCCTTAGCTCTCTTAGGAACATGTAAACCGAGTAAGAAAAATCCTACATTCATATGAAACTGCTTATTATCAACAAAACGTTTCTTCACATTTCTTTTTTTTTCCCATTTTTTGTTTACATTTCCTCACAATTCACATTTTTCTTCTTACATGACATTGCACATTACATCATATTTTTCTTTTTATGACGATGTTACAGAAGGTATATTGTGTACATCCGTGGGATTAGTTCCTCCTCGGAATTTGTTTTTTCAGATCTATTTCATATTTGCAATACAAAAGAACATGCCGCGACCAGGATTCGAACCTGGGTTATTGCGGCCACAACGCAATGTCCTGACCACTAGACGATCACGGCAAGTCACGAGGACTCATATATGATAACGACAATCCTTTGCAAAGTTAGGTCATTGCGTATAATGATACAGATTGTTCGAGTCATCGTTGAATATGCTGATGATGAAACTTTGAATCTCTCGTAGTTACCGCCAACACTTCATACACTGAGTACAAGCAGACGATCACCAGCGAGAAACGAAGCACCGTATACAGATAACTGTCGATTCCCATTAGATTACCGAATATGGCGAAAATGTTGAGATACATAAACTGCACTGTAACTATGTAATAAGCCAGTTTAGAATTAATGACACCGCAATGGTGTTATAGTGATATTATTTAAAGGTTAGTAACACGAGTATGCACAGCAGGAACAGTGAACAAGTTTTTTTCGGAGCTCACTCCTAGAAATTTAGTAATCCTGCTAACATGAACTCCTCAAATTATTACCACAATACATAGAACAATATTCTAGTCCAAAACTGAATCGAAATCGTTTAATTTTAAATGCTCTCAGAAGGTTTGGACTAAGACTGTAACAGTAACTCTACGAACAATCGTTTTGTTTGTACCCGCCCGTCACGTTTTCCTTCTGAGCATGCGTATTTGTAACTCTGTAACTGACTTATTCATTTTTTTATTTCCACAGCATCAGTTGTCCATCTACCAAAAATCACTACCGCCCACCCCCTCCCCAAATCAGCAGAAGTCAACATCGAATGAATGAAGGTTTTTTAACTCCTTTCAAATGTACAGATTATGATGGCTCATTACTTTTTTTAAGACAGACATCTTTAGCTCCGTCTATAAAAAAACGTCTACAAAGTGTGGCACGTTTTGAAGGAAAAATTCATATATACACTATTTGCGTAGCATTTACAGAGTATCTCGTTATAACTGAAGACTTAAATCACACTTGTACTCCGAGAAATTGAAAACAGGTCCTGTGGGTCTACTAAAGAATCTTTATGGCAAAGTCCATCATGGCAAATATGAAAATATACAGATTAACAGTAAAACTGAAAGTTGCCAAAGGGATTTTAAGTTTGTGGAAAAGAACTTTATTTTAGTCAATGCTTTGTACACAGTTCACTTATTTACAGTGTTATAAACTAAGTTACAATATTTACATGAATCTCTTACACTGTTTCCTTTCTTTCTGGAATGAAAACTTTTTTATCGTAACCCAAGCGGTTTACCATTTCAACAATCATACAGTTTAGAACATAAGCTGCCATGAAGTGCAAAAATCAAAGTAAAGGACCTTAAAAGGAAAATAAATAGAAATATGAATTAGAAATACAAGTACAATTATACAAATAAGTAATACAGCAGAAAAATAAGTTACTAGCTTGGCGCGACCTTTCATGAATATACAAAGTATGTCATATGTACAAATGTACAATACAATTCCAAGACAATGGAAGGATCACTTTATCAGTGATAATAATGTTGCCATCGAAAGTAGTAACGTTGACGATCTACAATGCATCTCATTCTTATCTCAGTACATTTATAATATACTTATTGAATCTGTCTGTACTAGCCCAACAGCAATTAATAAATGGAAGACCAATTTCGAGTTCAGTGAAAAGCAATGGCAGACAATTTTTCGTTCTCCCTTTGCTTCTTGCAGTGAAAGTAAGGTGTGTTATTTTCAGTATCGTTTTATTCATAGAATTCTAGGGACAAATTATTTGCCATTTCGTATGAAAATAAATGAAAATCCCGTTGCACCTTTTGTGGAAGACACGACGAAAAAATTGAGCATCTCTTTTGGGAGTACGAAATAACAGCAAATTTTATTTTAGACGTTGAACAATGCGTTTTTGGACGGCAGTTTCTTTTGAAGAAGCAGGATTTTTTCTTTGGATATAATTTGGTTTTAAAACATCCTTACAACTTTTTCATTTTGCATTTAAAATATTATATTTTTAACAAAAAGTTAAATAATGATTAACCTCATGTTAATGAATTGCTCCATAAATTTAAGTTTATACTTCAAGTCGAAAAAAGTACTACCCGTAGTAAAATTCCATATGATCTGTTAGTAAAAGCATTTGACTATTGCTATTTCCTTAGTCATTAAGAATTTTTGTCTCCAATTTGTTTCAACTGTACATTGATGTCGCCATTGTTTTTGTTTGTACCAAGAATCGTTAAATAAATTGAGATGGAAAAAAAAAACAAATGTACAATACAAATATCCAAAATTATAATGAAGAGAATACTTAAATGTAACAAATGATTTTTTATATTGTAAGTTCCTCTTTCCAAAATTTGTGAAGCCGAAAAAGCACCTAGTAATAGAAAAAAAATTAAAATTTTTAATAGAAACAGTTTGGATTTTTTACAACCACAAAGGATTTGCCCACCGCCCGCCTTGTCTCTAATTTATTTAGACAAGCGTAGAAGAAAGTCTGCTTCTACGCTTGTCTTGATTTCATTAACAGTATTCGAGGGGTTCCACTATGCCGTCAACCGACGAATAACTTATTTGGTCACTTTAAAACGGATCGGATTTTGCTTTTCGGTATTCCCAGAAAATGTGGTTGGTGCGAAAAAGAAAGTCGTGAGTTGTCTCCATTACACTGCACTGCTGCCATGGTAACACAGCATCACCCATACCCCAATCACTGATCCTTTTCCCAGTGTAAAGAACGAAATGCGATAAAAGATATGGTATTGGAAATCGATTAGTTTTTTGTCTAGAAAGGTGTTGAACGTCAATTTCAATTTCAAATGAAAAAAAAAAACTTTATGTCCATCCAAGATGAAACATAATCCGTGGGAGAGTTTTTTTTTTTTAGGTTTTTTCTTCCATTTATTTTTTTCTCAACAATGAATTGCATAATTAAGCATTACCATTAAGAAAAAGAAAGGATGAAATTAAAGGTCAATGAAAACTCTTGTAATTTATGGTTGTGAACCAATAAATGGAAGAAACAACCCCTTCCCCTCCCCCATAAAAAAGAGTAAATCATTAAGAACTTTCTTTTGCTGATCGATGACGTGTGTCTGAAATGAAAAATACTGCCGTGACCAGGATTCGAACCTGGGTTATTGCGGCCACAACACAATGTCCTGACCACTAGACGATCACGGCGAGCCACGATGGCAGTATTACCGGTATGCAATATTGATATTTCCAACAATTAACAAGGATTTAATGCTTAATAAATACAAACTATCTTTTCAAACAAGTAATGATAATTTTATTGTTTATACCTCTTCAAAATTAGTTCAAATAAGGAATTAAATGTAGATATAGGCCTATGGCAAAACCTAAAAAACAAAGATTAAAGAGACATGGCTAATAAAGGCAAATTAATGTGAACCATAACTTCAAAATGCAAAAGTAATGCCGTGACCAGGATTCGAACCTGGGTTATTGCGGCCACAACGCAATGTCCTGACCACTAGACGATCACGGCAAGCCACGAGGAGCTACATGATGGTCTTCAAATATTTTAACTATTTGTTTACATCTGCGTCCATATGCTCTACCTTCTCTGTAGAGCCATGCCCTTCTTTACCCCCAATACTAAAGCCACAATTGTTAAATGAGAGTCTTTTTTCTTTCAAAATAGTGACTTAAATATATTTTTGTCCGAGAAATTGCTTTTAGTTAATGTTAACAACAATGTTATCTCTCTGTCTATTGATAATTTCATTGTATAGAAAACCTGTCATAATTTAGCCATGATTATTGGTTTTTCTTTTTCAATCTGGAAGAAAATAAACTGACAGAAAAGACTTTAATATACAGTGTATCGGTGTACACTGTATTATTGTTACATTTCCTTCATTGTATTATTCTTGCAAATCACATGGACATTGCACTTACAAATGAAAAGTTCGGATTGGCAAGGAGGGAAAACAACTAAATACCAAAATATCAGCACATCTTTTAACCACTGGTTATTGTATGTTGCACTATACCTTGTTCAAACGGGTATCGTCCTTTAGAAATCAAGAAATCAAGGACTGAACTTAATCCCGGTGATTAAATAAAATGATTGATCATCTGTTGGTGAGAATTCGTGCCAATTGGCAACCTCGTGTGATCAACTTGATAGGGTCCCTTACCTACCTTTGATTGTTGAAAATTTTAACATTTACCCACTTCTTAAAAAATAGTAATTAACTGCGTGTGTTTATTAACTTGTTTTACCACTCTCCGGTTTTACATAAACTAGAATGAATCCTTTCCCAATTCTGACGTTTTATGTTTGGCCTAGGAAGGAAGATTTCTACTGAAAAAAATAGTTAATTTCTCGTCGATACAATTCAGATGTCCATGTCATTGTTGTATTTAGCTACCATCAGTACCAGAAGGTATTCTGAACAGAGTCAAGCTCTTGGCAGAAAGGGGGCCATCCAGTTTCTATTAGTCACAAACGTTTTTTGTTTACAATGTGCACATACGCCACAGAATAATTATCTAGTACCAAACATTAAATTTATTACATAAGGTCAGAATATAGGTTGCCTTTCAAATGTGAACCCAACTCCAGATGAGACAAGAAGCCTCTAATTGGGGGGAAACTACTGTTTGCTGGCTGAATAGGACAATTAAAGCTTCAATGGCTATACAAAATGTCAGTTGATCTTACTTTTCTCTTAACAATGGTGTCATTTTTACGGTAAACCTACTGGCTCACCATATCCACTTTTTAAGGCTCTTTGCTTCCTTTCATCGACTTAAAACACCATCTCACTACAAACTATGGTTAATTGTGTAACTCTTTCTTCTCCTTTTCCATTTGTCCTTTTATGATTTAATTCGTTTCTGACAAATTGTTTCTTACTTCTTTTTTTTCGTTTCAGTTTATAAGGAGTTGGAAGGGATCGTCTTTAAGCTCTCTCGTGCCTCTTGTTGTTACTCTTCGGTCTCGTTCTGTTATCAGCAATGAAATCATGTTTTCATGTGTTAACATTGTTATTTATATGAAAGAGGTTGAAAATAAAGTTTGATGAACTGAACTGAACAAAACATAAATATGTAACATACCCGTTCACCGACACTTGTTGAAAGTAAGAGACGCCCAGCATGTGGAAACGTCGACGTAACGGTTAGAATGTGAAATAAACACCAGTTATCGAGGTATAAACAGACATTATGATTGTATTTCTGTACCGCGGTTGTTTGTTTTCTTACTTGCACTTTCCGCAAACCACTTAAGTGACAATTTGCCTCTAGAGGAAGGATGCGTGTATACTGCCATTGACAGTTCATTGTTCACCATAAAAGGTTACTTTCGTATAGATCGTTGCACTGTAATATCGTTGTACCTAACCTCGGGCATGTAGAAGTAAATTATCTACTTAAGACTAACTCTAGGCTTACAATTTCAATTGGTTGTTGGCATTCAAATTGAACAACAAACTTCAAGTTACAACGATATATATGTGCGAGTTGCACTCTGATTTCTCCCTTCTCTCTTTCTTTTTCATTTAAGTCTTAAATGATACCCCATGATCACTTTTTAAGTCCAAATTGAAATGTTTTACAATAGCTGGTCGTACATATCCCCACCAAATAAAACAGAAAAGAAAAGAAGAAAAAAAAAGTTAAGACTCTTTATACACTGCGCAACAGAGACCACTTTTAGGATCTACAAGTCCCTGAAATCTGTTCACTGGGTACATAGATAATGACGGTCTTACAAGTTTCACCCAAGTACAGAACAATGGATACAAGCAGGGTTAAACTGGTGCGCCATTGTTACGGCAAAGCTCGTTAACAAAGCCCACAGACAAGTATGCCCGTAGGGGTGACGAAATACCGTTACCGCGAACAATAGAAACGACTGAGGCAACGTCTAAGTAGTTTATGGTTCAGGTACCGGCATCATCTCTCACACCGTACATGGTAGTAGACCTATACAATAAAAAGGTAGGGTAAAGTACCTCACAGGACCCCCTTCTTTTGCAGCATACTTAAAGAATTAAAGAACTATAAACAGCTATAAATATATATATATATATAAAGTAGATGTGAGCTACTGTTTATGACAAAGTCCAGAAACAGTAATTACTTCTTAATTCAGTCGATCAACATAGGGAAAACAAATAATAGTTCATTGCATGTCGGAAAGTTTGGGAAATAAAAGTTTCTTGTGACATGTGTGAAAATTTACTGGAATATTATCGAGACTAACAAATTTGACCGACCACTGACGACGAAAGTGAAAGAATAAATATCTTGTAATACTTTTCGTGGATAATGGAATTTCGGGGGAGCCATTTTTCGGAATCTACTATTTACGACGAACACAGGAGTTCCTCAGGGTGGAATTTTCGCAGCGAGTTACCTGTGGTGAATTATTCCAGTTTCTCTTCCGGCACCTCGGGGTCACCGTACGGGGCCGATAACGGGTCCTTTCCCGGTCAACACTCGGTCCATTTCAACCACTCTGCGTGTTCGCAACATTACCCGTAAGTATGTAATACGTAAAAAAAAAATGTTTTATAATCATCATATCAACAAATCGTAGAAGTGAGAAATCTATATCGTTGAAGTTGTACAACATTTCATAAAGTTTAACTTTTCTTTATAATTTGATCATTCGATCCCTTTAAAGAGGATGTCATTAATATTAATATCAGAGGAAGTCAAAAGTAAATAAGGATGTGAATCTATTTCCTTTGGGTTTTTTTTTCCTCCATTAAATATACACTTGCATGGACATCTGTTAATTTCTTCAATAACTGAAAAACGTCACACCCTCTACCATTGAAAGTAAACAAAGTATAGTGAAAATTGAAAATATAAATGCAATGCAATTAACTTTATCTAGAATATAACTAGTTCTGTTTCAAGTTCTGTTGATTCTTTCTAGCAAAATTATTTACAAATAATACAAAGGATGCACAAGAAATAATGTGAACTGATCGGTAACATCACCATGGCGGAATAAAAAATGAGACATAAGGCTTTAGGAAGAACTGGAAGGAGACAGAACCAGAAGTGTGATAATAGGTAACTTTCCTGGTCTGTCCCCCAAATGTAAATGAAAATTAAATAATAGATAAATAATGAAAGTAATTGAAAAAGGAATTAACATCAGAGAAGGAAAAGGAAAATACAAAATGATATAAAAATATATAAAGGCTGTGATTAGAAGGGAATACATCGAGTTTTAAAAACATCATATTTAATCAGCTCCATGGCTTGAATTTACGTTTCGTATATAGTTATTTAATTATTGAACCTTTTGCTACGTAAAGTAATTGACTTAAATTTCGATTTATTATTAAACACGGTGACTTATTATAGAAACTAAATAAACTGGGTTCAGGCATCAAACAGAATAACGTAAAATTTAAAGTGAATTTTTTTTTTACTAATGAGATCATTATTACAAGCCAATGTCTAAGCCAATGTAGAAACAATTAGTCGGAATGTCTTTGAATTCAACCCTGACACCTGACAATAGCTTCCTTGTATTGTTGTAAAAAATGTTGAAATATTGACTCTTTCTATAGAAGACATTTAAGAAAGATTACAAGAAATGACTAGGAACGTAAATTCAGATAAATCATGAGAACAAAATCAATGTTTTACGTGCAATGCAGTTATTTGTACGGTTGACAGATTGATTACGGCAATAAGTTGAACTGAACAAAAAAATTGGTATAAAAAAGAAACATATATTATAGTAATTGCTATAAAACATATTATTGCTCATTTTTTATCGTTAAAGTATATATGTTCAATTCAGGATTTTTTTTTTCAAGCACTATATTTTATAATCTCTTTCCTTCTGATGGAAAATTCCTACACGTTTTTGGACAATTAATCTATATATGTATAAATTAACCGATTTATAGCATTCATACATCCATTCATCAGGTGGTGTAATTCTGTGAAATTTAACTTCCATGTCAATTCATTTTAACAAACATACCATACAGAGATTCTCATGATACCGCTACATTCCTACTATAGGTGTTGACTATTTAACGTGTCACATATCATATAGCGTTTCATACTTTTTCCAGCTTTGACTTCATCTGTTGGCTAATTTCACATAAATACCAAGAAAGGACCGTGATTACATATGTCACAGAAACCTGAAATCCCAGAAAGTGACGAGATATGTTGCGATTTTCTAGAGCAGTGGTTCCTCTTCGTTCAACAATTGAAACTAAATAAATACACATTTTACAATGGGAGGTCATGTGAATACAACCAAATTTTCCAACTGTTGTAGTTTGCCATTTAAAACCGTTCTCCCATAGTTTTCCTAATTATATTTTCCTCCCACATTGGATTATTACACAACACTATTATTTTAAATTGTCTGAAAACTTTCTCAGGTAACCCATGTGGTGTATCCTGGTAGCCTCAAGGGGTACTAGCAACCCTGGTTAGGAAGCGTTGCTCTTTAGGTAACTAAGGATAATTTTCTTCAACACGTAAAATTTATGTACGTCGTTTCCTATGATCTGTACATGTGGTGATATTCATCATGAAGAAAATTATCTCAAAATCTTTTGTTGATCATGAAATTAAAAACAAGACAAATGGCTCTGAATTATTATCATCATTTTCTTAGGAGGATATTTAGAGGTTGCTGATTCAGTTTGTAATATTAAATCAAAAACAAAAGAAATGAATTCTGCCAATAGCGTTGACCGACAATCTGAGATGATGCGTTCACTTCACTGCCGAACTTGTGAACGGATGTATATACTAATCATTTAATTTTGTTTGTGATAATGTACGAAAAAACATAGAAAAACATAGGCCCAGAAAACTGGCTGAGTAAGGATTATTTTATTTTCACTTTTTTTTCACAACTCTCGCATGTGCAAAAGCGATGGTGCAACTGCAAGGAGCACGTGCGTCTGTGAGCGTATGAAGAAAAAAATTCAACCGGGGATTGCAAAACTTGTAATTGATCAGATCAAGTGGGGGGGGGGGACGCAGATTTTTTACTCCAAGGAGAGAGCCTTAAAAAGGAATTGGCCACTGAAGGTAATTTATATTCCATGAAAATTAGGAATCATTTTCTCTCTTTGTTGGTAAAAGCCATATCTCAATAGCATGTTCAATTTGGAAGTTATGAATTTCTAAAGAAATATTTATAGGCTATCGAAATGGTACATTGCAGAGTCAGGAACTTGTGATATCCCCCAGACACATCTTCACGAATATCATTTGTATTTCTTTATGATCTTGACTGTCGCGAAAGAAGCATTACAATAGTTGAGGAAATGTGATCTTAATTTCCATAATGTTTTCAAATAAATCTGCAATACAGCCAATCCACATTTTCTTTGATGCCAACTTTCAGGATTAAATTAGGACTTCCATTTCAAAGGAAAACGAATAATTCTTACAATAATTGCCTCTGTTACATGACATTTTGCTAACCTCGAGGCAATTGGAAATCTTTCTTCACCAGTGACTGAGTCTTTCTTCACATGGCAATATCTTGAGTTAGGAACAAGATATTGACATGGGGTTTAAAAATGCCTGCAGTTAAAGAATATTCTCTTCCATTTAGGAAGTTCTTTACATGTCAGTAAAATATTCCTTTACCGCTGTGGGGGAGGGGTGGGGGTTGAGGGTAACCAGCCTCTTAAAAAAGGGGTGAAGAAGTTAAAGGTGTAAAAATGGGGACAAACAGTCATGACACTATAGAGGAGCGCCATCATCAGTTGATCAGTATCTCACTGAGAAAATGTTTTGATGACAATGCCCCTTAGCTGACAGAAAATGGAACTTTCTAGTCTCTTGGTCTAGCTTTTATCGATTAAAATGTTCCGAGTCTACACTTTTTAGCTATTTTTTTTTTAGGGGGGGGGAAGTCTTAATGAGGAAAAAGCTTGGAAAGGAGGTAAGTAGTACTGACACTTAGCCGAACGTCATCATCAATTGATATTTTTGGACAAAAATGTCTCTCAAATTTAGGAAATCGCATTTCCTACTCTGCTGGTCATGTAAATTTTAGCTGACTATACTTTATTTGTTAGACCACAGATCTGGAAATTTGCATTTCCCTGTCAAGGGTTGATGTTATTCTTTTCGGTTTATTTTCAAGTTCCTGATTTTCCAGGGCACAAGCGCTACCCCATTGCCACCCTGCTGCCGTTGTCCATGTGTGTGTGTGTGAGTGCGCGCTTTTTTGTAAAGTGAAGCAAAGCTATGCATAAATATTTAAAAATGAGAATATGACGAAAAACTTCGAGCAATTCCTTACAAAAATCAGTCAAATCATGTAATACAGTAAAGAAAAGAGATCGATTTGAAAAGCTAAACAAGTCAATGTATTTTTAGTGCCTTTCCATACTAATCAGGTAAATTAAACTAAAACTTCACAAAGAAAAAAAAACGAAAGACACCTGACACCTGACAACCAATTCCAAGACGATATTGGAAACAATAAATGTTTTTTGTTGTTGTTGTAGAAATAACAATAACCACTACCGCAGTTTATCTGACGGTACACGGAATAAAATACGTTATACTCTAAGGTGTATCAGGCAATTTTGAGTGAAGTTTACTCCAAGAGGAATTTACTACTATATTCTTTACTTCATCCCATATTTTTGAAGATTAATCATTCAGTTACGGTGGTGTTTCATTACATCAAGTGTCTTCAGTTTAAATGTTAGAGTCATAACATTGGCCAGATTGTATCTATAGCAGTTCAAGTCGACAATTTACAGGTCATTATTTTGAAGTACCGGTACTATTGCAATTATTTCTCGGGTCGTTTGTGACGTCAGGTGAAAGCAGATACGTGATTGGTTAATCCGATATATCGTAAGGGAATGCGTTCATGAGAGTTTTGTCTGTTTCACTCTGACGTAACATCAATAATTTGTACTACATAGTCCAGGCAAATGAAAACAATTATTTCTTTTGAGAAGCTAATCATTGATTTTGAGTCGCTAGTGAGAAGAAAAAGTAGCAATATAGAGTTGTGATATAACTTTATGGCCAAAGTTAAGTAGGCCAATATCTTTTAATTGCACCATTCAGACAATTTGGGAAAATGAATAGATTTAAATAAATAAAAAAAATCCTTTGTTTAATTTCAATTTCTTAGAACATGCTGAATGTATAAAGTACGAAAATTTGATAGTTGACATTCAATCTATTCCAATTCTTTGAACCATGCGCCAATGGGAGAGTGTACTAAGTAATGAATAATCACTTGGTCGAAAAAGCTGATGACGGCATAAGTGAGGTCATCAGTTTGTAGTTTCTATGTAAATGCAGTGCTTCGTTTCACTAAATACTTCTACTCCAGATAATTAAGAAGCAGCTACGACTCAGTCGTATATTTTTGATAAAACAGTGCGAACTGCATTGTTACATATTAAGTATGACGTGGGCGGTCCATTTCCCATAATAAGAACCGTTAATTTTCAAATCTGAAATCCCTTTTTACCTATTTTATGCCATTTCCGCTTTTCGAAGTGTTTACTCTCTTGTTAGTTCATTGGAGGACATATTTCTTAACTTAGCAACCTCGCGAGTAACATTTAAAAATGAAAAGTTAACATTAAGCATAATGTATGTCATTCTCCTGTTTATTTTTCGCCTTTCGTGCACACGCAATCGCTTTAAAGTAATTAATGTACACCTCACCCATCCCATCCTCACAGAACCTCTTCAAGGCATATACAGTAATTGTATTATTTCATTTCGTTTATTTGGTTTTCAGAATATCTGATGATAAGTTGAAAAAAAGAGTTTACAATGAAATAGAGTTTACAAAAGAAGCATCAAGGTATCGTAAAAGGAAGCACTCTAAAAACCCCGAGAGGGCTTAGAGTGCTCGACAGGAAGTTACAAAAAGGCAAAGAAAAGATTGGAACGAACGAAAAGAAGGAAAACAAAAATAAAAGTTTAACCACCCTATAAAATACCCCCTCCCTCATTCCCACACTTCCCTCAACGCCACCCACTCCTACAATGACTTGACATGTGATGGATGCGTCTAAAATTGGTTAATAAAAAATCAGCTTACATTATTTAAGCATCCAATCCATGGCATTATATCATGCATTTTGAAAAGTCTTAAGACTTGTATCCCCTTACCTTTCCTAATGTCTCTGGCCATAACCTAGCCTTGTCAGGTATGATAAACACGTTTCGAGAAACGAATGTGAAACCTAACAAAACAAACCTATGGACGTGGTGGATTTAAACACTATAATGCGACTATTCATATGTTACAATTGTTTTAAGTGTGTTTGATGCAGTGACAGTTTACTATAATTGATTTTTCATTTAAATTTCAATGAATTATTGTTGACTTCAGAGGTAGATTTCATCGGCAAGTTGAAATACGGGGACCATCCACATAATGCTGTCTAAAATTTGAAACAGAATGTGAACGAATATGATAATTTTAAGAGATTGACTTCATCATAGGAACAGCCAATTCAATTTTTTTTCAATGTATTAGTCATAACTAATCGAATAAGATAACACCTACGAAAATTTTTGCTGGCACCGATTAAATTTCCAACTCTGCCTCAACTCATTTGCTATGCAACTGCAACCCCACTAAAATTTAGACAGTCTCAAGTGTCACTTCTGATTGATTTTAATACCCTTTTTAGTTAAAAAAGTAATAATTTATATGTAATCATAAACAGTTTTTATGATAATAAAAAAAAACAGTATTCGCTGTTTCTGAAATAATTTTTATTTTCATATAAAGAAAGGACATTTAATTTGCATTTTAGGTACCGATCTATCAAGGTTTGACCTTTCTGATCTGTGTCACGATTCATTGTTTACTTTTAACAAAATACAATCCAGCGTATAGGCTTGCTCAGAACTTTGAAGCGTCCACGGCAGATTTTTTTTGTTTAAATATTGAAGATCGACGATATCGACGATATTGACGATATTGACGATATCGACGATATCGACGATATTGACGATATCGACGATATATATTGGATCGACGAATAGGCTTTCACGATGTTGTTTTTATTGTTTTGAAATATTACAAAAACTTTATTTACTTTGTAAACTTAAAGGTCGTGTGACGTGCATCTAAAATCAGCTCTCCTGACTCAAAGGTTGCAGAGTGATGGTCAGAATGAAAATCAGTCGAAATTGTATTTCTATCTATAACCGATTTTTTTGAGATATGGTTGATCAAAGGTTGATGGAAACGCAAATATGATTTTTTTTTTCATTTTTTTATTGAGATCTTTTGCATGGTATTATACGCCAGTTTTCAATGAACATTATTTACAAACAGGATAATGATAACAACAAAAAGTAACAACATATGTACAAAAGTAAATGGGACAAATTGGAACAGCAGTTTTTCTATAAAAGTGGAAAAATGACAAGCCAAGTATTCAGAAAAGTAAAAGGCAAAGAAAGATATTCCAACGTAAAAATGAGGTAAGCAGTATGAACTGAAAATTTCTCATAACCTCAAATTACTAGCTAACCATGTATTAGAAAAAAAGGTTAGGGACATTAGCAAAGTAGTTCTTAAGCTCATTATATCCAGCCAAATACTTTTTGGCTGAGTTTGGTTTTACACTTAAGTATTTCTCAACTTTGATAACTAATTCCATTTTATAATAAAATTCATTACAAGTAGGTTTAATATTACTAAGCTTACAATTAAAAACATAATACTTACAGTGAAATATTAAAAAATTTAAGGTGATGAAAGCAAATATGATGAAGTGTTGGTCAATGTCGGTATTTCTTTTGTTATGCCGATATCGTTATCTCTTAATTACCTAACTTCTGGGTTTCACGTTGGTAAGTAATATCAATTTGTGTAAAGAAGAAAATACATATTTCCAAAACAAAACCTTCGAGGCACGTAAAAGTTTCAATTGTCCTTGGAATAAAGGTTAAGTAAACAAACGATGACGTAAGATATATCATGCGAGTGACTCCCTTAACGTCATAAATTTAGCCAATCTTAATTCACGAGACACGGATTTGTCTGTAAAATCGTCAATATTAGATTGATGTTGATGGAATTTGTGCCTATTATCAACGTTTTTAATGGTTATTACAACCATTATTCCAAAATGTCATTTTCATAGTCATTGACATAGTCACTAATTACTGAGAAAAGAAGTTCGAGAAGAAAGCGTTTGTTTTTACGTGAGAGGAGTCAAGTGTTTTAATTTTTCTCTTCTTTTTTTCTTGAGTTGTTATTATAAACGTTCAAAGTTGTTTTTTTTCTTTCGACAATGTGTTAATAGTTGTCTGTAAGGTAGCCTACACCCTCTCATAACTTACAATGATTATGAACCTTTTGAACCCTTTAAAACCAGCTAAAAAACTAAATTAGACCCCGTAATTGAAACTACAGCTCCTGACAATCTTCCTTTGCGGTCAAAGAAAAGCTGTTTATCCGAGGCTTTTCGATTTCAACAAACTAAACTATTAAATAAAAGAAGAAAGAAAAAAGGGGGATATTGCATTTCTGTGAGCATAACGGTAAAGGGTTCTTTGCAAAGTGAAGGGGTTTTAGAGAAAACAATCCTGTTTGCAAGTCAGATTTTCAACGTAGACTACAAGAGCCTGTTACTTTTTCGAATGAGAAAGGTTAGTTTGAAAGGAAGAGAAAAAAAAAATTGAAAGAATTTGGAAGCGGATGGTAAAATGAAAGGCGGTCTTGGCCCCGGGGTAAGAGAAGCCTTATCTTAGAGGATGAAACCGGCTTAAAACCTCACAATTGCCCACCAGAACCCATGCTACAAGATAATCGCTATTGTATTCAACCTCCAACATTTATCTTATAATGGTCAAATCTGGAAAAACCTTCTAATACTGTCCTTTATTTCCCCTCTTATTCTGCCGTCTCTTCTTCCTCTTATGTATCGATGGTATGAAAAGAAAACTAGGAATGAAATATCTGAGGCAATTCGAAGCGCATTGCCTAACAGTTCTTTGAAAAGAATAGAAAGCGGGAGGGGGTTATAGAGGACTTCAGTCTCACTATTTCTCTTTCTGTGTTAATGTAGGAGGAGAAAAAGAAAGATGAAGATGAGCTTTAAAAAAAAACGTTTTGAAGGCATATTGTAGTTTTAAACCGGTTTCTGTTTTCCATAGGCTGGGTTCGATTTACATTTCACGACTACAGTAGGTATTACATTTGTAACCATATGACTTCCACTTTGTTATGTCCTTATAAGGCTTGACTTTTCTTTCTTGCTAGCTACATTGTCGTTTTTCCTGAAGGAATTGAAAAAAATATCATTAAAGGGGCTCAGACATGCCTGGCGGGAGAAAGAAGATGGGGCTTGGAAGTTTTAAAAGAGACATTTTTTTAGCGAATCATGATGAAAAGAATTTTGTTCATTGGAGGATGTATAGGAGTCGACATGTCCCAAAGAATGGAGGCATTGTTATCGAGGGACCAGAAAATGTTATCAATTTAACGCCGAAAACTTTCAATCTGAATCTGTTTTGATTTAAAATAGAAACAGAATACTGCAAAGAGCCTCGAAGAATCCTGTTGGTGTTTGTGGAGTTCGCCGTGAGATGCCCTTCTGCAGGAAGCGATTTGATTCTCTGCCGAATGCGAGGGTCTTCGCTGGAAGAAAATTAGACGTTGCAAACTCAACTTCTCATGCTCATGATATGATAATAAATATATTGGTGCAATATTTCCTGATAATTGGAGCTCATCGATAACTAGATTATAAAGATATGTGATCAAAGGTCAAAGGAGACGCAAAAACCGCATGCCTGGCATACAGCCCTGTTGTCAAAAGTCGTTTTCTTTCCATAGATGTATAAAATTCGACTTAAGTAAGGTAAATGTAAAGAAAATGTACAAGTGTTGATCCAAAAAATAAATATTAAGCACAATAACCTCTAAATAACTTAAAGAAATGTCATTATTAGTTTTGATTTGAAAACGGTTCAATTAATGTTGTCACCCATCCAGTGTGTTTTAAACCATGGTACATTTGTGCAGTACATGCCCACTCAAAGTTATGTTTCACTGACGTCATATTTAAGTAAAGTCAAATAAGCACTTACGTTCAAAGAAAGACACAGATTTGCTGAGGTAATTTGCCGCAATTTGTAACTACGAGACAGCTGATTTTTCTTATTGGTTGCTTCCAACAGACATATCTTGAATTGTGAACAATGTGTTTGTAATGTCTGTTGCGAAAAAAAAAAATTCTTTCATTCATGACCATCTTTTAAGCCATCGCTGAATTATCCCCTTAAGACCTTCTTTGTCCAATAAATTGATAATCGTTTAACTCAGCATTCATATTTCTAACTGGTTGTTTGACCATTTTAAGTTTCCTATACTTCCTTTTCTTATTTATGTCACAACTTAAGGATATGAAATATGAAAATGTAAGCAATTATGATATCATCCAGCTCTACTTTTGACGTTTGAGAATAGTAGGTATCCAAGAAAAACGAATAGAAGAAAGGAATAAAATTATTATCCAAATTCCAGCTTTCTATACGGTACATTGCCAAAAGAAAAGATAGACTGACTGATTCTCTGTTCTCCAAGTGGGGAAGCAGCAATTCGAATTAAAAAAAAAATAATAACAACAGCATAAATTAATCATACATCAAGAATAGCTGAGTAAAAATGTATCCTACCAGGACCCCTTAAATTCACTTCTTTTTCTTACATAATCCTTTTGGTGGCCTATCAATTTGCTAACATTGTTTTGTTTCCTCATTATTGGCTTATATTTATTGACAAAGGTAAACAAATAAGTCGATTATTCATGTAGAGACTCGCACCGATTTATCTCTTTTACGACGTAATTTCTGGTTTCGTAATTGAATTTATTGTTAATTATTTCATTCAAATTATAAAGAAGTGTAATATCAATTATTAATGAAATTAATTCCGCTTATGTCCTCTTTCTCAGAAGCCCCTGTTCTTCTCATCATGATCGCATTAACTTTGGATATCAGGGCGAATCATCTCATATCCGGTCCTCGGGGCTGACATTTACCCCCCCTGTGGTCCATTGTCGCACCCCTCCTCGACACGATACCACTCCCTACTCCCCTGCTGCCGGCTGGCTAGAATGTACTCAGGGACACCAGCCAAACTATATACATAGCTCCTGTCCTAATGGTGGTGAGTCGTTTTACGAGCTTTTATCTTGTAACTGAAATTAAACTGACAGTTAAAAGGAAACTTGAACGTTTGCAAATTACTACTTTTCTTAAGGCGGGGAAAACTTTTAAAGGTTTAGGAAAAGCGGAGCTCATGTTAAAGATGATATCTTGTATTCGATGAAGAGGAGACTAAGTGGTTAAACGGATGGTCCAGCCACAAACGTAGTTTTGATATGTTTCAGAGCAAGTTAATCTAACCATTCTTGTAAAACTTCCATTCAGTTTACAAGTGTGGTTCTCTATATATTACCAATTCAAGATACCCACTTTACAACCAAATGTGAACTTGAAGCAAGCAGTAGTGATATCATCTCCTCACATTAATAGAGAGTCTTTTGTTTTCTTCTTTATTCAATCTATTATTTTGACCTTGAAATGAGTAGGTGTTCATGCTGAAATACTGGTTATGTGATGTCCGCAAAACTCTCATAGCCCTCATACATTCACATTATGATATCACTAGATATTGAAGTATTAAATTTGGAGTAAAGTTTAAAGAAAAAAAAAAAATGCTTTATCAATATGGGGAGATTACATCACTGCTGCTTGCTTCAAGTAAACTTTCGGTTACAATTGTTGCAACTTCAACTGCTCAAATCTCGGGAACCTCACATGAGAATTGAGTGGAAATTTCACTGTAATGGTCAAATCTACTTACTCTCCAACATATCAAAAGCTAAACTTGTTGCTGGACTATCCTGGACTTTAAAATTTACTTCTTCCGAAACCTGCAAGGAAACAAGGCGAGTTTGTTTTTCGTTTATTTAACATTTGTCCTTAAGATGGATAATTATATGTGTTTCTGTCCCCTTCCAGGAAAAACAATATATTTCTCTGTTTCTGAGAAAATCTTAAGTATGCTGATGTTATTCAACAGTCTTTTTTTCTATTAATACAGATTGTTTGCAGTGTAACTGGGGTATGCAAATGAATGGAGGTTCATACACCAATCACCGCCATCACCCAGAAACTTCACAGCCATTCGATTATCGAAGTTATGCATCGGTAGGTCAAATACTAATTTGCGAAAATAGAGCCTTTTGAGAATCTATTTATTTTTAAGTTACTCTACGGTATATACTAACGGATGGCATATTTGACAAAACAAAAAGCACAGTAGACTAAGTTTATCGAACGAATAACAATGGCATTTTAGGGGAAGTATATGGCTAATTCAAAATCGTTATAGATATGTTACAGAGGAACCGTATTGGATGTTTTATTTTCAAGTAACATTTAATACACATTTATTCACAAACAGTAACGACCTTAACGTTCGTATCTTCGTAATGAGTTCTTTCGAAACATCAGTTCAAGTTTACCGCTATTTTGTACAGCGTGTCGCCATGTTCGAAACTTGTGACTTAGTACATGCACCTCGCCGTATATCGGAGTTGTGGAGGTGTAAGTGTGACCTCACGATATAGGTAATTTTGCAAATAACATTGCGACTTGCAAGTGAGTGAAAAAGTACAGTAATGAACTCTTGGTATTTTCTTCAATTTTGTATGTTTTACTACTTAGTGGTATCTTCTTATTAGAATAAAAAAATATTTGAAGTATCAGGACTATGTGAAAGATTGTGAAAAGGTTTTCCTTTTAAATGGTCTTCCATTAGTAAACTCTAAAGCACGCTGGTTGAGGCTTATCCTCAACGGTGCTTGAATATTATAATTGTACCGTATTTCATATCATTTCTATTTTTTTTCTTTATAAAGTTGACGTCACAATTACGTAAAGTATCTCACATCTATCTCGAGATTACTTTAGATAAAAGAGAAGATAGATAATGTCACATCTTCCTTTTGTTTTTTTTTTTTAAATAATACGGAATTTACTTTCATTTTCATTTTTTTCTTTTCTTTTAGTCTTCTTCTTCTCACTCGAAGTTCACATCCATGAGTGAACCACCGTCAATTCCAAGCCACGACCATTACTCTACGAGAAGCAACCACAGTTCCAGCCTTATCAAACAGGGTTCTGCGATACCACACGGTTCCCCCAAGTCCAGCAGCAGGTTCCACGACGTTCTGAACATGGTACCCGATGAGAGGGCGGGGGTAACGTGGGTCAGCCCTCAAAGAGAACGACTGGGCTTTCGAGAGTTACAACCTTGCGCATTCGGTGGAAGAAATTCCTCGATGAAGACCTTAAGATTGAGTCGAAAAGAAGCAAAGAAAGGTAAGTAAACGTAATATTAAGTAAAAAGAAGCAAAGAAAAGTAAGTAAACGTAACGAAATAATTACGTCAAAACGTATCTTTGTAGTCGTAGGCCGTTTTGTCCCCTGACGTCATGTCTCAAACTGCATATTCTGGAGAAATATATGATGTTTCCAATAACAGTTTTAAGTAGAATCATCCTCGTTTTCATACGCTTTGTCACCCCCTCTCTTTCATTGTGTACCCCCTCTCGTCACCCTCAAGGAATAGAAAGTAAGGTATTAAGGTATTCATCAAAGCTGTTAGTTGATTGATCGTTGAAATAGTCAAATTTGCACTTTTAGGAAGAACCCCCCCATATGAAGAATTTTAACTGATCCCCATACATCCTATCGTTATTGTGCTTGGCAAAATCGCTATCTTGAACAAAAAAAAAACGAAGTAAGTGAGATATTCAATCCCTCATCTACTTTGCTAGTCAAGGGCGAAATGGCCAATCGGTGTAATTCGAATAAAACTAGACGCAGATTGCGGCATCTTGTGGCTGAGTATTATTCAAGTTCGAAAAATTTTCCAAAGGAGATGGCGGGGGGGGGGGGGGAGGGGTGGCACGGTTAAATTCCTCTTCCCCATGCATGTCTGTAGGAAGAAAAAGATACACACGTTTAATTCATTTATGGATACACCTTCTAGGAAAATTGCGCAGGAAGCATTTATTTGCTATTTTCCATGTTTTTATTTTAAATGCATATTGTAAATGGTTGTCATGTCGTGCTCCTCTTACTTATGTTTTCCTTTTGGTGTTACTTAAAGTTTTTGTTATTTGTATTTATCACGGTAACTTTTGAAAGCATTGTTAATACATTCATTTCGAAAGAAAAGAATGAATGGATGAAAAACAAGGATATTTCATTTAAATTATATAGAATGACTTATTTTGAAGGAAGCAATGGATATAAAATATTTTTCTAAGCATCATAATTTGATATCCTAAGTACAGTATTAACTTCTGTGCTTGCCTACTTCAATCAACAAAATTCCCTCAACAGATTTAAAATGAAAATATTCCTACTTTATCACAAGTATGGTACATTGTGGATGCTTACGCACAATACTTGTAGAAGTCTGGGCATATATCACTCCTTTCGCAATAACAAAAAAGTCTTCTTGTAACCAGGTGTATTGTGGAGACAAACAAGAACTGATGTTATATGATATTATACATTTAAACGATACCTTCCTTATCGAGCATATATCTTGTCTTTCAAAGTGTTCACCTCTGCCAGCAATAATGAATAGGTTGGTATTCGATTCTGGTTTCCACATTGCCCTTGACATCAAGGATTAGAGAACAACTAGATTAATCCGATTGACTCAATCCCTTGCTAAAATTCTTACCGATAAACGATTTATCAAACCAGAAACAATAGCGAGTGGACTGTTGACTGAAATAAACAATTGACTCACAATTTAATTTGCTTCACGGCTTTTAAACACTCACTAGGAGAAAAATGCACGCAAAATACCATAGGGAGGATACAAGTTTTACCAACAGAGAGTGACGTAAGACTTTAAAAAAGTAAAGATGACAATACGGGATAATGAAACATCAAAGGAATGCATAAATTTAGGTGAAATCCTATGCGACTCATAAATCTGAAATGTATAGAAGCTGGTACCCCAGTCGCATGTAAACAATTGACTGATGACATTCCATTGAAATCTGTTCGTTGTTATACAAATTACTACACTTAAGGGTACTTGACACAATTTAGGGTTAGTTATATAAAATGAACAGGCCTAAATCTCTCCCAAACCAGCTTCAAATAAATCTCATATAGGTATACGGTAGCTGGAGTCTTGTATCTCTTTTAAATATATAAGTAATTGTAGGCTGACATATAAAATCAGATTGAAGTGCACAACCTTTTTTTTTGTAACTTTATTATATTTGTTGACAATGGACTAAATTTTAAAGGCACAATGGTAACATCAAAAGTGGGTAAGCTCACATGGCACGCGATAAATTGATATAAACGTTTTAAGCAATAATCGAATGCCTTAATGAGCACATACCAGAGTATGACATTTGTCGTCTAGGGGAGGGGGGGGGGGTGATCAGGAACATGCAAATTGTACGTATCTCTGGAGGGGGCGGGACACATGAGCCTCGATCCTCTCCCCTAACTTCAAGGCAAGATGCACCTTCGCCACTCTGAACAAGATTGAACCTACACTCTTGTAATGTGTCAGTCATTTGTGGTTGACTGCGGGGTACAACAACAGAGTAAAAGAATTTATTTAAATTAGCATCAAGGGTCACTTGTCATCCCAGGAGTCCGTTTCTGAACCAAATGTAGATGCAGTTATGGTCTCTGTGTAACACGAATTTTCCAAGAATTCTGTTATTGTTGGGAAAAGGCCTATCTGATGTTTCAGAGAAATAAAACCCATATTCTTAAACCTTGGTAGTTTTATGCCCATGTCTGCTTTTTCTTTTGGAAGAAGTAAATATTAGAAAACATCGGTTTTTCATCTTTTTTCTCTTTCTCTCTCGCTTTTGTGTGATAGAGGAAAAACATTACATTATTATTCAAAGTAAATCTTTCATACAAGAATGGCAATAAATTGGAATGAAAATAAAGAGCTACGTTACAGTAACAGAAGAAATCAACGTATTGTTTAAATTGGACTAAGTCTCTTACTTGCATGGCAAGGATTTTATTTGTTGAATAATTTAGAAGAGACTTTTTTTCAAATTTTCCTGTTTGTTGCAAAATTGCTCCCAAACGCTGTTATTTTCATGTTCAATAATTGCCGCTATTTTCAACCCCTTTGTTCTTCATTTTCTTCCATCACACATACAGGAAATAATGTGTGCAATCTATGTGGCAAATCATACGCCCGTCCGAGCACACTGAAGACCCACCTACGGACGCACTCGGGTGAGAGACCTTACAAGTGCAGCATGTGTAACAAAACTTTTTCTCAGACTGCTAACCTAACGGCTCACATGCGGACACACAGCGGAGAGAAACCCTTCAGATGTTTTATCTGTCACCGGGATTTCTCACAGGTAAGGACAAAGGTTAAGATAAATCGCCGACGATGTACATTGTTAAATATTTTGTTTATTGTTTAATGAATACACAGAGAGTAATATTATAGGGATTTTGGACATATTGTGAATCGAACAGAAGATCAACAAACTTTGTAAGAAAGCCACGTAGCCTATTTGGTAAATGTTTTGTGCTTTTGTGGGTCTTTTGACAGTGAAGCAATTAAAATCAGACCTTTGGCGTAACATTTTTTTTTAATAATGAGAGAATTGTTTGTTCTATAAGATAAAAACAAAATACTGGGCGACTGGTAGATGAAGTGTTAGGGCTACCGGCATTACAAGGCCGATGCAAAGGGATTTACGTATATTGATAAAACATCAATCTTGTGTATTTATATGTTATAAGGAGGGCAGCATTTGGATTCAGATTGCATGATAACTGGTTGATATACTATAAATTTGTGATTTGAGTAATTATTTTGATTACTGTTGACATTAGGTGACAAATGTATTGCTTTAAGATAGATTTTCTTGTTACTCAAAGTAAATTTAAAGTACATTTTCTTCCCCTTTCTCAATTATATATCAGAGTTCTTCGGTGACTACGCACATGCGCACTCACTCTGGCGAACGACCCTACAGATGCGGTTTTTGTCGTAAAGCCTTCGCCGACAGTTCAACTCTAACGAAACACCTTCGAATCCACAGCGGCGAAAAACCGTATCAATGTTCTATATGTCTGCTAAGATTTTCACAATCTGGAAATTTAACGAGGCACATGAAAGTTCATAAAAATGAGTAATATGACCAAAAGAGAAACAAGAGAACAACTAGAAGACATCTTTCCGTCCAATCAAACAAATCAACACGTGCGTGGAATTTTAGTACATTAATATGTATTTTCGAAATATTTCATTACAGTTTTCCAGTTGGCTTGGATAATTCCCTTTTTTTAGACAGATAACAATGACTTAGAGCAAATCTGTTTTGAAATATACAAAAACAAATGGAATAATGAGAGGATGGGGTATGTTATGGCCAAATAAAACTTAAAAATTTCTTTCCCTAGAATTTTTGGGGTGAAAATGTGTTAGAATAATCTCTTACGTGACGGTGTATCTGCCCTTTTTTTGTTTTATTTCGTTCCGTTATCAGGTACTCAAACTAAGTACGACAATTACAGTAACTTTATGATCTTTATCAACTTAATGATCAAATTATTTGAAGACGGAGAAGGAACGTGTCACTACTACTACATCTACGCTTAATGATAACAGTTTAACATGTGTGCTAATTCTAACAAATTATCATTAAAAAAAATATCAATAAAAATTGTCGTAACTCAATGATATTTTATTTAATACCTTTTTTGTTGTTTATAATCAGATGCAATAATTGAAACAATGAATATTTGCTAACAATGAAAAGGAGTTTTTGAGTCTTTTTTTTTTTAATTTCTTTACGCGTCTCAAGGACTTATTCCTTTGTCTCACGTTATGTCACGCGTGTTGCTTGTTTCACATTTTGACTGGGATGACAGCATATACTATGTGAATGGACTCTTATCTCTGCAATAGTTTGTGATTCATCCGTATCGTCTGCTTGAAGTCAGTATAAGGTGTAGTGGCGCCTGTCGCGGTAATACTCCAGGTTCGGAACCTCATCATCGGCATATTTAGCAACCCACGCAATATGTATCATCATACACATTACTTTGCAAAAGATTGGCCTTACCACGTGTAAGTCCTCGTGGCTTGCCGTGATCGTCTAGTGGTCAGGACATTGTGTTGTGGCCGCAATAACCCAGGTTCGAATCCTGGTCACGGCATTATCTTTTGCATTTTGAAGTTTTGGTCCACATTAATTTGTATTTATTAGCCATGTCTCTTTAACGTTTGTTTTTCAATTTTGCCATAGGCCTATATCTATATTTAATTCCTTATTTAAACTAATTTTGAAGATATAATCAATAAGTTATTATTATTACTTGTTTTAAAAGACAGTTTGTATTTACTTAGCATTAAATACATTGCAAATTGTTGAAAAATATCAATATTGCATTAATAGTCCTTGGATCATCTAATGGTCAGGACATTGTGTAGTGTCCGCAGTAACCCAGGCTCGATTTCCTAGTTACGGGGTTTTTTTTAGTTCCGTCTTTTGTTATCGATCACCAAGCACAATTTCCATTTTACCATTTTATTCAGATAAAATTTGAAAGGAATTAATCAGCTTCCATCCACGTGATGTTGATTTCAATGTTGAGTGCAAATTTCAAGTACATAGAATTGTTTAATGGTGTATACATATATATATCAATGTAAAAAATATAAATAAGTTCACAACACTGTAAGTGAACAGTGTATAAAGCAAACTTAGGGTCTGGAAGGGGGTGAGGTATATTAGAGTTGTGCGAATCAACAACTAACTCTGTGGAAGTAAAAACAAAATGCATGATATTGATTTTTGTTGGTGGATAGGAGATGTGAAGGAATAGGAACACACACATGTCAAAGGATCACACGTAGTCAAAGTGGATCGTTCGGTCTTAATTTTCTTTATTCAGAAAAGAAGTGTAGGTGAGACTGTTATCGTGCTAAATGGTTCGGTATACGATGTTTAAACTAAGCTGGAGCAAAACATGCAACATAAATGATTACTCTCTTTAGCTTCTGTTATTTGCCTTAAATCCATGTCTTACGTGGGTCTTATAACGGTGTGGTCTAAAACACCGCGGTAATGCAAACAAAATAAACAAAGATGTAAGACATTTCCAGATGACCAATCATTCAACTTTAGTGAAAATGCTCACACTTACTCGTGTTAAACAATTATAATGAAATTATGACGTCATCTATGTCGTCATAATGATACCACGCAGACATGACCCATAGTCTGTGAGACAAATATCGCGAACGATTTGCAAAAAAACAAAAGGAACGACGGCAAAGTAAATTGAGCTAAAAATCTAACCTACTAATATTCCTTTCTTTTTTATCTACAGATCGACGGTCACAAAAACAACTTGCAGAATTATGTTCTTCCTCTCAGATTCTGCGGTAAAAAATGATAAAATCCTCTGATAGCTTTAAAGTAATCTACCAACCAAGCCTCTTAATGCAATTTATTGTTTCCAAAATTTAAAAAAAAATGCAAGAAATATTTATTAGAGTTGTATAGCAACGTACCCCCAAAATATTCATATTTGTGCAAATTTGCATAATTCCCATTTGGTTAGAAATCTAAAAGTAAAATTATGTAAAGTTTTCTTATGTTTATCATAAAAACTGCAATTATAAGGCGGTGAGTATACATGTAAATCTTCAATGCAATTAAGAAATAAATGTCGTAGAAAGAACAGGAAAGCATTTCCTCAGCTGGAGATTATAAGATTAAAACGTTCATTTTACTTTCATTCACATTGTCTAAACTTTACACTCCATCCTTTGCTTCATTCCTTCACTTTCTCACTCGTCTTCGAGTGTTATCTCGCATTGTTGACCGTCGAACCCGGGGTCGCAGAAACAACGCGTCCCGTCCAAATCCTGCAGGCATCCTCCGTGGTAATTGCAGTAATTTCTCTGCAGAAACAGGCGGGCACATTCGATCGGTATCACGTGGTATCCGGGGTAGATGACCACCACTGAAAAGAAAAGAGTCAAACGTATTGTTGTATTTGACTTAAGTCAAAACAGACGTAAAATAAGTCACGTGATCACATTGCTTAGATTTTTTTACATTCAAAAGTGATACCCTCTATGATAAATAGATTTATTTGGATGGTTTACTGATTTTTCTACGGTTCTGATTTTCTGAATTTCTGAATTAAAAGGTAAATTGTATGGTGCAATTTTTGTCAATTCAAGTGTTTAGTTTAGGTCAATCTAATATACATCAAACAGGTGTGGCTATGTTTACTTTTAAAGGTCAGTGTCAGTAAGGTCAGTGTTATTTATATAAAAATATTTAATATATCATAATATACATTATTATAATATAAAATATTATACCAATGAAGAAAAATTAACAAGACTATTTTTTTATGACTCTTTCATGATGACTTGGTTAAAAAGTGTAACAGAAACAGTGGATGGACCGGACGAAGGGGGGGGGGGAGGTGTCATTTAATAGATTGATGTTGGTTATGATTTTTTTTTGGTGGGGGTGTTACAGTGTTATTACGTGAATGTTGTCCTTTGCAATACGATGACACACTCATTCGAAATACCCATTTGTGGAAGTTTAGTAACACTACATATTGTACGTCATGAGTTGACCTGAGTTGGCGCAACTTGTTCAACTTCTTTGCCTCTTGATGTGACCAAGTTATAACTAGGGGGGGGGGGGGGGCTCATTCAAGAACATACCTCCATCCCCTGAATATTGGAGGTATGAATTGGTTGCTATGATGAAGGAAATGTAACTCACTTCCATTGTCGTCCTCTGAAGAGTATTCTCGGTACACTTCACACCGTTTACCGCTGAAACCGGTCTCGCACAGGCATGCAAAGTCGGTGTTGTTAGCGGCGTTGATACACTGGCCGCCATTTTGACATGGAGAGGAGTGACAAGGCTCATGTGAGTCTGTGAATAACAAGGACATACATTGAGAAAAATGAGCATTTTTATCTTCCGCTGTGTGTTACAGAGCCATACCCAGAAAACATATGAATACAAAGCCAAATTAAAAATAAATGTAATCAAATAACTTTAGTTTGTTTGGAGGACTTACACTCAGTGTAACCGTATTCAAACAAAGTGTTTCCGCTCAGTAACACATCTCAAATACTAATCTTCATGTTAATAATAATGGGGTAATATCCAAACTACATGCAAAAAAAAAAAAGCCATCGTGCAGAAGTGTATACTGAAGGAGTGGTAGACCATATTTCGCATGACGTCGCGGTTTATATCGTCATGTGATTCTTACCGATGATCTCACAGGTGACACCGACAAATCCCGGTTTACAGATGCAGACAAAACCACCGTCGTCCTCTCGGTTGTAGCAAGAACCTCCATTTTGACAAGGTCTGACGTCACAACCCCTGGTTGCACTCGCTGAGAGAGCAGAAGATGCAAAGGATCATTGTCAGAGAAATGGAGGGTAAAAGTTTCCGTATAAACGTAAGGAGTATATCTTCGGAAAGTTCTCTTATTGCAATGTTACTTGGAGAACTCGATGGGGTGATTTATACGAATCGGGTGCTCGTAGAAATTCTTAGAATCATATGTTCGATGGGATTTCATTTAATTTTAATAAGGGGGGAGGGGAGGAAGTTGACAAGTATTCCTCGGTAAGGCTTATACTCTTTACTAATAAACCCCGGCAAATTGCATCACTGGATTCTGAATTCTTATCTAACCACTTGCCACAAGTGTATTTGTCTTTAAAGACTACAATAGGGTTGATTGTAACTCATGATGCGTTACTTCTTCGAAAGTGTTTTGGTTAATGATGATGATGTTTTTTTATGACGATGATAATGATGATGATAATGATGATGTTTTGTTTTCATCATCTCACAATTTTGACTTTGAATTTATTTGCTATCCTGTTCATCACTGAGATGACACAGAGAATAAACTGAGACTGAAAGTGAGATATAATTGTACAATACCAAATACCTTCAAATTCACAGTTTTTGCCGTAATGTGTGACAGGGCATTCACAAAGATAATCCTCATTATCGACTCCGTTGAGGCAAGCAGCACCATTCAGACACGGCTGGCTCTGACAAGGAGGAACTGCGAAAAATAGTAAAAAGATAAAGATAACAAAAAAAAAAAAAATGATAGAAGACGATGACGTCAGGCAACCGGATGATAGACAATAATGCTTGTTTACAGTTTTGACTGTAGGTACAGTATGTTCTTGTAGTTTAACAAAACTTATGTCTCTGTTTGTTATAAAATAAATGATAAATATATCGATTGATAGATCAATACGGAAACCCTTAATTAATGAAGTTTTCAATTAATTAGTTAATTACACAATTTTTAAAGTTTCACTTTTGCCATGAGAAGAATGGAAGTTTCAAGATTCTAGCATGTTATCTGCTTCAATTTCTTCCAAAGGTTCCAATATATTAAAACATGCAAAAAAAAAAATATTTGGACGCTGATGAGTGATTTCATACAGGCAATGCAATGTTATAAAAGATCAAACCTGCAACCAGCATGGCAAAAGTAACATTAATGTAAAACAGGAGACCACAGAAAAAAATGTTGGAAAGATTACCAACGTTTGGAACACAAGAAAAGGACAGACAGACAGACAGACAGACACACACACACACACACACACAAGGAATAAACACAGAATAAATCGAGGTCTTGTTGACATAAGTTACCTCGGTCAGAGCAGGTCTTTCCTTGATAGTTCTCAGAGCAGACACAGACAAAGTCCCCTCCATCTTCTCGGTTTAAGCAGCTGCCGGAGTTTTCACACGGGTTTGAGCTACATGGTTGAGAATCTATAACAGTGAATGAAAAGTTGAATTTCTTGCGTTTAGTCAACTCTTGACACAACTGTTTCAAGTTTTGTCCGGCTTCGTAGAAACACCGTGTTGCTCGATGCCTGCGCTAAGCAGTAGCATCGTGAGAACAGATGATGAGAAAACAGCGAGGGAAGATTTGTCAGTAAGGCATAAGATGACAGAACCTTGGGATAAATGTGAAATTGAACTATCGACTTAAGTACGAACACAGTCCAGATTCTGTATCTCTCTCGAGATCCGCCGTCGGGATGACAATGGTGTTCTGCTGGATTGCATCATCCGTGATCTTTGGTTGGGTTGCATCAAACGAGAACTAGTGCTGTTCCATTAATTAGGTGGCGGCTCAGGAGGTGAATTGCTAGTGCTTCATCAGATGTTTGAACAAAGGCCAAACCATCGTACAAACGTATATATATATATATATATATATATATATATATATATATATATATATATATATATATATATATATATATATATATATATATATATATATATATATATATATATATATATATATACGTTTGTAGTATAGCAGGGGTGTCGAGAAATGTTAAGAGATTAAGGGCACCGTTGCGGTGGAATTTTGCGGATCGCAAATCGCGCTAACAAACTACAGACCAACCACACCACAGTTTAATCCAACATTTTTCTGCCGTTCAAACTTTCAATGGATGTCATGTTCCATTCTTGAGGGGGGCGGAATTGGGTTGGCCGAGTATCGGGGAGGGAGGTGATCACGATCCTCGTTGTGAAAGTAGAAATAAATAAATCCAAATGAACTCACTTGACTGTTCACATTTTCTTCCAAAGAACGGCGATGGACAGAAACAAAAGTCTCCATAACAGGAACCCCCGTTCAGACAAGGTTCATCTTGACACGAAGTAAAGGAAACGTCACCTGAGTCAAAGTAATCAAGTTAGAATAATGTGGAATCAATGTATAAGCTTAGATTCCATCTATCTCCCTAAAGCGCTCTATATCCGGTGGATAAGGCAACGATAGAAGTCGAGGGTAGTTGAACGTGTTTGTTAAGCCAAATTCCACACCATATATTATTTTTAAAATATTTTTGTATATTCTTATCGACAAAATAATAAATGTGAACAATTTTCGGCACTTAAATGACGTCATCTGTTATTGTATTGGATAAAAATAATTAAATTTCGTTCTTCTGTAATCATAGAGCAGCTTTTTCTTTCTGAATAGAAGTAATACATATCATGTTATTGCTACAACGAGACGGACTAGACGAAGTCTGACTGTAAAAGTTGGTTATGTGTTTTACCTGTCAGTTCGCAATCATATCCAGAAAATCCTTCCAGGCATGTACAGTGGTAACTCTGGCCATCTGGGTAATCTACGCACGTTCCGCCATTTTGACATGGACTGTAATGGCATCTTGGGAACACTAGAAAAAAATGAGAAAATAATAAAACAGGTTGAAGCAAGCTTAGCTGTCTTAATCTTAACTTTACTTTATCAAACTGTAATTTCGAATCCTGACCTATTTTAAAGTGTTATTAACAGAGTTTAACCTAATTTCTTGGAAGGTTGACGAATTACCTAAAGAGTTTTAACTTGATTTCTTTGAATCGGTGTCCTTGTTCTTTCATCCACCTTGGGGTTACAGTAAAACGGAACGTGTTAATAGAAGATCTCTTTTTTGCGGGTCTTAGCAACAAGATAATTTCGAGCTGTTGTCCTGTTTAGATGCTTTTTGAAATAGAGAGAATGCCAGGAATGTTGTGAATTATCCTGAATCTAAATGAATAACAAGCTGGCCGACTTTTTCAAGCAAGCTGTTCCACTGCCGTGATTCTGATATGTATGTATCAGGAAGTTCACCATGCTTAGGTTTCTTCAGGAAATTTTCTAGGAAATGCATCTTTTTGGTGTTGTTATTTTGGTGAGGTCATTGCATTAACCTCGTGATAGTCTTAGGAGTGAATCTCTTTTGCTACTATCAAGCATGAAAGGACATTTTTTTTTATTTGGTTAATGAAATGATGTTTCGGTATTAAAAAACGGTACATACCAAGACCTGCAGGGAAGGTCATATGCAGAGAGAACATTTAAAAATAATATTCGTATACTAATTTACCAGACGTTAATGGTGTTTATACACTTACAAGGATTTTCACATCGTTCTCCAAAGTAATAGTGAGTACAGTAACAGACGTAGGAGGTTCCATCTTCAGAATTGTAGCAGACGCCACCATTTTCACAAGGTCGGATGGAACACGGCAAATCATCTGAATTTGGAGATGATAAGTTGCGCGTATTTTATAAAACAAAAACTCTTCTTTAATTACAAAACAAAACAAAAAAAGGAAAGAGAAGATACATAAGAATATCATCTTCCAACTGGTCCCCTCACCGAAGATGCAAATGAAGTATCAATGTGTATACCCGTCCCATCATCAAAGGTACGAATCAAATATCAGCCTGTTCCAACTCGTCCCATCATCAAAAGTATACTAAGCAAGTACCCGGCAACGTTTTAACTCATTGTACCTTCAGTTTTCAATATACTTGACCAGGAACAATCAATGCATACCGTAAAATTGTGATATTGTCAGGATTTGTGGAGTTCCAGATCCACAGCACGATAATATTATGGGAAGAATGTTATCGGGAGGGGTTTCAACACAAATGAACTTGTCCAAGGCAGGAAAAGTGGTCTGAAGGTGACTATAAATCTATCTTCTTCTTCTTATTATTATTTCATTTTTCTTTGCAATAAGAACAATGTTTGACCACTTTATGCTGCGGAGTATATTTACACCAGTTGTAAGAAATGACATATCCAAGACAAGTTTAATAGTGGATGACTGTTCTTACTATCCCGTAAGTAATAACATTATTTGTTCCGTAAATACATTCAAAATGGTCCTTACACGTACAAAGATATATAGATACGTATGATGTAATATGTCATTGCAGTCAAAATGTTTTGCGAAATCATGATGACTTATGTCGTGCAACCAGGGTATGCACTGACACTTACCATTGGATTCACAAAATTCTCCACTATATCCGGTGAGACAGATGCAAGTGAAACTGTCGTTCGTATCCAAGCAAATTCCGCCATTTTGGCAAGGGTTGGAATCACATGGTAAAGTCGCTAAAGTTGGAAAATGGCAAATGGTGAAAGTTGATATTCATCGATAGTAGTTCGTATTTTGGTTAGCATAGAGGCACAATCTGAGATTAATAGACCAAATTGGGATGATTGGATGGAAGTGAGGGATGGGGAGGGGGAGGAGAGGGGGTAGATGTAAACTATAGGTGAGAAGTGAGGAGGTTGAAATGATACACTGCTTCTGTAAACGAGCGAGCAATGTCGAGAGAACCTGCGGCTGGAATATAGACTTGTTTAGTATTTCCACATCTTAGGCAAAAAGTTACCGGAAATGAAAATTGTGACAACTTTTCATAATTTATGACCATGTCGCATTAAAGTAATTTTTTGTAATATATATCAAACAAAAGCTACGCAAACAACCCCGTTTGCAAGCATCATAGCATCAGTAAAGCTATGTATTATATTTACATTTAGGAAGTATACAGTTCCTAACAGGATTTAAAGCAGCCATTGAAACACTTCTTTCACGTCAATTTGTTATGCCTCATTTCTACGTAGTTAGCAATATGAGCTATCAAACTAAGACAATACCTCACTTTTTCCCCCACAAACAAATGTTCATTAGTACATAATGAAGGGGTAAACTTGATTCTCAAGAAAGTGTCCCCACTGTCGAATGAACTATTTTGATATTAATCATGTGCAACCACTTACAAATGCAACCAATCAATGATGAGATGTTTTTCTCCGTAACTTTGTAACGGAAAGTAGCTTCCAAGAGTGTCCAGTTGTAGAAACTTGTTTTACTCTAGACATTTTATTTGCCCCTTCAAGTAGAAATAGGCTTAATAATTGATAATGTCTGTAAGTATGGTATTTTACATTCTCTGCGGTTCGTAAAGTCACAGTAACCAATACAAATTTTGTGTATTGTAATAACGTTATCGTATCGTTAGTCTTTGACAAGACATATTAATAATATTAGTTAATTAACCTACAATTCAGGTATTCATATTTGAAGAAATACGTTCATCATAACTAATTTGTGCGTTGCGTACATGCGCACATGGTGATATTACCTCTCATATCACAGTCTTTGCCGTAATATTCTGCTTCGCATACGCATGCGTAATCCAAAAAGTCGCCTCGTTGGAAGCATTGGCCGTGGCTGTTACAATCGTTGAGGTCACATGGTTTTATGATCGCTTCTGTTATTCAATTGCAACAATCCAAAAACAAGAAAACTAAAGGTTGTAAGGCAAATTAAAAAAAAAATGAGGGAGGGAGGAAACTGAAAATTGAATCTTTGAATACGGGCACAAAAGAAGAACAGTACCAAAGTCACCACACACATCCTAAATGAAAGCATCAACACTACTAAACCTCAAACGTGGAAAAAAAGTAAGAAAATCATGTTGGCTTGGTATGTGGAGAAGCATCGTGGGGACCTAAAATTCCTTTTAGAACAAAAACAAAGTGTTAAAGAGAATAGAGAAAAATAAACTGAACGAAAGGGGGAAAAAATAATGAGGCAAGGCATTATCCACACAGAAGCTTGTAATAACTAATTTATTGTCAAACTTTTGCTTCTATCCATCTACCACTAATCTATAGACGGCCAGTAGTAAAGAGAAGGATATAAGAGGGCGGGCTTGCAACTTGTGAGGCCAACAACAAATTTTAACTGCGCAATGTAGCCTCTTGATTAAAAAAGGTTGCCGACCTCTGCATTAACGCCAGTGGAAAAATGGGAATCCTTATAATGTACAACTTAGCAAATAACACATTACATAATCGTGTTTTCTTGCATATAGAATGATTTAAAATTTGAAATTGACTTTAAATTGGAAAGAAATTTGTTCTTTTCGATCAATTTTTTAATTTTCATTTTAATCTGTCATCTGAAAATTCTAACACCCATTTTATGGACCCAGTACTACCAAAGAGATTCTGGTCGATGTAATATATGCATAACTCTCGGTCATTCTCTAGCCAGTAGCAACAAATAAACATGTGTGGCTTCAATTTAAGTCACATGGCTCTCCCCGAAGTAATTTCATACATGAAACGATTGAAAAATGAAGTTTCATCACAAGTGATTTAAAGGGAAATAAGGCGTTTGTTTTAGAGAAGACACCTATATTTTAAAACCAATGTTTGTGGATGCAGAATGATAGATTATTCAAAATAAGGAACGACAGTGGCCTTCTCTTCAAGAAATAAGCTCCTCACAGAAAGAAATTCAGTTATTTGTTGCTCAACACTAATTTGCTCACCCAAACTTTTCAAAATTCAAACAATGCATCTTCTGTTACTCATCACTTGCATAATGTTTTGAGGAGATGGAGCTTTGGTTGATGTTTATTGATGAGACTGAATGGTTTAACAATGATTACCGCTCTTCTCTTTTGTATGTCATGTTGGTGTATTCTAAACTCCCTATTTCCCTTTAACTGTTACTAGAGTCAGTGAATTGTTTCTTGTGACAGTTTTAGAAAAGAACCACAACAAAAAATTAAAAAAAATTAAAGAGATGACAGAATTAGTTTCTTTCATTTAAGAAAGTGCTGTATGGTGAGTTAAAGTAACGAAACGAAAGTAGGAAGAACTTCAAATATTCCACTGTAAAGTAATTTTTTGTTATGAAGGAGGGAGCGAGGGGTGGGGGGGGGTGTTCTATCATGTCTGTCAGTTACAATGATATCAATTGATATAAGATAAAATGACGCAGGATGGATCCAATCGGAATTTTATCTTCATTTTACTATTACATCAGAAATGGTTTACCTCCAAGTTCACAATCCTTTCCTGAGAATCCCGGTGGGCAAGTGCACGAGTAGTCTCTACCGTTCTCGTGGTCGACGCAAAATGCAGCGTTCTGGCAAGGTTCGTAGTGACACGGTGGAAATCCTGACAGGCAAAGATTAAATCCTTTTTAAATGTCGGATCAGGAGACAAATCATGCCGTCGAATAACCGAGTAATTCATATTCGATGTAAGGCTTATCCCAAAGTATGGATTCAATCCACATTGGTCTCACGAAACCGTGGAAACGTAGACTGTCCAAGTATCAGACATTCTAGAATTGTTTAAACGGGAGACTTTGGGGGAAAGCAGCACTTTTCAAGATTAGATGAAGGTGGGGGGGGGGGGGACTTGGAATAGTGCCTAAGGTTGACAGTCGGTTATTCTCATGGTACATGGTGCATTGACCCATGGTTTTGTGGAGACAGCATACATATCCACTAAATTATCGGTGGTCAATTACAGTCAGGTCCCTGGACGGATTTAGTCCATGGTGGTGCCACACCGGCCATAAATACCATACCACACCAATGTGAAGGTTCCTCTCGAAGGGGGGGGGGGGGGGCCCAAAATTCAATCCAGTATATACGCCGGTGTCAGCTTTGATTGACATCTTGCAAAACATTGATTAATTTGTAAATTTGAATAAAGATTGAGTATTTGTGTAACGTTCTCTGTTGAACCGGCAGAGAAAAAAAAATAGTTTACTGACTTGCTTGCAACAACCACAATCAAATGCTCACTTAGTAAAACACATTTGATAAAATCGTTCTAAGAAGTCCATAAGCTGTGCGTCACAGTTGCTTTCAAAAAGGACACTTTGTGATTGGTCAGATGACGTATGTCCGGTCACGTGTTTACACAGGCATAACATTCTCGTGAAGGGTTCCTGTAGTGTCACAAACGTCAATCCAACTTCGTGTTTGGCAATTTGCTACAAATAAGTATACCCTAATAACACTGTAAATATGAGTTGAGGTTTCTTTTAACTAGTCTTAGATTTCAGACTTACGTGAATTTTCACACAAATCTCCGTAGTAATAGTCTGCGCAATAACAGGTGAATTCGTTTGATGTAGCAACGCAAACACCGTCATGTTGGCATGGCGACGATGCACAAGGTGAGTAAGCTAAAAAAGATCCACATTAAAGCAACAATAACGTCATTGCGTAAATTGAAGACGTGTGTATAATCCATTAATATAATAATTAACCATAAATGTGACACCCACCATAAATGTAGTAAGTTTTACTTTCGCTTTAATTTTTTTAAATGTATTACATTTATGGTGGGATTACAGTTATGGTTAAACATTATTACATTTATGGGTTATACAAACTTGATTCGATGCATGTTAAGTAAAAATCGATGGTTTCAAGGATCACATTATGTTTCATCATACAGATGAGATTCTGATACAACTGTTGGAGGCAAATTAATCGAAGGCTGCAGCTTCAGTTGTTGGAATTACAAGGCTAGTGATTTGCGTGCTATCACAATTTTCGGTTTTACTTCGCCTATTAGAAATACGTCAAACGGTTAGCTAACTGATGATACTGTAGCTCAAATTTGCCAAAATGTTTAATTTTTGTTTAACCAATGACAGAAGCCTTTAAGTAATACCCCTTCTTAAAACAACCCTCTTCTTGTGCTTCTCGAACAAACTTGGGTCCATTTATTCGGTCTTAAGCATAACTTATCCCAACATTAAGTTTGATAGCCAACAGTGACTAAGTTTATCCTATATAGGCTGGCTATCTGATATCGCAAAATGAGCCAGTGGCAATGTCGTGAACAGCATGAAGCCTAATGAAAATAATTACCGACCGTTGCCTAGGTCTGTAGCTACTTTTTACCTAAATATTATTTTTCTGTACCCACATTTTGGAATTATGTAATCCTGCAAGAGTACTGCTCAAGATATAACCAAATTACAGAAGGCCTTACGCAACACGGTAATTTGTAGGATTACTACCCGTGTATACGTAAAAGTTAGGCTTATCTTACTCGATGCACAGAGTGTGAACATGTTACATATGCGTACTCTACTGCATGTACTTGGTATGATCAACAAGGCGTTGTCGATTGTCTTTCTGACTTAAGATCACGCCACGTAAGTAGCTGTATCCATCCGCCGCACTCGTCGTACAAAAAGTTCAATAATCGAACACATCCATTAACTGACTTGTCAATATTTGTAATTCCTATATTGAACTTAACTTTGGGAAATAAATTTCACGAGTTCATCAGAAATGATTAGTGACATCAGTTGAGAAATAGATGGTCTATGTTTTCACGGCGTATGAGGCAAGGGAGTGATTAAAACTTAGTGCACTCAAAACAAAGGCTTAACATAACAAATTCGCAAAAGGAGAGTATGGCTGCATTAAATCACGATATGTTATCGTAATCAAAAAAGTAAGTTCACAAAAAAAATAAACTTGTACCTAAAGGTTAATGTTATGAGCTGATGTACCGGCTCTTAATCATATAGTAACGTTTTACTTCCTGTGGTTAATTTTCTCTGCTAAGACGTAAAATGGTATCTGTCCAAATTTAGCCTGCTGTAATAGAAAACTGCTGAAGCGAATTAAGCAAACATTCTAGAACAAACAAATAATGTGTCCTTAATTAGTTTTTCAGTCCTTATCAGAGATAGAAGCTTCATCAAATCCTTTGCGTTTTATTTTGTAAGGTTTTACGTTCATGTCTTGAGACCAACCCGCCACCACCCTGTCTCAATGGTCGTCATGACGATTACGACGTAAAGCTTTGGGACCAAAAGATTAGGAAATCATTATTTTGATCGTCAGACACTCAACAACTGACATTCTCATCTGGTGACCAAATTTAAGGCTAATGAGGGAGGGGGTATAAGATGAAAATTTAAAACATTTTGCATGCGCAGGGTAATCGCTTTCCATAAATTAGTGACAATCCCTGATACCAATTTACACATATGTGTCCCTCCAAAAATTGCCTGTCAGCAATCGCACAAACCTAGTTGAAACACAGATGGTGGGGTTAAACTGTGAAGTCAAAATATGTACCTTATCAGTTAAAACCGTATCATTTTCATTTTACAATATCATGAAAGATATATACAACTCCTACAACTGTTAACACTAGCAGTATGAATTTATTTTTTCTTTGTCTGTTCCTATGTCTTACGATCAACTCCTTACTACATCAGTCTTTAACGCCTATGACAGATATTAATTGTCTGCGTACATCTGTTTGTGTTGAAAAATAAGTTCATACTGTGTATTTCTAAGCACAAAGACAAAGAATGAGACATTCTTATTCATTTGAATCCTTATTCCATTCTTGTTTTCTTTTTAATGTGAACTGGAATTTTTTTTACGCTAAATAACTTGGCAATTTTTGCGAGCAAATGCCTTGGAAATGGTCGCGAAGGATATTTGGACCTGGCGGCCAAAAAGGTCAACATAATTGTTAATCGTCGCTCGAGACATGTATACCATACATGTCACCAACTGACCAAGTCACTGTGTTAGCCTAGATCAGAGAGACGAAGAAAAGGATAGCCTGTCTGAAGACGTATCAAAATGCATTATATCACGTTGCCGATTTGGTGAAAGTTCCACGCGTGAAAGGACTAACTTATAGGGTATCATTAGGGATAGATTTTTCTCGGTGTTTTCTGTATTTATTTTAGTACTTACAGCTGTGTTCGCAGTCTGTTCCCGCGTAACCAGCTAGGCAATCACAGCGATAGCCATTGGCCGTAGATTCGTCTTCGACACAGGAGGCACCATTTTGACAAGGCATTGCCTCGCATGGTGTGGACGCTGATGAGGCAAAAAAAGTTCTTAAAACCTTACTTATGTGTGGAAACAATATTATCTTTAGCAGTCATCCCCAAACCAAAAAAACGCTACAAAGAAAGAGCAAAACATTGACGACAGATAAAAACATAAAATATGAAGAAAAAAACATCAACAAAGGGAACATAATTTACAAATCAATAGTCCCAACAGAAAAGCTTCAGTTTTGATTTGTTAAGGTTAGCAAACCATTTCGTGACTTTTTCTAATCACGTAATGTGTACTGAGTTCCTTGGTTTTGAAATTTGATACTGGCAAGTGCATTAAGGTGACTTAACTAACATGAGTCATTCGATTATCTCACCAATCACTTAATAAGTAAGTAAGTAGTTTGGAGTGCCGTAAAATCCAATGCGCAGTGTAGTATACATAGCGTATGTTTTGTTACCAAAAGTCTAAAACTGACTATCGTTAATATCTGTTATGATATTCAAATAAAACCACATTCATTGTGAATAGATGTCAACATAATTCTTTCCTTTGTAATTGTAAGAAATAGTTCTGTGATGTAGATCAAAGAAAGGAAACAATGTATCTATGGCTCACTGCAAATCTAAAATTATACTATTTTTACTTACAAAATGCTCAAAATGCCTAACGTACACAACTTTCGTGTAGATTAAGTGTGAAGGCTATTCAGTGAGTACATTGTAATTTTCAAGTAGCGTAATCAGATTAACGAAAAGTGACTGCTATTCAGTATATCGATAAATAGGGCTTTTTTACCGGTATAATCGCAAGACCTTCCATAGTTGGGTGCAAGGCAGGTGCAAATGTAATCCGAGTAGTCTCCTCGTTGTAGGCATATTTCATTATTCGCGCAGGGGTTCGAAGTGCACGGTCTCTCGATAGCAGCTGCAAAATGAAGAATAAAGAGGTAGCTAAAACTAAACTTTATCAATTCAAAACAAATATTGAACATAGTATGTGCGGTATGGAAATAATTTAGCTTATAAAATGAAAGGTGTCTAATCATGGTACTCATTTTTCACAGAGGATTAAAATATTAATTAATTTGATTTGGGGTTCCTGGGTGGTGGAGGGTGTGGTGGGTTTCGTTGTTTTTTTTTTCTCTCTCTCTCTTTCTCTTTTAAGGTTTTTGACAAGTTATGTAATCTTTACTTGTTTTCCCGTGCCTGCACAACAAATTCAACTGCAGGGTTAGGCTTAGATGTAACCTTTGAGTATACTAGAAGGATCAAGATGGAGAGCTATTGTGGATTGCTGCCACCTTTCCATTCTGAATGTGTTATTTTGGTTAATTACAGGTGAAAGATAACACGGCCACGCCAAGGATATGTGTGTCAACGGAAACAAAACATTTCCATTTACGTTCCATTCACTCTACGTAGGGAGATACATATCACTATTCTGAGTGTTTTGTATGATTGATGTCGTCTCTTAGCCTAATGGCGAAAATGAAGATGACATTGGTGACGACGAATGCGACAATGGCTTTAGCCTTGGTGACGACAAGGAAAATTAAAATGACGACGATGATGATGATAAAGTTACCTCCAACATCACAGTCTCTCCCTGAGAATCCCGGCAGACATCTGCAGCTGTAGTCAACCCCATTCTCATCATCCTCACAGAAGGCGCCATTTTGACATGGACTGTAGTGGCATTTAGGGAAAACTGTAGTACGAGATTAGAAAAATGAAATTCCAAGATCAACAAATTACTGTTATACATTTCCAACGAACAATCAAATTCCGAATAAACTTGTGATCTTACAAACTAGGTGCCATATATATCGTTTAATAAAACATTTTTTCTTTCACGTTACATTAGAAGTTCCACAGAAATGTTGGTATCGTTCAATTGTCAAAAAGAAGCAACTTGCGTTGACATGCAAATCGCAGACAGTGTTTCTATAATGTGCTCCCTTTGTATCAGAATCGACGAAAGCAAGATAATTCCTAATCTGGGTGTACTCATGTCACTGTAAATCAACAGAAGGTGACGTCTTTTTCCTTCGTGATTCATCATTTTGGAAGTGGAATCTTTGGTGCAAAGACATCTAACAAACAAACGATCTCCGAAACGTATACACATTTCTGAGATAATATTCCAAATCGTCAGTCGTTGTTTCAGTACTTACGAGAATTTTCACAATTTTCTCCATGGTAATAGGTGAGACAGTAACACACGTAGGATTGGCTGTCGTCCTCTGAGGCCCGACAAACTCCATCTGAGCAAGGCTTGGACAAACATGCCTCTGTTGATGAGAAATGCTATGATTAAACCCAAAGGTGAGCCAGTTTTGACTTTTTGGCGCAAACTCTTGTTGCACCAAATCGCATCTGAGTGGACTGAAGTATAGCAAAAATTTTCCATAGACCTCTCTTTATATCATTCTCCCATATCTTAGAGACGTTAATTGAGAATTTCTGGGAGGAGCTTAGTATAAATTGTTTAAAAACATAAAAATGTATCCAAACTGGTTCATGGAAAGTAAGAACAAACAGAAAATTCTTTAAAAAACAACTAAAACTAAGAGCTTACGAAACTATCAGGAGGAAGAAAAACAAACAAACAAACAAACAAACAAACAACCAAAAAAAAACAACTTCTCCAAGCAATCTGAACTGAAAGAAAACCCGACAACTTGTAAAACGATAAAAAACACAAATAAATGAGAGCAATAAGAAGAACAAAAAAAAAAAAGAAGACAAAAAACAAGAACAAGAACAACAAGAAACAGAGGCAGAAACAAAAAGAATAATAAAACATAAAGACACTAAATTAAAATACTTGAACAACATGAACAAAAGAAATGTCTAACTGGAGAAACATGACATGAACCGAAATCGTGACTAAGAAACTTAATCCACATCAGAAAATGAAACATCTTGACAAGCATCAAGTGTACCATAATGTGATTGCTATACTCGTATGTCATTTTATTCTTAACCATGATTCATTGCATGTATGACGTCATGCACTAGGACGTGACGTAGTCAAGATATGTCTAGTGTCATGTAGAAGGAGTGTTTCTATACAGTGCTGGATGAGAACACTCACCGTTTTCGAGACAGCTTTTCCCGAAATAACCAGGGATGCATTCACATGTGAAGTCTTCGGTCTCACTACAAGTGCCGTCATTTCCACACGGATTAGAATCGCAAGGTGAAGACGCTGAATAAACAAGAAGATTTTTATATTTTTTTAACGTTTGCTAATACATACCTTTGCTTACACCTTTAAGTTTAAAATTCCATTATTTATAAAGTAGTAAATAAACACAAATCCAAACCCAAACCTTACGTAGGGTCATATATAAACGAAAGTTGTTGCTGCTTGTAAGTCTTTTCAGTTCATTACGTCAGTATTCCATCGTCCCTCGTGAAGATACAAGTTAATGTTAATAATTAATGTATATATCACAGAGAAGTCAAATGTTATTTTGTTTTCATAGGTTCTCACTGTAGAAGCTAGGACATTTTCCACGGGAAGGGGGGGGGGGGGGGAGGTTGAGAAAGATAGGAAAACTTTCCCGAAAACTTTTCACGGGACTATTTTGATCTTGAAAAAGAGAGTGACGTCAGAAAGGGAGGGGTGCAAGCTGCTCTCAGCCTACATGTATGAGTTGTGACCCATCGTTACCCATCTTATGCATAGCGTCTTGAGGAGAGGAAGTTTGTCGGATGCTAATTGGTGAAGCTGAATGATTTCAGTATTTTCTTTGCATGAAACGTTTGTTCATTGTTAACGCCATATTTCCCTTTCATTAACGTTTTTATTTTACTTGGTGAAATATTAATTTCCCAGACCTTATCTGAGTAGGTCTGATTCAGAATGACATTGTTATAAAACTTTGCACAGTTTTGAAGATATTCATTGGCTATTTCCTCAATTCTGTCTCCTCTCTCACGCCCCTCTCACACAGCAAAAGCATTCTTCTATCCTGTTGACAATTGTCATGGAAGGCATCTTCCTTGATCTATAGGTTTTCGGTTAAGTTACTTCGCCTTCAAGTTTCAGGTGACAAAAAGTTGCCTGCCAGTGTTAGTTGTATCATAGATCACTACATTGATCATATAACATCCACACATACACATTCAACGTAAGGGGGGGGGGGGGGATTTTTTGGAATGCGAGTCAGCATGCTTCATGGAGCAATGACACACCCAATCTCGGAAAATATATTTCTTGAAAATACGAAAACGTGCATAGAAATGTCTCAGAATATCTTAAACGAAAAAAATGACAATTGGGAAAAGGACACATTATTTCCCAACTTTCCGGAATTTCATGTTTTTTCGAGGGGGGGGGGGGGGTACTCCCATCCCCGCAGCTACGCCACTGTAGGTTATGTCTTAAATGTTTTCCTAGCAAATTCACACTTTGTCAACCCTTCAATTTTATCGTTGAGTGCCCTTGAGTCTTTTTTGTTTCACTAAGCTGCTCAGATAGCATACATGCCATACAGGCTGAGTTCAGGTAGTATCATGTACACTTAAAACTTTTCTAATAAAATTTTACTGTTCCGCTCTGTTCTTGCACGTCACCTACCTGTGAGCTCGCACTGTGTCCCATAGAATGGGTAAGGACATCCACAAATGTACCCATCCAGGTCGCCCCTGTGAAGACACGTTCCCCCATTCAGGCAAGGCGAACCAGCTAAACATGGACTAGAAGCCTCAACTGTGGTAAAATAAAGCAAAAAATATTAGTCTTAAACAGGCGTATCAAAGCTCAATTGTACTCCACTTAAACTTTTACATTTCCACAATAAATTTAAATAAAAGGGACAGACTTTGCTGGGAGAGAGACGTCTGCCTCTAAGCAATGCCTTACTAAATGTATAAGATCACCAGTGCAGGCGCGGAAACAGGATGTGTGAAAAAAGAGGAGGAGGACGGAGGAGGGGAGAGGAGGACAGAGGAGGAGGGAAGAGGACGGAGGAGGGGGCAGCACCGCGAAATTCAGAGAAGGAAAGTCCGTTGGCTCGGTTCGATGACATGTTACATCAAAGGGCGTAAGGTAGTTTGACCCTTTTTACGTGGGTGTGACTTCTGATGTCCCAGCCCCCTTTGAGAAATTTTTGCTTGTGTCTGGTGGACTACATACAAAATGTTGCTACATTTGACAATAGATCTGCAATGAATATATTTCTGGGAAATAACTTTTTTTGAATATTGATTCATTTTTTTCTTTAATTTTGCATGGTGAAATATTGCTTTTCAGACTTTACCGTGGTAATTCAGAATGACGATGTGATAAGTCGCTGCACAGTTTTGAAAATATTGGTGAACTTATAAATTCCACACCCATTTGTTCCCTCTGTTACAGATCCTGGTCCAGTATAGGACCAGAATTGCAAAGTAAAAATATCTGCCAATGTAAGAACCTTAAGATCATTTCGTTTTTATTGGAAAAAAGAGAGGGGGGGGGGGCCTGCTGGGCCACACACCCACTTCTACCACAATAAAACTAGTGACAAAATAACCGGCTTCTTATAGCCTTTTTGTTACCCATGAAAGCTCAATTGTGAATCAATGTTCTGCAACCTTCGCAGTACTTGTGAATCTATATTTTCTCTTGTCCTATACCTGAAAAGTTTATTTCTCTCTCGAATGTTTGAAGGACATAAGGCGTTTGTTTCGCAGGAAAAATCTTATTTTTAAAACCAACACTTGTGGACACAGAATGATAAATTATTCCAAATAAAGAAGCAAACGCAGCCCTCTATTCAAGAAATAATTTTCTAGCAGATATAGTGTAGTCAATTCTTGCTCAAATACTAATTTGTTCATCAAAACTGTCAAATGATGCCTCTTCTTTAAGTCATCTTATGCTTAATGTTTTAAGGAGACACCTTCTTTTGTCTGCGTTTTTTTGATGAACCTGAATGGTTCAACAATGATTTAACGTTCTTTTCTTTGTATTTTCCTTTTTCATTTCCAATTTCCCTTGAAAGGCAAAGCAAAGCTTCTAATCAGTTTGTTTACACTATTCCGTCTCTTGTAACAGAGAAGTCAACTGAAACATAACTGAGAGAGAACATTTTCTGAAAAAAAGAAAAACATTTGAAGGTCGTTTTTTATGCTAAAGTAAAACTTGAAACAATGATGGGATAGAATGAAGACGAAGATTCGGTAGTCGGATATGCTTGCTTAGTAATTTGGTAACTCTTAAACAACAGACTAGTGTTGAATGTCTCTGATAAAAAAAATGCCAGGGCTCTGTTTACCTTGACAAAAAAGATGAAAAACATGATCACTTTCATAATTTCATTTTTTTCATTTCAATTTTTTTTTTTAGGATTTACCTGAAGTTTCACAATTGATGCCAGCAAATCCCCGAAGACAGTCACACAAGTAGTCTTTTCCGTTTGGCAAATCTCGACAAACGCCACCGTTTTCACAAGGGCTGTAGTGACAGGCTGGAAACACTAAGAATAAGAAACAATTTACGAAGGAAAATTAACTTATGAGAGATCAAAGACAGGTTTATAATGACAAAGGAAAATAGTGATTGTTATCAGTTGTAGGATGCAAGCACTAACATCAATGGAATCAACATAAGTTTCATTTTTTCCCGGTGTGTCCGGTATGATTTGTTAGATATAGTTCTCAATATAAAATTCAGAGAGAGCAAACATATACATTTCATATTATTGAGTTATGCGATAGTTCCTACAACACCGCTTTTAAAGTTACATTCATCCCTGTTCCGTTCATTGGCGGTTTTTTAAACTTACACAAGGAAGAAGCTTACATGGATTTTCACATAGATCGCCATAGTAATAACCGAGACACAGGCATGTGAATCCCTCGTCGCTATCATCTTCAACACACAGACCACCGTTTTCACATGGAGAAGAAGAGCAAGGGCCATCCACTGCAGATGAATACACAGAGATATGAAATCAGTACATCCTGGAATTAACTATTAATCAAGAATAAATGAATTAAACAAGTAAAAATCTTGTTTGCATGAAGCATCTTTCATCAAATTGATGAACAAAAAATGGCTATAGATGTAGGATTTATTTCAGATATTTTGCCAAACAGAGAAATCAAATCGACAATCCTTGTAATTAGGAAAAGATTGATAATCAATAAAGCATACTAGTGGGTGTATTCGCCATAGATTACGTTAAACTTCAAACAACTTTTTCCTGTAGAATAGTTGAAGGAGCAATGACAACAGATATAGTTTGTTGATATATTACAGATATCGTACCAGTGTATTCGCATTTAGATCCTTCGAACCCTGATAGACAATCGCACGTGTAGTCAGAATTGTCGGCGTTGTTTCGGCAGGTTCCGCCATTTTGACAAGGCCTGATCTCACTACACGGAGAATACGCTATGAGAAAGAACAACAAAGTAGACATGAGGGAAATAGTGAAACAATGGTTGAATCATTACATGTTCATTTTCATGTAAATAAGTAGGCTAAAGCCACTGAAGATATAGAGAACTATGTTCTGGTAACAAGTAGTAAGTACAGCCACTGACGTAGCATATAAAGAATGACACATTTAACTTTCACGTGTGGACGCACAGCATTTCATCAACATGTGGAATACTATCATAAACAGGATTTGGGTGAATTATTACAAGTTTTGTCAACATCATAGTTAAGTTTCAATTTAAGGAAAATTTAAGGAAAGGAAAGGAAGGTTTCAATTTAAGGAAAATTTAAAAGGTAGTTTACAGAAAGGAATTGGTAGGATTTTCTCTCATAGGAAAATAGGGTGTTCAAAATGCATCAGTATGACGTAGAAAGAAAATAGCTTCATTGCTTAGCTATTCAGGCTGATGAATAAACATCTGCATAAGCTTTATCTTCTCATAACATAATGAATAAGATGAGATGCATTGTTTGAAATTTGAACGTTTGGGTGAAAAAATTATTCTTGGGCAACAAGTAACTGAACGTCTGTCTGTAAGAAACGTATTTCTTGATAAGAAGGCTGTACCGTGCCTCCTTGCTTTGAATAGTCTGTTATTCTGTGTTCACAAATATTGGTCTTACGAATGATTTTCTTCTGTAAAGCAAACGCCTTATTTGCCTTCAGAAAGTACAAAGAATATGTCGACAAACGTTAAATCGACAGACAGTTTAAGATCGAACCATGAATATCAACGGATAACTTTACATAGCTATTGATATTATACAATCTCATAAGTAATGTTTCTGTGGAAAGGTCTCTAGGAATAAGGTGAGGTCCGTATTCCAGTCTTCACCAGTGGTATATGCAAGATGTTGTACAACAACCATTCACATGAACGTAAGGATGTCATACGCTAATGACTACTGCTACTGTTTCATTCTGCTAAATATAGTGATTATGTACCGTGCTGTTCACAATTGTCACCGAAATGGGCGCCACTGCACACACATGAATAGCTCGATAGGTCACCGGGTTGATAGCAAGTACCCACCCCGCAGGGATTTCCTTCACATGGTCTTCCGGTAGATTCTAATTAATCAAAGAAAAATAAGACAAAAAAAAGGAAAGACTTTGAAGACTTTGTAATTTGTACGGAATGAGAGAAAAAGAAACAATTGATGTCAGAGAAATCGTGGGAGTAGACGTAGCAACGAATCGATAATTAGTCTATACTGTCATAACATTGTCATGTCTTCCTTCCTTGGGAATAGGTCTTTAATTTTTCCATTTCTTGATTATTCCTTCTTACATTACACACAGGTGCAAATCATATGCCCAGAGAGAAAAGGAGGAAGGAAGAAAAAAAAACAAAATTTGCTTAAATTTCAAACAATACTAATTGGTTTCTGTTTTCCGTGAAACACTAAAAACGAAACCTTCCAGTTAATAACACACTTATTCTCTCCACCCCCCCAAACATAAACATAAGTAAATCTTACACTGCCGCAAGTAACCCTTCTGCAGTTTACTTGTAAAAGAAATGATCTATTTACAAGATGTATATTGAGTCCTCTGTTTTCATGAGACTGAAGTATATAGAGTCCTCTGTTGTAATGAGACTGATGTAACTTGCGTCTTCTGTTTTAATGAGACTGATGTATATTGAGTCCTCTGTTTTAAAGTGACTAATGTAAATTGAGTCCTCTGTTTTAATGAGACTGATGTATATTGAGTCCTCTAGTTTTAATGAGACTGATGTATACTGACTCCTCTGTTTTAATGAGACAGATGTATATTGAGTCCTCTATTTTAATGAGACTGATGTATATAGTCCTCTGTTTTAAAGAGACCGATGTAAATTGAGTCCTCTGTTTTAATGAGACTGATGTATATTGAGTCCTCTGTTTTAATGAGACTGATGTATATTGAGTCCTCTGTTTTAATGAGACTGATGCAAATTGAGTCCTCTGTTTTAATGAGACGGGGTAAGTCGTCTTCCGTATACATGAAATTGTTTGTATTCGTTACCTCCAAGCTCACAGTTGGTTCCTCTGAATCCAGGCATACATCTGCAAGTGTAGTTGACGCCGTTTTCGTGGTCTTCACAGAATGCTCCATTCTGACAGACTCCGTATTGGCAGGCGGTGTGTTCTGCGAGTTTAAGGAAGGTCATAAAATCACAGTCTTTCATGCGTGACGATCGTCAACGTTTGTGAAATTTAGTTAAATAACTGGGCTGACTGTAAATTCAAAGTATTATAGCTTAAAAAAGACCGAGGGAACGAAAACATATTAGCGACGCATATTTAGATCAAATGCAATGTAAATACCGATTATTAAAGACTACCTTCCTTTTTAGAAGAGGTATCGTCGTTATTATTATTATTATTAAAATAAGACTGCCTGTGTCTCATGTGAATAACTAACTTTTATTGATTAGAAGATTCTCGAGTCAACTTTAAATCTGAATTTTAACCTAGCAGAGTTTAGGGAGACTGTACGTGACGTCACAGGTAAAACTATTAGATGTAAAATATACTTAAGTACATTTGTAGCCTACAACGTAAAACTTTGCAAATCCAAATGGTTTTCTGTCGGTCTATCAAAGAAGAAGAAAAAAGATATACATCAACAGACACATCTCTGTGTATACTTTATGTCAGAACTTATTGTATTATGCAATATTTTCTCAAAATAAAACGTTGAGCTATTTTTAAGTGGATCTTTTTGGCATTCTAAGAACTACGTCAAAGTTATGTAACGTTTTCAATTTTTATTCCCGTCGTCTCTTTAGCCTATTCAAGTTGTACATGTTTTTGGTCCCTTCGTATCCTTTTATAAGCGAATACTGGCCTGAAAAACTCTGATGTACTTGTATCATTTTCGCCAATTTTCACGAGGTGCCGGTTTTCCAATGTTCCACCACCTCAAATGATTACAGCAAAAACTGCACACCTTAAATCTATTCCACACAGTCTAAGCTGTTAGTCTGCTACACCTCTACTCCAACCAAACAAAATTATCAAATTTATTTCTACTATGAACATGACATATGGGATGCCTGTTCCCTTGCTACATTTGTCAAGTTTGCTACATTAGTTTGCAAACTTAGTGACATACCTGCGGTTTCACAATTTACACCGCTGTATCCATCGAGGCATTCACATGTGTAGTCCTTCCCGTTGGGAGAATCTTGACAGACGCCCCCATTTACACATGGACTGTAGTGACACGCTGGAAACACTTCAGACAGAAATTGAAAACAGAAAGCACAAATTAGTAAAAAAAATCTGAAAATTATACAATTTTAAACATTGATGAGAAAGTGCACGTATTCTCACGAGTGGGAGGTTAATTTTGCAGACGACACGTAGAGTCAAAGCCAGGGCATCTTGGGTTGTTTTTGTGCAATTAACTAAATTTCTCCAAAACTGTCAAGTTTCATTCCTATACTATAGTAATGACAAGAGGATCACCACGTGTTACATACAAATGAACATTTGTGAGTGAGTAAAAACCGAGTCAAATACGTTTGAGAAAATTTGTGACCAGACTTTATCTTTACGATTAGTACTAGTTCATAAATATATGCAGCTAGTACACACTATGGTCAGAACTTTAACAGTTGCAATAACTAACTGTAGGCGGCGTGGTCAGGTTGAACGAAATAAGTGTTTCAATGAATAATTGTATAATACGTAATCAAGTATTTTCTTGTAACAAGCTTGGACAGTTTTGCACCGACGGTACACAATGAAGCTTATATGTTCTGTTGCACGCACTAAATGTTAAGTAAGGAGGAAGGAGCATATCTTCATTGACTATACAAAAAATAACTTAATGAATATGAATAAGTGTAAGAATGTTGATTGTTGTAACCAAATATAAAACAAGATAAACCTGCTTGTAGTACTTACATGGGTTTTCACAGAGATCGCCATAGTAATAACCGAGACACAGGCATGTGAATCCCTCGTCGCTATCATCTTCAACGCACAGACCACCGTTTTCACATGGAGAAGAAGAGCAAGGGCCATTCACTGCAGATGAATACACAGAGATATGAAATCAGTACATCCTGTAATTAACTATTAATCAAGAATAAATGAATTAAACAAGTAAAAATCTTGTTTGCATGAAGCATCTTTCATCAAATTGATGAACAAAAAATGGCTATAGATGTAGGATTTATTTCAGATATTTTGCCAAACAGAGAAATCAGATCGACAATCCTTGTAATTATGAATAGATTGATAATCAATAAAGCATACTAGTGGGCGTATTCGCCATAGATTACGTTAAACTTCAAACAACTTTTCCCTGTAGAATAGTTGAAGGAGCAATGACAACAGATATAAGTTGTTGATATATTACAGATATCGTACCAGTGTATTCGCATTTAGATCCTTCGAACCCTGATAGACAATCGCACGTGTAGTCAGAATTGTCGGCGTTGTTTCGGCAGGTTCCGCCATTTTGACAAGGCCTGATCTCACTACACGGAGAATACGCTATGAGAAAGAACAACAAAGTAGACATGAGGAAAATAGTGAAACAATGGTTGAATCATTACATGTTCATTTTCATGTAAATAAGTAGGCTAAAGCCACTGAAGATATAGAGAACTATGTTCTGGTAACAAGTAGTAAGTACAGCCACTGACGTAGCATATAAAGAAGAACACATTTAACTTTCACGTGTGGAGGCACAGCATCTCATCAATATGTGGAATACTATCATAAACAGGATTCGGGTGAATTATTACAAGTTTTGTCAACATCATAGTTAAGTTTCAATAATAATTTAAGGAAAATTTAAAAAGTAGTTTACAGAAAGAACTTGGTAGGATTTTCTCTCATAGGAAAACAGGGTGTTCAAAATGCATCAGTATGACGTAGAAAGTAAATAGCTTCATTGCTAAACTATTCAGGCTGATGAATAAACATCTGCAAAAACTTCATCTTCTCATAACATAATGAATAAGATGAGATGCATTGTTTGAAATTTGAACGTTTGGGTAAAAAAAAAAACATTCTTGGGCAACAAGTAACTGAACGTCTGTCTGTAAGAAACTTATTTCTTGATAAGAAGGCTGTGCCGTGCCTCCTTGCTTTGAATAGTCTGTTATTCTGTGTTCACAAATATTGGTCTTAAGAATGATTTTCTTCTGTAAAGCAAACGCCTTATTTGCCTTCAGAAAGTACAAAGAATATGTCGACAAACGTTAAATCGACAGACAGTTTAAGATCGAACCATGAATATCAACGGATAACTTTACATATCTATTGATATTATACAATCTCATAAGTAATGTTTCTGTGGAAAGGTCTCTAGGAATAAGGCGAGGTCCGTATTCCAGTCTTCACCAGTGGTACATGCAAAATGTTGCACAACAATCATTCACATGAACGTAGGGAAGTCATACGCTAATGACTACTGCTACTGTTTCACTCTGCTAAATATAGTGATTATGTACCGTGCTGTTCACAATTGTCACCGAAATGGGCGCCACTGCACACACATGAATAGCTCGATAGGTCACCGGGTTGATAGCAAGTACCCACCCCGCAGGGATTTCCTTCACATGGTCTTCCGGTAGATTCTAATTAATCAAAGAAAAATAAGACAAAAGAAAAGGAAGACTTTGAAGACTATGTAATTTGTACTGAATGAGAGAAAAAGGAACAAGTGATGTCAGAGAAATCATGGGAGTAGACGTAACAACGAATCGATAATTAGTCTATACTGTCATAACATTGTCATGTCTTCCTTTAGGGGGAATAGGTCTTTGATTTTTCCATTTCTTGTTTATTTCTTCTTAAATTACACACAGGTGCAGATTATATGTCCAGAGAGAAAAGGAGGAAGAAAAAAAAATGCATAAATTTCAAACAATACAAATTGGCTTTTGCTTCCGTGAAACACTAAAGACAAAAACTTCTAATTACTAACACACTTACTCTCTCCACCACCCCCCCCCCCGAAAAAATAAACATAAGTAAATCTTACACTGCCGCAAGTAACCCTTCTGCAGTTTACATGTAAAAGAAATGATCTATTTACAAGAGATGTACATTGAGTCCTCTGTTTTAATGAGACTGATTTATATTGAGTCCTCCGTTTCAATGAGACTGATGTATATTGAGTCCTCTGTTTTAATGAGACTGATGTTTATTGAGTCCTCTGCATGAGACTGAGTAAGTCGTCTTCCGTATACATGAGATTGTTTGTATTCGTTACCTCCAAGCTCACAGTTGGTTCCACTGAATCCAGGCATACATCTGCAAGTGTAGTTGACGCCGTTTTCGTGGTCTTCACAGAATGCTCCATTTTGACAGACTCCGTATTGGCAGGCGGTGTGTTCTGCGAGTTTAAGGAAGGTCATAAAATCACAGTCTTTCATGCGTGACGACCGCCAGCGTTTGTAAAATGTGAGTTAAATAACCGGGCTGACTGTAAATTCAAAGTATCATAGCTTAAAAAAGACCGAGGGAACGAAAACATATTAGCGACGCATATCCAGAGCAAATGCAAATATTAAGTATTAAAGAATACATTTCTTTTTAGAAGAGGTATCATGATTATTATTATTAAAATAAGACTGCATGTGTCTCATGTGAAAAATTAACATTGATTGATTAGAAGATTTTCGTAAGGCTTAAAAATCGAATCAACTTTAAACTTGAATTTTCAACCTAGCTGGTTTTAAGAAGACTTTAAGTGACGTCACATGTAAAACTATTAGATGTAAAAATATAGTTAAGAGTGGTATATGTGTAGCTTACAACGTAAAACTTTGCAAATGCAAATGGTTTCCTTTCGGTCCATCAAAACAGAAGGAAACAAAACACTCATCAACAGACACAACTCTGTGTATGTTATATGTCAGAGCATATTGCAAATATAATGCAATCATTTTTTAAGCAAAGCGTTAAGCTATTTTTATGTGGATTTTTTTTTTTTTTTTGCATTTTAAGATCTACGTCAAAGTTACATAACACTTTCAATTTTGTTCCGGCCGTCTTTTTAGCCTATTCAAGTTGTACATGTTTCTGGTCGCTTCGTATCCTTGTAGACGAATATTTGCCTGAAAAAACTCAGATATGCTTGTATTATTTTCGCCAATTTTCACGAAGTGCAGGTTGTCCAATGCTCCACCGCCTCAAACGATTACAGCAGAAATTATATACCTTAAATCTATCGCACACAGTCTAAGCAGTTACTCTGTTACACTTGTACTTCAACCAAACGAAATTGTCAAAATTTATTTCTGCTATGAGCATGAGATAGGATGCCTGTTCCCTGGCTAAATTTATCATCTTTGCTACATTAGTCTGCAAACTTAGTGACATACCTGCGGTTTCACAATTTACACCGCTGTATCCATCGAGGCATTCACATGTGTAGTCCTTCCCGTTGGGAGAATCTTGACAGACGCCCCCATTTACACATGGACTGTAGTGACACGCGGGAAACACTTCAGGCAGAAATTGAAGACAGAAAGCACAAATTAGTAAAAGTAATCTGAAAATGATACAATTTTAACCATTGATGAAAAAGTGCATCATTTCCTGCGAGTGAGATGTTAATTTTGCGGACGACACGAAGAGTCAAAGACGAGGCACCTTGAGTTGTTTTTGAGCAATTCACTAAATTTTTCCAAAACTGTCAAGATTCATTCATGCGAATGACAACAGGATCCCCTCACAGCATCCCCATGGTACATACAAATGAACATTCGTTAGTGAGTAAAAACCGAGTCAAATACTTCTTTTGGAAAATTTGTGACTAGACATTTTCTTCACGATTAGTACTAGTTCATAAATGCATACAGCCAGTACACACCATGGTCAAAACTTCAAAACTTTAACAGTTGTAATAAGTATTGAATGTGGGAGGTGTGGTCAGGGTGAACAAAATAAGGGTAGTCCATGGCCTATTAACTGTGGATTGAGGCTGCAGTAAAAGAAATCAGGGGGGCCTGGGACCGCTTGAGGGACTCCGTGCGGTTCATGACCCAATGCTTGATTGCTTTCTTTTTCTCTATATTAGAGTAAAGCTTTAACCAATGATTAGGATCAAAATTTTTTGTACACTAAGTGCATTGTATTTCATTTGTCGGCTGAAATGAACATAAATTGTGGCCACCCCTACAATTTCCACTGCCTAGGGAGAAACAAAGATAAAAGAGATAAGGAGCAAAATGACGTGATACCAAAGGATAATTTGTAACGTGGTAACAATCATTTAATGTGTGTAACGTGACAAAAGAAGGTCAGTATTTGTTGAAAAAAAATAATCCCAATTTTCTTTGTTTCACTGCATTTCAATAAATAATTGTATACGTTATTAAGTATTTTCATATAACAAGCTTGGACAGTTTTGCACCGACGGTACACAATGAGGCTTATATCTTCTGCTGCACGCACTAAATGTTACGCAAGGAGGAAGGAGCGTAACTTAATTGACGATTCAAAAAAAGTAACAGAATGAATGGAATGAATGAATATGAATACCTGTAAAAATGTTGCCTGCTGTAACCAAGTGCAAAAGATAAACCTGCTTGTAGTACTCACATGGACTTTCACAGAGATCGCCATAGTAATAACCGAGACACAGGCATGTGAATCCCTCGTCGCTATCATCCTCAACACACAGACCACCGTTTTCACACAGAGAGGAAGAGCAAGGGCCATCCACTGGAGATGAATACACAGAGATATGAAATCAGTAAATCCTGTAAAGTAACTACTGATCAATAAGAAATGAAATAAAACACTTTGCGAACAATTTTAAGCATTCAGAAGACATCTTCTATTCAATCGATGAAAACAATGCTTATGTAGGATGCCATATAGGATTATTGTTCATAGATATCTTATCAAACACAGACAAATGAAATCGATAAATCCTTTAAATATTTGTTGATCAATAATCGGTAAAACAAAACAAATTGAAACTATTTGCATAAAGCATTAAGGAGACATCTTCTATCGAATTGATGAAAAATAATGACCATGGATGTAGAATGGCAGATTGATCGTAGATGTCTTACCACTGTATTCACAGGTGAATCCTTCAAACCCTGATGGACAATCGCACGTGTAGTCAGAATTGTCGGCGTTGTTTCGGCAGGTTCCGCCATTTTGACAAGGCCTAATCTCACTACACGGAGAATAGGCTACGAGAAAGAAAATGTAGACAAGGAAAACGTCAACACAATAATTGAGTTATTTCATGTTCATTTCATATGCTAAGTACATTTAATGAAGATGCAGAGGACAATGTATTACCTTTCCATGTGTGCAGGGATAACACGTCTCTGAGACAGAATATAATATTTTAGGCAGGATTTGGAGGTAGGTGACAATGACGTCAACAGAGAAACAATTTCAGATACTTCGATATTTCAAATTGAAAACAATTAAAATGATTGTCTCTTCCGAAAAACAAAGAATACGTCGAGAACGAAATGTGAAATCCACATGTAGTCTTTAATATTAAACCATGTATATCAACAGCTAACTCTTCGCTCATTGTGACACTGTACATGCAGTGGAAAGGTCTCACCCTTTAAAAAGAAATTGGTCTTCTTTTTTACTCTGCAATCGACACTAGTCGTGTAGTATTCTTATAGGACGGTAAACGGAAACAACTCATAAGAATGTCGAAGTGAATTAATAGAAGAAAAAAATATCACGTACCGTGTTGTTCACAATTTTCACCGAAATGGGCACCGCTGCAAACACAGGCATAGCTCGATAGGTCACCGGATTGATAGCAAGCACCCACACCACAAGGATTTCCTTCACATGGTCTTCCGGTAGATTCTAGTCATACGAGGATCACAATAACGACAAAAAACATTTTTATAATGCTTGGTTTCCGACAACGATGAGAGTAGGATTTGCAGCTGGAGATTGAAAGGTCGATGGACTTGCGAAAACCGTTGTCAAAAAGTAACTTTAACAAGAGGTCAAATGTGACGTCAGGTTTCATTTGACGATTTACCATAGACGATTTACCATAGGTGAAGAAACCATTTCGAACCAAGTCCGGACTGCATACCGCTACCCCCTCGAACCTTTCACCTCTGAATATAACTCCTCCCCCCCCTCCTTGACGCTCTGTCCTCATGACTGAACGTTCTGGCTTATCGTCCCATGTTTCTAAAACACAAGAGTTGATAGTTTTGTTTTTGGTTTGAGGTAAGGGCAGAATTTGGGTGGATACATGATTGAGGGCAAGGACAGGCTTGTGGTCATTAAAAGAATAGCACCAATTGTTTTTTTGGTATTCAACCATCTCATCCAGCACCCAGTGCTCTTTCTCCATCGAGAATGAGAATGAGAAAGGAGATTAAAATCAAGTTTACAGATTAAAGAATGATTCAAGCAAAGATAAAGTGGACTTACCTATCAGTAGTTTAATAAACCCCTGTTCCCTTTATATCATGTATACTCCTTACTTTTTCATTCAGCTTAATAACTTACCTCCAAGTTCACAGTTGGTTCCGCTGAATCCAGGCATACATCTGCAAGTGTAGTTGACGCCGTTTTCGTGTTCTTCACAGAATGCTCCATTCTGACAGACTCCGTATTGACAGAGAGTGAGATCTACAAGTAAATGACATTATTTTTTGACACTTGCCATCCAACCAACCTCGAATAACCACATCGCAACAGTTCGTTTCCCTCTTGTCAAAAAAAGTGATACATTCATAATTCTACCAAGCTAAATCACATGCATTTCCTAACTTAAACTCTAATGACACTGCCACAGAGATGCATCTCTGGTGGTAACTGTTACTTAACTTTGTGATCTCATCAAAGTATTGGTGAATGTTTTGAGTCAAGGGAATGACATCCATAGGCCTGTATAATTTACCTGCTATTTCACAGTCAACACCGGAAAATCCGTCAAGGCATTCACAGGTGTACTCCTTGCCGTCCGCAGAATCCTGACAGACGCCCCCATTCACACAAGGGCTGTAGTGACAGGCTGGAAACACTGTCAAATTAAACACACAGAAGAATGATACATTGTTAACCCGATGTCCGAATTATGTCTCGACTAGTTTTAAATGGTAGCAGAATTGCAAAATATTCACTAAGGATTCTATGGAAAGCACCGTAAAACCCAATAACTTATATCTGTTCACATATCGACTTAGTTGATTGAATAATTATGTTCAGTTTCAGAAGTTCAAGTTCAAACTCACGTATTAGCCTACCGACACGAAACTGGGAGATTAAGCAAAAAAAAAAAAAAAAATTCTGTTCTGGCATTTTAAAGTCATCACAGTTATACCAAAGCCTTTTTTAAAGTGGGGTTTATTTCAACAATGCTCTTCAACATTTGACAAAAAAAAAAACAAATGAGGTTTGAACAGATTGCAGGTCCAAGGTAGTTGGTGTAGGAAATGTTCCACTCGAGCACTAGTCGAAAACTTTCAGATTCACTGCATTGAAAAGTTAACCAATCAGTGGCCATGAAATGCACGCACAGCATTGAACGTATAGCTCAACATGTAACTCTGATCGCTATAGGAGTAAGTTAATATCATATTTTCCATTACTGTGCAACATATTTGGGAATGATATATCTTGACTGACGGTCGACTGGATCTTACTTTAATATATTAATTAATAAACATCGCTGAACATCTAATTGATTGATCATCAGATTAAAATGACGTCACGACGTACCATCCACAAACTTGCAAGTAAACTGCCATGCATTGCTTTCAACTTTTGGATAAGTACAAACAGTGGCATAGACAGGATTTTGAACAGGAAAGGGGGGGGGGGGAACGGTCACTGAGGGATCATGAACCTTCCTAGGGGGAACAATTTCTGATTTTCAGTCTCACTTTTCCACTCTGTTGGACTAATATATGTAATAAATAATACTACAAGGTTTTTGTTTGCAGACATCTTAAGGAGGGAACACGGCCTTTTTTTTCATGGGAAACTTCAACCTCCCCGTAGCTGCACCACTGACTACAAGAGGATTTTTACGTTTCATTGTAGACTTATTCACCAAATTAAGCAAACGATAAAATACATCTGATAATAAAATCTGTTTTTATTTGATATAATTTCAGTAATATTTCTGGCAATTACTCATTCGCAATCGATTTTGTTTGTTTGCTTTTTTTATTTCGATGAAATAAACTTAATAGATTAATCGAAACTGAGACGGAATCTAATTGGTGTGTCAGATTCCCATAGGGTAAGAAGAATAAACGCTTTTGCAATGCTGCAAAAAGAAAGACGAAAAATTTGCATCGGTAGTAGGAACTAGTCTCGTACTTACAGGAATTTTCACATCTGTCACCGTAATAGTAGCCAAAACACAAACAGGAAAAACCCCCATCGTCATCCTCGATGCACAAGCCGTCTTGCTCACAAGGAGAAGAAGAACAAGGTCCACCGACTGCAAATTAATTAATTAAAAATTAATGATACTGATGATTAATTCATGAAGTCGAACAAAACGTTTGTCGACGAACATTAAAAAAAAAAATGACATAAAACATATTACATGTGATTGATATGAAGATATGCTAGGACGACACATTTCACTGTTGACCTCAGAACCAATTCTCTTTTGACCCCGAAACAGCTCCCTCTTGACCCCGAATCAAATCCAGAAGCAAAAACAATTGGATTAGCACAGACCAAATAACCCTAATGTATCTACATGTTAAAATAATTCATTTCGTAATCTCACCTTCAAAAAGTGTTTTAAAGTTCTAGAATTTATGATGAGGGCAACATGTGGAATTGAAATACTGAAAAAAAAAACATAAATGGGTTTTATTTACTTTTTATCCTCATAAATAACTCCCTATTGCTTACCGCTGTATTCACAATCTTTTCCTTGGAAGCCACTTTCACAGGTACATGTATAATCGTTCAGATCATCGCTGTTTTGACAGGTTCCGCCATTTTGACATGGCTCTATGTCACCACATATGGAATATGCTGTACAAAATGTAAACAAAATATCAAGTATGAGAATGTGAAAAGTAATAGGTATGAATGAAATGAAGACTTGAGCTCGTTTACACTGAACCAGCCTTTATTGTTTTGTACATTGTTTTTATTGTTGATGCATTGTATCTAAACACTAATGTATATGTTCTTAACTGCAGTATCGCTAATTGCTATGGTACAGTAAATTACAAACAACTGTATTTCTGTATGATATTACTGTTGCATGTACAAATATTATAATTACCGTATCATACTTCTGGTGTTGCTGTATTGTCAAATTACTGGGTGAATTTCTTTTCCCACAACTACGGAACTTCTGTATATTTTTCTATAGACTATTGTCGAAAAGGTTGCAGCGTTGTATCCTTACCGTGTCTGTCTGAACTTTAATACCGAAATTAACTGTAATAAGTACTTCTGGATTAATTGTAATCAACTATGAGTAACCTTGAAGTAGGCTAGCGTACCAGCAATATGCAAGTGGAACTGGCAGGGTATTTTGATATTAAATTTCGTGAGTGCGATATTCCGTGACAGCGTGAAACATATTTTTTATTCTCGAAATCATCAACTTTTCAATTTCGGAGCCCATACACCAATCAACCATGGTCCAATTACACTGCTACACTTCGGGAAGCTGTTCTTTAGCTCCATGCATAAATGTAACTATGGCAAATTTCACATTAGTCAGTAGTCTAACGAATTACTCTTCTTTCTTTTATGAAAACTGAATTTTTTAATTTTTTTTTTTGGGGGGGGGGGGAGGCTTACCGTGTCGTTCACATTCTTGGCCGTAGTAACCAGTGTCACAGACACAGACAAAAGATGATAGATCCCCGGTTTGATAACAGGTACCCTCGTTGCTACACTCGGTGTTCTCACATGGTCTTCCCGTTGCCTCTGATCACGTATAGCAAGATGTTGCAGAAAAAAAAAAGAAGAAAGATTTATTATTATTCATTGTCCTTTCCAACCATTAGAGATGAATCCACTCCATGAATGCGATCCATAAAAAAAAAAAAAAATATGTTCGCTTGCTGAAAATGTTCAGACTCAATAATTTTATGAACTCATGTCATTTAAGATATATTCAATATAACAATATGTTAAAATCATAATACAATGGTAAATAATTCAAGGTCCTAAATTATTCCGAGTCCTTTCATTGAACTACTTCTGACAATTAGTTGCCCCGATTAGCATATATGTAAATGATTCATTACTCCGTCCAGAGAGTCTGATTGGGGGATCAGTCTTCCGAGAACTGAAATTGAACTCAGATCAATAGATGACAGGTACGGTACTCCCTGTTTTTATCGTGGATAGGAAAGTGCTCTTCAGCTCATGAAATCAGTCTCTTAATACGATTTATCACTTTCTTCAATTTTTGAAGAATGTATTTTCACTCAAAAAAATGGTACATCAAGATAGTAAACACGAAAGACAGGAAAGTTCGTATTTAATCATGTAAGCAAAACTGTGAAAGTCATATAACCTCGTTATATCTGCAACCCCCCCCCCAAAAAAAGTAAGTTAATCAGATATATCAAACAGTTGGTTTGACAGATTGCATCAAACTAAAACATTTCCTTAAATATAACCTTTCCTTTCTCCAGTTCTTGTGTTATATTGTTTTTAACAAAAGAAGAAAATTGTCCATCGTTTCTTATGTACAAGTGGCACGTGACACACGAGAGAAAATAGTTGAGAGTACCTCCAATTTCACAGTTAGTTCCACTAAATCCAGGCAGACATCTACAAGTGTAGTCCCTACCATTAGGGAGATCCTCACAAAATGCCCCGTTCTGGCAGACGCTGTAATGACAGGCTGGGAAGACTACAAAAAAAAAAGGAGAAAAATGGAACATCAAGGCAAAAAAAAAAATTATGTATCTAATGACACAGCTAGCCATTTCCATTATGGATTTTGAAGTTTTACAAAGGATTTTCGAAATTCAGTTTTACAGAAAATAGCATTGCATGTATTTTTTTTTTTTCACTCATCACAAAGGACTAGGAGATCCGAAAGTTCAGAGGTATTTTTTAATATTATTCGCAAGTGAATCATACAGCTATGAACGGTACAAAATTTTTATTCTTGTTATACGTATAATTTCCTGCACCACATAAGAATTCCTGCATCACATAATAATTCCTTGTCAACGCTAAAAAGATTTGTTTTTCATGAACTTCTGTAGCTCAAAGGTGAAATTTTGACATAATTTTTTTTTTTGTAATTTCACTCTTTCAGTCGAACTCCCTTAAGAGACAGATCTGAGAGTGTAGTTGAAATGATAGCTCACTCACGTGACAGCTCGCAGTGATCTCCATAGTAATATGACTGGCAGAAGCAAACGTAGGAACCGTCCTCTTCATCATCATCAATACAGATACCATCGTTTCGGCAAGGAGTGAGAAGACAGCCGGAATCCTCTGTGTGTAAAAGATCATGGCTGCAGTTGAACTCTTTTCTGCTACGACTTTTAATGACAACAAACATACATGTAGTGGAGACGTATAGAGTAATGTACACCTTCTTAATGTAGTATAACACACCAACATGGAATATGTATGGTCAGTTCAGTAAAGTTGAAGTGCAAGTATGTGTGATATCACTCCCACAGTCTACTTTTCATTGTTAGTCTGCAGGCGTTATCCTCACGCAAGTCAACGAAAAAAATTACATTACTTGTGACAATAATCTAGTAACCTATGTAGCCCAAGATCAAGATGTTTTCTATAGACCTATAGACCATATAGGGGTTGTAAATTTCATGTCATATTATTTATGACATAGTTGTTTTTCTTTTTGTGTTTGAGGAAAGAAACCAGTTCTTTAAACGGAGGATTTTACCCAGGAAATGGAGAGCACGTTTACACTAAAATATAAAAATTCAGAGAGCCTATCGTAAATTTACTCTTTATGAGTCGTTCTTATGAAGAGAATGATGACTATAAGAAAAAAAAATGACGTCATGGTCAGTTAACGCCAGTAAACATTGGGACCGGAGTATGCAATTAACAAATTATGAGGGATAAAGAATTAAGACATCGCTCTAATGTGACGAACTCATCCTTCGGCAAAGAGATTCCCAGAAACACTTTCAAACGGTGAGTTCTCACACGTTGGATTCTCAGAAAGTAGATTATACTGCGGTTTCGTCCTACTTGTTAACAGTTATAAAGGGCAGCATGCAGGTTGTTACATGTTTCTTACGCCATTCTTTTCCATTATCTCAGTTTCAAATACCTCGACATGATTAAAAAACTTCGACAGTAATAAGATGTTCATGCATGTACCTATGCTAATGATCGGATTTTAATATGAAGTGACGAGTACAGGAACTTACCGTGAATTTGACAATTGGCTCCACTATAAGGAGGAGAACATTCACATCTGTAACCGACGTTATCATCGGTGTTCGTACAAGTTCCTCCATTACGACAAGGACTAGCATCACAAGCAGAGAGAGCTGAGGAAAAGTTGAATATATACAAATGTATATACATATATATAGAGAGAGAATAAGAACGCAAAAAGACGTGAAAAGAAAGAAAATGAACTTCTGTTACTCTAAGATTTTATTGAAAACAAACGTTTCGGTCGTTCGACCTTCTTCAGTGTAGAGCTTGATGTACAATGAGTGTAGAGGCAAAAATGTCAGAAAATTACTGAACCTGAACTTGAACAAAATAAAGACAGATTACAAGGGGTAAAGAAAATGAGCTTACGTTACAAAATGAAAAGAAGATTAAGAGCTAAAGTTGGTGCGTTTTTGAGAGTGTAGTTCATTTCTTTCGTTGAGACCAAAGGGTTAAAGTGTTTGTAATTGTGCTGTCCAGTAGACTTCACATCTGAAGATATTTCTACTGGTGTTGTTAGTATTTTGGATTTGTTCGAAAGGGGTAGAAAACGAAATCGGATAAGCTGTGAGGGGAACTTTTGAAGTGAATAGCAACTTCACACGTCTTTTGTGAGTAAGCATAGCAGATTTGTGATTTCGGAAACGGACTTTGAATGCAGCAGAGGTTGATCCAGTGTATGCACGTTACATTTATGACAACTAACTATGTTAATAATATTACATGAAGTAAAAGAGATACTTTTCTTTAATCTTATATGAATTGAATTACCGGTAACTGCAACTTGAGAATGTGGAACATGTGCTGGAAAAAATTTGTGGAAAGATCACATTTCTTAGTACAAGTAAATGGGTTGTAGCTAAGAAATGTGACCCTTCTGTTAGGAGTACATTGTTTGGAATTGTTGCTGTTTACTATTCCGACTATATATGTATATATATATATATATACATATACATAGGTCTTTACCTTCCATTTCGCATGATTTGCCATAGAAAGGTGATACACACAGGCAGAATTGTTTAGAGTAGTCGCCGCTATTGTAGCAAGTTCCACCGTTTTCACATGGCCAATGGACGCAGGGATTAACCAGAGGTTCTGTACGTGATGTAAATATGAAAAATAGAACAGCGACTTACTCACGATTTGCAATGACACTCCCTTGACAAAAAAACAAATAAACAAAACCAACTGACAATTGGTTGGTTGTTGAAGAAATGTTGCATCCATACTTTGCTTACTGAAAGTAGTATTCGTTCATGTAAACAATTTGAAATTCTTCATTTGCTTGACAATGCTAGTTTTACCTTTCATGGGGGGGGGGGGGGGGAATCCTCTCGGAATTCGATCATTGCCCTAAAAGCAAAATATCCATGATGTTTAATACATGTATTTGGCTTATGAAGGTTTACAAGGAACTACAAAGTCTATTTGGGCTATGTTTCGCAATGTTCCGCAAATGAGATAAAAACAGTCAGAACTGTAGCACATTTCTACATGTCTATGTAAGTTGGCGGCATGTTGTGAAATTGAACTGAGAGGAGTTTATGCGATGATATAATTCTTCACTACCAACCCATGCCTACCCGATCTGGTAGGCATGGGTTGGATCAGGGTCAGTGCGGTGTGACAAGGTGTCGTCGTAAGGTAGGGAGACCCCCAACCCCCAGCTGTCTAACGATTTTTTGCAAGACTGTCAATGATTGCTCAGTCTTGTCGGATCGTTGGTAATCGGTGCGGTGTGGCCCTGGCTTTAATTAGCCAATTCACTGACATACCCACTCACTCACATGACCACACACACACGCACAGGGTACTGTGGCCTACTCTTATTTACCTATTTCTGAATACAGTTTGTTGAAAGAGTGTTAATTCAACTAACCTCCAAACTGACACTCGTTGCCTCCGAAGCCTGGTTTGCAGGTACAAGTGTACTCTCTACCATCCGGTGAATCTTCACAAAATCCATCGTTTAAACAAGGAGAGTAATGACAGGCGGGATAAACTAAAATAAAGAATAAAATTTATACATTAAGTAATTAACTTTATCGACTGAGACAAAAATACGTCTTCGTGATGGTTGAAATAATATTTTATCAACCGTACTCTCGAAGTTGTCCTGGCAAACTAACAGTTAGTATCACTTTTTGATATTTTGTACTGTGGTGATACACATGAATAGCAGTATGATCTTCGATTATAAAGTATCCTACATGCGTTTTGTGTAATGCGTGTTCTCGATGTTGACTAGCACCAAACCCAAAGTAATACCAAAGTACAAACTTGTGTTCTGTAATTCTCTCATTGGGTCACTGAATTGAGAATTATCCAACAAATTCAACAACCCTTACTGTTATTCTTTAGAGACCAACCGCCAGTTTTTCCCATTTGGCATAATGCTGTCCTATAATGTGCATAACATAATGTAAGTTAATTAGTAACCTATACATAAGCTATACTGATCACGTAACAGAAAGCGACGCTGATCGCTTAAATGCGTTCAATGTTTGTTTGACATCAAGAAAAATCACATACACGGTCATGACAAAATTACACTTTAGTTTCATTCACAAACTGGGGAATGAACATTTGTTGCTAGATTTCAATTCCTCGCTCAGCATTCTTGCATTCTTTCAAGAATACCGTGTGGTTTCAATAATGCAGCTCAGCAATACAGCCCACAATTATTGTTAATACATGAACAAAGGAATTGGCGTATGATAATGGTAAATTAAACACATACCAACTATGCTACTCAACCTGGTTCACCATTCCTCTTATGTAAGATATCGTTCCAAGCTTAAATTCTTTAGATATTAAGTTTATTAGGTTTTTATGGTTTGACCTTTGCCTGCCTCCAGCTCTGTTGACCATTGTCGTTGACTAAAATCAGTGTGTATCTTAAATTTATGTGATTGATATACCAGCTAAACATGAAACTAGTCCAAGCTTGCATTACTTGCGATTTTGTCTTTACAAGTATTTTACATTTTTACTTCTGTTGACAATTAGAGGTCGTTAAGACAGGTTCGTCTTATCTCATTGTATATATTTTTTTTTCTCTCTTTCATGTTGACTTTTTCTGAGTTCACTATTATTCACATCTATCAGAAATCTCATAATAAGATCAATATCGCACAAGAGGTCTAGCCAATCACGGTTGTGGTAAAATTATTTCCACTTCAGAGAACCCCCCCTCCCCCGGGGGCAGAAAAAATACTAAAAGAAAAAATAGATTTCTTGCCTGACTATAGTCCGGCTTCAGTTTCAACAGAAAATGAAGTTACAGTACATATATTGGGATTTGCTGTACACCTGTACACCTGACACTAAATTTAAAATGGGTGTAAGGGTAATGCCCAATATTTAATTTTATTACGTAAGTTACTATCTTGGACCAGGGAGGTGCAATTGAACCTTCCTGCTTGGACCTCTGTCCACTGAAGATGTAACTCCTCTACGAAGATTCGAATGCTCTGCTGTACTGTGCATGCTGGGAATTGGGATTCATTTCATCAAATCAACTAATCACATTATGCGAATCAGTTCAAGTTTCAGTTCTTGAGATACTGTGTTTTTAAGATTTTAACAATTTGACCTCTCTTGACCTCACATGACCCGTGACTTATAAAAATAAATGGCAGAGTTTCTGCACTCAGTTTAGGTGCATCAATAAACGTATATAAGATCACTTAAAGCTTGTCTTCTTAAGATACTGTATTGTTTTCAGGGAGTTCATAGTATGATCTCTAGTGATCACAATTGATCTGTGGCCTCAACAAAAACCATAGCAGTCTAGTACTTTTTGTTCTCGAATCACATACCCGCGCATGAGACCAATCTAAGCTCGCATTCTTGATGTATGGTATTTTCAGGATGCACACAGTTTGAATTCTGTTGACCTCTGACCTGTTCACTCTGACCTCCACAATAAATAATAGGGGATCTTGTACTAAACATCATACATTCACATACCAAGTTAGTCCAGGCATTTGTTCTTGAGATATCGTGTTTACAAGCAAAACCAAACAAAAACATACACATACATAAACGCCATCTTGATTACAAAGGTTACGATTTTAGTCGAAACCAAATACAGTGTTATAAAGAAGAACTGTAGCCTTAAAGAGAAAATGAAGGCGACAAGAGTGTACTACGCATGCGCACATTCGATTTTCTAATGATCTGCAGAAAGACACGGCGTCATGAAGAAATTCCATAACTTCAGTTCTCGACCACTGTTTTATTATGTAATTTAAAGTTGTACTTACGGGGTAATTCACAATGTTCTCCATAGTAGTATTCAGTACAGAAACACGTCGGGCCTTGTTCTGTTACGTGACACGTTCCGCCATTTTGGCAAGTAACGTTGGAACAAGGTTCAAAACCTTCAAAAGAGGAATGAGTATTACTCAGTAGTAAATATAGTAAAATATGTTGAAAGGGGAGAAGTGGAGGAAAGTCAAACGGAGGCGACAATGTGATTGGCCCCCGGGGATAGTTCTTACACAATTATCACATACCTCATCACAGGAAGACGAAAAGTTACCATTTCGACTTCATTAGGTAAAGCACTTGCTACATGATTCACGGTAAGAAAAGAAACCTTGACGATCAAAGTACGAACAGTTAAAGAAAGAAGAGCAAACAGGTGTGACGGAACCAAGTCAATCATTACGATCACCCCAGACTGTGTCCTGCACCCCTCAGGTATACAGGCAGACGACTCACCCACAACACCCTCACCAGCCCCCACCCCTGCCCCACTCAGTTCGAAAAAATGAACTTCAGTTCTTCTTCCTTTGTACTGTAGGTATCCCCATTGTTTCCATCGCTTCGAGCTAGTCTGTGTTGTCACTATAGTCTCTTGTTGAGTTTGCACACTAAAAAACGTTGTGTGAATCCGTTTGTACTAGTGTGTGTTGTTTTGTTTGGAAGTTCAGTACAGCCAGGACGAATAATTTTGAGAATAACAGGGAATAATTTTAGCCCATCATTCCTTCTCTACATCCCCTTTCCATATGTGATCAAATCTTACCCAACCCAAACTATTACCAACATCAACCTGTAGTAAAACAAATCGGTTTCAACTTTAAACTTACTTCGCCAAATCATGAATTGTCCATAGCCTGCATATTTTACCCAACGCCCCTCCCCGGCGCATTCAAAACTGCTAATTAAGTCGTTTGAAGGATATAAGGGTGAGTTTAAATTGACTGCCGCTTTGGACAACACGTTGAAAAATGAAGGAAAGAGAATAATCAACGATATAGTTTTTTTTTTAAGAAATCATAACCATAGAGCTTAATGACTCATTTTTAATTACACCTGTTTGTTTTGATAAAACATTTCTGTTCAACCTATATTGCCCTTGTTTAGGTGGTTACATTGAATGGCTTCACGATACATATTGATCCTTGAGCAAACTAATTTGGTTTCCGCGGTGCGACTGCAGTCACCATGACTACCGGAAGAGCAAGAAGCGTTCGCTTTTTGTTTTTCACTTGTGCCATAACCCATACCTTCCCATTAAAAAAACTGGTATTTTATAAGCAGTGAAATCACTTCAAAGCAAAAATTGTAATTTGGCAGAATAATTATGGTAACGTTATCGCATGGCTTTAACATTGGTCACAGAAATTGATACCAGACGTAAGTTCACTTTCGAATTTCGAGTAAGCCATGTAGCAGCGACCAGTATAGCAAGGATTTACCAGGTTCTTCGCAATCAGATAGAGATCAATACCCCCATCTACACACACAAACAAATACACACACACATACACATATCCACACTCGTCACGACATATGCCGTTCATCACCGACAGTCATGAACTAATTTGTTTGTGTATAAATATTCGAAAAAGTCGTCGAAATAGTCTGTGAAATTACCAACCAGAGTAACTAACCGTCTTTCACCAAAAGAAACACATTTTTGTATAGTGCCACTTGTTAATTACGACTTTATGAAACTTTTACATCGAACATAATGAGTCAATAAATATGCTACCGTAGCCTACATTTTGCGCCATCTTTTCCAGGTAGTGCTTTTGTTTTTTGTGCATTACATCGTCACAAAACCGTACGCACGTCTTTTAAATATGATTCATTGCCTAACTAAATACAGGTATTGCATTTACATGCATTGCGATGATTTGCAATGCCAGCCGAGCCGTTAAAAATAAAACCCTATTCGGTTCCAGTGAGTTGCATGAACTTGAAATCTCATCCACATATTAGACATTCCCTGACTGTCCACGATCTCCCCCCCCCCCATCCCCTTTAGATCCGCGTGACGTCATGACCTACCGTTGACAAACTCGCATGTATCTCCAGAAAATGAAGCCTGACATTCGCAAGTGAAAGAGGATGACGTCACACCATTAGTGCAGGTTCCACCATTCAGACAAGGGGATGAATCGCACGCTGCAATGGCTGAAATATAGTGAGTTGAAAGTCATTGCAAAAGGAAAAAATAAAAGAAACAACAATGTGCCATGATATTACCTTTGCCCTGGGTGAAGAAAAGGGTATACAAGAACTAGGGAGAGGCAAATGTTTGGTCGTAATCTTGATTGACTACCATGGTTGGATTTTGGTCGGGGTCGATGGAGGGGAGGTGTCACCTATGTCCGATTTGTTTTAATGGAATATAATTAATAGGTACCAAAAAATAAAGAGAGATAATAATCCGAAAGAGCGTCAAATACGTTCGGTATTTCTCAAAAAGTAAAATTGTCATTAGATATGGTCCTTCTGACACAGCAAGTTTCTGCAGAGTTACTTTGGAAGGGGACCGACGGAACGAAAAGTCGTGAATGGTTCTCATGACTGCCAATCCCCTTTTATTATTTATTGTATGTAGACATGGTTTATACCTATTCTCGTCACATGTCTGTCCATAGGAACGTTCAACACAGCTGCAGTAGTAATCCTCGTAGTCCCCACGACTGAAGCAAACACCACCATTCATGCATGGTCTTGAGGTGCATGGGTTTTCTTTGGCTTCTAAAACGGGGCAAATCGAAAATCAGAAAGAAACTCTGTTATATTGCAATTTGAAAGTCCATTAGACTATCAGATTATCTGAATTTTTAAAAGATAGTGCACGTGTTTGGGTTTCCTACTACGCGTGAGTCTTTTGGCTTCATACTGGTAGGAAAAAGAAAAAGGTTAGGCCTACTTGACACGAATCCCTAGGGTCAGCAAATCAAATTGCCAAGGTCTGTTGAACAAAAGACCAAGGTGCTATTCATGAACTTACTTAATTGAGTGTTGCCCTTGATGTCACAAAATGGTTTGATCCGGGAGACTGTGACTAAATTGAGGCTTGAAGGAGAGCTGGGTTGAAATTTTAATACGTCGAAAATCCATTCCTTAACGTTAGAGGGTATGAGAACATTGGAGTAATAAGGGGAAAAAAGATACTTGTTGCGCAATGAACCAGCATCTAGTCCCTTGTACAGGGTGAAAGGGGTGGGGATCACTTACCTCCAAGTTCGCAATCTTTTCCTTCAAACCCAAGATGGCACCTACATTCATAATCTTCTCCATCAGCCGTGTCCTCACAGAAGCCTCCATTTTGGCAAGGTGAGTAGTGACATCTGGAAAACACTACGATACAGAACTATGGTAATATCAAAATGTAATCAATCCATGTGGGTATGTAATGTTTATATGTCCGTTATGCTAAGTACCTCACTATCAGAGTTAGAAAGCAAGGTATGCTGTCGTAACTTCAATCTTTTCAAGTTTTGTTGTCTAAATGATGAGTGACGCAAACGTTGAAGGTATCCGATACAAAACAATCGGATAATCAATTACGGTGTTTCATCAAAATGATTTAGTATTGTTTATTCCTCCACAGACCACTAAGTCACAATTACGTTAGCATTACAGTTTACAACATTATGACATCCACTAATTTGAGCAGCTTTGTGACGGGAGATTTCAAGTTTCAGCATACAGCAGACTTCAAGTAAGAGATGTTCGCCTAGATATCGCCAATCGAATAATTGACGGTGGGGTGAATCCTTGTCAGAGTGTAGATATTTCTTTGCTGTCCATAGTCCATTGGGTCCATAGGCCACATGAAATGGCGGCGTGTATGCAGCTTTTCGGAAGATTCGAGGCCCAAGTTGTGAGAATCATCACTTTCTTGCTAGCTAGAATTGCGGTAAGACTGTCGAAGCGCAGCGACATCATCAGTTGGCGCCACAATCAGGGAGCATACTGCTTGGATGAAAAAAAAACCCCTAGATCGCCAAAAATCACCTTTCCATGCTCCCTGGCGGCCTTCCGCTCTTGCAGGGCCTGCGAAAAACTGTGATGGAGTGAGGCGTGTTCCTCCCTCAGTCCCAACACCCAGGCTATACCGATAATTTTATAATTTATTTCTGCGTAAGCAAAGAGCCCATACAGATCTGAAGAAACACCCGTTTGTTATTAAAAAATACTCCACTGAAAACAAATATGGAGGATTGTGGCAGTGCATTTGCACTACCTGGTCTGTCAAGGGGCGTTTCTCTGTTTTTCATTTTGTTGACATTGTTTTTTTTTTTTTCATCATCGTCGAATGGCCCACACCAAACAACAGCAAAAAGTTAATTGAAGAGACTGGGATTACGTGCTTGAGTTAGGGTGGATGAGCTGATGAATTAAGTAAACAAAAAAAAAAAAAACTTACGAGCATAGCTGCACTTTTCGCCAAAGAAATACTCTGAACAAAGACACATGAAACCATTGGGCGCCTCTTCATCGTTAATGCAGATTCCGTCATTTTCACACGTGACAGAAGCACAAGGCAATTCCTCTGTGTCGAACAAAAATTAAAAAAAAAGAACTTGAAAGCACAGTGTCAATGGATTGCACTGGTAACATTGTCAAAACGGAATAGCGTATGAATATTTTTTCACCAAACAGTACTTATGGTATCTTTGTTCTTATCATTTTTTTTTTAACCATTGGCGTCTTCCCTCGGTATTAGAAAAATATAGCAAATCCTTCCACCCCTCCCCCTCTCATCAAAGGAGAGTGCACTAAAAGTCTCTCAAATGTAAAGTTCAAGGGGAGGTTGGAGGTATAATTGGAAGACGGCTCACAGAGTGTATAAGAAGCCCCCTATCTCAAAGCAATAAATAAACTCTCCTCACGTGATGGGTGGGGGATGTTTACACTTTTCTGTGATTTTCGTCTTACATTTTGCCTATAGACCAACATGCTTTCTTACCGTGGTCTTCGCAGTTGTCCCCGGAGAAGCCATCTGAACAAGTGCACCTGTACCCTTTGCCGAGAAATGCTAATATCGGACCTGTAGTGAAACAGGAACCGCCGTTCTGGCAAGGATTTGAATCACATGGATTCAGCAGCTGCAGTGAGAGAAAAGGTACAAAGAAAAAAAATGTACAAAGAAACAGACGAAATATGATAATTCAAGTCAATAATGGCATACGGACTTCCATACGGTCACTTTCATCACACTATACAGTAGGGACCTCTTCATAAAAACTGCACGATTGAATGAAGCCTTACATTGCCCTATCTTGAGAGTATCTTTAGGGTAACGTTTGTTACCTCGGTAACAAACTGAAAATGACATTAGTGGGTATAACGTCAGCGCTTGCCTATCACTGTCGTGGCAATGAACGAAGGAAGTTCCCCAGACATCAATGAATTATTCAATGTATTTCAGACATAAATCATTAACTACTCAAGCTTTGACATGATCAGTGGCTGAATGACTGGGGGCCTACTTCGGGGGGGGGAGGGGGAACAAGACTTTCAGAGGTAACGTTGTAACCTCGGTAACAAACTGCAAATGACTTAGTGTATAACGTAACGCTGCACACTGTCGTCAAAGAAGAGGAAGTCCCCAACTCAATAATTATTCATGGTTCGAATAAATCATTAATATCAAGCTTGACAGAGTGGACTGAACGACTGGCCTATGGGAGGGGGTGACAAGGCTTCAGTGGCCATTGTACTTCTTCCAGCTGGTTCATGACGAGTCGAGAGAACTAAAATGGGAATCCAGAAAATATGAGGAGTCCCCTTCGTTTCAGTCCACGAAACCTTGTGAGTCCCCCTACCCCCTCCTCCGCACCCCACCAATGGACATGGTTGCGCTGTTTGCAACGATACACGAGATATATAAGATGCATAACGTTACCTTTATATTGACACACCCTTCCGTAGAATGGTGACGGACACTCGCAGTAGAAATCGTTGAAATCTCCCCTTTGTAGGCACTTTCCTTCATTCGAACAGGGTTGTAAATCGCAAGGGTTGGCTCTGGAATCTATAATGATATCAATTCGTCACATACGAGAATGCAACGAAAAATGGTTTATAAAGGTTTAATGATGATAATAGCACCCTGTCTCACTTCCCCTTAAAATAAGGCCTGACATCAAGCGCCCGGTGAGAAAACTTGATAGGTTGTATTTGCACATATAATTGTTCTGTAGTGTGGAGGAAACGGTTCCCGGGATGTGGGAGGAGCTTTGGTCGTGATGAAATGCTAGGCATGCCCCATTTACCTACTGTACAGAACTGCTATAGATACTCTTGTAAACTATGATCGTTACATTCTCACAATTTCCACTACTTTCTCCTGTAATTACCTTACAACCTGATGACGTGACTGGTTACTAGGAAGTAATGTGACCAGCGTAATTTCCAAATATTCTTCCTTTTATACATTTACGATACACGTAGTCAGTCACTAGTTTTTAGAAAGTTGTTAGAAAGTATGATGAGATGGTGACGCTTTCGAAAGTTGATATGTTGATATGGCGTTATGGAAGTTAGGGGAGTACGAGATGAAATGATCTTGAGAGCTACTCTCAACATTTTATGTGGTCAACATTTTACTTCATTTGTATTTAAATTAGGCACAGTTTATGCAAATTTATGCATTTAATCAACGACGTGATCAAGTTTAAGGGACGACAAGAAAGGAAATGCACAAAATTAGCGACAACTCTGTGATGTGCATTTCTAGCCTGTTAAAATTTAAGTTGGCTAGCTGCATGTGTTATTAATTTCTCCATAATTTCGTAAATCATCGTTAGGAACGGAACAAATTAAACAACAAGGATGAAACACTTGGAGACTGGAAACTATCCCATGAAAAGCAACAGTAGCAGGCCCGTAGTCAAGGCTGGGAGAGCAGGGGCAACTCCGAGGAAAATACAATTTGTTAAAAGAAATTCCAAACATAAATTCATGCATGGTTAAGATAGAAAAATTAGCACCAAATTGCATATAAGGGTGCTTCCTTGTTTGAAAGCCGACTTTCGGTCCTTCGCCATGTGCACCACGCCATGTGCACCACGCTAATCTTCAGACATCGATAGGAACTTAACAGGAACTCGCCATTATGTTACACTGTGTAGGTGAACCAACCCCTATTGATGCCCCCCCCCCCCCTTCTTTAGGAATCTGACCTAGCTGCGGACCCGGACAGTATAACATATTACCTATCTATGCCCTTGTCATCCAATGATCTTCTACACATAGGTGTACTTGTTATGACGTCATAACGACTACGGGCATCGAATCCTATTCTTTAGCAATTGTGATTCCGATTTCTATGACGACTACATGTGTGATTGTTACCACAATTTAAAGGGTTCGCCATATCTGGAGTACAATGGGCAGGGTGATATTGGTGAGTGCGAACTGTATTCATATATGTTGATTTTCTTTAATTATGTGAATGACGTCTCCAACATTCTCAACAAGCTCTTGGATTTCAAAGAATCGGTTGACATACCTTCCTCTCCGTAGTCATCATTCCAAAATGTAAAAAGAAATATCTAGCTGTAAGTAATCTTACCTCCGTATTCGCAATTGTTGCCGTTGTAACCAGGTTTACACACACAACTGTATGAGGAATCTTCCTCGTAGCAATATCCGCCGTTTCTGCAGGTGCCTTTCTCACAGTATGTTTCAGATGCTAAAGGAAGAATTCAAATCAATTGGAAGTAAACAATGACGACGCTGATCTTATGATATTAATAAACTAGCTCCATTTTCTTGGAAAGAGATCCGTGTGATATACCGTAAGTTAAGCCCAAATAGCAACTTGGTTCAATGTCATTACTATCTATATTGAAGTGGTCAGAGAAATATCTGCATGATAGCCCTCATACTATAAGGGGAAATGCATCCCCGCCCCTCCAGCCCACCATCTACAACATACAGATCTATAAAGACTCACTGGTATTTTCTCTAGCAAAGGATATTAACTGATCAACACAATACTCATGTAATATTAAAAACTTTGGAACACATAATTTCGGAATGTCAAATGATACGGTCTAAGAAAAAGGGTAATAGCCTACGATCAAAGGCTTCAACCTGGAGAACAAAATGTTCCTATCAGGAACCTTCATTTACTAAGTAATTCCTGTTAATTATTCTCGAAGAACCTTATGGGTTCATCTGCATTACCATTTTTTCTTAGGGTGTATATCTCTTGCATATTGTGAGGTGTAACTATGCATTTGCTTCTTCGTAAAGAATATGAAGGATTATTTGAAAAAAAATATATTGTACCATCAGAAATATCAGAGAGGAATTGTCTTTTAATGTTTGTTAGTTACCATGCAATTTTGAGGAGCTTCATGAGCGGGACAAAATCGTACTGTAAGAGTTACGTGATAGAATCAGTATATATGGTTTGACTGAATACAGTAAACACATATCGTCTGACCATTTAAAGTGCAGTGAAATTGATCGACCTATTATTTATTTATTTAAACCAGGAAACTCGTCTTTTCTTCTCCTCTCTCCTTCTTACCTGTTTCACATTTCGGTCCAGAGAATCCCTCAGGGCAATTACAGATGGCCGTCCCATTGTGATGCGATATAGTGTATGTACCACCGTTATGGCAATGCGTGCTACTGGTATCTTCTGCGAAGGTGTAACAAAAAACCTAACAATCAGCCTATTTAGCCCTAAAATCAGTGATCTGACACAATGAATTAAAGGATGCAAAGACACGTGAGGTAGTAACCTTATGTAAACAAGGATCCACCCCCTCCATCTTACTCGAACTATTCTAAATAGTTGTGAGTATGATAGTAAATAACTGAACTGCAGACGGATGCATTTGAAAACGAAATCAACAATCCATGGATATGATAATTTCGGTTATCATCGATGTGCTTGACTGACTGAGCTGCCTAGTCGAGTGCGTGCGTCTTGCCTCGCATTCGGAATCATAAATTTTGAACGCATAGAGTTGGTAGATTTAAAGCTGAATGAAGTAAGCCACCATTTTTGTCCTTGCTACTCTAAGCCGACGGAATGCGCACTCGACGGACAACTTGGGGATAGCGTATTTTGTTATGTGGTTGTCGTAAAGAAGACAGAATAACTTCACCCTCTGGGACACAATTTTTCTTTGGATGAGTGCATATTCATCTAAGACAATACTGACTCATAAATACAACGTTCTGAACTCTCGTCACGATCTTGGAGTTCTCTAAGTGCGCATTCCACGGTCACCCCATCTTTCAAGCTCTCCTTGGCATGGTCCAATTTTCTATCGGTAATGCAAACGTCTTCGATTTTTCAAGATTGATACAGAAAAAGGAATGATGAGTTCTTCCCTTGGAAACAGCGAATGTTGCTACACTTTTTTAACCTAAGTTGTAATAACAATGACTCAGAAAGGTTTTTAGAGGGAGGGGAGGGGTAAATTAGAAGTGGGTGACATGAGTTTACATGGGATCAACTGATATGTTACATGGTATTCTCATCAAGTGATAAACTAATTCTGCCTCTAACTGCCCATCCTTTCCCTCAATCTTACGAACAGACCAAACCTCCTCCTTTACATTCTGGTCTTTCTTTTGTGATATCCATCCTCCTTAGCCCTTTCCCAACCCCCTCCTTTAATTCCGGCCTTACCTTCGCAGCGTACCCCGATCGTGTTGTCTTCGCAGAAACACAAGTGGTCCAGCTGGCTGTGGATCTCACTGAGTGCGAAGCAAAGGCCGTGTTTTCCACAGGGTTGGCTTCTGCAGGGGTCTGTAATGAGTAATAAAAAAGAACAAAACGAAGGAAGTGACTCTGACCATAGAAATAAATGAAACAGAATGACTTCAGGCTAACTACTCACATGCTGAACAAATGGACCCGATCAATAATAGGGAACAAAAACACTGAGAATTTTTTTTTGTTCGATAATAAACTACATCTTTGGGGGGGGGGGGAACAGAAGTAACTGCAACCGTTTGATTTGATGAGCTAACCTGATAATATTAAAGGAGAAGGAAACCTTGGGAATATATTTATCAAAATGAAGCAGAAGCGTTCGGCAAACATCTTCTCAAAGTTCATTCAGAGATATTGTTTCCCATCCAAGTTACACACTTTTGAAATTCAGAGAAGGGTGCTGCCACTTTGGACCTTAGATTAATGTAAACCATCTTAAGTGAGTTCAATCATGATGCCACTATAACCACTGATAGCAGGAATTGTAATGTATTTCCTTATTTTCTTTTGTCCATTAAATAAGAGTTATTGTATACAACAGTGAAAATTTTTTTCTTTTAATTAAACATTTAGTATTATTTTTTTATGTCACACAATTGAAATAACACTGTAATAATATTTTCAGTGCAATCGATTGAAGCAAATCGGTACAGACGGAATTGTGAAGTCTTCCTCACAAATCAGTGCACATCCCCCTGTAAATAATGAGCACGATGGGGTTGGGTATGTCCCTTCTAGAGGGCATGGAGAACATGTTCCTCAAAGTTATGAAAGAGGGTTGCGTAAGAGCTATCAATATTCTTCACCAGAGAGGATTAACATTATACCCACTCGGGCTAATTAAGGAAGAAAGTTAAAGCGCCCGTGAGGTTCGTTCAGACATTCAGGTGAATAAGAGATACTTACATAGTACGCACGACTCCTTGCCTCTAACCGTTCACCCCCCCCCCCCCGAGACACACACTGCCCCTTTTAAAGAATGTGATAATAAAGTTCAATGCAATAATTGGATGTGGTTTTTCTTTGTTTTTGTCTGGATGAACATTGGACCAATGCCACGCGTTAAAGATGTCTCATAACTGAATTTACCTTAACGGGTACTTGTTTTGAGTCAATTCTTTGTAATGATTCTATTATTTACCTCGATGAAAGTAATGGATTTTGAGGACCACAATGGTAGCTTCACTAATAATTTGAACATAATATTCATTAAGTCCGACTTTTTTTTATGTAAACCAGATGGGAAGAAACCATATAAGCTCTCTCATTGATGGCAGATAGCCAACTTCATTTACATCTGTTCCTTAATTTCGACTTTATTGGCAAAGTGTAAAAAACTTTAAAACCTTAGCAACACAACCTGCATATGAGTTAATAATAAGACGTGTGACGTCATTGAAAGATACATGCCCTTTTGTTTTAATTTCTCTGTGTTGTACTGCTGCCACTTTTGTAAAGAAAGCTTGTTACCTCAGCCTGGTAGACAACTCCTAACTGAGGGCATTCTCCGTTCAGGGAGGGGGGAGATGGGGTGGGGGTGTCAACTCCGTTTGATTCTGAAGTTGCGTTTCTTTGCTTCTTTATTGTCGGTCTTTTCTTCTTCATTCTCTTTGTTGATTTTCCTTTTGTTTTGATTTAGTTTCGACGTTCGGCATGCAACCGTATGAAATCTGTGTTCTTATGTGTTTCTATTACATATTTTACTGAAGGGGTGGTCCTTGGGGAAGCATTTGTTGACGATCTGTAGGAAGTTTTGCCCGATATTTGTTTTAATATTTTTGCCATAAGACGGGTTGTAACATGTGATACTTCGTTATCTGTTTCCATTTGTCTTTTTCGTTTGTGTATGTTTTCGATTTCTTTTGGCGTGGCGTTGAATATTCTGAGACCTCAGTTCGTCTCTGTAGGGACATTTCGTCTACTTAGCTCTACAAAAACCGAAATTGGACAAATAAGCAAACACCATTTTCGGCGACAGAACATACTGGCAAAAGAAAAACACGAATAACCTCTTGAATGTCACCATTACATGGGAAGCCTGGATGGCGCAGAGTGCTGCGAACTGGTGGTTTGCTACATATTATCATTCCTCCAGACCAAATGAGGGAAAAACATCGTTCTCCATTTAATTCTTTTCAATTGAGAACTTGCGAAACCCCCAGTCGCCTATTCACCATCCCTCAAATCCCTCCCCCCCCCCCCCCTCTGCAAAGCTGTCGTCTTTGTTTTCACTTCGTGCATTAACAATGGCAGCGGATACGCGCTGGGATACAGCTCATTCATATCGAGGAAGATTTCCGCTTTTTTTTTAGAGACCTTCCAAATATTTTGTTTACTTTTTAGACATAAATTTCTTAATGAAGAATGATCGACTATCAATTGTCACTTAAATGCTGACTCCAGTTATCATAGCAACCAGGGCGTGTCAAAAACGAGGACCTTAAAGACCGAAGACCTTGCTGGGTCTTCGATCTTCGTTTAAAAACGAAGACCTTAAAAACGAAGATCGAAGACCCTGGAATAAAGCCGAGTTATAGCTACAGACATACTTCCAATCGATAATATAATGTCTAACGATTCACAGTAAATGCATAGTGCTATTTTCTATTAATTTCGTGTAAACAGATGAACGTCAGCCAAGGGTCTTCGTTTTTAAGGTCTTCGTTTTTACCACCGCTGTGTGGTTGTGCTAAAAAACGAAGATGTTTAAATTGAAGATCGAAGACCCAGAAAGGTCTTCGATCTTCGTTTTTAAGGTCTTCGTTTTTAACACACCCATAGCAACCCTGTATTTCGATATTGCATACTGTACACTTCTGGAGACATACCTTGGTCAGATGGGATAGGAGGTGACGCAGACGAAATTGTAGTCAAGGGATGCGTCTCGTAGAAACAGTCGTCTCCCGAGTAGCCATGGTAACAGATGCAAGATACCTCTTCCTCATAGCGCTACCAAATAAAGAAAAGTGGAGAGAAAGCAAATATTTTCTATCATCCATACAATGTAACTCACATGTGCACCATTGTACGACTAACTCTTACACGAACAAAAGATATTTTCGTATACCGTCACCTTAACGTATTATTAATGTTATATAAAGTACGTGCATACATTTTAGGATAACTGATTTTGAAAGTATGTTTTTCTATGTAGTGACATCTACGGGTAGGCAATGATTGTCTAATAGTGAGATTGTATGCTGCCAAGGTTACTGTGCAATTATGACAAAGCATATATGAATTAATAAAGGATTAATCAACACTGGATCGTGTATTAACTGTAGAATAATGCACGATCAGTGGTTAATGGGTCCTGGTACATCTCGCGATAGCATTATCCCCCTCCTTGTGAGTGTATTATCCTACAGTAATTGCGAGGGTGCAAAGTTGATTAACCTTGTTTACATCTATGTGTTCACACAAAAGGAGATTTTCCTAAAAAAAATGAGGAACGAAAGAAACTTTGGATTTGTAAATAACACCAGTTTATGGAATAAGAACCCGGAGAAAAGGTAAAAAAGTTTTGAAAGTTTTACAACGTGTCAAGAATGTTCGTGAGTGATAGACAAAGTACTAGCATTTGTTTTGTATAAGATAGCAGACGACAAAACACTGGCGATCTACGTTATTATTGTACTAATCAACTATGATTTTACTCTAAAATTGGGCGTGTTTCATCCACAGAGTACTGCACGGTCACCGGACTGAACGAATTGCGGATTCTTTACAAGTGTTTATCAAGAAGATGTAATCAAATGACTGTAGAGGGAGCCTTTGGTAGAACTTAAATAGACTGTACAATCAAGTGGCATCTGTGTCACGTGATAAAAAATCAGGTTGCTCAATCAGCCTAATAAGAGAAATTTAATAGCTTAAAAATCTTTCAAGTCATATTCGTAATTGATTGAATTTTCTTTTGATGGAGTTTAAAAAGTTTGTCAGTTTCTGGCCCCCCAAAAAACTAACAATTAACAACGTCATATTTGCAAATATTGTATTGCAAATGACTGTGAACAGGTAAGTAAATATCGTTCTCACACAGACGTCACGTATAGATTGTTTATAGTTGTAATGTCAAATCATGTATACTCAGCCTCCGTTGAACCTTTCACTTACGTGACAGGTGAACCCGTTGATGCAAGAACTAATAAGAAGTGAGAGACCTAAAAATGACAGGCTATCACAGTGACAAAAAATAATTGACAAATATTGAAGAAAACACATGTGATGATTAACTTAGGCCTTGTTCACACTTCAGAATGAACCCGTACTTCACGTCTATAGCAAGCCCCGCTGGACATAAGTCCAATGCGATTATGTCCAGCGGGGCTTGCTATGCACGCCCCAGGGATGATTAATACTTTCAGAGTGGAAGCTGCCGCACTCGCTCTTCAAGTCCGTGTGCGTCCTTCATAATAATTCCCCTTTCCTCTTGCGTTGGTAAAAAATGTAATGTGAAAGGTCTGGGGGTGGCTGGCAGGAAGTGGCTCAGGATTGGCTGGCCTATCTATAAATGTAAACAGCTGATTTGAACTTGTCATGCCAGCACAGAGTATTAATCCCGCAAGCGTATTAAGGAACTCACTAGTTCTTAAATGTGAATACTTCTGCTTCTTAACTAGATAGTCGTCCCCGCGGACTTCAGTTCAGATCAATAACTGCGAGAGCGTTCTTCAACGTGAACAAGGCCTTATGGCATTTATAGACAGAAGCCATAGACTAAGGACATTTTTCCGTTGTGAATTTTAAGTAAATTTAATTGAAGGCGGTCCCTTTTGTTCTGTATTATCTTTGCTATATATATATAGCTGCCATATACAATGCACATTACGACATTGGTACATCACAATTATGTATAAAACATATATATTTTTAAACATTTATATATATAAATGAGGACAGACTTTTTCGTATGCGAGGAAAAGCGTACATGAACAGCAATACGGTAACATATGAAAAAGCCAGTATTAATCTGACGATCCGTTCGTGAATCCTTCACCCTATCCTCCCTCACTTCTCCTCCCTCCTCTTACCCATAACTTCAATGAGTGAATCTTTGATCTGGGAAACAAAACTGTATTGTGCTGACAGCTTTGCTTGGGCATACTTGTTTTATATAGTACAAGTGAATGGGTGCCATGCCGTTACTGGCAATTCTCTTCGATTGAGTGACTTCGTCAAAGTGAAAACAAGGTCAAACAGAAACGAACAATCTGACGACATGTTTGGGAAGATGCCATAAAGGAATCCCGAAAATACTGTTTCGTCAGACTGTCTACTCAAAATACATGGTTTTGTGTGATTATAAATCAAATAAGTCTATTATGAAAACCATGGTGTCACTTTTGCACCATCAGTGGTACCGTCACGTCATTATTGTATAAATAATCCAATTAGACGTTATAGACCTACATATTGATACACCTCCTCCACGTGAGTCTCTTTCTTAAGTTTGTAAAAGTGATTGCGTGCGTAGGCAAAAAGTAAAAACATTGAAATTTCATTTCCAAAAGTTTGGTAAGACTTTTAATTACACCATTCAGACAATCTGGGAAAATAAATAGGCTTCAGTTGGTCAATTCTGCCATATGATTTCAAATTCTTCTAACATAACGACGAAAAAGTGTAGAATACGATAATGTAGTGGTTGACAGTTTTCATTCAAATCGACGGCTTGAGTCTTTGAACAAGCCAATGGGAAGTACACTATAATTGAATATTCAGTGAGTCAAAACCACTCAGGATCACTGAGACCGCAATTTTGGATTCAGTTCGTAGGTTATTTGTAAATACAGTGCTTCCTTTCACCAAATACTGCAATTCCCGATACCTACCAAGGAGCGACGACTTGAGTGGTATGTTTTTGATACACTAGTGAGACCTGTACTGTTGCATATTCATTATGTAGGCGCTTAGAGTATAAGAACCGTTAATTTTCAAATATGATTTCTGTTTTTTACTGTTTTTATGCCAATCCCATTGCTTCTCGAAGTAATTACTGTCATTTTCCTTCATTGAAAGACATAGTCCGTTCATGTACAACCTCGAGTGTACACTTAAAAATAAAGAAAAAGTTAAAATCAAACATAATCTTATCTTTTTGGTTTTTCAGAACACTCTCCAACGCCACCATTCTTTCTCTGACTCGATCTTTCTATCCTTTTCTGTCTACATACATACATGTTTACTGCAATTGCTAAAAAGTCAATGGAAAGTATATCCTACTTGTTAATTGTGTTTGTGAGGTCAACTTTCCTTTCACTCATGTTCAGCAGTACTAATAAGCGTGTAACACACCAATGTATCTTTCACATCGCCAATAGAAATGTACAGATTGTTTTCGTCAAAGTCGTTGTAGGTATATATGCCTAACATATCCCCACGATATGTAAGCTGCAGTCTTAATGGTAACTTGCATACTGAACGTCTTCGGATCTGCCCTGCCACAGCCTAACCACCGATAAATCACATTTGAACTTTCTCATGCAAGGATAACATTTTGGAAACATATCTAGAGTTTGTGTGAACAGTGGTCAATGTTGTGGATTCAAAATATAAACATTTTTTCATGTTCAGCCTATTTTTCTCTCTGTCAGCACAATAAAGAGGTTAATCAGAAACAAATTCTGGGTTAACAACAGGAAACGATTATTGAGAAAGTAAAAAAACAATAAAGATCCAAGTTTGGAACTACCGAAATTACTTTTTACAACACACGAAACAACTTTTTATTAATTTTTCTTTTTCGTTTCTGTCTTATTATTCGTCTGTTATTAAGTTTCAGATTGTAATACTTACAAAGCATCTACCGTGATGATGACACTGGTGGGTCTGTTCTAAAAGTTGCTCACATGTATCTGCCACAACCGGAGGGTGAGATACCATAGCTAAGAAAGTAAAAATAGAACATAAATTAATCTAACGAAAAACAAAAAGATACCTCACAGCAAACAGATCACCAATCGAAAATGATTAGGTTTTGTTTTCCTTCTGTTTCTGTTTTTTTTTTTTCGTAACTTTGTTCATAACACTGAATCGTTGAATGGAAGAGGCAGATCAGATGGAGAGAAAGAAAGGAGAGGATTGAAAAAAAAAGACAAGGAAAGTGATGGATAAAGGAGTTTGAAGAGTTAATAAGAATGAGAGAATGAAATGGGATTCATTTTGTATGGATTCATACAAAAGGATTCATTTTATATTAGTAAACCCGCTATTCTGACAACGTATCAAATAGTATATTATGGTGATCATTTTACTTTATTCTGTCAAGCCTCTGCAGTGTTAAATAGTGTTAAATGAAAGCCACGGAGCACTTAAACGTAAGTTGACCATGGACTCAACTTTTGAATTAAGTCTGCTTAATTGAAGCCAGGCCTTCTAACAACTGTAGTCACTGTAAGACACAACCGGCACTGACAAATATACTGTTGACCATTGGCTTAAATTATTTTAATTTAAAAGATCTTTCTAAGACCATGAGAACTAACAATAAAAGTAACAAGCTATTTACATTCCATTTCAATATGAATTCCTGGAAAAACAAACAAACACGTAAATACATAAGTAAACAAAACTATTCAATATTTAAAACAACTTAGTTCTTCTTTTCCCCTCTAGTAATTTTGAGGATTTCAATACGTTGTCTCTGTGGTAAACCACAAAAATTCCAAACAAACTTTGTTAAAAAAACAGGGCTTTTTTATCATTTTTTTAGACAGTAAGCACATAACTTTAGGAAGACAGCTAATGTCAAGTTCAGAGCAACTTGTCAGTAATTTTGTAATTAGAAGCAGAGCACACCCTATAGATGGGTTCGATACTTATATGAATATGATAAGGCGTCCGAGTAAAATATGAGGAGACATAAAGAAAAGAGAAAAGAAAGAAAAAAGAAAAGAAGGAGTCTGAATTGAGTAAGCAAAAGGAACTTAGTATTTACTCACTACACGTGGAAATACAACTTCATTGAAAGAACAAAAACAAGCCCGCTTACAATTTCAAAGAATAAAAGTTTACGCATCGTGAACATATAATGTTAAATGTTTCTTGACATTATGCCACAATTTTTTTCAAACTATTATGATTTCACGTTGCGACAGAACTATATGAACGTCCGATCGGCTGCAGGCAACACAAAGCACTACTGGAAATGGATGGTCTATGTAGAGTTTACGGAAACGTGACTATTTGGTGTACCGTTGGCCCCAACTATAGGGTTACGGATCCTTATTTGGAGAGAATCAAATACTAGCGATAGTGAGAACTTTGAACAAGTATAAAATCTAGGATTATAATTTTTCGTGGATCCCATGTATATGGGTCCTCCAATGATGTTGTCCGTATAAAATCATGCACACCTCGTAGTGAAGTTTAGCAATCAAATCGAGAGGGCGGTTAGAAACGATGACGGTGCGACACATAGGGATGTTATATGTTCCTATATCCTTATCTACATATCACACTTTGCCGTCACGTGATCAACGTATGCTTTATGACTTCAGTGCAAACATCTCCAGGGTTCATCGTGACCTTATGTAGAGTCTTTGGTTTTTTTTCTTTTATTGCTTATATAGCATAACAAAGCACTCCGGTAATATCTAGGAGTCGCGGTGAAGTTACTTTACACTGAATGAAAGGCCCGAAAGGACGAGCCAGTACTTACGAACAGAATAAGATGCTCCAATGACACACACGAATATGAGGAAGGTGAACAGGCAAGAGGAACTCATCTTCAAAGATTGAATGACCTCTTATCAATGCTCTTCCAGCTGAAAACAAAGTATAGAACACAATCATCAAACCGTTGGATTTACCGTAAATTTGGAAGCTCACGGAATTCAATGAATATATTTAAATTTAGATGACGACGATGTTAACTTCTTTGCAAACGGTATAAAATAGCCCTTTGTAATGTTGCTCTCAAATAACTATGGAAACTTAAAATAATTTGTTACAGTTTTTCCGAATTTTTGGACCACTTTGGTGCATGATGGCCACGAAAGATTGTAGAGGGCGACAATTATTGAAGTTGTTACATAACTTTTGGCAAGTTGTTAGCTTGTTAGCATAGTGCAACCTAAAACGTTCAAGTTGACATGCCCAGGGGCAGATCTAGGATTTTTGTTTGGGGTTGCAGGTCAAGATCAAGCATTGTTGTTTAGTGTCTTCCATCTGAACCACTTATATAAAATATATAAAAATATTGCTCTCAATATGATGTTTGACTTTCTATACCAAAACCGTTGCGAGAAGAGCAACACTGAGTGAGAGATGTCTGAGAAATTTGATCAGTTTTGGATTTTTTATTCTGGGATGCACTTGCACCCATCACGGTACCTCACCCTTGAATCCGCTTTTGGATATGACATAATTTATCACAATCTAGTGTCAAGCGCTTTGGTGTGCTTTTTACAGTGACACTTTGACAGGCAATATATGTGTTCGTAGGTTGAAAAGCCAACAAAATCCCAAAATTTTATTATCAAGCATATTACACTGAGCACCAAACAATTTCATTGGTGTTCAATGGGGTGTGGAAATTGTTTTGCCAACTTTTGTCAGTGAGACGGCCTTTCGAAAGCTTCCTAAACTTCTGTTCAAATTAAAAAGCACAGACGTGAGTGAAATCACGTGTGACTATTGTGCAAACAGGATACCTTTACGCGATCTAGGCCTTTACATGTATTTGCCTTACTTTATGAATAGGTCTATTTTCTTCAATAGTAACTTAATTTAATTCAAATTTATGAATCTGAAGCCCTAAGTGACACAATAAATCCAACCCGAACTAAGAACCATAAAGCGACACAATGTATTTGGACTAGTGTATTGTAGTTTATGCAGAGGTGTGAGAGTTTAGGTAAACAGACAAAGAAACAATACCCTAGACTTATCACGCAGAGCTTTTGCTACTGTGAATGCTGACGAACGGGTCGGTCGGTGGGCCATAGGATATTCTTGCCGTTTTGATCATCTTGCACGTGTGTGTCACATAACTGTCATGGTATACCGTAGATGTCACAGATGCACCGGTCATCCAATGGCACGTAGGAACAAACATTCACACATGCACACACAGACTCACGCACGTACATATTCAAGGTTAAGACACGTAGTAGGCCTAATCTTATTAGTTGATGCATTGTTTTGAGACGCGTATACATACATATCATTTTACAACTTTCACACCTCCGAGTAAATATGACCAAAAGAGAACATGCACACACCCTCAGACACAACTACACTGAATTACACCGGAATAATACATTCTCTCCTTGCACCCATGGGCGTCCGTAGGGAAAAGAAATCAACTGGGGGGCGGCTCTCAATTGATCAGATCAGGGGGAATTCCTTACTTCCGATCCGAAAGAAGCTTTGACGCAGTAGCTTAGCCCTGGTTTGTGATAAAAGGGGGTGAAGGGACAAACATTTGAATTGAAAAATTGAAAAACAATTACACTTCTACTAGTAAAGATTGGTGTACTTTTTCTCAAAAGTTTAATTTTTTCATTTTTTTTATTATGATAACATATCGTAATCTTATGCAACCATACTTTCCTTTAAAGTTTTCAAATTTCTTATGTTAAGCTTTTACTTTGGGCATGCACTAAGTTTTAACCCCCTCCCTCCCCTGCCGATACGTCTTTGAAAAACAAAGACCGTTTATTCGTGCATGCCATGAACCAATTCTGTTGAACTCTGGAAATATTTTTCGCAAATTAATCTAAAGGAAGAATGATTAAGGGAGGCCAATATAGCTATTGACAAATAAGTGTATACGTTGAATCCAATGCGTTTGCACAACGGACAGCGGCGGGTGGGTACAGCTGGTGATCAGTGAAAGTTGTTACAAGGGATAATGTAGTAATAAGTCAACTGATAATCACGAATTCTTGAAAACTGAATAGAAGTTTTAATTCATGATTTATTAATGATCATGTGGGACGTAGGATAGTTGATTCGTCTGAGTTCCTCACACGATGTACGTCATCAGTTTATAGGTCTGTCTATTGACGGACTGTCCTATTCTTGATGGCTTAAAAGAACAGATAGGCCACTACTCTGTGTGATCTTAGCAAAAGAACGACACTTGCTTCTACGTAGCATATGCTTACATTTCTAAATCAGATTTATCAGAGTCTCCTCTGTGCGTTGAACGTATCGTAATTCTTGAAACATGTTTTGTTTTTCTCTTTCAAGTTTATGACTGTCACCTCCTTGCGTACGCCAATGCTTACCTGAATTTACAACCTTTTTCCGTTTCGTAACGTATTACGTAAAGGCGCACAATCATAGATTCGGGTCTACGTCAGCTCACGTAGCTGGGGGAACCTACTGGAGCAAACGATTACGATAATAGAGAACATAAATTACATTACCAAGAGACGGTGCGCATAGGCGTAGATGGAATGGGGGATTTGTTCCCCCCAGTAATTGACTGGGGGGGGGGAGGGTAGGTCCATGTAATCTTCTTTCAATGGTATACTCTACAGATGTCTACGTGTATTCTGGAAAGTACCGATACGTTTTATTCTTCACTTAAACAGTTCACTATCAGTGAGGGTGTTGTTGGAAGTTTCATACCTCTAAGTTAGGACACAGACGAACGTATGTTAGGGCGTGAAATGTTGGACACTTTATGTTCGATTTTTTTCTTTCTTTCTTTGTTGCCACGGCTGCATGGCTCACTGATAGGCCTATGCAAATTCCACATGTGAAAGCCGTCAACGATAACCAGACAGGTTGCATTGTTACTTAGTACACCAATATCCGTCACAATCAGTTAGACACGGCAGGGAATAGAACTTTATAGACTCATAAGTACCTGACAAAAACCTTTATTTTTCACGTGAAAAGAACTCGTATAGTCAGGAATAAAGTACATGAAATACTCAATGGTGTCCATATATGCTACGCATACAGGCTGCTTACTGGAGCAAAGCCATGACACACAATCCTACTGACACAAATCAACGGAGCTCAGTTACGAAACTTAAATGAATGAAGTCGTTATATATATTGTTTCATCACATTCTGGCAAGCGAATGTGCTTTTCACATATATATATATATATATATATATATATATATATATATATATATATATATATATATAGGCCTATTGTATGTGGTTGGTCACAGTGGAGGAAAACAGAGTGTTCAATTCCATTAAGTTTCGAATTTCATGACTTTGTGATCGTACTAAAACGTTATTTTGAACCTCTTTCATGCTCGAATACACTGGTTTTGCCTATTGACATTACACCTTATACCCCCTGCACTGCAGCTCAAGAAAGCCTTGACATTGTATTGACACATCTGAACTATATGTTTAATGAACCATGTGGATCATCACAGCATGAGGTGATAAGACCCGCCTTGAGGCGATGGGGATTTGCAACAAATTGAAACATTAGTAAAGCAATAAAAAGGTGAGGTTGGAGGGTCTCGCATTTTAGCATAAGAGATACGGCATGTTATTGTATCAAGCAATGTAATATGTTCTATAATCTTTAATTAGATTTCATGGTATGTCATACAGTAACTTTGAATATATAGTAACATTAAGACCATCAGTATTCGTGGATTGTTGTATGTATATATAATGTACATTTATTGACAGAAGTTGAATCAGAACAGGCCCAGAGTTTGACTAAAATAGGATACTAGCAGGAAAATCTGCCCCACATGATGTAATGATGAAGGTAGCTTTTTCTATATATCTGTTGACAGGAGCATTTGTTGGCGGATGTTGTTCGCAATTAACTTAAATAACATTCTCCAAATTATGGCATGCAATAAAATTTTCATATGTATATATTTTCATAACTATTGAAACAAATCACAACTTAGAACTGACTCAGGATTTGCATGAAAGGACTTTGACGAAAGGATCAAGCTAGACTATACCATGTGTATGCCAATGTCTTATGCACAATCACAGCTTTCATGACATCGGGTTGACATTTGTTCATGCAGATCAACGACTGAGGAGAAGGGAGGGATTTGCCAAGTGAGACTCGTTCTATGCATGGTTCTAGTTATGGAATACTAAGAGCTGGGGGAGTTATTACGATGACGTAATCGATGTACGTGATCACAGGAACTATATAGGCGGGTGGCACAGAATGAAAGTATAGGCTATTTAACTTTTCATGGTATTTTCATAGGATACGTATCAGTGGCGTCACCAAGGGGTGGGGGAGGGTCCTGGGAAACATTGTGCCCTCGTATGCCCCCCCCCCTCTCTTCCTCCAATGTGATTAAGGATTTTCCAAATATATAAAAAGAAAAGGCAGAAATTAGTTTGATTTTGAGGCATGGGTTTAAGGTTAAATCATAGCAAACTCATCTTGACAAAGCCAACAGCCGATATGCAGATTGCAGCATGAACCAAAATGGCAAAAAGTTAAACTTTCACGTTTAGAAATATTTCCAGCTATGAAACAGTTATCAGATAATAACAAAAGTAAAATCCACGTTTTTTGAAAGTCTATTAGTATGTTATGGTATTATAACCATACTTATATTGCATTGGTGAGTTCAGTTAAACATGTAAAACGGACGAAAGTCATCCGTACCAAATCCTTCCTTCCAAAATTCCGTCCCATCTTAGTGTAATTTTCGCAATTTTTTTTCTCTGAATAAAGATCTGAGTTCTTCTGCATGCAGCTATGAGACGATGGAGCTATTGACCAACTAATGCTAATGCTAACAGCAGCTTGATTTGTTTGCTATGAAATTCAGAAATAGGAAATTTATTTCGTCAACGAAACTGCGATTATATAGGTGAAATGAGTTTTCCCACTACTCGTCCTGTCTCAGTGCATGTGTAAAATGCTTTACGTTGGTAACACGTTGTATGAGTTTTTGATAGGCCACATGTTTCTTTCTACGACAGAATGTCCAGCAGTCGAACAAAAAATAATTTTGGATTCTGATATTTTAGTGATAAGTGCTATGATGAATGATGTAGTTTTGTTACAAAAAAAAAACTCTACAAGAAGTTACGCAACTTCGATTTTAGACCTGTGTTAAGTCAAAAGAATTCCCCTTAAATGACTTAAATGCATCACAAAAAACCTGGAACTTCCGGGGACATCACACACCGGGGAACCCACCGCCCTCAATGACGTCGAAGGAGCAATGAGCAGTCACTGGTAGTGTCCCACTGAGCAATCACTGTTGCCCCTTAAGTGTCACGACCAAACAAAAGACAAGGCTGATAACGCCAATGACGCCAACTTATCCGTCAAAATCTAACTTTCTTTTGTAAACAATAAATGACCTTGGTGCTTATAATCTCTGGGCACCGTCCTAGTGATTAGGTTGCATACCTGTGATAATTGAGTAGACATTTTGGGAGACCTGAGCAGTTGTGGCAGATAAGAAAACTTGGCGAAGGCAGGGAGGGTAGGAGGAAACTGAGTACCGACAGGACTATCTAAGCGGGATGCCACCATTGGTTAGCGTCGAAGAAAAGTCTTTGGCTTTCGAAATGCCTCAGATGGCCGGAAACGGCACTACCCGAGTGTTATATATAAGCTGCAAATACCCAGCCTTGAAGTAGGAAATTATAGGTGAGGATAACAAAGAAATACATTAACATTCCTGCTCTCAGTGGTTATGTGACATCATGATTTGACTTAATCAGGTAGGTTTACGTTCACCTTAGGCAAAAATGGTAGCCCCTTTCTCTGAATTTTGAAAGTGTGTAACTTAGAAAATCTGTTTGAATGGAAGTTTGGGAAGATGTTTGTCAAAAGCTTCTGCTTCATTCTGATGAATATAATATCCTCCTTTAAGCAAGTCTAACTAACAAATATCTTCTGCTGTTCGTTCTTTGTTTCTTTCTTTTTTTCATTTAAAGGCAATCAATTAAAAAAAAATCAAAGTGATTTCATGCATAACCTACCGCATACAACAAGAAAGGGTCAATGATTATTTTGAGTTTATTCCATAAAGTGTGATATAAAGCAACGACTTCTCTGAGACTCTAGTCTTTATTTGAAAGTTTCGGACTTAAATAAGTTAACAAATTTGCCAGAGAAAGTTCTTCCCACCCCCTCCCTAATTTCTTCTTATATACGTCGGGAAGGTTGACGTAGGAAATGAGTTCGATGACTCGTGAAAGGTACAGTGACCTAGAAGTGCAACAGAAAGATAGAAAGGGTAAGGATGGAGGGCATCAAAGAACTTTCTTAAAGCATTCCAAACGTGATCAGTTCTTAAAAATCTAGTGTAATTATGGCAGTCAATAGAGATAGGAAAATTTTCCAGGGTCGCCATAAAAATACTTCATTATTTACTCCGTGAATGAAATTAAAATGAGTGCTTATTCCAAACGCAATCCAAGTGATAGTGTCAACTTGATTTCCACAGAACTCAGGTGATTCAATAAATGCGACATTCAAGAGCAAAGAGATCTCAGCTGATAAAATATGACCGGGTTAAATAAGTAACACACCTTACCAAGATAAATAGGAAAGTAAACCTCTGCAGGTAACACAATTGTGACACTTTTTAGTTGGAGAATTTAATATTAGCTGTATTTAACACTGGCATGAGTGGGAGTTTGGGCTAAGGAACAAGGACTGTTCGGTTTTTCAGAGGACCAGGGGTAGGACCAGAACCAGGGGAGTAGAGGGCGTGGCAGTTCTTCCAGTGATTAAATGGCAGGAAAATAGGCAATGAATTTTTATATCATCAGCATTTCAATTATTATTCAATCATCACTGCTACCATACCAATATCCTCAATATCGATGATATCGAAGATCAATATCGTCATAACCACGATTATCATCAATAGCACATTATTACCAACACCGCCATCATCATCATCAGACTTTTAACACCCTAATGTTCATCTCACATTCCTTTACCCAAATGGGTTTAGCAAGCATGCCTAGTATGCAACCAAAGTTAAACCAAATGATCAACCAAAAGTTAAACATAGTGGGACTTTCTGAATCGTATTTTTAAGGAGCCTTAAACATTCGAATACAAGGTAATTTAATTCAGTTTTATGGTTCCAAAATAGACCAATTTCAGCGTTGGACCTTCTTTTGTTTTACGAGTGGGCGTGTCTTTGGGATACTAACTACTTAATATCATGACCTAAAAGCATTCATGCAACCAACTGATTTGTTTTCAAGTCCGAGAGGAGATCGTGGTTGACGTCACCGAGAAAAAAACTTTTCGAAGCGACTTTATCGAGTGAAGTTTTTAGAAGTGCTTCAAGTTTCACTTGCGTGTATCTAATCATCAGGGGCTATAACCATTGTGCAGGCCTATGGCGTGGGCAGTTAACAAACAATTGACGATTGCGGTCCAACGTGTATCCAGTTTTATCACATATACCGATTTATGTAATCAACGAGCGGTTTGCAGACTATAAATCAGCACGAAAGTTAAAACAAGGAGAACCTTTAGACAATGCTAAAAGAACTTCAAAGAAATGATAGTGGTTTTTAATTGTTTGAATTTACATGTAAACACATTAAATTATTCACTGGAATGATTTACCGACTCCAAGAGAAAGGTACTCTTACTTGATGGCAAGAAATATAATCAAGTGTGAACCACACAAATGCGAAATTTAAATAAAGAATTTGTAGTTACCTTTCCTGTTCCTGCAGCCGAGTGCTTCCAGCTGAGTGTAGCCCGCAAATCAGACTAAGCTTTGAATGATACGGGGTTTCGTTACGCAAATTGCAGGTACTCTCTGGATAAGAAAGAAGCGGTTCAACATGACCAATTTTATATGGCCTGATTTGTTTACTGCAATAACTTCTGTTCACATAAAACTTTATTCACAGTTCGCCCTTGAACCAGTGTACTTGCCAAAGGAAATAATTGCAGTAAAGCCAAAAAAAGGCGGCTGTGAATATTCATGACAATACAAAAAAACACAATCACCAGTCTCAAAAAGAAAGACAAAAACGTAGGCCTATTTAAGCCAAGCCGTACAGACAAAGACCTTTCCTCGCTTTATTCAGAACAAGGCAAACAACGCAAACGGGTCTGTGACCATGGGACCATAACCCGCTGTTGATAGTTAACTTTAGCGAGGTATAGTATTTCTCTCACATAAATGAAAACTAACTAGGCAAAAATCAGGGGCGATACCATTAAATCGGCTATTGTTCATCTTGTTGACTAACAAGGTCTCTCACCAGATTAATTTATTTAAACCAGAAAGCGAATATATCTTTTGAAATAACAGCACAAAATAACTTACATAAAATCAAATAAAACAGCCACTTTGATGATTGGAATACTGCATGCTAGCATGCACCAGGTCATTTAAGCAGTCAAACCCCGAAAATCAATTGTGTTATTTTTTTCTTTTGCTTAAATTCGTTTTGTTAGTTTACCTTGGCTGTAACAAAGATTCATTCAGTTTACAACTTTATTTTGCCGACACGAGAGAGGCACATTATACTTTAATTGATCAGAAGAAAAGAAGACGCGGCTTAGTCTTCTCGCTGTTTGCAAACAACGATAATTAATGAGGGGATTATCAAGAAACTTTAAACTTATGCAGAATGGATTTTTATTCAATTGTCATCTATGGGACAACTATAGATGAATTTTACCTGTTTGGCGCAAGTTGATTTTACTACAGGATCTTTGGTTAATTCCCTGACATCATTTCGTAACCAGCCCAGAAGACGGGCAGAACTTTATGAAACAATTTTTAAAATGTTTTGTAACCAATATACGGGAGCTTAAAACGCCATAAAGATAACTAAACCTTTGCCACAAGAGGTGAACGTTTCTTCTTTTTTTGTTTGTTTGTTTGTAATTTTACTGGGTGATAGCGGGAATAAAATATAATAAAAGGGAATACCATCTAACAACAGACAATTAAATTCACTGATAAACTGTATTTTCCTTGTTATTTGATAAACATTTAATAGTTTATTGATTTGCCAGTAGTCAATCTCTCACAACGTACGTTCCTGTCTTTTATTATTATTTTTATAATTATTTTCTATTTGGTTTCACATTTCGGAAAATGTGACAGCAATAGTAAACGGTCTCAAACATCGTGGTTTTCCCAAAGATATGTTACGGCATGAAAACATCTTCGGATGAATATTACTTCTAATTAATAGGCAAAGAATTTGCCAATTCAGTTTCAAGAATATCGTAAAGTGGCGCACAGACGATAACGCCCTCCTTGCTCTTTGTTATTCCTTATAAATATACCCGTACTGTATATGAACGACATCTGACAGAACTCACATTGATGACATTCAAACAGGTACTTTTTTCTCGTCAAGTCACTTTTTACGATAGAAGTTCACGTCAGAAACGGTGAAGGAGGGGGAAGCTAGCGCCCTCCTCTCTAAAAGTAGATCATCTTGTCGCCTGTCAATAGATGAAATCAATGTTCAGGATTTCGATCAATGTATGTGGAAATATCTCAATGAAAAATGACGCAGAAGTGCTTGACAAACACCTTCGAAACTTTCATTAAAAAATATTTTCTTCCAAAGTTAAGAGGTCCTGAAATTCAAGAAACTGTGCCCCCCAACTTTACCTACAGTTGAATGTAAAACAGTCTTGAGGGTCATTCATTCAAACTTTATAGCAATCTCAATTTGACAGTGAATAACCCATCATGAAGTATGCACAGAAATGAAATGAAAGGAAATTGGAGAATAAAAACGAGAAACTCACAAAAGGCTTAGAATTAAGATGTCACGTGACCCATTAAAGCAGGAATTTGATGCATTTCTTTGTTTTCTCTACCAAGGACCTATAATTTCCATAAATGCACATACACTTGCATCAATTTTGTTTTGAATTACCGGGATGTATCATGCTATGATAATATAATTAATGTTTTGATGTAGATTTATGCAAAACAGTTGAAACTATTTAACAATTATTTGTAAAGGAAAACAAAAGCTTTCCAATTACAAGTGGCAAGATTATGACGTCACAGTCTCGGAATGGCTGCGTTCTGATTTATCTTCTTTTTTTAACGTTCAAATTACGATAGGCCTGTGTTGAAAAGTAAGAGATGAAATTTGGTGAGAGTGTTCACCACATGTTATAATTTCATTTAATAGTAACATTTCATTGTCAAAAGTTCCGACTTTCGTTCTCCTTTCATTGATTAAACCATTTTTAGAGAAAGTGCATTCAACTCTTACACAACCTGACATTTTATTTAATTATTTTTACTATCGTGTGGGGAAACAAATTTAAAATAATTAAAAAAAAATACAAACTTGTCTAAGTTTATTGAATCAGATTTATTGATCAGAGAGATCAATAATTAATTAAATCTCACACATGTTTTGCATTCCTGAACCCCGTGACAAGCTCTACTACAACTATCCGCGTTGTTAGACCCTTAGTTGATAGCAATTCGACAATTAGCAGATTTCATTTAACACGGACTCCACGTATTGGTCAAACAGCAGATGGATTTAATTAAATAATTTATCCACATAAGTAATTATAGAATTAAGTAATCGAACTAGTGTATCCACACCATGGAATCATCGAACAGGTCCGACCATCCTTGGACAATGATTGATCAGACCAACAGACATATTTACTCAATCATTAAATTAGAACAGTAATTCAGTAAAAAAAAAAAAAAAACCCGAAGGTCGACGTAAACATCTCAAAGTTGGGAGGGGGAAACGTCTAAAAGAACACAACCCTCTGACAATCGCAAAAGTTTCAGAAAGGTCACTCTGGAAAAAAATATTTTCAGTGCAATATAATATCAGTAATGGTACTTTTGTTCACAAATGGCACAGTACCTAGAAAATTTGGAAAACTAAATATCCCTGCACCCCCGCCCACCCCCCCCCCCCTCAGGTTTTCTTCACTGGAAAGTGGAAATATGTATTAGCTTGCTGATTACTCGGTCTGTTGTGCAATACACCATGAACTAATCAAAGTGTTTCACTCAAGCGTCGACTAGTGGAATATTTAACTTTGTAAGATTCGAGAAAGTAACAAGAGAGTGCAATGACCATATCCAACATTCTGCATTCTGTCAAAACGTCGCATGTATAGATTTCAACTATGCAGGGACAACGATGAATTTAAATGTTTTAACCTACTTAGTGTGCAAGTGATATGATTCAACACCTTCATTTAAGGCACAGAAAAATGTACAATCTCGAAAAAATATCAAATCCTTTCTAAGATGGACTCATTTCAAAACAGAGGGTATAACTTTGATCACAAGTTTACAAGTTATACCCAGTGCACTAGGTAATGTGATGGATGACTTAATCTGATGAACACGATACGTGGTAGTAGAGTATGCGTTGCGTGATTGCATGGAGCAGTAAAGTGTGGAATTAAGTCTGGATCGTCAAGTGCACTTAAAGCAGGATGTTTTGCTATTACTGCAGTTTCAAAAGTTAAACCAAAAGTACGGAAGCGTGAAACTGACATGCAAAAGAGAAAAGATTCATCTAGGCAAAACGACAATTTAAAGAAAAAAATTGACATTTTGACGACTTAAATTAACTAATTTATTAAATGAAATGGCACAAATCTAAAAATTTGGTGATTTGAAAATTTTTTCAAAATGACCGAATTTGGAAAATTGTCATTTTGCCGAGTTTGAACATCTCATTAAGGTGGCAAAATTATAAAAGTAACATTTTGCCGAGATTTAAACAACTCGTCAAAATGGCAAAATTCGTAAAGTTCTTATTTTGCCAAGATCTAAGTAGTCAAAATGATAATTTTCTGAATTATGCCATTTTGACGAATTGGTGTAATTTGGAAAAATGACAGTTCTCTGAATTTTGCTGTTTTGACGAAATGCTCCATATCGGCAAAAAGTATCAATTTACCAAATTTTGCCATTTTGATCAGTTGGCAAAATGGTAATTTCAGTAATCAAACCACTTTGAAGAGAAGTTATAACTCGGTTTTTTGTCTTTTTGACGAGTTCATTAAATCGTCAAAATGTCAATTTTACGAAAATTGTCATTTTGCCGAGATGGATCTCTTCAGTTTCTTTTGGATGTCATTTTTACGCTTCCGTATGAATGGATTAACTGTTATAACATACATCCCAGCTGAAATTGTCTGCAGAGCCTGGAAGGCGATTTCCGGCGGTCCCTCGGTATTTTCATCCCAAAATTATCTAGTAAGCTCGACGGTTGCCCGCCGCTTAGATAACGTTCCCACAATTGAAGCTGTCGTGTAAGTGATGTTAAGCGCCACTAGAGTCCCCATTCACCCACGCTACCACTGAAAAAAATGTGTAATGGCAAGATATTATGCAATGTTATTAGCTTGAATACTATGTGCTCATAACAGGGTGAAGAGTTTACTATATACATGTCTCTCTCTCAAATTCATATAGCGCCGAAGTAGACACATTCTTTATGTTGCTCCGGTTAACCGATACTGAGGGCAACCGATTGACTTCATCGTGGAACCGATACCATCGCACATCAGACTACGTGATTTTTGTACGTATTTCAAGGCTCGGCTGTACATCGGGCTTCTTCGGAAGGACTCGGTGCCGGTGAATTCACTTCGTGTGCAGCTTGTAGTGGCGGGTGAGATTGCCGGATTGCGAAAACTCATGCTTACATATTTTACAAAAGTACGGCTTCTCTCCCGTATGGATTCGTCGATGTTTGATCAAGGTGGAACTGTCGTAGAAGGACTTAGGACAAATCGAGCATTGGAAAGGTCTCTCCCCCGAATGAATCCGCATGTGGGTCTTGACGGAGGACCGCTGCAAACCAATAATTTCAAAGGCGAAAAGAAAATCAAAATGTAACGGAAAAGTTGAGAAACAGACGGAAGTGAAGTACGGTATAATATAATAGTCCATAATGAAAGAGAAACCCGTGGGAAATGGATCACGAAATGTCATGACTTCACTTTTGACACATCGGAGAACAGTTTTGAGAAAAAGGAAGTTGTGGAATAGAACACTCCACTGAAAATGTTAACAGTCTATTGCAGAGAATAATCCAAGTGAATAAAAAACGAAACTTGTAAAGTTTAAAGGGTTCGTCTCATGAATCGAGCGCCTCAGAATTCGTTACGTCACTTTCGCATTTTAGTCTGCAGTAATGTTCACTGCAGTTGATGGATTTTTTCAGTAACAGTTCTCTTGAAAACACAGTCAACGTGCATGCAATACGAATGACCACACAATGCATTCATTGCAAATCTAGGAGCAGGCGCTCATGCGATATTATGAGACGGATCTGTTGTCTTTAACATCGATATGACCGGTGTTAGTAGTGCTTACAGGACCTACGTGATAGGATGGACTACCTCGTTGTATTCCCAGTATGGTATCATGACACTTTTCGACACTGCGAAAATTCGTTGGGCAGCTTGACCCCATGCGGCAGTGGCGACCGCGTCTCGCGAACGCGATGATGCCTTTGGCATTGTTAAAATTCATCAGTCCGGTTTGAGGACAATGCTGGCTAGATCACTGATATAATTATGACGTATTTCATTTTATACCGTGCCATACCACTTGGTAATGTAACGTTGGATGTTAGTAGATTATGTCGTTGGTGGTGCTAAGAATGATTCATTAGTTGATGTTATCACTGATTTCATCATTAAGTGTGTTATTGGACGATGCATTGTGGGTAGCTTCGACGGGTGTCTTAGATGATACCTTTCACTGACGTTGCACATCACGTTATCCATAGTGTGATTCTGTCCCAAGTAGTCATGGGGCAAGATTTTTTTTTCACTCCAACAACCTTCACTGTGATAACATCTTTCCAGTTCACGTACAATTAGGCAATAAACATCATCCCTAGCCTTCTCCCCACAGGGGTGAAATGGCGTGAAACTTTATCTTCTAAGCTCTTACTTAAAGGGAAATAGGGCGTTTAGAATACACCAACATGACATACAAAAGAAGTAGCTTTAGTCACTGTTAAACCATCCAATCTCATCAATAAACACCTGCAAAAGCTTCATCTCCTTAAAACATTATGCATGTGGTGAGTAACGGAAGATGCATCATTTGAATTTTGAAAAGTTTGGGTGAACAAATTAGTGTTGAGTAAGAAATAACTGAATTTCTATGAGTGAAAAGCTTATTTCTTGAAAAGAAGGCTACTGCCCTTCCTTATTTTGAATAATCTACCATTCTACGTCCCCAAACATTGGTTTCAAAAATATGGATGTTTTCTCTAAAACAAACGCCCTATTTCCCTTTAATTTCCTTGTTCTACTTCGCTTATCAGTTTGTTGTCTTATTTCTGCACAGAAAGTAAGGAAATTTTTAGAGAGTTTACCATATTTAATTGAAAAGCATGCAGAACACAAAATAGGATGTAGTTCATAAACATCCTAGAAACAGACCTACTTGTGTGTTGATGGAGTAACCAATATCCCAGCTAAGATTGCAGAGGTAATTGACCAAAGTTACTGGGCCAGCCCAAGCGTGTAATTTCTGCCTGAGGCAGTCAATCTCTGTGTAAGTGGTGAAAGAATCCAGACCCGGAAATTCCCATACATAGGTCGGGTTCTCCACACAAAAATTCTGCCCCACCATTACAGGGACCAAAATCACCCTATGTCAGTGATGTCATATGTTGGTGTCATACGTCTTGCTGTGGATAGTACTATGTTTAACTCAACAATTGGAACATCCGTGACACACACAGCAGCCGCTCCATATAGGCTACTCCAACTAAGACCGACTACAATATACTTTCCTGCTCAGTTGTGTTTTATGTCACCGTCTCGGAATAATTCCTACCCCCCACCCCGCCCTCTTCACCTCAGACCACTGAACTTCATCCTTTTTATTCTTTAACACATCAATCAGTTCCCTCCACCACACTTGTTTTCAATGTAACCCACTACATGTCAGTCTTTTCACACTTCTCCTTCGTCCACATTACGCCCTATACCTCCCAATACTGTACCGCACCTTCCCACCACCCCCAGTGTGGTTCGGCCTTTTTCCAATGAGGTGATAAACCTGGAGTATCAATCGTTGTTCCCAAATTTGTGTGCAATACAGCGCCATTGTGCTTAATATTTTGTCACACTGAGAAACGTGTGCTGCTTCACTGCTTTTTACTAGGCACAACATGACGTCCTTGTACAGAATCATGTACTGCTCTCATGTTCCATTTCAGTGGTGAAACAGAAAGCCAGTTTTGACAAATATACAGCAGCACTAGAGTACTCTTTATAACTCAGAGCAGTACAGTCTTGTGTGAAATATATAGTAACGATAAGGGTCAGCAGTTTCACAACGTTATGAGAGAGATAAAATGGTATTTTTGTTTCGTCCAGCGTGATCTCAAAACACATTCGGTGGGAAAATGGCCAACAGGAAACGGCACTCCTTTCCCCCAAAACGTTACTCCTATGAGGAGTAAATCCACGAAGACTGGCTTACTTCCAACAACGACTAGCCTATACCCCGCATTACAATTCTGCGTAATTGTTGGTAAAAGCAGTTCTAGTTTTTCATTTTAATTTACCTGTGAGAAACGATTGTGACATACTGGGCATTCGAAGGGCTTCTCCCCCGTGTGGATCCGGAGATGGGCTTTCAGGTTTGCCGTTTGAGAGAATGACTTAAAGCAGACGTTACAAGAGACGGTCTTTCGTCTTTGATTGGTGGAACCTCTTGCGATGATGTCCTTACCCGTGAAGTGATCAAACTCGTTGATACAATGGCGTTGATCCTAAATAGTAAGAAAGAGAAGATGAGAGAGAGAAAACTAAATCAGAAGAAATAATAAAAAAAAAAAACAAAGTGAAGAGAAATATTTCAAAGACTATCCTTTAGCAAGACTACCGTGATGATGCCCTCAGCAACAGATTTGCTTCGCGGTCAGAGTCACTATCATTAATTTGGAACTTTTCCGCGTTTATTTTTTAACCCAAAAATCAGTAAATTCATAAAAGAATGAATAAAGAAGAGGGCAAAAATAAGTAGCCGGAGAGGGGAGGTGGAAGTTTGTGCAGAGTGAAAACGACAATCAAAATGAAGTAAGTCAATGAGAAAAAAAAATTAATTATATTCATGTTCATATTATCCTTTCAAATTAAATGTAACATTAATATTCTAACCGGGCACTTGAAGCATACGGTGTAAGATGTCGGATTTGATATCCATTCCTCGTCACTTCACTCATAATGGTGATCAACTAACCTTCAGACAGGTATTTCCTTGCATGTTGATTTCGGGATTCGACGACACGCCTCTGACCGTCATGTTACGTACCTTTTGTGACGTCATTGACTCACAATCAATCAATCCCATCTGCTCTCTGAGAGACAAGTAAAACAGACAAAGCGAAACTAATATAATATAATATAATATAATATAATATAATATAAGGAGGCCAGCCTCGATTTAATGGTATATGAAAAAAAAATTTACAGACATATGAAACCCGACTTCTCTTGTTCTGACATTAATGTACTTAAGAGATATTTGATGTATGGTACCGTTGAAAGAACAATGAAATATGAATATACAATGACATATTTTGTTTGCCTGTAATTGCATAAACATTATACCTTTCAGCTCCTTTGTCAGAGCCCCTCCCTGCTTATTTTTTTTGGGGGGGGGGGGAGATGGTGTCAATACATTCTTTCTATAGCAGTTTTTCAGTGTCCTACAGCAATTACTTGCATTTCTTTCCTTTTGCCATTCCTTGACACAATGCACTTATTTGCTTGTCTATGACAGGTTACTTGGTAAAGAGAAATTAAGAATACCATGTTAATCAGTAAACAAAAGGTGTCATGCCCATCCTCCTTCCCTTCCGTTTCCTTAGTCCCAGCCTCACTTGCTCCTAAGGAAGCCGAGAAGTGCATTGAGTTGGGGGGGGGGGGCGATATGATTCAAACCGTGACCACAGTTATGTCTATCCCACTTTCGAAAAACTCGTGAAAAGGGAGAAAACCAAAGTAAGTGATGGGACACTCCAAGAAAAGAAGATTACAACTTAAACATTTCATGACATCCTCCGAATAATTGGACGTGACCAAACATTGATAAGTAAAACTAATGTACGAGATGGCGGTACTTAACTTTGGTTTGTCCCCCACCAACATTAAATTGGTAATAAGAAATCGTTGCGTGGGGGCGTCTGCAACTATAAACTAACTTTATTGGTTAACCTTTGGTCACGTCAATTTATTTGAAGGGTGTCATGAAATGGTAGTTTTCTTTCTTTAAAGTTTTCTTTGTTGGAGTAGCCCTCAGCTATTTTGGTTTTCTCCTTTCACGGGTTTTTCAGAAAATGGGATGACAAGGAACCGTGCAGTTTTCTTCAATCCACCACACCCGTAGGCTGCTCTTAACTTACTGTTGGTCAGCTATTAGGGCGTTCTTCATGTTCTCCAACTGGACCGGATGATTGATCTTATCGTGGGACCCCATGTCCAATTTCGTGACTTTCGAGAAAACGCGAAAGGTAGAAAAATTTGGTAGTGTTCTCATTTTTGCGCTATTGCCTTCTTTCACTCCGTCAACTAGCTGTAAGACAAGAAAGAAGAAAAGAATGTTATTGGAAGTGGAGGGACGTTTAAAGCCGATGAAATGCAATACCACTAAATATTTTTTACACTATCAAACTGAAAAGTATACTGTCACATCAGAAGAGACTATACAAAAATCTTTGTAGCTAAACAAACACCATACCTAAATGAAGCAAACTATTGTAAGACTTATAAGAAAAAACGGATGTAAAGGAAACAAAGTTGTAACATACGGGTTGTTTCAACTTAAAGACTACAAATGTCCCACTTGTTGAACGGAACAATAACCCCCATCCCCTCCCTCCCTCCTCCATTTTGTAGTCTCTTTTCTCCACAAGCACGTTTGTCTGTCCCAGTTAGTTGTAAACATGTTGACTCACGAATACTAAAACAGTAGTCACTTGGCACAGTTGGGCACATGGAATTGTTTATCAAGCGTGACCATACTATGTATCCCGACGTAGGTTTAGGTACATTAGGTAATACGATTTGCATAAGTGTAATGCAAGGAGTTTACCTCCTGTTCTCCCGTTACAGTGTTGAACTGTTGATACAAACAGGCTTCGGTGTTGCTTCCGTCAACGAAGGAATCATTCTCCACAAGCTCTTGTAGTTCTTGCTGGTCAGTCACCTCACACTGAGCGTTGTGACTACCAAACAGGTCGGCTGGTGTGGAAGACGGTGCGGTAGCAACACGCTGAGGATTATTACTGTTGAGGAAGAATTTTGAAGAGAAGAGAAAATGTTTTTACCATCTTTATCGACGAAGAGGTCACCGCTGGTACGTAGGTCGTATCTAATTCCCATTTATGGCTCTCCTGGCGAGCCATAAGTCTTCAAATTGACATTTTTCGAATTAAATCGCCACATGTCAGTTTCTTGTCATCCGATTGGAGGATATTGTCGTATCACCAAGATATTTATGTTTGCCAAGTTATTTTTCAACCGACAGTTTCCCTTGCTTTCATTGGTTAATTAAAAGAGGGTAAGTACCTGTAAAATACGTCTTACGTAACTTTTGGCATTCTCTGTCTCCAAATGCAATAAAAGCAAGTCTATTTAACAGATGTGTGGTTAAAAAATGATCTGCCAGTGACAAATTCTGTTAGAAAGTGTACCCCGGTAAACAAAAACTGTTGATTTTTCTTATGTTGACGCCAGCAAGATAATATTCATGACCATGTCTTTTATGCCGCTCCGCAGCTTTGAAGCAGGCATGTTTTTGGTTGAAGGCCATTAATATCTACCTGCAGAGTCCAGGTAAACATTAATAACCTTCGACCAAACAACATTCCATTTTCAAACTAGTGTGGAATATAGGGGGTTTTAGGGGTTCTCAGTCGTGTTATGACTGCCCCAGCCGCGAGTTGTTGACACGAGAGAGACGTCAGAACCAGAGAGAGGATAACGTTTATTGTTTACGATCAAAGTTCCATTTGTTATTTGATTGGACTGGCACACATAAATCAATTAAAATCAAGATGAGGATGATGAAGAAAAGAGAAAACGGAAAGATGAGATGACGGAGGCCTACATAATACACTGAGACGACGTTGACAGTTAGACATCCAGAGAGCCAGTGCCGGCGGCGTGGCGAGGTCGATGGATTGACCCACGCTAAACTGCTAAGAGTCACGGGATAGATTGCCGACACTGACCAATCACAAGTCAAATGGTTGACCTACGTAACTAAGTGAGGTGGTTGCCATCCGTGATCTACCCAATCACGAAAGGATTGCGCAACCTTTCTGAGAACAGGGTCTAAGTTTACTATTTTTTAATGTATTATATTGTCTAATCTGACTGTCTGAGGGAAATAAAGAAAAGGTTAAACAAATCTGGGGTAAACACCGGAAGACTGAACTTTGCACGACCTTTTGCATACGGTGGGGGTGGAATGACCATCTCTATACAACACTAGGGATTTTGTTCACGATTTGGAGACAGAGTGCAAATAGTTATGTAAGATGTATTTCACAAGTACCTATATATGCCCATTTGAATACAATTTACATTGCACCACCTCAGGTTATAAAGTTGCACTTTAGTTGGCAATCTCGCAAGCCTCCGCTACCTCTCACTAGTAGTACGTCTGTGGAGTTCATACTCCTGTTCGTTCTGTTACAGATGCCCATTTCAAATGACTGCGGTCGTAATCTTATCCACAAAATAGTCATGCCAAGAATCTCACACACACACACACACCCTCACACTCACAAGCACACAAATACATTTATTGTTTGAACTTCACAATAATGAGGTCAATGAGAGACCTCATAGCATGAACTTTGCTATGGGGTTGTTTTTCGAGGTAAGAATATACTCACAGTTCGTTACCTCTACCCAGGTACTTGGTCGACTTTAGGAACGCCTTTCCGAACTTGAGGGTCATGTAGTTAGCATTATGCTGAATACCAACCCTGGCACCCTGAGGATCCACATAAGGATCCACTACATTGCAGTCATTCAGAAATGTGCCCGAATTGACCACCGGCAACGTATAGTCCACTGCGTAAACCGCCTTGCCTAACGACCTTGGCGTAGTGCTGGCGCCCTCTTCCTTACTACCACTCCCGGTCATCGTCTTTGTCATGTGATTTTGTTCCAAGTACGGTGAGGTTATCGAGTTTGCTTCCTGCGCCTCTTTGGGAAGGACGCGAAGTTCTTCAAACTGGGGTATCCCACCAGATTGGCAGTTCGACTGATACACAGACTGACAAAATGGTCTCTTCGATGCAACAGGTCGGAGGTACGAAGACAGATAATTCTCCCACTGTTCCCCGGAGGCGACTGATGACGTCATATCGGCGTGGTTCGAAAATTACCTGAACTCTACAAGAAAGAGATGGTAGTATCAAAAACGTTACAAAAAAAATTACAAAAAAAGAAGAAAGAAAGCAAGCAATGGTAGTTCATAGCAATCTTAAGCAATGCGTTTGTACACAGACTTTCACGATTTGCGTTTAACATACGATTTACGTTCGACATAAAAAATTTTAACGTGATTTTGACCGATCAGTCCCATCTCCCCTGTACTCCTCCATACACAGTACCTGCAAGGTTTCATTCTTTTAGTTTAGCAGTGTTCCAAACACCAAATAATTCTTTACAGATCTTTCAAACAGTTATTTATCTTCATCGATTCAAGGATCCACCTATATATGCAAAACAAAGATAATTAGTTGTATAAATTTTTCTACATTAATTTTATTCCAAGCTGTCTCTCTGTGTATAACCTGTTGAAGTAGTTTCATTTTTGGTGCACTTCTTGCACCAAAATTTTCAAATCGATAAACAAATAGCGGTTTTCAATGGTTCAGAAACTACACAAGGATATTTATTTATTTATGTTTGTCAATTTTATTGAAGCCTGATAGCTAGTCTTAAATGAGACCCTCAACAACTCAAAAATGGGGAAGATAAAATAAAACACATCTCCTGTCCAAACTCTTCATTAAATTTGAATGATATGAGAGAGTAAGCCTACATCACATAGTTCGATCAATTGATTTAACCGAAACTGCAATAACAGAGGTGTAACACAAAGTTTAAAAAAAAATTGTCGTTTTTTTGAGAAGTCCATACTTTGTATCCTCCACAACTTTATATATAAGCCACACAGAAAAACACATGCGATGTGGTGAAATCAAGCATGTTGACGAACTAAACCATAATCAGCTTAGGTGTCCTTGTGATAAAAGTTGACTTATTTTCAGATAAATATGTAGTAGGCATGTAGTACAACCTACACAGTAATATAGGTTAATAAAAACTCCCATGCAACATTTAAACTGTATTGGAGATGACATTAGATCTACCTATTGTTAAATAAGTGCTTGTTTGGCCTTCCAGAAAAAAGTTACTAGGCTAGAGCGGACGGGGAAGAGAACAGCCAAAATGGTATCTTTGCATCCGTTTTGGCTTAAGTGTGATTTTTTATGCAAAACTTACCTTACAACGTAAGGCAAGGCGGTAGCCTTCTTTTCCAGAAATAAGTTTCAGTTATTTGTTGTTCAAGAATATTTTTGTTTTCACACAAACTTTCTAAAATTCACATTATGCATCTTCCGTGACTCATGCATATTGTTAAATTGTTATATACATTAACACATAAGTTATTTTTTTGTTCGTATGTGAATGTCGGTGATTCCGTGAAATTTATAACACAATATTTTCATTCAAGTAGATACATAGTATTGTTGTGATGTAAGATGTAATTCTACATGCATTTAATACCGTGATTACGGCAAAAATGGTCCATCCGTTCGGACAAATGAGACAGCCAAGAGAATAAATTATGTTCTATTTGCGGGCCATTGCGAAGTCTTGGAAGGACGATTTCTGGAAATTTAGAGATACTGTAATCCAAACATTTTCTGGTAAGCCAACTTATGGTGGCGTTTCGCTTAGTCTGCCACACAATTGCCACCCCCTAGTCCCAAATACTAAGCGTCACATTGTACCAGAGGGACGCGATATACGTATTCCCGTATCACACTGTTACCGTGACCCCTGAAAATAACCACTGTGACCAGAGAAGAAAAGCTGAACCTCAAAATTCCTGCAAGTTGGTCAAAAATTCTAAATTTGGGCAAAAGTTACCCCTCCCCAAGAAATATTGAGCCCCGTGCGCTGTGGTTTACTTTGTCCTAACCAGATGGTGCATTAGCACCCTGGTGGCACAAAATACAGTTCAACAAGCAAGGAATAAACAATCAATATAATATTTCGTATTGTGAGTAATAAACGAAAAGTAAACAAAAAACATATTAAGAAAGACAGTATTGCTAAAGAAAGATATTTTATACTGAAGCAGAATGAAAAAAAATGGAAGAACGCCTTAGTCTGACTGAAAATTATTTCATCGTTATATGTCTTGAAACATGTAACTAATCTGTCTTATAACATACCAGTACTCTGTCTTACAACTTATTGCATAATTTTGTAATAAAACGAATCTGAAATGATTATCAGTCTGGCTATTTATTAAAATTTCTGTCCCCAAAATAAAGTCAAAATTTTACACTGTGCGTGTGAAGTGTTTTTTTTTTGGGGTGAAAAATTGTGAAGATATGCTATTTCGTTTACGATACCTTGCTCATAAAACGTTTTGAACTTACGGAGACCCGTCCGTTTGCAACTACTTCATTAGCGCCTTAAAAGGGAAGACGCATAAATAGGCCTTAGCCCTAGAGGCTAAGTTTTTATTTGGTGTGACAGATAATTTGTTAACAGAATTCAAATATGTATCACGGCAGGTTAAACCATCTGTTATGAGAGAGTCACAAAATATGTTAAATGTAAAATGAAATCACCTGCAACGTGTCATTTATTAAACATTTTAAACTTATTGTGTAAACCTTCTATTTGGTTATTGTGATTATATCCCTCGATACACGTTCAGTTCTTAGTCATTAATCTGTTACAAATGAGCAATGTTAACGTTATTACAAAATTAAAAAAACACAATGTTATAAAACAGATTACTAATCTGTTATGAAACTATTTAATAATCTGTCACAATACATGTGACTGATAATTTGATACCATAGATGAAATAATATGTGTTCTTTTCTTTTCATTTTGTTTCAGAATATAATTTAAAATTTTGTTCAGCGAATTGAACTTTGTACATAAAATATTTTTTATGACTGTGTAAATGATCTGTCGTGGTCACATACGTTTGCTTCGATCATGAAAATTTTAACGACGATTTTATATACTGTTCTGACAGATTAAAGAAGCTGTTAAGAATTAATGTGCTCCTTCTTCCTTTCTGTTCAGTCTTTTGTTTTTCTTTTCTTTTGTCACGTTTCACATTTGACAATGCTTGTCTTTGTTGTTGAACGACGATAAGGCTTTGATTGCATTTATTCTTATTAACTTTTTCTATCTTTTCGTGGACACTAATTTTCTCCCTCTTTTGAGCCGAGGACCAAATTATAGACAGGTACAGAAAACAGATCAGTATTTCCATTTGTACCACTTATTACCTGAAACAAAATAGTTGACAAAGTGTCGCCTTGCGATTTGAAAAATAAAATATAGAAAGGGGTTACAAGCGTCAAGGCAGAGGAAGGATCAATGAGGTAATAAAGAAAGAAAGAGATTAAAGCAATCATTTAAAAAATGTATGTATAAATTATGGCAAAAAAAAATAAAAGTAAAATTTGCAAACAGAGATGAGAATTAAAAACACCGATTGCAAGGTGGTTTCCTGCTTGACAGGGAGGGACAAAATGATTTGTGACTAACTTATAGGTTCCTACTGAGAAATCTTTAAAGATAAACAAGAACTAGATTGTAATTTTTAATTGTATACTCACAGATTTTTAATGCTGGAAATTTTCTGTCTATCCCAACGAGGTTCACAGCTTACAAAATACACACATCTTAGCTTTAATAATGACAAATTCAACTGCACAATTTACACAACCTTTTGAGTATTTTATATATCCAACAGTCTAGCGACAGCTTTCTTATCTTTTATTCCCATTTTCCCTTTAATTACAGATTTTAAGAAACCCTAGCCAATTATCTGGCAAAAAGTAAAATCAGGAATGAAACTTGTAATGATTCTTACGATTTGTCGACATTTTATGTTTTTTGTGTAGTCCCTTTCTTCTTATTGGAAAAGGCAACTGTTACGTCATCTCAATGAAAAAAAATCCTCGGTAAAAATAAACTCTGAATGTCGAATTTTCAAGAGCGAGCAATAAAGATGGTACCGTTTAAAGGGGAGCAAGTGCGCTTGCGCGTGGACAGGTGAATCACAGGCCATGTGACAACACTGATCTTTTCTTTATGTGTGCCCAACAATAATTAATATAAAAATGAAAGAAACAGAGAGAAAAACACTTCTGTTCTTATGGAAACAATAAGTATAGGTTAGGTCCTTATATGGAGCAGCGAAATTGTCTTAATGTGCAGGCGACAACAACATTTTATTCAGAATGTAAGAAAGAAAGAGAGAAAAAAAAGACCAACACAGGACAGTACATCTCACATAAACATTCTTACTATAGGAACCAAATATCATTGTTGTTTACCTTGGTTAACAGATGCGCACAAAGCGTTTTGGGATTTTACAATTGCGAATGCAGCAGCATGTTAACCTGACACCGCCCGGGGGGGGGGTCTCAGACGCAGAGGGGTTCCCTCAGCTTTGAAAAATTTTTTGCTTAAGTAAGGTGACTTAGATGTAAAAGGGTGATAGGTTGTATTACATCCCTTCGACCCACTTTAACCCCCCCCCCCCGAGCCGTCATCCGTGACACAACCCGTCTATTTCAACTAAGACCCATTGATTGTGATTCAGTGATTCTTTCAGTACGTATTTCCTACCCAAGTTTTTAGTAGAAACGTATGTCATGTTGCAAAAGTCTCATAGCCGCAGTGTTAAGAACATGACGTCTTAAATCTTAGAGTTTTAAGTTGAGATTAACGTATGAACCATTCAGCTCCATGTTTGGGCCAGTCCCTCAACCTAGACAACCTGACATCCACTGTTATTGTGGATGGACTCAGGAAGAGGGGGGGGGGGGACGTTTCACGGATACTAAAAAACACACTGTTGATTTTCTTGTTCCTGATAAAAAAGACGCAGTGATATAGAACAAAAAAAAAAGAACTGCGAGGTGTTTTGATTTTTGTAATTTAAATCAAATTAATTTTTATTTTTAAAATTTTATAATTCTAACGAGTTTCAACACAGAAAAACAAAATTTTAGAACTTGGGTTAGTGATCGTAATACCTGGCGATGATGAACTAAAGTTCGGAAGAATACATTGCCAAAAGTCCTCAATTTTATCTTTGGAAGAAGCCATCAATCAATATTGATGCCAGTTTCATGAAGCCCGGTTAGCTCAGTCGGTAGAGCATCAGACTTTTAATCTGAGGGTCGCGGGTTCGAGTCCCTCATCGGGAGCAAATGTTTTTTTTTTTCTGCTGATTTAACCGTCTGTCTGGATCAGAAGTAAACTCTACTATTTGTATTTAACATGAGGACGGAAATAAAGTTTTTCCTTCACAAAAAAAAAACTTTACTATTATGTAAATTTGGTTGAGAACCAATAAACAGAGGAAACAACCTCAAAAAAAAAAAGAAGTAAACTCTACTTTGCAACCAACCAACTTGATCATCTCTTCGATAATTAAATGCCTTGAAAATCGTGTCAAAGCCGATAAGGAGAGGTACAGCAGTAAACAGTTCCAGAGAATTTGGACAACTGGGAATTCCTTTGTAAGCTAAAAAGAGGGAGAGCTTTCGTTTAAATTGCACAGCCCGAAAAGGTAGGGCAAAGAATATTACGTTTAATTTGTTCCAGATGAGCTACTTCGACAACCAAAATGCGAACCATCATAAAAACATTAGCAAAATGTATATTACAAACGACTAGTAAGCTGAATGAAACTGACTGTCATTAGTGTAAGCGCGTGTATCTTTTGCAATGTTTCTATGCATACATATAGTAAAAAAAAGAGTATTTCCTTCCAATTAAAAGGATAATAGTGTAAGTAGCAGAATTTTTGATAATGGTAAGGTAATGTTAAATTACCTTAATTAGGCTGTAAATATTTGCAAGTATTATATTTATTTTCCACTCTTTCTTATGTATAGGTACACACTTGTATATAAGATCAAGACGGAAATAAAGTTTTTCCTCAAAAAAAAAAAAAGAAGAAGAAGAAGGAAAAAAAAAGAACAGAAAGAATAGAATAGACGTAGGAAACAAACCTTAAAAAAATAGACAACTAGCAGAAATTTGTCCTTCCAAAACAATGAAGAGTTTGGCAAGAGAATGCCCATAAGATATAAACGCCTGGTAGACCATGGAGCATGGACTTCTTCCAGTTTGTTTTGTAACCCATCTCAGGGGACCACCTTACTTTATCTGTTTGTGATAGCTTTTATTTTATCTCAGTTGATTGGATACTCTTCCGTTTTCAGCGGTTTAACTTTACGATACAAATATTCACATGGCTCATCTTTACATAAGCTTCAGATAAGAGCACTATGGTACTATTGACAATTTTTTCTTCACAATTTGGTAACAGAATAAGGAAAACAAAAGACTGTCTACAAATTTGATAATTTCGATGAATGAGAGTGTGGAAGGCATAACAAATACGACTTAACATCGTAACATAACCTAATTGAAAGTTTCAAAACAAATGTTGAGGGCGTCATGGAGATCTTGAAAAGTTGTATTTTTCTTTTTGTTGGGGCAAACACTTAAGTTATTACATCTTTCAATATTACAAGCTAATTTAAAGGTACACAAAAAGTCATCAAAAATGTGTTTGCGATCGTGCCTCTTACAACCGTAATTGAATTACTTCATAAGCAAAAAAAAAAAGAAAAAATACAAATACAAGGATGGCAGAAACCTTTCCCAGAGCCAAGGAAAACATTTTGTTTTGTCAAGTAAAATTGTTCCTTATGATCCTGCTCTCTACATCAAGAATAAAGCTACTTACAACAATTCATTCCCAAAATAGGTGCTCAATCCCGTCAGTAGCAATGCTACAAAGGAAAATTAATCCGAATCACATTTCCCCATAATATTTAACAGTCGATTGCTATAGCAATAATTTTATGGAAATATTATAATGAAAATACTGCAGCTTAGTTTCGGACACCGTGTGACTTGGAATGCCCCAACCCCCCCCAAAAAAAAAAAAGAAGAAAAGGAAGGCAGTCTATTTATTCCCGATCGTCAATAGTGGGTCTATTGAAGTGAATCTGCCATTTCTTGTTTTGAAGTCTTATCGGTGGAATGGATGGGTTATTGTTCCTCATAATTACCTATGAGACTGATGGGGTACGAAGCATAGTAATTGCAAAAGTCAATCAAATCTTTGCTTTTTAATGTGTCTGAGGTTTTCCAGGTACATGAAATGGTATGAATTAATTTCCAGTAATTAGTAAAAGAAATGGAATTTACATCGTAAATCTGAATAAACTGTTGTGTTCGAAAAAGTCCTTAACACAAATATTTTTCTTCCTAAACAGTTGTTTGAGCATAACAATATTACCATTCACATGATATGAGAATTGTTCCAGACAATATGAGCCCCAAAGTTGTCAAGAGGCACTGTCTAAACAAAATTACTCCAAGTTTGACCAATTTCTCTAATAGAAGAATTATATTAATACCTCTGACATCGTTTTTCTTATAATCCTCTCAATGGGTTACAGTAACGCTTTACCCAAGAAGAGAAAATTTGCCAAAGTTCCTCAAGTATCTTCTGAAAAAACTATGATTCAACATTGAGGGCAATTCTATGAAGCCCGGTTAGCTCAGTCGGTAGAGCATCAGACTTTTAATCTGAGGGTCGCGGGTTCGAGTCCCTCATCGGGCGCAAATGATTTTATTTTATTTTCTGCTGATTTAACCGCCTGTCTGGATATGTAAATTTGGTTGAGAACCAATAAACAGAGGAAACAACCTTAAAAAAAAAAGATATTCTTCAGAAACCATTTGGGGACTTACAAGAAGCTCCATGAATATAAACGCCTGCCGGACAATGAGGCATTGACTTCTGCATGTCAGTTATCAGGAGTTAGTTTTGCGCACTGAACTTAATAGTTCAGTGGTCTTGTGACCCATCTCAGCGTATCACCTTGGTACTTCATCTGTTTTTCATAGAACAGTTGTCGAATCTGGACGATCTCGCCGTGCAGCAGATCTTGCACATTTCAGAGAAAAGTGAGACTAGGAACCCATTTTGTAACTCAAAAATGACCTGTTTTGACGACTCACATTCACTGTCTGTGAGCGATTCGGTACTTCTCCGGTTGTACTATTTCAGCCTATGATACAGAGCACGTATTGTAATACCTGATGTAAACATTGCTTTGCCGACAATGAAAGAAGAGATTTTCGAAGAAAAATGAAGTATTTTGCGAATATGACTGGCAATATTATACCATTCCAGCAGGAAATATTTTTGAAATATCTTTTCAGTTCATGTGTGAAAAGATTTACAAACTACCAATAGTCAGGTTCACTATTTATTTTCGTTGGCAATTATGGTAGATTAGGTAACCTATACATTTTTGGAAACGTTATTACATGGGAAGTCTGAAAATCAATGTTTACATTTGCAGTGACACCTGTATGGCCACCATTTTGAATTTTCAAAATGGCCGCCGTAAAAAGACACATTTTGCTCTATTACTATCTCTAATTTCCCTCAAAAGCTTATAAAATATACCAAGTCTATGTTTTCAGGTACAAGGAATACATAAGAGGCATAATCAGACTTCTGAGGGTTACAATTTTTACTTTTGAGGAGGGTGGCAGGCGGGGGAGGGGCATTTCGGGACAATTCCCACCGAAAAATACCATGATTTCCAGTGAAACGTAATTTATTGACATGGTGAACCTGACTACAAGGACCTTTTTCAGTGAACGCGACCTACCATAAAGCTGTGCAAGATATGATTTCTCTGAGCTAATCTGAGGTGATCAAACCAGTACATTGCATGAATTTCTTTCATTTTTTAACAGTTTTCGGATTCAACTTCCTTTATATTCGTTCCTTCCGTTTACATCCTCGTTCCAAGATACTATTACTTATCTCTCTATTACAGATTTCTGATGAGAAAGGTGGATCGTGAAGTGCGGAATCTTGGTCCGCTCTCGAACTCGAGGCCGATAAATATGGAACTCGACTCTTGGACTCTTGAAGCTAGGATTCGATCTTTAGGTCTTGGTCTTGCACCGTGGTGACTCGACCTAATATCGGCTTGACACCGGGAATGAGTCCAATTGCGCTCTTGTATCAGATATGTCACGATACACCGCTAACCAGACATTGGCTGAGTTCAGTGACAAAACATTCTTTAAAGTAGAGTCAGGGACCACTCTATGATATGGTAGAAGGTGTTCTTAAAGATCAGTCCATAGGCCAGTAGTATAGTACTGGACTGTCTACTATACTACTTAGGCTCACCACAGTGTAGACTGTACAAACTGGGAAACCTTGATTAAAAATGGAAGGAAATAAATATGTCTGCACAGTCCTGTGTAAGTTAGGCCTAGTTCTCAAAAGGTCTGTGTGTTTCGTTACATGGTCTAGACTAAGCACATGTCGCTACACAAACAAAGCCCCTTTCCTTTCACTGATTTCTACTTTATGATCCGACCAGCAATACTGTTTTTTGTATAGTAGTCCAGGTAGGTCATGTAACGAATTATCGAAATACCCCTTCCCTCTAGCCAGGTGGATTCCTTCTCAAAAAAAAAATACTCTAAATGACCTGAAAAAAATTAATGGTTAGATCCATACTTATGTCTGTATTTTTCACACTGTTATGTAAGTTAGAGTACCGTAAAGCCCTCAGCATAGCTACTATGTACACCTATTATGTCTACCCACAACAACTTATGTTTCGATGTTGTAGCCCTTCAACTTTGTGTGTCAGCTGTATCTGCAACAGCTCAAAGATAAAATAACAATGGCACTTATAAATATTGAGAAGTTGAGAAAGAGTATTGGAGGCTTTCAAGCGGTAAGCGGTTGTTTCGCCCCCTTACAAGTTCGCCCCATTCAGTTCGCTCCCAATTTACCAGTTCGCCCCACGCTGTTTACTAGTTCACCCCAAAGACCTACCAGTTTGCTCCAAGTGAAGACCAGTTCTTCCCCTAATCTGTTAATGTTAATTTACGTTGTTACTTTAGTGGTAATAATGTGGGCTTTTCATTACATTTCATGTTTTAGGTCTCTTGTGTTCACTGTGTTGTTCATGTGCTTTCTCATCTTTTTTGTTTTCCTCCTGATATTCACACGATTGTTTGTTAGCATAGTTGATGCGCATGCGAGCGTATGCTGGAGAGTACATTAAGAGTGTGTCAGTTAAGTGCCGGAATTTCACTTAGGACATTGAGCATAAAACCGTCTGACCGCTGTCATTTTGTAGCAATGATGACCGTTTTTTTGTTCAAATTTTCTCAATTTTTCCAAACCTTGCCTAGATTGCACCTTAAAGGCTGTATTGCATCACCCTAAGCTATATTTTTACCTCCCGGAAAGTAAAATTCTCAACTGGTTCTAAGTTACAGTACTCTTAGATTGACAGCAAATTCGAAAGATGCAGAGCAGCTCGTATTACACAGCGTACTCAGGGATCCATTGTTTTGATTACACGTTTGAAGAAATTTAAGACAGGCTGAGGGAGGGACTAGAGGTAGGTGGTTGGGAGAATTGAAACTGTCTGGGGTGATGAGTTTTTGTCTTTAAACAGTTTTGCTCCGGTTTGGCTATCGTGAAAATTGTACTTGATAAGTATTACAACGACATTTGATATCAGCTACTTTTAGGAGACGAACTAGTAGATATTGGGTTGCGAAACAACTTTCACTTAGGGGCGAAACGACCCGTGATCCTTCAAGCTACCACACTGAAGAAGTTGGTGGCCATTTGTATTATGACAGTGCCAAGAAAAATTCGTAAATACCCTTGTTATTATATCAGTTGGTGACTCGGTCTTAAACTCGGCTTTGAAATTAGGGATAATAGGGATTCGTGACTCGAGCTCACGAACTTGAACTTTGACTTGGTGTTGGAGCTCTGGAGATTTGGAACTAGAACGGTTACTCGAGTACTCGACGACAACACTCACAAACACATTTGAACTGATGTAGTGGTTTGGAAAATTCTAACATTCAACAATGCTTTTCGATCATTCCATTCTTTGAAAACTTATTCAAAAATATTGTACACTATTCTTTATATCAGACGACAAGGAAGAGGTCCGTGAACAGGGTGACTTGTGAGTGCTGGGATGGAGATTTATTTTAATTATGTAACTGTTACGTGTGTCCAGGTTTCTTTTATTTCAAATATGTTCAAAGTATTTCTTTGCATCACAGTTTACAGCTGATAAATAGCAACTTCAAGGGTTGTCGTGGAAAATGTCACGGTGGAGAACACTTAAAGATCAAAACGATAAAGGAACGATTTCTTGCACAGATATTATTCATGTTTATAATTTCTATCTGGCAGCAACAGACCACGGGCATTTACATATAGGACACATCACGAAAATAGCTAGCTCCGTGAATAGAAAACAGTCCCTGCTTCTAAGTTGAAGAGGCTGAAGTAAAAGGATAGGTACGTTGAAATTATTCTTTTCACATATTATATGAGTATATTTGAACCCGAATCAACAATCAAGAGGCCTATACCGCTAATACGCAACGTAGATGTTCCCCCCCCCCCCCTTCCGTCCCACCCGATATTTATGTACCAGCTGATTACCGACTTTTGATGAGAACGTTTTGTAAGTGTTTTAGTTTCAGTTTGACGAGGTATTTTATTGACAGGTTTGAATCATGTCTCTCTTTTTTTTTTGTATGTCTGTACATGTTTGTGTCGGTGTGTGCGTGTATAGTTGAAATATTCGCAAAAGAGTTTCTTTTTTTTTCAGATTCGCTGTACTTCAATATGTTACAAAGGAAAAGATGCCTCATACGTTTCAATACAACAGAAATATATTTGTGGGTTTTGATTGCGATTTGATGAAAGCCCCACAACCGCGTAGTCAATCCTGCGAATGAATCATGCCGTGATGTTTGCAATCTATCACCTCCAGCCCCCCCCCCCCCCTCTATTGAGAGCTAAACTGTAATAAGCGATAATCTGACATTTTAATTCCTTGGAACCATTTAGATTAAGACAGATACACCAGAATGCAGACTCACGTTGGAAAGGGCAGGTCTTCTCTTTGACGAAATTGAAGGTAATGAAAAACTTGAATCAGACAACCAGATTTAAATCCCCAAAACGTAAAAAAAAAGAACCGACATAGCAAAAAGTTGTAAATAAGTTATTAGAAATTGTTACCAATGTATTGAAATTAAATACTATTTTTTTAAAACTAAACGGTGCCTTTTTTTTTTTCTTCGGGGCATTTGATTTATGCCTAAAATGAATTAAAAATTTTCCCCTTGAAAAACTTAAAAATGCAACTATGTCTGTCTGTATAACTGTTAATCGAAACTTACATTAAAACATAGCATATACTAGCACTGAATGGAAATGTACTTTCAAGATTTGAAAATGCGCCTGTCCCTTAAACATCCTGTAGGCTGTTAACTATCACCTTAAAGGTCGAGGCAAGCCACCACCGATCTCTGTACAAAATGGAGACATCAGCTTATCGAGCAAAGTCAAAACATCAAATAAAAAGCTCAATCCATCACTTATCCAGCACGTGAAAACGCTAGCAACTGCTTTACAAACAATACTGTATTATACAAGGGAGTAGTCACGGAATCTGTTCTGTTTCACTAGAAGTCCCATCCCTTCCCTCCTATGTTTGCTTCCTCAAGTTCAGGAAGAGAACAAAAAGATATTTAGTTCTAGATTGGCAACTATATGACGTAAACTTGACAAAGTTGGCAATCACATGAACAATTATGTTCGTCGTCTCCACCAGAAAGGAGCTGACGTAAACTGACGGTAAACTTCAAAACAAGTTCGTGGATTGATTGTTCTTGTCTCTCAAAGAGAAGGGGGCACTTTTTTTTTGTGTTGGTATGAATTCAATACAAACTTGTCCTCGATGTAGTTCCAATATCACGTGATTGAAACTACTTCACCATCGACCCCCCTCCCCCACCGACCTAGTTTGAATTTGGCAATAAAAGGGGAAAAGGTTGATTTTATTCGTTTATTGAAAATTAATGTAAGACATAAATTAGGTTCAATTCTTGTTTCTTACCACGCAGCCCTAGGAGCCAGTATACCGAGGCAGGGGTGTTGACTTAACTTCTGTGTCGATGTGACTCTCTGAACTTAAACCGTCTTCTTCTTCTTGGAGTCCACTCACACTCATTTCAGCTTGACTTGGTCGTCAAAACAGTGTAATCTCAATCCAAATGACGTATTTCGTTAATTTTCTTTGCTTTTGTCATTACTCCAGTTTGCTGCATCTTTTTTTTTTTTTTTTTTTGGTCCTTTCTTTTCTCTAAAGCCCATCTTCGATCAGCCTCTTCTTCAAGATTTGATTAGGTTGAGGCAGGAGCTGCTTAGAGCTCTCTGGTTGAGGAAACAAACAAAGATCTCCTCAAGTTTTTCTCTTGATGTCAAATGACGCATCGACACTAATTAGTGTCAGTTTTCTGTACTCTTTTTGAGTGAAACATTCGAGGGCAGGCTTATCGCTATTCTTTTCGACCCTTTGTTCAAAGATAAATCGTACGTAATCATCTGCTGTTTCTCTCTTTCAATTAAGACATATTTCAGTTTCTGTCTCATCAAAGAGTTTGAGCAGTACTTCAATTGAGAAAAAAAGGGCTCATATCTCCGAAGGTGGAAGAATCTGACAGTATCCTAGGCCTTCTTCAAAAACCACATAAAACACGCCTAAAGTGGATCTTTTATAGAAACCTTATGTTGGTAATGTCACCAATGAGGTGTGAGAAAATATAAAATGCCTTTAATTTGCAAAACTGAAAAAAAAAAATGTAAATTTAATCCTGTGGGTCATATTATAGGTTCGGTGGGTTATTGGACTCTTCTCCAGAGTCGCGACTTTTTGTCGGGAGACATGATTCGATTTTTTTCTTTTTCTTGAGTCACTTCTCCCGTAGACTTCTTTAAAATTACGTATGTAGGCCGAAGGGAGGGCTGAATACATGTACATTGTATGACTATCATTTTTTTAGGTCCTACCATACATTTTCGTGGTTACCTTCAAGCTGCAGCTGTCAGTATTTACTCATTTGGCGGTCTTATTCTAATATAGTCCATCGTTCATCGTTGTTTCCATTCATAAACTATAAGTGGGATTTTCTTTTCCTAGAGTGTTATGTTTGTGTTTGTTGGGAGTATATATAGCAGTGACATGTTACTGGCTTGTCCAAATAAAAGTTCTGTTAAAGACCGAAGTAGGTTGTGACGTTTATGTGTATAGATGCGTTGTTTTAAAAGTTTTAAACCTTATCATAAAAAAATATGGAAGGTGTTTGTGTAGGTTTATGTACGTTGGAAGCAAGGGCATGGACCGTGTATGAGTAGTATACCACAACCTGTATTCAGAGTAAAAAGCCATTTTTCTCATTTTTTTTTTTCTATTGGCACGTAAGACGTTAAAGCAGGCGAACATCATTACCTTCCAAAATATGAATAACTAAACTTTGAAAAAAAAAAACTAGTACCGAAAAATCTGTTTAAAACGGCATAATCTTAAACGGTTGGCGGTAAAATTCCCACCGTGATGTACATGTATGTACAAGTTGCGCAGTAGTGTAGAACTGATTTCGCCTTTCTTATTTGTTGTTCTTTTCTTTATAACCAAGTTGCTGTCCACCCCTGCACAGAGTTGATCCCCAGTAAGTCTTAGTTTAATTGGACCTACTGTATGATTATCCTATTCAGAGGGGCAGGCTCCGGTTGAACGAGAGAAAGACAGGGCAAGCACTATGGAAAGTGACAAACATGGAACAAATCCCCCAAATCTCTACCTGCAAAATAAATTTAAAAGGGCTCCGTATATGTTCCACGTTTTTCATCTCCGTTTGGGTTAATTGTCCGATATATTATATGACAACAAGGCTTAGCGCACAAAGAAATCACTTTCACAAAGGAAGTGACATTTCCCATAAAACTTTTAGCCGTTCAATTACCGATCGTGTTAATTTTCCAACGTTGGTGTGGCACGCGAACAGTCTCCGTGTGGTTTTTCCTTCATTAGTGCCTCGTTAACGGTAATCTTTTCGCCAAATCAGATGGATTATCTCTGCGGGGTTTCTTCCTTTGTCCGTCACGCAATTCTTGCGTCAATATTCGGACAAGTAAGTATTATATACTTTTATCCTGAATTTTTTGTTCTATTATTGTGTACGCTGAGATTGTCACAACAGAAGGGGTTTATGTCTGTATAGTAATGTTTTCCCTCAGAATTAAAATCTGCGAGAATTTTTTTTTTTTCCAAATTTATTGATCACCTTAAACTAATTACCAATACAACTTAACAAATAGACAATGTACGTGTAACGGTGTCTCATTAAAACTCAGTTTGTGTGATCCTTGAAGGAGTAGCCTGACTTGAGGGATGATAACGATGAGGCAACGGTTATGGGGTTGGCTTAATTCAAACATACTATTGGTATATAATAGAGCCCACACTATTCCAGATACTAATTACATACTAATAATAGCATACTAATTACCATAGCACATTTTTGTAGGAGCAAATTCCCATGAGGGGCTTCTTCAGAATAGGTACTGGTTTCCGTTTGATTTGGGAACTTTTGCAAAGGGGTGTCCCTCTGCTATGACTGCGTTTACAAGGCACTTGCAGAGTGCACCTCTTTCATTAATGTGTCCATTGTGGCCTGTTGCTGAATTTGTGATGAAAGTCAGCACAACCCAAATTTACCATATTCATCAGAAAGATGTTAAATATTCAAGCAAAGGTGCAAAGTAATTGCGTATCTAGCTGTGGACCTGTTTTGACTAAATTCTCGAAAGACAAAATCGGGAAATGCAGTATAAACCATACAGGAGAACTGAATATTGTTCATTCTATCTGAGAAGGTAGGCCCTACCATGTCAATTCATTGTTTCCCCCCCCCGAAGTTGATTGGCACGAAACGGTTTTCAGTTAACATGACCTCTGACTGTGATATATTTGTAGGTCATCTCCCAAAACAAAAAACATGTCTTGGAACATTAACTTTAACTTTCAGTTGGAAGTTTAAGTTGATGCGCTTCAGGTATTTTCATAAAACCTGCAGAGCTCCACATTTAAATATATCTTTCATCATCGACATTAAATCACCCTTGCAGGCACACATGTGCATGAGTGGAAGTGGGGGGGGGGTAGCATTTCAACAAACACTATGCACAGTAAAGGACAGTAACATAAATATGATCAGAATCACCTCTATATGTTGTAACATGACTGTCATGAATCATAACATGTACCTCTCCGGTGAAAAAAAAATGTTAATGACCTCAGGAAGAACATAAAAATCCACTCACAAACCCAGACATGCTGCCTCTAGCAAAGCTAAAAGATCAAAGACCAACTTCTCACTTCTTCTGTTCACACAATTCACAAAGCAATTCTGAAAATGTACAAAAGTGGAATCACTGGCTTATAGTGAGCGCAGCTTTTACACATTTTACTTTGCTTGTGATGGGTACTACCACACAAAATTGATTCTCCCACCCATGTCTCTTCATCCTGTTAAATCACCTCCCATCAATTTTCACCACTACAAAGTAAAAGAAAGCAGCTTTTAAGACAACTTTCTTCCTTAAATGATTGGATGCATTCATGTCCTTTGATAACTTCAAGAAATTTATAAGTTATCTGTGAATAAATCATCTTGTGTGCCAAAGCCATAACATGACCTGAAGGTGAAATTAAACCTGCACTGTTTTGTTCTCTGCTTGAGTACCTTTTTGGGTAATACTAATGTGTCTTTGGGTATTCATGTAACATTAACATCAATGAGGGCAATTCATTAATCAATAAAGTGTATGCCAAAGAAAGTTTATGACTTATTAATGCAAAATTTCATAGAAGTACTATGTCAACTTTGGAATCAAAGTGCAACATTAATTTCCAATTCTGCATATTCACATAGAATTCTTAATATGGTACTTCCCCCAAAGGCCCCCCCTCACCTCCATTCCAACTTCGGAATACCATTTGTACATTCTCTTCATTATGTCATTGCATGGACTTTGCAAATACTTTTGGAGTCAACTTCTACATTGCAAGTTGAGCAAGTATACCGCCCTCGGTCAGAACCAGACAGGGACTTCAGCAGGCATGGTCTGCAGCATATGTGGTTACAGGGGAACTGATACAGATCCTGTGAGCCGCCATCTTCAGAGTCTGCAGGGGTCCTTCCACAGAGGCTGCAAACTGCATTGTAAAAAGATAAAAACGTTTCCTTTCAGAGCATGTTTTACACAATAATTAAGTTGAAATTTATTGTCATGCGGACATTTCCCTTCTTTTTACAGAATCATTATGGAAAAAAGAACTTCAAACTCATTGCAGTGACTATGTGAGAAGTAAATGGACTTAGGTTCATTCAGAACTAAAAAATAAATATTCATTACTCAACATTTATTACGTTAAGATGGGATGAGTAAACTGTATCTGCGTCAACAAATATTTACATTGACCTCCAACGATGTCTTACAGTACTTTTGATTTTCTTACAGATGTCCTCATTTCAATGTACTGATTTTTGTAGTGATTTCTGGTACTCACCAAGGTCAGGAGGTGTAGGCATAAGTTGGGAGTATCCTGTCGAGACACCTGTTGAACTAGACTCCTCCTGAAAGGAAGGAAGCTGTGTAAGAGTTGCATCTAAAGCGCTGAGCAGGCTGTCCCTAACGACATCTTCGTGCCTTTGATCGCCTCCTATTTTTGAAAAGAAGAAACAAAGCAAACAATTCATCTTGTCACACTCAGAACTGGCCTAGTCGATTCCAGCCGACCAAAACAGGAAAACCCTTAAGCCTGTTAATACTTTTAGATTCACTCTGGACTCTTTGGCAAGTTACTTTAATTAATGAAGGATCCAGAAACTGCGGCAACTACAGTGTCGCTAACGAAACTGCATGCAATATACTCAGTATTGGGTATTCAGAACCTGAATGCAAAGTAACTTCACAGATGAGGTCTTTCTGCTATAGAGTGCTGGGGATCTCCCACACACACACACACCTCCACCACCTCCTTTAACCTCTTTCCACTCCATCAACTCCTTCCTTTCCCCCCCCCCCCCCCCCCACCTGGAAAAAGATGAAGGCTGAGTGCATACAAGCATGTAGCCAGATATTTGTCACAATGGAGGAATATGTATTTTCTGTGACATTCAGTACAAATCTACTGAGGTGAGATGTCTCAATAGTATTTGTCCAAAGTCAAATATGCCTGCAATTTAACTGCACACAATCGCACTACATGCAATTGTATCGAATCTTTATGGAACACCCAGTAAATTTGCAATTTCTTTTCAGGCATTAATACTTCTTTCTCAGCCTTGAAACATGCAAGTTAGCACCATGGGGGGCTTTTTGCACATGCAAGTTAGCACCATGGGGGACTTTAGCCACTGCACCGTGACTGTTAGTCGGCACTTTGACACTGTACCTCTATTGTGACTGCAAATCATTTGTTATGTGCAATGGATCAGTGTGTGACATGTTGAAACACTGTCACACAGCTCCACTTTGACTACGTCCATTAAGGCCGTACATCCTTGAACAATGGGACTGAGTACTACTGGAAACTTTCCACCAGATATTTTCCTCTACAAGTTACTCCATGTACGGATATGAACATAACACTGAAAATAGGAGGCAAGTAATTGGAGCGTTTAGAGCTTGTTTTGGTTATTATCTATTTTCAGACTTCGTACTCACCTTTGATTGCACCTTTTGTTTTGGACCCTCATGAGACGATTGACATTTCATCATAATGACTACTATATCAGTAGTCCTACAATTGTCTATGGATGAGAAATACCATGCAAGCCTATAAAAGATTCTGCAAGATGTCAGGACTTGGGGAAGCATTACAATCATTATCCTGCCATGTGATCTTTGACATCCAAGATGATAATGTACTTCATGTAATGGTTGTAGGTTGACCAGAGTGACATTTACTTTGTTCCACTTTTTGTCAGGTCAGATATACAGCACGTCACATCGCCATGGCTACGAAGGTTTCGTCAATTTGGCTGATAATTACTCAACCACATTTACAGTAATACTATATGTAATTAATTTTCTGGAGGAAATAAAAATGTATGCTCTCAAACAACTCTTGCAAAGATGTTGGCCTTAGTTAATTGGAAAGCTCTCAGAACATATCCAATGTAATGGTTCTAACCATTAATTAGTTTTTCAGGGGTTAAATAGTGTACCATCGCTGATGAATAATCTGAATTTAGTCCAAACATTTTCTCCCTGCTCTGCTACTTTATGTTAAACTTGTTCTCGCTGATGACGTTTAAAGTTTGTCAGACTGCTGTCACATGTTTTGGGCTTCAATTGCACGTTGACATAGAGATATTCTGAAAATCTAGAAGCATGGACCCATAATTCTATGTCGAAGATCTATGGTATGTAATCGAGCTTCTGTTCATTCAATTTTAAATAGTTTGAGGAAGAGTCTGATATTTGCTTGTCATTAGAGTTGTTCTTATGTGACAACAATGACCTTTGACCCTCAAGATGAAAATGGCTTTGCCATTTCACTGATGGCAATCTACACTTCAAATCTGAAGAGCATCCAAAACTAATTCTTTGAGAAATCACGTCTACAATGTTTCACCATTTTACAAATGAAAACCTAAATGGTCCCTGGAACTTTCTAAAGCAAAGAGGGTATTACAGGTTTACAAAGGACAATTCAGCAAACTAGTATAAACTTTGACCATACCTGAGTTACCTGTTTACAAGCAGTCTCCTCATACATATGCATACAAACTTACATTAATACAAATCTGTATATTAATCTCAAATCAATTTCAAATGTTTATTTTTCTCACCGTGAATTAAGCTCCTTTTTGCTTTTGAAAAATCAGATGTGAAGTCTAACTTCTCGATCTTCCTCTTCACTGTTGCACCAGAGGAATGACATTTATCCTTTGAGATAACTCCTTTTAATTTGGATGTGGGAGAATTTAAAATGCTCACAGGTGCACCTGTCTTTGTTCTGAGGTGTGTTCCAGTTTGATTCTGATGAGGTTTGTTGTCTTTGCAGACTTTGCTAATACTTTCAGGAGACTTACTGCTAGTGATATGGCTATGGCTAGGTACCCCAACAGTTTTTCTGGCTAGGTGCTGATATCTTCTACCAGCTTTCAAAATGAAGTCATCCAACCTTGATTTCAACAGGAGGTTGGGGACTGGCTTTGAGGAGTCACTAAAGGCAACACCTGTGAATGGATCGCTTGGGGGACGTCCCCACTCTGCTTCAGCAGCAGTGTGCTTGTCAAGCGTGATCTGATCGATGGTATGTCCTGAGGGCAGAATGACTGGTAAGTGACATGAGGTCACAGGTTAAAGAATCTTTAAATTCCTCAGGAATTTGTTTGTCATCCCGGCTGATTGGCAGCTCAGAAGTTCGGTCAGGTTTCTTAGGCTCTGGTCCCTTTGAAAAAACTTCCATGTCCCTGCTCGAATTCCCAAGTTCCTTCTCCTCGCGCAACAACTGGACTTTCTGTGTGAAGGATTCCACATCAGTTTTTGAACAGAAATAAGAAGGTTGACCGTTTATTTCAATTCTCCTCAGGCAAGGAATCGAGCCCCCATGTGTTCTTGTGATCTTGACCTTGACATGTGTCACCTGGACGAGAAATTGTGAAAACCTGTGTCTCAGAGCAAAAGATGATCCCTGGTCACACGCCGATGTCGAAGCACGATCATTATTCGTGCCACAGTGTCCTGTGTGCAACCTCTGTCTGTATCTACGATTGACAAAACGGTACTGAATGGAAAGTGGAATTGCTCCACGGTGACTTTCCCACAGACTGGAAGTCACATTCCTCCTGTCGTTGATTGATGGACGATGATGCTGTGAAAATCTCAAAGCCACATGAGACTTGGTTTCCCACGGAGGGGTCCAGAAATATTTCCTTGATTTCAATCATGAACGGAAACGAGAAAATGATGTCCACTGGAGGTTTGATGAACCTCTCAGCCATGAATCCATTTCGGTTATGCTGCCTGTCGGCATGGAGCAAATTACTGACATCATGGCCCTCTGTTGACACTGTGGAAGACGACACGTTCACTCCAAAAGCAGGTATTGCACAAGTTGACACACATAATTCTTCAAGATAGGCCTTCCTTCGAGCACTGTCAAAATCTCTGCAGAATCAAACACATACGAAAATTAAAAACTATTGCATTTCCATGTCTAGGTAAACCATATTGTTTGTAAACTTCCATTCTCAACTAGTCAATTGCCCATCAAATTAGAATTCATGTACAATGTATGCTACAATTCATAGTATGTACAGTAGACGTACAGATCTAGTACTAACTCTACATAAATCCAGTTTCTCTTCAAGTGCAGGGAACTGATGATTTCTTTTGTCAAACATTAGACATTCTTTCAAGTGACCTATGAGTGATTCCTTCCCCAGGATGACAAGCAACTACCAGAGTTTTCAACCATCATCAATATTGACTAGAGGTAACCATTAGAAAAGAAGTTTTTGATTGAACGATGTACAGTCAGATAAATTTCAAGTTCAATAAACATGATCCTTCAGTGTATGCTTTCCTTAATGCTATACTCACAATCTACATGTACAGTAGCTTGCACAGCTGGTTATCTTCAAGTCATTTCTGAATCTCTATACTACCATAGCTGTTAGAGGAAATATTGTTTCAGATGGGTTTCAAACTTTGAATTCCTGTGGACTTGAGTGACCTTAGACCTCCATGCAACAATTTAGGGAATATTTGCTTGGAATGCAATATTGCAGCCAGACATAAAATTGTAAGCAGAGGAACATCTCATGAGAATTAATTCATTCTGGGTACCTGCCACTAGTAAGATTCTTAAATAATAATATTTTTACACCCTCATCTATGGTTAAAAGTACTTGCCTTGTTAGTAAGATAAACTCATCAAAGATCTTACACAATATTGATCATGGATGAACACTGCCAAGGTTCACCAACTCTTTCTGTCTTTCTAAAAGGTAGGTATAAAGGGGCATGGGTGATCTAATCAGCTGCAAACCAATGCAAACCCAAACATGGTTCCAAGTCAACTAACATGCCATTCAACATCCCCATCTCATAGATGAGAGTGTACCCCACAGTATAACAATTAAGTACAATATATCAAGTAAATATAAATAAGTGTAATACAGTATTTTAGCCACTTTCCCAAAGAATTATGTGTCTAACAGGGGCGCAAAGCAAACCTGCATCCAACATCTGAATCAGACAACAGGAATACAAACTTGAAGATGATGACCCCCCCACCCACAGCACCACTGTAAACAGCTTTGGTGAACGAGCAACTACTGTATGAGTACCCAGAAAATTCCAAAGTTGTTACAGCTGGACTTGACAAAAGGGATCTATATATAGTTGCAAAAATGGACAATGTAAGCACTGAGAAAACCCTAATGGAAGGTCAAAAACACCTCAAAATAAGGTTTCTATCCCTCTGTTGCCATATGATCCACCTGCCAGATGTGCTGTACTTACAGTAATCACTAATGTGTCTACTTCATGACCAATATGCTTCTCCTTACCCCTCCACCATGGATAATGGCACAGTTCAATGATAATACAGTGACACTATGGCAGAAATTTTAGGGCAAATCAAGTTTGACTCAATTCTCAACTTAAGAGATTTGTAAATCTTTTGCATCTATGACGTTCTTCACAATTGAAACTACATCCAGGAGTGTTACTAACTATATTTACATTAATTAGATACTACTGTTGATAAAACCTCAAGTGCAAAGTACAGCTCTGCTGGCTTGAGTTACTGCTCCAGATGACCATCTGAACCTACCAAAGCATTTATGTGAGCGGTGTACATGCTTGGGATGCACCATGCATAGCAGTAAGCTGTAGGTGCATCTGTTCAGGGAGGGGTTAATTTAGCATGCCTAAGCTTACACTGGGACAAGATGTCTCTGGACGTAGCGGTTATGTTAATTCCCATTTCTTTATCACTTTGAAGAATTGCCTTACGAACCTTATTGTCAACTTCTCTTCAAAACATAGATTTCTCGACTGAGTCTTGGGCTGACTTTGGCAATTTGACAGCACTACTCTGTAGGCTGCGCAAGGCTACTTGTGGAATACCAAACATTGCCTGGGATTATCACATTACATACTCATACCAACATTGAACTTAATATGATAGCCATTCGAGGGCACTGTCGTGCATATGTACTGTAGACCGTAACACTAACTTAGTAACAGGCCACTAGCATGTATGCTGTATTAGGGATCATGATGTATGTACGGTGGCAGGTACACAGAATTTGTCGCGGAACTGGTCTGTAATGCAGATGAATAGAGAAAGCCCTCACCAATACTGATTTTCACCACTTCAGGTTGTCTGGCAAAACGCCAGACAATCTTCATCTGTTTGCTAACATTTTCCTCGGTATGACATATTGCAGGAGCTACGACAGGCTTTAAGTAATGGATCGGAGGGGTACTCTGGTCTCCTTCGCTAGTTTCGGGTCGTCTTGTGCCGTCTCAGTGGTGATCTCCGCGTTAACCGCTGCAGCGATCGGAGTCAGCTCTGGCCATGTTTCCATTAGTCCCAAACCGCCAAATCTAATATCTATCATTGGAAAATGCAGTTTGCCAGTAAGGTGCACAATAAGTGCCGGTGTAACTGCCAAATTTTGCTGTATGAGAGCTAATTTTGGTCCAATTTCTCATTGAAATGGACACAGATTAGGAGAAAAAAAGATGCTACACTGACGAAAACTCCAGAAAAACGTCAAATTGTAGTTAGGCGTCTCCTTCAAATGTGGTGCCGCCCAAACTGCGATTCCCCAAAAAACGCCAAATTCCCCTTATTTGGCGGCATAAACGCCAAACTGGCAACACTGATCAGGAGTAGTCAAAATTAATAGCACTCCATATTACTGTACATTAATTGCACACATACATTCAACAATAACAAACCACAAGTTGTGTGTTATGAAACCACACCCACTGTAAGACGAATGCAACCAATTATCATTTAGCACAAGAGCTGTACGTTTATCGGTAGGTTAAAGCAGTACATCGCTATTTGTGTCATGGGCTGATATGTCCATTTTTCTAGCTGTCCAGAACCTTGTCATTTTTCTAATTTGCCTTTTTGTATGGTTCAACAAGTGAAAAACTCTTCGGAGACTAAACTAGATGGATGTTTTGCAAATTTTGATGATGCGGTATCAACAAAATCCCTTAGTGAAAGATGCATTTAGACTATGGGACACAGAAGGTACAACTATTACATATAGGCTGTAGCAATTACACCAACAAGGGTCATTTAACACAATCACAGTAGACTAAATACTGAACGGAATTCTGCTATGTAATTCTTTCATGTAACTTTGGCAGTTTCAAACCCTGTCAGGTTGCCTCCTGTTCTCCCTAACTCACTTTGATAATACAAACCAAAACAGATAAGAAAGCTATAAACATAGGAGTTCATAGAAATCTACCGATGAGAATCACTGCAAAATGCAGGAGAGGGGTGGTTTGTTAAGTGATGTCCAGCCAATGATCACATTCACATCAAGCAATTGCACTTCCACAGAGACTGTTATCAAAGATTGGCATACAGACTTCACATTAAAAACTCACAATACAGCGGTGTTAAGTTTTTATTTACATTCTTGTTTTTTTTTTTCTTCTCATTGCAAAATATCAAGTGACAATACACAGAATGTGTTACTCCACAATTAAATCATAGATTGTATTCATACAACTATGTAACATAATTAAAGTCAGAAATAAAGATGTATTTTGTTACAAATGTGCTCAATGGAGTGTCTGCAACCACACCAGAGAAAATATGTGGGGAGAAGGTGATGGGGGAAGAGGGTGGAAAACTGGTCTGCAACAAACTATATCCACCAGATATATGTTGCTATCTACAGCAAGTATTACAAATATGTAGGTAACAGACACTTTGTTTCATTACAGACTAGCCACTACAGAAACATAAACCTTAGTAAAATCTCTTAAAAAAATATACACTCCCTCTTCAAACTTTAAAGGGTGTATTAGTGTTTTGGTGGACTGTTTCTTTTCCATCTTTCCTCTAATTGTAATTTTCTCGTGCAACTATGTATAAATTGTCATTACCACTCCTCCATCTTGCCATCATAGCAGCAAGAACTACTCATATCTGACAATTAGGGACAATATCAATGTTTCTTGAGGAGTCTTACCACAAAGAACACCCTGTCATACAACATCTACATCGTAATAGGAGCAAAAGCATTCCCTCAACTTACTCTGCTGTCCCTATTGAATACATACCCATACCAGGTTAAGATTGACATGATCAATACCAACCAAAAAAGGTAAAATTTAGATCCAAATTTCACTTCCCTTGCACAGGACAGGCATCAAAAGATTCCAACTGACTTCCCATCACCTTCAAAGCCAACAGAAGGGTTCAACTGATGACAAATTGTTCCTTTGTCAGTGGGAAGTGAAGAGATCATGAGGTCAGAGTTACACTAATGTCAAAGTCACAAAAGGAAAGCCTACAACCATCTCAAAATAATAATACAGTGAATCTTGAGCACAGAGTGCAGAAAAGGCTGTCCTCCCTTACTTGTAGCCAGCTGTATCAGTAAATCATACTCCTATCTTAAAAAGGACTAAAAAACAATATGAATAAACATTTCATGGATGTTTGACTTCTTTCAAACCAAACAAGAACCTGCACAATTTACACAAACAAATATAACATTACAGGTTTGAATTTGAAATGAGTCAAAAATTGAAGGTTGTTAAAGATCACAAATCAGGGATCATTTCTCTGCAGTGTCAAGTAGATGCTGGTGAAATAATTCCATGGCCAACATTTTCAACTTCTATTAATGTACATTTCAAGGCAGCAGAGATTTGCCATTGGCTTGAGAAATACTACTACAGGTGTTAGTTTACCCATATTAATACATACAAAATGTCCTGAAATATCATTTGAGACAGCTCCACTGTTCCTTCTGTGAGAATACCATTGGAACTGAGCACCTCTCAAGCTCAGGGTTTCAAACTTTTGTTCGTTCCTAATGGATTGCTCTGAAAAATACACCACAGTGTGTTTGCTGTCTTTATATTTTACAGTATACAGTCTAAAAAATTATTGTCTGACATTCCTCCCCCTGCCCCTTCATCGTTGAATATTCCCCCTAACCGATCGCACGGACATCTGACAGGGCTCTTTGTGTATTTGTACCCCCAAGTACTTTGTCACCATGGCAACCAGCCAGGAAATCATGCTGGCTTTCTAATCTTCGTCAGAGCTCTCCTGACTGTCGCCGCTTTCATCGTCGCTGGCGACCTCCTTGACATCGATGCTGAACTTATACTCTTGATCGCAGCCCATGTAGGCATCACTCATGTAGTAGATGGTGTAGTTGTGTGACCCTGGCGATGGAGCCACAAAGTCCAGCTTGACCTTGGCCTTGTGCTGCAGGGTCAGTCTCTTGATCGAGATCAGACTGTTGGTCTTCGTGTCACCGATAACCACCCACCAACCTTCCTCTCGTTTCTGTTGAAAACAGGACAGACGACTTGTACATTGAGTATACTTGTAGTGTTGCATACGTTTCAAATGTGACGATCCTTCGCACTTTCCAGATAAAGATGTTTTTACATAACACCAGTCCCACTTGACAAATTGAATTAACAAATGCAACTGACTGACTAACAACAGACCATCAGGCACTCAAACAAATGACAGTTTTCTGACCAATTCTTGATGGACAGCTGAAAAGCAAGGTACACCATCTTCACCTCTTGATGGGTTTTCATTTTCACCAAATTTTTAGACTATACACCTTGTCGTTTTCGACTGAAACTTCCACTCCCCCCCCCCAACCCAGAGAACCAATAAATCACATATCCTTAGAGACCACATACTGATGTCAAAATATGTGCTACATGGAGCAATGGATGGCAGATTGCAACCATATGTACTACATTATCATTGATTACTGGCTTGCTTTTCCAATTATTCAATTCTTCTGATGAGATTGCCTTTCTCTGTCTTTCATGATATTTATAGGAAAATCCTTTACAACAGACCTCCTGGCAAAATGACCACAAGAGGCTGAAATAAACTTCTAGATTAATTTGCATTCTAGGTCAAAATGAATGTGAAATTCTTTGCCATCTAAGAAAGACTAAGCATGCATTACCAAAAAAAAAAAAAATGTGGTGTGCATGACATCTTAATTGGAAACAACTACCAAAGTTAAGTTAAACATCCTTGAGAGAAAAACTGTGCAAGACAACTTCTCAGGGACTGCTTGACTAGTCTCCATGATGAAACCTGTAATCAACTGGTTTTTCAAGGGTGAATTCAATACCAAAATATGAAGTAAAACCAAGTTCAAGGGCAAGGGAAACCCACTGATGATCTCATGTTGATCTAAAGATGGTGACACGATATCACATTGGTGTGTGTTCCATTGGTCTTCCTTCAGCAAAGCAGTGCCCGCACTTAAAAAAAGCAAAAACAAAAAAAACCCCCAAAAAACACAGGTAGTCAAGATAGGAGAGAAAGCAAAAATCCCTACCTGAGGAAACAGAGGAGCGATGACAGGACCACTTATTTCATCTTCCCTCTCCAATGTCACCATGACAACCACAGGGCCACCACTGCAGATCAGAAAATAAGAGATACATTGTGAAATATGTAAAAGAATAAGCAACCTTCAGCTATTTGTCTCAAGCGAAGAAGATCACTTTAACTTGGATAAATTATTACAAAAGCAAATGTCAAACATGACAGTTTAAATTCTTTTTGAAAGTGACAAAGTTGTATGCTAACTTGTGACTTTATGGGAGGCTAGATTCAACTATTCACTGATACGTGAGGAGTGAAGACAACCTTGGGTGAACTCAGTGGGAGGTTAACCTCAGATGAAGAAATACAAAGTGAGGTTTACTGTATGTTTACTGAAAAGCATGCTGGTTGCTTTGGCCTTGCTCATGGTGAGTCCAGGTTAACGGTCAAAATAACGTAAATTGTGTTCACAGACAGAATAAGGTTGATTCTTTTGCACATTGACAAGCATGCTGATTGTTTTGGCTATGCTCAGTATCACTCCAGGTTACTGGCCAAGACAACCTTGACTGTGTTCGCAGACTGCATCGCGGAAGATGTGTGACATCTGTTCTTGGGCTGCATTTAAATCACAGACAAGCGTTACGCCGCACGTCCGGTTAAAAGCTCTTTGCTGTTATACAAAGTCTTGGGCAGTGTTATCATTTTGGGTTGGATATCGATACCGTTTGAACAGAGGCTGGATGAAACCAGGCTGACCGACTGACCTTTCAATGGAGTCCTTATCCTGCACCTCATAAGCCAACTCAATGTTAGGGTATCGATTGCAGAAACGGGCCACAGTCGGCCATCTGGACGTCTTTCAGCTGAAGCAGGTCTGTCCGCTCCTGGTCTTCCATCTCCATGATGTCAAAGATGCTCTCAACCTCCTGCAAGATTATGAAATCAAAAGATACCAGGTGTAAGTCTGGTCTCTGCACCCCCCACCACCATCAGCTTTCTCATTCTGATCCCTTCCCTCAAAGTCATCACATGCCATCACGATTCCTACGGTGCAACTTCAAGTGAAAATTTTGCAGAATCTTGGAAACTGCAATCTACACTGTGATGTTCTCCACAGGCCAATCACAAAGTTGGTCTGCTAAGGGAATGCTAATTAAAAATCAGAGATAACAAGCACCTTGGGCGATTAAATATAAAGTAATGCTTCCAATCGGTGGGACTCATACCGTCTCCTTTCTGTGACAATCAACTCAGTGACTAATGCTTCCTCATAAACAGAGCAGGTACATCAATGCGCTTGTAGCAATCAATTCTAGCGGGCTAAACAGCTAAGGTGGTACAAAGAGGTCCGTTGATTGACACTTACCTTCTCCATGCACCTCTTGATCAAATCGTTGCCAAAGTGAGGAAGCTGCTTCAGGTAGGAATCCTTATTCCACATAGCCTGGGTAACCATCTGTGCAAGTTCCATGGCAGCAAGAGCAGGGGACAGCCAACCGTTGGAACTGAGAACGTCAACGCAGGCTTGAATGAGCCTCAGGGCCTGAAAAGGTAAGACGTTGTAAAAAATTAGTTCTTAAGGGGGTGGCAAATGAAGATTATCGATACAAAATGAAATTTTAAAAAGTTCAATAGGTCAATAGGTACTTTGCTCTTTTTCCATTGAACTGCATACAAAAAGTTTAACTGTATTGTGTTCTGTGACCTGATGTGCTGCGATATTACGTTTCATTTATGCACACTGACCCTGTTGTGTTAGTCTAATTCATCAAAAGAAAAAATATGGTTTACCAACAATAATACCAATAATACTGTAGATTGCAAGTTTATGACAAAAACTACTCTTTAAATGCATTCACTTCGATGAATGCTCTAGTCGTAAAACAAATGTGACTTTTGTTCAAATTCAATAAAAACTTGGGAAATGCATAGCAAGTAATCTACTGTGGGACGGTATATTGCGTACTGGTTCATTTTCACAATTCTGCCTCTTACCTTGCTCAAGATCTCCTCCGTGTCTCCCTGCAACTCTGCCGAGAGTTGCATCCTGCCCAGGTGGGCCTGCAGCAGGAGGTTGGTCTTCACGTGCGGGTCATTGTAACGTGCCTGACTCAGCTTGTTTGGGACCCTGCTCGCAAGCTGCAAACAGACAACAAGAAAAGAGCGGACATGAGTCTCATCAATCAAAACAAAAACTGCCAATGTAACCAATCAAACCATCACAAGTCTATCAAGTCACCCTCTGAAATGGCAGTAATCTTCTATTTCTTCTTCCAAGACATGGTAAAGATATGAATAAATCACTGGACAATATCAGCAAACCATCTATCTGCCAAGGACAATATGTTGGTACTACTACTTTTGCACAAAAGGACTCTCCGGCTGCTAAACCGGCCATTTTCTCCATCTGCGTACCTGTTTTAGGATGGAATCTTCGTGGTGCCTGATAGGAATGTTTTCGTACTCTGCCGCGGAGGCGATGATCTCTATCAGACCCTTTATCTTCGTTTTGTTGTTCAGCGACATACTGAATGATTCTATGGTCGTGTAGTTGATGTAGTAGTAGGCAGCGATCATGCCCAGGTTCAGGGGGTTGATCTCCATCTCATCTTCGATGCTGATGCACTTAGAGTGCTCCAGGTCCTGGAGGGTACTCTCCACCAACTCAGAGAGGTTGTCCGACAAGTGTCTGTGTGTCACGCCTGTGGGAGAAGAAACAGATACACGTGTATGCTTCGGTGGGGCGGACAGAGAGGAGGGTGGGGGGACGTTGAACTTAAAAAACAGTTGAAGCATCAACAGGAAAATATACATGAAAGATAAATGCAAGATCAGTCATGAGTCCACTGTGATGTGAAAAATCCAAAGCCACTTCAGAAACATCAAGGCTCAGATGTTCAAGAACTAAAAGAAGGTTTTATTGCATCAGTCAGCAGTAAGTGAGCATTTCCATTTTTAGTATCACTTTTGCCACAAGAGTAAAGAAACAAATTCCAATTTATACATAGTACACATATTCTTTGAATGACCTGTTGCCACAGGAGGAAGACATCTGCAAGCACACAAGATTTCCAACATTTCATCCATTCTGTGAGAGGAGGTGAGAGGCAAAAGTAACCCCAGTCGACACCAGAGACACGTTTTTTTCCACAAGCCAGTGAAAAGATAAGAGTGGGGATCATGTTTCTCTAAATTACTGCTGGAGAGATCTTTTCACCTTTGTTGGAAATTTAGGGGAAAGTGATAGGAATGAGAACCTTGCAATCCGTAATAGTTTGGATTCTGAGCCATTCGTCTGTAGAGGAAGGTCCACGTGAGGTAATCCACGGCATCCTGTTTGTTCTCGATGGTCTTGGTGACGACTTCAGCGTTGAAGTGATCGTGGAGACAGTGATCCAGATGAGACTGAAAAAAAAAGCAAACAAACCCTACAAATTAATCACTCAAATGGAGGAGGGACTTCCTTTATGAGCTAAGATTGAAGAGACACAGAAGAGGCCTCTTGGTAAGGGGATCGCAAATATCATCATCATCGTGTGTCCGTACTTACTTAGTTCTGCTTCACCATTGTAAGCATTTCTTCATTGTCATTCTACACTCATATTGCTATCATCATATTAACCATGCTATCATCACACTAACCGAAGTCCTTAATCGTTCGCACAATCGATTCAATAAAAATATTTTAGTTCTGCGCGACAGCATGATTCTTTTTAGTTTTTATAATCTGCTGTTTTCAAATAAAATGTACCTCATTAAACATTACGGACGAAGCCTTTTCGTTTCTGAGGTGGTTAGCTCACTGAAGACCCCAAAAGACAGAAAATTTTGATCTATCACACAAGTAAGTTCTCAATTATTTGTGACACTTACTCACTGTGTGTACATGCAAGTGTGTATTTGCTCAAAAATCACAGCTGGAGTGGTGTGATGGTTGAGCTCATTTTGCAACAACTTTTTCCCTTTTTGGGGGGGATCTGGTATTCTCTACATTTTTTTGGCCCACCTCAGCCGTAACAGCAGAGATTGAAAAGAGTGCTGCTTTGGCCCTGATCAAACAAAAAAAAAAAAACCCCAGTAGATGATTTTGAAGGAGAATGGGTCGGCTACCTCCTGTTATTCAGTAAGCGGTACCTTGAGAGGGAAAACCAAAGTGATAACTTGATGGAATAACCTCTTTGGTACCTCGTGTAATAAAGGAAATGTATAATTAGGAAGCAATAACTGGAGTGGTCCATCCATTATCTCTCTTGGTTTTCAACTTCAGGTGGTTTTATATCTGCTGATGTCTCCATGTTTGTTTTTGTGCCTTCTCTTTTAGTTGCTGACAAGAGCTGTTGCCTCTAATGCTCTCCAGCATCACCATCACCCTTCTTCCTCCTCTTGGTCTTTTATCATCCATCCATCCATCCGTCCATCCATCCGTCCATCCATCTGTCCATTCGTCCATCCGTCCATCCATCCATCCATCCATCCTGCCTCTGTCTTCAGTGACATCTCTTACACTTCTCATTTTCTCTTTGAAATCAGAATATACAACAGACACTGTTCCCCTCCCTCCCCTGCCCTCTACCCATGACATGGCCCACAGTCATTTCCAGATCATGGTTTCACAAACTTGACTTCGTGACGTCACCATATATACAACGGGTGAAGGATGACGCTGCACGTTATCATCACACATGACAGTGACTTGCATTTTTCTCTGGCCTAAGGCTATTAGATATGGTTTCATCAACGTCCTTGAATTAGATGTAGTACGGCTGGTAAACACTGTGAACACCACGTGAATCTCTTTCTTTCTTATAAAAGTGTTCTCATTCCATTAATGACCAAAAAAATATCAAAATGAGGCCTAGGCAAAGGTCAGAATGGTAACTAGCCAGCAAGTCATGCGTGGCCTGTTTTGTGTCGGTCTATTTTTTTTTCTTTTGTTCCTTTTTTTATGATAAGGACTTGCTGGTACCAAACAATTACTGAATTCAACCACATTCGAGTAGGTGAAAATTTTGTGCAAATGTCCCACCGGCGAAATGGCTTCTGAATGAATTTCACACATAATAGCTCTGCCGAATTCGAATAGCCTTTGACCTTCACTGGAAATGACAGGCATCTTTAGCACAAAGGAGTGTCATATGACAGACTACAAACATTTTGTGAAGCTGCTGATCTCTTGTTTTCATCTTTATGGGGCCAGTTTCATGGTGTGGCCTCTAACTGACGATGACCTTTGACCTCTGCTGGTGGCAGCATATCTGCTGTCACCACTTACAGCTGAAACTATGCCAAATATGAGCTTATTGTTTACATTTATGACTACCACACTCTTTGTATATCAATCTAGACTAAAGAAAAAGGAAAAAAAACAGGACTGAAAAAAGAAGACAAAAATTAAAATTGACCTCCATAACACAATCAGGTGGGAAGGCATCAAACCGCATGTTGGCACAAAGGTAACCCTAACATGTGCCTATGATCAATTGATGGTTAAAACCTACGAAAATATTCTTGAAAGGAAGGGAGGGGGCACAAAAAATGAATACCCCTATTTTCCCCACTCTCCTCACAAAAGATATCAATGCATGTTTGAGAGGATATTTAGGAAAGAGAATTGACGAGAAAAGATTCAATTTCCAGGAACATACTCATTTTGTTCTACCTCTTTTGCATATCATTCAAAGCGCACTGTCAAAGCACTCGAATGCCAAGATTTAGAGGCTTGGTCGACAACCAGACATAAAGAACAGACTAAGAGCTAATATGAAGACTTTCTCAATTACATTTGATCACACTACTGGTAAGTGATGAAATCACTTATCCCTCATTTTCTGTCCACCTTGAAATTTTCAACATGAAATACACAACATCTACTGTGATTTTTATAACCACCGCATCCCAAAAGTAAAAGGGCGGGAGGGGGTATTTGTAACCTAATGATTGTGGAGTCTTCTTTCATTTGGCAATAAGTCCATGACTGGCTGACTTTGTTGCCATGGAATCAACAGATATTTGAAATGTGCCGTAAATGTCCACTGGTGTCTTTCACGTTTTCTGTCAATCAAAGATGTCGGCTGGCTAGATAACATCCTGAGAAAAGACATCAAATTGGGCAAAGACAAGATTGATTAAAAAGATTGACAAAGTCAGGTCAACCTGGGTGGTAACTTGATTAATTATCTCACCTCGACAGGGAGTGGCTCATAAAGGAACTTCTTGTAAAAGTCTTTCTTTGACCCCTGGCACAAGATGACACACTTGCTGACTATTTGGAGGAAAGTAATCAGGAAGAAGTATCAAAATACCGAATGAATCATGTTGTGTTAAAAACAAAGGTAAAGACAGTGGCCCCTTGCAAATTTAAAGGAAAGGAAAGAAAAGAGTTTCAAACACACCAGTTTCAATCATTGTTAAACCATTCAACCACACCAATAAACATCAGCAATGGCTTCATCTCTTCAACACATAATGAATATGACGGATTGTGGAAGATGCATCATTTGAAAGTTTGGGTAAACAAATTATTCTTGAGCAACAAGTTGTTGAATTTCTATCTATCATCCTATGTCTATATACAATGGTTTTAAAAATATGATTATTTTCTGTAAAACAAATGCAATATTTCAATTTTAATTTACTTGCTTTCAAGTAAGTGTATGCTAGATTGTTGTGAGTGACATGGAAAACCAACACAGTGCCTTCTTTGTGACCATACAACTTAACAACTTGGTGGGTCACAACAAAGTCTGTAGCCAGAAGAACTGATCCCACATTGTAACAACAACTACTGTTATTGCAATCACAGGGAATGTCATCTGCTGTTAACCTTACAATAAGTCTCAAACCTTTACGATCTCGCAGGGAGAGCTGACAGACCAGTTCTTCATGGATAAATCCTCTGCAGTTTGCAACCTACCTCCTTTAAAGTTAAACCGTCTACCATTGAAGTTTGACATGGTCTTAAAAAACTCACTACTTTCCTTTCCGTTCTTTACATTCTACAAACAAAAGCTCAATCAAAACTGAAGAAAAGTAGCCTACACAGATTTATGCCATAGAGAAACCTGACAATTTTTTTTAAGATGACGACAGTGTCGCCTTGGCAAGAGGTACGCTGATGAGAGAACACATTTCTGGTCTGAGGCTTCATCCAATTAGAACAAACTTACAGGTGATGATGTCGAGGATGAGTCGGCACATTCCTAGCAGTAAGCCTTAAAACCTTACACTAAACTTATGGCGTTTTACTGTCTTTGACTGGTATCTTACACGAATACACCATTTAACAAACTGAAAAGCCTGTAACACTTATTACAACAAGTCAGTCAAATTTGAGGTTTTCAAACAACATACCAATTTTGTGGCAATCTGCTGTCCCTTTGTCTCTTGAAAGCTAACAGAAAATACAAAATTCTCAAATTTCTTATGATTGACATTGCCACTGAGCGAAGTGCCCATCATGAAATTTGAACAACATTGCTTTCATTTTGAGAACCAAAGACACAATTAAAGGTGGTCACTCACTTAAAAATTCCAATTTTTCCTAACTGTTGGTCCAAATTTGATGGAAATATTAAAACTTAACATGTATTTTAAATCAGTTGGGAGACATTCTCTGGGTCAAATCTTCTCCAGTTCACTCAACAGTGAATCAAGATCTGTGGAGGATGCATTAACATGACTCGTTTGTGGAGACTGACATACAACAATTCATAACAGCCCTTCCTAATTATGTTTACTCCTTCATGGCCAATGTAACCACAATCTTGGACAAAACTGTTGGGACACTCTAATACAATATTCTTGAATCTCAGTTTCAAGAATACTATACTATCTTGCTCCCCTTCCAACTGTTGCACAAAAGGAGTGAAAGTATGTTGTGAGCTGTCATCTGTATCCAACGTTGAAAATGGAAGCATGACGTCCCAACAAGTTTTCTCCCGACAAGTACAATCTGAGTTTTCTCCCAATGAGTACAATCTGAGATTGTAGGGACACGACAAGATATCACAGAATCAATTCCCCTCATGAGAGAAAGAAAACCACCCTCGTATCTTTGATCTATCTGCATGTTTCTGAAAGACTGACGAGTTCATATGGAAAAACAGTGTTGTCCCAGCTACAAATCTGAGCACAGAATATCATATATTTACATTTACTAGAGGACATCACCAAACACTTTTCTGTGATTCTGCTTAATTATCCTATGGTGAAGTATTGAGACTAACCTGTACCCAGAGTACACCAATTTCAACAGAATGAGAAAACATGCTCACCTTCATTCTCGATTTCTGGACGGTTGGCCCGTCCCACCATCTGCAGCACATCTGTGACAGGATAGTCCACATAACTGGAACCATAAAAGGAATGTAGAGAGATTAAGACAGGTTGACAGACTGAGATCTAAGGTAGACGTGGAATTACAGTTAAACATCTTTGATGCAATAACTTCGATCTACACTAAACACAAAAACCAGAAAGTCAAGACTTGCGATTCCTTGCCAATATCTCATTTTTTCATACACACACAATCAGTCACAAACAAATGCACCTAGTGGAGAAGGGAAGGGACTATATCAAAATGAAAAACAAAATGGAAGAATGACAACCACGTTCTGTATCACATATAAACCGGTGTTACCAAATGCTGATATGAATGAGTAATGTCAATCACTCAGCATTGATGACAATTGTGGTCATGAAGGATGGCATATATGAAGGATGGCAAGGCAATTTAAAACTGGATAGAAAGTCCCTGACACCAAATTGTGGCTGAAGATCTGAAATTGTGCAAGTCAACAAAGGTAACCTGAAGTACATCTTCCCTTCCAAGGGAGTGCTTACTGTGACTAAAGCAACAAAGTTATTCGTAAATCTTAATAGAGAGTTGCGGGCAACTCAGACGTTCTCTGGACATTTAGACAAGGTGATAAGAGCTATGACAAATGGTTATTTGGAGAGGGTGTAGAAAATGGACTTTAAATGTTCCACAAACTGAAAGAAAATGAGACCAAAGTCTATCTAGCAGCAGTACCTGCTATTAAACATAGATCTACACTTTGACAAGTTTTTAGTATCAAAGAAATATGCATTATTTTCTAAATATGGGTGACATTTACCTCTTAAAATGTTCACAATCAGGACAAGCAAAACTCCTAAGTATCACATGCTGGATTTTTCAATCCAGGACAGATCTTTGGAATGACAGAATTTATTACATTCATTTCATGTCTCATTACAGTGATGACATGTCTCACATGGGGAAATTCAAATGACAGACATCATTTACTCATCAATGTTGACAGTTTTAAGTTCTAGTTGAATTCAGTTGCTGAGGTATCTTCCTTAAAAGGTTTGAATACTTTAAGCTCTGAAAATCTCAAATGACCTTTGACCTCCATGAAAAACAATAGGGATCATGTACTCACAGTGGACAACGAACACACTAACACTGAAGTTCAAGCCCTGTTCCCTTTTTGAGATACCATGTTTACAATGTTTTCACACTATGTCCTCTATCTATTAACCTTACATGACCTTTAACCTCGATAAAAACGACAGATGTCTTCTACTCATTTGGTACTACCATTGATACGAGTTTGCAAATTGTGCAACATTTAGTTGCTGAGATACCTCCCTTAATAGGTTTTCTTACTTTGAGCTCTGGTGACCACAAATGACCTTTGAACTCCACGAAAAACAATAGGGATCATCTACTCACAATGATACCGACACACTGGCTCTACAGTTCGAGCACCGTTCCGTTCTTGAGATATTGTGCTTACAAGCCAAGGCATCACATACGCGCACACACACCCATGCATACACACACACAGATGCCATCACCATTGCATAGATTCCTTGCCTGCCTTTGGGAAGGAATCAAAAATGTTGATCATCACCAGATTGGTTCACACTACATGGAGGCCCTCAAAGATGATGTCATTGGAAAGTTTTTCTGATTTTTGTCAGTGCTGTGTGGTAGTGGGGCCAATGAACTCAGATCGTAGAATTATGAAAAAGGTCTGCCAACAATGTTTAAGATTTTTCATCCATTGATGTGGATTTATATTGTCAGTAATGGTAACGCTGCATCCTATAACTACACCATTAATTGGCTAATTGTAGAAATACTGGAAATATAATAGAAATGTATATATAACTGGTGAAAGCTGTTTGGTTGTGGATTCTGTGCTGCACACCAAGTGATGCGTGTGGTCTACAGCATACTGTAAGCACAAAAGCAGGTAAGTGTTACAAAAAGACTTCTGCACATGACATCATCCCATTGTGATGTCATGTTCCATTGAGAGGACTTTTCTTTCTGATGAAAACTTCCTACTGCAAAATTTAAAACTTTGATTATCTAACAATGACTGACACTACAGGGCCAACAATGGCAGTTGTAGATAGCAAATTTGCCCATAAATTTTAACAAAAAATTATTCCCATTACATTTCAGCCTTCGTATCATGACATCTTTAAAGACAAAAATTGAAATTAATGTAAACGAAGTCTGAACTGACTCTGGGATTGACCTGTTTGATGAGCTCGAAGCAAGGTATAGGAATCATAAGCATAAAGTGACTGGATTATCTGCTTTGCTCCTCACTTCATGTTGCACTTTCTTCTACTATGCTAAATGTTCTGACACTTTCCTCTGAACACCACCAGTTTTGTTGATCTAGCACCAAGTCTCAGTCTACCGACAAAAAGTGCTAGCATATAAAGAAACTGTTTCTCTTCCTATGTATGCTTAGCTATTGCAAACTATCCTTAATAAGAAATGATATCCACAGACTAGCGAATAAGTAAAACCATTTTGATTCTGTCACTTGACATAGGAAAAGAAGACAAGGGCATTCCTTAACAGGACCAGAGAACCACTCACCAAAGGAGATGAAGATATTAACGAGCAGACATCAAAGCAAAAGCAATCAAGACAAAATCCTACTAGTCATTGCCTCCCCTCTCCTGAACCATCCCCCAATACCTCCCACCACCACTGATGACCCTCACATCTGTTTCTCCTGACCTCTTCGCTTCCCGCCCCTTTTCTTTACTACTCCACAAAGGCTTAAAAACTCCCCTCCCCCAACTTTTCCTTGTTACTACTCCACAAAGGCTTAAAAATTCAAACAAGAATAAAGTTGACAGATTCTCTGGCTGCCCCAGCAGAAGAAGGCAGACGAGGCTACTCACGCATGAATTTTGCCATTGTAATATTGTGTATCCATTATGACGACCAGGTGGGCATTGAGTGTCAGACCCCAGCACATATTCCTTGAAGCTACGACCACCTGGATGGCGCCGATGGAGTAAAGCTGCTCCACCACCCTCTGTTCTATCTCAGAGAGACCCTCGTGGAGGTAGGCGATCCCATTTTCGAGCATCTCCCTCAGGGTCTATGGGGAGATTGAAATAGCCAAAAAAATGATAACAATCAGATCTTGATCGTAAACATATTCGGAGAATGTTGCTATGGTAACGACCATTTCATTATTTAAACTTTATCAGAAAGATGAACAATTTAAAAGGGCTTCTTTACAGAAGGATGCAGAGGTAGAGTCAAATATTGACAAAGGGAGATTGTGAAATACACAAAATGAAAGACAAAAAAAAAAAAAATGGAAAAAAGGAACAAAACTTGCTAAGTCACTGCATGATGGTAAAAACAAACGTAAAAACAAACAACATTCAAGTATTTAAATTTCTTGAGAAAATTAACTTTTGCCCATTGAATGGTTTCTCCTTCTACAACGCTTTCCTGAAGGCAGAAACTCAACAACAGACGTATTTAGACTATGACGGAAGTAAGACACAAAGATGACTGAAGATATGTTTTACTAGTCTTTACAAATTCCATGCACCAAGTTTGATACTTGCTCTAGGGATAATCTACCCTGCATGAAAAAAAAAATGATCACCTACTTTCTCTTACAGTTGGGGAGTAGGGAGGGGGGAAGAAAAGAAAAAACACCAGAGGTTGTTAAAGTGAAACAGTGCACTAGAATTTGTCTGAGGTGTTCTACAGAGGGTATGTCATCTATGGATATAAATATATAATCCCTGGATTTCCTACCTCATCTGAAACTTTACTGAGATGGGCAGCCAAATCCTTCTTGTCAACATGGAGAAAGCGACTCTCGTCTGACTCTTCCACCGATACGTAGGTCAGGAGGTCAATCGCTGTCAGCTTGGTCTGCTTTCTGGATGGCACAAAGACGATGACGGGTTTGGAAGGAGAGTACTTCAGGATGGCGTTGTACGTCGGTTTCACCATGGCGACGAGGCGTGACGCAGTATGTGTGATGTTGAAACCCTACAGTGAAGAAAAGAGAGCCACCTCAGTAAAAAACAACCACGCTTGAAGTATTGCATATTTCAATTAAAAGAGTGACGAAGGAAGGGGGTGAAGGAGATTAGTGACACACTAATTACTTGAGGCAAAAGTATTGCAAAACAACATCTACCAATTGAATGAAATAAGCTTCACTAATTTTTTGGTTTTTCATGACAAGAAGCAAACCGTGCGGAATCATTCCAGTGCGAATGGGGAAACACATTCAGGGTACAACAGGTTAGCTTAAGACAGTCCATTCCAAAATGAAGTCTTAAGTTCTTATTTTCTGATCAGGTTTGTGTTAGTCATGCATCACAATGCAAACCGTTACCAATTACAAATGCAAAAACTGGTCAAAAATCAAGGACAAACAGCCTAAACTGACAAATAAATTTAAAGATTTTTGCAACTGGAGACAATAACTCTATAACTAAGATCACACTAGTGACCTAAAGTTAGAGATTGCCAATAAGAAGTCTGTTTAAGGGTCCACACAAGGCCAACCCATCATCTTTTACTCTGGAATGACACATTCCAGCATCTTATTTTCAAGTATATATTTTCAAAAAGTACTGTTTAATTTTAAGAGGACACATGCTCAGGGGAAACTATTTTATTTCAGAACACAAATTTTCCAGAGACATCTTTTAACTTCGAAGAATATATCTTTGAGAGGCTAACATTCAATTTCAGAACACCTATATCCAAGAGGCACTCTCTAAAATAAAAAATAAGAATATATTAGGAAAACACTGTTGTTAAAGCAGACAAGACTGCAGACGATACTCTTTATATTGAAGTTGATGGACAGCATGCCTCTTACTCACCTGTATGTGCAATTCTAAGGGTACAGGTCTGACATTTGGGTGAAAATTGAAGGTGTTGTTGGCAGCGGCACCCAGCCATTGGGCTACATCTTTGGCATTGGCCAGGGAGGAACTCAGGGAGACGATGCGGATGTTGCGCTCGATCTGAGAGGAAATGTACCGCATCCTGGAGCAGAGAACCTCTAGCACAGGCTAGAAAGTAAAATCATTCACAAAACATTACTTCATGTACTTATTGCCCAAAAGAAACAACAGTTCACATAGATATACCTGATATGTATGATGCAACATTTTGGGGTGGTGTTCATCAGGCCACTGACGATGTGAACACCAGAGATGTGGTAAATGCAAGTTACAGAAAAGATGGTAACATTTGCATGCAAGTCCGACATGACGTTCACTTCATGGGTATTTCCGCGATGTATTTGACACAGAGACAGTTGGATGAATGACCATGAAAATTTGAACTACATGAGTCCGATGTAAAAGGGGCTCTCCCTAGAAACCAAATGTCCTGCCAGCGGTATATCTCAGATGACAAGCTAAGTCAGTGTTAATCAGTGTTTGAAGAAAATGCAAACAACACCAAAACAAATCAATCATAAAGAGACTGATTCAAGCTGACTGTTTGTAGGAAATTTATCTGATTTATAGAGATATTCCACTGAGATGATGAAGGGATCTTTAAATGAAAGAGAATAATTTTTCACTCCAGGTACTTCAAACCCCACCACGATATCTTGTTCATAACTCAAGATATTGTTGTTAAGAAGTGACTTGTCTGGTCAAGAAAGACTTCCAGTTGCCTCACGGTTATCAAATGTCATGTACCAGCAGTGAATCACTGCAAAAAATTCTTTGTTGTTCTTTGGGACTAAAGTCCTTATTTAACCTTCAAACTTAACATCATTAAAGTAGACTGAGATTATAATAGTAGATTGACCTTCAAATTTGTGGAAATGAAGGTCACGTCTATTATGCTAATGTACTGTTTCTTTTTTAGACAGTCAGGATTATAAAGAAAAACAAAGGATATTCAAGGAGTTGTGTCTGTGCAACATCACATCATTACCCACAATGCAATGCACTCTTTTGAAATAAAAATTTCTATAAATACCTATAACTTGCACTCAGGAAATCCTTTTGAGATGTATTTTTTTCTTTACCAATAAAAAGAGATAAATTTCCCTGATCTTTACGACATTTCATTTTCGTCAATGAAAATTCCCTGAAACATTCAAAAAGCAAATACTGAGACCAAAGGTCTTCCAAAAGGTCGAAACTCAGGAACTTTACCCCGTCATCTCCTCCGATGAGATGAAGCTCATCGACGATGAAGAGGTTGACGCTTTGGACGTTCTTCCTCTGCTTCCATCTCCTGGATAGGACATCCCATTTGTCCGGGGTGCACACGATGATGTTCCCCTTCGCCAGGAGTTTCAGGTCCGTGGCGGTCTCTCCCGTCAGGAGCACCACCTTCTTCCCGAGTTGCATCTGAAACTTGGCATGCCATTCGTTGTAGATCTGGCAGAGGAGAGATAATAAAAGAGTGATAAGTGAGGCAACCTAAACAGCAAACATGTGAAAAGAATTGGTGATCAAACAATCTGACTGCTCCTACTGCATCTGTGAGTTTGAGGTGAATAAGAAGAGTTCTTTTGTCTTGTTTTGATTGCAAACCTTGACCAAGCTTTCAAAAACTCAACCAGAACAAAAGAATGCGCTGTGGTTTGGATGATGTGACCAGATGATAAAAGTGCTGGATAGCTTCACCTGCAAATGTCTGAGAAGGTATTTAGGAAAGAGAATTGTGTAAGATTCAATTTCCAGGAACATACTCATTTTGCTCTACCTCTTTTGCATATCATTCAAAGCGCACTGTCAAAGCACTCGAATGCCAAGATTTAGAGGCTTGGCCTACAACAACAAAAAAAAAAGGAGAAAAGTAAACTAAAGTACCTAAAAAAATAAAACTGGAAGGATGATCCTTATTCAACATTTGCAACTTTCAGAAAAATAGAAAGAAATGTTATACAGATGCTGTAATAGTATGAATTTGGAGACTCATTAATATGCTACAGGGAGATTTGCAAGACATGAAAAAGTTTGGTCAAAAAATGGGTTGTCTTCCAGTAGGTGACTTCACACATGTCGCAAATTACCAGAATGACAAAGGGGTTAGCCTGCATAGTGCTTGGTGTGAACTTACTAGTATAACATATACTACCAGAAATCAAACTGTTAATATCAAACAGGTTAATTTGGTTTCAGTCAAACACACACACATGCACAGCAATCAAGTTCAAACAAATTCATCCCTTTTCCCCCAGGATTTAAACTGACCTATAATCGAGACTAGGCACGCTAAGACAAAGTATCGTAAAAAAAAACAATTGGCCCAGAGTTACTCTTTACTCATACCCACTTGTGTCTCCTACATATCATGACACTAAAACTGCTTCAAGCATACAAAGTTACAAAGCAAGATCAATGTTACAATCAGCATCTAAGTTAATGTTCTTAACACAAAAATGGATTTATGACATGATGAAGCATAGTCTGCTTCAGAAACACTAGCACAAGAGAGAGAATTTCCGGCACAAAGGTCAACTTTGATTTCTGCATAACTTAACCTTTGTTTGTCCTTTTCTGATTTTTTTTGGCTGGGGGTGGGGACATATCATTCATACATGATGGTCGATTGATACAAGATTTCCGACTGTTTTTCAAGCATTTGTTTCCTTGCCAAAAGACAAATGGTGTTGCACCATGAGAGCATCGCGTAGTTTTTACTTTGCCTGACCTTGACTGCTGCAAATCCAATTTTATGGTCGACAAATGTACACTGCAGGATGTTACTCACCTGTTCAGCAACATCTTCCAGTGGAGTCACGTACACGCAACGACCATCAGAATCCTGCGTCAACATCCGCAGGATGGCCATCTCCCCGATGACGGTCTTTCCGCTTCCGGTTGGAGCCCCAATGAATATGTTGTCATCTCCATTATACACTGCATAAAACACTGAGAGGGATTGAAAGAAAAATTACAAATGAGTGTAGCAGAAACCTTACGGTAGTGAGCGGACTCCACTTAGTCTTCGTGAAGAAGGAATTGAAACAGGATATACTGGAAGGGTGCCATCCCTGGACACACAGTTGTCCCTGACATCTATCTAAGATGTTAGACACTGTGAACAGTTTGTGAAGGTAACATATCATTGCATCTCTTTGAGGCCCCATACAGTTTAGCAGATTGTAATTAAAATTTGATGTTGTAATTAAAAACTATCCTTGCAAGGGCAAGGTTAGAATAGGGAAGACTGAACAGAGAGTGCAAAGTCCAAAATCGAGAATTGCAAATTTATTTTTGAACTGGGATACCAAACAATCGATTGAAGATACTGCTAGGTTCTCTAAACAATCTCTTTGACACACGCATTTTGATATTTCTGGCCTTTTTGATCAAGGTAAAGAAGACGCGGATGATTTTCTTAAGGTTAGGATACTACTTTTCAATTGACCTAACATTTTGAATTATGTACGCCAATCTTCACAAAGCACTCACCTTGTGTTTGTATTGGGTTAAAGACACTGAATTTGCTGCTGTACAACGCCTCAAAGGTCGGGTTTCGCAGCGCGGACACCGGCAGAGGTTGAAGGTCCAGCAGCTCCGTGGGTGGAGCGTTCTTCTCGGGGAGAAGCAGGTGACGGAACGAAACCGGGAGCTGGGTCTCTGAACCTGCGTCCAAGTTATGAAGATTAAAGACTTGATGACAATGGCGAGATGTCGAAAGGATAAACGACTGGTGTGCATGTTCTACAATCTGGTTAATCTCTTGAAGTTCTACACAGCCACAAGGTGGCAAGTCATAAATAAACTAGAGCAGTATTACTGTTCTGACATCAATATTGTCATCATCAAATGCACTTATTTTTTGGTTACAAATCTTAATAATCTGCTGTTAGAGTTAAATTGTTCACAAATCTTGAACAAAACCCAATGCTAGGATTGCCACTTGAGAACAGCTAACTGCAAATCATCAAATTTATGCATCGACCAATGGGGACTAACTCTATGGCTGATTCTGTCCTGCTCTATGGTATTACGTAATCAACAGTGACAGCACTGAAGTGTGAAAACTGGTACAATTTATCGTTTTCACCCTAAAAACTGCAAAAATGGCAAACAAAATATCAGTGCTTACAAAAACAATAATAGCTTGTGTAATTTCTGTGACTCATCAAACAGAATTTTAAGAGAAATGATCAATAAATGGAAATATAACCCCTCTTTTCTTTCTTTTTGAGGCTTTAAGTGGTTGGTTGGCAACAATGCCAAAGACAAAATTATTTTGGATTATGTGTCCCATTAGAAGACTGTCTCAAAAAGTACAAAGCATCCAAAACCTTTTGTCGAGTAAGTCAGTCTGGAACACGCGGACTGAAATTTGGAAATTTGAAGTAAATTAGCACACCTTAAGACAGGGCAAACAAAATTTGGCATATGTTCCACCAGCTTGCCAGGCATTTAAAAGTAACGATCCACCAGCCGAAATGTTATTTGCATTGGTCCGAGTTCATTATGACACAGTAATGTTACAACTCAGTGGAAAATTGCACTAAACCCTTTGAGGCTTTAATTGTGAATTTAAGCACTAGCCCATGCATGCCTTTGAGTTAGCCCCATGCTAGTAGGCTTACATATCTGTGGAGCCCTGTCCTGAAACTTTCTTACCGATCCACTTGTCTGACACCACTCTGATGAAATACTGCGGAGGGAGAGGCTCAAAGACCGGCACAAAGAACTTCACAATATGCTCATCCTGGGCAAATTTACTGCAGAGAGAGAGAGGGGATCAATTGACAAAAAAAAGATTGATGGACCTATTAGAATAAGCAGCAACTGAAATGCTTCTAAAGCAGTACGCTGACAGAGCATTGCGGAACATATATAAGACTCTCAGATTTACTTTCAAGATTAAAATGATTACAGAGCAGTTGGTCTCAATTTCAAACAGGGATGTTCAAATGGTTTAAAGGTGATTGGTCGCCGTATTGACTCTCATGTGATGTCAGTCTTATCTTCATTACTCTCTGCAAAAAATTACTAGTTGAAGGTATCTCTTCGAACACGTGTGTGTAGTGAGTGACACTATTAAGGTAGCAAAGCGGTATGGACACACACTCGCTTAACAATGCTTCATTGCTATTGCCATAGGGTGACTGTAAACTAAGGACATTTACAGGAAGCTATCATTGAGAGACTGACAGATGAGATATTAATAAAAATGATTTTCAGCCGCTTACTCTTTTCCAATGATCAGCCTTTTAGCTGCAGCAATAAAATATCCACACATTTTTGAAATTTTCTTTCCACGTCATTTATAAAACATAAACAAGCTTGACTTCTCCGTACAGCTCACATTTCAAAGAAGGCCTTTGTGTTACTTCTTACTGGTGACGACCTAACTTCTCTGAACAGACTCAGACAACTTACCCTCCATTTAGAGTTACACAGTTACATACCAAATGCTACAACAATAGTCAAATACCACCACGGCCGATTAAACGATATTTCAGGTAACTTATAAGACAAATTTGACTTACTGTGTTTGTACCTAAGAGTCTGATAGCCAAACTTTGTACAACAGTGGGACTGGAAATGGTATATATCTGAACTTTGATGTCACGCATGGTTAAACAAGTGTCCATGATACAATACCAACTCATGCAACCTGTGCTTGTGTGCATACAGGCAAATTATTGCAAATTTTGTTATCGTTCTAGCAGTGTAAGTTCAAGTCTGTATTTCTGTGAAAAAAGTAACTAGAGGAGAACATCATGTTGGGGAAATGCCTTGAAAAGAGAACATAGAAAAGACAACTCCAAGCACCTGTTGCTGTGATGTAACAGTTTACTTGCAAACTTTACAACAGGACAATTTGTTCCACCTCAGTCGTTAAGGTATTTACGTCCACGATCAAATGCGATCTAATTTGATGAACAGGTGAATGATCGATCTCCAAAAATGGCTGAGAGGGTTAAAAGAGGAAGGATGAGTAGAAGTGTATCTACCTCTTAAGCAAGAAGTACTCATGGTGCAGTATAATCTCGCTGTCCACATCCTCCACGAGTATCCAAAACGCCTGCCAAGTATAAACAGAAACAGAATGTAGCTCATGTAAAAGGGATCAAGTATTCTCCAAGGGGGGTTTGGGGGGGAGTCCTCCCCAAATAAATCCATGAATCAGCCACCAACCGTCAAAAACCATTGCCATTGTCCTCCAAAACATCGCTCAGCCTATGGAAAAGTTGACAAGAAGCTACTGCTATTTCACATGAAACAAGAAGTTGTATTTAAGTAGCACAAATATTACACATCTCATTTAGCAAAAACTTCTTCACCCATAAACTCAAACCTCTCTCCTAGCAATCCCTTTTTTAATTGTTTCACAGGTGGCTGTCCTGATCACCCTCTTGGAAACCTGTGGAGATCAACGTGGTTCTAAGGACAAATTGTTTGATAAATAACATCAGCGTGACTTTGTCCAACCCACCATAAGCCCCCAACTCAAATGACATGTACAATAGCTGCACCTCATTCTGATGTTCCTCAGATTGATTTTTGGTCCCATAAGGAACTTTTCAAATCTCCTTACTTCCAATTTTGAATCACTTTCAAAGCAACCGTTGGATTCCACCCCTATGCTGCGCCCTCCATCTATCTCTGTAGGAAGTCATTTGATTGGTCTACATGATATCATAACTCATCTGATAATAAAACAGCCAGACAGCCACTGAATCAATTTCCGACAGATGTGTTTACTGTTAACAGCTACCTAATGAATGAACACCATTCCTCCTATCTTTGACTGGCTTTGCACATGATCACTATGTCCTCCATACCTCTGACTGGCCGTGGACTTTCTCGTCCCACTGGAAGTCCGGAGTTACGGTGAGCTCCACCCTCAGGGTGCTTCGAGTGATCGGCTGGATGTGGGCCGATAACTCCAGTTTGGGAAAGAAGTGGAGATATTTGTGGATGGTCTTGCCCATCTTAGGCATCCTGATCAGCTCGCCCAGCTCGTTCGGTCCAAGGTCATAAAACCTCTCCCACGGGAAGTTCTTCTTCTCTATTTTGCGGGTCACCTCTTCGGGAATCCGCTTGAACTGTCGAAGAGGGCTCATCGATTGCCACCTTTGAAAGAAAGACAGACAAAGGGCATGTGGAAAGAGTGGGAGAACAAATAAAGAACATATATGTGTCATTTATATTCCAGCTAGAACAGTTTGACAAAAGAGTAAAGGCTTAACGACCAATTGACATGCATCTAGAAAAGAGTTAGCTTCAACCAGAAGTTGAACATTGAAATCCTGAGTGATAATCCCTTGGAACAGATGATGTAGGGTGTTGCACAGTGTCAGTATTTCTTTTGTCTTATTTCTTTGGTAAGTGATATCAATATTTCTAACGAAGGCAATATGCCCTTCCAAAACAAAGCCCTCGGGGCATGTAAAGTTCTGTTGTCCTTGAAAGAGAGGTTAAGTAAGCAAAGGATAACATAAGGCATATCAGGTCAGTTCCTCCCTGGATGTCACAAATTTGCATATTTAGCTTACTTTTATTCATGATTGCAATTGAATTTTCATGAAAATTGTGACTATTTGTAACACTTTTAATGATAAATTGGGTCGATACTCAACAATGTGTTTTTAATGTCACATGTACTTTAAATGTTTAACAGAACTAACAGCAAAGTACCACCATAGTTCATGGTTAATTAAAACAAATTTCTATATGACATAGAAAAAGGTTAAACCAACAGAGAATGCCACCAAGGCCAGCTCTAAAAATCTAAAAATGAACCACGCAATAGAACAAAAACAATGTCCTCTGTAGTTATTTCTATCTACATCACACGCCTTCCAGTTTAACTTTGAAAACACTCTCCGTGGGATAATTGCAGCACCAAACAGAAAGCACTTACATTCTCTTGTCGATCATTTTGGCCAGGGCGAGCGTCTTGTCTGTGAGTTGGGCCCAGCCCCTGTGGAGCACTATCTCGAATATTGCTCTGATGAGCCGACCGGCAGACTGCGAACGAAAGAGAGCACGTGTCTCAGATAAATGACTACTAGAATGGCAGAAATCAAAACAAAGACATTTATTCTTAGATCCCGGAACACCTTGAACTGCGGCTCTCAAACATAGAAGTAATTTGTTATGCTCTCTCCTTATCCACCATAAGAAAAATTAAGAACCAACACTCATACATCGTCATGGATATACGGACATCATGTTTATGCAGCCCACACAGTGAGCCTTTTTTTCTTTCAAGCAAGTGCACTCTGCTGTGCTTCTTACTAGTTTCATATGTAAAGCAATTCTCCCCAACTTACCCTAAAATGTTTCCCCCCCCATACTTTTATTTTTGGGAAAACCTACCCTTTTTTTTAAAATTGTCAGCAAGGCTTCCCAGGTAACCCCTGGGGTGTTTGCTGGAACCCCCAAGAGGAAGTAGAACTCTCAGCTGGGAACCAGAAGGTATTGTGGTCGTGCATAGTCACCGATCTGTAAATCCTGAGCTCCTCTACAGGATGAATTGATTACAAAAGTTCATTTACTGCTGCTTCACCTCTCATCAATCGATCAGTCTCTCCTCCCATACTGTGATAGTGATTAAGGCTACATAATTGCTGGATGGCTCCTAGAAACTGAGATCGGATAACTTTTGTTCAGGCACATCGGGGACCTTGTACACGACCAAAACATTGGCTGAATGGGAACATTGGCATTTCCACACAATGCATCATAGTTTGTGTGTAGAAATCTAATTAACTTACAATGTACAGCCGCCTACACTTATTAATAGGGTCACAGACTGTCTATTAGAAAAGAAGAAAATTCCTCTTTGAAAGTTTTGGTTCCTGTTTCTTCCGTGTTCGGGTGACTCCATTGAATTTCGTAGCATATCTGAGGGTCTAGACAAACAAGGGCAAAATGCAATGTCAGCCTTCTTCCACCCTGCGCAATTGCGGTTCGCCTTGCACAGTGCAGTGATAACTTTGGTCAGAAAATTATTGTAGATATTCCTTCCACAACTTAATGCTACATAAAATGTTACACATCACATTTTTATTTTAATCCACTTCATACTCATGGATCTTATTCTCCAAAACTGATGAATCCCACGACAGAAAACTTCCGTTTTTCACTGACAGACCCATTGCTCTGATGAGAAGAACCCCCAGGCAAGGAGGCCTTAAATCCCACCCACCAAATGCATTGCAGACTTGTGACTGGCAGATGAAAATTGCCGGAAATATGGCTGGCAACTATAATACTCAACTTGGAAGCTGTCAGTCATATCTTGGAGGTGTGGTCTACGATCAAGTGAACAGCACATTATTTGCTGTCTATAGTAAGTCCAATTCAGCAAATTCACCAGTCAGACACAACTTGTTTCACGCAGCTTTGTCTCTAAGTTTACAAAATCACCAGGTGGTCATTTTGGATCCTGGTAGTAAATTTTGGTCTACATGGGTAACTAGTTTAACCCATGAAAACACAAGGGCTTTCCCTGCAAAAATGACTTTACATGCCCAGTAAAATGTGAGGTGTAAAACTACGCCTTGAAGCCCGCAGTCGGTCTTGAACCAAATCAAAGATCCATGTTAAGGTCACAACTAAGGCCTTCTGTCACGTCGGTCACGTCCTTGTCAAACACAAGAAGCCATTCAAAGAGGGCAATATTGTGAAGGAAGCCTTTCTTGGGGAAGCAGATATCCTTTTAGAAGATTTTTAAGAGCATAGATCGTGAAGACTGTTAGAGAAGTGAAGCTGCTCCAAGGTCGAAGAACCAGAAGCCTGTGGATGCGCCATTTACTGTCATGTTTATTTTTAGGAGGGCTTTCCACTGTTAAATGACAGAAGATTGATAATTAACATTCCAGGAGGTAACGTAAGAGCAAGCGGCTGACTAATCCTCACTGTGTTAATTTTGCGATGTTCACGCTGCAATTGTAGGTCTAGGGAGGGTGGCTACTTGAAAATTTAATCTTGCATCAAAAAGGTTGGGCACTCCTGCCTTGTAGGCAACAATGCATGGTCACTTCAAAGGTCGTACTTGAGTCACAGGTTTTCGGTTTCTTAGAAATCTTAAAAATACCTTGTGAAGCAGCACCAACGTATTTAACTGCTACAACATATAACCAAAGGAATGCTACAGAGGCCCTGTAATTGCTATTGGCTGTAGATGATCTGGACTCCTGCTGCAGCCATGGCAAACGTGACTTAGGCATAAGTACTTGTCTTATTGTCTGTTCAAGTTACCATGGCTACCACGGCAGACACTTTATAGGAAAACTGTTGCACAGCGTCCCGGATCGTCCTGACACTTCAAATATAGTTTTTCAAACAATAAGACACCTTTCGGTGGCACAGTAAATTCACGTCCAAGAACATATGAAGTTTTTATGAATATACATTCTATTCACTCGCAAGTCGCCATGTTGTTGCAAAATTACGTGAATCGCAACATCACACATGCACCTGTACAAGTCACGTAGTATTGCCGGTGCATGTGATACGTCATACATTTCCAAAATGGCAATACGCTGTACGACGACGGCAGTAAGTTTAAAGTTTTATTTGGAGAGAAGTTATTACTAAAATAAAACCAATACTGTTGTGACTGTTTGTAAATAGATGAGCACTAAGTGTAGGTTGAAACTGAAACGCCAACTACGGTTCCTCTTTGGGGGAGCAAAACCGAAGCAGGATAATTCTCAATGATAACTAACACATCAACAGGAGGAAGTGATTATGGTTGGGGACCAGGAACTTACCTGGGTGATGTAGACCATGTCAGAGACGAGAGCAAATCCCTCAAGCTTGAGGTGAGAAATAAAAGCCTGTAGCAGGACATTGACCTTGGCACTGGGCTCCTCTATGCTCTCCTTGATGGGGATGGGTACCCTGTCCAATAACATGTTAAGTTCAAGTTTCTCTTCCTGAAATCAAAAAGGTGGAGATGGATTTCACAAAGCCAACCAAAAACAAGATACTGTGACCTCAAGCCATAACAACTAATCATGAATACTTCTTATACTGAGCTGCACAAGTGCTGAGAAGGACTTCTTTCAATCTTCTTATCCACATTTTTGAGATGTTTGCCGATGAGGACGTGAATGAGTAATGCATGACAGTTATCATTGTGAGACCAATGATCTCTTTTGGCATCACGATCATCGACTTTATCGGCAATAAAATAATAACTTCAGCAGCCATGACAATGCTAAGAGGTTCAGTATGTGCGGAAGCGTCTGACAGTCGGTCCTTTGAAACTGAGGTTGGACTGTAAATGGTAAACTTCCAATGATTTGTCTTGCACACAAGTAGAATGGATTCCATGAAATGATACTCATGCAATCTGTGCATATGTGCTTTGTTTTGCTTTAAAATGTTAACATTAAATAAGAACTTTTAATGTACCCTGGGTTGCCACAACCGTTTTGGGCATCTGGGGATAAAGAAGTAATATGACTAAGACAAACGTTCTCTACTTCACATCTCAGAATGACAGATATGCATCAAGTGATTGACAATTAACATTTAAATTACAATAAAATTAACATTCCACAATTCCTACTAATTTTCTCAGATAGATTCCACTTAATGCTAACTGTGCTTTGCAGATTATGCTAAAGGTTGCATATGATAGGCCAACCATATTGGTGAAGGGTGGAGGGGGGAGGAAACTACATGAAAGACTTGACCAAAGATGGAACACATATATCCACTACTGCATGTCCACTTTCAAAATAAAAGTCCTCCAAAACAGACACAACTTCAGGCAAAATTGACAGCAAATAATTAAGAAAAAAACAAATTGAGAATTTATGCACAGTATTACCAAACAAATCCCCGCCTTCTCCTTTGTAATCTACTTTCTATGGGAGTTGTGAGTTAACTCAAAATATGCGAAGCATTTCTAGCAGGGACAGAGGGAAGACTTTTCAGCAACATGCTATACCTCTCGGACGACCATGTTTCTGAATTCTGATGAGAGCGAAAACACCCTAAAGAGGTCTATCTCACTGAGCGTTGGCTTCAAGAGGCTGTTGTAGGTGCTCATGGAGTCATTGGTACAGTAGTAATGACTGGCAATACGTCCCAGCTCTGTCATCTATCCAAGGATAGAAATAAGAGAAAAACATAAGCAAAGCTCAAGGGATTCTCTAAAAAGACAATAATCAACTTTATATAATGATTCAATTCCTCCCCCTCCTCAATCCTCCCCTGTTTACAGTCCAACCAATGCTCAATCCTTGTTTATGTAGTATGTAGACCATAACCTCTGAACTGATGACCTATGACGTTTGCGTCATGTGACTTTCGTGACAAGTGATCAGTTACTAGAAGGAGATGCAATGCTTTGAAGACATCTGTGCAGCTGCCAAGGTCACACAGGAATCTGTCTTTTGTATCGTTCTTACCATTTCTTCAGGACTTTAACAAGATGAAGGAAGTAAATGCAAAGTAGAACCTGTCATCAAGGGATAACTGTATTCGTTTATGTGAATTAAACAGCCGTTTCAAGCTTTGTGCCACGTCCTCTAAAACTGTTTGCAGCTAAACACCCATCATCAAAGCGTTGTCCTGGATGACCCAATTGTTTAAGGATTAGTTGACTTAAATGATGTTGCTGTGTGAATGATATTGAACTGAAATCACCCAATAAGGGAATGAAATACCTTTTTATGCCAATTTATCAACTTATCCTTTTCGAGTACTGCCTAGATAATTCTAACCAGTATCAAGTTGAAAGCTAAATAAACGTAGCAGTCGTTCTTGAATTCATGATGTATGGAAGAGTCTGACAGTCCAGTTTTTGAAAACAGCTGGACTGTAAATGGTTTACTTCCAGAGTATTTATATAGCACGCAGGTTCAAGATTACAGCAAACACTGAAATCTGTCTGCGTGCAAATTCAGTGAGCAAAGACGTGTTCAACGACACAAAAAAAGAAAAAGATTTGTTTGATACCCTTTGGTATAATGCCATGATCAAGTAACTGTCATCTCAAAGCTTTAGCAAAGATGAAACCTCCAAAATAAGCATTACTAAGACAACTTAGAAATGTTTAAATTAAAAGAGTAGTTACCTGGAAAACCATACCACTTCCCTATTTTTTTTAAAATTACAGCTTGGTACTTGGTAAACCATAAAATAAAAGCATCATCCCTAGCCCAGCATCATTAAAAAAAAATCCTATTTTCTATGAATTATGACATCCAAAATTTCAAATGAAACATCTTTCCTTTTGATACAGTTCAATCTTTGGCAAAACCTCACCTGAAAGTTGCCAGATTTTTTGTCGTATTTGATGAGGTTATTTTTGTCCAACACCATGGCCGCCGTGTGGATCAGGTCGATCCTGAACTGTTCCAGGTACGGGTCCTTGTCCTTGGAATCGACCGGAATGCCGTAGAGGGTGGGGTTGCGCATCATCCTAATGTAGAGGTAAGTGTATCCCAGCCAGTTGATGGCGTCCTTCATGTTCTGAATGTTACCGAGCACAACCTCCGCATTGAGATTGTCCACCAGCTTGGAAACCAACTGGCTCTCGACAGGAAGCTTGAGAAACCAGAAGTGAGGAATGGTGTTCATGGACGGGGTAACTTCAGAGTAACTAGAGGCGATTATTTTTAGATGGTCAATCACCCACATCGTATTGGATGGAGCATCATTGGGGTACAAACAGCTGCAAGTTGCTATGTCTCAGTTTTATTGTAAATCAGATGATTACGGTCCCACAACAAAGTTGACAGGAGTAGTACACACATGTAATTTGTGCATGTTTACCGATAAGATTGGAGAGGATTTCTCGGTGCAACTTTCTACGTGTTTTGGTGGATAAAATGTGGATGATGCCGCCAGCCAGTACAGATAAAAAAAAAATCAAATGTTCTGAATACCACAAAAGTCAAACAAAGTGTATTATGATGAATAAATGGCTACAGAGATTAACATTACATACCTAAGACAATGTAACTCAATAATGCACACTGATCTCATCACTTCCATCCACTAGAAGCTGAAAAATTCTCCCTCTGTCGATCAAAAATCATTCAGTTTCAATTGACTAGTGTACGGAAGAGTCTGACAGTCCAACTTTCAACACAACTGGACTGTAAATGGTAATACTTCCACTGATTTGTTTTGCACAAAGTTCGAAGATTCCATGAAATGATACTCAAGCAACCTGTGCCTCTGTGCTTTCACCTCAAGTTGAAATTACAAAGGAGCATTCTACAATTATTGATTTGGCATATTGTCAAAAGAGACAACAATTCTAACCATCATTTATGAGTACTATGTAACATGACAACAGACACATTTTTTGTTTTATCACCTCAGAATGAACCTAACCCCACACTCCACCTCCTCTTTTCCCACACACAACGGTACCATCGGCAAAACTGACACATTAACGACTGCTCAAGTTACTTTCTCCCAGAACGACCCATAAGCAGTGTTCTGTCTGGTAAAGAATCAGAGCATTTACCTGTTGATTCTGCAAGGACAGATAATACTGAAGCTCACTGTGTCCTGTGATCAATATGCCTTCCCCTTTGGTGTCGTACTGAGGTCGACCGGCACGTCCCAGCATCTGGAGGATATCAAGGGGGCCCAGCTCTACCCATCTTCCCTTCTCGGGGCTGTAGATCTGGATGGACAGGAAAAAATCATCATTGGGTCACTAGATTCCTCCAACTCCTAAACTGAGACTTCCATTGTGTTAGAAAACAATAAGCTGAAGAGAAATATTGTTTGTTTACAGAAAAAAAATCATATTTTTTAAAACCAATATTTATGCATGCAGAATGGTAGGGTATTCAAAACAAGGCAGCCTTCTTGTCGGTCCTTTGTGGCTCAAAAATAATTTGTTCACCCAAACTTTCAAAAATTTAAATGATGCATCTTCTGTGACTCATTTTATGCACAGATGAAGCTATTGCTGATGCTTATTGGTAAGACTGAATGGTTTAACAATGATTCAATATGTTTTTTCTCTGTTTGCCATGTTGGTGCATTTTTAACATAATATTCTTCTTGAACTAAATCCTAGAAATGTCCAGAGCTAGGGCTTCATGATTTGTATGACAAAGTAGGCCTAACATCTTTGACTTTGCAGATCCGAGAAAAAAGATTTAATGTCCCACTAGGAACAGAAACATGTTTTTTTTTTTTTTTTTACTCAGGTCAAATTCAATTATCAAGTACTATACCAGGTTTACCATTTTTAGAAACCATTTTGGGTATCCTTCCTACCTGTGTGCCTTTAATGATTACTGTGTGGGCAGGGAGGTTGACGCCCCAGGCTAGGGTTGCCGTAGAAACTAAAACCTGGATGTGCCTGTCTGCAAACAGATCCTCCACAAGGGTCCTGTCGATCTTTGACATGCCAGCGTGGTGAATCGCAAATCCATACGAGAGGAGATCTTTCAGCTCCAGGTTCTAGAAAGGAAAAAGAAAAAAAAAAAAAAACAGAGAGTCAAAGGGCTTTGTGATTCCATGCCAATATTTATAATGGACAAAGGATAAGCAATATACCAATTTTGAAGCTCTCTCACCTTACCCTCCTTGAGATACCATGTCTACATGGTTTTCAAAGTATGATTCTGCTAACCTCATGTGACCTTTGACCATCATATAAGATGACAAACACCAACTACTCATAAAGAGCACCCAATGTTACCAGTTGGAAGTTCTAGCACAAATCAGTCACTGATATGTCTCCCTTACAATGTCTTCATACTTCCACCTCTAGTGACCTCACATGACCTTAGACCTACCTGAAAAAGAAAAGGGATCATCTACTCACAATGGACTACCTACAAACCAACTTCAAGTTCAAGCGACTTTCCTTCATTAAGATACCATGTTCACAAGATTGTCCTCTATTGACCTCATGTGACCTTTGACCTCACCAAAACTTGACATAGATCATGTATTTATCAAGTGCTACCAATGGTTTATGTTGGAAGTTCCAGCAACTTCTGGTTGCTGAGATATCCTCCTAACTAGCTTTCAGACTATCCCTGCTGATGACCTGAAATGACTTTTAAACTATCTTTTTGAAAAAGAATATGGATCAACTACTCTCTGTGGACTACCTACACACCAACTCTGAAGATCAAGCAACTTTCACTTCTTGAGATAACGTGTTTACAAGCCCAGACATCACACACACAAAAATACACACATACACACACGCCATCGCCACCACCATCTCACAGATTCCTTGCCCGCCTTCAGCAAGGAATTAAAACCTTCAAAGATTAAAATGCAACATGTGAAGTATCAAACATCCTATCACAGGGCAAGTGCAGTTTTCACCTGACAGCTGGAATAACCATAACTTTGTATCCCTCACTGTATAAAGAAAAAAACTTTCCCAACACACACAATATGTTGATGATGGGTTAAAACAAGGGCTTTGAATCACCAGCCCACACACAAGAACTGAAGGTCAAACAACTTTTCTGGAATGTCAAACGTGTTTGATCAACAGTTCTAATGAAACTAATAGATACTCAACAATATATGTAAAACTCAACCACTTTTCAAACTAATAATCAAAAGTTCATAAGTTCATTTGGCAATGTAAAACTTGTTTATCAGAAGATGCCACTTTCAATTTGGTTAGCAAAGGTAGTGCTGCATTGATTAATAAGTGCTGATATAGCAGGTAAGATCAGAAAAGTTTCTTATTAGTGCTTTGCGCCCACCTCTGCTTGTTCAGCCTCTGTACGTAGGATTTCCGTGGAGGCCGATCCCTCCTTTAAGAACTGTCCCAGGGAGTCTTGTTCTAGACACATGTCCCTGATGGCTCTGGCCGTCTTGCCCGTCTCCTTCCGGGAGTGAACAAACACCAGGACCTTTTGCAGGAAGAAACAGAAAATGAAATTAAACCATATTGATACCAACACCAACTGATATTACCTGATCCCATCTCACAATTTCAATGATAGTGCCATCTCTCCCATTTCAGCTGACTTTGCTACTGCATCCCATGTCCAGCATCCCATCCCCATCTCGGTTCATCTTGCAGATGTTTATATCTCCTGCTGACATTATCAGATCTACCTGTCAATGCCAACATCAACACCACCTCTCGCCTTATTTGGCAACATCAACACCGCCTCTCACCCTAATTGGCAATATCCACATCATCTCCCACCTTATGTCAAAACCATCTGTCCTGTGTCAGCTAACTCTCCTCCCACTGTCAGCAGAAGCATCACATCCTCACCCTTCTGGTGCCAATACCTCTAACTCACATCAGCTCATCTAAGTGGTATTAAAGCCACCATCAGCTCCACTTAGCACCTTCCTCTTCTGACGCCACCACCATTGCTAGCACATCAGCTAACTCCTCTTCAATGGCAGCATTATATCCCCAACTCAGTTCATCCTACCACTGCCAATACCTCCTATTCACATTAGTTCATCTCAATATTATCAATCACAACATCATCTCCGATTATCACTCTCCTCTGCCAAAGTCAACATCATCTTTCTCATCTCAGTCTCATTCTGCTGGTGTCAACATCAACATCACCCACTCATTCAGGGCAACCATCCCAATGTCAACATCTCAGCCCAACTTACAACTGCCAACTTGATTACATCAGCTCAGTGTAACAATATCAATGCCATCACTTCATCTTACCTTCCCACTGCTAGTGAAATTCCTCCAATCAATACTAATATCACCCATCACACCCATCACTTCAGCTTGTTCCCTATCTTTACTTCGAAAATAACAATAAAACTCAAATGTAGATTCTAAGAGATTCACCTATAGACCCCTTTAATTCTGGAAACCCAAGTTTCAGCAACGCTTTCAGCAAATGTAAATCAATGGAATAAGGCTACATTCTTCTGATAGAACACGAACCATCCTTTCCAACACAATGCACTTTGTATTAAATGGGCAAACTACAATGTGCATATAATATATGGAAGAGTCTGACAGTCTGACTTTCAAAACGGTTGAACTGTAAATGGTATACTCCCAAAGTTTCATCTGGCACACAATTGATGGGATTCCATGAAACGATACTCATGCAACCAGTGCTTATTCATGTGCCTGGCTAGAGGTTAATGGCAACACCTCAGATGGTATGGTCAATAAAACTTAAAAGTACTTGCAAAATATATTTAATTTCATGATCATTTTCATTTTATCATCTGCCACCTTTTTCCACTCTCACCTCCAGTGACACTCTACATCTGAGACCACATTTTGTGACGATCACCTTTGCAAGGGTCCCACAATGTCCCCCTATTTTCTCTTACCTGGTTTTTTCCGGCATGGTCCATGACTTTTTCGTAGACAATCTCGTTCATGAGTTGAAACCGTTTGATGGCCTTCTTTTCTGTGATGCCGATGTACTGCTGCTCCAGGGGAACCGGCCTGAAGCTGTTGTCGAAAAAGAAGAGTCCATTCTCGGGTTTCACCCTGAGGAAGGTTGCGACGTCTTGGTAGTTTGGCAGTGTGGCGCTGAGGCCGATGAGGCGGACATCTTCTTGTGAAGTCTCTATGTTACGGATAGTCCTGAAGGTATGACATTACCAGAGATGGGATTGAAACAAAAGTTGTACTCATTCAAGACCTGATACAGGAAAGTGGTAACAATTTGACTTTCGTTGATTCACAAGCATACTTTGGTGAAGTGGACAAAGTTCAAATCTTTAAGCTTGATGCTTTCTCATTGATATATATCCTGAGGTAAATTTCAATTATCATTCCAAATGAGAGACAATGCTTTCAAAGGTGACAATTTGCATCAGTGTGTTTCCCATGAAAATTTCATTCAATGCAAACGATTTACAAAAGTCCATCTGAAATGGTCACATGAAAGGCTGCACAGTAAATACCAGTACTTTAAACTAGAGCTGACAAACTACTGCACAGCTTCATGTAAAAATGCAAAAAAATAACATACTACAACTTATTAACACAATACTTATTGAATGGAATGGCACATTGCAGATAACCGATATTTCAGAATGGGGGGAAGGTAGGGGGGTTTGGTGTACTTACTAGAGGTCATGACATGGCAGGCAAACAAAATGCAAAGCTCAAGAGGCATGACCTGCTCCGATTTCTTAGTGGTACATGGTATGTTGGAGAGAAAAATTCAACCTCATCCCCTTCACATAACCCAATTCATTTGCAATCTGTGTAATGCTGTTCTAAGCTTTGTGCAGTGAATGCTGTCACAATATGGAAAAGAACGACCAAGTAGAACAAGAAATGTCTTTCACAGTCTTGTAACAGGCTCTTTTCAAATTAACATATATGTCAACACAACCTTGACTTACCTTGCTATGAGGCATTCTAAAACAGGCCCTCTGTCATCATGAAGTAGATGAATTTCATCCTGAAAGATCAAATATTACCTCCATTACATTTCTAGATAAAAAACTGAGGGGGAGAAGGGGTTTTCTTTTTTTTTTACGACTGATTTGTGTAAGCCACTCATAGGTGCTACTTAAACCTGAAGTACTATTATGCACTGGATGCAACCATAACTGAAGATCAGTGTGATTAGTCAGTCTGACTGCACTGGTAGCCTTTCAATCTGGCAAATTCTTAACAAGACTATCTACTGAAGCATATTCTTGCCAGTTTCTTACACTTTCCTTTTTTTTTCATCAACAACAACAGCCGATAAGAAACAGGGAACTGGTGTCTTGTAGTAAATGTTCTCTGTTTTCAATTTATCTGAGCCTAATCAGTGACCTCAATAACACGTAAAAGACAAAAGGAAAGTCACTTTTAAAGTAAGGAGGGTGTGATTGTTTCGGGCTGATACAATAGGTTTTCCAACATGTTTAAAGTTTCTCATGTGCAGGAGTATGTGTGGACTATTTACGGCAAGTCAGGCCTGAGCGATCCCTGAAGCAAACAACATGATAGCCAAAGAGGGCAGCAGACACTCACGATAATGATGAGCCTGACAAGCTGTGTGTAAGTCTTCTCGCCCCCCTTCCTGGTGATAATGTCCCACTTTTCAGGGGTACAGACAATGATCTGGGTAGCCGTGATCTGCTCCTTGGTCAGTTGAGTGTCTCCTGTCAGCTCGGACACTGTGATACCGTATGAGCTGAGCCTCTGAGAAGAAGAAAAAAACTCCATCGAATGGTCATTGCAAAAACTGGAATGACAGTCTCCTCTTAGACAAGCCATGAACAACCTGCTTCAGAAAGCTCTGATCAGTCAACTTAAACTTTTTCAGACTTTAGTCAAACAAATACAAAACATATTCTCACAGCAACGGGTGATAGATCTGGAGCAGAACATGATGGCACCAGCTATATGAACAGCTGGACTGTGGACGTACTCCACCCTGGCTGCAGAGACCATGCCATAACACCAGAGGTCAAGTCCACTTATTTCAAGAGTCTGGAACCACTAACCCTCAACAGCCATGGACGGTGAAAACTGGACGGTGAAACTGGACATGGTCAGCTTCACTCAGAGAGATGGTACTTGCTGCTCTACTAATATTCAACTCACATACCCTTTAAGCGACTATTTACGTCCTATACGAATCTGCGACATGTAAGCAAGGAATGTAAATCCCTGATGATGAAGGCTGGCATGAAATCCGACTTGGAATTTATTTCCAGAGAAAACGAATTACAAATTGAGCACATCATTTCTAGGGTGTCATAACATTATTACTATGATAAAGCTTATCGAACGTTTGTTGTTCCACATGACGTGGAAGTTGGTAACTCACCTTTCTGAAGTTGCCAACCATTTCTTGTACCAGGGACCTCATGGGAGCAATGTAGATGATTTTAAATGCCTCTGTGTTGATGGTTCCGTCTACATTTATGTTCTTGCCAATCTCTCTCAGAATCGTCAGCAGGGCCACATTGGTTTTACCAGCACCCTACAGAATCAAACAATCCTTGCTTAACGAAAACTTACTACATCACAATCGGCTATGGAAGTACTGACAGCCAAAAGGATCTCTCACTAGCATACAGCCACTGAACTCAAACACAAGCAACAGTCATCATTAATCCAACCCACTGTAAGAAAAAAATGTGTTACATCACAAGGTACAGCCAAAATGAAAGCAACTGTGAGCTAAAAACACAAGAAGTATCAATCACTATTGTAGGGGTATTAAACTCACACACAAGAAGTAGCCAATGTTAATCCTAATCACTGTAAAGATGAACAGATAAATCACAAGACATACCCATCTATAACACCACTTTGAGGTAAAAGCAAGAAATATTTACAACTACTGCAGTGGTACTAAGTTCAAACACAAGGAGTAGCCATCACTAACCCTACTCACAGCAAGAATACAGAGCTCAAACACTACAAACAGCAATTATCAACCAAATTGTGAGCTAAAAAATTAACATATAAAATATTTTGAAAATATTTTTCACTACTGTAAGGATACTACGCTCAGTGACAAGGCACAGACATAATTAATAGTACTCGACCTAAGGATGGAGAGCTCAAACAAAAGGAGTAGCCACCATTTAATTGCACCCATCGTAAGGATGAAGGTCAGATGCAAGGAGTATTGATGGTGTATCTTACCGTAGGAGCACACAGCAACAGATTTTCATCTGATTCCAAGGCTGCTTTGTAAAGTCTGCTCTGTATCCTGTTCAAACTCTTGAACCCCTCAAAGGCTGGCTGAGCATACTTGGGCAATTTATCAATGTAGACCAATGTCTGAAAGAGTAAATATTAGGGAACTACTGATGGTGCTACAAGATGAAATTGAAAAAAAAGGTTAAATTTTCTATGGCATTAACCCCAAGGGAAACATTATGCAAGCACAATTAGACAGACCTCGCAAAAAGAAACACAATGATGTTACAAAATGGAACAAAGTTTGCAAAAGAAATTTACCACATTTCATTTTGCACATGATTTAAGTGTTAAATCACTCATCCACAAGAGCACTGAAAGGTCCAGGAGACTATAGTTAAGTACTGGTCTATTATGCCATTGGTAGTTAGACAACATTTGAGCAGACTAGAATTGAATGTTTCTACCAAATCTGGGGCAACAAGGATAAAACATTTTGACGAATGAGCCCAGCACAAAGGTCTGACCAATTTCTTCCACCTTTCATGCCCTTGTCTTCTGCAATGGCTGCCAACTGTCCTAGTACCACGAACGCTGTGCGATGTTGGTCGGCATACAGGAAATGCTGACGAATGCATTTTGTGACCACCCCTGCCAACATGCCAGGACATGCCTTCCATGACCTTCGACCCTTCTCCGCCATATACATCTCTCAAGGTCATGTTTATCATTCTCACCTCGTCTTCCTCAAATGGCTTCGGTTTCAAAGCAGGAACGTGAACTTCCTCGTAGCCCTTCCTCTGCTTACGGAACGACCCGTCCGGGAGTTGGCACTTCTGATTGGCCATTAGGTGGCTGCCCTGAGCGAATGTAAGGTCATCGATATCCAGGAGTTTTTGCGGTGCAAGTGTCTGAAGGGAAACATACTCTGATTGACTGAAGTGTATATTTATCAAAGATAATGATCTCAAAGATTATGATCTGTGACTAGTTTATGCGTAAATGTGTCACAGAGACTATTTATTGTGCTATGTGTAAATTCATCACAAAAATTATGATCTTTGATTTGCTAACGCCGATGTCATAAAGACTATGATCTCTTATTGGCTAAAGGGTAAATATGTCACAAAGATTTAGATCTTTGACTGGCTTTGGTGCAATGATGTCACTAAGATTATGATCTTTAATTGGCTACTGCAAATCTGTCACATTGACAAAGATTATGACCATTGATTCCTTTATGAGTGAGTACGTCACAAATGTTATGATCTTGGATTGGCTTACCCGTAAATGTCTCTCAAAAATTATGATCTTTCATAAATTTGCTTATATGTAAATACGTCACAAAGATTAACGAACAACTACGATGTACTTCTACATTCAAAGACGGAGTGATTCCTGCAATACGTTTATCAGTTGCAATTATGTTGCTACAGTTAAAGGAGTTTCAAAATATAAAAATATGGAGAGTTTCAGGAGGGGCAGCAATATAAATTCATCCTGCACCGCTAATACCTCTCAGTTGATATGCCTCCACTGCTATCACTTCACCAGGGAAAAGTTTCTGGGAAATGTCAAACTTGGGAGGTTGATAAATCAAACCTGCAACTTGTGCACAACCAAACAAAGCCAACTTTCCTCTGCAAGTTTTACAAAGTAATATTTCCTTCCTTTGGACAAATCCATAGAGTCAAAGAAATGCAAAATGTTTTTTTTGGTCATCAAACTTTCCTGGGTGTGCACTAAGGATCTAATCTACCCCATCATTTACCATGTACCCACCACCATGTTACCATAATGGTACCATGTTGGGCAGTACATGGTATTAAAGAATTCCTCTTATCTCTCCTCCTCTCTCCTCTGACAGTTAACAACTGTTCACTTACATTATCAGTGTCATCTGTTTCCATGGCCTCTAGGTCTGCATCCACCCTCGTCTGACGAGCAGCGGCTTTCCTTGCCCTCTCCTCTTGGATGAGGTCCTCCTTCTCTGTCTCCGTGAGGGCCTCCAAGATGGCCGTCAGTTCTGGTTCGGCCTTCATCTTCTCCTCGAGACGTGCTCTCTCCGCAGAGTTCTGGGCCTTGGCCAACAGGGTACAATACATGACTGCATTTGAAGGAGAAACAATTTCTCAATTCAAGTTTCATCCCTCTGAACAGATCACTGAATTCAGCATTCAAGTAATGTTCAGTAACAATGAAAGTTCTGTTCCTCACTTTAATTTCTCAAGGAAATGACATCTATTATTCAAATTAAGCAAATAAAAGATTAAAATCTTCATAGTGCTGACTGACATATGCATGTTACAGATGCACTTAAAGAAGGACAACTATCTTCTGATCGTTTCCATGGGTGGTTCTTTAATGTCATAGAAGAGACCCAAGACCAGCGTTCTAGCCTCACCGGCTGGCAGCGACTACTTATAGCCGGTGCTAATGCCCTCCAGCTGGCAAAAAGAGAAAACCACCAGACTACCAGCTGGCACAAATTCAAAGAAAATTCATCAGAAAATGTCAAAAAATTCATAGATATATAAATGACTGCAAAATAAAACAACCCACGGTGCAATATAAGGCATTCATCCCAAACCATCACTTGCACTGTGGGCAAAACTTTTGGAGAGGGCCTTGCTCTGCTGCAAGTGGTACAACTATAAGTGGCAGTAAAAGTACCATAATGATGAGGACTGGTTTTGGCAAACATCCTCCCAACATCCACAGCACTATATTAATGAGTCATCACAGTCACAACTACACAGTCACAACTACATAGAACCCTGCCAATGACAATTGTACTGATTCACTTTTCCATGCAGACATATGAACATCATCACAACAAGAACTGCAGATACTCCGCAGCCTCTATTTAACTTACTCATCTGTCTTTCCTTTCTTAGAAGTTTGATGAAATCAAATCTGTTGGTTCCTAACAGCATCACCAGTTGGTTCTCCACTTGGCCATCGTCGGCGGCATTCTGAGGGGAATAAGTGATTGAGGCCTCATGTCAAGACAAGTGCATTGACAAACTGTGGCCTGATCTGCTTAGAAAAATTGTGCAAATGTTGGAGTATCACCCACTGAAACAACCAGAGCCTGAATGACACAGACTAGAAGTAGCTCCAATTTTTACACAAAATCCTGTGACACATGTTGTCTTCATTGCCAAATTTGATGACCACCTTTTGCAAATGAACACAAATTTAGCATGAACACAAATTAACCAGTCAGCTTCTCCTGACCTAAACCATGTAAATGAAAACCCAAATATCTTTATGAAAGCACTGATGGAAGGTTGTAGCACAAGTCGATGTTTGGACACTACCCCTTGTAATGTCTTCAAATGCTGTAACGTTACAGACTCTTACCACCGTCCTACACTGAAAACATGATTAACGGTAATAGTGAATTGCCAGCTATGTGAACAGAGAGTGGTTGCAGTCTTGAGCAATACTGACAGAGAGGTACAGTGAAAGGATAATGGATACAATACCTTAAGGATATCAAGGACTTCCCCTGCTTTAGCCTGAGAGACATTAGGATCATCGTAAAATGAACTCAGCTGCCTCTGAAGCCAGAAGGCATCAATATCTCTCGGATGGAGATCTTTCTGTGATCCTAGTAGAGCTTCCTCTCCACCTGCCAGCTAAAAAGTAAAGGGGAAGAAAAGAAGATACCAAACAAAATGAATTATAAAATAAGATGGCATCCAAGATCTTCAAGAAACAATTAATTGCACAACTGGGTGTTTTTACATGAACGGTTCAATGGATGTTGCATGAGAAAAAGCTAGACTTCAGAAAATAATTGATTGACAGAACATTCCTCCTCACGTGAAAACATTTGTTTCCCTGAATCACTTTCTCAGTCTCCCCTTCCAAACATCTCCACAATTACAACCTGTACTCTTAGACACTGAAAATATTAATGCAAATATATAATCCATTTTTCAACATATTTCAACATGGCAGGAACAAACAAAATTTGAATAACAACAACAACCAGTCGCAACGTTACCATCGATGAGTTCAAGGGATGTAGGCTAGATGTTTTTATGAAACAAACTTACAGGGATACCTTAAGAACCAGATCTACTGATAACTGCCAGTACACATTACTCACACTAGTAGTAAGGGCGCTATCTTGAGCAGGCTCTTCTCCTTCTTCCTCGCTCTCTGTATCGTCATCTTTAACTTCACCGTAATCTTCAGGATCATCCTTATGAGGAAAAAGGATAGTATAATAATTTCCTGACAAGTTTTGCTTTGCATTTGGTAGGACAATGTTCTACTGTAATTTCTGCAAATCTGAAACTGCATATATGAATATAAAAGTAAATTCATAAACAATGTGATAATTCTTTGTTGTCCTACTTTAGATAAATATTTTCAAATTCAGTCAAGGATACCCACTCCACCCCATGAAAAAGTCCCAATAGACAGAAAAAAACCAATAACATTTTTTTCTTCTTTTTTTTTTGATGTTCCCACACATTACATTTCATGACGATGTATTTCATGCCTCCCTCTAGCTTGAAACATAATGCTGTTCAATCAAAAGTTCATCAATGTTTACAATGTATAGCTATTTCACAAAGCTATGTGTAAATGTATGTCACAGCTTCGTATCCTCCTTCAAAAAAAGAAAAACTGCCACACTGATTGTTCTCTGGAACACTCACCTCTGCATCAGATTCCTCAAACTGGACGTTGACACCAATGGTTTCATCGATTTCATCCTCTGTAAAACGCGAAAGAAACCAACGCTGAATTAATATATTTGCAGTGGCGAAGGTGATATGACTGATAGACTCACTGCACTTATAATGTAATCACCGAGAGTTTACAGCAGCGATTGGTCCCATGTAGTCTACGACACAAGTAAGCAGAGGGATCTTACGTCCAGAGCAACATCCCAATTCCTCCTTTAACTTTTGTTCATGACCATTTATGTAACTGACAACTTAATCTTTCATGGATCTAAAAATGAACCTGCCACGGTTCTGTAGCAATGATCACTCACCAATTGGGTTTTTATCCTTGTCTCCGCCATAGTCTGTGATTTTCTTGCCGAGGTTCACGAGCAGAGCGAACCTCTCTTCGGCCAAGTTGCCAAGGAGCAGCTCAAGCTCCTTCTTCTTTTCCTTGCTTCGAGAATGTTCGTTCTTCAGAGTTGCCAGGACCTCATCTGCAGCTCCACAGAGAATGTCTCTAGGCTGGAGAGAAATGAATCAGGGGTAACATACTGATGACAGATTAAACACTGCTATTCTTTAAGAATTCTAAAAGAGGCTCATTGAGTTAATATCAAACAGTTTGTGAGGCTTTTGAAAAAAACACATGACAATGCTTATAATTAGCAGAATTAGTCAAGTTTCACCTCCAATAGTTACTGTAAAAAAAAAACTGTCAAAATTTTTGAATTGTTGACGCTAACTTGTAGTGACTATGTGCACGAGTTTATCCCTCTATATTGAGGGTAACCCTAGAGCAATATCAGGGGGGAGGAAGTACAATTATTGGTGAAGAAGCCAAGCCGTAAGAGAGTTGCACCCCCCTGATGCAAGTACTTTGAGGCACTTGTGTCTTTGGATGGAAACTTGCATCCTGGTTTGTAAAATTTCTGTTCGACATCATTGGCTCTGCAACATCTGTCTTGTTATTGTGCTATTTGGTTTTTACCTGGTCACCTAAAGCTGCTTGGATGAAACTCAACAAAGCTTCATATGTCGTCCTTGTCTCTGGTGTCTTGGGCCTGTAGTAAATGCCAACCATGTCATCGATACCCTCAGAGAGAAGCGTTTGACCTTTGAACTTATTCATTTCATGCTTTGCGTCATCACGTTTTTGTCGTCTGTTGAAAGAGACAAAGGCAAGGACACTGAGAATTGATGTGGGAGGTACCGGCAAGGTCACTCAGTGCTGATGTAATTCATAAGTACCACCAAGAAACTACTCAAAACTTCCAAATCCTTATCGAAGTGACTGCTTTGTAGCTGTTAACTCCTTTTACATGTTAGTACCAACAGAGAAAAACAAAGAGAAAAAAAAAAGAGTACTTTGTTATGTCTGCAATGTTTCCATGGAAACTACAATCAAGGATTTCTTTCCTTGCATGTTGGTTTGAAGCCCATTGAGGGCAACTTCTTTCCAACAACTATCACTTAACAGACTTATTTGCTGAGATCCACTAAAGTTTAACATGCTTGGACTATCTAGAATACATACAATACACATACATGGGCAAGACTTGTTACATACTGCTGCTTAGGCATGAGAAAAGAATCACTGTTTAAGATGTTCTGAGGGAATCTTCACTAAAATTTGAACATTTGTCTTATGTCAATCATGCCAGACTTGTCCTGATGTACAAGGATACAATAGTGGGCTGATTGTTTTTTTTTTTAACACGTACTATACACTGTGCATATATAATATGACATGGGTGACAGTCATACTTGATTTTACGTTCTTCTTGCATGGGTGGTTTATTCCTCTGTGCTTTGTCACCCATTCTACTGCCAGCAGTCCTCCCTGAGAGGCTCATCACCTCTCCGGTGGCTTCATCACGTCCCCGCCTCTCGATGAGTGAACGATCGGCTTGAAGGACCAAATTTGAGTTCTACAAAATAGCGAAAAAGAGTAACTGGTAACACAGACACACTTGAGATATCTGTCCATCACTAAATTTATGGGTACTAATTTTAAACTAGAGACCAGAAGTGATGTAACTCTTCCAAAAATCTAATGATGTAAGCTTAACCCTAACTCTCAATTTGTTTTGTGGTCACCACTTGGTTTAAAACCCAAAATGGCTCTTCATACCCTTCATTTTGCCAATTCTCACCAAAGACTTAATCCTGACAATCACTAATAAAATCTACTGGTAAAGACTGAATCTTTGAGCTAATTTAGGTATTTGACAGCATTCTAAATACTTCTTGTAAAATTATAGCACAACTGGTTGACTTAATGACAATAATAAATACTATACAATATGCCTACCACATTTTCAAAAGAAAGTGATCTAGGCTAGGCCAATTTGATATGATATCATGTACACAGCCACTGATTTTCCTTTGTACCAGGAAATTCATAGGTGAAATTTATGGCAAGAAAAAAAGACGGTTCAACTGCAGAATACAACGTCCCTCCAAGACATATGACTGAGACTCCGGAGGCGCAGTTGTAGTCACAGTGAATCGCCCATGCAAGTTTTGTAAACGAATGACTACTGGGATAGCGACTGCGCCTCCACACCACACTAGAGTGAGGCCCAGTGAACTTAAAATATTTTTAAGCAATAGTGTATCCCAATCTCAATGTTGAGTCGTTCTCAAAATGGTCACTCCTTGTTAGCTACCACTGGGAATGCAATGGCGCCTCCACTCAGATGATAGAATCAGTGGACTTAGAATGTTGTTAGCCACCACTGGGACTACGACTGCACCTCCATTCAGAACGTAGAATCAGTGGACACCACTGGGACTGCGACTGCGCCTCCACTCAGATTATGAATCAGTGGATTTAGAATGTTTTCAAGAAAATATTCGATCAGCCAACACTGGGACTGCGGCTCCTCTCTGGATGGGAAGCTCATAAGACAGATGACTCTAAAAAATGCGACTGCACCGCCACTGACGACTTAAACCTATGGGACTTTACAAAAAAAAAAACTTAGGATTATGCACCCGATTTCTACAAGAAGCGCGAGAGAGAACCACAGTGCAGTTCGCCTTCGAGATTTTTTAGGGTGCTCTTTCACCGGGACATTGTATTCTGCAGTTACTCCAAAAAGACAAAACAAAAAATTGATTGTTTAATTTACTGTACTTCCAAGAAGTTCTTTTTTTAAGTTTAACTTAAAACATGTATAGCCACTGATATTCGGCTCTACCAGAAAAATTTAGGGGCAACGATTGTGGAAAAAAAGAAAAGCACAGAATTTATTGCTTTTTTTCCATGAAGTCCATGTTCAAGTTATCCTTAAAAAATGCACAGAAAAGACACTGTGCAAGACAGCATCTAGCCTTTTTGTAATTTGATATCCCTCATTCCACTTGGCACTTGCAAATTTTCCCACATCAGTTGATTAATTTGTGTGAACTGAATGTTTTCTGCTGGTTTGGAATATTTGTTGCACTTTCCCTTTAGCTTAGAAGGTGGTATATCAGTAGAGTAAATGCTACTGTACATACAAGGGTCACAATCTTGTCTTTCACACCAAATAAAATGTTTCCAAAAATACTTTTAGGCTTCAGTACAGAATCTAGTTGTATAAATTTATTAAAGGAAACCCATTGTACTGTTGTACTTTACTTTCCATAAGAAAGTAAAGTTGAAAGTATGGCTCTAATTTAGAATCAGTGACCACCATACAAGGTTATTGATGACGGTTAGGATTAAGTATTTGATGAGAATAAACCAAGTTGAAGGTGTAAAAAGCCATTTAGGCCTAGCTTTAACCTAAATAACCACCAATCATGGTTACAATTGAGAGTTAGGGTTAAATCTAGGGTGAAATTGGGCAAAAACAAGGATTTTAGCAAGAATACGTCACCTTCCGGTCACTGATTCTAAATTAGTACCATAAGTACATGCTATTCTACTATTCAAGTGTATCCCCACTTGTTCTTTGACTTTGTAAACTAAAAATGTCAAGTAAGGCCAATTTGACATTACTGGGAGTAACTGCAGAATACAACGTCCCGATGAAACAGCACCCTAAAAAATCTCGGAGGCGAATTGCACTGCGGTTCTTCCTTGCGCTTCCAATAGAAATCCTGTGTCTAGTCATAAGCTTTCTAGGTTATGTTGGATGCATCTGCATTAGCTATATCATTCAAATTTTTTTTTTTTGGTAAAGTCCCAGCCCATTTTGAGAACAACTCAACATGTGATTAGGATACAACATTCTTAATCTACTGATTCCGTGGAGGCGCAGTCGCAGTCCCAGTGGCAGGTAGCTAACAACATTCTAAGTCCACTGATTCTATCTTCTGAGTGGAGGCGCAGTCGCAGTCCCAGTGGTAGTTAACACAGGGGGGGCCATTCTATCATCTGAGTGGAGGCGCAGTCGCAGTCCCAGTGGTAGCTAACAAGGAGTGGCCATTTTGAGAATGACTTAACATGTGATTGGGATACACTATTGCTTAAAAATATTTTTAAGTTCACTGGGCTTCTCGTGTGGTGTGGAGGCGCAGTCGCAGTCCCAGTAGTCATTCGTTTACAAAATATACATGTACGATTCACAGTGACTACGACTGCGCCTCCGGAGTCTTAGTCATATGTCTTGGAGGGAGTAACTGCAGAATACAATGCCGCACTGAAGAGCACCTTTCAAAATCATGGAGCGGAAGTGCACACGAACTCTGATCGTTGGGGTTATTTGAAAAGCTCAGTTCTCGTACTTAACGTTAGTGTTCTGAGCTGAAAAATCCTAAGTCTGTGCAGGCTCGATGTCATGGACACAATATAAGTTCAGTGTGGTAAATAGCCTATGTCCAGTCTAAGTCCACTGAGCCTCCAGTTTGGTTTGGTGGTGCAGTCGCACGGGTCGTATATCTGCATTCTGCTTTGTGTGTAACTTTTTGGGAAAAAAATGTCTAAGCTGCGACTGCGTCTCCCGAGTCTCAGTGGTACGTTTCACTGCGACTGCGCTGCCAGAATCTCAGTGGTATAATTTAGAGGGATGTTGTATTCTGCAGTTGTACCGTCTTGGAGAGACGTTGTATTCTGCAGTTGTACCCAATACTGCACAGTAAGGCTAGTACTGTAATTTTTGTAAAACGGTCTTCCAACAACTGCTACGTCAAGTGTTACACACTACATAGTACACAGTATATGTTATGTATTGTATGATTGTATCACGGTAATTGCATAACATTAGGCTACGGCAAACGTGATAAGTCAACTGGTTACATCGCACAAGGAATCGCCTAACGGCGTAACGTATGCAGACTAACATTAAAGTCTCGAAAATGGAAAGCATTATCATCAAGTAAAAACTTACCGCCTTGTACTCATATTGCAGTGATCTGGCTGTAGCTCCAGCCATAGCTTACGTTAAGCTAGGCTTTACCTAGCCTTCCTCAGTTCGACAAGGAACAAATAACAATTCGGAGCATGAACAACTGCTAACGAGTCCAGAACCACATGTAATGATGTAGGCTAATAAGGGTAAACGCGTCGCAAACGATTTCACGTATAGTTTATAAGGAGCGCTAAATGGGTAAATATTATCAAGCAATTTATTTCTGCAAGTTATTATCAGGCAAGTTATTACCGCATCAGTGCATGAGTTCGAGAAGAGAGACTGTTGTTGGATGGGCCAAACCGGGGTAGCAAAACACTGGGATCGTGTTTTTGGTTTCGATGGTAATCGCAATCCCGTGTAATCATGCCTACGTGTGTATGTACGTATGTTGTATGTTTGTGACGCCCTACATTGTAAATATGATATTTCAAGAAAGAAAGCTTCGACAGATCTCATACTTAGTATGTGGGTGAACCACACTAAGAAGAGGAATCTTATTGTTTTTGGTGGAAGTCAAAGGTAATTTGGGGTCAACAAGGGTCAAACTGTGAAAACCTTGTAAACATGATATCACAAGAGGAGAAGCTTGGACAGACCTCATTAAATATGTAGGTGTGCCACATTGATTAGAAGAACCGTATTGTTTTTGGTGGAGGTCAAAGGTCACTTGGGGTCAACAGGGGTCAAAATAAAAAAGGGTACTATTGTGTAAACCTTGTATCTCATATGAATCATAAGTAGTTTGTGACACATCCTTATGCTGTAATGTCAGATTTGGAAAAGCATGCTCACAATTGCCTCATCAAGACCACAATGCATTTGGACATTCTGGTTGTTCAACTTTTTGAACCGTGAGTTGTTTTGAGAAGGTCAATGGGAAGTACACTGGTAATAAATATTCATAAGTTATCTGAAACAGCTGATCACTGAGTCACCATGAGACCAGCAGTGTGTAGGTCATTTGTAACTATATGGTGCTTCGTTTCACCAAATACTACAATTCCTACACCTGTCAACTGGCGACAACGACTTGAGTGACAATGCTCCAAATCCATGTCTTAATACTAGTGAAAATACATGACATCATGTTATTTTATTGCACTTGCATTTTCATTATTTTGGCGCCTACAGACCAAGTCAATAGCTTTGTATTGATAGGTTTCATGTTATAGATTAGGTGCTTATAATAAGAACCGTAAATTTTCAAATATGATTTCTGCTTTTGAAGGGAAATAGGGTGTTTTCATATTTTTGAACCCAAAATTTGTGAAAGTAGAATCATAGATTATTCAAAATAAGGAAGTACAGCAGCCTTCTCTTCAAGAAATATGCTCCTCAAAGATTAGAAATTCAGTTATTTGTTGCTCAACATTAATTTGTTCACCCAAACTTTTCAAAATTCAAATGATGCATCTTCCATTACTCATCACATGTATAATGTTTTGAGGAGATGAAGCTTTGGTGGATGTTTATTGATGAGACCGAATGGTTTAACAATGATTAGATCTATTTTCTAAAATGCCCTATTTCCCTTTAACTTTTTTTTTCGGCCATTTTCGTTGCTTTTCATGTAGTTAATATCATTTCCGTTCATTGGTTGATGTATTCCGCTCATGAACAACCTCGAGTGCATGCACACTTCAAAATATAGCAAAACTTAGGATACCACATAATCTTATCTTTTTGGTGCGGCCAACATTGCGCAATCACTTTTCAATAGTCTGTATCTCGCATGTTTCCTTATGTCCGCCGTAAATTCTTATTACCAATGTCGTTGGTCGTTATTACATTCATATGGTATAAAGGAACATTTCATGACCTGTTAACAGAGCAATTCAAGAAAAAAGTATTCATATATACATTGTCAGAATAACTTATGTTATCTTCACGATTTTTTTGGTCGAGACACAGACCTATATATGCTAACTCGACTCTCTCTGGAATATTTGTCAATTGTCGAGAAACCGTCAGTACCTTGATATTTTCTTTTGTAGAGATATCGATCTAGGCAAGTTCGACATGTCGGAAAATTTGTTGAAGCTTTCCCTGCCCTTACATCTTTCATGTGGAAGGGACAGCGGAGCAGCAATTACAAGTTCACTTTTTTTTCTTGAAAAATATCACCTAGTTATATATTTGGGCATAGTCTGTTAATCACTCAGACGCTTTTCAAATCAATGTATATCCTGACTTAGTTACCAACTGGCCCTTCGTTTTGTGACACAGACATTTTTGTAGGCGTACTACAAAAGTGTCATATTCAAGGGACTCTTACACAAAATGTAGCTGTGCCCTACAACTTCACGTTGAATTGCCAGGACCAGTCCTATGTCTTGCCGTTATTTTGCAAAGATTAAATGTAGTCAACTGCTTTTTATCTAGATTACAGAAGTCATTTTTTTACTGCAAAGGGAGTAAGATCTGACAGACACTACTTTCTTAAAACTACAAGTGAAACAGCAATGCCAAAGAGATAATTACATGTTCCTCTCCAACAATGTAAAATAATTTACTTGTTGTTGGAACAATCCGTAGGCCTATATGTTTGTCCACTGACGTGACGGCTTCATCAGAGGCGGAGACTGAGGTATGGGCGTTCTGACACCCACCAGGTTCCGGTGTAACTCTTCAGGAAGATATCTGGGTGAAAGAAAAAATCATTACTTCAAATGAGCAAGTCCTGAATATATTCAATTCAATAGCATTAAATGCAGTACATTTTTCTTTTAGCCCATAAGACAAACTTGTCATCATGCTGGTGAAGGTTTGCAAAGGGCGTCTCGGTAGAGCTCCACCCTTCAAATAAAAAAAAAATAGAAAACTTCAGTGAAGGAAAAAATGGAAGGAAAAATACAACATCAAGTTCATCAACCTTTTGTGGTGGACGTGTTAATTTCCAAACATGAGTTCTAACAAAAAAATTACTTAGCTGAAGTTCACAAGTGATTAGAAAATATTCCTGAAATCTGAGAGGCGTTATTATAAAAAAAAATCTCACGAGCGCCTCGTGCCAACCATGCAGCGCCGTGCGGATACTAAGCTTACATAGTGTCATATGACTTCTTGACATCTTCATCAACCCTTTGATCAATTCATCTCACTCCCCAGGGATAAAAGTCTATGGAAATTAACTCCAACCCTTTGTGGCCTTCACACCCATACCCACCTAAAAGGTGGCCATGCACTGCATGAAAGCTCTTGTCGGGGAGCCAAAAATTCCCCCTGATCTGAATTTCTTGGGCATACATGTCTCAAACATAGTAACCTCAAATGCATATGTGTGGGTGTGTGGAGTAGGGCACCTCACAGTCACGGTCCGAAATTAGTTTCCCTCCCCCCCCCCCCCCCTCTCCCTAAGTTCATATTGTTTCCTACGCCAACTAAACGAGTGAGAAATGTGAGATTCAAATTGTAGTTCGTTCATGTGAACTTTGTACGTGCGCATATTTGCTCAGCTTGATGCCAAACGGATACGTCGCTTGAACCCTAGTGGTATAGCGACGGAAACATATCAACTTTAGTATCCGGCGTAAGTGGTGTTGTGCATAAATTTTGACCATTGCACCAACATGGTTTCTTTTGACAATGTTTAGTTCGGTGACCCCGCAATCACTTTCAGCACGAAATTTGTGCAGAACTGCACAATGTTATGGTTTGGGCCATAATTTCGCGCCTTGTGACATGTGCCGCGGGGCCACAGTTACTTGCAGACAAATCCATATTTTACGTAGATTGAGGGACCTGACGATAAGGAAAAACCATCCGCTTTCCACAATGAGTTTGGTTGAACAAGCGAAGAAAGCAGCGGCCTATGCGGCCGTAGACAACCACGTAAAAGTAAGTTACGTGTGAGTTAAATCTGGAAGGACAAACGACCGACCATTTTCAGTTTAACTCTCATCTAGCAATTACATTACGTGCTTAGGGTTAGGCATATAGAATACTCTATCACTGTGCAGTGCACTGCATGTCTACCTCCAGTGACCTGCCAGTGTAACACTGTTACTGTTAGTGTTACTGTTAATAAAGGTCTATGCGTAATAAAACATCAAAAGTTATTGGTTCAGATTATCGTGGATCATACAACAAAAAAAATGCAGATTTTAGTAATTTGAGTAAATTTCAGTAAACTGAAGTTACTTGACAAGTATTAACAAATTCTGTTGTGTGCTGCTATTAGGCTATTGTGATGATATCCTTACTGTTTGTGCCAAGGAATGTAACCTTGTGGAAATGATGCAATTTGCAGCCAGATTGTAGTAAAATGTTGAAAACTGTCCAGCCAGACCTTGAAAAAAGTCTGGCTGGAACCAGAACCAAATTTCATATTACTATCCGCCTGAATAGTCTGGCCGGACCGGGTATCCGGTGCGTCCTTATTCATCAAAATACAACCTTTTCTTTTCAATGTTCATTCTAACAGGATGGATTTGCTGTTGGGGTTGGTAGTGGCTCCACTGTGGTGTATGCTGTAGATAGATTGGGTAAGTTGACAGTTTCAATTAACAAGTGATTATGTGCACACTGGGGTCCATCTATCTGTTTGCCTCCCCCTTCATATATTTTCCCTGTGCTCTAAAGTAATGCATATATCCTCTGCTTTACATGTGTGATCTTCTATTCACTCACAGCAAAATACTTTGGGAATGCTAACTCTGTCAAGCACTGTAACTATGTGTAGGAGAATTCAGGGTTGTAGCTGGACAGAATTGAGTGGTGGTTGTTTTGAAAAAAAGTAGTGGCCAATTTGTGGACCCTGGAAAGCGAAGAAAGCCCATGAACAACAACAGTAGTAGCTGTTGAGATGTTCTAGTCATGGGCGGTATTTGTATTTTTGTCTCTTTGCGGTGGTCGGCTACAAAGTGTAATGGCAAGAGACGACCACCCCAACTACTGTACAGCTACAACCCTGGTAGCATTTAAAGATTTTAAAGAAATATGATGTAGCATGTGCATCATTGTATACAATTTAGACAGTCTGATTTGGAGAACATGTATTGTTGATTCAATATTTGTCAACCCCATTTATTTCTCCCTCTCTCCCATGGTAGCGGAGTTAGTGAAAACCAAGAATTTCAAACTGGAATGCGTTCCAACTTCATTTCAAGCTCGGGAGTTGATCATCAGTAATGGTCTCACATTGAGTGACTTGGAAAGGAGTCCAGTGGTATGTGGTTCAGAAAGAAAATATTTGCACTTTAGTAATCCATTTTGAGACCTATGGTATGCCTATTGCCATGCAAGGAATCACCCTTACAAAGATCTTCCTAATGAATGCATGGGCCCTGTGTGGTTTGCCCTTGAGAGTACATACACGTAGGATGGATCAGCAATTCAGTTATTGCTGCTGTTACTATTGTGTATGCTCACTGAGGTCAAAAGTAAAATCAAGAACCTGTGGCACTCCTATAAATGCAGTGTTGATTGAAATTTCCAGCTACATGTGCTGTAGATTTTGTCTTTAAGTGGTATATGTCCTCTGTCTCAGAGAGGGAGCTGTTACTAGTAAGAAACTACACAATAGCCTGTTTTGAACGTAAACTGTGTGGAGGAGTGTATAGCCTGGTGAATCTTATTAATGAACACAGAGGAAAGTTGAGGATTTAGAAGTCTTCTCATCTTAGATTTGTACACAAGCTAAGCTTTTACAGATCCTCCCTTCTCTTTTCCGTTACTATTGTTTCATTACATCCATTACCTTGCATGAAAAAGAGAACAGTAAATGAATGAACGAACAAAGTGGTTTTACTGAAAATTAAGACTACATGCCCTTTAAGTGATGGTCTGGTTTTCATCACATGCAATATTATTGCACTGAGGTAATATACTCCGACAACATAGTTAGTTTTGCCTACTTTTGTCCCCTCACTCAACACTCTCCCATCCCTTTCAAGCAATCCTTTTCCATTTGAAAGATAACTTTCACAATGCATGTGCCAGTCAAAATATTGACTAGCTAAAGTAATCTTTAAATGATGTGAAAGTAATCATAATTTTTTTCATTTTTTATCCCAGCTTGATGTCGCAATCGATGGAGCAGATGAAGTTGATAAGGATATGAACCTCATTAAAGGTGGTGGGTAAGTAATAAACTGGGACTCTCTCTCTTGGGAGCAAGGTTCAGGATGGCGAAATATTCTAACGTTCATCATCTCCAATTACTTAGAGTAGTTACTTTTTATTGCATGTACTGCAGAACTAAGTTGTAAACTTTAGCTCTAATTTACATTTTGACATGAAATTTCTAAACATTCCTCCTGTATAGATATGTCAAGATTTGCTTTTTTGTTTCTTCAATGTAATTTCCTAATGAAGTCTCCGTTTTTATTTTCTTACTGATTAGTGGATGTCTTACTCAAGAGAAGATTGTGGCGGCAAATGCCAAGTCATTTGTCGTTATTGCCGATTACAGGTGAGGCAAACGGACTTATAAACATTCCTGCAGAAGTTTTTAAATTGTGCAAAGTCAGCAGATGCCTTTAAGAAACATTTGTTCAAGGGCGCCGCTGTGAAAATTTGTGAGATTCAAAAATCTCAGTAGAGTCGAACCAGAATCGGTAAATAAAGGTTACCTTTGGCTAAACTCCAGGCTGATGTACAGATTAATACTGTAGAAATATGTAAGAATGTTGCTCTATCTTGCCTGAAGTAAATACTTTCAAACACAATACATGTCAAAGTCAAGCAAGATTGTATGTTTGTTCTATTCCAATTCTGTAGTCAAAGCCAGTAACATGATCTGATCAATTATTCACCAATAAACTACAGTTGCACGACAACTCTAAACAAAATATTTCTAGCAGCAGTACAACAAGATGAATTCCTTTTTCTGTTCTTTCTAAGTAGTCAACAGGAAATTTGCAATCACCTCATTCGCTGATATTTAGCTGCCAGCTGCCTGGAAAATTTTCCTTTCTTTTTCCTTTCACCCCTGCTGATGTGTAAAATATGTAATGTCATAGCTTTTTCATGTGTGTGTACAATCACAGAATTTCCGTTCAACGCAGTTACATCTTCCGTGAGCTGTTTCATCCAAGGGAGGGATGTTTTGTTTTCAATATTTGTAAGAATGCTACATTAAAAAAGGCCAGCATTTTGATGGAGAGGTCATACATTTGAAAGCCTTAACTGTTGTGCAGTTGTGTGACATGAAAATGACATTTTGGAATATTGGCTGTCTTAATCAATAAAAATGTTGAAAGTAGCCACAATTTTCATAAATATCCATCGAATATCGAGAATTTTACAGGCAAATTCCTGTCTTATACCTGCATACCTGCATCATGAACAAACATTAGCTAAATATGCAAATTTGTAACATCAAGGGAGGGAACTCACCTGAAATGTCTTGTGTTGTTCTTAATCTTTCTTCAAGGGCAATTGAGAATTTTGTATGCCCCAAGGGCTTTACTTTGGAAGCATGCATTTTCTTCTGTGCAAATGTATCACTTATCAGTGTGAAATGCAGAAATTAAGGAAAAATATTAAGAAGCCTAACAAGAGAAATACCAACACTGTGCAACACTTCGCATCATCACGTCTTCATTTCCATCAAAGTTTGTAAAGCCCTATCTCAAATACAGTAATAGGTAGAATCATAAGTCCAATGGATTTTCATTCAGGGTTTCACCCTACAGCTTGTGAATAAAGCCAGCTCTTCTCTGAATTCATGTCACATGACCTCTAAGTAAAGTAGTTTCATCGAGTTTCATTAATTTCATTCCTCAGGTGGTGATAATTAGATCATACATTGTTTTCTTCATGTCTTCTTCATCTCTCTTTTCCTCTCTTGATTAGAAAGAGGTCAGCTCAACTGGGCACTCAGTGGACAAAAGGGGTTCCAATTGAAGTCATCCCGATGGCTTATAAACCAGTGCAGAAGAAGATACAGCAAATGTATGGTGGAAATGCTGTCCTGAGAATGGCTAAGGCAAAAGCGGTATGTTTCTACTCTTTTCATTGTGTTATGACCAGAAATTTTCATGTTTTGATATATTTTTCAATCCTAACAGAGAGACAGCAACTTTTGTCTTAAACTGAATCATCAGACCTGCTCTATTACTTTCATAGTCTTTTGCCTCGACTCAGAACTTGCTCTTCCAGACAGGAAAGATGATTCTGCGTGCTTCTGAAAAGGTTTGGTGTGAGAATGTCTTTATCATTCATCAAATTTCTGCAAAGGGAAAAGAAAAGTAATTTCATTCATAAATTAATTCAAGGAGCTCATGTGAATTGTGTTTGTTGGTAGTGCATGAAGGAGGTTTTGATTCAGAGTCTCTTCTACCTGACAAAAGTGAAATGTTATCTGTTCAACATGGTGACTTAGAGTCAGTTGCCATCAGGTATAGCAGAAGAAGGCAAATAATATTGTCAATTAATTCTTCTGTCCACTCTTGTCATTTTCCAGGGCCCTGTTGTCACTGACAACAGTAACTTAATCCTGGACTGGCAGTTTACTGAGGTACCGTCCAGTTGGCAGGATGTAAACCAAGCAATCATGATGATACCTGGTGAGTGGTTCTCTTCAAGCTCCCCAATAATCTCACTGCAATGATGTCATAACACGTCTGACCACTTCTCCAGTAACGTTTGGCAGAAAATTGACGTCCAACAGTATCCCATTGTGTTATTCCAATGTACTCCGGTAGATCTTCAGATGATACTCCCTCTATGGAAATTTTTGACTTGTGGTGACTTGATTTCATTTTCAAAGTCTATGGTCAAATGGCTGTAGTTAAGATTCCAGAAAGACGATAGAGGGTAGATGGGTATTTTGTGATGCTTTTCAAACAAGGGATATGAGATGAAGTAGGGGATATACAAAGGGATATTCATTTCTCTGGCTAACTGTCATACTTCTTCCTTGACATATTCACATTTTATTTAGTATGTAACAAAGATATTTGCATTTTCATTTTTCAAAGGGAAATGTAACTGTTTTATATGTACATTGCTGTTGTTCACTGACAGTAGGAGGAGATGACACCATTAGCAGTATCAGTGCCATACATCAGAATGATGCAAAAGATGTTATCTTTAGAGTGAAAGCCAAATAAAGATATGGTCACTGCTGGAAAAGTGTACATTCCAAGGGAGGCTAATTACAATGTAGTCTGATTTCCCTGCAGACCTAACGTGGTGCCGTTGGCATCATTCGATCATGAAGCAATTGCCATGGAAGGGTGGGGTCAAGGGGCGTTGTGGGGTCCAGGGACAAAACCCCTGTAGTGGTCTAGGTGGCACAGCCCCTGGAAACTCAGCGATTTTAGCGTTTTTGGACATGTCCAATAACAGTGCAAACCATTGGAAATTCATGTTGAATTACAACTCTCCAAGTTGAAAAATGTTATTGTATCTGGTGAAAACACAATAGTTCGATCAGAAAAAATCATTGATATTGCTTCAAAATCAAAACGTTCTATGAAATGTTGCAAATGTCATGTAAAGTGTATGGCATACATTTTTGAAGTTGAAATGTCCCTAAAAGTCTTATGAAAAGAATCAGGGAAAATCATGTACAGCCTTCCGAAAAGTTTAAGTAATTACATCCTAACATAGTGGGTGTATATCGAGTTGCCTAACCACCTTGGCAATTCATATTCCATATAACAGGGAACAAATGACTTTTTGTAAGTTGCAGGCTTCAAAGTTTTTCAAGGTTCAACTTAGAAATTTTTTTTTGTTTTGTTAATTGATCCTAGTCACTTTAAAATGTTTAGACTAAAGGTTTGAAGTAGCAGACTATAGGTTTCGTGAAGGGTTTTGATCACAGAAATATGCATTCATATTTGTATTTCTGCGGGTTGTGATATATCCACTAGCTGTCATTCTGCAGATAATTTGTGTATGCAGACCTAAGGCAGGCCTTTAATTGACATTGAATGTAGTAAAGGAGGTATAGGTAGAATCTTCTGGAAACATTTGCTAACGTTGTTCTTTCACATACATAATTTGAAAAATATTGGCCATGAGTAAAAAAAAAGGGCATTTTTTAAAAAGTAGTAATTTACTTCAATTTTTGGTGAGGATTGAACGTGGATGAAGCATTTAGGATACACATTTGAATGGATTTATTTACCAGTTTTTTTCTGATGTAACTATTTAGGAAACCACATGTATGATCTCTACCAAACTGTGATCGAAACAAGCATGGTATGTACAAGACAAGCCCGGAAATAAAAGCAGTATGCCAAAGAGATATTTTGAAAACATTTAAAATGGTCTTGGTTCTTTAGTGTGTGCAATGCATGTGTTGCTCACATTGTATGCCGCATTCAATTCCAATATGATTCATGGATTTTGCTGTCTGGCAGGTAGCTGACACTCACAAGTTCATGTGGTTTGGGTAATATAACTCGCTTAAACTACGGCTTCCCCTTTGAAAGCTACATTGATATACCAATATACCTGGTTATGGAATAGTCTGTGATTGGGAGTTATAGAAATTCCAAGCCACGTGCTTCAAGTCGTGTACACGAAAGCTGTGTTGTTTGCCGGGCATATCGCACACAAGTTAACACTTACGTAAAAAGAAAAAAGTTGGGGACAATGAAAGGTTAATATTAAGTAACAATATTTACAAGACGTAAAAACAAAAAGCGAGAGAATGAGGAACATTCCATAATACCACATACCTATCTGATAAACATCTGCAAAGCCAACGTGGTTAATGATGCATGTACTTTCCATCATGTAAGGTAAATGAGAGCAACAAAAAGATGAGTGGATTACATGCACTTTTCCACCTTGTTACTTTAAATTGGAAATGTGCTTGTTGATAGAAAATTAAACTTATCCTTTTCCTGTAATTCCCACCAAAGAGAAACCTCATTGATCAAAGACAGGGAAAAAATGAGCTAAGTAAGGCTTTTACCCACAGTTATGAGCCTATCCGCCTATACACTCTGATTCTGCGCTGTGTCCTCACACCTGTCATTTGAATGTTGCAAAGTTCTGTTGCAAGTACATACTGTACAGGCTTTTTGCCTGTATATGGAAGTATGCAGAAGACTGATTGGTGTAGCATTCTGAGTTTTGATTGATTGTTGAAGGAAAAAACTTTGAGTGAAAACATTTTCAGAAGCTGTAAAAGGGATTTTTCTATTGTTTGGTCCTTTGCAGTATTTCCAAAGGGTAGAAGAAATAGTCCTGGTTTTTTCTTCTTTTTGTTTTTTGCAAGCATATTTTTCACTGTGGCACGGATTTGCCGCAAGAGGCAAAATTTCCCGGGAAGGAGCCTCCCGGCTTCCCGAACGTTTCCAGCCCTGGCTGTGATGATCATCAGTTACTTTGATTATAGGCAGTGAGAAGAATTGACATCTGTTGTTTCTTCATATGTGGACGTGCACTATCAGGATGATATTAAAGGGCCATGCACGCTAAAAGGGAGGGCAGTGTCCGTTAGCTACTTGGAGCACTTCTCTTCATAAGTGCTTGAATATCTATGACCTAGTGCTTCGAATATGTGTAGATATGAACATTAATTACGTGCCATAGATATGGGGTATCATTCCTACTAGATAGCCAAATGTAATAAGGGGTATGAAAACACTTGAAAGTTGCCATGATATCTCAATGGGGATATTCAAGGGAGAGTCCCAATGATCCTTCTGATCAGGTAAGAAAGATTTTACATTTGTCCCTTGGTCAGTGTGTAAAACATTTAATAAGTTAGAAATTGTCTTTTTTTTTTTTCTCTCAAAAAGCGTTCAGAAGAATATAGATGTAGAGTCAACACAGTATTCTCGTGGTCACCTAGACCTCACAGAATTCCCATAATGTGCTGAAATCATTTCTCAAGAAGACCTTCTACATGATAGAACATGAAGTGATAATCAGTTATACCACAATGTGCAGGGTTTGTTCCTCTCGAGAAGGCATAAACATGTATGATATCATATGAGGATTGGCTGATGTAGTGTCTCTATTTGTGAATATTTGATCCCGTTATGATTTTCATAAAGCTTTTCATAGGATTAACATTGACTTGCAACAGTAGGAGGCACCATTTATTTTTCATATTTGTTATTTTGTTGTTTTGCTCATCCTGCAGGCGTTGTCGACACTGGACTGTTCATCAACATGGCTGTGAAAGCTTACTTCGGGATGGAAGATGGTAAAGTGGAAACCCAGGAGTGATCTGTGTTGGTGAATTCTAGTTCTCGAGGTAAATGGGAAAAGAAGTGTATTTTGTCGGTGAATATCCAGCCCTTGCATGGAAGAAAAACTAACGTCCGTGGAGACTTCTCCTGCACAAGAAATTTTCAGTACTAAAACCTTGCATATTTTTATTGTTTCACCTTTTTGCCTTTTTTTTGTGTCACGATTGTCTACCAGAGTTTATCTTTTTTGGTGTTTTCTAAGAATATATCATTGAGTCATGTTACCCATATTTATAAACACATTCCTGCTGACATTTTGGTTCACTTTGATGTTCGTGTTACTCACCGGATGATTTGAGGCAAGCGTTTGGCTTTGACATGCAGCAAAACTCAATGAAATAGGAAACCAAAGATATGTGAAAAAGACTGAAATATTTACTGTTGTAGTGGGTTATCGCTTAAAATCAAATTAACAAACAACTTTGACCCTCTTTGAAGACTTCAATCATGTTCAGTCATTTGGTTTCTCTTTGTGAGTCATTTTGTCAAAAGGAACTCCTGTGGATTTCATTGTGAACAGGCACCTACTTGGGAATGGAAAATCAATTTATTGAGGACACATTAAACACCAAAGTTTGTTTTGGATACTGTGTGTTCTTAATCATAGTGTTATAGTTGTGTTAAAGGGGCACCTTGAGCTGTTTTTTGAAATTCACTAAAATTTTCCAAACCTGTCAAGTTTCCTTCACGTACTCATGACAAACGGTCAAACGTAGAGGATCTTAGTGTGTCACATACAAAGGAACATGAATAAGTTACTAATGAATCAATTTGGTATTTGTAAATTCATGACCAGACACGTTTTCTCATTAGTATTAATTGATATGCACAAAACCATAACAAGGCAGAGTCAACAAATAAAAACAAATGAGTTTTCATAACTACTGAATGTGAGGCTTGACTAATTATGCCAATTACAAGCATTGCCATGTAGTTGGTTGTAATCTTCAAAATCCTCACAAGTTTATCAATATAACCTCAAGTTTTGGCTTTAGCCATGTAATTTCATGGTGCAATAGTTACTTTTGAGCTTACCCATCTTTTGCGCTAGAATAGGAAATCCACCAACTTTGATTTATTAACTGTAGATGTTTTAACAGTAATTTCTCAACATTTATTTGAAAATAATGTGATGAGTTTGCTGAAAATAACCACCACTGATTTTCCTGTGACATATCAAAGCAAATATCTCTTGCCTCAAGCCATCCTGAATGATGATTTTTTTAGCAATATTAACTTGATGTGTTCTGTTTGTATCCATGGAAGGCAACATTGAGGCTTAGTTAGACACACAAGAGATATAAGGAAAAATTGTAATAGCAGAAAGTCCGAAATAGCTACAAAAAGTGATCCCAAATGAATCTGTTCCGCTTTCCTGCTTTATAGAATGAAATGCTATTGCTTTAGGTGTGAACTTTTCTTTTGTTGGCAGTAGGAATATACACACAAAAGAAAGGGAAAAAATTGTGGAGCAACTTGCTGAAAAAGTCATAATTAGCTATGAAAGTCCAAATGACAATGGAGTGTATAGACTGAAATGCTATGTGCTTCAGACAAATATTATCCACAAGGGATATTGGTAAGTGTATTTTATTCATGTGCAGGGTACTTGTCACAAGTTATCAGACACTGAAAATGTGAAAGGTTTTGTCAATAGGAACAGATTTTAAGAAGATGTAACATATGGGGACAATGACAGTTGCATACAACACATCTGTGGATTGGATTGTCAAGTATGTTTCAGCAAGGTAATCTACCTACAGAAGAATTTTGCACTCCGCATGAAAACTGAAACATGTGAAACATCGTCTGCTGTCGGGTAGTAGGGAAATACTAAAAAGAGTATCCTGTGCTGTCGGTTGGTAGGGAAATAGTAAGAACGTTTGGAACAAATTTGTGTGTAAAGTTATGTAGACATCATGCAGTAAAAAATATTTAACAAAGGTATGTATGATGAAGCAGATGACTATAATGCTAAAGGCTACAGGTGTGAAGAGAATAAATAGACTAGCAGAGCTAGCTCCTATAGATGTCTTTTCACTGGTGGCACTTTGATGTTTAATCACTGCATTCTCATATTCAGTAAATCAAAGGATTGTCACATCTTTCCTTAGGTAGATTGTCTTTGGTTGGCAGCTTTCATCTTGACAAGTATTCATAGATAAGTTGCATTATATTCCTTCCATAATTTGAAACTGTATGCATTCAAAATTTTGTTGCTCAGTGTTCTGTTGTTCAGATTTCACTAAAAATGCAAAATTTGATGATTATACTTATCTTTTGTTGTTTATTTCCCATTCATCTTCATTGTTCCTTGCATGCCTTTTCATTCGCCAATGGACATCCAGTTGTTTTGAAATTTTGTGCAAAACTTGTTTGCACACATTTTGTTTTTACAATTCATCACATTGGTTAGTCAGGGAAATCATCAGTTTTGAGTGTTCTTATCTTCATTTGGAATGGGGTCTTGATGTGGTGGTGGTGGAAGGTGGGGGTACAATCTCAACTATCTTACAGTTATGATCAGAGTTAACTAGTATTATATTACGCCTATCAGTTCGGCTAAGTCTTATGTTTGAATAGTCAAAATTCACTTTCATAGTGATTGTGAGAATTTGCACCTGCATTACCGAACTTATTGCAATTTGTATTTTTTTTCCATTTCAAATACTTATCATCCTACCATTTGCAGTCGGTTTTAGAGAATTGGAAGACTCTTCTCGATAGTTATTGATTTTTAGCTTTTGGTGTAAACTCTTAGTAAGTAACCTTTGGGTGCCCCAGCCAGAAATCCCGATCAAAATAGTTGTAGTGGAATGGTAACTGCTGCCCTCTTTTTGCTCAAACTTTTTCCTTCAAGAAGAAAAGAAATGCTGCCCTCGATTTGTGAAGCAATGTGACTACATCCATGGTGCTGTTGCACATAGTGTCCTGCTTTGTCAAACTGTCCGAGCTATTCCTATTTATGAGGATAATACAAGTGGTGCATTGAAGATAACATTTACAAGCTTTTTACCAAGGTACCATTATGCTCTGGTGTATTTGTTTAATCAATCCCTCACAAAGGCATCCTTACCAATTGGCACATTACTGAATGGGTGTAGTTTCCTGTAACCACTGCTACTGCCACATGCCAGTGGCGTCCTGGTAGGCCTTCTAAGGAGGGCCTGGAATCTGGGATATCTCCCAGTGTGTAGCGATTGTACATTGGTGGGAAACCTTGTTTTGTACAATGATTGTAACTTCCAGTGTCTTTACACTGTACACATGACGTGTGACCATGACAGTGTGAAAAAAAAGTGAATTAAATAGTGTTGATATCTCTCACTCTGTTATTCAGAGCCACCTTACATTTGTCCAAGCAATGCAGTCCTGATGGGAAGAAAATGTAAAAAGTCTACTTGTTGCACATGGAAAGCTATCAATCACAAAATTGAAATAAGTAAAAATGAAACTCTGAATTCTCTCTCAAGAAAATTAAAGCCCTGAAACCAAGCAATTTTGAAATCAGGTGGAAAGAAATGAAAGTTGTGTACACTCTAAGTGTCAATGGATTTAGACCAGTCTTCCGAGATGGTAGTCTTGGTAGCTGATTAACAGTAACAATATTCATTCTCCAGTCTTCATGTAAATCATATGCATGAATATTGAATATGCATGAGAGGCAGCAAGATGCTTCATTTGACACCATTTGTTCATCGTATACATAACTATTCAGCAAGCATGAGTACAGCGCATTCAATTCGTAGCATTCCTCTCCAACCTAGTAGATACAACATTGATTCATTTCCAAGATTACTTAGCTGATGGAGATGCATTTGCCTAACTCTGATGATGTCATAAGAGATTCATTTCCTTATGGTTAGTTCCATCAAAATTATCTCTCACATACGCATCGAATGTACAGTAAGATGTTTCATTCTGCAGTCCACCTCTAAGTCATGTTCATGAATATTCAGCATAATTAAGTACTGCAAGATGTATCATTCTGCAGTCTACCTTTACATCATGTACATGAATATTCAGGATACTTGTGTACTGCAAGATGTATCATTCTGCAGTCTCCCTGATAATCCTTTTCATGAATATTCAGCATGTGAGAGGACAGCAACGATGTTTCATATTGCAGTTTCCCCTAACACCATATCCTGATGTTCGTTTTGTAAGGTTTCACATTCACGTCTCAAGACATGCACATGAGTGTTTTCATCGATTCCTAAAAATCGGAATCAAGTAATTTTGTCTTATGCCCATCGGGCACCTGGGTACCTGACCAAAATGTCGGCTGTATCATCAACATTGGCATTCCCACAGTGCAGCCCGTTCACCTGCCTACATCTACTCATTGTTACGAGCACTGATTTTCCCCTCGAAGGAAAATTCTGTTTTGAAGTATCTGCTGTGTGTAGCAGGCAAAATTTGGCCTCATACAGTGCGTTCACACTGTTCACACAGTCTTGGGTGGTTTCTCAGTTCTTGAAGGAACTAGGTAGTGATTTTGGATACAGATAGTAAAATTCTGTGCCACTAACCGGGTACCCATGAAATCACTGGTGTATATCCATATCTGATATTGTGTCACAAGGCTAGGGTCAGAGACATGAGGTAAAGGAATACAAGTCTGGGACTTATTATCAATCTCATGTTACATACTGGGTACCCTGAACATCATAGACATGAATATTCAGATTCGTACAGGACAATGCTTCATTTGGCAGTATTCCAATGTACGTTATTAACGTGAATATTCAGCGTGGATTGGTACAAAACGATTTTCATTTCACAGTATTTGATATACGTCGTGTACATGAATATTCAGCATATGTGGGTATGGCAAGATATGTAGTAGCTAATCCTCACAGAATGTCATACATGTAGTTAGTACTCCATACATGCATGCATAAACAGGCTATAAATGACTGTGAACTAAAATTTCCTAGTCATATTATTTCTTGTAAATTTTATTCAAACTCCATCTCTCGCACTGTAATGATGATGAAGTTTACTGGCTTACTTTTTCCATGCAAAGTTCTGTTCAGAAGTACCAGATTACCATTTGAAACTTCCATTCAACAAAACAATTAAATTGTGAACCAAGGCTTTTTCATTTGTGCTTGTGTGTTAAGAACACCTTTAATTTTCAATTATTTTGAACCGTGCCAAGCACGAAAGTATCGGGTGTATGATTTCTTTTATGAATAAAATAAGAAATATATAAGAAAAAACACCTTTCCATGTTGAATTTTTGTTGGTGATGAAATTGATACTGTTTGATATAAGAGTGTTTGGCTGGGCTGTATTCTTTGTTGTAAACATGTTTGGTGAAACTGGTCTTGAATCTAGACTGTGCCCTCATTTAAGCTTGGTATTTTATCAGCCTCGGCCATTTTTGTTTCAACTGTTTGAGGTTTTGCACTAACAATTTTTTTTTGCATTTTAAGGAGAGAACACTCTCAGTGTCTTTTACCTTGGTTTGTTCTTGTTTGCTTGCAAGAATGGTGAAATTTGCAAATAATCGGGGAGGAAAACACCTGCAAGAAAATGTCACTGAAAATCCACCAACAAGGTATTACTGAATATTTTGACCCAAAATGAACCCTTCAAGAGTTCAATTTTCTCTTTCGTTGCTTGCTGCAGGCTCGCTCTCTCTGTTCATCAAAGAAAAACCATTCGGATTTAAGTGCAGCTGGTATGTGCGTATGTTGTACATTTCATTCCAGTTTGAAGCACGTTAAAATTTGTATATTGCTATTGAAGGGCCCATTTTTCCCAATTTTAAGAACATTAAAAGGTGTAATGTGGTATGAATTGGACATCTCTTCCACTGACATTTTAAACACATTGGAATTTGCATTGAAGCAGTAGATAGAGGTCATTTCTTTCACAATTTCTAGTGTATTGAGCACATTCAAATATGTAAAGTGCAAGTAATCAGGCATCTCCCCCACCATATGACATCATTTCAAACACAACAAAATTTGAAAATCACAGTTTATGGGAAACTTCTCTGTCACCATTGACAATCTCTTTGGGTGATATCTTGTATTCTTCCTTGATGAAGAGGATATTTGTTCATAAATTTATGGATATGAGGATCCTCTACATTTAAATCCACAGTCGAACTCTCCTGTCAGATTGTTCCCTCTGAGTGAGCCTTTACAGAGAAGGGTTTCAGAAAAAAAGAAAAAACTCCATGGATGCATGCCTCAGGACACTTCAGTGAATTTTTCGTTCTGATCAGGAAATTTTCACCAAATCTTGACCCCAAAGTATTTGTTTGTAACCTGCATGATAAAGTTTGGTTTTTCAGATCGTCATTACAGACGTTGGAATGAGTTCAAATTCCCAGAGAGAAAAAGCGAAATGTGTTTTTCGGCTGCATCTGTAATTATATTTCTCCGAGATTGCACACGTATTCACCCTCTTAGGCAAATCACATCAACTCCCGGTCATTACTGCTTGAAAAGTTGCACACCAAAGAATGCATGTGTGGTGGGGCATCTTTGTCATTTAAAGGGCTGTCATTTTCTTGTTGGTATCTTTAAAGGTGATTGTCCTACATTTGTAAAGATTTTCAAAATCTTGTGCAATTAGCAGTCCTTGCTAGATAACTTCTGTATATATCTTTCAGCCATATTGTTAACTCACAATTGCATATGTCCCATAAGTCATTTACTATGAATTAAGTGAAATCTACTTTCCTCAGACAATTTTCAAAGTAATTTTTGCATTTATATAGTTTGTTCCTTGCATATATGAATCAGATAATGAAAACTTCAAAACACTTTTTAAACCTTGTCAGAAAGTTTATGTATCCCTTATGTATTATCCTGCAGTGTTAATTAAGCCAGTAAACATACCCTTCTCCTTTCTCCGTATGACACACTGTTTCCATTTGTCCCATGAAGTTTACCAGTAATTTTTTACTTTTGTTTTTCATGGTGGATTAAGTTGCAGTAGATATTTTTTTAGTTCACTCTATTTTCAGTTGAATTGTGATATACCCCTGCTCATGTGGCTAGTCATTGCTCAAAAATTGTTTCAAAATTGTCTGACAAGGTGACATCCTTTTTCACTTCCATACTGAACATCTCCTTTAATGTTAAACTTCCCTCTGTGAGTTCCTTTTGTCAGCTGACCCCTGCAGCCATGGCTCTTCACCCTGGACCGATGACACCCATCTGACAACTCCTTTGACTCCCCAAGGTAAAATTTGCTCATTTTGGCATATTGTCATGGTTCCTACCGACCACCTTTCATTTCCAATCAGACGCTTCTACCAATCATGTTTACCCCCAAAGCTCGCCTGTACATACACAAACAGCATGAACAGGCATGGAATGGAGGACTTTTTCAAGTTGTCTACCATTTGCCGATAAAATGTGAAGGAATAAAATGATAACATAAGTAGGACAATCAGTAAAAGTCATGCTTCAACTTGTTCGTTTAACAATTTGATGTGTATTCACCACGTTTGTTGCATTTCTTCAATGTCCTGTAATTTGTCTGTCAAATTGAATAAATTCTTTTCATCAGAATGTCTTTTTATCAGAAAACTTTCATGTGATTTAGCTGTTTTTTCAAGACAAAATTAAAGAAGCCTCAAATGAAAGGCAGAAGAGAAAGTTCAGTGTCCTGATGTGTCCAGAAATGTAGTGCACTTGTGGTCAAACGGCATCAATTCCACAAACCTTTTGGACAAAAGTGAAGAACACAAATAGTGATTTTACCAGATTAAATGATTTAGACAGTCAGTGCTCTTCCACATTCAGCGATAGAATTGAATCCTTCTCCCAGACTTCCACATTTTTCAACATTTTTCATGGTTGAATGTGGCAAGTGGAACAAACAAGCAAATACTAGTCGAACTGTGATGTGTGCAAAGCATGGTTAGGGATGAAATGGGAACAATAACGTTTTGAATTAATTTAGGATGCAAAGTGCTCATTTGAAACCTATAGCTTCAATTATTTGTGAATGCATTTGAATAAGAATTAGAGAGATATGGATGGAATACCAAAGTTATCTCTTTTTACATGCAAGGATTCTCACAAGTTTGTGTTTAACAACAAAAGAGACTCGACTTTAGTCATTATCGTTGAGTATGTGCACCTGGGTGGGGGAAGGGGACTTGAAGGAGTATGAGTATGGCAAACCGACATATGCTTACAACCTTGCACCCAATCAAAGATTCTTTAACATCGAATAATCAAATAACCATATTGCAAAAATACCAGTGCATGCAATATTTACACAACTAATTCAAACTGACTTGCAGTCATTTCTGCAGTCACATTTGCTGTACCTATTCGTGAGAACTAATATAGACTTCACATTGTATAGCAAAAAGCAACAGCTTATGCATGGATACTTACCCGGGGGGGGGGGGGAGAGGGTGGGGAGTGATTGGTAGAAGGGTTAGGAGTCAGGTGAAACCCTCGTTTGCCAGAAACCACTCATCATCTATGCATTCTAACTCAGTTCTGTTCATGTCCCTGAGTAATTGTAGGGTACAGTGAAAATATGTTGGACATAGCCACAAAGACCCTCCGACATCTGCCGCTACTTCAACCCACTGAGTGGACCTGCCTTCTCAGAAAGCCTCTTTCTGCCTCCCCTCCCTGTCTCCCCCTTCCCCTTATGCAACCAGGTTACACCTCTGACGTACTGTTAATACAATTTATCCTTTGACCACTGTAAGTGTAATTCCATACACGAACAAATCCATTTTTTCAAAGATATAGCCCCATGACTATTTAGGAGCTTACATCCACGAAAGTTTTTGGTTAAGTATTCAACCTGCCTTGGTGATAAGATGAAAGAAACCAGACTCTACAAATTTATTTGCACTGCCTCCTCAGTGCTTGAGCAACTTTTGTGAAGGTGCCCTGAGTCTCAGATGAGGTGTGTTTGTCAGTTTGAGAGGGGCCAAGCTGGTGATGCAGGGACATGGGAGGGGGGTCTAAGGGGAGGGATTCTCTTGTTTCTTTTGGAAAAGGTTTCTATAACTGAATGCCCTCAAATATGATTTGGTGGAACAAAATGAAGTTAATTTTTTTGTCTAAAAGTTTGTTTTTAGGCCCACACTTGAGTGGGTGCCACCCTTGGATCCTCTAGGATGTATTCTTGGCTTGAAGAGTAGTGGCAGATCTTCATTCAAAACAAAACAAAATTAGTGGCTACCTGACAGGATTACTTTTACAGCATAATGTGATTACAGCATATCATAATTACTCTGGTTCCAGTACAGCATAGTTTCAATTTTTGGTCCAGTAGCAGGATTCTTCTCTCTCTGCTTGGATGTGACTTGCTCCTATGCAGATCCCATGCAACAGACAGAGACAAACAGAAAGGTTACTGAAACTTGCATAACAAAATACTTCCCCCGTCAAATCACTTCGTCTCTGTACATTTTGGGAGATTACATGCCTAGGGCCTAAATCACACCAAATTTTTGTTCATAGTTCATTCAAGTTTGATGACAAAGCTCTGTCCAAGACAGTTATGTTGATTTTCCCATAAAATGTTTCACACAAAGTATTACAAAACTGAAGCGACACTGGATAGAAAAACATCCCTGTGAGTAAAATTTTTAAAGTTGTCCCTTTAAAAAAGGTATGTTTCTTTTGTAGTCTGTGGACATTTTATTTCTTACATGTATTTGCCTGTGAAAGTGTAATTGTTATGTACACCCCTTAGGCCATTGCCACTTGTTCTCTTGTAGAGTTAAAAAAGTCAACACTCCTTACAACTGAACGCTGACAAAATGCCGTCGACCCGACCGACTGGACCTTGTTTGCATTAGAATCAGGTACTTGAAGCACTTCTGTTGACCCCAATCCTCCTGTTGTATCTCGGTAAACCCGATCCTTGACTTTTCGTGTTGAGCAGTCTCAAGAAGATAAAAAAAATGCACAGCTGGCTTGATCGATCTCCTGAAAAAAATTGATTTTCGACTGACTGTAGCTCGTTTAGATTTATGAGTGAAACTTTGAGGACCAGATGCAAAAAAGGTCAAGAAGATGGAAATTAAGACATCATATTCCTTCAACGAAGCATCAAATTTTCTGTTAGAAGGACTTCAGCTTCATGCAAAGTTGATGAATCATGTAAGGCAATGAGGTAAAAAGGCATTAAGTAATGTTGAGAGAAAGAAATGGTATCCTGGAGATGGCAAGCCCGACTTGCTCAGCCCCTTTTATCTCCGACTGTCATAGAGTTGAGAGGAAAAGAAGTAAACAATGTTAAATAGTTTGTGGAGTACTAGTAAACCACATTTGGAAATACAAATTAATTTATTGTAAAGTTTCTTGTTAATGCTTTTACAAAAAAGGAACAAATATATAATATGGTGACTTTGACATCTTGTCACCACAATGGTTGTGATTACGTTTCCTATGATTTGACTGATTTAGACCAATTAATTATTCCTGCATTTTGCTCACCAGTCTCGAAATTATAACTGCACTATGATCCACTGTGCCTTAACGTTTATCTAGGTTTGGTAGATGAGAATGCAGTTTTATTTTAGTGTGGTAAATTTAACTCTCTTCTATTCTTTCAATTTGCATTTTGTTACATTGTTTATATTAAGCCACTGATTGATATCTGCCTAGTTGAATTCTGCTGATTAAGTGAAAGAAATCCAAAAACAACAGTGGAATTATTGAAAGACTGTTCTCATTGGACAGCAATGACACCTTTGAATTTACATCTTGTAGTTTGTTTTAATCACAATGTATTACAAAATCATGTAATAATTACTTTTTTTTCCCTAAAAAATTGGCAGACTCCTTCAAGTGGCGTATCATCAATTTTTACAATCGTGTCGCCAAACCACAGAAGTTAAGAAGCACACTTTTAACAGTGATCGTCACTGCACAGTGTCACACATGGCATAATTATACTTACCTTCTGGTATTTAAGTTTTGATAAAATTTGAAAGCAGGTTGTTTGTCCAGCCCTTGTATATTAGTCTTCACAATTTAGGCATTTGTTCTTATAAGCAGAGAGGTTTTTTTTTTTAATATTTCTTATTGAATAACCAACCCTTTATTGCATATACAAGTTCACCTCTGGTGGCTGATAACTGGTAATACTGTGTTTGATCATCAAAGGGAGTTATTTACTCCTTTAATTGACATTAGGGCCACCTTGGCGTCTCTAATCTGGAGGGGCAGTTTGTCCAGGACTTGTTGGTTTCTTGATGGACATGTCCTGTACCAACACTCCTGTTGGTTCTTCTATTGGTCAAGTGTGTACTGGTCTGGTAGTACATTTTACGCTACTCCACCCACTTCTATTGTACTTTCATCATAAATAGACTTCTTTAGTTTTCTCACAAGATACTTGAGCTATACTTAGAGACCAATCTCTTTGGCTTAGTTTTATTGTTCTGTCTTTCAACACATAGTCCGTTGTTTCTTGATACTCAACTTCTGTGGAAACTTTGTCTGTAAGCAAAATTTGTCCAGGTAGTTCTATAAAAGTAAAATTCAGAAAAAGTGTCAGACCTATCTTCTGCTATGTATAGTCTTTCGGTGAATCTTAAAGTTCTGTTTTGATTGAGAAGGGCCGAAATGTACATCGAAGAAACTGCTTTCACCAGCAAGGACGTGATCTTGTGATAATTGCAGATTCAAAATTTGGAAGACATTGATGTGAGTAGTAAAAGTTGGCTTTTCTGGTTGAAAAGGAAATACAATTTGAAGGAACTGCTGGGAAAATTATTCAAGAGTTGTACTGGTGAATATTAGTCAATGGTCAGTAGAGTTTACGTTCCAATACTGTACCACTTCTTACATAGCAGAATCCTTGTTGACTGAACATAACAATAAATAAGCAAAGATAAATAAATTGTTTGTAATAACAAATTCGTTTAGGTACTGCTCAACTCCACAAGTCAAAGTAGCATTTGAAACTTAAACATAATTTAAGCATAAATACATCTAAACAATTCAGAACAGGTACCATTATATTTCTAATGTAAGGATTTCGTCAGGGAGAGGTGCTGAAGCCAACTGATTGTGGGGTAGGTGTCCTGGGAAAGGTGTTTTTAGGATGGGATGTCCCCTCCCTTTTGGGAAATTTTGGAAAAATTAGATTCCCTCGGCTGCAGCATTTAGTGTCACCATGTATAGATGTGTAACAATGTTTTCTCATATTCTGAAATTTGTTCATCTGATGTTTATTATTTGTATTTTTTCTCATCATTTTATACTCCTTTATTTGATGTACAATGAAATATGTATAAAAAAGACAAAACAACTTAATAAGTTGCATAAATGTTTTTTAATATAACAAATAATAATAATATTTGATTGTTTTACAACAGAAAAAGGAGAGAAGGAAGTCGAAAGGTAATTATTTAATCCTCCCCAAAACTTAGCTCTATATCAAATTATAATCAAACCAACAGCGAAGTAAAGTAATGGTCTTGTAAATAGAAAAGTTTATATTCATATAGTTGGACAATGTGCTAAAATTGACAGCTACCGATAGATCATTAATTATGAAAATGAATAAATCAAATGACTAGAATTTAATTTTGATGTGTCTCTTCATATTACCATGCATGAATACTGAGGGGATTTTTGTCCTTCAAAAATGGGCAGCAGAAGTGTCTCCGTCCCCACAACATATCTGGATGGGGGGAAGTAGCTTTGAACCTGTTTGGTACAAAAGGATTTTCATGAAACTAGCTATGATAAAGTAATGAACATTTTCCAACATTTTCAAGAATGTGGAATATTTTTATGAATGGAAATATGAAACTCAGTCTATGCAACGTTAATGTGAAAAGTGCAAAAGTTCATGTCGTCAACTCCTCTTTCCTAGTGGGGTTAAACTGCAAGAACCCACCGAGCATGTTCTCAAACTGTAGAAGTTGTGATTTAAATGCTAATTAAGTTCCCTGACAGTAATGTCTGCATACTGTGGAGACACAATGATATCCACCCTTAACTAGGTCAAGAGGCAAAAGGTTATGGAAGAGACGCAGAACCCAAAGACCGAAAACGTCGATTTGATTTCAAACTTTGTTTTTGTGACCCATACTCAATTTCTGAGACATACGTATCACTGGTAATCTTGAATACTCTGGCTGCATAAATTACAAGACATCGGTCGGTTAGGGGAGGGTATTTTTTCAGGATTTTTTAGATAAACTTTGTCAGTGGTTTACAAGTGCACTAGACCAATGGTTTCTATTTATCCATCATTAAGGTGTTGAATTCTCGCCATGCAGACAGGCCAACATTTCAAATGTTTTGAACCGTCATATGTGAGGTTGAAATAAAAATGGCAGAGAATACAAAATCAGGAAAGGAGAAAAATCCAGAATGATCATAGGAGAGATGTGTTCAGTAAATAATTCTGACAGTGCCTGACATTGGCTGAATGACATTTTTGCCACTTATTGACTTACTTTTAGAAAACAGAAAGTGAAATGAGAATGTGATTTTGGTTTAACACATATCACATTGAAACTAAAATTGATTGAGGATATTTATTGCATAATTTATATCAAAGAACTTCTGTGTTCCTGGCACGACCATAAAAGGACATGCCAAAGTTTGTATTGTGGCCACCTTTACGTATTTTTTGCTCCACCAAGGTTCCATCTGTCTCCCTGAAGTATAAGTTGGCTGGCTAGAATTGTGGCTAGATATGTGGACTGCAAACTCCTGGTTATCAGTTGAAAGTTTTAAAAGCTGAAATCTTTAGGATATTGATCTTCGAGGGAGAGGGGAAGATATAGAGAGAGATTGTGAAAGGAGAGTACGGTGTGAAGTAATGTTTTCACCGATTCCTAAAAATCAGAATTGCATAATTTCCGCTCATACCCATCGGGTACCTGACCAAAATATCCCCTGTATCATTAACATTGACGTTTCTTCAGCACTGTGCATCGTAGTCGGTGTGGAGGGATCTTACCGGTGTACTGCATGCACATGCCAAAATTTTCACGCCCAGTTAATTGGGCCACCAATTCTCCGCAAGAAAAGGAGGCAAATTTGGTTTTTGCACCTTTTGCTTCCTGTTTCTCAAGTTCCATGTTCAAGCAACCTGCTTGAATGTTACAGCATGTTTTAGGGTCTAACATGGGGAGTTGTAAGCTACACATTGTTTTCTATGTACAAGTGGGCATAAATCTGTAATCTGACACAATGTGCTCACACAGCAGTTGTGCTACTTTTCCCTTTATGAAGGGACCAAGTAGTAATTTTGGAACCGGGGTGGTAAATTTCAGGCAGGTGCCTGAGTTACCCACCCGTGGAAACACTAGCGTGAGGGAAGCACCTTGACTATTAAAAAGGGCATGAGGATTTGGTACCCACTTTTCATTTTGATTGATGTGACACATTGTCAAAGATTGTAATCAGATCCAATTGATGTAGCAAGTGTAGGTATCGTTGCTCATATGATAGAAAGTGTTGGAGAGTGCTGTTAACAAATATGCTCTTTCAAGTTTTAGATTCCCCCGAATAATTGTCACTTGAATATTTCTGTTCTCCTCCTCTAAACTCAAAATTTGGTTAATAGCTTCTGTCACCTTCGGTGTGTGTGTGTGTCTGTGCGTGTTTATGCACAAAGAGACAGTTCTTAAAAATGTGTCATCGTTGATCTTATTACTCATTATAAGATCATCCTCTGTTGAGGCTAATTGTGTATCTATTGATTAAATCTGATAAGCCTTTGTAGACCCTGGTATGATGACTTACCAGAACATACCATCTGCAGAAGCTAATTGAGGTTGTCTTTAGGTCAAAACTTGGCCAGACAAAGCTTAATTACACCTAGAGGGGGGTTACCTCATCGTGTGCTGTACCTTTTTGTATCTGGTAGGACACATTTTGTCCATATTTGATGGTTATAACCATTTGTCCAAGAGGAGGGGGAAACCATGGCACAGGCAATTGCTCATGAGATGGTAACTTGTGGCAATTTGGAGAATGTGGAAGGTCCAAAACAACAACCATGATTTTGCTTGGGGCATGATTTACCGGCTAGACTTATTTAGGGGGTTGTTGGGCGGATAGTTGCTGAGAAGAATTAAGGAAGGAGCAAAGAGGGGCATATATGACAGTGAATGAACTTGAAATTTGTGGAAAGTGGGGTAAAAGGGTATGTGAAGGCCCCATTGCTGGTTTCTGTTAAGTTTGCATTTGTCCAGTTTAAGTAAGTTATGAATAGTATTGAGTGATACTCAGAAAATGTAATGACCCATGGGAAAATGGCAAAGCCAGGGTGGGGAAGTGGTTACGGGGATAGTTGGAGATAATCGAGAGATTTATTTCTAATTTTCTGTCCCATATTTGGAGTATGTGTGATTGTGGCACCAAGATTAATTGAATATATGTTTATGTAAATTTGTCTTGGATTATTTTGGAATTATTTTCAACCTGAAAGTAAATTCCCAAATGTTTTTTTTTTTTACCAAGGTGTCATTTGTAAATGGCTTTGGAGGAACTAGTTTTGCTACCTTGGCCATTTCTTAATACTTTCTTCATCTTTGCAACTTTCATGTACACCTTCAGATGTCCACAACATATTTGTGTCTTCCCACTGAAAAAACAGGGAGGATATGTTCTGTCCAGTTAATAATAATAAAAAAAAACTCCCCACCAGACAACCATGTGCGGACAAAAGTGTGGTCAGACTTTCAGGATGGTAAACCTATTAGCAGAATAAAAAGCGGTCAGGTGATCAGGCTGTGAACTGAGGCCAGGTATCCCACCAGTTATCCAAACAGGTCCCTGACACTTCCCCCTGTCATTGGCACTCTGTTAATCATAATTCCAATTAGAACACCGGTTTCCCCTTTGATGACATAAATCCGTGGGATGTGCAAAGTGTTTTCGTCCCAAAATTGACGTCCGCCATCGGTATTTCGATAGGAAGTAGGTACGAGAAAAAATATTTGTTAATGGAATTGGTAAAAATTTTGTGGTGTGAAGTGGCAAAGCAATTATTGTCATTTCTTCTCTGTTAAAACTCAGCTGAAAAATAGGAAATTACAGGGGGAAAGAAAATAGTTGTTGGCAGATTTCCTTGTAGAGTTGACAAGTGTGCGTCTCATTCCACTCAGTTCTCCCGAGGTTTGACAAGTGTCGCACTGGCAAGTCAGACATTGCTTTACATAGAGTGACCATAAAATGCAGACTTTAGATCAAAAATTTCATGTCCCTGAAGTAAATGGTGAATGTCAAATGAAGGTTTACAATTATCACAAAACTTGGCTTAATTATGTGGCAAATGGAGAAGGAAATACCTAGGCTGTCACAAAAAGGCTGTCTTTACCATAGTGTGGTGGTGGGTTGGTGCATCTATCATCTTCATCATGCATTGTGACATTTTGAATAAATACAGTTTATAAGTTATCTTTTGCCAAGGTTTTGAAATATAATTCAAACATATTTTTCAAACATAGTTTCCTTTCTATTTTAAGCAAGAATTTTTCAGTTTCTGAGATAATTAGTCATCATACGGTCAGACCCCCTGACTGAAAACTTTCCTGGAGGGCATGACCATACAGGATATTAGGTGGGGCTTAGACTGAAAATCTAACATTTTCAGGCAAATTATTAATTTTTTGGGGCGGAGGGAGATAATTGAAATAAAATTACCAACTATGCCCATCTATTTAGATAGCACAATGTCAAAATCACTCAAATGTGAAGGTATTTATTTAAGCCACTGTGGCAATTAATTATCCATCCTTATATCTTTTATCACCATTTTGGTTTAGACATTTCATTTTTGGGCTGGGCAAAAGTTACTTTGTCCTCCACCTTCCAACAAAAATATGTTCCTACCTTTGGTGAATGTCTTCATTGGGAAAGTGCCTGGTCTCTTACTTTCTCTCGGAAATCTGTGCCTATTTCAAATCAGAAATGAAATACACACTACTGCTTGGTATCATTTTTCAGCAACAGTCATAAACCGTAGTGATCTAGACATGCATCGAAACTACTGTTTTATTGTTACTTTTGTCGCAAAAGTGTGTGTATTATCTCTCTTTTTTCGACGTAAAGATGAAGAAGTGTTTACATCTAATGACATCATCACCATGTTCACTTTATGGGATAGTTTCAGTATGGGACAATGGAAAGGGTTTCTATTGCACTGTATCCGAAGGCCTGTTTACTGATGGGTTTTCCGAACCCCCCTAAGCTTTTCTAAACTTGCTGTACTGGTGAAATTGATCAGCTTTTGTTTTTATGTTGGAACACTAAATAAAAATATGAACTAGTAATATGTGAACTGCGTCTGAGAACATTGAAATGGCCGCTAGCCATACCGGCTATCATTCAGGTTTCATTTCTGTGGTTAAACAGGATCTCTATTTTATCTTACCTTTTCCTCAAAAACATTTGTTTGTGTTTTGCACCCCCCCCCCCCAAGAAGAAAATATTGAACTGTAAGTTAATTGCTAGCCTTTACAGCACCAAGGAACAGGATGTACTTAAAAATAGCACTAGTAGGCCTAAACTGCTTTGATTGCATCAATGTGTGGTCTAACCCAAATAACATTTACTTAGTTTTCTTCCAATTTACAATCAGCTGTTGATTTTACACTTTAAGTTGGTGATTAGTCCGTAAAAAGGCATGCTCAGATGTGTTTGTTTATCCTAACAATGTAAACAACCCTTGCTGAATGCAGGCCATCCTGTTTTCATCCACAGTTGTAAGGTGTGACTTGTACAAGTTAATTACATCCTATGCTAATATTCTCTGTCAAGGGATACTTACCAAGTCAGTGTGTTCTCTGCAGAAGATTTTAGGAGGGGGTGGTATGCCCCCACCCCTCCAAGCTGTGAAAATTGCCACTTATGAAATAGCCCTACACTGCTAAAAGATAATCTGGCCCACCCTTTGGTTGAAAAAGTTGGCAAGTACGAACATCGCAAGAAATCGTCAGGTCTATGACCAAGTGGCACCATTTTGTATCATTTAGCACCACAATTATTAAAAACTCCTGGAGATGAGGCTGAACACACCCTCCTTAAACCCCGTCTCTGGCAATTGCTTTGCTCCCCATCTCGTGAAAATCTGTAGAGAACTGATTACACTCTCGAAGAGGAAGCCAAGAACTGCAAATGCTGAACTTGAGAATTGAATTCATCCAATCTGAACATACAAAGTGATTCTGTGTAAGTATCTGTGGTATTGTAAGGACACCAACATGTGGGTAAAAAAAAACATGTACCTCTCTAACCAGATTTTCCTTAATCCTACAGCATACTTTCAATATTCTTGAGAAAAGCCTGGCACATTATACATTCATTACAATTTTCAAGGTGGAAGGGGGAAGGGAGGGGATGGAGGAGAGACCACTGTATGTAATACTGCAAATGATTGAATGAGAAGTATACCTGGGAGTGGATTCGATAATCTTACTTCTTTCTCCACCTGAATCCTCTAAAAATCCCACAGGTGTGCAAATGTTTGATCTTCGATCTACGAAACCCCTGGACTTGTATTCATGAGGGGTCTGAAGGTCTTCAACTTGAATGTGGCGTTTTCAATCAGTGCTATGTCAGTACGAACAATAAAGGAGAAATTATTAGTGTAATAGCTTTACCATATGACTTCCTTCCAGCTATAAACCTACAGCATGTATTATAGCGTTTGAAAGTCTGTCATCAGAACATACTTTTGGATGGAACATTCCACACGTGGCGCTAAATGCTATCTGGTCATAACAGATTTAGACATCTGTCATTGAATCATTTTGCGTATGCAGCGACAGAGTGAATGTCGTCTCGTTCGTCACATCGTCGACATCTTGCATCACGCCAATGGGGCCTCCAGTTCCCTGTGACTGCTTTTTTTTTTTTATAACTTCCGCAAATCTCTCCCTGCTTTTGCAACGAGGAAGTTGTAGATGATGCCTTTAGTGTGATTGATGACAGGAGAATTTTGAAAGCAAACTTTTTGATTGCCTTCATCAATTTACCGTATTGCATTTTGTAAAACATCAGTATGTGGTGGTATTGCACTATATTGTCCAAGTCATGGTAGGAGATAGGTAGGGGGGACAGGGTGGAACAGAAAGAGAGAGGTTTAAAGTACAAAGAGGAGAAGAGTGTACCCAGAAAAGTTAAACTTTTGTCTGAAAATAGTTTCATATTTTGTAAATGTGAAATTCATGATTAAGGTTATGTTTTTCAACACTCAGTGGCTAAGTATTTGTCCACTTAATAGCCCCTGGAGTTGCCCACGTCAGAAATGCTGGCCTTTGCGTGTGAATGTTTCTGTTGGATTGGCAACATATGTGACAATGTATAAATGCAACTACATTTGCGTAACTTCGCGAGGAAGGGTGTATGGTAATGTGGGGGTTGGTGTTTGGCAATACCATTTTATAAACAAAGTGAAATAAAGCAAATTGACAAAGTGAAATATGAGCTCTGGCAAAATGTTAGAATTTGAGAGTATCAAAAAAAAGTTTGCAGAATGGATACATGTCCCTATGCACCCACAGAATGGCAGATATTCTCCGTTGGTACCAGTTCACACTGTTAATGTCTGTACATCAGGTAGCCTTTGCCACCAGTAAAAATATCAGGATTGTTTGATTTAACTTAAGTAAAATCATGAATTTAATTCGAAAAAAAGTCGCAATTAAATTTAATTTAAGTCACTTTGATATAAAATCTCTGATGTATATCATGATTTTAACTAAAAAAAAAAAAAAAAATTGAAAACCCTGAGAAGTATATTCCTGCAGACAGTGCTTGATTGGAAAGCCCTGGTTCCCCTTATAAGCTGTCTTGGGATTAGAACCAGCACATAACAAGATGCTGGAAATGGCTGTTCTGTACAAGCTGCTATGCAAATGAGGCACTTAAATTTTGTTTTCCTTAGCCAAATATAAATTAAAAAACTGTTTACATACCCAAGTATGTGAATTTCTGCATCAGTGGACTTATACCCAAAGAGCCATACTTTGAACATGCATTCATGGTAAAGGAATTAAAAGGTCGAAATGAAAAGAACAACAAGCCGGCAACAAAAATGTCCGTAAAGAAATTGCAAAACAAGTTGACACATTTCGTTTGGAACAAACAATCTTACAAATTTGGCAGTTGTTTTGCAGTCTTGTCGCAAATTGAAACTTTGTAAGTTGCAAGTTGAAAATTTGTAAATTGCAAATTTTTAGTTTCCACGTAGTTCAAACTTGCGATGTGAAAACTACATTTTGAAGAGGTGACTCAATCATTAAAATGGTTAAAATAGCCACAATTTTCATGAAGTCCATCAACCATTGACCATTTTACAAAGGCAGTTCTTTTACAATTGCGTCATGAATAAACAAGCTAAATATGCAAATTTGTTACATCCAGGTAGGGACTCACCTGATATGCCCTATATCATCCTTTGTTTACTTATCCTTTGTTTACTTACCCTTTATTTCAAGGCTAAAGTTGAGAATTTTTAATGCCCTGAGGGCTTTAAATTTGGAAGCACATATTGTCTCCTTTAAAAATTTTGATATCACTTACCAGTGTGCAGCCCGTTGTTATTTTAAGGGATAAAATACAAAGACCGAACAAACTATAGAGAAATACCGATGCCGCTCTACATCATCTGCTTTGCATTTTCATCAAACTTTGTAAAGCCGTATCTCAAAAACCGTAATAGATATAAACACAATTTCAATGAATAGTAATTCAGGGTTTGACTCTAAAAACTTCTGGCTCTTTTCTAGATGCATGTCCCTCGGTTTTACAAGTAGCAACACATAGCTTCATGGGGTCAGTCAATCTATCTCCTTTTTAGGTATCTTCTCTATTCACTACTGATCTAAGAACTGTATAATAGCCTCTGAATAATCGTCTTGTCTTACCTACCTACCTTCTGTTGCTCAGTGTTCTGTCCATTATCATGAGCCCCTTATCAAGTCCTGCCCCTCATTGTGCAACGTGGCCTTGCCATCCTTAATGTCGTGATTTAGAAAAAGACTATTAATAGAGCCAACAACTGGTGGGATGATGTATTCGAAAAAAAAGAAAAAAAAAAGAGCAACTTTACGTTAGCAAATTATTTTATCCAACCTAAATTTGCTGACATACAAAGTAAAGAAGACCCATAACTGCAACAATTCTTTGCTTTCACCTTCCACCGAAAAAAGGAAAGGATTAACAGTTTTGAGGTATTTAAGGCAACATGAACATTCCTGCAAGCAATCAAGAAGCAATCACTGCACAGATGCTGTTCCGCACGAATCCTCTCACAGAATTGTGATGCATTGTCAGACAGCAGTACCGAGCTACTTCTCAAAAGGCACCGGCGGACAGGATAAAGTGTTAAATCAATTACAGGTTTCACTTGCCTCTAGTTTTTCTCTTTGAATGCCAAAAGAAAAAGAAGGATTGGGTTGTTTGCTTAAAGGAATTTACAACTGGAAACCGATGCCCTGACAGCTATAGCTCTCCTAGCTGAAAGATCATCGACGATGGGGTGCAGCAATTTATCTCTGGCTGCGTCGTTAATCTTATGACTTAAGCCCTTGAAGACACATGTGTTAACTGAGTTCTTTCAAACTCTTTGACAACTTTTGCGTGTAGTGTGTTTCTTCATTGTGATTAGACTTAATACAGAGATAAGGGGTGAGGTAGATGAAAAAGAAGGCATAGCCGAGATTTTCATCAGTCGTATTTAGTGTAATCTGTAAGTCCTGCAGAGTAATCTCCATGAAGACCAAGTCCCATGCATTTTAGAAAACGGAGCTGGGTTCATTCAGATGTTGCCGATTGAAACCCTGAATGATGGTCTGTTGGAATTGTGTTCATATCTATCACCGTTTCTGAAACATGAATTCTCAAAGTTTGCTGAAAATGCAGAACCGCTGATCTGGAGTGTGACCGTTACTATTTCTTTTAATAGTCCTATTTATGTTGTCTCTTAAACAATTTGAAAGAGACAATACATGCTTCAAAAATGAAACCGTCCTGATATATAAAATCATCAATTGTCCTTGGGAGAAAGTTTATTTAAGCAAAGGATTACATAAGGCATGGCCTATGAGTCCCTTCCTCCAACAAATTTGCATGGCTTAATTATGTATATTCATAATGTAATTGTGAAACAGAAATTTGTTTGTAAATTGGTCAATATTTGGTGGGTTTGGATGGAAGTTGTATGATTTTTAACGTTTTTTCAATTATTAATTGAGTCAATATACTTCCAAATGTTTTTCATGTCACATGTATGTGAAAGTTTCTGCACTCTTTTTTTTTGCAGCTTTAAGTATGAAAGGTCCATTAAGTTCTCATCGTTAAGATTCAGCTGCAATAACGTTCAAATATACACACTGAATACCAGTTTAATTTCCTTAACCGACTCTCACATCCCATTAATTCGTCTTCCCCTGCCCGCAGCTTCCTTTTACCCCTCTCATTCTCGTGCATTTTAATTCCACCCTGCAGCTGTTCATCACCAACAACCATTTTGATATGCCCTTTTGAGGCAAGATCTAATGGACATATCAGCACAATGCATGTATGGAAGAACTGGATATAAAAATTGGGGCCATTGGAGAAAAGCCCAAAAAAACCCCACATATTGCAACCAAGTACAGGCTTCTTTTACATCCACACTTTTCCTGTAAATACATATTTTTTTTTCAGAGCAAATCCGTAGATTTGGTGAAAATGCCACCCAGTGATGCGAAAAATGCAAAATCCCCTCTTTAAAATTGGAAATGGCATCTGAACTGGAATTAATATACATTCATGCTCCCTCATCACCTTGATTTTTTGCAATCCGCTCATGTGATACCTCAGCATAACGTCCTTGTTACAAATTTCAGACCTCTGTTTCATTTTTAGTTATCTTTTTAGCCAGTATGAAAATATTGATTGCAATATGTTTAGATGTAAAAGAAAAAAAAGCTTGAGGCACATTGCCTGATGGTAAAAATGTTCTCTAAGTTGAAAATATCATTTCAGCATATTATTTCTTTGTTTTTGGCTTTGATGATAATCATTTCGGTCAACAAGGATCAATTTTTGAAAACCATGTACAGGTAGAATATCAAGACAGGACGCCTGGGCATGTATCTCTTACTTAGTGTGCGGACGTAAATGTTGGGTGCATTTTGCCTATCAGTCATCAGCTTAGGTCAACAGATGCCCTTTTGCCTGTAGTCGATGTTACATCGTAACTGGTGACATGAAACATTACTGATCTTATATTACAGAGAACAAGCTTGTGACACATCCTCATGCTGTAATGCCAGATTCACGAAATAATGGTGCTCAAAATTGCATCATCAAAACCACAAAAGATTTGTGCATTCTTATTTCATTTACTATAGTTACTATCAATAAATAAATCGTGATTTCAGATTTGATGGACTTGAAATAGATTCCAAGGCTATTTATTGCAGTGTAAGAAAGCGGAACACATGCCATTCTAGATGAAACAAATCCTTCCCTCATCATCTGCTAAAAACAGTGAAACAAAAAACAAGAAAAAAAACCAAAACAAACGTGACATTATAGTACCGATTTTGATTCACTGCCGATGCACAAACAAAAGTAACAAAATACTTGACAACTTTGGTGATTGTCTTGTGCCAATCAACAGAACTATAGGAAATCCTAGCAGCTCTTGTTTATTTAACAAGCAGAACACTTGAGGAATCAAACAAGTTTATGTAGCTGACTTTCTATGACCTACTCAAACTCTTATAGGTGCTATGAATGCAAGACTAGACCTGCGTAATCCTTCCTCCCTTACCACCCCCCCTTATAACCCCCCTTATAAAAAATAAACTCCCAAACAAATAAGCTATTAGCTCTCAGGAAACCCTCTGTCAATATTTTTTAGAACAGCTTGTCACAGGTACTGTAACTAAACCCAGGACCATGAGGTGCTGAAGCATTCTACATATAAGTTCATTGAGTCTAGTCGGAGGAGCAGCATTTGGCAGTTGGTATACCATGCAGGGATGATTGGAAGGGGGGCAGGCAGCTGTCCATTGGGATTTGAACTTGTGAAGTCAAACTACAGAAAAAGATGTTGAAGTCTCAGAGTCTACAGGTAGCTGCCAAGCATGTTTTACTTGTGGTAACTTTCTATGTGTTTTGTTTCCAAGTTAAACCTATCTAGATATATGCTTCCATCATAGTTGTAGCAAGAACCGCTTACAATGTTGAGATAAGTATTCTCCCATCCCTCACAAAAAGAAAAAAAGTCTGTATTATTGACAAAAAAATTTAGTTTGAATTTGTTGACTTTGAGATGTCAATGTAGTGATAATTGATTGAAGATTGTCAATCTCATGAGGGGTCACCCTCTGAATATTACTATTAATAACATGAAGAAAAGATTGTGAATTGCTTTTGTTGCATTCGAAAAAAGGAAATCATTTTAAGCGTGCTCACCATCGATCAAGTATGTTTCATTTAAAACTTTCGCTGAAATCTGGTGAGCTGTCTCTACCCATAATCCTGCAGACTATTGAAAGCAGCTACAATGAGTTTGGCAAGCAGTTATTATATCTCAGTTGACAGAATACGCGATTTAACTTTACATTCTCTTCAAATGTGCATTCAACAGTTTAAGGGGAAAATTCATACTGAAACAATTCCCTACATCTTGTTTTCCTTTTTTTTTCAATCATGGGCCTTTCTAGTAAGAATTTTAGCAGTCATACCAGCTATTCATGGTAGGAATCCTAGCACCAAGAACTTTCCCAAGTGTTTCTATCATCACTACTGCATATTCTCATTTAGAGGTAGAAATGAATGTATCATGTGAATTAACCCTTGCACCTCCTTTTTAGTTTATCCCCCTCTTGTTAAGTATCTCCTTCCCCCTCCCCCCAAGTGTTACTGTTATCTACAACAGCTGGTTCATTTGAGGAATACCGAGTATTGCCAAGTCTCTCTATAACTGCTGCATTTTCTCTTGTAGAGAAATGAAAAAAAGTTTACTACCCCCTCCCTCCCCCTCCGCCTTTTAATTTTCATATGCAATAGCTGAAAAAAAATAGTGTGGAAAGGAAAGAGAAACATAAGGACATATTTAATGTATGTCATAAACTGGTTTACATCAAAAGGGCCAGATTTTGTCATGCCTTCATGTTTCAGTCCTTTATAATATCATCATAGCTTGCTTCAGTTGATAAACTTAACTTCCCCAAGTTTCTCTGCAAACCAAATTAGTTTTGCCTATTCTGAGAGTTCATCATCCATTTTATCTGGGAGCTGCTGTCCTGAGTTTATGATCCTGAAAATTTTAGCTGCTGGAATCATCTCTTTTTGTGATCACTCTCCTTATCGCCACGACACGACAGTGTGCGGCATACAAATCAAACTTGTTGTACCTAAAAGTGTCCAGAAACTCTCTGAGAGTGGGGAGGTGGAGCCTATGAGTTTGCAGAGGAGGAAGGCCCTGATTGGCTGTAGAAAACGTCAGTCACCAGAAGGTTTGCGGGGCTCTTGGTCTATTTCCCACTGGGTGGATGTGTTGGTTTTGGATGAGCATTCAAGGAAAGTACAAAGCCTCCTAGAGGTAATTACAGAGGAATTTATCAGGGGAAGATTTGTTCAAGTTCAACTCTTGGGGTCTTTAGGATTTAGTCTTCCTGGCAGTTACAAGAGTTTGATCAATGACTTGAAGAGCTACATTGTGAATAAAAGGGGAGGACTTTTTTCTTTACCTCTGGAAAAGATAAATAGTTTGTGCAACTTGTAAACTCTTTTTTCAAGTTAAATGGTTGTCAGATGAAATGAGTTACTGGACTTGCTCCACTGATAGATGGGAACATTCAACTATTTACCTTTTCTTTCATTTTAGGACTGTTGAATGGCATCCAATTTGTACTTTTCTCTCTGAACTTTGATTTTTCATGTTTGTTTTAATCAATGGTGCACCAAGGAGGCAAAAGGTTTGTTTGGACATAAAAGAAAGAACTGATTGCGAAGACAACAGGACGTCAATTGAAGATATTTTAAGGACCCACTCTGGAAAAAAGTTTGGGTTTTACTGACTTGCAGACTATCTCCAACTCATACCCAAAGATGAATTTATTACATGCAGTCATCTTAGCAGGATCGCTGGTGATGGCAACTGCTTCACCATACGGTAAGATGAAAGTAATATACCTTTGAGGAACTGCCATCACTAGTGCTGCATTTTGAATGTACAGAAATGTATCAATTTGTTGTAGGTGACATGTAGCAGTTATAAATTCATGCAGCTACTTCATGGTATTAAATATTTTAATGAAAAAATGCTTTTCTTTTGTAGCATTGTTTGGTGTAATACCTTACCATTGTCTATTGACCCGGACGCCAGTTGAATAACACAGTGACAGTATCAAACACTATTCACCTGGACTCAGCTGATATATACATAGTGTAACCGGGGACATCGGTTTGAGATAAGAGAGCCAAATTTAGCCTGCTGATCTCTCTGTATATTACCAAAGAGATCTGTGGTGAAGCCTACATTAAAGCATTAAAGACGGCATCGAATTCTGAGTCAATTGGCTCAAGTCTCACTCCTCATGGCTCCATCCAAACACAGAAGTTGCGTCTGGGCCAATAGTAGGAGAAGTTCGACAATAGAGTCGTCCAGGGCAATTTTCTCAAATCTCCATCCATGTAGCCAGACTAGAAAATTAGAAGTTATGTCACAATTAATCCTGGAAGTCAACCCTCTGAATAAGCTTGCTAACTTCAACTTGATTCCTGTTAGTGTTGTATCCATGATTAAAGCATACACTAACTACAGAGTTTTTAATTCTCAATGCTGAAGTTACGTCTGGGTCAACAACAAGAAGAGCCTGAATAATAGTTGGTCTCCGGGTCAGTAGACGCCACCTACCATATTTATGATCACAGTGGTAGCCTTCGAAACAGATGTGTACTACTCATGTATCTGCTTTGACTGCATTTGTTATACCAATGTCTGCAAACTATCATTGTGATTCTGACTCCGTGTGTTTACAGAGTAAGCTATTAAAATTCATGTGTGCCAATGTAATCAATTACGCTCGGTAGCACACAATACTTCTTTTCTTTAGGCTTAGGCTATGATTATTCTTGCTCTTTTGAGCCAATCATCATATGTTAAGAAAGACTCATAAGAAGAGAGACTTTTGATCTTAGATGAGACAAATCTCTGAGCGTTCGCAGGTGTTTAGGTTTGTAGGCCTATGTTCAATGGCGGTACATACCAACACCTGCTGGGAAAGCTACCACAGCGGCCCAAGCCAAAATTTGTGGGTATATTCAATCATGGAGATGGGCTGCTTTCTCCACTAAGCGCTTTGAAATCATGATTACTGTACATGATAAAAAAAATTCATGTTACAGAAAGCATGTTTCTCTCACATTCCAAATATTTCTGTGCCATTCTTCTCTACACCCCCCTCCCTCTCCCCTCCAACTTCCACCATTGGTTGTACTTTCTTCATGGGCTTATTTGATTACAGGGATTTAAGGACTTTCGTTAGGTTAAAACATCTAATTCCCCTGAAACTGGGGACCAACCGCCATGACTTTTCAGGTTTGAGGTATGTTTGATTCAATCAAGAGCTATGAAACATTGTATCACAAATCCTCAAAAAGCCACATGCGTCATGGATCCACTGATTTTTCAGTACAGTTCATGACATGTGGATCTGTGTTGCATTGTTCAACATTCAATATTTGCATTGTTCAGGTTTCAGCTGCAGCTATTTGTTCTACCGTACTGTATTAACAGCACTCATGGTAAGGGACACACGCTGTCAAGCCATCAACATGTACTGCACCCTCAACCCAGGGGTCATGGTTTGAAATTCACTCCAATCAAAAAGTGACTACATGTTACACCAGGGTTCCTGTGGTCACAGAAAAGTCATGAAATCTGAAAACTTATCATCCATGCCAACTCTGGGATAGTCATAGTACAACCTTTCTCACCACTGTATGAAATCTTGAGACAAGGTCTTGAAATTTTCAAATGGCCTCTACACATACATCAGATTTGATTTGCAATAGACATTACTTTGCAATGAAGTTGCATTCTATGTAGTGTAAAGTATTGATAGCTTAGCTTGTAAGCAAATTTTGTAAATTCTTTGAAGAAAACTTAAGAAATGTTTTTAGAGATCACCTTAGAGGACCAGAAATTATTGCAAATTTGCTTCAAGCATTTAAAATATCCTCCACAATTAGTTATGGACAACTTACTTGACTACTTAGAGTCGCGACTCCTGGCCGAGGGTCACAACCATACGACCATAATTCTGACTCAAAACGCAATGTGTTATGTTTAGGTGGCACTAATATGATGTCAAACCAATACCAAGGAAGCATCATACTGTAAGTGGTGGCAGAGTCATGTTTGTCTAGGCCACAAGTACTTATCTCCAAGAATGTCTGTGTCACCAAGCTTATTAAAGATGTCCAAAATGTTTCCAGACATTTACAGAGGCCATAGTAGACAAGTGTTCAAACATATTAAACATTGGTAGCAGCCCAAAAATTGTAAGTATAACAGAAGTTGACCATATTCATATTTCGAGTACATTTTAATGTCTCTTCATCCATTGGTTAAAACTGATTGCTAGTTTTCCATACAGGTTACAAAATTTGCCTTTCTGGACTTGGTAGGGCATTCCAATTTGGTTCTTGTCCATTCTATGAATTCCTTAGTTTCCTTAGTAAATTGGACTTCAATTGAAGAATGTCGAGAATGAAAAAGAAAAACTAACTGTCACTGATTTCATGTTGCACACAACCATCTAAGTAATTGTAGAATTAATTAAAAGATCAGTAATTGAAAGACTTGATGCTGACCAGTGATTGGAACTTTGATTGAAAAGTCTGCCAATTGCCAGTGAGAGGAAGACTGCTCATACCCACTGATTGAAAGTCTGTCAAAAATAACTATAAACGACGGATAATTTTCTGATGACCAATGATTTGTGAGTCTGTTGATGAGCTATGACTAAAGCTCTGCTGCTGATAATGAACAATGAACTAACTCCACTGATGACATAGAAATAAACGCCTGTTGACACGATGACTGAGAGTCTGCCAATGACCAGTGATCGGAATCTGATTGAAAATCTGCTGCATGGTGAACAGTAAGTGAGAGTCTGCTGATGACCAATTATTAAAAGTCTGCTGATGTGCAGTGATTGAAAATCTAATTGGAAGTCTGCTTTAATATTACCAAATGATTGAAAGCCTCCTGATAACCAATGAGTGAAGGCTATCCAGTTACTGAAAATCTGATAGAAAGTTACCCCAGGTAGCAGACAAATCTTTTTCATTCAGCTTATTGCTATGAAAGAACTAACGTCGGCAGGCTTTGGATACAAATTCATTTCAACTAGGTAATCCCCTACTCTAAACTTTACTGACACAGTTCTAAGGCGATTGGCTGAAGCAGGGCTTCAGCCAATCGCCTTGGAAGTATGTAAGTTTAATTTAGGTAGCAGCTGTCACATACTGTAAGGGTGGCAGCAGCCACATAGGGGTGGACTACCACAGAGGTGCTACAAAGACAAATTGAAAGTCTGCCAATTAGTAATTTCTAAAAGTCTGCCGCATGATGACAAATGACTGAATGCCTGCTGACAACCAATGATTGAAAGTCTACTGGTGAATAAAAATCGATACAGTATAGGTTAAAATCACGCAATTACATCCTACAATAGCTGCATCCTCCTTATTTTTTGCTCTCTTTGGTCATCATGAGCAATTAGGAAAGGATTTGGAATATTTGGTCAGCTATAGTAAATAATGGATAGAAATCTTAGTTCCTGTAATATGGCATTGTATTCATGTTGCATGTACATCAAAGGTGAAAACTGATTAAAAATGTTTATTAGTGCCTAGAAGAAGGCATTCTGAAATTGGGCCAGATACTTATCGCATTTTACTTATAGTACACTGAAATCAGATAATGTTATGTGGATCGGTAGTAGGGGGTGGGGAGGGAAATAAAGTACTCAAACTTAAAGAACTTATCAGAGTTTGTTTTAAACAAGTTTTATCTCAGCAATTTATGTAGTGTGGCAGTTAAGGATATGGTACTAGGTTCATAAAACACTGATACTCTTCAAGAGCATAAAAAAAGCAAAAATCATTTTTTCAAAATTGATATCAAAGTGTAGACAAATTCTTTCTGACAAATGTAAGTCACTGAATGTTGCATGCATGCCTAATCTTATGTCTTTGAAAGTAGGACAGTTTAATGAGGTGAAAAATTTATGGAAGCGTATAATCAGAAATGTGTTGCAACAAGCTAAATCCAGGGGTATAGATAAGTCAGAGTCCTGGGGGCCAAAATAGAAATTGGTGGGATGGACCTACCAGCAAATGAAAAATTCTTATTTTGACCTAATTTGACCTAATTTCTATTGTGACCTAATTCTGATGAATTTTGCACCTTAAAAAATTTCATGGGATGTAACAAATTTTTTAAGTGGGGACTTTACCGTGTTGTCCCCCCCCCCCCCGATTATAGGCCAGGGGGAACTTGAACATAAAGGATGGAACAATTTACTTAAAAATTCCTCCAAACTGGATTTGGCTGGCTCTAAGTTGTACTGCGAACTGTACATGCTTGAAATTTCAACTTTGTCAGAGACCCTTGGACCAACCAAGAGGAACATCATGTTAGAAGAAACAAAATTGCATTCATCAAACCAGAACAACTTGTTTCTTTCTTTCTTTCTTTGTTTATTTATTTTTTTTGGGGGGGGGGCTAAGATTCAACTTAAAGTGGTGATGTTTTTCACAGGATGGAAAGTCTATTCGCTCCTAGTATGATGATCGTTGCTGTACGTAAGTTTGACATTTTTATTATTGTGGGAATATTTTCTTTTTAACCAGGTGTCTGTTAATATGATTTTAATTTAATGTGTCATGGGTTAGGGAGAGAAACAAGTAGACCCAGAGAGATGACTTGGGCCTCAGATTGGTTGCCTTTGTTTAATGTCCCTTATATAGAGTTACATTTCAAGGGTGCCGACAGCCGGATTACTGCAAATAATCTGGATTCTAATTCAAAGTGAATCATCAAATCAGAATATCTCATGCTGTACTTGATTTAAACTCTGTAAATAACCGTAAGTGAAAGACAAAACCTACAAATGGTGAATGCATCTTTCTTTATGATCCTTCAAACGTTTAACTCGGGTGATTTGATGGCACCTCACATCTTTTGACACACAAGACAAGTCAAAATCAAATCAAACCGTTTTGCTGTCATCGTGATATTCCCAAAGCGAATTTGACTGGAGTCGATGAATCGTTTTGAAGACGAGCAGAGCCTTCATCCTGACACACGATCAGGCCTTCTGCTCAGATCTTGCAGTGGTCTGTAGTCGTCTTTGCTCTTTAACGAGGACGTGTTGCCCTCACCCGTTCCGTTCGAGGATCGAAAGCCCTGGATGTCAGTGTGTAAATATCACCCCAGGAGATATGGTACTGCAGCTACGCAACCAATTGGGATTGGCAACGGTAGATCAGAGCAGGATAGATACTGTAAGGTGATAGATATTGTGTAATGTACCACAGCCCCAACGCACTTTGGTCTCTTTCAATATGAGAGTTTATACTTGACTTGGGATGTTGAACAACTTATCCTTGCAGTCACAAATTGGCATCGTGACTTTTAAAGGGAACCAGTTGTGCAGCCTTCTAAATAGTCCTGATACTTCAAATACAGTTTTTCAAACAAGAAAACACCATTCTGTGGTACTGCAAATACACATCGAAGAAAGCACAGTTTTTATAAACATAATTTTTTTTTGTGCACTAGCAAATCACCTTACTCTTGCTAAATTACCTAAATCTTGACATCACACATGTGCACCTCCTTATGTCATGCAGTATTGCAGGTACATATGAAACATCATACTTTTCGAACGTGGCTATGCATTACACACCGACAATGAAAATTTGAAGTAATATTTGCAAAAAAGTCATCACGAAAATAACACCGTTAATGTCATGACTGTTTGGATAGATGTACTGGTATATTGAGTCAACACTAATATTGAAACACCCACTATGGTCACTCTTTAAAGGGGGTGGCCTCACCATTTTGAAGTGCAGTAACTTTTCACTCAGAGGTGGATCACCCTCTAAAACCCTCCATGGAGAACACTGGTGTTATATAGTGCAATACAGCTGGGCTTGGTAGGGTCTTAGTCTTGAAAAATCAAAGTTTCAAAAATGGATCAGCTCCAGCTGTAACATCATTTTTTTTCCTCACTCTCATGTCATTTGCATTTGAATGTGTGTAATTATCAGATCATATAAACATCTTTGATCAATCTGAAAACAGAATTTACAAGACCGGAAAAGTGAAAGACAACTCTCGTGTAACTTCTTCCACAATATCAAGACTAAAAAGTTGTTGAAACAACTGACTGTGAGCAGGGTCACAAGTGACTCAAATCACATGCATAACCTTAACACCCACCACATGCACACACATTGACAAAAATCCCTCTACTAAAAGAAAAAAAAGAAAGCATCCAGCTTTTGTCCTCCTTCACATTGAATCAGTCATCACAGTCAACTACCACAAAACTATAACACCAATAAACAAGAGACATATGCCTGTGTTTTCGAAGCGTTTTCATTTTCCATGTCACTTGTTCTGAGAGTGAGGTCTTCCCTTACGTGCATCCCAGATACTGTACTGTAAAACTGAATGGATATATTACATTACAATTGCAGTGTGCTGTAAATCATGGATCCTGTCCTAACATTATGATTCTTACAAGATCACATGGGTGGTCCTGTTTCTCCACCGAAACCTTTCATCGACAAATCAGAAATCTTCGGCACTGCCAGTTCCTCTTGTTTGATCTTGAGATGCTCATCGTCTTTCGACCGTCCCGTAATTGTTTCTCTTATGAAAGACTGACGTTATTCATTTTCCGCTGTGGAAGTGTCTCATTTTGTCAGAAATGGGAGACTTTTGAAGGAAAGTTAGGGGGAAACCAGTTTTTGTGTATTTTTGAAAGACTTAAGGATGGTTTGATGAACGGAAGTTATCTTTCGGAATGTCTTCACTTGTGCTCAATCAGACACACATGTGAATATAATGCAATGAAATAGTTTGACAGTAAGTCTCAAATGAAAGCAGGTTGGCTTACAGTGCATTGGCCCTTTCATGTTTTGTTCTTACATGGATTGGCTATCATTTTAAGACTTAATCCTCCATCTTGCCACTCTCCTGTCACCTCAACACTAATTATCACTTCTTTGTGAAAAGGTTGATAATTTAAAAAGTGTAACTTTAAATTTGGACGACCAAAAAAAAAAAATGGAACGAAGGAAGGAATGAAGAAGGTATACAGGGAAAAAACAATAATATTTGTCAAATTTGTCATTACTAAAATGATTTTAACCATTATAGCCTTATGATGTCAGGTTTAAATCGGCTCATTGAGTTGGTTCACAAAATTGATATTTCAACACACCTGTTTAGCATTACTCATATTTAAATGATAGATGGTTAAACTAAGAGATTCTGAACAGACTGATACACAACTGAATTAAGCAACAGTGATGGGATCATTAATGATTAACAGTCATTTCAAATCTGTGTCCAGACACTTTTTACCATCAGTATTACCCATAGGCAATCCTTGTTCAGAAAAAGAAAAAAACTATGATTTCTCCCATTTTCAGTAGCCGTAGGAAAAAGTAAATGTATTTATGACAAATGAGGCAAATTGGAGGTATTGGCATGCAATGGTCTTCTTCAAACTTGTCACAAAATTAATCAACTCAATGAACCTCTGCATTAGTACAGTCTGTGAAAGTTGAAAAATACTCCTGGAGGCCGATGATGGGTGACTCAGAAGAGGGTCCATGGGCCCGTGTTTGTGTACCCAAGATCTCGGACATATCAGAAGTATTCAATTTGTTGCTGTTGCACTTTTTGCACTTTAGAGTCACCTCCTTTATATTCTTCATTCTTGCAACTGTAGCCAGCATCAGAGTTTTGTGGTTTGATTGTCACAAATACCCTTCTATGCCCTCATTGAAAAGGAGTCCACAATGTAATCTGCCGATGTTTAGTGCCATAATTGAGTCGTTTTTTAATACCAATCCAGGCTCCCTGGGAGACTTTATCGCTACACATGGTGTTTTGTTCTGTAGCCTTTTAAGCTTAAGTTTCTCTTATTGTTTGGTCTGTCAATTATTTAAATGCTTTATGGAATAAAAAGAAAATAGGAGGAACAGGAATTGAGTAAAAGTCAAGCAAGTCCTCTAGCAGCAATGTATGTGGATGCAAGCTTTACCTCTGGACCAAAAATATGCGAGGAAACTATTAAAAGGAGATCACTATACCACAGCATCTCTCCATGAATGGGATTATCAAAAATGGATTGGCTGTTACAGCAGTATCCAGCTCACTCAGTAGTAGGTACAGTAGAGAGAAGTGTCCAGTTAGATGAATGTGAGACAACCAAGCCACAAGAAAAAGAAAAGGCCAACCGAAAAAGGACAGTAACAAGAGTGGGATGGAGATACATCCGTTGCACCTAGGGTAACAGCTTTATGACTGCAGATAAATGAAAGGCTGCTAATTTGTATAGATCAACTCTTACCTAGGTTCATTGTAAGAGATTTTTCTATCAAGTTAAGTTAGCTTCGCCTGAATGTCAGCTAAGCTTAAAACTGAATTTCATAATGATTTAATTGAAAGTGAAGGCAGCTAGGAAGATTCAAAATTTTTTAAAAACATTTTGTGGGGTTGGTGATTAATTAAATGACTTCAGAGACAATTACTTTTTTTTTTCCATAAGACAATGCTGGTGTTAATTAGACAGTGCTAGTGTGATTGTTACGTAGTCGTATTCAGAGTTTATGTAATGAACTACATTACTTTGTGGCCAGTTTTGTATTTAAACATTTTTATGCCTTATCCTGACATAAAGTATGCTACCTGTAATCACTGAATAATATGTTACCTTCCAAATAATGAACATTACTGAACATTGTTGCCTATGTGCCAGTTATGTGTTACCTACCATGTCTCAATTCTGCTGTGTGTCCATCAAAAGTGATTTGAGAAAAGTTGCGACACAATACCAGGAATAAGTTAAAGAGATACAAAATATATGAAAGTCTAAATTATGGTGATCAGGTTAGAATTCTGTATGCATTCAATACAGGAATCTTTGAGACTGAAAGATCAAAGTTGACTTCCTTTCGGTTTGTTTAATACAAACTTTGAAGACACTAGAGTCAACAAATGGAAGAAATTTACAATCTTTTTTTTACTGTTGAGGTATTCTAAACACCCACTTTTTGCATATTTTGTAGTCAAATCTATATCATCTGACTGACTGACTGACTGACTGACTGACTGACTGACTGACTGACTGACTGACTGACTGACTGACTGACTAATGTATGACTGATTAATTCATCTCTGAGTAATTCATCACATATTCATAACTTACTGTGTGACTTGACTGACTTTCTAAGTGACTATGTCTGTTTGTTTGTGTATCTGTATGTCTCTATGTATGTAACTATGTATCATGCTTTCACCTTTTAAAACAAGTCTTCAAAACTCCCACGCTATTCCACCCAAGCAGAAAAACAAGGAAATATGTGAGAAAGGAAAATAATGGGCCCCGAATCAATTGAACAGGCAGTAAACTAACAAGGAGAAGCTCAGTTCTTCTCTTCATTTCAGGGATTGTATAATTCTTACATAAACTGTTGGGGTATACCCTCTTTGTGAACATTGTAAACTCCTTTAACATAATCTCCAAGCCCTCCCCTCTGTCCTCGGGGGTTTTGGTTCTGTGAAAAGATTTCTTGAATAAAGCAGGGAGGGAAATGTTTCCCAAGTTCAATAGTCTGTCAGACAGAGCAGTCAATACTATCTTGACTCGATCACCAAGGGCCCACAGCGATTTTCCTTTGTATCCTCTTCTAAGCCCTTTCTCTGGCAGATTTGAATTTACTCTCTCAGCTCATCTCTGTCAATAGCTAGGGGAGCTTCTTCTGCCAGTTCTTGCATCTCCCGGTAGGATAATGGACATGTGATTGGCCAACCCCACCCATTCTCCCTCTCTTTCTCTCTCCTCCCACTCTTAAAAAGAGAAACTGCTGACCCTAAGGGACCTAAGAAGTAAACAGATATATTCTCATACTAGTGAAACAGAGCGGTAGAGCTAATTTACTTCAGAGATTTTCACCTTGTTAAAATCCCTTTGTTGGGTCCTGACGCCAGGGTGCTTCATATCTTGGGCATCACTGAAGGGAAACCTACAGACCGGTAACTAGGTAGCCATTGTCCTCCCTATAAAGTCATCAAGTACTCCATAAATTGACTGTGACAAGACTGTAAATTGCCTTTGTTGTGAAGAAAGCAAAATAACTGTTTAATTGGTTGCAATAACCCCCACAGGTACAAGAGCACAGTCTTGTGCTGAGAATGAGATCCCTACGCACTTTACATTCTCTTCAGGATAAAAAGAAAGGTTTAGTGTGTTGAGGAATTTCTGGTCTGTGACCGAATCCTTTGCAATACTGCTCCTTGTAAGATTATTAATGCACTGGCTTGAGACTCACCCATCTGTATTGAGCTACAGTATTACAGTCACAGTAAGCTAAACTTAATTAAAGAATTAAAGAAGGATATCTGTACAGTGTAGGTAAAGTTTTGAGAAAGAGAGTTACAGTTTTACGAACTTTTTTTGTACTATCCACTGTGAACCTACCCACAATATTGCAAAGCATGGGCTGGTGTTTTCTGGGATATTGACTCACTGGATCGAGAGTTGCATAAAGTGTTTGTATAGATCCTCAAACAAAATTCAATTGACTTGCTTGAACTTAAAAAAAAGGACCAAAACTTCAAATGGACTTTTCTTTTTTTTTTCTTCCTTAGGGCAGATTGGTGGTCCATTAATGAGTGCGTGTAGGCCGATGTATGAAGTACACTAGTAAGATCCTTCCACACGCACAATAATTATGTATGTTGCTGTGGAAATGCTGATGTAAACTAAGGATACACTGGCAGCTGGCGACGTTTTGGTTGGGTCCACCCGTTTATCTGATGGGTATGAGTAAAAATTACCTGATTCCAATTTTGGGGAATTGATGAAAACACTAGCCTTGGCCCAGTTGAAGTTACAGTAGCTAAATTGATTGTGTGATTTACAACGCACGTCAATGTGAAATGTCTATGGACAGAAACAAAAAGCATAACAGTGTCACATTTTCAACTGCTACATTGACTTTTGTCACTGTGAAGGAGTTTACTCTCATTATATTTTTTCTTCTATTTTCTTACTCCAAAAGTTGAGCTTTTGAGAAATTTACAGAGATTATGACAATTGAGGTACACTTTGCAATAGCTGCTTCCCATGCTGTTGAATAATGTAAGTTTATGTGAACATATTGCGCTTAGGGATATTGTATGTTCAATTATGCATATACATATGTAGTGAGCTAGCAGTGTTGTTAAAGTACCAGTAGAGTTGCATCTTTTCACATAGAACTTTTAACTTCTGAATTTAAACCAGTTAAGAACCAACTAGAAAAGAGTTAAGCTTTGAGCCTGTGGTATTCGTTTTAGGTAATGGACTTAGAGAAGAATGTTGCCTGACGGTTTTAGTCTTTGAATGTGTATAGCGATCAATGTAATTCAAAAGTTATCCATTTATCACGTCAGTATGCTCATACATTATTCAAATAAATTTGAAAATATCGCCGTATGTCGACACTGTACATTATCTTGTTAGATGTATCAAAATCAGACCTTTTGAAACTGAAGCTGATTTGTCTGAGCAATTCTAAAACTCTGCTCTCCTTCAGATCATGTCGTAGATAGTCTCCTCAAAGAGAAAAATGAAATGAAAACTGACACTCTTCAACTTCGCCCTAAGACATCTCTCCGGTCTTCATTTGTGTGCTTTTCTTTTCTCTTGTCAACTCACAGTAGTACAGTTGGGTTCATTTAAGTTGGTCGTTTTTACAATCTTTCAACTTCTTTCACAAGACATCTGTAAATTTGATCTCCCCACTCCCAGAGATCAAATTCATAAAAGCAAAATTAGTAAGGAATTACAAAAAAAAAAAAAGATAAACTCTGGCCATGATAGAGAGTCTCGGAAACCTCACTGCAATTCTCATTTAATCAACAATAGCTTCTTTTTTGACTGGATCACCGTTAATCAATTTCTGCTACCCTTCTCAAAAAGAGACCGAATTTGTCCCGCTGGTATTTGCGGGCTACCAGACAATTTGTTTCCACCCTCGAGACTGATCAATAGTCAGGCTAATAAAACTTCTTCCACTTCCTGTGTATAGATGGGAAGGCTCACTGCAGTTGAAGCAAAGGACAGGGCTTTTGAAGGGGAAGTATCAAATGATAGTTTCTGTGCACCCTCTAATTCATGTGAGCCTGAGCGATTCATTCTTGCACACAGTTAGGAGAACAACTTGTTTAAGTTTAACAAAATTGTTCAATGATTGACAGGAAATAGTTCAAATATTTCGTCTGTCTAAGAAAAGTTAAAATTGGAAATTTCTCTGATCTAGGATTTTTTTTTCCTTGGGAGGAGGGGGGTTAAAAAGTTTGGCTCTGAAATCAATAATTGCTTTTTATCTTTGTTTGGTGCAGGTTGGTGGCTCAGAGCAGAGACTGACCCTCGGAAAAAGTATACAAAATGTTTCTCTCTAGCCACATAGCTACGTGAGAAACATACCTCTCTGTGTGCTGATTACATTTGTAGATTTTATTTCCTGTCTTCTTGCAAGACTTGAAAGATGTGACATATTTAGTAATTTTCAATAACACACAACCAAAGCCAAAAAATAGTGGGAGGGCTTAGAAGTCAAAGCTATAAGCCCCACCAGTACTTTTAATTAACCATGTATGTAGGCCTATGAAGGCAGCTATCATGCAGAAACAACCACCGAGGTACACACATAAGCTCTTAAATGATTATAGCAAAGTTACAGGAGTAAAAACTGCTGTTTTAATAGGTTTAAAAGGTGATGGATTATCTCATTAAATCTTGTGTGACGTCAGCCTATTTCTGATGACTGTCTGCAAACGTAAGCAATTTACACTACCTCATTATGTACTCATGTACAGTGAATAATATTTTAAAAATAGGAAAAGCGTATATGAACACACTTTGTACCAATTTTTTATCGTTTGCCACAAACGGTAACGGCAAGCAGTTTCCAGAGAGTTATTAAGAGGAGACTGATACATGTAAGATGATCGATATTGATAAGGTGATCAATCACCTTTAACAATATTTTTAACAATAATAGTAATAGTAATATTTTTCTGAACTGTTGTTTTTTTTTTTCAAAGGAGCCAGACATATGCTTGTTATAACAATGGTGCTATAACAGCCAAAATTCACAGAAAGAAATTTAGCATTAACCAAGTCAATTAAGCCACGTAATGCTGGGACCATTACATTGCAGTACAATCAACTTATATTAGCCCTAAAATGTAGCATACTAGAAATGAACAACAAAGCTTTCATATTTACTTACATTGATCAGGGAGTTGTAAAGTACTCCCTGCATTGATTTATCCTGGTACTGAAATGCCCTGAGGATGCAAATAGCCTACACAGCTGTAGGCCCATGCTAGACTGTCTTTGTGAACAGACCTTGAGCAGGATCAGTAAAGTGTCCCTGAGAAGGTGTGTAGTTCAAATTGTTAAAAAGTGATCGTTCTTATAGTAAATGTCAGATCAGTAAACACAGTGAAAATTTGATGGGAGACATAATACTCCATTGTGAAGCAATTAATACATTCGGAGAGGTCTGTTAATCAACTTTGCATACGTACCATCTTTTTGGCCCAAAGTACACCATTGCATTTCAGCTAACAAGCTTGTTCATAAATTACTTATGGTTACTATTGACAGTTTCTGTACAAGTTGCAGACCATCGTGATGGAGATTCAGACAAAGTATTGAAGAGTGTTTTATTCCCAAAAGCACTTATAAAACTATGTATAACAACATTTGTGAAAGAAAAAAGAACAAATCAAATTTGTAAAATTTAAATAAGAAAGAGGAAGTTGACAAGAACTTCAAAGTACTGATTGTGGCTTCAAGTTAATGTGAATTAACTGATCCACTTTCACTGTACAGAAGCCATGTTCACATGACGTGTGCACAAGGATCATTAGGTGTAAGTGATGGTCATTACGACCAGATCTTGGTTAATTTTTTAACTTATTTGTTGCAAGGATGAACAAATTACAGTCAGTATTCTCCACAGATCTGCAAGAGAGGGGTGGGGGATGGCCAAACACAAGGTGGGTGGGCGATCTTAGAGTCAGTTGCTGGAGAGGGATTTTTTTAGGGGTATGTGTTCCCTCCAGAGATATTTGGTTTTGATTAGATGCTAAATGATGCAACAAATTGGTGACACATCGCCAGAGACTTTTTTTTGCTCTAATTGAAATTACTGTCAGCATTTTCATGGCAGAGCAAAGTTTTGTAGGGCGATCGAAGCTTGACTTTATTTGAGGGCAACACATGGAGAATATGTGTGGCACCGTCTTTCATGTCACAGTTTGAATGAGTGATTCTGTAGTATGTGAACTTTAAGCGAGAAAATGTTCAAGTATATACTAGTATTTTAAAAGTGAAGTTTGTAGCAATAATGCCTTTCCTGTTTCTTTCTGGAGCAAAGAAAATTGGTTAAAGCCTGACAAAGTTTGAATCAGGAATAGTCTACAGAGTTGTCATTTGCTATTACAGAGAGCTGTAGTCAGTTATGATTCTAAGAAGAGCCAAAAAGTGTAGGCTGATTTAGTAATCCTCTTCAACTGGTTCTCTCACCGCAAAACCCACCAACTGTAGGGTTCTTGAAAGTTATGAGACAGCATGTGCAATGTATCGGAAGCAGTGGGAGTAGTGAATGGTTCCTCTTTCAGTCACGTTAAAACAAGAAAGGTTTATCAAGCAGAGAGAAAAATACTCTGAATGGTTTTCATCAAAGTCAAGATTTATTTTTATTTTATTGAAGTATCAAAAGTCAATAATTTTGATAGGTTTTGAAGGCTTTGAGTCAATTCCTTATCCACACCTGTCTGTTTTGTCAAATACGTTGAGGACACCTACCGTGGTGGGGTGTATTTGCCAGTTTGATTCCCTAATGGACCTTTTCCTCAATGCTGCAGCCACAACATGTTGGTGAGTATCAGTTTACAACCAGAATTTATAGCTCAATTGCTCACTGACAGAAAAATAAAAACATATCTCAAACAGTGACTGATTTTTTGGTGTGTTTATCCAGATCTGTATTTGCATTTTAGGTTATGTACCATTTGAAATGTTTTTCATTGATCTAGAATGAGGGCATACTTATCTTTTTCCTTGTTTTTTGGGGAGAGGAGGGGCAGTGACTATATTTGTAGTAATTCATTGTTAGACTTGCTCCTTTTGATGGAAAAAGAAAACAGACAGGCACAGACCTGTGATATTTTTGTACAAGAACGATTTGATAGTTTATTGTCAAGTATCCCTACATTGTGTGAATGCTTATGTTTTTGTTAACTGATTCTCACTGTCAAAGGGGTATGATTCATTTGTTGACAGTGAATAATGTCACAAAAGTTGCGTAGCAGTTTTCAGGTTTCTTTAATATTTTGTTTGCAAAAACCAGTGAAAACATTGATTGAATCTGCAAAAACTGCTACACAATATTCCATTTGTGTAGCAGTTTGACCATCTTCTGAACACTGGATGAATTATTCCCTGGTTGACATTGATGGATGTCACCGTCAGTGAAGAAGTTGATTCAATCAAGGGTACACGAAAGTGCAACATGTTTCTGTCTCCTTTTCAGTGAAGCATCCTACTTCTGTTGACATCTACAGGGCATTAATCACAGTCGGTGAGGCATGTGAATGAATTACTCAAGATTTCCTTTTCATATTCAATCTGATTTGGTCTTCAGTTACAGCTTCGAGCACTCATGAGTTGAGTTCTGTTCTACATGTGGTGGTGCAGGCCTCTCCATTGTATGAGGCACCCTTTAACCAGAGTGAAAAAAGATACATCAAAGGTCCCTAGCTTGGACACACATGTACATACACTGGTAAACATTTGCTGACAAAACCAGCCCTTAAGTAAATATGCCCTTGCAGGAGGATCTGAAATACTTCTTCAATATTTTGTTTTCACACTAGTTGGACACTGGACTTAGAGGGAAATAGGGCGTTTAGAGTATACCAATATAGCATACAAAGAAACTAGCTTTATCCACTGTTAAACCATTTGGTCTCATCAATAAGCATCTGCAAAAGCCTCTGCTCCTCAAAACATTATGCATGTGATGAGTTATGGAAGATGCATCATTTGAATTTTGAAAAGTTTGGGTGAACAAATTATTAGTGAGCAACAGATTTCTATCTGTGAGAAACTCATTTCTCGAAAAGAAGGCTGCTGTCCTTGCTTATTTCGAATCATCTCTCATTTCATGTTCACAAATACTGGTTTGAAAAATGTGGTTATTTTCTGTAAAACAAACGCCGTATTTCCCTTTGAGAAAGGAGTGCAGATATTGACTCTAGTGGTTGTACGAGTAATCCTGGTACCTGCACAGCATTTTATTCTCCCGATCCAAATTACTACCTGATTCCTTTATAAAGTGAAATATGACACACCCCCTGTGTGAATACACTTTGTCAGATTTGGTGAATTTCACCACGTATTCTCAGCAAATAGCTCAAAATGGAATTTTCAAAGTTCTCTCAAGGAAGACAGGTTGTTCTTCTTCATGTTTATGTATAGCTAGCACAATGGACGGGTACACATGCATCAGTTCTGACTGCATTCGCAATACCAACATCTTTGAACTGTCACTTGCATTTCGACTGAATCTGCTTGCAGACTGTAGCTACTAAACTTCACGTATGCCGATGTAATCAGTCACAGTCGGTAGCACTCAATACTCCTTTTCCTTAGGCTATAAATATTCATGCTGTTTTGAGCTTGTCATCAGACGTTAAGAAAGATCCATAAATATAGATTAGACAAATCTGTAATTGTCCGCCAGTGTTTTGGTGTGTACGTTAAAAATGTTACATACCAACTCCTGCCAGGAAAGTTAGTGTATGTAGTGTGTGGTACTAGTTAATAAGATCCTTCCACACAAATGTGATGCACAGTACTGTGCAAGTACCGATGTTAATGATAAAGCTGCCGCATTGGTCGGGTTACCCGGTACCTGACAGGTATGAGAAAAAAAATTACCCACTTCAGATTTGAGGAATCAATGAAAGCACTAATTGTCTCACTTCGCAGTCTGTGTTGGGCATGTGGTTCACCAAGGCTGAAATTACATTTGTCTCATTAAACATAACTTTAATGATGAAACCCATGACCAGTTGCAGCATGGCTAGGGGGGTTTAGGGTCTTTTAATGGCTTTGGGGGGGCTCTACAAGAATTAAAGCCCACCTGAGGAGGCGACTTTCAGGAATGTAGAAGATGTATTTATACAAAAATTGCCTGGTACGTTCGATGCCAACTGATGGTGGCGTTCCCAAAGAGGATGCACCCATGCTGCCACTGGCACTTATGAAGCCCAATCTCATATATGTGCATCAAATGCACACTTCTAATTTTTTTCTGTATCCCTGTGACTGCTTAAAGTTGGATTTAAAGTTAAATTTAACGGGACGTAAATTTGACATTCCCTGCAGGATGTGCCGATGGTTCGACCGAAACACTCGTCACCGAAAACTGGCTCTCTGGTTGCGCAGGTTCTTGGTCCGGGCACATTTATAATGCCAGTCACCTCTGTGGTGATGGCTGGAGAGTCTGCTCCTGGGAGGACCACAGAATGCTGAGGAAGCTGAAGTGGGATCGAGCCCAGAGCATTGAGGGTTGCTTTGCATACAACGCTGCTCAAGACGGAGGGACGTGTGGACCTTGTGCAAATCACATTGACCAGGTGAGGGCTGGATTTCAAAATTGTTTGTGCTGAAAAACAAACTAGGACCCTCCCCCCATTGACTACCCTTTTATCAATGTTGCATTTCACTCGTCATCATTTTTAGCAGCAGTCCTCTTTCAAGTGCAAAACACCATAGAATCATGATGTACAGTAGCTTTGTTTGGCTTTTTTATATTACGCTTCAAAATTTTGAAGGATCTTTCAGCTGCTGTCCAAGCCATCTGCCATTATTTGGTTTTCTGTGTCTGTGATTAATCTGTTCATTAATGTATCCACTGCAAAAGATATACCACAATAGTACTCAAAGTTTCTTCAATAACCACATAGCAATGTAATACCCCAATAATTTTGCCCAGGATGTCAAAAAACGGGGTTGCTGATTTTTTTTTTACTTAAAAAAAATTTTGATTTAAAGCAGTGACTTAGATAAATAATAGTGATTTAAAGGGAAATAAGATGTTTGTTTCAAAGACAAAGTTCATAATATTTTTAAAACTAATACTTATAAACATAGAATGATAGATTATTAAAAATGAACATTAATTGACAGTGGCTCAAATTCTTTGCAAGAAATAAATTTTCTCGCAGACAGAAATTAATTTCTTGCTCAATAATAATTTGTTTTACCCAAAATTTCAAAACTAGATGCATCTCTGCAACTCATCTTATGTATAATGTTGTAAGGAGTTAAAGCATTTACAGATGTTAATTGGTGAGACCGAATGGTTTAATGATTGTTAAAGCTATTTTTGTTTGTATGTCACGATGATGCTTTTGAAATACCATACTTCACCTTGAATCAAATAAATTGTTTTTAATCACAAATTTTTTTAAAATAAAATTCTTGATTTTAGTTAGCTTGATTTAAATCAAACAACCCTGTCAGAAAATAAATTAAGACACTGAAAGTGACTGCCTACACATGGAGTAAACAGTGTAACACAAGTGTACAATGACCTTGTTCGTATATTGGTGTTTTCCAATCTGTGTTACTGTTGTTAATCTCTGGGCTACGTGACTTATGCCCCCCTCCCATTACCCCTTGCCCCATCACAAGTAATTGAATACCCATCGGAGACACCTGGCCTTCTGCCGATGTCAATATTTCACGCAAGTGCTGTCCACTATTAAGACAAGGACATGGACAATTTACTGTCTAAATGTTGTGACTGTCATGAATTGCGGGTAGTGCTTTCATCTCTCTTGTCAGGTTATAAATCTCTCACCAAAACTCTTTTGGCTGGTTACTCAGAATAGATTTACTAAGTCACTGCCTTTTCAAATTTTTACTGTGTCAGGAAGGTCGTTATTCATTCACTGTAGTATTTGATGAGAGGTCAGTCTTACACGCACCTACACAACTTGCCTCTGAATATACAGAGAGAACATAAAATTTTTGTCATATTCTAAGTGTGCCATGTTATGATATCCACAACAGGTTCTCTGTAGATGAGGTTCATACTGTCTGCATCCTCTGGCGTAAACAAGATGTACTTGATAAGCAGGATGAGTAATTGTACAAACTGCATGTATAAACAGATAAACAGTGGCTTCTTATCATTTTGTCAATGCAACTGCCAATGTTACAACGATTGGCTCTTAAAGGTTGCATCTTATGTGACATGAAAATGGCATTTTTGACTATTGGGTGTACTGTATCTTGGAGCTATTTGAAAATAGCCACAAACTCCATAAAAATTCATTAAATGCTGATAATTTAACAGGCAAATTCCTGCCTTAGACATACCTGCATCATGAATAAACAGTGACTGAGTATGCAAATTTGTGGCATCAAGAGATGAACTCCTTTGATATGGCTTGTGTTAATCCTTTGTTTACTTCATCTTTATTTCGAGGACAATTGAGAATTTTATATTCCCAGAAGGTGTTACTTTGGAAGCATGTATTTTCTTCTTCAAAAATATTGATATCACTTACCAGTGTGAAACCCAGTAATTAAGAGACAATATGTGAAAAGTTAACAAGAGAAATGCTGACACCGTGAAACACAACACTCCACGTCATCTGTTTTGCATTTTCATCAAACCTTGAAAATTCATATCTTAAAAATGGTAATAGCTGGAATGAACAAAATTCCAACAGACTGTCATTCAGGGTTTTACTCTGCAACTTCTGACTGGAGCTAGCGCTTTTCTAGATGCGTGTCACATGACCTTTAAAAGTAGCATGGAAGAAAGGGAAAAAAAACAAAAAGATGGTGGTTGGAATTTTGGTTTAAAGTAGAGAAAAAGAAGAATGACCTGATCGAATCCGAGAGACTCCGGAGAGATCGGCCAAATATGCATCATTCCAATTCTTATTCCAGTTGAGAGAAACTTGTCACCAAAAGACGGGAAATGTCCATTTCAATTGATCATGAATGTAAGGGGCTTCTTCCGTGAGGGAGGTGCTTGAACCACAGAGGGAATGACGGCCCGCATGTTCCACCGTAGGAAAAAGTCCACTTAAGTGTCTCAATAAAGCACAAACTGGCAAAACTTCACCAGCCTGAGGCATCTGTAAACATAGATAGTATATCATTCATCCAAAGTAATATTTTTTATGGGAAAGAGAAACAATTTGTTTTACTTTGTACACTTTTCATCAATACTTGGTGTAAGTTTTTTCCCAGGCGTAGAGCCCTGAAGGGAGAGAGGGAGAGAGCTGATGGCGCATTTTTACGGTCCCGGATCTGTTTATCTTGCCTGGATCTCACGTCTTTGTAAAGCCTTTGGTATAACAGTTTGTAAAAATCATTACTTGCTATGACGTCTGGAGGGTATGTTGACACTACAGACAGGTGTATTTTCATGGAACCCAGTAATCGCCCCAATTACCAAAACCAAAAGAGAAGTTTTGAGCAGAGTATTCATTTATTTCACCAGTCTGAGACATGGCCAAGTTCACTTGAAAGTGATGTTGAAATGTCAAAATTTAGTTTACAACCTTTTTATCAGAATTTATCCTAATCATATAAGCAGGAAAATTTGTTTTCTGTTTGAATTGAGGTATGCATCCGGTCACGCGTTTACTGTTCACAAACAAACTTTGAAAAAAGGGAACTTCATTTTTCATTTTCATGTGGGGGAAAAAGGAGGGGGGCAGGGTCTGTTGGCCATTTACATATAAGTTTGAAATGGATGAGAAACAAGTCCATAACAAGAACTACCTGTACCTATAACTTTGTTTACACTGCACAGTTCGTACTGTATCATTCTTTTAGTGGCTGGATCCAATGGCAGACCAATCCAATCTCTGTGCTGTGGCTGTGTCATGTAAACATTGCTCATGAATACATTGCATCTAGAGTTGAAAAAGGTTTTGGTAAAGACTGCACTAAAGAGGACCATGTTTGATCGATAACAAATGAACATGTAGGAATCACATTCAACTACATCATCAGAACCAATAAGTTTCATTTCTTTGAATGAAATCAGTTGATGTGGTATGATGATAAGACAAATTATGATGATGGCGATGATATTGATGATTACGGTGGTGACACAGGTAAAGGGAATTGTGGTGATAATGATGATGGTGACACCAATAAAGAGACTTATGTTAATGATGGTGGTGATGATAATGATGGGAACACTGATGAAGAGAATTATGGTGATGATATATGGTGATGATGATGATGATGATGATGATGATGATGATGATGATGATGATGATGATTATGATGATGATGATAATGATAGCCTGTCACCAATGAAGAGAATTATGGTAATGATGGTGATGATGATGGTAACACCATTGAAAAAAATTATGATGATGATAATGACACTGATGGAGAAAATTATGGTGATGGTGGTGATGATGATAATGACAGCCTGTCACCAATGAAGAGAATATGGTAATGATGGTGATGATGATGATGATGGTAACACCATTGAAAAAATTATGATGATGATAATGACACTGATGGAGAGAATTATGGTGATGATATATGGTGGTGATGATGATAATGATAGCCTGTCACCAATGAAGAGAATTATGGTAATGATGATGATGATGATGGTGGTGATGATGATGATGGTCACACCATTGAAAAAAATTATGATGATGATAATGACACTGATGGAGAGAATTATGGTGATGATATATGGTGGTGATGATGATAATGATAGCCTGTCACCAATGAAGAGAATTATGGTAATGATGATGATGATGATGGTGGTGATAATGATGATGGTAACACCATTGAAAAAAATTATGATGATGATAATGACACTGATGGAGAGAATTATGGTGATGATATATGGTGGTGATGATGATAATGATAGCCTGTCACCAATGAAGAGAATTATGGTAATGATGATGATGATGGTGGTGGTGATGATGATGATGATGATAATGATGATGGTAACACCATTGAAAAAAATGATGATGATGATAAAGACACTGATGGAGAGAATTATGTTGATGATTGTGATGATGTTGGTCATGATGTTGTATTCAATTGCAGTAGTCAGATTGTAACAGTGAGTTTCTGCTTCAATCAGTAGATGTTATGTGCAGCTTCTAAATTCCCCATTTCAATCGAGTGACCAATTAAGAGATGCTGCGAATTTTATTCTGCTATATCATGATATCAACATCAGCGAAAGTTCCTTGTTATTGTAAAGGAACACCATCATGGTCATCATCCTCTCCAGTTCCTCTTGCTTGATCAAACTGGTTACCATAGCAACTTTTGTATCAACATGCAGACACTCAGTGCAGAATGTGTTTGAATAAAGGATTATTAAAGGAGCGATGGCTGATGGCTATCTGTGTATCCATGCTTACAATTCCATTTGAAAACAACCTTAATTCATTTCCGCTATTTGAGTGATTATCCTGCTCTCAACAGGAAATCTCTTTTTTTGTGGCATACTTCTGAGAATTTGAGCTGAATGAACTTTGAAGTGGACAGATACAGCAGAGTGGTTACTCTCAGGTTGTTGTGAGGGGGAGGGGGTGTGATCAGATATAATATGGGGGCAGTTGCTGGTACGGTATGGGGATATCTGGTAGGTGGTGATATGTGGTAGGTGGTGATGTCCTGGAGGATCATTTTTGAAAGGGGCAGGGACTGTAATTATGTTGATTCATCCGTTGTTTCAACAGAAAAATTCCTGTCTGTAAACGTTAGATGACACAGCTGTGAGTTTGCACAATATAAAGGACTAGTCATGGGTAGTTCTGAGAAAGACTTAAGAGCTATGGTTTTTCAAATGTCTATAAATGAGGGTACATTCAACCAAGATTTCGTGTGAAAAACTGTCTTGGTGGTAGTCTTGTGTTAAGATGATGGTAGTGTCTTCTTCCTGTAAGTTATTGATACCTCCCGTACAGTTTAGAAACCCATACGTATACAGCACGCCCTTACTATGATACAAGTCACTGTTCTCCATCGTTTTGTCATGTTCCTCAGAGGGTGTTTATGGTTCTTACTGAAATCAGGCCATTTTCCTTCCAATAATGGAAGGAAACAACCACATTGCCACAAGGGATCGATTTTTCTGTGGGTTGCACGTTAACAGTATGTGATCGTCACAGAGTAAATGTGAAAGGTGAATGTATGGGCTGTGCCTCTTGTCACTACAAACACACCCACGGACAAACGAGTCGTCCAAGACGTAGTGGATGAAAGCAATTCGAGAATATAACAAGTCAGACAGAGCAGTACACAGAAGGGGCCAAGCACGGGAGTAGCACTATCAACAGAAAATATGGGTGTTGTGGGCATGTGGAGAGAAGGGGAAAGATTCACTAAGTCTTGACCAAGACCAGCGTGGCGGCAGAAATTATGACTGGAAAAGTGCCAAAATGAGCAGAAAATTAACGCACCTTTAAGTTGACCGTTTTCATAGACTGGGACAAGCCATCAAGGAATGTTTGACTGAGTTTGCTGCTTGAAATACTTTCCAAGACACATTTTCAAAGATAGTGCAACATATGTTCACATATGAGGGCCTTCGAATGTTTATACACCAGTTTACGTCAATATTGTTAACCTGGAACCATCATGTTTCTGTCCATTTGCTACTTTATTGAGGGACTTTAGTGACAAACTGCATGCATTAGGTAGAAATAATTCTTTTTTGCTCTTGGTAAAATTACAGGCAGCTCTCCTTGTCATTTGAACTTTTGCCCAAATATCCTTAAAGCATGATGATCTGTTCGATGGGAATAAATTTATCATTGCTGTTCCTCATTTCTCTTTCAATTTGATGTAAACTTCGAAAACATGATCTACACCACCTTTCTTGTAGGAGAAATTTCACTAATTAGAGTGTTATTTACAAAAGAAAGAAGAGTAATTTAGTAAGTTTTTGCAGCTATAAAGTTAACGGAATTGGCTTCTGTTTAAAATATATGGCACTTCCGTGCAAATGTTACCACAACAAAATTCTTATGCAAAAGCATTTCTTTTGGAAATTTTGGAACAAATAGACCTCCAGTATGGTAGTTAAATAGCTTTTTACAAACGTAGGAAGTACAGCCAGTCAGTCCTTCAGCTCACTTCTGAAAATGTTGGAATGACAGCACGTCCTGCTTTAAATAACGTTTTTCCAAAGTTGCCAGAACTAATCTTGAATCTAACAAGTGGGAACACTGGTTTGTAACTTTATTCATGAGAATGAAGATCAAAGTGTCAGAATGAGGACATAAAGTGAATGCCGCCTTGGTTTCATGTATCTTAATTGGATCAAGCTCGGAAACTCGATGAACCAAGGAGCGAGGGGATCATCATAGTGCATGTATATTGGATCATGCATGTTCCCAGGCTGTCAGGCAGTGTTACACCTGACAGGTCCTGTGCCGTTAGTCCTTACTTCATCTCAGTAACACTGCATTACTTGATTACAGGACTGGGAATTCAATGTGATGACCTACATGGCCTGGGGCAACATCGCTACTTTGATTTCCTCGCCACTTTACAACCACTCTTCCTATTCGACATTTGTTCACAACAACATTTGAAGTTTGTGACATGACAAAGTTGTCATGACCTGAGTGTATTTAACACAACAAATATGCATTTTGTAATAAATGCTGTACTCTCTCTCCTTTTGGTCACCATTTACCTTCCTTATCTAGACCACCAGTTACCTCCCCTCATAGGTCAGCCACCAGTTACATACCGTTTAGTTGGACACCATTCACTTCCATCCCCTGGAAACAAGCCGCAATAAAGGAGGAAAGGTCACAGCTTCAATTCAGCTGCCGTACCTTGTTGGGAAAGAGAGTTAGAAGAGGAATGTTAGAAATTGTGCCATTTTTTTCTTTTGTTTGTCTCATCCCCTCCCCCCAGTATTTTAGTGTGAAACTATGGACTCTCGCTTACACCAGTCAGTTCAACTTTTTGCATTTAATCCTATCATTTGAACTGCCATATGGTTGGTGGAGTCTTAGTTAAATATTCCACTGACAAGTCGAGAAGATCTGAAATGATACTGATGAGGATAAGTTTTAATTGGAGACATATCAAACTCCACATTGTTGTATCGTCCCTAACTCAAGATATTGCTGTAAAGGGGCTCATTGAGTTGATATCAATAAGTTTGTGAGGAGTTTGAAGAGTATATACACATGGCGATGCTTATAGTTAGTCAAGTTTCACCAGCAACAGTTATGAAAATTGTCAAAATCTTAAATTTTTCTCCCTGACTTGTACTAGATGTGTGCTTCAATATGAGTAAGTCCTTATTTCAAAAAGTGTCTGGTCGTAAATTTACCAACACCAAATTGAGTCATTATGTACTCACTCATTAATGTTCATTTCTATGTGACACGTGTGGATCATCTTAGTTTGACCATTTCCAGTAGCCTCAAGGTTACAAGCATGCCATATAACAGTGGCAGGTACATTATGAGAAGTCTTAGTTTATCTTTGAAATTGAAGGGCTTAATCATTAAACCTTGGAACTTCATACCAATAAATCTTTAGATTAGCTGGTATATTGGAAATTATGGCCATATCTCTTAAAGGGAAATAGGGCGTTTGTTTTACAGGAAACATCCCTACTTTTAAAACCGATGTTTGTGGATGCAGAATGATAGATTATTCAAAATAAGGAAGAACAGTGGCATTCTTTTCAAAAAATAAATCTCTCCCTGATAGAAACTCAGTTATTTGTTGCTCAACACTAATTTGTTCACCCAAACTTTTCAAAATTCAAATGATGCATCTTCCATTACTCATTACATGCATAATGTTTTGAGGAGATGAAGCTTTGGCAGATGTTTATTGATGATACTGAACGGTTTAACAATGACAAACGCTATTTCTTTTGTATGTCATGTTGGTAAATGCCCTATATCCCTTTAAAGTATGGTAATGCTTCTTTTAAGATGGTCAACATTATAAAAAAAATATCAAGGTTAACCAAGTAGTTGTGCCCGTATGATATCACAGGTTTCCCATAATGCAATTTGCCACTTTGAAATGGATATATCTCAAAATATGTAACTTTCAAATGGAACATGATGCTATTGAGATATAATTTCCACCATCAAAGCAAGGAAAAAAAAAATTTAATTTGTATGAGATATCAGTTTTCTTCATAGTGGCCAAGTTGAACCATTAAGAAGTTGTGCACGTGCAATATCTCCAGAACAGTATGAATGTTTGCAGGGGAGTTCAGCTCCCCGTTTGGAATCTTCAATAGGCTTGCCTATACCCTTCACTCTCTGCAAGCATTCGTGGGAAAAAGGCGTGGATTTCAAGACATGGTAACATTGACCGTTGTGCAACTTGTACGTAGATGTCAACAAATAGGTAAATGTGGGAAGGAAATATTAGTGGATGCAGAAGTTTCATAATAAGAGACCAACCGTGGTGACTCCAACATGAATTTTTAAATTCCTTTGTTGACCTATATTCAAATAACACAATATCATCGATATACCAAAGTGCAGAACCTACCTGCTGTGACTAATACTTGTGAGGTTCACCCTCAGCAACTTTGCACCACAAGGAGGGAACTTTCTCGATTATTATTGTATTCAACATGGCTCTTGGAAAACATCTCGCCATGGACAAATGACTCAAAAATTGATGTATTGTGTCCAATAAATTGACATGAAGTCTGTGATCCATTCATGACCAATGCTTGCTTTCACTTTGCTGTTCTTACAAGTGCTAAGACTGCAATAACTGGTGGAATTTTCGCGTGGAGTAAGATTAATTTGCAATTAGGCATGTGGTAGCACTGTATTTCCTATTGTTTGATTTTGTCAGGTTCATTTTACACTGCCTCACTTAAAATTTTATTTTGAAAGTTAGGCTGTATCATATCTATTAATATGATTTACAATATAACATTTTTTCTGAAATATGTTTCAAGGGTTTGAAAGCAACTTAAGTTGAACTGTACTGTACATCGCACTTATTTTTGTTTTCCTGCAAAATTCTGCATAGAACTGAGAATTCATCAAACGCAAATTTGAAGCAGAAATTTGTTGTTTTCTGTCAGTGCCCTTTAAGTAAGTCATAGTATGTCCTTTATTGTTCAGTTTAATTGATAAATTTTACAGCTGTAAACCAATTTAAGCTGTAAAAAGAAAACTATGGTGTCAAAGTACAGTCAGTAGCAGTACCTTGATGGGAATGTTGGTGGTGCACGTGAAGGATGATGTTAACTGTTGGAGGGCCAGAAACTTGTGCATTTGTGAAACAAATCATTCAGTACAGTGAGTGGGGGTCCAGGGACAAAGCCCACTGGGGATTCAGGAGGCAACCTTGAAAGCTCTTAGGTTTTAGCTTATTTTTGGGTGAAAATTCAGTCTCAGGATAAGTATATTTAGGTTCCTAATGCATCATCTAGTAGCAAATCTTAGTGCACCCACCTCAGATCAAGAATAAAATCCTGATGCTGTTGTGGACCTGTTTGAAAGTCCAAATTTGTTATTGTATATCTCCTGAAATAAATGTTGTAGTTCTTGTATTTGAGAGCTTCAGTATACACATAAACCCCAATAAGGGCTCAAAATAAATTCATTTGAAAACTTATCGGTAGTCTTTGTAGGGGGTGAGTATAATCAAACAAAAAATTTGGAGGTAGGACCACTCAAGTGCAATTGAGATTGGCTCGGAAACACACCATTTTCGGTGATCTGGTGGGCGGGTATTTCCGACCAAAAGTTGTATTGGTTGCCACCAAATGTTTTTTTTATTCCCACCGTCAGCCTGTGGAGTTGGCATAGCTAGTGCATGTCCCATCATAGACTTACGGCAATGTGTTGGCCCCATCATGGGGGCACCCCTGTCAAACGGTTCTGTAACCAGTATTTTCTAACCACTGATGATGACCTTGGTGAGATGTGGACCAACTACAATATACTATAGGCAAAAGCCGTGTTCCCATTTGAGTGAGCGCAGTGGATCAAGATCTACCGCGCTAGATCAAACTCTAATGGGAACGCAGATCAACAACGCTCACTCAAGATCAAGATCCACCGATTTTGATGCACCCATCGGGGTAGATCAGATCGACCGCGCTGGATCAAAGTTCGTAATGGGAACACATCGGTAGATCAAGTGACCCTGGATCTCTGGTTTATTCCTTCCCGGCACGCATTTGCTTTCCGGTGGCAAACGCGGGTAATTAGTTCTAACTTAAGCCTCGCTGGGCACGTCGATTGTAGAGCAAGTGTATACACCATAGTGCAGTAGTGTAGCGTACATGTACAGCGCACATTTTCTGCCTGTATTTCGCTACCGATTGACCGAGAAGGGGCTAAGTTACTGCAATTCTGATAATGGTACTAATTTAGAATCAGTAGCAATCGGACAAGGTATCAGGTATAATTAAAAGAGCTAGCAAGCACGTTCATATGGTACAGATTTTAAAGTTGCGCCCTGATAATTTATAAGAAATTTGGTCTGTTCGTTGACTTATTTTCGGTATGTTGCTTTTTAAAACAATTTCTTCTTACATCTGCTCTGTTACCGATAAATTGAACCACTAATGTAAAGTGTATATAAACTGCCGAATGGCAGTTTATTGCAACAAGTAGCAACATTCGTCAAGTGGTCAACTGCCTTCGATGTAATAAACTCTTAACTGAGATAGAAGCACGAGCAAACTTGCCAAACCAGCAATGTTTACTTCCATATTAAAAAACAAACGACGTTATTGACATGTGTTAATACCTCACGCTCCTCAGTATGTCGTGGAAGTGGGCCCAAAGTTAGTGCTAAGCTGCAAAATTATGATATGACCAATACTATGCTGCTATTGTAGTGTGCATGCAGTTAGCAACACGCGCACATGTACATTTTTGTGATACAGTGCTAGTGTGCGATATCCGACTTGTAAACGTTGGTGACCTTTTCGTGCTTACGCAATGTGTTCATATCACATGTTGATCCACCGCGCTCACTCAAATGGGAACGGGGTTCTGGATCAAGTTATTCGACACCACTCGATGCAATAAAACCATGATCCACCGCGCTCACTCAAATGGGAACACGGCTAAAATGGCAAATTCCCTTACCAAAGGCCAAATCCTTGATCCACCTTTTGTCCTTCTGTTTGGACACTTGAGTGTCGATCATCCACAACCCCCCACCTCCTCCTCCTACTAGCACAGGGATGATATACAACTGGTTCACCCTTGTTCCTACTGACAAGGTTTATCAGGTGCTCCAGCACCTTATTTCCTACAATAAATCACAATCTGTTTTTATTATACTCTGTGGTCATTGCTGGAGGCTAACTGACCAACCATAAATACACCTTTACTTAAAAAAGGACAGGAAGTAACAGAATCAGGTAATGTTTTCGGTTCTTCTTGAGTGTCATTAAACAGATCTCTAGTAACATGTGCAGGATGTGTGAAAGGATTTGTTTACACAACTCAAGTGGAGTAGTAGACCCTGAGGGATTTACCTTGAAAGATTTATCTCAACCTTGAAGAAATCTTCCCCAAAATGATACAATTGGTCATTTCCTAAAACATGTTTCATGTTTTCCCCAGACATGTTGGAAAGCAAGCTAAGCTGCCAAAGTTGACTTTATATCACAACTGTAACAATGTACTTACATGTGTCTTTCTTTGTGAATGTTAATGTTTTTCATAACTATGTTTAAATTATGAATAAATTGCTGTTTCTTTAAAAATAAGATACTGTAGTACTTTTGACAATGATTTTACATTTGTACGCCTTTCCATCATATGAAGTGTAAATATGCATTGAACATACATCCTGGTAAGATTTTGAGATGAAAGTAACATACATATCACTCAAAAACTCTATAAGTTGACAAAGAAACAATATAGTATTAAATTTAAATTTTCCTTAGGTGTGTCTCATTCTTATGGACAATTTCAAACTTCACATGTGTATTTCATTGATAAAAGAATTGTTGGTTATAATTTTTTTTTCTGCCCTTTCATCATCATCATCATCATCATCATCATCATCATCATCATCATCATCATCATCATCATCATCTTTGTGGGATTTAGACCTATGTCTTTGTTTCCCTTTTGGAGAATTCATCTGCATAGAGAAGTATGGAAAGTCTTTCTTGTTCTACCCTTACAGTCCTTTAGAACATGTTCCATCCATCCTAGCTTGTAATGGTTGGAATGTAGAAACCAAAGAAAATTATCATTTGGAAGAGACACACATGGGATTTATGACTTCATCTCGCAATGCAACAACTTGTGGGGACTGAGAGAAAAATGTGTAGTTGTGCCTTTTTTCTTTGATATTTTCGAAAGATAATGTTTGAAAATGGTACAAATTGTTCTTTTCTTCTAGAACTGAATTTTAACCTTGCTTCAAGAGGGAATGTAGATAAGAAAAGGACTCAGAGAAAAAAATGTAGGCAGATATCTGAGACAAAAGTATGCAATTGTGCCATTGACACTTTGTTGTATTGGTTCTCTGGGCCAGAAGAGTGAGGTTAGGTGTTTATTTGTTTTTCCCAGAGCAACTGACTGATAGTATTATTAAGAAATGTACAGCCATGTTATGTACAGTACTATTAACATGTATACTTACCCCTTGGTCACTAATACATTCAATTTGACCAAGTTCAAAGTGCACTCTTAATCCATTCTGACACCACGCCCTCTGAACCTAGGCTCACCCTCGATTGTGGTTCCCTCAAACTGATACAACAATAACTGATACAATATTTTCTTGTACGGTATCTTACAGTTTAAGTATGGAAATGTAAAGGGTCAAGGCAGTGAAAAGTAAGGGCGGTGTCTGTTAGCTACTTAGGGCACTTCCTATCGTAAGATATGCATACTCTCTGGCACTTGAATATCTATGGTCAAGTGCTTTGATTATGTGTGGATGTGAATATTAAGAGCATGCCATAGATACAAAGTGTGATTTGTGTAAGATGTATCGGGCATTGAGAACGGATCCTCAGGAAATTTGCAGTGGACACCGCCCTCACTTTTCGGGCGCATGTATGGCACTTTAAAGCCCTGTCCAATTGGTAATGTACTATAAAATTAATGTTTGGTACCATTACATACTGGATATGGTGATTTGGTCTGTATGTAGAGTTAATTAGACAGTATACTGTATATGCTGGGTAATAGTCCAACAAGAGATCTATCGTGCCCAGGTTTGACTTGCCTCTCTTACATTCAGCTGGACCCCTCAGGGTTTCATTCCCACCCACAGGTATGGAATTCAGTGAAATACTGTCAATGGCCTTGATGTGAAAGCAGGGAGTTATTATCTCAAATAGCAACGTTCTAATCAGAGTAAAGATACTCTGATGAAGAACTGAGAGTATGTCCGTATGGGAGGTCTCTTCTGAGTAGCAATTGAGATGTCACAGTAGCTTTAGGTTCAGAACCAACGTGTAGTTCATCTTGGGAGCTGCTAGAGGAACTATTTCCTGGTACATCGCCTTCAGTTTGATCCCTTGGGTACTGAAAGGTACCATCCCTCCACCCTGAATCTATGTAACTGCAACTGTTTGTATTTGAATCGTCCTAAATCTTTGAGCACCCTCCATATTAAAGTGAGGAATGGTACAAAATATACAGTTTACTGGATTACAGGAAAAAAAAAAACCTAAAGAAACAAAAAGCCACATCGACAAACAGGCATCCGTACAGCATTCTTGTCATGCCTGTTTCATGATGGTAGGCTTTAATGTGCTCTAAGATTTCACAATATACTTTGAAGATGTGATTGATAACCTTGCCTAGACAATAAAGACGAAATTATTGTTCCTAAAAATGCCACTCAAACTTCAAAAGTCTATCAAAAACTTTTTAAGAAACTCCCTGCCTGATCGAGCCTCAGTTTCAGTTTCGCCAGGGATCTTGGCATGGATTGGAAATTAGCTACAGCAGGGAACATCTCTTTTGTTTCAGGCAAATAATTGAAAAACCCCCTGCCTGGTTCAAAACCCAGCTCCAGACAACATGAGCTTCGTTCAGACAGGTTTACAGCCATGTCATGCAGTTTTACTGTTATATGTGGCAGTACACACAAACATTGAACTGCTGGAACAACATGTCAATTTCTTGCCAGATAAGTAATAATATCCTCAAATATGCTACAAAAGAGATAAAAGATACATAGTTTTTAGGTGTAAAATAATCCTCTTACACAGAGGAAAGATTTGACTTTGTCACTGTTGTCATAAACAATGCTTTACTTCTTCATTCTGGAGGTTGTGGTAGCTGCCTTACTTTCGATATGTCAGAAAAAATCTCCTCACCATTGTTTAGACTAATAATGAGAAATGATTTGTGTCTGGAGATTCATTCCTTTTGACAAGGAGTGGAATACATTAGGGTGGAGGATTAGTTTGGTGATTACTAGTTAGAGTGTCAGTCTCGTAATCACTAGGTCCTCAGATCAAACACCAGTGGGATTACAAAGAAAAATTTTTTGGGGACTCAGAATTACTTGTTCCATAAAGCTGTTTACAATGGTGCTGAGGGGGTTGCTTGGTGATATCAGTTTGGATCCCTGTTGTCACAGTCATCCATCAGATGAGGACGTTGGAGGCTGCAGTGGAGTCACCAGGGGGGCCAGGAGGCAGTGCCCCTCTGGATGTGCCCCCTGTGTGTGACTCCAGTTAAGATTTGGGATTTTTAAGAAGTCCTGTAGTCACTACTCATAACATTTGACTGGCATGTTTCATATGATTTGATTCTTTCTTTGCCCCATGAAATCCGCTCACTCACGAAACACACGGCGATAACTAATGTGTGCGTCAAAGGGTGAACATCTTTTGTGACAATTCCATTCACAAACCTCGTTGTCACAACTTGCCAGCTCAATGGACGTCACTGCATCACTCACATACAGTACGTATATACATGAGTAAAAATGGTTTTAGGACAGGCAGCTGTTACTCCAAACGTTCAAAAAAATTTTTTTTTATGCTGCGGGTTTCGTGTTACCACAGTGATCACTGCTTTCAGTGTTTCTTGTCTTTTCAGTGCCAAATCTGTAAAGAAAAATCGGACTCTGGCAGGATCTGAATGTTAGGATCAGGCAGTGGATCTCTGCTATATGCACCTTTTTACCTGATTTCTGTGAATTTGCTAATGCCGGTATTGTCACCACCAGGTTTACGATGCATGTATAAATTGATGACATACATGTAGGTTCACTATGATAAAAAATGCAGTTCTTGCCTATGCTATGCACACCCAGTGCATAAAGCTTTCATTTGATAACTCAGCATTTTGTTTTCTCCTGTATCAGCAAAATGATATGAATGAACACCTTTGTCCTCTCTACCTACGAATACAGTGGAAAGTACACTATTTATCATAGGTGGGCACGTTCATTGAACTGTACCCTTCAGTGTTTACATACTAAGGGCCTCACATACACATTGTCAGATACTTGTGTGTACTGTTAGATGGAGTATCAAACATCACTTCTTCAATCCATGAGTATACTACCTCTGAGGTAGTACCTCCATGATCCATGACAGGCAAATTTATTACATACTCAGAAAATTAACAGCCATAGGATGTTTAAAATTGAAACCAACACAGCAGATCATTTGACAACTAGCTCCAAAAACAATGATGCCCTTTAACTAGTCAGGAAAGTTTTTACTCAGCAGAGAATGTCCATCAAAACTCAGTGCCAGGCCATAAAGACAGAAAGGTAGTCATAGTGGACATAACAAAAGCTTTTACATATGTGAATAGCCTGAAGAAGGCTGAGTTGTCTATGCACGCTACATGTCAAAGTGATTGCATGTGCACTGAAAAACCAGACGAATAAGATTATGTTTGATCTTAGCTCTTTCTTCATTTTTCAAATGGATCATTATTCAGAATTAAACATAAGGGTCGCAATATCTTGAAATGAATCAAAAATTTGGGAAATGGTGGCCTTGCCAAAAAAAAAAATGTAAATTTTGGCACAGGCACAATTGGAACAGGACACTGTGTGGACGGAAGGTAATGTAAAATTGGTTAGTATTACCTGTTAAAATTTTATCATCCTATGTAGTTTATTTTAAATTGAGTTATTTTATTGTCTCATCTGGTTAATAATAACTCCCATCCAGTTCTTAACAAAAATTCTGAATCCCATAAGTTCAAGGTGAAGAAGCCAGCTAAAAAGTTCAGAATATGTCTCAGTTGGTTTAATTCAGAGTCCCATTTGATTGTCTGAACTCTTATGATTGATTCAAAATTATGACCCTTTTTTTTGACTAATGAACCACATATTTGATTCACAGTTATGAACCTCAGTAATAATGTCCCTTACATTTAATTGGGAATAATGACCCCCTCAGAATAATAACCCTCATGCTGAATTCAGAATAATGTCCATTATGTTTGACTCAGAGTAATGACCTTTTGGAATGATGGACTACAATCAATGTAAGATCCCGACAGTGTATAGTACACTTGTGGACCTTTAATATCTTTAACTTGGTAAATGGAAACAAGGAAATAAATTAATGACTTTCCTTTTTGCATTGTTAGAAACAAATTATTGCAGTACGAGGTTGTCCTTCTTTTTACTTAATCTCATTAACAGATGATATGTAACATCAACAATAGAATGGCAACCTCTAGCAGGTGAATGTCAACCTAAAACAGCTAGGCCCACAGGTGATCAGGCTGGTGTCCAATTTCTTGTACTTTACAGCAAGGCCTCATCATGGTGTTTAACCATCACCTCTGCATTGGGTCATAGCTCCAATTTCACGAAAACCGTTTGATGATTACCTCGGTTGATGCTGTGATAAAAATTTGCCGAATTATCCCCCAGGACTAATCAGAAGCTTAGCTGCATGCACCGCTGTCACTGTAGGGGCATGGTACAATCTTGAGGATTGGTCTCTGATGAAGGAAGTTTCTTTAAAGAAAAGAAAAATAACAGGTTCAGACTTCTTTGCTCTCTGCTTATGACCCCCAGTTGTTTTGTGAACCCTACTCTTACAGCACTTGGTGCTAGGTGAACGTTAAAGGAAAACCAGAAAGGTCAACAGAAAGAATTATGCATGGTGTACACTGAAGATGATACATCAAGAGTACTCTGGTAAAATGTTGATCAAAAGTTAACTCATTGGCTAATTCTCTCTCAAAAAATCAATTAATTAAAGTTAAAGCTACAGAAGTGCAGTGAGACAATACTGTATTTAGCATGGCTGCATAATAGACTTTCCCTTGTGTACAGTGGTTGCTTTTACCCTTTCTCCACTCACTGAGGATCACCCAATGTGAATCATAGAGAGTGTAGACTTACCTTTATGTTGGTAGCGATAGTGAGTGAAGAAAGAGTAACCTGGGCAACATGGAAGAGGCAGGAAGGAGAAAGAGTTCATTTAATGTTCATAGGAACCAAAAGAGACCAATGAGTGGGTATATACTTTGTTTTACATCCTTATTAATTCCTCTGCATCTGATTCTATCCTTTTAATTCGCCTCATCTTTTCAATAAGTGTCCAGAGGATAACGAGGCAGGGGTGAAACCAGAGAATCACCAATGCAAATTACCCAAACCTGTCTTTAGCCACTTTCCCAAAAAATGGGAGGTGTGGAGAACCTGCCCAGCTCAGCAGTCCATCAGTTTTACTGGGCAATGTGGAGTGGACAAGACCTGAATTGGCAACACAAACCCAAAATAGGATTGGTGGTTACATGCCATCCTTTTTGGGCACTGTCGTTACCACTGTGAGGCTCGACTGTGGGTTTAAAGTACTGTATGTACTGACCCACAGTCGTGTGTTATTGCATATACTTCCCCATGACAATGTCAGTCAGTGATCATGCATGTACAAGTGTGTCACTACTTGATATAGCAGTTTACAGCAAAGGTATTATATAAAAAAAACTAATGAATTTTCTACATTTGCGGAATAGTATTAAGTATCTCATTCGTTGAAAGGTTGAATGTTCGGTTCAACTTAGCTTTGCCTCGTTAAAAAGAACCCCCAATCTTTCAACTTTTGAAATTATACTATTGCACATATAAACATTCATTATTTGTATATGTAATGGTATGTGTTATGACATTGATGAATTTGGCTTGAATTTGGCTTGAAAGATATCATGTTAAGATGCTTTGATGAATGTGTCAGTAGTGGAGTGATGCACAAAAGTACCTGTCACAGCCCTGATGGACTACCTGGCAGCGGTATGATCAAACAGTCATTTCTCGCAGGTAGGCCTATGTTGTAGTTTCACTCCTAATATCTTCAGTCAACATAGAGACAAACTTTGATGCTGCATCTTCAACGAAGGTCAAAGTACTAAAGGAAGATATTTCGTTGTGTGATAAGGTGTAACGTAACCTCAGTGATTTGCAAACACTTCACAAGTAATCTTAGTGTGCACCCATCTGCAAAGTTCATGATTACAAATTAGTGACTCCTGAAAGATTAAAAGTTTGACTATAATGTCAATTGGCAGTTAAATTTTAATACATAGTTTTCTTGCAGCTGGATTTTAAAGGAAAACGTTTAAGTTTCAATTGTGCTTTATCAGGTTTAGAAGTTGAAAGTGCAAGTTTAAGATTCTTCACCGAATCAACAGTACACACCTTCCCAGCTGGTGCTGGTATGTACGTTTAAATGTAAACATTGAAAGAAGAGCTCGAAATGTATGTGTGCGTTTCAGTGTAGGTTTCTGTACACCTGCGAACCATTGGAGATTTATCTCATCTGTTAAAGATCCAAGGTGTCTCTATGTATGAGTCTTTCTTAAAAGGATGGTCCAGCCACAAATTTAGCTTGGATACGTTGAAGAGTAGGTTTATCCAACCATTCTGGGGAAACTTCGATTCAGTTCCCATGTGTGGTTCTCAAGATGTTACCAGTTGAAGTTACTCCCTTTTCTACAAACTGTGAACTTGAGGCAAGCAGGAGAGACGTCATCTCCTCACATGGCTGAATAGTCTTTTGTTTTCTCTATTAGTGAATTTATTATTTCGAACTTGAAATCAATAGGTGGTCCTCTCAGGTAGTGGTTATGTGAAGGTCGCAAAACTCTCATACTCCTCATACAATTCACATTATGGTAGCACTAGATATTGAAGTATTAAATTTGGTATGAAGTTTGAAGAAAAACATAAAATGCTTTATCAATGTGGGGAAATGACATCACTCCTGCTTGCTTTAAGTCAACTGTTGGTAACAAATGTGGCAACTTCAACTGCTCATATCTCCGGAACTACACTTGGGAATTGAATGGAAGTTTCACTGTTATGGTCAGATTAACTTACTTTTCAACATATCAAAGCTTTATTTGTGGCTAGACCATCCTTTTAATGTCTGATGATTGGTTCAGAAGAGCATGAAAAATCATAGCCTAAGTGAAAGAAGTATTGAGTGCTACTGAGTGTAATTGATAACGTCGGCATACTTGAATTTTAATAGCTTCACAGTCTGTATGCAGATTCAGTCAGAATCCAAGTGATAGGGGATGTTGGTGTTACGAATGCAGTCAGAGATAATGCATGAGTAATACACGTCCGTCATGCAACGTAGCTAGATGACCTTGATTTATGACAACATAAGATATGAGGGGGCATATACAAAGTGTAGGGTGTCGCCTTCTTAGTCGTTAGCTGCGCTAAGAACTACAAAGCTGACCACACCCACGGCATCCCACGGTCCCCTCAAATCTGAAATAACAAATACCATAAAACAAATAGTTAGGTGGGAAATTTAAAAAAAATACCTTGTTAACTATTTTTCAGCCCCTTCTAATCTGATAAAAAATACCATGAAGCAAATAGGTAAGTAGGAAACTTTATAAAGACACCTTTTGAATTATTTTTCATCTGCTTTTTTATGTTGATGAAGTTGCAATTTCTTTCTAGTTGTGTGAATGAAGCCTCCCTCCACTCCTTTCTTTTCAAGGCACGGGATTGCGTGAATCCTGAATTTATCTCCTGAATCCCATACAAAGATAAATTTTATGTGGGAAAATCACACGCACTTTTCCGCAGCTGAGTTCGTAGCTACAGTTATAAATACACACCGTAAATTGCAATAGCATCTTTTCCAAGCGACAACTCCTTCCTTGACTTTGAAAATCCTTCCCCATTTTTTTTTCTAGAGAGGGATTTCCCTGCCAGTTTCAATTCGTTAGCCCAAACATTGTTCCTTTCTCGAACAAAATTGCTTTGATAAAGTCAACTCATGTCAGAGCTAAAGTGATTGCATGCATAGACAAAAAGTAAAAACATTGAAATTTCGTTGAAGTTTGGTAAGGCTTTTAATTACACCATTCAGACAATCTGGGAAAATAAAAAGGTTTCAGTTGGTTAATTTTGCCATATGATTTCAAATTCTTCTAACATAACGACAAAAAGTGTAGAATACAATAGTGAAGTGGTTGACTGTTTTCATTCAAATCAACGGTGTGCCTCTCTGAGCAAGTCAATGGGAAGTATAGCAGCTAGTATTGAATATTCAGTTACAACTCAGGATCACTGACGCCTCGGGAAAGGTTGTGTTCAGTTCGTAGGGTATTTTTAAATACAGTGTTTCCTTTCACCAAATACTACAATTCCCGATACCTGCCAAGGAGCGACGACTTGAGTAGTATGTTTTTGATACACTAGTGAGAAGTGTGCTGTTGCATATTCATTATGTAGGCAGTTATAGAAAGAACCGTTAATTTTCAAATCTGATTTCTGTTTTTTACTGTTTTTATGCCAATCCCGTTGCTTTTCGAAGTGGTTACTATCATTTTCCTTCATTGCAAGACAGTCCGTTCATGTACAACCTCGCGTGTACATTTAAAAATAAAGAAAAATTTGAGATCAAACATAATATTATCTTTTTGGTTTTTCAGTACACACCCAATCACTTCAACCTCTCTAGAAATTGATAGTTTCATCGTCCACCTGAGATATTAGTGATTACATTTAAATAATTTTAAATTAAAAATTCACCAGAAATTGGGAAAGAAATGTTTGTCTGTGAATGTTTCCTTTTTCTTAACTGCTTTCCTTAACTGCTCCAATACAAAGTGTATTCTATGTTTATGATGTAATAGACACTATTTGTGAGGCTGCTGGCGCCTGTTCAGAGTAATTTTAAAATTATTAGCATGCAGTTTAAAAAATTTCTTCTCAATATCATGATGAATTTATGCATCCAAATTTTGTCCTTAACTTGAAAAATTACAAACTTATGGCAAGAATTAAGAGGTTGCAAATTATGTAGCTGTGCAGTACTAGTAGACAGATATGGTTGCACAACCAATTAGAGAATGTATCTGAATATAATAAATTCCAGCTATATGCTATTGCTTTTGGACCAAGCAAAGTATTTTTCATGTCACTATATTTATACTGTTCACCTTCAGTTTACATCTGCCAGAGTCATACCGCCAAATTTACCGACAAATTTACAACCCTGTAGGATACTCAGTAAAGGTCATACCTGGATGCATACAGATTTAGTCTGGAGGTGTGAATATCGCCATGACAACAGTAATAAATTACCATCTGATAAAGAATCAATACAGTATGTGGGTGTGCTCAGTGTGGTGCAAATAAGACTACATCCCCCTCCACATACCCTATCCCCCACTTGCCAATAAAAGTTAAATCTGATATTTTTATTCTTGAACTGTTGACACCTGTCAGTAGTTGGGTGACATTCCGGATTTTTTTCTCTTATACAGCAGTGCTTAAGTCTGCAATAGTAATAGCCTATCTTTGAGACAAGAAATCACTGTTTTCTAAATTTCTAATTTCTTTTTTCTCATCTGATTTCCAGCTTAGAGCTGGAATTGGCCTCCATTTTGTTAGAGTAATTTCCCAATTTACAGTCTGTCTTGTTTTATTATTTGTGTTGTTCAATACTTGTACTTTGAATAGTACTGAAATGAACACTGTGAAACATGTGAAATGAACTTTGCAGGTTAAATTCTTGCCTTGTATTTTGATGGGGTTATTGATGGAACATGATGGGAAAATACTGAAATTACCATACAGTTGAACACTTTCAATTTTTTTGCATGTCTTCCTTTTTTTTTTGTCTTCTCAATTTTTTTTTCCCTGTGCACTCAATGATTTCCATTTTGTTTTTGTCAGTTTTGCCCAAAATGGTTAGCTCTTTTCTTTACCTATCATAAATATCTATAACCATTCTATCAGAAACTTGTGGAGGGTACAAAGGAGACAATTCCTTGTAGAGTTACTGTTGTAGTTCTCACTCGAACCTTCAGAAATCTTTGAAAACTGAATAACATTTTACTTCAAAGATCAGATTGTCGTTCTATGTATGGTGGTAGTATCTGTGAAGTTTCCTGTTTAGCAGGATCAGCAAACTTTCTCGAAGTGAGCATCAAAACTGACGGCTCATGTACGCCGTTGCTGTTGTGCATATCTGTGCCTTCTACCCCTTTGACCTTTGACATCGTATCATTATAATTATTACAATTAATATCATTTACTATCTTAACTTTCTTCTTTCAAGCAGGGAGTTGCTAGAGTAGTATTTATACCGATCCATCCCCCTCACTGGACTTGTCCAACGACGGAGTTTTGACTAATGTGATCTTAAGGGCTAACAACAGCAGTTAACTCAGTGAACTATCACAGCTTTGCCATATCTTCAATACATTTTAACACCAAGGGCCCTTGGAAGTTTTACATAGGTACAATGACCTGTATGATCTGAGATGTGAGCTATGCTCTTCCCACAGACTCAATGAACCTTGTTTCCAATGAATTTAGTCCTAAAAAGACACCTTCAGCAAAACCTGGGACTATATGTGGTAATGCACTGATGGGCTTCTTATAGAGTCCTCACAGTGGGTACATGTTAAGACTGTAGTATGGCTTTTGTCGACTGCCTGGCAAAGTGAGTGATGGTCTATTCTCTTTATAATGCAAGTTAATACAAAGTGCGAACTGGGCTACCTTAAAAATGTCTTCCCAATTATCAGTTCTGTTTTGTCTGAATTCTTCTGTAAGATTTGTAGGGTTTCACTTTAAAGTGCAAGAATATTCCTTCGAGGTGCGATGTTGTGATGTTTCTTCATTCTGTGTCTTTATTAAATCACACCATGTTGTTTTCTTGTCAGTTTTGAATGATGTATGTTTTAGTGGGTATTGAAGGAGTGGAAGGAGAAGCGGACGGGGGACTTGATATGCATAGTTCTGTCCTCCTTTAACCCCCCTCCTTTAGTTCTCCCTGATTGGTATGTCTACAACAGCATGTATAGTAAAATAAAAGGTAGAGGTGGTACCTGATAATTTAAAGCCCTGTAGGTAGGCAGGAAATGGAGTCCAAGCTGGAATAATAATGATAATAATAATGATAATACATAACTTGAAGAAGTGACAGGTTCATTGTGACTCAGAGTGCTCACAAATATAATGTAATTTGGCAAACAAAGGAGGGAATGCAAAATTAATACAATCATTGATAGGAGAATTAAAATAAAGTCTTTATAGGACAAACATAGCATATATTCAAATCAGTTTTTAACAAATAGTTGATTCTAATTTTTTAAAGGTTGTGTGAAAATGGCATTTTGGAGTATTGGCTGTATTAATCATCAAAAATGTTGAAAGTACCTGCACAAATTCCATCAAAATTTTCCATATATTGACACCTTTACAGGCAAATTTGTGTCTCACACCTATATTATGAATAAACATTGGGTAAGTATATGCAGATATGTGAGTCAAGAGATGGACTCCTATGATATGTGTTGTTTTCATTTGTTTACTTAACCTTCATTTCAGAACAATTGAGAAGTTTATGTGCCAGAGGGGTTAATTTGGAAAGGTACATATTCTTCCAAAATATTGATAATCACTTCCCAATGTGAAACCCGGTAAATAAGCAATTAAGGGACAATATAGGACCAACAAAAGAAATACTGACACAGCAACATTCCATGTCATTAGTTTTGCATTTTCCATCCAACTTTGAAAGTCAGTATCTCCAAAACAGGTAATAGATATGAACAAAGTTCGAATGGATTGTCATTTGGGATTTCACTCTGCAACTTCTGAATGAAGCCAGCACTGTCTATATGCATACCACCCGATCTTTAAGAAAGAGTCCATTCTTTTCAGAGTTTGGATGGCATCCTTGTAAATTGAGAAGGATACTGCACTTCTCATCTGGGGTTATCCCTTTAAATGAGCTCCTAATTGTGAGGTTAAAGAAGGAGGAACATTTAAAGATCCCTTTTGTGGAACTCTAATGAACCAAGCAGAGTATAATGGGGGGGGGGGGGGGGTAACCTGTTTAGCATGCTTATACTATTATGTGTGTGGTCATTTGGGATGTGGACAGACTGTGCAATTATTCACATGGCTGCCACGCAGTGTGTTACTCTATACTTCCATTTGGCAAAACCTTCTAACACTACTGGATGATGAGGTGTGTGAAATCAGCTTCAATATTACAATTCTAAAATACCACAAAAAGTTAACTATTCTCCAAGTTATTCTCAACTTTCATTGTTGTTCAATGACGTGTGTAACCTACTTTATTTTTTTTTTCAAAATCTTAAACAATGCTCTGAGACATAATTGTCCCCAAATCCTGTCTGTGTCAAGCCTTGAATTCTGAGGCGTGAGAGTGGGATAGCACACCATCACTCGCCTCACATCACTGTGAGGAGAAGTGCGATTTTTTGCACACCTAGGGAAAAAATGGGAACACAGACAATCCATGAAAATTTTCATAACATAGCACACCTACCACACTCCTTAATTTTCTGAGAAGTGTGATTTGGAAAGTCTAACACTTAAGGCCTGCTGTATGCTGTCTTAGGCAATCACCAATTCAAAGCCATTTAAAATTGAATTAACCTTGCCAAGACTTGTAAACATTGACTTCTGTTTATTGTTATTTTGCAAGTAGAACCAGTTAATTCATGTTGTGCTTCTCTTGTTATATCCCACCCTCTTTGTTTTCACTCCTTTGCACTTCTTGGTCAGTTCAGCCCCATTCAAGTTAACTGTCCAAAGTTACCAAAAACCAAATGTGACTGCAACAAACAGAAATCAGGGTTTGCAAAATTTCAGAAATACATGGATGTCAAATCTATTAGTCAAATTAATCCATCAGTCAAATCAAAAGGGTGGCAACATGTACACTGAGTTTTCAGTGACCAATTTTGAAAATTATTTTTTGTAGTTAACGTCACTGAGGTTGTAAAAGTGTAACAATTGAGGTTGTAAAACTGTAACAATCGCTGTAATGTAACATCTGATTGTGAAAAGGCATCAAGTTGTTGATAATGGTGCCTCATCAGTGTGTAATCTTGACAGAGTTTTAAATAAATATCTGGAAACTGCAGTTACTTGTTTGGTTTTGTAGGAAAGAGCTTGGCGGTTATAGGCGCATTTGGATATGATTTCTTTCTGATAGTTACAGTGAGTAAGAAAAGCTTTGTATTTTGTAAATATTTCCCTGGTACGCTTAAATAGAAACAATTTACTGTAACTACCTCAGTTTGGGAGTTAAATTGCTCAACATGTCACCCTCGTCCTCCCATATTCCTTCAAACACTGGTCATAAGAAAGCTATGGTTAAAGATCTGTGACACATTTTGCTTTTGACCTTCAAGGGAAGAAGCAGTCATCCCTATTGTAATTCTCTTACTTCTCTTATCAATATTTGTTATGATGTTGCTGAATGTCAGCATTGCATTTGTCAGCAAGGTGTTAAGCTGCAATAGTAAGAAATTCAACATAAAAAAAAAAATCGCATAGTGAAAAAAGTCATTCATAAAGAAGGATAGGGGCATATATGGGGTGACTCTATTATTATTTTCACACATCTCTGTTACACTGATGTTAGCGATGGATTTACCCTGACGTTTCTCATCAAGCCATCAAATTGCCTTGTAAATGAGGCAGGTCTATTAAACATTCTTTAAAAAAAGAAAACTTGAGGATGAGACAATCTCTGGAAGCTTGAAATGCCACTGATGAGAATGAAAGAACCAAAAGTAGAAGTTAACGGGTGATAACATTATTATTTTTCTGCACCATTCCCTGAATATTCCCTGTCATCTAGTTCTATGAAGAATGTCAAACAAACCTTGCATGAGCCAGTTCTTTTTAAGTTTTGCTAATTTCTTCTGACAGCAAGGAGACAGGTAGCATTTATTCCCACCTTTATGGAGATGTGATCTGTTGGAGTATTTTGTTGTTGTTTTTTTTCTTATTTTTCTTATGCTCTCTTCATTCTCACATCCACCTATCACTGGAGAGTTACCTTGTGCAGCCAAATTTGCCAACTGAGCATCTTCTCAGCTGGGGTGTGAAAATCGCATCACTGGCACACTGTGGGGGTGGGAGGTCTTGTTACCTTTAAACAATAGAGGCATTAAGTAATCACTCAGAAATGATCCATGGGCCCTTCCAAACCTCTTGCCAGGTGGTAAGGAAATGCCATACCCCAAACAGCATGGAATTTCACACTCTGTACCAGGCTTACACCAACAACTTTGTTGAACTTTCTTCATCTCTTCTGGCACTTTTTTGTGTGTGTGTGTGTGTGTTTGTATTCCTTCGATGTGATATTTTTATTTTGTTGGTTTGCAGTTGTTTCATCACAAATACTAGCTGCCAGAGATTTAGGAAACATGTATTGCTTTGAAAAGTTGACTTTAGGGTATGTACGTGACTATGTGTCTGTGTATGTATGTGACTATGTGTCTATACCTGTATGCTTTTGTCTCTCTGTCTGTATCAGCATGTATATTACTACCTGTAGTCTTCTGATTATTTAAATCCAATGTCGGTTGAAATGAATAGTAAAAAAAATGGTTATTTCTACAAATTCCACCCCTAAAATGGGAGAGGAAAACTTCTCAAGATTGAAATGTTTGCATGACCTTACGATACCTGGTCGATCATTTCTTACTATTTGCCTGCTGTTGTTTCAACCGTATGGCCACATATTTGACTTGAAGTATGTATTAAGGAAGTGTCATCGAAGGTCAACGTGCAGCCGTCAGTCCCAGTTCACGACCTGACGAACTGAGATCGTGCAAACTTTCTGGGATTTACTGTTCCCACACTTATAAGGTTTTACCATTTGTAGGTCATTCTCTACCTCCCTCTTTCTCTCCATCTCTCTCTGAAAGAGGATGCAGAGTTTAGACTCCTTCAATTAAATAGTTAGCCTACCCCACTGTTGTTACGTCAATTACATGGGATGACAACTCGTCATTGTGTTTCCAAGTTGAAGATTTTTTTCATAATCACAACATTAGTTGTTTGTTATCATTCTTCTCCTGGCTTTCTCTCAGTATTGAACTCCTTTTTTTCCCCTCTGCTACGGGAACGGGAACGTCAGTCTTCGTTAGGCACACCTCATGCATTCACCTTTCCCTCCCTCCTCTTTCTCCTTGGGTCAAAAAATTCAAACATTGGCATTCATGGGCAGGACGTTGCTGGTGGCGATCAACACCTCTCTCGTCCCAATCTCACCCATGGCATTGTTAGCTTTGTTCTGGGGGAAGTTAATTACTCCGCTCTTGAAGGATTTGTTACAGTTTCCTTTCAGGAACTTTTCAGGGGTTTCCAAAAGATTGAAACCTTAGGGGTTTTTTCATGAATGCAAAGAAACATATTTTCCCTTCTATTCACAGAGTATTAAGGATTTTACCCCCTTTTTTTTCTTCACACCTGCACAGGCGGTCTTATTTCCCTCTTCTGATCTTTTCCTCTTGTTTGCACTCTGTGGTGATTTCTCATGCGCGTGTGTTTTCATAAAACTGAGCAGCAAATCGGTTCAAAAGGTCCCCAGTACAGGCTCTGGAGGTAAGGACATCAATGCCGCTCTCCACTTGGCTCTTGTTTGATTTTCAGATATTTTGAGGTCTTTATAGAAACAATTTACAAAGGGGTCGTTAAAGCAGCATTGTTTGCATGCGGTTGATGGTTGTGATGCATCTCAGATATCTATCATTTTTAACACTAATGTTTCAGTATTTAAAAAAAAAAAAAAAACCAGAGTTCTTTTAACTTTTGAATCAGTGAAGTAAAATTCAAGTCTGGCATGAAGCTGCTGTCTAGTCCCCTTGAATTTTGGAGAATGTTGGGGAGAGAAATGAGGGGTTGAAACTGAACATTCTACAGAAAATAATTTGTGGATTTAATTTATGTGTGTTCTACCTGATGCATCAAAAGTATTTTCTCAGTGAAGGTTCATCATCTTTTTCCTATATGCAGCCTGACAATACAGAAATGTAATCCTCCAGAAAAATTACTGAAATTGGTGAAGAAGGTAAATGAGAAAATCTTCAAAATACTGTTGCCATTTTATGCATGAGCAAGAGGTAGATTTGCTGTTAAATTACAGCCCCATTGCTAATCAAGTGCAATTTATTCTTTCCTTTATGTTGCTAGAAATAAATTTACGTTTTTTTTTTTTTTGGAGAGGGACAAGTAAATTTCAGTCATTTTGGCTAGCTGGTAGCATCACCTGTTTTACTCTTATCTAAAAGACTTTTACAAACTTTCCGTGTCTTTTATAAATAAGTGTGTAATCAAGATGTGATATGTTTTCACCTACAGGTGAAGTTAAATCACTGCATCCGTCATATGTGGCACAACACTCCAGCAGATACTAGTAAATGGAGGGGTGGGGAGATAAATGTCCAAAAGGGCTCCATGAGAAAATAAATCAAAAATCAATAATTGCACTTTTTGTAAATAAAGGCACTGAATCTAGAAATTTAGAGGGTAAATACCCCTGCTAGGCTCTCCCCCCCCCCTCGCAGTGCCTGTTTTTGCTAGTAACCAACAGTTGACTGTAAAGGAGTATAGGTATAGTTGTGACATACATTTTACATAACTTTTTACTCTTTCTTCCTCCAAATCGTGCACAATCATATCTCCTTAACAGATTTGTCTTAAGAGAAAAGATCCACCGAGGTGTGATAATCTGTCATGAAGTACCCCAAAAGAGAAGAAAAAACTGTCAACTTTTTCTTATCTTGACGTCTCCTAGATAATATTCTGATGTTTTATGCCAATAACTACCTTGAATAAGAAATGTTTTGTGGTCAAAGGTCATTGATGTTTACCTACACTCTGCAGGTAAACACAGATGATCTCCAACCAACAATATTCCCTTGCAAAGCTAGGAAAAGGCATTTGAAAGACATACCTATGAATATTATCTATGGGACATGGAAATGAGAACAATTAAAAACATAGCAGGTTTTTTTTTTCTCTCTACTGGTGCACTTTCTGCCAGAAATTGCCATGTGCAGATCTTTTTGTTTTTGTTGATAATACAAATCTGTTAAGGAGATATGCTTATACCCAATTTGGAGTGAGAAATAGCAAAAAGTTATGTAAAATGTGTGTCACAATGACCTCTCCTGTTTTAAACAATAGACAATCTTTGAATAGAAAAAAAGAATACAATGGGGTTCCTAGGTATCTGGCTCCATGCGACGTGCTCTGTAAGCATTCAAACACGGTGGAAATATGTTTCCTTGTCAAATGAATAACTCATCCTTGTCCCCTATTTTGTAAAATGTTCTGTTATAGTCAAAGAGTTGGCATTACTTTACTTTGACTATTTGAAAATCTTCCCTATTCTAAACCACTGTGACACTATATCTCAGATTTAAAGGTTGTGTGACATGCTTCTAGAAAAGGGCACCCTTCATGCAAAAGTTGCAAAGTGAAGTCCTGAGTTAATCCAGTTGGAATTTTGTTTATGTCTATTACCGTGTTTGACTTTTCAAAGTTTGGAAAAAATGCAAAATGATGACTTGGAGTGTTGCACAAGTGTCAGTTCTTCTTTTGTTAACCCTGTATATTTTGCCTCTTAATTACTGAGTTTCACCATAGGTAAGTGATATCGATATTTTTAAATACGAAAATGCATGCTTCAAAAACCCTCTGGGCATAAAAAATTCTTAAATGTCCTTGAAATATAGGTCACATAATTAAAGGGTTAACATAAGAGAAGTCATGAGAGGCCATCCCTTGACATCACAAATTTGCATACTTAGCCAATGTTTATTCATGACACAGCTGTGAGACACTAATTTGCCTGTAATTTGTCATCTGTGACTGATTTGGATGGAATTTGTGGCTATTTTTAACATTTTCAATGCTTCATTGCACCCAATACTCCAAAGTGTCATTTTCATGTAACGCAACATTTAACATATCACTAAACTTTAATCTTCTCGGGTTTTTTTTTTTTGGTCTTGTTTTGCTGTGAAGTTTTCAAGTTTGAGCTTCATACTGTTGTACTTCAAGGGGTTGACAATTGCAAAATATTTGGCCCCTTTGCCACCTCTAAACCATAATTTACATACATCTATTTTGGTTTGAGGAGCTAACAAGATAAATTCCCATTTGATCTTTGCATCTTTTCCGATTACAATGTTGCAAACTATTTTTCCACGGATTTGTGGTAGTCAGTCCGCTTCCGATATGATTTGAGGACACCGGGGTCGAGGTGGTGTGTGGAGGCTGTGTACATCCTAGGTGCATCCAAAGTGGAAATCTGGAAAAATTTGGGATGAAATTACAAGTCCTGGGGCAGTTTATTTTGGTGGTTAAATATTTAGTGATCTGTGTTTGTGTGGTAAGCTGGGGACATGGAGGTGGTGAGAGGCCACAGCACCCCTTGAGCCATCCACTCATGATTTCTGACCGCAAACATCACTCACATTGCTTATGCAATTAATTGTCTTGTATCAAGATCATCGTAGACTTTCAAAGATTGAAGGGTGGAAGGGAATTATAGCGTCTTCTGGTGTAGTGTCTTCCTGTGTCAGCAGGTGTGTGCGGTCTAACTGTTAGTGGCTGTGCATGTCACCCAACCTGATATGTGGGGTGACACATCGTTGGTCAGGTGGTCAAGCACTGCACTTTCTCCTGATATACGTATCTGCTTGGCTTTTATGCTAGACTGAAACTATACAGTGTAAAATGGTCACTGTATTGAAGAGTAGTACCCCCCATCCTTAAGACATAAGTAGACTTAAACATGCAACAAATTCAATGGAACACTAGTTGTTATAATATGATGGGAAATTATGAACCCCCACAGGTTGTGACTTAAATATTGCTAATTGCTCATTACATTAATATCGGCTAGGTATTTCACAGAATCAAGGTGTCAGACAAAAATCATTTGGTGAACCAGTTTCAACTACTGTGGTAACAGCAGCTGCCATATGCTCATGCCATATTTTTTCCCTTCCTATGGCTCTTGCCTTCATTCCCTCCCTGGATATATGAATAAGGAAGCCTTTACTTGACCTCACACCTCCTACCATCCATACCCCTCTTCCCTTAATACTCTCACATTCAATGCCATTTTTTTTTTCTTTGAAGCACATTAAAGCAGGCATCCTTCTCTGCATGCATTAAACATCCATCTTAACTTTAAATAGTTTAACTCAATTTTATTAAATTTATTCCCTCCAGCCATTTCTCGTACAAAATTGTTGTTTTTCCCACGCAAGCTCTCTGACATGTTCATAACATCACTTTTCAAAAATTATCCCAAAGTCAGTCACTCTTCTTAGGGATTTTTCAATGTTTGCTTGCAAGTTTCATGTGAAATGTGTGCAGAATTTCAATCTTATTTTAATATTTGTTTATTTTGTTCATCATTTGTTTTTGTGTTTTTTATTTTCATTATATTTATTATCATTTCCTCACCTCCCACCTTTTTTTTTTTTAATGCCTCCTGATTTTGACAGTAATGTCCTCTATCTCAGCAACCCTTATCTATACCCATAACCACATATTGTTTGTCTGAGCCCCATTAACCACCCTGACTTCACAGCTTCCACTTTGTAGCCTATTACGGTCAAACGTCACCTGAGTTTGCACAACTTATCCATGAAAAAGAGGAAACAGAAGGCAAGCGATTGTATTTCTGACAAGTTGATGGCCAAGCTTGTATTCATTCTTAAGCCATTTTGTTTCACTACCTTACCATCATTTTGTCATCCGCCTAAACCTTTGCAAGATGTTCCAGCCAGCCTACGTGTGTGTCTTTGGCTGTCTGCACACAATAAATCTTCACCGTGGATGATGGAGTAATAGTTTTAAGAGGGGAGGGGGGGGGTGGTGGAGCACTTCACGGTGATATGACTGCAGTTCAGTGCTCGCAGCTTTGGTACCACTTGGAAAAATTGATTGGTGTGATGGCTTGTTGAGTTTGAGAAATGTTGCTTGAATCTTTAAAGGAACACTTGGTCTGGTTAGAAATGTTGGTGATGCACATTGTGATTATCGTCTCTAGAGCCACAGAGAAAGATATGTAACATTACATGCTTCCCACCAAGGGGGTGGGGAACGGAGTAGAGAAGGTATAATTGGAGATTGATTGTCTTTGCAGAGAGGGGTTTCAGATGATATGTTTTTTCTTCTCTGAAAATTAGGAGATCTAGATGCAAAGTAATTCTAAGGTCGAGTTACGACTACAATGAAAAAAAAATTCGGAAATTTTTCCATTTCATTACATTTTGTTTTTCTTGGAGATGGCAGACATTGTGTTAATTCTATCTCTGAATGGACAACAATTTTTTTTTTATGGCACCTTAACATGGAGTGAGCCAATTATAGCACAGCTCTTCTTTTTCCATTCTGAATAGTAGCTCCATGGTTTAAGCTTTAAAGAAAATTAAGTAAGTGTGTGGAGGCACTGCAACAATTTAACTTTTGATGCTAAGTTGAATTGACATACAAATTTCACGCTCTGCAGTCAGTGCACCATTATACGGCCAATCAGCTGCTGCGTTGGAGGAAACATTCAATGTTTAGTCATGTTCTTCCATAGTATCTGAAAAAATTCCAAACCAATTACTGGCAGGAATGACTAAATTCCTCACGAGTCATTCTGATATTGACATAGGAAGCCGTCATGTTTTCACTTATAACTTTGACTTCCATCAGATTGGTTTGTGAAAGAGGGTTTATGAAGTGGGAAAAGAAAGACCAAAAATGCAGGGTGTATATGCATATATGCTACAACAACCAAACTTCTCACACTGTGTGCACAGTGTGTCAAACCCTCACTCTTCCGTTTCTCTTGCCCATCGTGCCTGAAGCTCTCTCTTTCAGGCAAAATTTTGTTGTTTTTAGGTTAATCCTCCTTTAAAGTTCTTAGTGTTTAGAAGCTTGAGGTTCCGTTTTTGCGGGAAGGAGCACAAGTTTATGAGATGATGGTATCAGTCGTGAATTAGTTTCAGCTAGACTGCACTCGAACGTTTTGGTCTTCATATTTCAAGAGATTTGTCCTTCATCCCAGCTTTTAAGAACCATCAGTGGTAAAACTTTTCTATTTCAAGAATATTTTGTGTAGGTCTTCACCCATGATCCCAGTTTGGTCTCAGATGAACACCCTACATGACCGAATGTCGATTTCTTGAGGAAACTTCCTTCATTTCATTCTGTTTTTGCCCACTTTTGGAAAAAAGGAAGCAATGTTTTTGAGTTCGGAAATATGGGAGGGGTCAATCAGTATTTATAACAACACTTCTCACATGACAATATCATACAATCAACATCTTCATTTGCCATTGCTACTGTCTGTAGCAGAGTTACTTTGTGTCATTATTTTGATGTGAGCTTAAAGGGAAATAGGGCGTTTTGAATACACCAACATGGCATACAAAAGAAAAAAGCATAATCATGGTTAAACCATTCCTTCTCGTCAATAAACATCTACCAAAGCTTCGTCTCCTCAAAACATTATGCATGTGATGAGTAATGGAAGATGCATCATTTGAATTTTGAAAAGTTTGGGTGAACAAATTAGTTTTAAGCAACAAATAACTGAATTTCTATCTGTGAGAAGCTTATCTCTTGAAAAGAAGGCTACTGTCCTTCCTTATTTTGAATAATTTATCATTTTACGTCCTCAAACATTGGTTTTAGAAATATGGATGTTTTCTCTAAAAGAAACGCCCTATTTCCCTTTAAAGTTTTCTGTATAAAAGAATGTTTGACAACCTTCAAGCTAGAGGATTTATTCCCTTGCACCAAACTCTAACTTTCATCCTTCAGGATATCAATTTCCCTATAAACTCACCTCTGAGGTTTGTGGATGCAGTGGTACAGGCTTAATGGCATAAAGATATGACCAGGGTACATGCAGCTTAGAGCAACCAAGGAAGTGCCATTTCCAGCCATCTTGTGGGCTTGTAGAGCCAACAAATTTTCTTTGACTATCCCCACCAACCAATGGTGGTGCTCTGCTTAGAAAATCCTGCTGGCACTCAGTCCACCCATACTTCTTGTATTTTCTTTTTTTCCACTTTACCTGCTCAAGTGGTGTTTGGTGCCTACCATGGTTAGGAAAAAGATTTGATTTTTCAGTGTACTACTTGTTTCCATCTGTTAACTGGCCCACACAATGGACATTCATTCGATGGCTGCATTTGAAATACCACCTGGATGTACAGTATGTCAAGAAAATGTACATGCCAATGCCTCCTGTCAAGGATGTATGTCAACATGAATTATGACATGCAATTGTTCATGTTGATTATTTTAAATGCATCTTTAATTCTTGGTAGAAAAATAGAACATAAAAATGTATGCAATTTGTCTAGGGGGTGGGGTGCACAGCCTGAAGTTTATGCCTCCTCCCACTTTCATATTGCTTCCTACACCTATCCTATCACCTTCTTAGTGATATGTCACACAGTTTTAGCTCAGCTCAGAAGAAGAATTCTTGAAGTTCTCAACCCCTCCGATACAAATTAAGTCATTTCCTCTCACATAATGTCCAACTTCTTTGGAGTATTACGTTCACCAAATTCCAAATGTTTAGATGCATGTGTCGTTTATTGTTTGGCATTATTTAAAAAAATTATTGAATGCCTGAGTTTTTGTGTCCCTGGCAACATTGTGTGTCAAACTTTAGGAATTACTCTTCATGCGAACCTTGCCCATAGGGATATTAATGTGCTAGTTTACAGCCAAGGTGTACCTCAGTTCTCAGAAATTCAGTCGTGGACGCCAACAAATTTTTGATGCTTAGTCAATGTAGTGAATAGAATATTTCAACAGATGTAATACATTAGACCTATATGCTTCACATCCGCTGTGGACAGTACCTTCTAGAAATAATTTTTCATTTGGTTTTGTAAATTTGATGAATGTCTTAGAATAAACTCATGAGTGATAATTGGTGTACTTTAGAAATCAAAGTAAGGTAATTTTTAGAAAGACTTTTATGTACATTTTGGTGAAATCTTCCTCAAAATGAGTGAAACAGTCAGTATTGTTCTTTACAGAAAAGAATTAATCTATACTTCTGTTTTTTTTTTCTTGATAATTATTCAATGAATATCTGCATTATTGGATGGTTTTTCTGATTTTAAGCAATCCTCTTCTTACATAAAATAATGCATTATCAGACATATTTGATTATATAGTACACCCTGAAAGGACCAGGTGCACCATCTTCTCTCTTCCTCATCCCTTCCCCCACCTTTCTTCAATGCTGGCTGCATAAATGTATACATGTTGACAACCCCCAGACTTATGCATATCTGTGGACAAGATTTAATTTTGAGAATGACTTTTAAAAAGATGCTCAGAATTAGCTCCATCTTCTTTATCATAATCAGTCCACATCTGTTTGATTCTGGAAAAGAGTTTATATCATTAAAGCAACAGACCGGGTTATCTGAATCTCTGCATTCTCCCTGTTGTCCAATAGCAAATAGCGTACGTCACTGTGTCAAAGTCATTTTAAATGGGCTCAGGATCGTCTTCAAATACCATATACCAAAATAATAAAAAAAAAATACTAAAAAGCATGTTGCAAACAAGTATTATATCTGCCATCAATTGGACAAACGTGATTATGTCTTAATATCAATTCAATGGAGAATGAAAACTGATTAGTATTAATTTCATCATGAATGTTATTCATTTGATTATTTGGTATAGTATAAAAGAGAAAAGTATGCCCTTAGTTGATTTTTCTTTCAAATTCTAAGATTTTTTGTATTTTAACATTTTTTTAAGTACTATTTTGAGTCCACTATACCTTGCGTAGAACATCGAAGTGAAACTATACGTACTTCTTCACATGTACATTATACATATGTATGAAAAAATTCATGCAGTGTTGGTAGTCACGGTTACCAATTCTAGCCACAGGCTGCTCCTGGCTGCTGTTTGGGCCGACGGCATCGGCAGTGTGTCATCCAAGTCGAGGCTCCCCTCCATCCCCAGGAATTCCAAACACGCTAGCCGGTACGAGGTCGTCGAAAAAACCACTTGGAGAACATATGTGTTGATTTAAAATTGTCATATCTGATATGTTAGTCTGGGGGATGTTAGAGGGTGAACAAAAGCCGAAAAGCACAATAGCGTCACTGGATATTATCCCAAGAAAGATTGATGCCACTACTATGACGGTCATATTTCCGACTCGTAAGGGTACGTCCAGACTCTCATCACTGCATAGACTAATTGAGCAATTCTGGAGTCTCTCTGTTCATTGGTTTGTCTGTTCGTTCATTAGTTTGTTGGTTTGATTGTCCATCTGGCAAGAGACTTATACCTTAATATGTGGTACCCCCTCAAAAAAGAAAAAAAAAAAAACATTCCAGGTATTCTGAAGTTGTCATACATGCCAGCAAGTTTCTTGTAAGCATGCAGTAACCTAATATATGGAACGCAAACACATTTCATAGAGATTAATTGACAAAAAGCATATTGGATAAATATTAGTAATCCTTGCGGGGCAAATAAGAAGGTACTGCAGCACTAGCACGAACATACATGCCCTTGTTTTCGGGTGGGATCGAGGACCGAAACAATAGATTTTAGGTCCTCTGTAGAAAATTCAATAGATTTCTCCTGTCCTCTCAAGATTAACAATAGACAGTCTATTGTTAAGGTAAGGGTTGAAGGAAAAACAAAAGAAAGCCACAATGAGGTCCTCGGAATGAATGGAAAACAAAGCTGTATGTGTCACAGTGCGTGTGTGTATATGCACTGTCGATGGGAAGTTTAAGTCAATAGCAAATAGATTCATGTAACACCAAATTTTAGTGACCTGTAAAACAATAATCTCTTAATTAAAATGTGTTGTTCTATTTTGGAAAAAGAAAAGTTATATTTCGTGCTTAACCCGGACGAATTAAAGAAAAAAGGGAGGGAAAAGTAACTGAAAACAAAACCTTAACAGTTCATTCAGGAAGAGCCTATATGAACTTCCTTTGTGTAATATTCTGTTTTATAAAAGTATAATCACAACTTTAGTTTTAAATATCTGTGTCCTTTTGTTTTCTTTAGATATCCCATGATAACTGTGACGTAGGCTAATATAACAGGCACAGGGCTCAACTCTGTGAAGTTTCCACGGAGGGAACCCTGGCCGTCCCCATTCCCCAGTTCTCTGATCCACACCATTTTGATTATTCCCCATTCGAGCCCCTTCCTGTCCTGTATTAATAAATCTATTTCTGTTCGTTATTAGCGAACATACATACATACATACATACTGCTCCACAGGTAACAAGGTTTGAGAGTTTAATACACTGACGTCACTACCTTTTATGTTTCGAGTGCTAGAAGTAAAAAAGAAAAGGCAATGCCATCAATCATGTTTGAAGTTTTATGACACATGGTAAAATGCAAATAAACATGAAAACGTTATTTTAAGAAAGTTTTGAAAACAAACGGTCGGACGTCGTCACGGGGGCCCTTAACGTCTATTACTATCGTTTATTCAAAGTGTGCCTTGTTGTCTGCTGCTATGTGTGGATCTTTCACACAAGTAGGTCATCTTCACAGTGTATTGGCTTTTGCTGTCTCCGAACTTGTGCTGACTTTGGTTTTAATGTAGCTCATACATGCGGCTGGTTGACCTTTGGAAAAAAAAATGGAAAATTTGGTGGATTTTGCATTCCTGAACCTGAAAGCTGCCAAATTTGATGGTACTGATTATTTCAATAATTTCTATTGATCTTGTATCCCTATATTCTTACTCCAGGAGGGTATATAAATATCAAAAGAAGAGAAAAAATGAGGTTATTGAAGCAAAACATCTAATCTTCTTTTGTATTTTTTGCTTTACTGCACATGTTAGTGCAACTCAACTAAGGTGACAATGAAACATGGACAAGTCAGGACAACTATCAGAAAGAAAAGTGATACAGAAAGGAAAGGTGCATTGATTTTATTGAAGTTCATCAACTTCTTTAAACATTTGAATGTGATACAAAGATAAAAAAAAAAGGGAGGCAGTGAAGAGACAGAAAGACAACGGACTGTAGCAAATGGCAAAGACAAATCAATATAACAGTACAAACAGAGTCCTTATTTCCTCACACTGTTTGGCCACTGTAGTACATGCATGGCACAACTTGTGGGGCTACATTATTGTCCTTGTCAAGGGAGGCATTTGCTTAAATGTTTGGATTCCCTGGTATTGGAGGTATACATACTTTCCCAGTTGATATAAGCTATATGTTACAGACTCAAGCATTTTTTCCTGGATTTGGAAGGGACTTTTGTCTGTACTTTGGTAATGTTGATGAAAAGACTTGTGAAATATTATCATAATAGACATTGCAAACTAGTTTAACTGTGTATTAGATATACAATATGTTGACAGGGTCTGATGCATCTTTAGACATGTTTAATAGTTCTACTCACTATGTTGGCTACAACAAGATTCAAATGAAGCTCCCTTACAACACCAGATTTATATCCAGTTAAAAACTGGAATTTATCTGTTGCTAGCCTGCTCAAGTTACCCTTCACCCATCAAGTTTCATACTAACAAGATGCAATGTCGAGCATGTAAACGGTGCAGTTTAATTCTTCATTTGACAGTCACATTGTCATATGTTTACCTGTCTCTTCAATTAACTCTTATCGTGGAGTTAGCTGCACTTTTTTCCATCAGGCAGAGCAGCCATCCATCCTAACTCACCGTCACATTTTCAGCGTTCCTTTGCGTAATCTTTGGACAAGAGAAAATTAGAATATGTATCTCACAGACCGATACTGTATGTTTATGATGTAGGCCTACTGTTTCCTTACAATATAATGACAAACATGCGTTTTAATAATCACAGCATCAGGACAATCCTACATGTCACATTGTCAAGGCTGCCAGCTATAGCTAGCTAGCTAGCTGCTGAGGCTACATGGAGAGCTATTACTGATTACTTTGTAAAGAGATGAAATGGTGTTTCATTGTGCAATGTCAAAAGCTGCATGGTACTTCGGATGTTAGCCTTACTTCATTCTTGGAAAACATGCTGAGAGCAAAATCTCAAAATAGAGATACCATTTAAAGAGAGATTCATTGAATCCCTTGTTTCCTGCAGTTTAATACAAGACAGGAAACTATTGATGGGATATATGCATTCCCTGCAAGGTTGTAGCTAGACAAATTTAAGTTCTCCTAGCAAGGGAAGCAGCCATTTCTGTTCGGGTCTAGGGGTTCACATCAGGGCCCCTGTTGGGGTCCAGGGGCAATGCTCTGGTGGGAGTTCAGGGAGCCGTACCCCTGGAGCACTTTATTTCTCATAAGCACTGTCAAGGGAAAGTACTCACAAAACCTTCAAATGGTACACTCAAAAGGCTTCTCCCATCATATTTGCTACGTTTTAGGCCTACTGTAGTGCCAGGGAATAAGGTGTGATGCAGGGCGGAAATTACTAGGCCTGGGCAGGGGCTGCTGGGCACCACCCACAGCAGCTGCAAACCTGATTCCATGTAGTCTTATGAAAATGATTTCGTTTCTTCTGGCTTCGACAGAATCATTTTCCTTCAAAAAAAAAAGAATGCAAAATTTCTTCTGTTAGCTGATCTCTCTTCAACACCTGTCATTGTGTTATATGTTTTTCATTTTCTTAAATGCTGTCATTTGCAGTAACTCTCGGTAGATGGTGCAACAGCCATTGAACATGATCTTGTGCAACAGTCATCTCCCTTTATTTATTTCATCTAGTGTCCAAACAAGTCAAATCATGACCACATCATGTTTGTTACCCAGATCAATTTACAGTATGTCTCAGCATCTTGTGCCCACATGTATCCATACGTCAAAAAGACCAGCTTGAAGTATGAGAGGATGAAAACTGCCTCACCCATTGGTCAGTTTTGTCATCTCTTTTGTCAGTTCGAGAGGATTCGAGAGCATTTGCACTGGTTAATGGATCAGAAAGTTATTAAGATATTGCATATATGTGATTACATTTATGCACATAATCAGTGTTCCAATCTCGTGCAGGATCGAAACACCCACCAATCTTTCACCCTCCCCAGTTTCATGTACATGCCATCGTTGTCGCAGTCATTCACCTTCCTCAATCGTCTCCTGTCATGTTTGCAACTCTGATGCTCTAAAATTGAAGAGAAACGAATGCAGTGATTCGTGCAATTTGGTTTAATTCCTTTTACATCTGTTGATATTTAGCTCTATGGACATATTAGGGTCTTGTTCATATCTGAAGAAACACCTGGGCAATCATACATGAAGGGTCGTCTCGTTACTGAAAAAATGAAATGCAGACACATATAAGATCAAGTGAGTTACGCATTTAAGGCCATTTGACACAGTAGTGTACTGCTCTGGCATGAAACAGTGACACATCAATTGGTTACATTCATGTACTTTGGTTGGAGGGACCAAACTGTTGATACAGTGAAATGGGAGAGAAACCTAAGGGGAGGGTCCCTGTGACCGCTCCACTTTGGAAAATATTTCCATACCTGAATAGCTTCAGATGTGTTTTGGTGAAACAAAAGGGTGCATTTGTGAAGTTTTCTTCAAAGGCCTGTTTTCTCAGGTGTAATAATAGATAGCAAAAAATCTAGAATTTATTCATCTTTTGGCCCACCTTTGGATGAGGCCCATAGCCCCCATTGTCCTGCCACTCCCCTCCCCCCTCCCGGATCTGTCAGTGGTTAAACTTTCATCATGCTATAAGTATTTATCGCCCCTTTTAGATTTCAAAACTTGGGTGCATTCTTAAGTGTGAAGAATTAACTTTATCATCGTCACCACTATTTTTTTTTTTCATTTATGCCCTTTTCAAATGTAGGGGTCTTTGCTTACCTAAATGATTCCGTTCTCACTTATATGCAATACATGTTTTGTGTCAAATTTGATACACGCTGACAACCATTTCCTACATGAAGGTTACCTCATGACATCTTAGTATCTGTCACAAGAGTTGAAAAAAAAAGTTAAAATGAAAAATTAAAACTCAGATATTTGAAAAGTCGCCTCTTTTTTTTTTCTGGTAGCAGTGATTGCTCTAGATTTTTCTCTTCTTTGAGCAGCAAAAATGTTTATTGATTTCTTGAACTGGTGTTTGATGAGGCCATTAACAACTATGCCAGGCCAGTCTGACCCGATTCTTGATAGCCGAACCTCCGTTCCGTTCCTTCCTCACGCTGAGGAGGAGGAGATCGTATTTATCGTATTTACAGACCACGGAATTCCAAACCCTATGTGAAGGCCACGACCCGACGTTCAGCACTTTTTTACTCCTTTCATGATTCTTGCTGCTTCCTGGGAGATGACAGAAATTAATTTTAATTCTCTCAGATTCCCTTTTTCCAGTGATCTGCCTCCCTCCTATTATCTCAGTAATTTCCAAGCCTATTGTCTGCTTCATTCCTTTACGTATTCCTCAAGATATATGCTGTCGTTGAAGACCAACACTGCCTTTTTTTTCTCCTTTCTTTGCATATTGAAAAATACTTTCCAATCCATAGGTAGTATCAATATTATCCTCAAATCAAACACCTCAGAAGTACCCATGAGTATACATTGACATGTTGCCCATTTGCCTAAGGCAATTCTATTTATTTTTCCCTTTTTATTGTGGGAACGGAGAACCCAAGGATAATTTCTGAAATATTGTTGTCACGGTCATGGCAGGGGTAACATGGGGTGTTGTAAATTATTGTGGTAGGACTCTCCCTTAATCAACTTTGAAAACTAATTAAAGAACCATTTTGGAAATAATTTGTCATGGATTCACAAGGTTAAATCAACTAAGAAAAAGTGTTGAAATCGTTTTCAAGATGTCAAGAGTCTGTCTTGCTGTGTATTTTGGCTCAAGGGAGAATACGACCAGCGATTACTCCAAAATCTTTCATGAGAGAGAAACACGTACCATTCGTGAAAATTGGTGGAAACCACCAAAATACTCTCGGTATTTCAAATTGATGAAAATGCTGCACAATCGTGTAGAAAAAAAATTGTCCCATGTATTCGTGAAGTTTTTGTGAAGAGTTTTGGTCAACAGAGGACATACAGGGATGGTATTTGTGACCTGCGATCATGAACCCCTAACAGAACTTTTATCCAGCTGTGAGAGGAAAAGAGCTGCTCCAGCCACAAACAGCGGATGAAAATGTAGTATTATTACATCTGAAGTGTGTAGTTGTTTCTTTCGAGTGTACAAACTCACTTTTTTATTTTGACACATGACAATAACCAATAGCCAAAATGTTACAAAGAGTGGACGATGCACAGTCACAGGATAATGGTAGAGGCAGACCTGCAATGAATGAAAAAAGCAGCAAGTCAATATAATGTTTTTACTGTCAGAAAATAATGGGTACAGTTTCAGTTCTTGTCTTATCCCTCTCTCCTTATCTACCACCATCCATCCATATATTTGTACCGCCTCACTCATTTTAAAACTAATTTTGTTTCCTTTTGGCACTTTTTTTCCACCTTCGGTAGGACGACATGGCTGGTGTTGGCAAAGACTGTCCCCACCACGTTGAAAGTGAAAGATCTTGTCTTGGCCAGGGTGTGATCTCATCTAGTTGCTGTCAAGATTCTTCAAGCAATCAGGCCTGTTCATATTCCCAGGAAATCACCGGTGTACTTTGCTGTAAAGTTCCAGGTAAAGCAATGCCAACTCCAACTACTGTATACATGTTTTAGATGACTGAAAAATTTCAGCTAAAATGTAAATGTAGTTGGAAATTCAAGTCATTTAGAAGGCAAAGAATGGGAAGGGACGTGAGTCAGGGTATATTTCAGTGACCCGTGAATTCTTCTAGCTAAAATAGTTATAGAAAGAACAATCTGCAATGGGTCCAGCAAAAGAATTGATCCAATGGTTTGAGTCTAAGTGACAACATGTGGTGTCTTGAATATGCAATAACATTGTAAGTTATATTGAATGATTTGCTTTTAAAAGTTACTCCACAATATCTGGTGAGGAGGTGAGTTTATTTTTCACTTATTTGCAACCGTTTGCAAGTCTAAAGTGATATTTGTAGGCCGTACACGAATGACTGCATCAGAATTTGCAATATTTTAAGCACCATTGAGATCTTTTAGCATTCTTTTCAAATAATTTCTCTGTCATTGGTAATAATTTGAAAAGTTAGTCGGCCAAGGTCCCAGAAATAAGTCAGTGAAAAAATATCAGTTCAAGAATTTATTTGTAAAGCTCTAGTAATTGTGACATGCTTATATTACATTTGCAAACTTAAATATAGCAGCTCTAATCACAAAGTGTTTTTGGTGTAATATTTAAGAAATTATTGTCTGCTTTTAGCTCAAACCAACTTAGATTCCATAGTAAACTCTTGTTTTGGGGTGTGCAGTGATTTGGGATCCAAGGTTATTTATGGTCTTTAGAGGTCAAAAGGTCAAATAACCTTAAAACTGGTATTCACATCGTAGACATATATTCTTCCCCCAGCCTCACTGATGCATACATTTTACCCTTGCTCAAATCATCCTTGAATCTAATTCTAGCACCCGCAGTTTCAAAGACCTCGTTCATACTGAAGAATGCACCCGTACTTTAAGTCCACAAGGGCGATTAATTCTAACCACCTTTGTGGGTTTCTTCAATCCCTCTCGCGTTCCTAGTGATATATAGTGAACACTCGCGGACCAAATGGTGACCGGACATGGCTGAGGATTGGCTGGGCAATGTACATGTAACCAGTTGATTTCACCTTGTCATGCCTGCACAGTGTATTAATCCTGCAAGGGTACTTATTGAGGGACTTACTCATTATAAATGTTAACATGTCTCGTACTCTCATTCTCTCGTTGCTATGTGTTAGTGCCATTGAAAATTATCACAAAATTTTTTCTTTATCACATAAGTGTAAAAGCATCACAAAGTTAGTCTTTTTTATCACTAAAGTTTGAGTTTCTGCACCATTGGTACTGTAGTTTTTATTTTTATTCATCTCACATTTCCATATGAATTCACAAGAATATGTTGATCTGCATTCCAGTTTTGTTCATCTCTGCTTCTCATAGAAAAGCCTCCAGTGATCACGCAGAGATTTCCAACCAAGTTAAAAGTGACACCTGGTCAGAACTGGACCTTAAATTGCCCAGTTATAGGGAGCCCCCATCCCACGGTCAACTGGCTGAAGAATGGCAGAACGCTGCATCAGTCCCATCGCATAACCATTGAAAGAGGTAAACATTTTCAGAATTTTTAAGTGCTTGTAATATAATTTGTTATCTAAGTTTTTGCTATCTTTAAGTTTTATTTTACCTATTTGCTATGTCTAGATATGTTATATCTTGGTGTTTGTTTTTGATGTTTGTAATTATCAGTGTCTGTAATGTTATGGTGTTTATTGTATCTCTATGTATATGTTATGTTATACCATTTGCAATACATTTGTGTTTGCCATGTTTATATGTGTTTTATATCTCTCGTTAGCTATGCCTAGGTGTTTGTTACACATCAGGTCTAGATGGGCCTGTATCTCTGGTGTCAGGTATATCTCTGCCTTTGTTTTACTGTTTCTCTCGAGTTTGTTATGTTTACATGTTTGTTGCATCTGTGGCATTCTCAGTGTTTGTGATGACCCTTATGTTTGCCATCCGAACTTCTCGTACATCAAATACTTTTTGATTTATTGTTTGTTATTTATTGTGGTAATTTTCCGTTTTTTTATGAAACTGCTCTGTAGCATCTGTTGATCCAGCTTCCTGCAGTCATCATAGTAAAAACAATATCGCAGTTCTTCTACAGCCTTCAAAACTATTAGCATTTCATCAGCTAAGTCTGTTTTCAGAAACTATAACTGAATATAAACCTCAAATTACATTCCTTTACAGCATTTTTTGTGTAGCCCCTTTTAGAGATGAAAGGTACAAGATCTCTTCAGTTTTTTTTTTGGCTGGGAGAGTGTGCTTTTCTTGAAAATATGATGTGGAAAAGTATGACTTAGTGAGAGTATAACTTGATTGCTCCACATTACCCTCAGTTAGACTAAAGATCATCATTCTCCAAATCACTCAGGTTCACTTCTATTTATTACAGAGACTCTAAGAATTCAGAACGTGGCTGCCGGCGATGCTGGTGAATATTCATGCCTTGCTGCCAATACCGCTGGCTATGCGAGGGAAGATGTCGTGCTTGCTATTTCGCATCAAGGTAAGCTTCGTGGATTTGACACAAACTTTTATCAATGTACCTGTAAAAATGCCATTGAAGTAATATGACCAGCTCTTAAAAGTATAATAATATAAATTTACTTTCATTAAATTTGTCATTAACATTTAATAAGTTTCCATAACTTTCCCTCTCACTTTTTCATTCGAAAATTAATCAAAATCATCATTATGTTATTTTAAAAAATGAAATGTACCTGATTTATGTTATTTTGTCCAAATTTTGGTTAATTTTGGTGATATGGAAATAAAGGGGTACGAAAATCAAAATGAAATGAAAAAAGTTTACACTGCAAGGAATCCATAATGTTTAAAATTGCCTTGAAAACTAGGAATGAACAGAATGATTGACTGTAAATTAAACAATCATTGAAGACAATATTTCTTTGATGCAAGTTATTGACAATCAAAGTTTATACTCACTAATAAAGTCATTCTAGTCTTAAATGGATGAATTGACAATTAGTTCGCTTTGGTTTTGTCAAGTTAAGCTGCAGGAATATGAGTTGTACTGGCAATCTCCTGGTCATCTATCTCTGTTTGTCGTCAGTGTTTCAGGGAAGAGAATGTAGAGGAAAAGATCATCAGTCACAAAATCTGTAATAGAGCTATGAAGTCATCTTCCAGATATCTGAATGTGAAAATTGTGTCAACATTTTTGTTGGCCCCACAAAATTGACTCTCTTCAAGAGAGCATAACATCAATCACTGTTACTTGAAATGAAACAGACCAATGGGAATGGATATGACTATTCATATATGCAAAAAATAGAACTTAAATAATGTTTTTTTTATGGTTATGACATACTTTATGTAATTTGATTTTCACTGACAAATTTTCAACGTAATATCCAGTTTTAAAGTACATCTCTTTCCTTTTGGCATTTAACTTGGATCTATTAGCTAACTTTGACAATTTCATTAATTTGTTGAAGTATCCTTCCACTGTGCAGTATTCCAGTTTGAAAATTTTGTTTTAAACCTTGAAGAGCAATTTCACAAACTTGTGAAAAACAGTTACATTAGATAAGAATAACACAAAAGCCACAAACTTAGTTTCCTACTTAGTGTGGTATATCATGTTCACATATACAGTAGTAATGTCTTATCTCTCATTTACAAACCATTACCAATGTACTGTAATAAGTCATGTGATTACAATATGTTTGACTCTTGTCTTCCACAAATAGAAAGCTATGGTAATATACTGAAGAGAAACTGTTCTTCGCCAAGCATATAATGATGTTTGTATGAAATTTAGAATCGTTGCATGTAGAGGTCTCCATGTAGTTTCCTCTTGTATGTGTTTGTGTGTGTGTGTGTTTGCTTGCTCGTTTGTTCGTTTGTTTGACAAAGTTAGGCCATGTACCATGCAGTCAAGAGTACTCTACAGCATTTTTTTTTGTATTTGCAATGATAGTGACCACTTTGCATGACATACAATATGCCAAGGTTCCATACCTAATGTGTGCAATCCCATGGAAAGTTAATTTTAGCCTGACTGATGTGTAATCTGGCTTTATATTGAAGTCATACTTACCTGTCTCATCACAACAACTGCACCCCCACTACCATTCCAAAGAGTCCTGGCAAACTTTATAACACCACCCAGAATGTTGTCTGGTTTAACTGGACTGGCTTTCCCCATCCACTTGTGACATCTCTGTGTGATAGTCACAAAATAGCTAGGCCAAGCCTACATGAGAAATCAAATTCTTGACTCACTAGTTTTCATGTTTTAGCGACTGTTGACAGTGAAAACAAGAAGGAACTGGTGTCATGTCACAAAAAGAACAGTTTAACATTTATGCAACCTAAAGGGACATAAGGCATTTGTTTTACAGAAAGCAACCATATTTTCAAAACCAATGTTTGGGGACATACAATGACAGATTATTCAAAATAAGGAAGGACAGTAGCCTTCTTTTCAAGAAATAAGTCTCTCACAGATAGAAATTCAGTTAGGCCTATTTTGTTACTCAACACTAATTTGTTCATCCAAACCTTTCAGAATTCAAATGACGCATCCTCTGTTACTCATCACACGCATGATGTTTTGAGGAGATGAAGCTTTTGCGGATGTTCACTGATGTGCCTGAATGGTCGAACAACAATTAAAGCTATTTTCTTCATATGCCACGTTGGTATATTCTTAATGCCCCATTTCCCTTTCAAAACTGATCATATACTTTCTAGCTTTGCTGTCTGTAACATTCTGGAATCCTTGATGAAGTATCTCGGCTAAAATAATTTGGACAGCAATCAGATACCCTGAGAGAGAGTTCATCTAGCTCAGGAAAGCAAACTTGACCGAAGTTAAGCAAACAGGCATGCTGACGTTGGGACACAGCTGATATTCATCACCCTTCTATCGGTATTCAGAAAGTGCCTTTTCCTGGCACTTTGATAATATACATTCTGAAACAAAATATAACACTATTACATTAAATAAATATGGGCAAAGTGGAAGAATTAAAGGTATGCAAAATATGAGTCTGTTACTACTGGTACTACTTACTCTGGGTCCCTTTTGTGATCGTGACCCATTGCCTGAAAGCTACAACATTGCAGCATAATTTGTCATCACATCAACGTATTATCTCTAAAGTTATGACGATCCCCTGCAATGTGTCTTTACTATGTAGTTGAGAAACCCTATGATGTATCTGGATACTGTTATATGTACTTTGAGGTAAATATGCAGTGACAGGGTAAAAGAACCATCAAGACTGACCTGTAATAGCAAACCTTTTCATCAATGTGAAATCTGCAGCCCTGTGCATCCATCAAATCTTTGATTTTTGATTTGTTTTCACTTTTAGGTAGTCTGTGATCAGCAATTAACCTAATTTTATTTAGTGTTGTTATTACCATGACATCAATCAGCTATATGTAGGTCAACTTAAGAGCTATGTAGGTCAACAGGAAAATCCCCAAAACAGGTCCATCATTATTAAAGAATTCATTACAAAGCGCTATTGATCTATCAGATTCTATCCATCAGTATCCCGACATATATTTCTGATCATTTCGACATTGATTAATGTGCATTCTCCACTGGACAAAAATGGTGTGCCCTGTCTCTCTCTCACTCCTTAAAATGAATTCCTTCAAAATCTCCCTGTTCATGTGCACCAAAGGATTTTCTCCTCTTTTCACCGCAGCATCAAAAGAAATAGACGTAGGGTGCATGGACGGCACAGTCGACGGCCTGGCCCACCTGAAGGATGTGGCGGCCTGTGGCGGGTCGTGGAAGGGTCATGTCAGCAAAGGCAAGGTCCACTGCAGTCCTGGCTGGAGAGTTTGTAGTCATGAGGACTGGATTCTCCTCAAAGCGGTGTCCTGGTTCGACGCGACCGGCATCAACGGATGTTACGCCTACGATGCGGCAGTAAATGGAGGAAAGTGTTCAAGGTTAGTCGATGTGACATCATCACTGAGGATAGAGGAGGGTTTATTAGATGAGATGGGGGGACAGTTAAAGGTCAGTTAGGGCAAGTTAAGAGAGGAGGTAAATATTTTACCAGATTTTACGTGAGAAGCTAGGGCAGAAGGAAGAGAACATGCTGTAATTGTAATGTTAATAAAAGGCTGGCATATTGGGGACGTGTTGCTAAAAGCTTGCCAAAATTTTGCACTGGATGTATATTTGTTTGATTTCTTAAATCGTCAATCTGAGGGTGGGATGCAGTGGACTTGCATATTAACTTTCAGAAAATTTTGTCAAAGATTTGATCACATTTGATCACAGTGATTATAACTATCAAATGTTTTATCTAAGTGTAATGTCCCTCATCTAACAGAAGAAATTGAGAAAAAAAATAGGGGGTGTTTCATTTGTTACCTCATTCACAGATTGCCCCGTAAGGACTGAATTAAAAGGATGCAAAATGTTTAATTTCTTGATGTTTTACTAAATTTCTGTCCATCAAATGTTTCCTGCTGTCGTATTAGAGAATATTGTTACTAGTAATTTTGCATACATTTACATTTATTACAAAGTCATCATTTGAATGCAGTATGTTCTAGTCAGCTATTGCCAGTTCACAGGAAAAGTTTCTCGTCAGTGGTCCGAGTCAAATCAATGCTCTCAATGTAATTTTTTTCATTAACTGATCAAAGAGAGCATTTACAGTGTCTGTTAAACCCAACTCAGCCTGTTATATTTAAGGAAGTATTTGAAGATTTAATCAGTCAAAATAAGTGTTGTCAAAATGAAATTTTGTAAGGTGGTTTCCTCATTAAGTACCTGCCAGAGATAATGAATTTGGTTGCTATACCAGACCCTCTCTACCCCTTGTCTTCCCACCCCATCCTTCCCCTTCCTTCCCCCTTCCCTCCCCTTCCTTCTCCTTCCTCATATCTATCTGTGAACTTGGAAATGAGACAAAAGTTTCAAACCTCTTGACAGCAATGTTGCTAGTCACCTTAGGAAATGGTTGCAAGCAGTGCATCTAAAGACTTTGGCACATATGTGAGAGGGTGGTTGCTATGGGTGACTCAGTATCCAAGAAAAGGAAGCCAAGTACATAGCTCTGCTCTCTTCACCTACTGTATGTGTGTGGCAGCTCATTATGCACATCCTAAACTTTGCCCCGGTCTCTAAGAATTCTACTAATTAAAATTCCTTTGGTCGGCCAGTCGGTATCAATTGAGGTTCATTAGAGAATGCCATCCGATGCAACATTGGTTTACAGATTTTCCAGAGAGCATATCGGTGTGGTGTTTGGAATGAAGTTGAAGAAGACCTACAAACTACCCTTTCCGCTGTTTATGGTCAGTTCTGTGGACTACAGTATTTACCATTGAGACATTCCAATTAGTTGCTCATTTTCCAGCTCATTTAGAACTTGATAGCTTTCCTTCCTTTTAGGCTGAGAAATGTAGCAGAATAATCACTTTTGTTCAAAATTGGACTCTGATTTTTCAAAAACATGTTTATGTAGTAAAGACGGATAAAAGCTATCACGGGGGATCTAATAGACTGGCAGATTAAACACCTTAGTTCATATGGTGTCACTTGGTCCTCTTTCTATATTGGTCATTGCCCTCAGAGGCAGGAGGTTAAAGAGAACGTTCATTGCTCGCTGCAAAACTAGAATGATGTAGTTCTTACTCGTGCTGATATTTAGGTGGAATGAAAAGTTATGATTTGATCTTCGCACTGAGAGTGTTACAACAGTGAGAAAGAAATGTCCTTTCAATAGTTTTGTGCAAGGTACATAGGTGGATCCTTCAGTCGCTGAACGGGCAGGGGTAGGGGGTAAATAGTGGGGAGATGAAGGGGTATGGGGAATGCACCAGGTTGCACTGAGAGTATCAAGGAGAAACTAGCTTAATAATTCAACTTTCACTTAATACTGACGCTTCTGCTGGTGGGGAGACAATTAAGTGCAGAGAGTGAATCTGTGTTGATCATCATGGTCATAACTTTTCATTAATTTTGGGTGATTCCGATGGGGTTTAATTTGGACAATTATGCTTTTAATCTCTATCCAAAGTAAACAGCCTAGTGGTGGTCCCACTTTTGCTTAAACTATCCACACTCCGTTAATTAGTTTTCACTGGAATCCACACATCGGTTAAGTTTCATGTGTATTATATATATATATTTTTTTTTTGCTTATAAAATAGAAGCAAAATTTGTAAAGCTGAGTGTCTATCTATGCCTCAAAGCACACAGAAGTGTACAGATGGTCTGAAAATATCAAGGCAGACACAATCAAATGGCCATAAACAAAATTAAGATAAAGTTAGTTCCCGTAAAAGGAAGATGCAACTTGAATATTTGAAGGCACAAGGAAAGAAAAAGCGTCAACAAATTGACATTAAACCAGGTTTTGCTATGGCAATGTTTGTTCGAACTGGTTAGCAGCCAACCCTTGAGTAGCAGACATTAAACAAACATTGCCATGTGAATAAGTTGAAAAATTAACTCACTCAAATATGTGCCATAAGGTAACTGATTTTGGCTTCACCTTCAGCAATTTGAAAGAGAATTTGGACTTTTTAGCTGAATCCAGAGAAATATTGATTCGCAATTGTTGAGTAGCTTACATAAAATTCAATTGGAACTGGAATTTTATCTCGCAAAGTGCGATGCAATCCCCATCATTTAGTGTCGTGAGGCATTATATTTTCTAAGATGATGACGTAGTTTACATTTCCATTTCTCTAACAGCTGCCTCGAGGGGAGCACCCAGAGCATGGGCGGGATCGGCAGACACTGCTCCAAGAGGCGACGAAGGCAGTCCTCCTGCATAGCCGAGGGCCGCATCGACGTCTACAACCCGTTACGGGAAGGAGGACATCCTTCTTGCAATTACCAGGAGGGCCTCATATCGGGGGTCCTGTGCTGCAGGATACCCATACCGAAAAGGTCCACCTCCGGGAGAAGGAAGAAGCCAAGTAAACCTGGTAAGAACAGTGTGATGTTGATGAAAATCTGAGAGCAAAATTGGGCAAGAACCGGCTAAGCAAAATTTTTACTTGTGATAACTCTATCTGTTGTACTGAGAGGTGTTTTCTTAGGTCGGAGAAAGGGTATAGTGGTATACATCAGAAGAGAAGTTTCAACACATGTTTTGAAAGTGAATAAAGAACACAGGTCTCTTTTAAGTCTTTGTGCCTGCAGGTCATTTAAGCTTACTAAGACAGACATCAAAAACTAGAAGCTTTAACCTTAACGGGATGTATTTTCTACTTCCAGTGCACTAATTATTAAGTGTTCATTTCACGAGGCTATGTATTTGAAAGAAACCACCTCAGGAATCATAAGTTTGCAGTAGGAACTTCGTTGTTACTTGATCCTGTCTACACATTTTGTTTGCTCTCTTTCGTTTATTCTTCTGTCCAATACGAGGAATTTTAAAGCTATTATTAAATCATGTCAAATTGTTTTAATTTATGTGCATGTCTTGTTTAAGTGTTAGATAATTAAATGTAGGTTTAGCCTAACACTGCATGCAAATCATTTGTAATAATTCAGTCCATGTAAAAAAAAAATAACAAGTAACACCAAACGGTTTGAGTTTTGACTGGAAGGAGATGGAGAAGAAGGGGGAAGCATTTGAAGACTTGTAAAACCATCGTTTTCTTTTGCTACATTAAAGTCCCAGTGTGCACAGATATACCAAAACCATCTCTTTTGCTCTGACAAATTTTTCCATTAACAGAAATTAGGGGAAACTTGTGAGTTGGTCTGATCATTTGCTTAAAACAATTGTGTAACTTACAGCAGCACTGTAAGACCGAGAATGCTTTTCTCTGAACTACCTGCAAGAATCTAAAGTTACACTTTCCTTTACACTGTGTCTTGAATGCAACGTGGACTTGCGGTCGATACAAATGTATTGCCGAAGTTAAAAAAGAATAATACTCCTTGACAGGACTCTTTGAATCTCATGATTGGTTTGAAAACGTTGCAGATTGGTGTTACGAACAGAAAAAAAAAAATTACGCCGCATTGGTTTTGCAAAGATTAAAGCTGTTTACTGCACATTGATACTTCATAATGTCTTCTGTTCTTTAATGACCTGGTGTCACCATAGATTTGTAAGAATTAAATTGCGAGCTCATTTTTCTAAAAAAAAAAGTAGAAAGTTAATGCTTAAAAGTACAAATAGTATTAACAATCGTCTATTTGCATGCCTTGTCTATTGTCGAGTTTGTCGTTTGTCTGTACAGGTAAAGTAAAATGTTTGCAGCCGTGTCTTAACAATGGAGTTTGCGTCGGTCGAAACCGCTGCGAGTGTCCGCAGGGATACAAGGGAGCCTCGTGCCAAATACGTAAGTTCGCTAACCTTGCTCGTTCTCATCATCGTTTTCATAGCCACCGAAAGGGCGACTCGGGATTTCCATCGCCTTTTTCTGTAGCTCAGCCTTTGTCAAAAAATTTGTCTCGATGTTTGACTTCATACTGTCAAGAAAAACAAACGTGTAAAATATGAATCGCTGAAAAGCTTCAACAACATTAGTGATAATCATCCGTTCTTCTATGTGCTCTTAGCAACCCATTTCATCTTTGTGAATCACTTGTGTCATAATTAACTCATGAAAACATTTTCATTTTGTTGTGATCCTAGTTTTTGTCGGCATTAATTACGTGGTAGTTCTTAGCCTAACTTTAATCTCTGCAGCCCACTCCCCCTTTTTAGGAATCTGTTGTTTTTTTTTTCTGGTTTGTCAATACTTTTTGGTTATCATCTATGGTAAAATGACATCAATTTAATTTAATCTTGTCTGTAAGTTCTGCTGTTTCAGACACACTTTGCTGCATCGGTGAGCAATGTCTTATTGGTGATATTGCAGATTGGTAGTGTCATGATGGGGCTCTCAAAGAGTGATTTAAAAAGGAGAAGCCTTGACAGTGGAAAGTTCTTGAAAGCAAGTCACAAATCTGCTCAAGTTTAGGGTGGATACAATTTTTTTACAAAGACTTAACAACTGTTTTTCTTTTTTCGTGTGACAGTTATTCTTCTATTAGTCAAAAACAGGTTCCCTGTAAAGATATCAATAAAGGAAAGTAAATGCCTTCTTAACCACAATTTAACAAATCTTTCATGTAGATGTAGTAAAGTTCAAAAGAAAGACACAGTTGCATTTAAATGTTCTCTCCTCAACTGGATCTTTTAGTCGACATTTTCACTGTTAAGTTTCTTACTTTTCATAATCTTATTTTATCGTGCATTCGAAAGGAAGACTGCAAACCTGCCACTTTGATTGTCTTTCTTTTTGTCTTTTTCAAAAGGCATTCATGAACAGATACGTGCATTACTGTCATTGCTTTGTTGACAGTTTATACAAATGCCAAGGTCACCATAGGACAGTCAGTTCAGTTTGTGATATTTTTACCGAAAAGTCCTCCACCATGTATCTGTCTCAATGATTCTAAAATCTATATTCATCGGGTGTTTAATTTGATCAGATATTTTGGCAGCACTTATTTCAGTTTTTGTCGCCAAGATTAAGTTCTTAATCCGCATAAAACAGACAGATTTCAGTCACAACTGTCCTAAATGTTTTCTTTGTCAGTAATTCACTCCTCACTTGCCTGTCTCAACACAACAAATGCACTCCTGTCTCCTCTGCTGAAGCCCTTGTCTGCTGGTGCTTCCACTGTAACGTGAATACCATGTCAACAGCATGCCACATCAGTGCAATGCAGGTCCACTCTACCTATGTTCTCATAGGATTACAATGAAGTTTTCATGATTACATCATCAGCATAAGAGGCCTTACTTGCAGCAGGAGACAGGGTGTAAGAATCTGTTGCTTGCAGCAAATATGTTTATGAAAATGGTCAGGATATCTTGAGTAGAAGGCTTGTAACGACAGTTGATTTATAACATCTTGTCATGTATTATATGTGAGCCCTCATTGTCAACAACACCCACCCCTCACAAACCTCATGTCCCAGCCCCACCCCCTCCCACATGAAATTCCAAACGAAAACTAGATACTCTTTAGAGTACAATGAGAGGACAAAGAAGTGGTCAACACGCATGATTTGTTCACAGAACTAGATTGCTTTGAATGAATGTGGGAGATTATGACATGTGTGTTATATTGCATTGTGGGATATGTTGACAACTGATGGTACCCCTCCCTGTGTTCTCTGCTGTAATTCACTGAATGGATGGCATCTGGTTGATATTGTTTTATATATTAACAGACAATACAATAGCAGTTTACAGTTGAGGAGGGGGAAGATGAGTGGATAGGAAATAAAGGGTTCATGAGGGGAAGACATATCTACACATTAGCATGATTACAACTTCTTCATATTGATAAGCAAAAGATGCAGAACCCTACTATTAAATAATAAATGATCCATAAATAAAGGCATCAGTATTTTGGTAAAATATCAAGACATTTAGTTAAAAGAACAACTTGTCAATTATTTATATCTCTTTTCTGTTTCAGCTGTATGCGATCCACCATGCCAAAGTGGAAGTTACTGTCTCGAACCCGGTGTCTGTGCCTGCGAGCCCGGACGAGAGGCCAAATGCGCCCTACGAGAGGAAGCAGTGGCCATCTCCCTGGCCAAACTTGAGAGTTAGTAGTTTACATCAAACACTTCTGAGATTGATAATACATTCAAAATTAAATAAAATAAGTGGTGAATGGAGGGGAGAGGGTTGAATAGTTTTGTGAGTGGGTCATACAATGGCTTGCAAAGCAAAATGTTTTTGTATTAGAATCTATGTAAGATAACTTTGCGAATCAACTTTTTTCTAAACTTTGACAACTCTTAGGAGATTCCAAGTATTCAAAGCAAGTTCACAAATTGGTCCAAATTGAATGTTCAACAAAGTTTTCAAGAATGCTCTCAAAGAAGAAGTTCCTCATATCCCTGCAAATGAGGGCAGTTTGAAGCAAGTTCTTTGCATATCTCTTAGTTAAACCCCATCCTGAGTGAATGATCAAAACATTTGTTAAATGTAGAAATATTTTCATGCACTTCCAGTCTGCTACTAAAATCACCCTAACTGAGCTACCATCAAAGACAACAAACAGCATCATAGAGTAGCATTACATGGCCATTTGCACAATTAATTGAAACCTACCCTTTCAGTGCTGCATCAGTTTCAACTATTAGCATGGAGGTCTTCAAAGTCTCAGGTTTACGCTGTTGGTTTTCAAAATTTTGGCCTTGTCAGGAGAAGAGGCATTAGAGATTTAATAACAAGCAAGCATTTTAGCAGTTGATGGAAAGACAGGCTTTCCTACCTTACTACAAGTTTAAAACATAAGAAAAATTGAGAATGGTAATTCATTTTTCAGTGTATCATCTCTAAATTACAGTGGCCATTCCTTTTTTAATCTGCAGGGAAGTGTCTTCGTCACTGTCGGAACGGAGGACAGTGCTTCCAGGGGCACTGTTTCTGCCCTGCCAATACCAAAGGAAGATTTTGCCAAAAAGGTATGAAACATGCAGATTCAGCACTACCAGAGATGGAGGAGAGATGAATGAGAGATGCACCTTCCCCCCCCCCCCTTGGCATTTTGCCTCCTGCCTATGTTAGTTGTTCCTCCTAGTTAGATATGATATGCTTCAGGGATACAAGACCTTACTTGGTTGTGTTAAAGCTGCTTTCCATTGCCAATGCATAACACAAGTTATGCTTCTTTTACAAAGCAAAAGAGTTCCATCTTCTTTAGACCTTGTCCCATTTATACCTTGTCTTCTGGTTTCCCCTGTATCCCCCTCCCACTTCATCTCTTCTTTATCACCTTTTTGTGCCATATCATGCAGACCTCGATTTCACAAGGTGACTGATATGTTCTACACTAAAACCACTGGAAGTTTTTCCAATCACCTAAAATGGTGATGGGTAGGAGCAGTCAATATTTACACAAGATGTGTTTCTTGGTTCCATCAATATCAAGGAGTTGGCACCTTTCTCTGCCAGCTGTTCCTCTCTGATTATATTCTTTGATTCCCAAACATGAAACCAGATTTTCATATCAATTGCCTTTCACATCTAAACAAATCTGTAAGTCATGATTTTACATATGGTAACAATGGCCCAATTATCCAGCGCCAACTAAAAGGGTAATACTTCATTTAAAATGCACCAGCATGCCACACAAAGGAAATGGCTTCATATCATTGTTAAGCCATTCATTATCACCAATAAACATGAGCACTTGCTTCATCTCTTCGAAAAACTATGCATCAGATGAGTTAAGGAAGATGCATCATTTGAATTAGTATGAAAATTTATTCTTGAGCAACAAGTAACTGAATTTCTGAAAGCTACAGTCCTACTTTATTTTGAATAATCTCTTATTCTGTGTCCATAACAATTGGTTTTCAATTTTTTTTTTTTGTAAAACAAACACAATATTTCCCTTAAGTCTCTTTAGATATCATAGACTTGTATCTTGATCTTGAAGAGATGTGGGACCTCACAGGTTGTAAACCATATTTTTGTTTGGTAAAAACCAGTGCTAATGCCAGTGTTTTAAGAAGGAACGAAATGATCCACACATCAGCCCAGCGACATGCTACAAGAGGTATTCAAGTAGATTTGCCTTTGTGAAAGCACAGATACCTATAATTCAATGTACCATTTTGAAACAATTTTTTTTTTTAAAAATCCATCATTTCCAAACTGAGATGTGGCCTACACCAATAAAAGGGAGAAAAATCCTCCAATTCTTATGGAATAATCAATCTCCAGAGGACAATCCCTCGTACTTTCATCAAGAGCCTGCGCCTTTGGCACATGCAGTTCTGTCAGTAGGAATCCAAAGTCAATTTTCTCCTTTCTTTGTGTCTTCCTTTTTTCAGTACTCTGAGGATCTCTGAAATAGTTGCGATCACAGCACAAAAGAAGAACGACAAAGAAGCCAACTGTACAAATATCATTTGGTAGTCTATTCAACGGATTTTGTACATAAATGTACATATGTCTGTAAATGTACAAGGTTTTACCTTAATAAGAGTAATAGTAATAATAATTAAAAAAAAAACATGCCAGTATGACCTACAAATATCTTTTATTTCACATCTAAAATACTTTTTAATTTAAAATGACAAAACAGATTGAAACGTAAAAGCTAAAGTTAGGTGTTATCAGCATTTCAGAGACATAAAATGTCTTTGTTTTTTGTTTTCTATTTTTTTCTTTCTTTGTTTTTTTACCTCTACTTAATGAAATATTTCAATAGCTATATTATAAGGTGTGATGGGTATTTCAATACAAGCCTACAGTGTTTTCCAAGGTAAAAGTTTGTGACAACTCTAATCCACTAAAGAGGAAAGGATAATAATTCTAAAACCAGCTGAAAAAAAATGTCATGAATGGTGTCTGCAATTTGACTACCATGAGAAACAGGAAATATCTATATCAAAAATGCATGTGTATGACTATCATCAGTTTTTTATCTTTTCTTTGAAGACCAAAGTTTTATATTTATTGTGTCTTCCGTCACCAGCAGGAATGAGGGGGGGACTTGTAAGTCCCTTCCCAGTGCATCCCACCTCAAGATTTCTTGTAGTAGATCGGTAAGTGTCTGCAAAGAACAGGCGTACTTCGTCTCAAGGATAAACTGAATCATAACTGACTAGTCAGTATACGGATTGATGAAACTTGCTAGAAACAAACAAGTCGTTAGTCACTTAGTCAGGTTAGTCATAAGGTCGGACTTGGAAACAATCCAGTCAACAATAATACAGTGAGTCAGGTACTGAGACAAGATTTGTGAACGACAGTCGGAAATCATTGCACAAGTCATCATCAATAACAAGACGGGAAGTCGGCAGGTCCTGTCAGTTTGACAAAGGACTCGAAACAACGAGATCTATGTGTTATGTTTGTCACTAGACAGGAATTAAAGCTTGTGTATATAAAATGTTAATTACACAAACAACATTTTGAGAAGCAACTGAAGATATAACAATGAATAGGTGACCACCATATGGACCTCGCACACACGTTTGAGTGTGTGTTCATGAGTAGAATTGTGATCGATAAAACTCACCATCAAATTGCTTTCGTTCTCAGGATTCTGTGACAAGAAGCTACCATTCACGGTTTAGGGTGACCTTATTGGCTTCAACTGGACTTTTGAATTGCGTTGTTTTTGGTTATCACTTTATTGCACCATATTCCAGCTTTAAGAAGTGATATTTAAATAGAAAAGAGGACTCATTGATGACTTTAATTCAATTGACTGCAATCAAAAGCTTTGTTGAATCACATAAGAACTGTATTCTAAACAGAGTGTATGACAGTCCAGAGATACAAAGTATTGATTGATTTGATCAATTGATTGATCATAATAAGTCACTCACTTTGACATACAGAAAGGTCTCACATAGTGTTCTTAGCCAAAGAATAGAAAAATATTGTATCATTTCAAAGCCTAAAATGGTTTTATCCTCTCATAAGAAAGAAAAAAATGGATAGAGTATATCCCAAATTGTAAAATGGTATCCATAAAAAATAATTTTATCATCCTTTTAAAGATCAACAGAAGAAGACTGATATCGTCATTGGAGAAAAGTTTCAAAAGAAAAAAAAAATATATCTGAGTTATGATTTTACTAGATTTGTTCTGATTCAAATTACCAATATTCCACTCTGTGGGAATTATGACGCTGATTACAAAGAGAATATTTATAAAGTCATCAATATCATAACACAAAGGAAAGGTGCATTTTATAAGACAACAATTGAAAAAGATGCTAAATATCTACATAGTTAGTGATATTACAAGAAAACTAAATGAACAAAGTTAGTCATGTGAAGCAAGCCGTACCAAAAATAAAATACACCTAGTCATTTATTTGAAAAATGTAAATATTGCAATATTTTTTGTGAGGTTTGTTCTTATGAATTCTGCAAGAGCTTTAAATTTATTATTTTTAAAAAAAATGGTATGGTTTATGTCGGATATTTTCTCTGAGTTGGCTATCTTCAAAGTGGGATGTGTAACCTATTTTCGATAGATGTGAATAAAGGCAGCGGGGACTGGAGTAATTTGTGAGTCCCTGACTAAGATAAGGATGCCCAGCCATAGTGAACCGAAGGTAAGTGAGATCGTGGCGGTTTATTACGGCATGTTTTAGAAATCAGATTAATAGGAATGTCACCAATCATTTTTGACCAAGTTTGTGAACTGTTAAAAGATAAATGATAGGAAAGATACCACTGAAAATGACATGTTTCTTCTTTTTTGGGGGGATCATGAGAATGCATTCAATAGAAAGTCCAGAGAAGTCCCCTCTCGAAACAAAAAAAAAGTCTTCCAGCATTTTATGGTGACACTATGGCATTTCCAAGTAAAAATTCCTATCAAAGACAGATGGTATTAATTGACGTATAATTGCGTGAAATCAAATATTCAAGCTTGCATTCTTGTTAAAGTAAGGATTCCTTATCCAGGTTGGTGCACTTCTTAATTCGCAACGCTACAGTCGATACGTGATTTGTACATACAGAACCATTTCAGTTGCTTCCGAAAATTAAAATATCTGAAAGGGGTTGTCATATTTTGTATTCAGAGAATGTCTGTCTCATTTCGAGCAGTTTACAGTGATGCATTATGGGGGACATGATCTCTGGTAATATAGTTATTATTTTTGTTCTAATCTTGCACTTCAAGCCTGTTTGATCGTTCAAGGGTCCTGCCCGGTCGTGGCCCATCTGAAGCTGGCGCTTCTGCTCGCCAAAAGGCATGAATAGCATATGGTCAGACTACTTGCCAACAAAAATTTACAGAATGTTAAAAAGTACAGGTTCAGTAGTAAAAATTGCTCAAAAGTATAAAAAACATTGCACCATTCTCCATCTCAGAACATTCTATCTGCAAAAGGGGATGGACCTACCCCTCCCCATGTGCTCCTCCCACACGACAGTGTTCATGCTACAGCAACAAAGCACCAGCTGGAATATTGCACCCTATGACATCTTTGACGAACAAATTTTTGCACAAGTCTAGACCAGATGGGAATCATATTCTGTCCTGAACCAGCGGACGAAAGCCATCGAGAACCAGTTTACTGGAAGTATTGAAAAACGACAACCAATCACATTGATTCGGCGCTTTATAAAGGGAAACCAATTCTGTTTTAGGAAATAGCATTACTGGCATACATGTACAAATTTTAAATTTTTCTCAAGGACTGAAATTTTAACCTTTTATTGTTTTCTCTTTGTTTTCCTTCACTTTTCTTCGTTTTTTTTCTTCCTTTTCTTCTCTGTGATTTCATTTTAGGTTTTTAAAAGATAAACAATGAAAGTTGCACATCTTCTAAATTATCAAAAATTGACACACCATTCATAAAAAAATTGTAGACATTTCTTTTCAAATAAAAATGCAAATATTAAAAGAAACTTTATCAAAAGTGTCCATTTTTTCTTCTTCTTATTTTGTACTCTCACAGAGGTCATTCATTGTTTGTAAAAAAATGTTTGATATTTTCCTTCAACTATGACCCTTTATTATACCTATATAAAAAAAACCTTCGACGAAGAGCCTTTCAGGCACATATCGTCGTGGAGGAGCAAAGAAGAAATGGAAGGAGGGTATAGTGACTTGTAAAAGAAAATATGATTTTTTTTTTTTTTTTTACTTTTGTCCAGCAACTGATGGCAAATTTTTGTTTATAAATAATGAACAATTGATCATTTTTGCATTTCTTTTAGTGGCCAATTCAATATCTGCAATTTTGTGACCCATAGGTTTTGAAGTGTTTTGGGTCCCTCTTTTGCAACCAGCAACAACAGGAGCATCCTTTAAGTAAGTTTCTATTGGCCTGTGAGACTATCCATCATCAGACGGCCCAGACTTAAACTGTCATTATTTGCATAGACAATCCCTCGTCGTTCTTTTTTAGGATTTAGTTGTCATTTTGTGGCGTTTTTCAGAAACGTAATTCAGGACCCAACAGCCAAGATTTACACTGTAAACACATTTCTGTGAATATCAACATGACACAATTTCCCAAAATGTAATTTTAATCCAAATGAAACCATCAGACGCTGTGTGATGTCATTATTGTTATCTAAGGGAAGATGAGCGGGGGGTGGGTGGGATTAAAATCCCAAGGATGTCTGCACGAGAGTAAAACCTTGAAGAATCTTTAATCTCTACATCTATGACAATAATACATTGGGAATACCATGATCACTTTAATACCTAACAAGCCTGGAACTGAGCAGTTTTCTCAATTATCCAGGGAGAAATTTTCCTTTTGAATCTCGGACACACATACAAAATTCATGTGCACATTTAGAAAGTTAAACATGGCATTAGCTTTGTTATGTTTGGCTATTTAAGAGTATGTCTTTACACTTGAGACAGCTGTTTAATAAATTAAAACATTTGCTGGCTTTAATAAATGCAATACCTAACAAGTATGACAAATCTAATTGTGTTAGTATGTGTTCATGTTCCTAAAACAATAATTTGTGGGCTCTTTTGCTTGGCGGGCCGCTTCGGCACTCCTTTGTCCCGGCCCTGAGATTGAGCTTGTTTGTAGAACCAGTAATAACCCTCGAGAAGAACAACAAAAAGGAAATCAGGGGATGCCATAACCAGTATTGTTTGTACTGTGAATTTTGTTTTTACATTTTCATATCCTTAATTTTTTCCGTCCTCATTTTTCCCTCGAGAGAATCTCTTCAACATTTTTTTTGTCATCTGTTAATGTGAAGGAACTATGTAAAGCGTCACAACTTTTTTCTTTCCTTTAACTTTTTGTTATGATACGCAAGTGACAAACCAGAATCTCGAAATTGACTTTTTGCCTAGCCTCTGTCATTTGTAACGTGGACATTTTAGTCAATTCTAAGTGAAAGGAAAAATAATGTGCGGCATTTAACAGAAAGTCTGTTAACCGTGGAACAGAGCACTTTATTAATTTGCTCCTCTCATAAGAAAACTGAAATTTGTGAATAATACACAGAAAATGAGCCGTAAGTAACGACGTGTCCATGGACTATATAATGACAGTTAGTCCATCGGCAAGCATCCTACTAAAAAATGTTTTGTCTCATTTCAGTCCCCAATAATATGTATATGTATATTTTCACCAACACAAACGGTAGGCTGAAATAATGGCGCTATACGCGAATATTCCAGATAAGCTGTATCCGGTGCAGATATTTACTGTGCGCAACTTCACTAAACTTTCCATCTTCCGGCAAACATTTAGCCACGGAGCTAATAGCTCCATGATTTAGCAAAGAGATATCTTTCCTTAACAGTCATTTGACTTTTTTCTTAAGTCATTATTACTAATATTTTGCTTTTGAAGGACGGCTTGTCTTCTAATTATCTTATTTGAATTGATAGATCTTGCCACAGTACAATATCTATACTCCCTACCATGTCTCTCACTGCACCATGGTTTGTACTAAGTAGCTCTATGCGAATCTGCTTAGCACCTTCTTAGGCCTCAGCTTCAAGTTGTAGCCTAATCATCACGTACCTCTCCTAATCACTTTAAGACCCCCCCCCCCCCCACCTCCAGCACACCCTGAGTTGTAAAATCGCCCATACAGACGAGTATCACCAGTATCAAGTTTGCGTTGAGGTCATTTTTTTATTACTTAAAAATTTTCTCTTTTTTTATGCGGCAAGGTATCGATTTAAAAGTTAAAAATTATATTTCTCCTTCCAATATTTCTTTAAGACATTACGGAGCCGGAAAATAATCACATGTGTGGTTAACAGGACGGTAATTCTTCCTGCAAAAATCCGAGAAAGCTGTTTATCGGCGGTAGCTGAGAGATCACCGCCTCGTCGTAGGTTTGTTGCTCCGTCAACGGTCTGCTATGCTCCTGTATCCTGCGGGCTAAGCAGCCATCTTTGGTGTTCGCCATTGGACAAGGGAGGCGTTCACCATTGTGATCCTTGTAATAAGTGGCGTAACGTTTAGAATGTTTGCACGTGACTTCGCTCTCGAAACCAGGCTTGCTCTCCTGGTCACGATGGTAGACATTGTCGACAGGGTACCCGCAATGGCCGACTGAAGGGTCAAACTTTCCTGTAGGTTGGAAGGCGTCGCCATAGTAACCGTTGCTACCCCATGGATACATCCCATTCCGGACGAGTTTGACTTGCACTTCTCCGTTTACGATGTAAGACGCGCAGTACTCCGCTTGTGATTGCTGTAAACCGTTCATGTAATGTTCTGTCCAAGAAGAGGATGGACGGTTGTAACCATGGTGATGGGGGTCGTGCGAGCTTGCGTTATGACCATAAGATAGCAAGTTTGGCGTTGACGGAGGTGTGGGAGGTGCCACCGACATCCCCGGGAACTGGCTCCCGATGCCGTCAGCTGAGTGCTGAAAGTAAACATCGCTGTTAGATGCCGTCATGTGGGGAATTGGCGGCATGCGATGGTGGTACCACTCACGGTGGGCATTTTCCATTAAGCGCAACGCGTGTTTTCTATAAGTGTTCACGTCATACATTTCCGGTGGTAGATGCGCGACCATTTGATACATGGATAAGGCTGGATTGATGTCACCGTACTGAGCTAACATGTTTGTTTCTCCTATCAACTCCGACGAGATGTGATGAGGTCCGTCGACCTGGTTCTGGTAGTCGTTGTTGATGAGGGAGTGCGATTGCGCGAAAGTTCTTTGATGCACCGTCGTGTCGTGCCCCGAATCTGAAGAAGCGTTGGACAGATCCGAGTGACAATCGTTCGCCTGATGGTAACTGGATGGACACGCCCCGTGTGGACTATGTAGAGATACGGAATAATCGTCCTTTAATTTGTGGCCCAATTGGCTGGCCACGACGTAAGTGTCGTTGCTAGTCCATCTTCTTCTCTGAGCATGCTCAGAAGCTGCCCCGCCATACTGTTCGTTTTCTTGGTTTGATGCACAAATTATTTTCAAGTACTCGTCATGCGCATAGCGACTCCTGGCTGACTCCTCTTTGTGTAAATACGGGAGATCTCTTTCCCTTTAGAAACGAAAATGATAAAAGAAAGTTGAAATTGAAAGTCCGACCATTGACAAAGAAAAGTTGGAAGATGAACTCTAAGGTCTATTGTCATTAATTGATTGATTGATTAATTAATTAATTGATTGATTGGTTGATTGATAAATTTGCTTATTTTTTCTTTTACTGTTTTCAGATTCCACTGTGCCTCACCTTGGTAACGTATGTGTAAATATAATTTCCTCTTCGCCGTTCTCAACGGTGATTCGATGACCGTACGTGTGAAGCCACACCCACGAACCCGATTGGTTTCTCATACGGAATAATATCACGTGACTTTCCTCTGTCTCCAACACTGAAAAGATATCGAACAACGAAAATCAAAGGTTTATTATACGATCTTGACAGGGATCAAATAATTGAATCCGATATTGGAAAAGAGCCTTATTTTTCTGGTATCACTGATATGTTCATGAGTACTTGATTGGCCTAAAACATTGGTAACACTTCAAAATACATACAGAAGGACAAACATATGGTACCATACCACCATTATCTCTCCAGTGACTAACACACTCATAAGAAGTGTCCTCTGACGCCCCCTCCTGCATGCAAGGTACGTTATATCAGAGATTTCTTACCTAACAATGCACTTACAAACTTCCATAATTTGACCATTCAAATTCTGAGCTAGAAGAGGTGGAAGTTTAAAGTGATGGTCCCATCCCCTCCGACCGAAATATCATTCCGACACACTCGATTACTAAAACAATTTAAATCTCCTTCAATCTTCCTCATTGTTTACATCATCTGCGTTTTAATTAGTCCTCATCAACATCCAAGTAAAAAAGAAAAATAGTGATTGTGACTGAAAACATGATGAAAAAGCGATGGCCGTGGTTCATTTTAAGAACTTTTCCAGAGGGTGGAGGAAAATAAATGATGGTATGGTACTATATGTAATTATACACTCATCATCGACAGAGATCGACGCAAGGATCAGACGAAGAGAGTTAAATATAATGCTCCAATCAAATCGCTCCTTCCTTTGAGTCCCCGCTGGTAGGTGAGCGGATTGCGCCCTCACCATCGAATTTTTGATTAATAATTGCAAAGGAGGAAAAATCGACACGAAATTTCAAGAAGGTTAAATTACCAAATAAAAAGTTTCTTAAGTTTTCCACACCTGAGGTGTACATTTGTCTTTTGCCAAAAATTCCAAACAGTCATATTCACATCTCGATCCAAATGAGGAAATGAGTAACTTACCTGCTTTATGGCAAGCGTACATCGCGGCAAGATCGCCTGTGTGTATTGAGTGGTAGAAGGACGTGTTCAAAATTTCTTGACTGTTCACTCCGAGAAAAGTTTCGATTCTGATAAAAAAAAAATACGTATTTCCATAGGAAAAGCGAAACCATAAAAATAAACGCAAATTACAATATATAGAAGGGTAACGAAACTGTTGAATTGCCTTCATTAAAGAGAATTCCGCAAATTAATTACGTCAAACAACTTGAACTGTAAGTAATGTATAAATGCGGTGTTTACAAAACGAACTAAGAACATAGTTAATTAGTCAATAAATAAATATAATGTTATACTATTATAAGAAAAAGCTAACTCACCTATCATCTACCGCTGTTGTCGTGAAATCTAACTTGTGTCTTGTCCAAAACGCTCGTCCGTTGGAATCTAAGTCCGTGTTGGACGTAGTCGCAGAGAACAGTTGGAAAGAAGCAAATAGCACCTGGCAAGGACTAGTTCGAGATTTGACAGCTTCTGGTAATGTGTGCATGGTACCGTTGCATAACATTTTCTGTTTTGGAATTGTAAAAATCCAGGACGATGAATAATTTGGGTCACAAAATAAATTAACTAAATTGTTTATCACTATAATGAAAACCAATCGTGACATTTTACATGTAACCGTGTTGTTGATTTATATTACACGATATTGTGACGTAAAATTGTTCTTAACATTTTCTTGCAAATTATAAATCAGCCACACAGTACTAAGGTTACACATTGCGTTGAGGTGAGATGCTCAGGCTGACAAAAACGAGAACAGAGATTAACACTTATTGTTGTTGCTTTTTTTCAAGCCACAAGTGCATTAGATTTGACATTCAATGTTTCTGGACCATTAGCAGAAAATTCACTTCAGAGTGTACAGTATTTATGGAATCAACGCACGGGTACGGTGTGTACACTGGCGGAATTATCAGTTTCTTAATTTCAATGATGTGATATGTAGTGGTCAAAGCGACTATCATTATAGATTAAATGCAGACAATAGCAATCAGCTCGTAGTCAAGGGGGACAAGTAGGGGGATGCGCCCTAAAAATATTTGTCCCCTCCATAATTTCTTCCGAAGTAAAACGTTAACATTGTCACACGTGTCGGTGGACTCACCCCTCCCTGTAACTCACCCCCCTATTACTCACCCCTCCCTATTACTCACCCCTTGTTTCTATTTCCTCTTTAATGGGACTCTAACCCGACTATACGGGCCTAGTGGTAATACAGAAAAGAGGAAAATGCACGTGTTGCTCGATTTAGTATTTTTAGCTTGCATTCCCTGAAACTGTAAGAATCCCTTAAAAAGGGACAAGACTTTAAAATCACATACCACGTGACCAGTGCTAGTTCCGTTGAAGCATTTCATGCGACACAAAAAGGAGACATTTTTTGGTTCGGCGTGTAACAGGTCTTTTGTGTCGTCATTACCCTCGTCTGTAACCTGTCGACAAATTGAAAAAAAAAAAACAAAGTGATAGGGACATAGAAAGCAGTAAGGGGAGGGATACTTTGTGACCGGTGACGCAATCGCATAGGAATATGTAAAAGGGGGGAAGTTTTGTTCCGGTGTGACTTCATGTTAATCGTGTGAGTGTTATTTATTGTAGATTGCTGAAAAATTTATAACAAGAACGACAAACCGCCAATCAAAAAATAAAAAACAGAAAAAAGGAATAAACAAAGAAACAATTAAACTTCCCTTAAAAGTTCCCTTATCACTTCCATTTTTGGAGTTTTGCATTGACCTACATCATGTAATACGGTAACAGTAAATTGTTAAACTTGAATAAGAGTGAGTTGTTTAGTGTTCAGAATGAAAGAGTTTGTCGTCAAGTCTCTCTCATATAGGACCTCTTTCACTCCAGAAAATGTCTTAACTCACCTGCTCTGCCAGCAGGCTTTGTTCGAGCACGTTCTTGACTTCCCCGTGGTCATCAGGATGAACGATGCCATATAGGCATCGATGTACCAGGTCCACTGGGTGGAATCCCAGATGGGTTGAAATATTATCTGACGTGTAAAGGATGGTGCCATCAGCGGTAACCACAAGCAAAAAACTGTCCAGAGACTGCAAAGAAACGAAAAGAAAGTGAACGTTTTAAGGTGCGCAAAAACAAAAATTCAGGAAGAATAAATTAAAAAAGAAAAATATGCCGAAAGTGCCTTCAAAACAGATATTTTACAGAAACAGTACATTTTGAAGAAAAAACTTGAAAATAATCAAATTCTGCACAATTTTGCATCTATATCACTTCTGAAACCCTCCTTAAATATAGGGGATCAAAACGAGAGGAGGTTTTTCTTTATACCCCTGCCCCAGAACTTCGATCAGTTGCGTATTGTAACAAACTTATTTCGCCACCCTGACTCACTTGGCCTTGATGTGTGTGCAGATTATGGAACCGTTCTACTACAATTATCTGAGCAATTATTTCTATAGAGCGCCACCAAATTGCTGGGGCTGCGTTTCAATCAGCTGACTTGCACACTGTGCGTACTACTAGCTAGGGCTGTACACAATAAAGCAAACAACACAACGTTAGTGCTCTTATTCTTAACGTTTTCATCTGATGTTGTTATGTAGTGTGTTGATCATAGGAAACACGAACTTTTTGAAGATGGACACCTTCAGTCCGCTCAAACAGTGAACGTTTTTGTTATTGTGTCAACCTACGAACTACTGTACATCGTTGGTAGCTTGGTAGGCACATTTACGGTACGTCGTTGTATTCGATGTTGTTTTGTGTTGATATGCGTTATATCCTTTGTTTTATAGGGTTAACACACGCAACGTTACTGTGTTATCAAAGTTGTGCAGTTTACATGTAAATGTAAGTTGTTTTGTGTCTTCTCATGTGATCGCCGCCCCAAATTTAAGTATAATCTGTGCGTAGAACACACTGTGGTATGTTAGTATCGTCGAGACGTACAGACTAGTAGGACCATATTGCACATTTCAATATTGCCCTGCTGTCAATAGGGAATGGGCCTAATTCCGCGAAAACTAGATGTAAGGTTACGGGCTCAAACTTATGGGCTCAAACTTGACGAAATTTTAAAGGTAACGTCTAATGTGAACCTCCAAGACTATTTTGCACTAAGATCCTAGGTACTAATTTAGAATCAGTGACCGGGAGTGACGTATTGTTCCTAAAATCCTTGTTTTTGCCTAATTTCACCCTAAACTTGACCCTAACTCTCAATTTTAACCATGATTGATGGTTATTTAGGTTAAAGCTAGGCATTAATAGCTTTTTACACCTTCAACTTGTTTTATTCTTATCAAATACTTAATCCTAACCATGATCAATAACCTTGACTGGTGGTCACTGATTCTAAATTAGAGCCAGATCCTATTCGAGAAGACTAACCTGGAATAGATGATTGAAAAAATTATTGTTCTCACATAACGATGGTTCTTAAAATAGGCAAACCTTTCCATGTACAGGCTAGGGCAATAGACAGCTTATAGAAAATATCTGATTGATATTAGTCTGGCATGGAATCATCTCCTGTGATAATGAGAAAATTCTTTGAACTGACTTTGTAATTTTAACCGATTATGTAAGAACTTTTTAAACAACAACTTTATCTGGCTCTACATATGAATTGTTTTGTGTTTTCCTTTTATTTTTATGATAACCTTTTATAGCTTACATGGCTTTCTTTCGTATGCTTGGAAGCCCCCCCCCCCTTTTGTTCACCTTTTGTGTACTTTAATCTTTTCCATGTCCTATGCTGTTGTATATATTGGCCCCTTTTTGTTTTTCTTACGTTTCATTTAATTTTCCTTCTACAACTTGTTTACATTTATATGTCTGAATTATGAATTATTTCATATTTCTTTTATTTCTTTTCTAACTTATTTCTTTTTTTAACTTTTGATGTCTCTTCAATTGTACAGAGGGCCTCGGGAAGATAATCTTTGGCTAACCGAGTCTTACCCTCGTTTATAAAGTTTAAATAAAATAAATAAAAAACATACATGTATGTGCATGTATGTGTGTATGTTTCTGTAAGCATGTTGGTTGGCTTGTATTATTTTCTCACTCAATGACCTTTCTTGCCTTACCTAAAGAGGATGATTTGTATTTAAGCAGAAATCATTCATTCCACAGTTCAGATGTGGACACATTTTCATGGTTTTAAGTTCAAGCTTTTGTCATTTATTAATGAGCTAGCCTAATAGTGTTATCTCAATATTTCACATATATCTCTCTGTAGATACACTCCCTTGGTAAACAACCCAGCTGTGCCCAAAGGTGAACAAACATGGAATAGACAGGTCGACTACTTCACTGCCTTCCATGAAGACTTCACCGAGATGGTCTACGCATTTTTAATTTCCTCCCTTGGAGAGGCCAGCTTGAAATCTGGAGTGGGAGAGGTGATATTTACAAGCACATACGGACAGGAAGACTCGAACAGCAATGAATCGCCAGCCTGCCAGATGCTACCGGCAGTGAAACGCCTGAGCAAAGTACAGCTTGAGCTTGTGACTGAGAGAGTTCAGTCAGAGTACGAATTTCAGCAGAGAACGTTTGATGTACCCAGACTGTTCGACGGGGCGTACTTTGAAAATCTGCCCAAAGAGGATAGCATTCAGAGAGGAATCTTCAGGTTCCAAAAGGGGGAAATATTTGCCAATGACAAGACTGTTGTCTGGCAAATTAGACACAAGTTGGCATTCATATTGATTCTAGAAAAGGCAGAAAGCACTTTGCAAGCCCAGACCGTATTACAAATGATTGTGAAGGCCACAGACAATTACCTAAAGTTACCAACTCATGAGACGGACATTCTGGTGAAACCGGACAAGGTCTCCTCCATCTTGAATGTACTGCTTCCATCCGGTCGAATACTGTTCATGAACAGTCTATTGGCCAAGCAGTTAGAAAGAGACTTAAGCACTTTGTTTCAAGGAAAATGAAATACTTCTATTCATTTTCATGTGAAAGAACGAGGCAAAAATGAATTCATATTTGATTCTGACACAGTCTGATTACTTTAAAAAAGAACCCGAGCTTCTGTCATATAGGACAGTGTTTGGTATACATGCAGATATCGTGTCTGAAACAAACTTTGCATTTTGTACTGCTTGTTTTTAACATCTGGACTTTAGGAACCCTACATAAACATGTGTGTCTACATGTGATTGTGACACACCCCCTAGAATGCTAGAGTGACTGTCTGAATATGTCAAATTTGGAACAGCTGTTAATTAATGACAAGTGATCTTTTGTTTCACTAAGCTTTGGACTCTCCAATAAACTACTCTGTCTGAACAAATTATTTTGAATGGTAACCTGATAATGTCATAAAGAACAATACCTCTTTAAAGGAATACAATGCAGATATATTGGACACTCTACACTATTCACAACTTGTGCTAAATTGACCTACTGGTTTGCTGCTAGCTCTTTGACAATTTCTATATGCCTCTTTGTTTTTCTCAATCGTTTTGAAGCAAGGCTCTAAATTATTTAAATTCAATATGTTTTCAGCTCGTAGCACATGGCTATGAATTTGTTCCCATGTTATAACGTACTTTTTTTCCCTCTCGATAAAGTTGCATTGATGACTTGATATATGACAACGGGACTCACAATTAGAGGGAGATATGATCTTTTGATTATTTCAGGAACCCAACATAAGCATGTATGTCTTTTCCCCATCACATTCATCCATACTGCCGTCGACTCCGAAATACTGGAGCAGTCACAACTCCAGCAGACGTTTGCTATATGTTTTGCTGCTTTTTGCCCATATTTTTGCATTTCATTAAACTGATTTGTGCAAATTCCGTTGAGTGTGAACTGTTGCCACTTTAAGAGACTTGGCTTCGACTTTCTTAATCACTTTGCTTCACTCGCTAGTTTACTTTAAGACGAATTTGGATCTGAACAACTGGAAAACAAATAGAGGGAGTCATCGGGTATTGATTCAACAGCTCTTATCTTTCTATAACTTCCATTTTAAATGCCAAAATCATGCTCCCTTGATAAAAATTAACCAAGTAGAGGTTCGCCAATTGTATGAATGAAGCTTGAATTGGCTCTGTAGATAAAAAGTCCCATCAGATGAGAAAGAGAGTTCAAAGACACGAAAAGTCGATATGAATTGTTTTCTTGTTAAAAGTAAATGTTTTTAAATTTGTATATTTGTTTCTTAGTTCATACTATCAAATACAAATCTCTCACAACTTAATGTTTTGATGACTAAAATTTGCGGAATCTCTTCTTTTTTTTTTGGTTTTTGTTACATAATTGTTGGATTTGCATGGGTTTAAGGGGAGGGAGGTCGGTGGATGGGGGGGGGGGGCGAGGTCGTTTCATTTTTTCCTTTGTAATGAAAATCATGGAAATGCCATACTGGATCAGGGGTAGGGGTAAAGCAACAAGTTGTGCGGTACCCGATTCTTGTATAGCGGAGCAGTAAAGGGATGAAAGGAACTGAATTTGAAGCCAGTGTTTGTTTGTTTTTTTTCACTTTCCACCTATTCAGCAATTTCTCTCTCATCTTGTAATTGTCCTTTGCTGTCAAGACGAATTACATATTACAATAAGGTGTGAGCATCATGCATCAGCATGTAGACTTAGTACAATAATTACCTACACCATGTAACTAATTCTGGTGGGAGGAGCGGGGGGGGGGGGGCGGAATCATTCGATACTTTATGAAATATGAAGAGGTTGAGATGAGGACGCATATTCCATTCTCTGTATTCTGTACCGTCAGAATGAAGTCCAAAGATAAAATAACAATCACGTTAGTTTGGAAGGAAACGTGAAAGAGTTCTCTGGTCGAGTCGGGATGGAGGTGATGGCATTTGAATCAATGAAGCATAGCAACCGGGAGGTTAGGAGGCCAGGAAGGTTCACAGACAGTAACCCTAGGTTTTCATCCTAGAGCAGTCTAAGGTTTTCCCATCTGAATTGACCTCGTGAGAATGACAAATGCCCAAATTTGATGTAAATTGTTCGGTTGGTTGTGACCCTACACGAAATTGTATTACATAAGCCACATGTTTCCTCCACACTTGCGTGGCTGCTAAGAGTCCCTCATATTACTGCACTTCAAGGCTTAAAAGAGAAGGTTCATTTAATAGCCTACAAAGGCATAATTCGGATGCGAAGGTGTAATTGTGGTGACTGGTTTTACAGATGTCTGAAACCTAATAACAACACACCAGGCATTGGACGGTAGAGACAAGACTTCACGACAAGAGACAGGTGACACGCCTAAAGTGCGAAAGTGTTATCATGTTCGTGAACGGTTGACTTGGACACGGTGAGATGTGTTTTACAGATAGCGCCACCATTAAGAACGTTGCACTTCATTCAATGGAGATTTGAGGTCAATTATCCTTGAACGAAACAATTATCAGCATTGAATTTTCATGTGTAACACCTATTGATAAACTACGAATATATACGCTAGACTACGAAGGACACCTCATGATTGTCACAAGATATACTGCCAATAGTTTTTCGATAGTTTGGTTTGAATTCATTTAATTTCTTTTTCGTTTTCTCAATGTGAGAGAGCAATTCGAATTTACGTTCTGATTACGTTCGGCTTTTAAAAGCTTTGGGCAATCTTTCGTTTTCTCCTGCTTAAAAAAAAACCCCGTCGTGTTCCCCATCGCTGTTGACCTTTAACCCCTATTAAAACCTAACAGTTTTATTTATAGATATGTAATCATTATTCACCATTTCTTTTTCTAAGCGTTTTTTTTTTTCTCAGTTACGCAAGCTTTGCAGTCTCATAGGAGTACTGCAACTGTGAGTATAGATGATACAACAAAAAGAAAAGAAAATAATTTTATTTCAAAGCGATGCACTCCCTTTGACATTATTTTCTTTCCTCTCTTTATTCTAAGTTCAAGTTATAAATGCAGATATTTTTTGGCGGATCGCTACCAATAGATCACATCGATAATGGGCCGACAAGAAACAAAAGCGGTTTGATCTCAGCTTGCGTAAATATTCTGACCTATCAATCAAAAGTCTCTCCTGTTATCTTTAGATATTAAACAACGACCAAGAAAAAGTTGTGGTGACATTTAGACTGGGACCGCCAGATACGGCCTCAGATCTGTTGTCATTGTAATTATTGAGACAGACGCATATTTATAATATATATAGATCGTAAAGATCGTTGGTATCGACTACCAGTCACGACACAATAATGGTGGAGTGATGGTATACTTGTAAAATGTACGTTCACCAGTCTGAACGTTTCATCCTTAGGATGGAACAAGGGAGAGTGAAGTGATAATTTTATCTGTCCAACGGGAGCGAAGTCAAAGCTTCACCCCATTGCCAACTTCAATAACGCTACAAAGCATATATCCCAGCCTAAAAAAATACAAACTTACACTTGCGCCCCTTATTCGAGTTTCGACGGGAGAAGATTCGTCCTCTGCTCCTCTCACGTACGTTACTATGGAAGACGGACGATCGTTGATTGCCATTACCTATCGGTATGCGTAAACCTGTGCCCCATTCTATCAAAAACAGCACTAACTCGCATATTCTCAACTTGACTTCCGTCGGAATATGATAGAACGGATGTACGTTATGAAACAGGAAAACAATATATGGATAAAATGTTTTTTCTTTTTTTTTCAGTAAATGTGGTTTTCATTGATACGGTGTGAACGCAGGTGATATGACATAGTTAAGTCAATACCAAAGGTGTCTGAGTAGTCCGGAACTCGGGAAGGGGGTACTTGAGACAGAGCGGTCCCCCCAAAAGACAGGTGTGTTGAATAAACATCGAAATGGTGAGACCCCAAAAAATGTCGTTGAAAGTAAAGAGACATGACATTTTGTGAGTTATATTAAGTAAATTAAACAAATAATTGTAAAATGATATGTGTAGAAATATCGACTTCGTATTTTCTAGAGGGGCAACTAAACAAGTCTGAAATTTTGAAAAAAAAAAAAAACTAAATGCAGGTTCGGCCGAATCTGAGTTGTGCTGCGTTTTCTGCTTTATACTTTCTCTCTCCGGTTGTCTTAACACACGCAGTACCGTGTGCACAGGACTGTTAGTTTTTTAATGAATTCTGTAACTGTTGTAATTAGGAACACGTTATACGAAATTTTCATCTTCTTCTGTAAAGGTTCTTAGGCGAGTGTAATTGAGTCCATAAAAACATTTATCTGCATTTGGGAAATAATTAGTAGAGTTACATGTGGTGTTTATAATTTCCCTTTGATTTTATCTTTTCAGACTTCTCGGGGAAGCTCAAAAAGAAAAAGGATGAGAAAAATAAACAACGATTGATCTGTTTATATGAGGAATCCCCCCCCCCCCCCACATAACTCAAGAAATCAACGGGAAAGAGACAAGGGCGTATACCGATGTACCGAAGCCTGTCTGGGTGTAAGGTCTGAACAATGTAACGCTAAAAATCGATAGTTTCCTCAGGTATGTGTATGCTATGGTTTAATAACCACAAAATTAGTGTACACCAAAACAAAGTAGGATTTTCGGTAGCTGAGCATTTTAATCTCCCTGATCACAATGCACCTGACCATAATTTTTTTAATTCTTTATGGTGACTCTGAAACATCCCAAGAAAGAAGTAGAGTTGAAAACAATCCTACGGCTTAATACCCATACCACAAGACTCAATGGAGATCTCTCCTTCACTAGTTGACTAGCTTTCGTGTGGTATATGCCCTTCTGTAGTCCCTTCTCTCCTCCCCGTCGATTTCAAAAGTTATTTAGGGTGGGGGGGGGGGCGGTGAGTGGATCATATAAACACATGAATCACTGTTTATTTTTGCCATTCTTTTCCTTTCTTACCTTCCCCGTCAAAAGTTTTCGTACTTGATTGGAAATGAAAGTATCATTTTTTTCTTTTTGCTTATTTCTATATATACATGTTCCGATAAATGCATAGTGTGCCATGAGAGTCAGGTTTCTATTCACATTTTTGAAATAGCTCCCTCTCGTAGACGAACGCCACCCAGGTTATACATACGTCAAAAAGGCCTGTTGTGGCTGGAAACACCAAGATGTAACAGGAATTGTTTTCTAATAGAAAATATTGTTATCTACATATCAATTTGTGATTACTTCTTATTTGCAAAAGAAATGATATAGTTATCGCGGGTGGCACTCTGGAAATTAGAGGTGTTCAGATATGCACATTGTTACAAATAACAAGAGAAAAGACAAATACTGAACTAAAAATAGCTAGGCCTAGGACAATCCCCAAACTCCTGCCACAGATGAGAAATAATCAGTTCCAATCATGCAAGGTATTTTGTGCGGATAAAAACGACTTGGTGTACAGAAATAGTGACATTGTAACACATTTGATAATAAACAACGTTCGAGACAGCCTAATTTGCATAATTCATAACCACCTCATGATGACGTTAAAAGTTGCACGATGGTTTTGCTCGCTCTTGTCACAGTCCAACCTGAACGTGAAAGGCTTGGTCGGCCTATTCAAAACTTTTGACGGTTTTAAACGAACCTTACCTGTACAAGACGATTTGGAGAATATTGAAAGTTCTAGACAAGTTGTTTCATATTATTATAGATTTTATAAGAATATTTTCTTATTTTACTGTTTTTTTTTTATTTTTTATTATGAGAAGATTATCAGGCATATTCTTTTAAGGTATAATGTCGTCTGTGGTGGTCCTAACAATAGCACGCTACAAAAAACGTAATTGGCCTGTCTTTGTAATAAAATGACCCCAAACTTTCTAAAATTCTCCTTCTTCGAGCATTTGTTCTGTCATGGGACTGGGAGAAAATTCGCTCATTTAGTAAGAGGTAATTTTTTATAGCTTCATAGAAAGCATTTAGATTCATGTACTAATTTTTGAATAGAATATTCTCTTTTGTCTAAGTTTAATCACTGTTAGATCGAAGTCCATTATTTCGGAGAGGCCAAAACTAGCAGTACAGTAATATGGGAGAAAGTCTTAGAGGGTGGGAAGAAGACCCCCTTTCCAAAATTTTGCTGTTACTGTCTGCCCTTAGATCTGGGTGGTGCAAAAAAGGAGTACAATTGCGGACTTAATTTTCTTCAAAAATATTTCGATTTCTTAGTTATGGTTCTAAATAAAACAATCAAGTTTAATTTTGGCCCACCTTTGGGTGGGGTCTTGGATCCAGGTCATCCACCCCACCTCCTTTGAGCTAACTCCATGCATCAAGAACATACCCGAAGAGGTTTGCCACAGTTTTTTAGGAATAATTAGCATGAAACCACGAAATATTTGACTCTGGAGTATAACCAGCGATACTATAAGGAATGCAAAACACAAAGACCACAAAGCAAAAGAAGGTACACCATCTCCATAACAACCGTGAAGAGGAAGAGGTTGGCCCCACCAAGCTAGGCCACCCTCGACATCTCATCCCTCGTCAGAAGTAGGCCATCATACACCGCTATTGGATGGAATAAATGGTAAATTCAAAGCAACATGGACAGATAGAGGTAACGGAAACACTTTGCCATTTGACAGCCATTGCTCGATTCTTTAACGTAGTTTATGTATCTAGCACGATAATACTTACCTCTAATGCAAGTCTTATCTCCTTCTGTGCGTCGATGATACCGTTGTCTGTAGTAGTGGGAAGTGGAGCACCATGGTGATTCCATTGTTGTAAGAGGGTATGATCATTCGCTGTGGGTCCATTGATATCTCCAGGTCTCCTGTCCGATGATAAGCCAGCAGCTATATGGAGAAAGAAAAAAAGATGAAACGAAAGACTTAAAATTGATGAAATTAATGTAAATTATATCTGAGAACTCTTTTTTGCGGTATCGATCTTACCATGTAAGGTAAATATATTCAAATAACAACTTTAACAAGCTAATTGCATTGAAATAGTTGCAAAGTGTGGGCAGCCAAAAGAAAACAAATCGCCAAGATAACGTGCAGTATGTGGTCTTTCCTTATTTTAAATTTTGCATTCGGCATGACGTCATCACGATCCCGTTTCCACTTTCCCGTAAGTGCAGCTAGTGTGCCTGTTGTTGTTTAGCTGCTACAACACATGGAAGTGGAAACTGTTTTGAATTTGAAACCGTTAACAGTATGTACAATTACCGGTACTTTCAACCTGATGACACTTTTGCTATCAAGGTAGAAGTAGAGACTAGTAAAGTGATGGAAAGTGAAAAACAGTTACAGAACCCCGCCCCACCCTCATCGCGTGTTTTTGTTCCAAACATAGAAATATAAACAAACCAGGACAATGTCAAACTGAATACTTAAACGCTAAAAGAAAAAAAAAATATGAAGCCGAACACAGTTAGCGGCGTCCTTGCTCCGTAAAGCAAAGCTTCTTTCACCTTTTCAAGTCGTCATACAAAATGTACGTGCGGAAGGAGTATTTGTTTTATTATCTAACTGACTCTTTGGCAAAAAAAACGAGTAAATGCAATCCTTTAATTCTTTAGATAACCCAATGGTATTTTGTAAAAAAAAAACTACGTTTAGCTGTTTGAGAGTTCTACTATCCTAAACTTTTAAGTCACCTCCCTTGAATTTGGGTTACGCCAACCAAATTTCTTGGATTCATTTGTTGCTGTCTGACGTCATTCTGGTTTATATAGTTCCAGGCCCGTATCCAGGGGGGTTCGGGGGGTTCGGACGAGCCCCCCCCCCACAAGATAGCAGGCCTACGTTAGCAACATATATTGTGAGTTTTAAGTTGTTGGTCATTGTTATCAGAAAAATGTTCCACTTGTGGTAAAATCGAACCCCCTCACTGAAAAAGTTGCATACGGGCCTGAGTTCTCTGGTTGCAACGATTCTGATTACGTAGTTGAGCATAGTCATGAAGCACAACCAATTACACATTTAATTTCGATGAACACAAAACTTTGGTCAGTAATCGTTAAATTTGGTATGCAATGGAGTACACGAGGAAAGGACATCTATAGTAGAAAACTAAATCAATTTCTCCTCGTATCCTTTTTTTGAATGAAATTCATCAATTTTGCAGGAAAAATGAAAAATCATTCACGTATTAGGATAAATTAATTAACCACAAAAAATATGGTTAAGTCTACTTATGAAACTTACTTTGAACGAGACAATGTATCTGTCAGTGAATATTATTACAGCATTTTAAAGCTAAGTATAAAAGAAACGGAAAAAAAAAATATTCCAAAAAGAAGCAAAGTCGACTTTACGCGGATTGCGTGTGTCTGTAAAATTCATCAATTAGGGATGATTTATAAATGAATTAATTTCGAGTTTATCGAACGTCACGATAAACAAAAAATTAACTCAGCGAAACAGGAACAGGACGAGTTGAGAGAAGGATGTTTGGTCCGAAATATCTCTCTATTTCTTGAAACGGACTCTTCCTTGATGGTCATCAGCTGAGGGTGTACCGACGTACAGTATCGTTTTGAGTCTCGACACTGTGAGAGTTTAAGTAGCACATTAATGGAACTGTTTTAATTACTTTTTGCTCTATTTTATAGGTCAAGGAATAGGTCAAGTTGAAAGATATGATTGATATCTCTTTGTCACAAAGGTGAAATATTTCTCGATTCCTTGATTCGTTCTCTTACTTGAGTGATACACAGAACAGAGTGTACTACTGGTATATATACCGACTTATTAGTATCGTATTGACACTGTTAGGGTTCAACTAGGTGATTAAACGGCTATTAATTGTTTCTCATTTTCGTCTTGTAGGCTCAAAGATGTCAGAGATACTGCCCCGGTCATCGTCGAATATAAAGATAATTGATTGACAGATACTTACGGGCCACATGATCTACAGTTTAATCAGATAAACCTCTTAACTTGCTGAACAGATATCGGCGGCAAACACCAGTTTACAAATTGGTTAGCGAGTGATATTTACGCTGCAAACTACTTATTGCAGGGAACCATTGTAATCTTCTCTTCTTTAGTCGGGTATACATAGGCCTACATCTCTATTACATGGCAGTTTTAATACAGTTGGCATGCGATACACTACATATTTGTACACTAGTGTATGAATGTTAGTAAGTGAGAACATTATCTAGGCTAATATATATATGTATATATATGTATATATATGTATATATATGTATATATATGTATATATATGTATATATATGTATATATGTATATATGTATATATGTATATATATATATATATATATATATATATATATATATATATATATATATCTATATATATATATATATATATATATATATATATATATATATATGAAAAGGAGGCTACCGTTCTGCCTTTCTTGGAATAATCTATCAATACATGTGTCCACAAAGTATCGGTTTTAAAACTATGAACTTTAGTTGTGACGTATGACTAAGGCAGTGTAGCACGCCGCGAACTTTAGCTACAGTGACTTCTCGTGTATGCAAAAGGTCATCCCTGAACTTGACCTTGGGAACCAATAAGTAACTTCTGTTTGAGTATGTACAAATATGATGAGGAATTTCATAATGGGATCAGTTTATACATAATATTAGGTACACCTGATATGTGTATTTTAGGCCCGCAGAAGCTGTATGACTATACGTCCTGATGTGAAAAGGTTTTTTGCATACTTCCTATGCAAGGAAAGTATCTTCGATTTTTTTTCACTCAATGTTTATCTACAGGCCTACACGCAACAGCTTTTTAAACCGTCTCTTTATGCTCGTAAACTAGGGCACATATCTCGCAATAGCTAAGTACCAGAAGGCAACCATTTTATAACAGCTTCAGTTGGTCCGTTTCCCGGTAATGAGCTTACCCGTAACTTATGGTAAAAGTATACGCTAACATGATATGTGCGTATTGTTATGTGCGTTCTGGTGATTGGATTAAATTAAACATGTTACAGTACTGCTGAAGTGCATAAAATTTAGCAAAACAAAAATAAATAAATACAAACCATGAATTTGTTTTTCACACTCGAAAGTAAGCTCATTACATACGAAGAGACATTAAGGATGGAAGCAGACACCATACTTCAAATATGTTTCGAAAATTTACCAGAGATTCAAATTCCAACCGAAGAAGTATCCTTGCCAATTCAAATTTGTAATTCTTTTTGCAAAATTAATACTTCATACATACTAATGCTATGTAAATTTTCCTGGACGAATTTTGCACTGCATCATTATTTATATAATTTGCTTTCTTGGTTTTTAAGTGTAAACTTTTGTCCTTCATATATCGTCTCCTATTGTTTGGTTGTATTGTTTACAATACATTCTTTTTTCCCTAAATCATATGGCTTTTCTTTTTTCCCCTTTGATCATTTTTTTTTTGTTCGTTTCACACCATTTTTTTTTTCATTTTAGTTTTATAGACTAATCTCCTTTCCATATGTCTGTAGAACCGCGGTTGAGGCATGTGTGTGTGTGTGTGTGTCTATGTGTGTGCTCGTTACCTCACAAACCAGAACAAACATATCAACTGTCACTATAATTGATGGACATGAAAACAGTTATCAGATTCTGTCTGTTGGCCTGAGTGAGCTATTAGGTCTATAAGATTACTTGTTTCTTGATAAAGAAAGAACAAAAACTAGATAAAACAGAAAAAAAAAAGTTATCCACGACAGACGAGTAGCTGAGCATTGATAGACGAAGAGATTCCTCTCTCAGAATTTTACAAGATGGACTTTGCGCCCTGTACCCACGCTAGGAAACTTACTTAACTCAACTTACAGATGCACAGAGCTGCTAGGAGTCGCCGAAGACTTTAGAAAAGTGACAAGATGAGCGCCACTTTGAAGAGAGCCTTCTTCTTTACTAGAGTAAGGTTAATCTTACTTAAGAACGATGGTCATGTTGACAATTTTCATTAGGGGAGGTCAGAAAAAGGATTAGCGTCCAAAATGTTGTCTTCCGGAAAAGCTTAGGCTTTCATCTTGAGTCTTTTTTTCTTTTCGTTTGGCTAACAGAGCCAAAATCATGACAACTTGTAGGCCGAGCTTTTGGTACAAAATGTAGGTTATGCCTACACAACTACACTTAAGCCTCTACCCGCGTAATGCTCGACTTGTGAACTAATGGGGGGGGGGGGGGGGTTGACTACAGTGGGCAATCATGTCAACAGTTGCGACTTCATGAATCAAAGAGGTAGCGGGGAAGGGGGGGGGGGGTTGTGAGTGGACGGGTGGCGATGAACTGTGGGTATATAGTACTCAAGTAGTTTGCAAGTGAAGTGGCTTGTGTAGGAGGAGAGGATTCGCAATCTATCCTAGCAAAGTATAACCCTTGGATGATTTCTTCTGTAGTGAATAGCACATGTTTGTTGTTTCATGTAAACTCAGTTGCGATCATATTTTCGCGATGATTTTTTCGTAATTCATGATAACAGAAATGCAAAAAAAATGATGAAAAGGAAATAAAGAACACAAAAAGAAACAAAGAAACAGCAACAAAAAAAAAAACGAAAAAAGAAACCAAAGAAATAAATCAAGAAAATGAGATGTCAGATATTCAAATTTATGTGTGTCTATATTACTGTGCCTTGTACATGGTTTCTCGGACTGCTCGGCAATCCGCATAACAATATGAAGGACTGCAATAGATGAGCAAAGCTCACCCGAGAATGACAAACAAACCTCTACCAAGTAACGATATTCCGAATTCAGAATTTGATTGATTACATTTAATCAAAAGTCAAACACTTTAAAGAATAATTTGCCACCAGTCTCTCCCCAGTGGAGATAAAGATCAACCAGAGATGTAAAATTACAGTGCCAAATACTTCGGGACTGAGGCATGACCGTTTGGAAAAGACAAAGTCGGACATACCGAATATATATAGCTACGGGTTCACACATGTGAATGAATACTTCATACTGGGGACATTTTAGTCACTCTGTCACTTTGACCTTTCACCGAGACCCCCCCTCACTCAGACGGATCATGGCGTGGTTCTTTGTGGGCGATGATGAGTAAATGGGTGTGGCCGGGATGAAAGGGTATATAAGGGTGTTACGGTTGGAGCGTGCATGTGCTTGAATTGCTCAATCACCGTTTCTGCATTATACAAGCGACAAGGACCGTCATGTAAATGTATTTTATGAAAGTATCTTATCTATTCATCCGTGACATTTCAGGTAGGATAAAACTCGAGCGACGACCATAGTCCATCAGCGATTACTTATTTAATATTTTTATATAAATCCACGATATCCTTGTCTCTCTGTTCCGAATTAATTTCTAATTTCATCTACCAACAAGTCAATTCTCGGCATGCTTCGCAAATAAAATGACTGGAAAAAAAAAATCCTCTACCTTTTACAAACGAGTAGAAAAAGAAAAAAAAAACAAGAAGGAAAATAAAAGATGAGAAATTCACTAGGATTCACGATCTTTTCCCCTTTCTTTCCTACACACGTGCAAGTGTTTCAATATACCATAATTACAGAGTAATAACGGCGGCAAAAGCAGTAATAATAACAAATAATTATAATGAAAAAATAATCATAATGTGCTTGACTCGATCATTGTAAATCTCTGACGAATGAATGAAAGAAATCAGAAAAGAAAACTACAAGATACGGTAGCAATCGAGCCAGGAATAGCGAAATCGACATGGACCGGAAAATACCGTCTTCGATCGATTATTCAAATAAATGTATGTTTGACGTCTTTTTTCTTCAATAATTGTGACCAAACGCCATACCAGCGATTCCACCGGTCTTTTACAAGCCGTACTCGCCTTTAAACTTCGTTAGCTCTATGCCTCTTTTTTATGTTTTAGTTTTTTTTTCTCTTTTTTTTCCCCCTCCCCGTCGCTTTTTCCGTCGTCCGTAGAAAGCTTCAATGGAAAGATAACGACCGGTTGGGTATCGTAAATGAAACAATCGGCAGCGATTCCGCGTGACGATACGACGATGGGCGGTCTCGCAATGTAAAGTGCGCCATTCAACGAAAGAAAGGGACAGCTAAATCTAGCACGTGCCTCGGCATGTCTAAATCGACCTCAATATTAAAAAATAAATATGAGACAAATAAAAAGAGGGGGGAACCACATCTAATAGTTATTGTTAAATCTATGTTATTGAAAAAGTAAAAGAATGGGTGTATATAGAGGGGGTATAGAAAAAGGAAAGCTTGAAAAAGGTGAGCTTGCATTATTCAGGATTTCTGCCATGGTCTTGAGCCTGTACTATTCTATTAATATTTGCTTTTTCCTTCCATTTTTTGTATAACGTTCAGTAAACACTGGGATCGGACCACAAAAGCTTGAGAGAAAAAAAAAAAGGTGCGAATCGTTAATGGCAAAGTAAAGAGTTTCATTTAGTTTAAAGAAAGACTTGATTTTTTTTATTGCAATAAAATATACCAATAGGGGTTATTATACATTGGCTAATCACCCTTTGTACAAGGTTAGCGAGAGCTTAATGACAGGCTAAGTACTTGTTAAGGAGCTCTTTCTCAATGGTGAGTGGATAGACAAGGAAATAAAAGAAAGAAGAAGCGGGGCTTGTGTAATAAGTACACTTGATAAAAGAGGATCCGTCCCGGTCGTTAGACGCGTGACCGATTGTTTGTCGAAAAGTGATTAAAAGATTCTTAAAACCATGAAAAAGCACTTAATGATGTTGACAGAAAATACTAAAGGGAAGAAAACATGTCATGGTGTGGAAGTATTCCCATGCATGCGCGCATATATATATATATATATATATATATATATATATATATATATATATATATATATATATATATATATATATATATATATATATATATATATATATATATATATGATATCTTTGTCGCCATGCCATTAAGGGCTGCTTTTTAATTATTTAATAGTCTCTCTGAAAAACAATTTTTGTGGTCATAAAAGAGTTTTGTACACCTTATCGCTTATCGGAGAGACCAATATGTCAGAAAGCTAAAAACCGAAAAATAAATGTGATTTCATGAACTTGGTTCACATATACAGGTCAGTGGGTCACTCATTACCTGCCGAACGAATGCGTTGCCGGCTAGATCTAATATACACAGCACTTGAAATGTAAATGTAGGACCCATCGACTTAGACACACATTGATGTTGAAGCTCCAGGTGGTTCAAAAATATGTGAAATATAATCATCCGCTTCTGGCTGCTGCTGCTACAAAAAAGGCAAAACTTGGAACTAAAAGAGCTACCGAAAACATTGCTACTAAAATACAGGGACGCAAAGTGTGTTCATGTCACTGGAATGCAAATAAAGTGAATCACCTCTTCAAGAGGAGAGTTAGAGTGAGAGGAGAAATAAGTTCAATTTTTAATTCCGGCTTTTTTCTTTTTTTTGGTATGTTTGGTTTTTTTTTTTTTGGATGAGGCGGCTTTCACTTAGTCTATAGGGAGAAGTCTTAATTACTAACACGAATGCATCAGTATAATGTTTATATTACCTTAGCTAATATGACCATCTTCTAATGTTGGAACAGGTGCATAAAAAAGTAGGACATAATAATTCATCTTTTTTTTATTGGATCATTCAGATAATAAAAACAAAAAAAAAACATGAGAATGGGATACGGCCATCATTTGATTGATTACGTCACTTCCGTATATAACCACGCAATTCGTCTGAATACTTAGCGGTGTAACTATCGTTAGGGTACATGTTTTTATGTTCAGTCCTATGTCAAGTTCGAATTTATTTCCTGCATACTTTGAAGGATAGTTTTCAACAGTAGCTCTTCAAATACGCATTCTTACTGTATAATAAATATATTTTTTTTCTAATATCGATATCTTCTACACAACCCATTCCGTCTCCCTCCAGCACGCCCCCCCCCCCTCCACCCTAGTCCAACTGTTGGTAGACTCCCCCCGCAGAACATTCTGCCTCTTTATTGGGATGACGTTATTGCAATGGTGTAGGTGACTAACTGAGAGAAGGACATCATTTGAGCAAATTTGTTACCATTTTTGACTCAGGTCTAACTCTAGGCTGTTCTTTCGTCCCATAATTGTTTCGATTTGAAGGTTTCTACCTGATTCTAGGCTCCACCCTGGTTTTTATTACATAAGATAAATTGTTTGTCAATATGGGGCTATATCTATACCCATCTTTCCGATGGCGTGGTACGCTTGTTGCTTGCTGAAAGACGTGAAACACATGATAGACGAACCAGCCACATAGGGTGACACGTTTTAGAACTTCACAAGGAAATGGTGTAATTCTCAGTTTGAAAATCTCAGTTTGGTAGTTGCTAATAACTTGTTGGAACGATCATTGCCAACTCCTCCCCCCTCACTCCCGCGGCATCACCTCTTGACTAATTGGTAGGTATAGCTTTCATACAACATAGTTCACGATAGTGATACAATTTCCTATCGGGTTGCAAAACTGCATTGTAACGTCCAAATCTGACGCCATGACAGGGCGTGACTTACAACACGGGACTCTGTGCACCGAATATTACTATTAATCGTGCTTACCATCTCCCTGCATTCACTCACAAATGCTCTGCCATTTTCTCCCTTTTTCTTAAAGCATACTTTTTTGTCTTAAATATTTTAAGAAAACGTGCCCATCAAAAAAAAAAGAGAAAAAAAAAAGATTGTCAAACGCATCTCCAGAAAATTTCCCCGTGATATCATATTTCATTTTCTAGTTTGGTGACGTTAGATATAGCCTATATGCTTGCTAATACTCTTCATCCTTTTCGAGTAAACAGGTAAAGGACCCTTCGATAGATTGAATAATACCGACAGATAACAGAATACATGTAGAATCACATGAACACATGTGACATAGTACCATACAACTTTTATATCAACTTTTACTCAACATTGAATTACTTTCATATTTTTTATTATCAGATTGTCCATATACTTCATACGGGAAATATCGACACACAGTGTGCGGAGAAAAAGTTACAGTTTTCAGCTAGTATACTCACGAAGAAAATTTCACTGGCGTATAGTTTGCGACTGAATTTCGCAAATTCGCCAAATATCAGCAAAACAGTAGCAGGAACTAAATTCTCAGGAATCGCAAATGCACCGACAACAGTTTTGAACAGGTTCAAAACTTTCTGCGACGATTTTCCGAAATCTAACGCCAAATGATGGCAATTTTTTTTTTTTTTTTAACATTCTCACTTACGTAGCACTAATGTAGAACTAACGTCGCGTGTTTTGAAGAATCAGCCACTGGCCAAATTCGTCTGGTTTTTCCTAGGTCGTTTCACGGCATTAGTGTTAAGTAAGTACAAGGTTAGTGCTAATATTTTGCGACTGTCTGGCATAACTTTAGCATTCCTGTTTTGGCGTCCACGTGAGACATATGAACTGTTCGTTCATTTTTGTTTTGTTTCTGTTTTGCGGTCAGAAACTCTATGTGGCAAAAAATAAACGTGCGAATTTGTCTTCGTGATACACTGTTTTAAGCCGACCCAATCTCACACTTCCTTCCTTGCCCACCCAACCTACCCCCTTACCCCCACCCCATCCCCGTTACTGACGCACCAACCACCAATGAACACGTCTCTTTCCCTTTCATCTGTTTAGATGATTGGCCAGAGTTTTACTTCCGGATGAAGAAAGTAAGAACCAAAGAAAAGCGATAATTTGCGTACGTGATCTGTGGTGTAATGAACCAAACCGCCTGCCCAATTTGGCTGAAATGAACCATTCTTAATTCGTATGTATTATTCAAAATTTTTTCTCGAAGAGGAAATCTTCGTATCAGATGCAAGATCTTTATTATGCAAATTAAGTAAGTACGGTATACAAGGTATTTTGCATAATTTTTATTGATATCTAATGGAACTTCTCATTATCTTGTTCGTGTTTTTTTCCACTCCCGTTTCCGGTTGTTGTGGCTACTCTAATATGGAACGCCATTTAGGGGGGAAACATTATGCCCGAAACTGGGTTGTCCATGAGTTAAAAAGAGAGAAAACGACAGACAGCCCAAGTTTAGGTGAAACGAAGATCTGTGTAATCTAGGAAATTCGTCACGCGTTAATGCAATGTAACTGTAATTTGGAGAAAATTAGTTAAAAGTGAAAAAAAAGGAAAGGTTACTTCTCTTTCACGGGTAATTTAACAAACTCTCCCTGAGATTTCCTCGACGCGTACCGAGGGAAAGAAAGCCGCTCGGGGGTGTCCATTGTTTCATTAAGCCAGCGAAATAAACTCTGACAGAGATGTAGAACCGTCTCTCGAAAAGTCGAATTGACAGGCGGAATTTTTCTGCTTCCCCCCGATATATACATATATACAGCAGCTATCAGTCTAAAACTTTCCTTGCAAAAAATCACCTCGGGGCACGTACGTTTCATAAATAACACTGGATTGGAGAACTTTCTGTCTCTCTCTCTATCTCTTTTTCCTCTCTCCGTCTTCCTCTTGTTTTGTTTTATCATTTTATTCTTTTTTATCTTTTCCTTTGCTTTTCCATATCAATATTGTTTCTTACTTTTCACCATAACTGCCGAGACATCACAAATAAACTTCTTTTTTTTCTTAACCTCCCCCTATTTTTTTGTCTCTCTGTGGTTCTCTCAATATAGCTAAAACCTGACTTGTCATTTTCTACGTATATGCTACTTGCCTCTTGCAGTGCCATAATATATATATATTTTCTGATCTAACTTTATATATTTTTTTTCTGTTTTCTCTCTGAGTTATTACACCGCCGGCCATGGATACGTGGAACATAATTGAGAATTTAATCAAACCCCCCTTTCTATTATTATTTGTGTTCATACCAACGAAACAAAATGACTCTAAAATGACTGCCAAAAAGGAGAAGAAAAGGAAAGAAAACAAAACGAAAAAAGAAAGAGGTAGAACCATCCTTGAATATTTTTTCGCCTCGAATCATGAACTAATAGAGATAGGAGAGGGAACATGTTCTTTGATATTTCACAGAAGAAGCTACCACATTGCCTTCTTTGAAGGGAACAAAATTTCTTAATTAATTTTTTTTTTCTCGTTTATTTTGCTGTTTCGTCGAGCACTTTGCCTCTCGATAGAGAAGCTAAAAACAATAACTAAAATAAAACTAAAGAAAGTTTTGGGAATCAAATGAGAGGGAAAACAGAAAGACCGCACGGCAACCGATTACTTGATTTCATCGCTTTATTCTCTTGATTTGTCATTCTATAAATCTATAACAATAACTGTGAATGAGAAACCTAATTTAAAATCGATTTATTTGGATTCAAATTCTGTGTGTCTGTCCTTGCGTTCGTGAGTGGGCGTATCTCTGTGTGTTTTTGCTGTGTGTGTCCGTTTTTTTTTTCTTCTTCTTTTTACAAAGATCAAATGATTACTGATTACATGGAATCGAGTTTTTAAGTGTATATAATTCGCGATGCAGGTATATTTTAGGGACATTACAATAAATTTTTCATATTAATTTTGCTGGCAAAAGATGACGATGGTTAAGCGCAACGTAAAGAAGTCGAGTCGACAATTCATTTTAAGGTCTTCAAGAAAAGACTGGTGAATAAAACCAGAAATACCGTTAAAATTTGAGGATACTGCATTGTGGTGGCTACTGTGGAATATTTATAATTAAACGCTTCTTTACAATTTTTTAGTATAATTAATGTATGTCTTTACAGTCTCTCCAAAAAAAGCGAATTAAGAATGGTTAACACCGATTCACCGTGATGCTTATCTGTATTAGTGTTATGTTGTTGTTTATCGTAATCGATAAGTAATAATCCGAGCTGATTGCATTTAATTCCCCCCCCCTCCCCCGAGGATTTTTGAAATCTTACGTACTAATAATGCCTATCCTAGTGACGTCACTCATTTAAATATTTGAATATGAGCGTGCTAACAGTAAAAACGTCCCCAAACGATATTTTACCCCCCCCCCCAAAGAAAAAGAACAGAGCAGGGGGGAGGTTGTTAAAGAATTGTAACGTTGTAGAAATTGTTTACAATTGTAAAACCAAACAAATGAGCAAATACAGAAAAGAAAAGAATTTTGAAATACGAACGTTCTTGACGATCTCACACCTTCCTCTTCAGGCAATGCAGAGAAAAGTTTGAATCATACAATTGTTTACTATATTTTAGAAAGGAAAATTCAGAAGATGCTTTTTCAGACGAACCCCTGAATTTAAACATTTGAAACAGGCTTTGAAAAGAAAGTTTGAAAACTTATTGAAGACAGTTAAAGACGTGAACGTACAAAGGATATGGAATGAAATACAAGAATAGTTCAAATAGAAAATAATAATGAAATAAATAACAACACAGATCATTAATTAAAGTGCAATAGAAATAATAAAGACACAAGTAAAATACAGAACGTAAAAATGCAATAGAAGGTAATAATGAAATAAATTAAAACGAAGATCATTAAAAATGACAGAAAAAACAAAGATATAAATAAAAATGCAGATCATGAAAATACAATAACATTCACGTGCAGACCATAAGCGATAGAGATGCAGTACTGTGAAATGACATACAAAAGTAAGCGATCATGTATTGGCCTGATTATAGAAAAAAAACAATATGCAACAATAAATATAGACAAAGATGTTAAGAGACAGCTAAATAAAAGACCGAGAATAAGAGAAAATTGTGAAAATATCGGTGAAAACTTTATAGAAAATCATAAATATGAAGAAATACATGAAGAGGCGAAATTTTCTTTAAGTGAAATATCACTGACAGTCGAAGCGATATCTCATATGAAAAATTTAGTTTGTTATCAATAATTACGTTTGCCGAAACAATATAGGCAATAATGACATATTGGATAAAAATATGGCATGACATATCTTTGTTACAAACAAACGATAAGAGAGAATAATAAGCATTCGTAGACAAAGACAATCGTTGAAAATCATAGACAACCAAAGACAATTATAGACAATCATAGACAAAACAAATGAAAGATAAAGAAAAACATAAAATAAAAAATAATGATCGAGAGAAACGACAGCTGAAAACAATCGGAAAAGTAAAATACACAATAGAAATAATTTGATCACAACAGCCAATCAGTTAAGAGTCAATAACGCTATAGACATTCCGGGATAATAACAGATGACGATACAAAGCAATGAACTACAAAAAGAAAAAAATATATATTACGATTGATATAAAAAAGTTACTGTCAACATTTTTTAACCACGTTACACTATGTTTATTAATTATCCTGTTACTCATTTATTATTTCTGATATTTTCTTTTAAATTTAGTAATTAATTGATGCCTAAATGTTTTTGTTTAAATTACTCCCTCGTGTTGCATCCATTGTTGTTGGTGTTTATTTTATCATCCACCATCCAGATTTTCTCCGATAAGAATGTCTCTTACAAAGAGGCCAAAGACCTTTTGTTCTCTTGACCTTCTTTGACATCCTTAATAAACTGTTTAGACTTTATATAGGTCAAGTTGTTTTTTCATCATTATTTTTTAATTATTACCGAAGTATAACCAAGTCACTTTCAAAATGAACTGAATAAGGTCCATTGTGAAGGAAGACCAAAAAAAAAAAAATCTAAATCAAAATGTGTTTGCCTTTTAGGTGAAAGAAACCAGTTTAAAATGGTAAAACCCTTCTTCGGCAATTTTATTATTTTTTTTTTAACAAGAATACGAATGCCGAAAGAGATACCATGCTCCAGCCAATGGCATAACACGACATACACATCGTATACCTCGCCCGACCGTCGTTAACGGATCAGAGCCACGGTCAGTCACCGCAGATGAAGGAAATCAGAAGGCTACATCGGCCGTTTGCCTTTGACGGTGCTTTAACCCCCTCCGGGATAAACTTCACCAAATCAAAGGCGTACCCCGATTGACAAGATAGAGGAGAACCAGAAACGTAGATGAATATATCCAGGTGTGTCCAAAAACAAAAAGTTTACCAAAGCGAGAAAATTATCCGTAAAAAAAAAAAACAACTAAGGAAAATGAAAAATGAATGTGAACTTGGACAATTAAAAAGAAAAATAGGTAAGAGATGTCAAACTTGATGCTTATGGAAAGAAGTATCCATATGTCTTCACCTTGTGGTTTTGGTCAAGTTTGAAAGATATTAAAAACAAAGTTAAACTCCTTTACTTTTAGTGTTTTAAATTTGTAGTAAGTCGTCAAATTGATAAACTTAAAAGGTTTGAACGATTTCGTTTGTCCTCTTTAATTTTGGGACCCGCAAATAAGTATAGGCCACTTCAGTACTTTGAATTTATTTAAATTGATTATATTCTCAAATTTTGATCATATATTGCAAAATTATTTGGTGAGTAAGAAACTAATCGAAAGAGAAAAAATAAAAATCAAACAAACTCGGGTATATTGTAGCTATTCACCAGACGAAGTAAGAAAAAAAAACTAAAAAAAAGTTTCTATTACTTTCCGCTGTATTTCTTGTCTCTTTTCTCTTTTTCTTTTTTAGTGTTTCTTGTTGTAACAAGTAAAACTTTTTCCTCTTCTCCTCTACATCTTTCCCTATCTAAGGGTTAACGGTAACTGAAGAAACCCAACTGTTTCCCCTCTCTCTCTTCGTCTCAAATACGTAGTGAGTAACTAATCTTACATAACAAAACAGACTGGTCAGGTATACTATGGATGGTATACTTGCCTATTATTTGTAACTATCTCATTGCATAAAAAAAACCCTGAGTCCTTATTCTTCAGAACAGTTGCTTCTGAATTTAATTAATTTTACATTTAATGGTTCCAATTGTTTGACAAGAACTAATTCAACAAAACATGGCAAAATCGATATAATCAATAGACAAATCTTATCAATGTGTCAATAATCACAGTATTTTTTTTTCGATTAGGTTGTAATCAAACACTAAGCCCATGCTCGTGACGAAACTTGCCCTGATTTGTATATTAACAACAGAAACTCTTTAAAGTTACGGTAGCCTTTAAGTAGTTCATTCAAGGTCATCGTTCTATCTCGTCTGCTAATAATGCACACACAGTGAGATTATATCATCATTGTATTATTTTTTCATTAAAAAAAAATCGGGTCACTTCCTTTCTTTTTTTTGTCAAAGAAAGTAGATGCTTTTGATTTGTTTTTTAATTTTCATGAGAACCACTTTTCAAAGATTTTTTTTTTATTATTTCCTTTCCTTTTTTAATATATATTGAAACATAACTCTAGAGGTAATGGTGGGAAATAATTGAACGATCTTTAATTTTGGTAGTAATTTAGCTTTTTTGTAAAGAACGTCGCACCTTTATGGCAGCGGTACTACTTAAGTACACAAGCTATCGAGAACAGGATATTGGTGTAATGGGTCTGGTATCGTTCGCTTTATGACGGTTTATAACATATGGTGCATGGGAGTATTAGTTACTAGTGGGTGACGTCATCAGTTTTTTCGCTTTAGGACGGTATTCAATATGGTGGATGGGAGTATTGGTTACTAGTGGGTGACACCTAGTCCACACAGAATTTCCATAATGTGCTAAATCATCTCTCGAGAAAACTCTATTCTGCATGATAGAACATGATTTGATATCGAGACATACCATCATGGTTGGGGTTTGTTCCTTCGATGAAACCTAATCATGTATGATATCATGTGAGGATTGGCTGTACTGATATCTCATGTTACAATGGTCTCTGCGTGACTGACACTCTGCAAACGTCGCTATTTTACGGACATTCTTTGCAAGTAGCAATGCAACATCTGTAGACCGTATGAGTATAATACCGGATTGCTACCATGGTATTATTATTCAACTGATCACGTGACAGTATGTGGCCTCATCTCCGGGTCCCCGTAGCGAGGGTCCAACGTGCTCATACAGTTAACTATTTTTCAGTGCCGATCCAGGTACTTCGACACATTCAGAAGTGTATTTTGTACAGAGACCGATATATCATTGGAAAGTTTCGAAGTATGAAGATTCCATTAGCATGTAAATTTGGTCACATTATGCTAATTAACAGAGGCCTAACGGAGGGGTTTATGGAGACTGAATGGGGTGGATGAAGATGCGGGGGGGGGGTGAAGTTTTCGGTTATCGGTGGTGATATTTGTATCCGTTTATCAATGAGTAATGGTTTCGTGTATTTTATGGGTGGTTGATTTCTTTCACTTGGTTGATAAAGGGATTTGTTATAATTTGAATGGAGGTCTTGCTTATTTTGTGGGGAGTAGGTAAACTTAGTGTACTTGCAATTAGCTATTTGTGAGGGGAAGCTTGGACAGACGTGAAGGCAAAAAGAGAGTAGTTGATGGATACCTGATAGACCTCAGTAGTCAGATATGTTCATATCAAGTCTCGCTGGCCCATGCCATGGGACTGCGACAATTCATTTGGATTAAAATTATGAATGGTGGTGTATCCACCCCCTCTCTCTTGTCCGAAAAACAATGTCGTTTCAGCTCAAACGAAGAAGAAAGAAGCTAAAAAAAGTAAACAAGTCTCAATGAATAAAAAAAATTAAAAACCTTTCAAAATTGATTTAGTAGTAGGCTATGTAGTACAAGGACAACGAAGAAAAACACTAAAGCCTATTGCTGTTGTTATGTATACGGTACAACTGGAGAAAATCACATTAACACAATCACAGTGATAAAATGTAACTAAAAGTACAAAGTTTCAGGTATCTATCCTGTATCTTTTTTTTTTTGCACTGACAATAGTCATCGAATAAAGGGAAATAAAAGAAAATAAAACAATGGTATTTTTTTTCTTGGATATGAACTAACAATTACTAAACTAACGAGCAGGATAAGGAATTCCGTAGAAAGGTCTTTTATATCAGAACTTTCATTCAAACCGACAGAATAAAAGATACTAGACCCGTTTTAATGGACAAGCAAAAATAAAAAGATAATAATAACCAAAATAAAAAATCTTAAGAAGAAAGATAGAAACGTTACAGAAAGAAATAGAAAGAAAAGGAGGAAATGTGATACTCGACGATGGGGAGAGATTTTGTGAGGGAGACGGTTTTCAGGGAAGTACTTAAAACATCAAGATACGAATGAACTTCCGCTCGTGCTTTACACATATACAATAAAATCAATAGAAAAATACACGTATTGTAGGAAGCCGATAAGCATTCTACGGAGAAGAAAAATTTAAGCGAAAATTCGAAAAAGGAAAAGACTAAAGTGATAAAAGTGCGATGAAAGAAGAGGGAGAACATTTGAGTTCATAGAAAGTAAATGCAAGGTAAAGAAAGAGCTGGGGGATAGCTTTTAAGGAACAATGGACAAAAAAAATGTTGAAGATACTGGCATTGTTTGGGGAACAATCGTCAGTTGGTACATAGAAATTTATCGCCTCGTAAGAGAATGAAAAGGCAAAAGAAAAAAGGCAATACTTATTGGATGGCGGACTTTGGGTTGAGGATGTTAGCTTGCATCAAGCTGGTGGCGAATTATTTGAAAAAAAAAAGTGTTCGACAAGGAGTGTCAGAAACTAACAAAGAATAGAATAATTAAGAGGGGCTGAGAAAGAGAAAGGTGCGTAGTGAAAGAAAAATCAAACTGATTGTTGGAAAAGGCGGGCGAGGTCGGAGATTACTTCACTCCTGCGTCATTCACCAACTCGAGTGTATCATGTTCAGGAAATTTAGATTGAATAAATTAGTTCGATGAGGTCCGTTTAACATTAAAAGGTTACAGTGATCTTCCACCAATTTAACCAGCAGCGACTGATCAAACTAGTTTAAGAGAACCTAAGTAGCCTATCGTGATACTCACTGAATGTTATCCTAAAACCTACACACGAGTTCGTGAATACAAATTAAGAAATACCGAATTTTATGTCAAGAGGTGTCAAAATGTTTAACAAATGTTATGTGAGACGCATTTATAGGTGATGGAAGCATGTAAATTCTTCACTGGACGCATGTTGCCTCTGGTCTAAAATAGATGGCGCCGATATTGGACATACAGTCAAGCACTGCGAAAAAAACGAAACCAAATCTACCTTAAACGTATTTGCTACCTCCGCTCATTATTTGCAGCTTTTTTCTACCGAAAATCTATGTCAATATTTGGCCATAACATATCTGTCAATATTGGAGTCATTCCGTGTCACCTTTCGTGCTATGTATTCTTTTTTATAGAGTTTTTATTAATGAGCTCCATTTTTGCTGTATTCCAAGTTTAACATTGTGCAACTATACTAAACTCGAGTGTTCGTAACATTCCGAATACCCTTCGGTTAGCACGTTTGAGACTATATCCCATCATTAGAATGTATTTGACATAAATATTGTGAATGGGAATGGACTCAACATTGTACAGTAATTTGAACTCTCTGAGGAGATGAAAGCCTTATAAATAGAAGCTCTCCTGTTTAGATTTTAGGAATGACATTGCAACCTATCTTAAACTTCATAACGACAAAAAATATAAAAAAATAAAAAATATAACAAAAAGGCGAGAGGTGTACTTTATATTATTTTTTATTAAATATAACATACACCTCTCAGTGTGTTTAATATTATAAGCTGATATTTTTGTTCCTCAGCATGAATATACACATTCAAAGTGTCACATGTTTGGAAAAAAAATGAAATAAAGTCAGTTTCGAAACTTTTGTTATAACCGTCAAGGCATATAAACAGCTTTTTGTATTTTCACTTTAAAGACAATAGGTACTCCAAACACACTTTGAGTGTGTATGTGTGTGTGTTTTTTTAGAAAACCGTACAAACATAAGAGAGCCTATTGATATTTAAGACCAAATATTGAAATAAAAAGCTCTTTGTTACATATTCTAAATGACATTGATCGATCGAACCTGTTATAAACATGAGTTCACAAAAAAAATATGTAGACAAACTAGAATGATTCAGCTATACACGGCATGCTATGAATGTGAAACTATATTCACACAAAAGAAAAAAAAAAATGTATGGCATAGCACATACGTATGTACGTAACGGTAAAATTCACGAAACAGGTTTAATGAACGTCCATAGGTTTATGAACACACACGTAAATAAGACAATGCACCTCAGTAGCAACAACGGGAATATCAACTACCTTTAACAACTTGCATCAGCTTCAGATATTTTGTGCCGAAAAATATTCCAAGCCAATATTTGCATTTGGCTCCCGAGTGTATCCTGATTCGATTATTTCCATAAATGTAAAAATAAATCAACAGTATTACTCGTTTTGTTCTCAAATGCATGTTTAATGACAATGCCTAAATTCACAACGGGTACCAAACATGAACAGGAATTAATCGGGAGCTTATAAATTGTATTGGCCTCAAAATGTAACACGCAATATGCGTGAGGGGAGTTTCGTGGTGACGTCAACCTGTCTTTGGCTGTAAATGCATGCCCTCAGGATATACAAACTACCTTGCATTGCTTCGTCAGTGTTTGAGCCTCTCTTTACGTAGACACCATGAGAGACCATTACGTCATCTACATGGAGGGCTAGGCCTGTATACCAGTGGCGCTAAAATGTGAGCGTTTATACCTTGCGTGTAAAAAATCGGAACAGCGTTTTCGATAAACGACATATATGTGCGCATGTACGCATCGTGCATATATAGAAAACCAGCATAGCTTAAAGGGAAATAGGGCGTTTGTTTTAAAGACACAATCATATTTTTAAAACCAATGTTTGTCGACGAAAAATGATAGATTATTCAAAATGACGAAGGACAATGGCCTTCTTTTGAAGAACTAAGTTTCTCACAGATAGAAATTCAGTTATTTCTTGCTCAACAAAAATTTGTTCACCCAAACTTTCTGAAATTCAAATGATGCATCATCCGTTACTCATCACGTGCATGATGTTTTGAGGAGATGAACCTTCTGCAGGTGTTTATTGATGAGACAGAATGGTTTAACAATGATTAAAGCTATTTTCTTCGTGTGCCATGTTGGTGTATTCTAAACACCCTATTTCCCTTTAAAGGGAAATTGGGCCTTAACAATGTACCGCCATGTTAAACAAAGAAAATAGCTTTAATTATTTTTTAAACCATCCAGGCTCATCGAAAAACAATTTCCTCAAATCATTATCCATAAAAGGAGTTAATGAAAATGCATTATTTGAAGTGTTGACAGTTTGGGTGAACAAATTATCCTTGAGCAACGAATATCTGAATTTCAATCTGTGAGAAACTTATTTCTTGAAAAGAAGGCCACCGTTCTGCTTACGTTTGAGCAATCTCTCATTCTGCATCCACAAATATTGGTTTTAAAGTGTTACCTCACTCTGTAATACAAACCCCCACATTCCCCCTTTAAGAAATAGACCTTAAAATATGGGTCTACATTTCTGAAATAGTGTATCGGCTAAAACAGTTGAAGTTTTTACAGACAGTTGAAGGTTGTACACTTATGTGGAAAGAAGATTTCCACGAGATACCATCATTCAATGGCATGGATGGTAGGCCTATTTCTTCGCTGCAATCATATATATAATCCAGATAAAGTGAGGGGGGGGGGGTGTAGAAATAGCCTCTGTCGATATTTGCTGTTCCTCTCAAAGAAACTTTACAAACAATAAACAATTATATAAAAAAAATTATAAAAGAAATAGTGAAATACACACTGTTTGCATCGTTGTGACTTTTTTTTTTTACATTTTTTTCACTTCGTGCGGTTTAGTTACCCTTTAGAGAGATCATCCTGATACTCGTTGAAAAAAAAAATAATAAATGCAGTGATATTGTTCTGTGTTACATATTTTTGTAGGTAAAGCATATATCTTGATGACATACACATATCCGCAGACGTACGCATTTTGGCCAAGTTTGTGATGAGGTCACGTGAATCTCATACCTGGCAACAGTATACAGCCAGACGTCACATGAACAGCATTCTGACAATCTCTTTGTCTTTTTGTTTTTCTTTCTTCACAATTTTAAACTTCATTTAGTTACTGAAATAAAAGTCGTTCTGAGTAAAAATTGTAAAATAAACGCAAAATAATACATTTTAACAGCGTCATTTTCAATGACAACAATAGATAACAATAAATGATATACGGAACACGAATCTTTACAATGTTACTTTCGCAACAATTGAAACCACAGACCACCCACATTGATGCCGTTTATTATTCATCCATTAAATATTGGATGTAGGAAAAAAAACCAGAAAACTGTAAATGGTCAGTGTAACATAAAAATATTCGATACGCAACATGAAAGAATTAAGCTTTCAGGAAAATAGAGAATCATGGGTAAACTTGCCGCACTGGCAGTGCCGTTTTGCGCATGAGTTTGACAAAGGAATTTTAGAGTATTGTTTGTATTAATCAATCATTAAGCATATTAAAAACGCCCACAAATTGTATCGAAATTCATCAAATATTGATCATTTTACAGGCACATTCCTGTTTTACACCTGCATCAAGAATACCAATCGGTTAAATTATGCAAATTCATCATGTGGGGTGGGCGGTAGGGATTCATTTGATATGTTTTATGTTAGCCATTGTTTTCCTATCATTTATTTCAAGGACAATTCGATATACCCCAATGATTTATTTTGGAAGTGAATATGATCTTCTTAGAAAATATTGACATCACTTACCAATGGTTAACAAGAAAACAAGCAATTTAGAGACAATACATTAAGGGCTAAGTAAAGAAATACTGACACCATATGCAACACATCACGTCATATGTTTTTACATAGAAAATAGGTTCTGTCAAAAGTCTTCAACTTTTGAAACGGACATATCTTATAAGAACAGTAATAGATAATAAAGACAAAAACAGTACCAACGGATTTGTCATTTGAGGTTCACTCTTCAAGTTTTGGGTAAGACCAACGCCTCTGAAGTTGCCTGTCACACGACTTTTAAGCATTTTTAACCATTAACAACCGAAATATAACGCGTTTTCGTCTTGACGTCGAACCAAACATTAGTTTGTACTTTTCTTGAAAAAAAAAAGAAGTAGTTGTTGCTGTATAATGTCTATCAAACATTCATCATCTCCGGACAGAAATACAAAATTTATTCAAATTGTGATGAACATATATAGAAAGTTTTTATTTTTCTCCCCCTCCCTTTTTTTACCCCACGATTTTTGCTTTTCCCGTTCTAAAGTCGAGTCCATTTTCATGATTAGACTGTAAGAGAATGAAAGCTTTTTCCTTAATAAACGATTTCTTCAAATCAAAGTGGACAAGACAAGATTATTTGATCTTATTTCGTCAATTTCCTTAAGATCGTAGTTCCTTTCTTTTTTGGAAGTAAAAAACAATAAAGAAAGAGATGCAGACACCGAGAGAAAGAAGAAAAGAAGAGGATTATCAAAAAGGAAGAAAACATAAAAAAAAACTATATAGACAGAGGGTTTTATTGTCGATGATTTTTATTGATCGATCTATATTTTCATAGCATTTTAAATTGACTTCATTCCTTCTACCGCTGAGCTTCTTTTCTTTCTCATTTTTTGTCTTTTTCTTTTCTCTCCTAAAATTGAATTTTTGACAATGAATTCGATGTAGCATGAAAAAGGGCCCCAAAGGTAAGAAATGCGGTACTATTTCCACGGATAGGTTTCTTTCATCCTTTACAACTGTCTCTCATAGTATTGATCCACTCAGCAGTTGAGTGGCATTGTCTTTTTTTTTATTCGTTCTCCTAAAATCTTTTTAAGAGGCTGTTTGTTCGACTATTAAATGTTATGAGGTTGTCGAGGATTCCGTACAAAAAAAAAGGGCGTCATCTCTTTAAAATAAAGGGGAAAAAATCAGTAGTCACGCAAATTAGGCATACACGTCAAGAAAAAGATAAGGTAATATTCAAGGACTTGCGCTGGTTAATTTCTGAAGGGTATTCATGTCGTGATGGTGGATTTATGGTTATTGGTTTACATTTTTATTATAATTATGATCGGTATGTTTACTGTTCTCAAATCTTAACTTAAATGATAAATTTGAGATGTGAAACGAAACAAAACTTTGATACAAATTCATTTCTATACAATGGAGTCCATTGTCCATGAAAAAAAGAAAGAATTAATGGATTTTTTTTTCTTCTCTTAGTGGAATTTAAAGGGGCTCGTTGAGTTGTTTCGTGAAATTCACTAAATTTCTCTACGCCTGTCAGTTTCCTTCACATACTAATGACAAATGGTCAAAACAAAAGGATAACAAGTGTTTCACGTAGAAGGGAACATTAGTGAGTAAACAATTAACGATTTAATATGGTTTTTGAAAATTCTTGACAGCACAAGTAACGCTCAAAAATTCAAAAAGTTTGACAGATTATTATTGGATAACTATTGGAGGTGTACCTTGACTAATTGTGATAAGTGAAACCATTGCCATGTGTTTATACCCTTCTAAATCACCACAATCTTAATGATAGTAACTCATTGAGCCCCTTTAAAGTGATCATAACAGAAACGCATGCATTTCCTACGTAAGCAAATGAAATAGAAAGTAACTGTTCGTCATTTGAATATTAAACATGGTCGCAGTAGCTGCTGACTCGCCTTGGTAGCTGCAGCTTTGTCAATTCACAGGAACTTCGTCGCAATTTTTATGGTTAATTTTAGTTTCTTTGTAATGTTTAAGAAAATGTTCCAAAGAATTAATGAACCAAATGAGAAGTCAGAACATTGGCATCATTACATGCAGTTTTATTGACCAGCTAATCAAGAAATCCAAAATCTCCGGGAATTTTGTTTAAAATTATTCTTCGTACTTCTCTTGTAATCATGGTGGGCTATTAAACAGATATTGCCAAAGTTTTGGACGCGCTCTCGAAGTGAAAGAAGAGTTTATCATAACGTGGCTAGGTTAAGATTGTCCATTTTAGCATATCTAGCATTTTTCAGGTGACTGATGCATGGTTGTATTCACTTTAACGTATTAGGAAACTACAAGTACACTGTATCTAGTGATTAGGAGGACTAGCTACCCGTGCATGAACTGAATATGGTATGTCAGTTGAGGACAATACCAAGAACCAATAAGAGTCACAAGGGTGACGCAAACGAAACACTGCAAAGACAAATCAGTCAACGTCACGTCACGAAAAATTGCTGCGAACGAATTTCGCTGTCGAAATGGGAGAAAATGGTTGTACTCGTATGGGTTATTAACGGGATTGTTTATAAACAGCTAGAACTTACACCAATGAGCAACATTACAAATCTGTATACATCTATTGCATAGGTGTAGGCTTAGACTGGCGGCATTGACTCGTATACTTTGTACAATATCATCCTACCGTACTAAATACTAACATACCGACACTACGTGCAGCCTTCTTCATGCAAACAAAGTCAGTACTCTACATGTGTCGTTGTTTCTTCATTGTTAACGCGAAAACACACGTCTTTGTGTTTCAGTCCTAGACTTGTTAAAGACAAAAGTGACAAAAAAAAAATGTAGAAAACAAAAATGGGAGACCTTACCAAATGTGATCAGTTTCATTACATGAATTAAGTTGTGTATGGAAATGGAGCATTTTGATTAAGAGAAAGTAAAATAGATTTTTAAGTGAAAATTGATGACATCTTTCGCGGGCTTAATTTTCAGCGCAATAAAATCCGGACGAACTGACATTTCTTTTACATCGATGTTACTTCCGTGATGACGGCGACGCCACCGTTGTTATATACCCGCTGTTATATACGGTATCTGTATGTATATCATATGCAACAGATTAAAAAAAACTGTATAAAAAAGCTTTACGATCCAACATATGAAACTTAAATTTATTTCCCCCATTAACAAACCCGCCCAAGGATCTGAGAATTGCATGAAAAACAAAAAAACAAAAAAAAAAGAATGAAAAAGAAAAAAAAGAGAGAGAAAGAAAAGAAACTCACAATAAGTAAAACTCATCCACTTGTTCTACAGACATTTTTCTCATTCGGTTTTTTTTTAGTGTGAGACAAGCAATGGAAAATGAGAGAAATCGACGAGAGATTTTTTTTGAGATTCATATAACATAATAATGATTGGTGATTATACCGCCTATAACTGCACCACTTATCCATCCTTGTCAGGGTAATCGCTAATTTACTCAGCGGATCGCCCTGGGGCAAGGGATCCCTCTTCTTCTGGTTAACGAGCAATCAAACCTGGGCTCCGTACACTCACGCAAATGCAGGCTGATGAGCTCTTGCTAGCCCTAATGTCTTCCGGTAAATGACAAAGCGGACGTCGCGAGTTTCTCCCCGTTTAAAATATATATATGTAGTATATCTCGCTCCTTACAGAGGAAGAGAGAGAAAAGAAGAGGAAAAAGAAGAGGCAACGAGAGGCAGGGAATAGAAGGATGAAGAAAATAAAGGAAAGAAGAGATGAAAGTTTTTTTTCACTTCTTGTTTTTTTTTTTTTCTCATTTCACCCTCTGCTTTCCATATTTTACATGCATTTGACTTGTCAGTGTATGGTACATTCTTGGCAGGGGAACCCTCACAATAATACAACAAAATTGAGGGACTTTAATAGAGCTGATACGACAGGACTTTCATGTGCAATTCATCAGGTATCGTAAAATGAATCGATAATTCTTTAGAGAAACCCAAAATAAACCGAGAGGAACGCTAAAAGAAAATAAAAGTTCAGTGGAATATATATATACAAATATAGATATACAAATATATATATATATACAAATATATATATATATATATACAAATATATATATATACAAATATATATATATACAAATATATATATATACAAATATATATATATACAAATATACAAATATATATATATATATACAAATATATACAATTATATATATATATATATATATATATATATATATATATATATATATATATATATATAGATTCTCTCTCTCCAAACCTTTTCATACTACTCGATTTTACAATTTAGTATTTTAACCTTAACCTTATCATTTTATCCGAGACAATAGCTAAAAAAAACATAATTAAAGAAAGACCGTAACATAGGCTTACTTTTATCAAGAATCAAAAGATCCCTTTCCGACTACTTGCTACTTTTGAACAAACTTGGGACGTAACTATGAGACAAGTGTGTAATTTGAGTTTATTGATTTAATTTGAGTCAAGATTATTCTATTGATCGACCTATGGGCCTAAGTAGTTTTGTTGTTTTTTTTGTGCGCATAATTACTTATTCGTTATACAATGTTTCACTCAATAAAACTTTTTGATTTGAAAAATTTCAGTTCTTTGTGATCAATTTTTTACTATGCTATTTGAGGGATTGAGTGAAGAAACTGATCAAAGCAAAAAAAAAAATAGATAAGTCCTTAAGATTACAATTAAAAATTGAATTCATTCTTTGACTATGACGTCATAAATACGATCAGGACTATACTTATAAAAGTTCCGTACTCATAAGTTCATCGATCGCACATTAAATGCGAAATGAACCAGAAAGTGAAAGAAGTCAACTCAAGTAAAGAAAAACTAAAAAAAAAAGAAAGACATCAAAGAAAAAAGAACAAATAGTCCAACGATGAAAACATAAAAAGAAGACAGTTGCAAAAAAAAAAAAGATAAAGATAAACAAAAGTTAATCTCGTTAGTTATAAAATTTCAGTTTTGAAAATTTCATCAAGAGTTGAGTCATGTATCCTTGCAATCGTCAAAAAACATAAAAACAAAACAAGAAATTGGGTTATTGGAACAAAGTTACTGGATCTTGGTAGAATTACAGTCTCTGTGACAACTTCATCAGGACTAAATTGAAAAAATGCGGTTGTTAAATGAAGGAATTATAATCAGGAAAACAGAGAAAAGTTACATTATTTTATTGGTTGGATTGTTAAATTTGAATTTCGTTGAACTTTCTTGCCACTCTGCACATCTACCCACCCATCTTTCTACTAATCTTCGCAGGTGAAGTTATATACTATTTGAGCCACTCATAAAAATAAAAAATGTTACCACTTTACAAAAACATAAAAATTAAAATTTGACATCCATAAACTTGGCCACAAGAAGCAATAATTAGAGACAGGTGCAGTAGTTTTACCGTTTTTAAATGAAATTTTTTACCATTTTTAAATGAAACTGAAAACAACTTTCTGATGAATACAATTTCTATGTTAAAACACTACCAGTATATGGATTTTTCATATCAGTTCAGCACAGCCTGTACAGTATTCAACATCTTTAAACTGGGGATGTTGTTCCGTGCTTGTCCTCCAGCGTAGAGTATCTGTTGGCCCTCTATACTTTGAACAACCTAACGAAGGCCATTCAATCGAATTGTTCGCTTCCTGTCATGTGATTCTTCGTCCTCTTGAAGAATATTTGGTAAATATTTTGTTTTGTTTGCCGGTTGAGTTTGTTTTTAATCGGTATTGTGGTCAATAGGTCATATTTACAGGCAGCCGTGGATATTTATAACCAAATGCGTATATTGCTAACAGTACGTGCAATTGTCTTGTTCGTGCTTAAACCTCATTTGACTACGTAGCCTATGTGTGTATATACATATGTACATATATTATGTGTAACACAAAATGCGTTGAGTGAAAAAAAAAAGAAATGAAATGAAAAAGACGAAATGTCCCGAAACGACATTATCACGGATCGAAAAATAAATTTGGGAAAAATCGAAATGGCCAAGTTACATGTATTTAGTTATCGAAAAATACTTAAATTTCTGCGATTATTGAACACTGAAATGACGTACGGTATTCACCTCTAAAAGATTGTGCAGTTATCAAAATATTCCAAACATGTTTCACAATTACAGGACGTGCACACACACACCGACATTATCGAGAATTTAGTCACTACCAGTACCAACTCGGAAAACAAATACCATCAACTTGGAAAACCCTAACGGAAAATATTGATGGGGGCTGGTTTTAAAGCTGGAATATAAATTGTATTGGCAATGGCCTGTTCATCTACCTTAGTTCTTCGTCAGTGTTTCAGGGAAGACAAAATAGAGTAAGAGATCAAATTTCACAAAATTCGAAAAGAGAACTATGCACTCATCTTCCAGATATTTGAATATGAAAATTGTCTCGACATTTTTGCTGACCCGACAAAATTTAGACTCTCCAAGAAACCAGACTCTTTAGCAGTCAGTCACCCTTACTTGATATCAAACAGACCAATGGGAATGGATATGAACGTTCATGAACGTATGCATTTAATGCCGCTTAAAGAATGTTATTTTGTAGTGGTTATCACATATTCCGCGGAAACTGACTATCACTGACAAATTTTCAGTTCATATTCCAGTTTTAATATAAATATCATATTGCCATTATTTGTACTGCGTATATTAGATAAATTGCATACACACTTTAAAAATAGACTACACATGACTTACTATCGGAAAAAAGCTGTAAATGTCATTACAAAAGAAGATATCGACTAAAGTCAACTTTCGTGTGATTGTGTTCTTTCACATTCTTCTATAACGTCTCTGTTACAATTAAACCAAAGATCACGGCAACATTAATTTTTCACGAATAATTTGTCGCGCAATCTTGTAATCGTCTACGCCGGTATTTGCTTTTCCGAGATATGTGACACACAAATCGAAATATCTAGTTATCGCCTCTTTTTTTATCCCCTTTGCAGAATAGTATATGAAATATTCAAAAAGATCAGTCGAGTTCACATGATGCTCCGGCAATATGTTTTGATTATTTTACAACTAAAACCACTGCAGAAACAACAACAACAAACAAAACGAAGAAGACTCTTACGGAGAGAGACAGAACGGAGGAGAAAATAAACATCGCCCAATTTTCCGCTAAATTACCCTTTTTTTACCGCAAATAATATAGAGAATGAGATTTTCATATCAAAATGTTATGATAAAGCGTCGCAGGGTATAAGAGACGCCTTGATCGAAGTTACTCCCTGGGCGATAATTTCCAGGATAAAGCCCAAAAAAAAAGGTAATAATATATAACAGATATTAGTACAAGAAGACAAAATATTTTGGTTTTGGACTTAAAAATTTGTCACGGTTCGTTTATCTCGAGGAGGACAGGCTAAAGCGTTATAAAAACAAACCAGTTAGGTGTGAAATTTTGATCTGAGCAAATACCGTAGTGATTAATTTAGACGATGTTAAAAAAAAAGCCGTTTCTGTTTTGGACAAGTCACGTAAGAAAGGGAAAGAAAAAAAGTAAATAAAAAGGTGATCGAAATTGAATATTAATTTTATGGTAATGTACCCTTGCCTCTCAATGTTCCTACTTTTTCTTCCTACAAAATGAGTTTGCTCCTACGAAATTAATGTTCGTATCTCTCTCTCTCTCTCATGCGCGCTTTATATGTATTTATATGTATTCGGCATGTTTGTAAATCGGATAGTCGACACTGCTACATTGCATGATTAATGAACGCACTTTCTGCTCTTGAATACCGGTAATAATTAAAAATTCATTTACCGTTTTATGTTTCTGTTTTGTTTGAATATTACTTAAATAGAACTTCCGACATATAGGATGAAAGCTAGTAAATCGAAATAAAGAGAACCCAGGTTGTGTCTGTAACGAACGAATGTTGTTGGGATTTTGCATCTTTAAGTAATATGTACGAGAAAGATCGCATTCAATAATTTCTTGTTTTTCACAAATCTCACAGTGTAGGGAACAATCAATTTTAGTTTCAATGGAATATTGAAACATTAAGCAGTTTACTCTTCTAGAAGTCTCAAATAGTTGAAAATTAAAAAGAAAATAAAAAAAAATATTCCAGATTCTGTATCTTTTCAATACGCAGACGATGAAAAACAAGAATGTAAAACAAGAACAAAGAAAGATGATTACAATTCACCCAAAATTCAAGGTAGGCCTATATTGCATTACTGAGCCACATATGATCAAGAGTGACAAGAAAACTATGGTCATACCCCAGGATCTCATAGCTCAACCTTAACCCCCTTCCCTGAATCTACTACATTGAGAAAATTTGACCGTTATCGTTGGGTGTCGTTTACCAAGTAAAATTTTCGACATCGTTTTTACCGCGATCTCAAATTAATCGGTTGTAACGTATTCGGTGATGTACGGTGTACGCTGTACGCTATGTGCATGCCGACATCAATTATTTTTGTTTTTGTTTGGTAACGATACTTCTGTTAAATTGCTCATATGTAAATGGATGAAAATTGTCCCCCCTTTTTTCCTTTTCATTGAAACTATCATTTTTTTTTGGTTATGGGAGGACAAAGACAGGAAACATTTTAATCAATCGAATTGCTGGTGGTCAGCAGCAGTGTATTTGCTCGTCATTCTGAAAGTTAATGGATTTTCTGATACCGTGTCACCGGTGTTAACAAAACGGAAACTTGAAAAACCGTGCAACGAATCTTCTTGTTGAGACGTTCTGACAAGTTCATTTACTCTTTTAGTCATTATGGTTCTCAGATGAACTCATAAGGTCTTTAATAAACTCCAACCCATCATTTCCCTGTTTCCAATACTCCCCCCCCCCCCAGAAGTTTCAAATTCTAACTAGGTGAAAAAAAAAGGCAATTGCGACAAGTACATACACAAACACACAGACACACCCAACACACACATACCCTCACAGACACACCAACAACAGCAGAAGTTTGCAGCAAGCAGCTAGATGAAAATATGAAAGAAAAAAGATTTAGAGAAATTGGAGTAAAATATTTTCACGAGGGGACTCACAGACTTACCTCTCAGAAAATTTTGAATCCGAAAGTAGGATATAGCTAAACGAAACACTGTCTGGCTGTCAAGTTTTCTGTGAAGGGTCGCTTTGTCCACAGGGAGGAGATTCTCCAGGGCCTTTATCTGTTCCCGTAGTTTATCCCTGTAACGTTTCGATTTGAAACTGCAATTTTAAAACAGAAAAGAAAAAAAAAAGGAAAAATGGCTAAAATGTAGCAAAAGCGGAAAAGTCGAGGGCAAGAAAGACAAATCAAAGTAAATAAAATTAAAATAAAACTTTGATGATTACTTTAAGAACGAGAAAAGAAAACTTTGCATACCTACATTCGCAACGACGAAGCTATCCTCAAAAAAAAAATGTGGGAAATTTTATTTTTATGTTCCGAATTCGATGAAGTTTTAAACTTGAATGATGCTAAACTCATAAATAGATAAAAGATATACATATACATACATATATATATATATGTAGGGAGAGGCAGAGACATATAAGAGAAAATAAGAGAGATCGAGAGATTAAAAGAAAGAGGGGAAAACACAGTTAATAGGGCAATTAATGAGAAAAACGATACCCTCATCGGGTTATTTGAATAGAAATCAATGGCTATCGTTTTGAGTGTGGTATCTGTTAGGGAATACAGAGGTGAACGTTTAACACGATACCGGTTCGTGTAGCGCTGGAGTCCTAATCCGTCACATGTTATTACGTGATGTCGTTGGCTCGTGTCGTGTCTCCCAAGACAAACACGAAAGAAAAAAAGGGAAAGAGGGGAAAAATTGGGGAGGAAAATATGTAAAATCATGAGAAAAAGAGAGACTATCCACGTGGGAACAAACCATGGGTTAAGCTAGTTAACCAACAACAAGGTATACTACTGTAAGGGTGCTATACTATTAATGTTGGTATAAATGTATTTGATATATATATATATATATATATATATTCCTCAAGTTTATTTTTTTTATATTCCGCTAATTAGTTTCATTTCTCGTCGAATATACCCGTAGTGAGTGTTTGCGCAGAAGTGGACTGTCATTAAATTCTCGTCGTTTTGTACAACGTGAATCGTAAATTTGTCCCGGAGATAAAGATTACCAAAGTTTGTCTTCGATAAATAAGAGTAGACGCATCGTGATGTCATAGTTAGTGTCAATCCGATACCTTTAAAGTATTATGTGCGTTGTTGTGATACTCTTCAAAAACCAAATTACAAAGCAATAATTGTTTCCATTAGCTGATAAGCATCCTGTGTTTTTGTCATCTGGAAGTACTGAAAGTTTTTGATATAAAAGCTGCTAATATTGAAACCTAAGGTCGAAAGTCCTCATGAATATCTAAATTGATTTTTTTTTTCATTTAAGGAATCAAATATAACAACATCAAAAGTCAGGTATTAACTGACAATTGAAAGAAAAAGCTATAGACGAACAATTGAGTTCAAGGAAATCGGCAGAAAATATACATGTACCCTCATTCCGAATAGCGAGAGTTGAGTCCATTTTCTCAAAATATCAGATTCTAATTTCTGGCATTTCCTTACATATCAGTGTCACCGGTTTTTTATGTTATTTTGAACGGGGGGGGGGGGGGGAGGTGGATCGGTCAATCTTTAATTTTGAAGCCGACCGGTTTCTCGAACATATTGGTACAAAGACGTAACACTAATCTGACATGTTTTGTAATTGATGATAGTGTCATCATAGGATAAACCTAAAAAAAAAAGAGTTTCCAGACTTTGGACTTTTTGATTCATTGCAGACTGTCGATAATCGGATTTCCAAATGTTTCTAAAGATATTGTCGTAATCTATCACTCGACGGGATAGAAACAGTGCGATGGAGGGGGAGGTAGGGATGGGACGATTGAAGGATTTTAAGTTATTCCCTGTCGACAGGATTAACTAGCTTATCTATCAGATTGATGGTAATTAGATTGAAAAAGATTGTAATTAGATTAAAGAAATCAAATCCTGTTAATATGAGTCAGTAAAAACTGGTCTCTACAAAAGTTAAGATCACCCCGATGTGGATGGAATGGTCATCAGTTAATTTCTGGAAACGTTCAATGAATGACAATGAGTGACGAACCTGATAATATATTATTCCAACCTCTGAAATGTTTTTGAACTCTCAATGGTACCGTATCATGTTGTAACTCTCTTGTGGAGACCGTCAATGGAAACAAACCATTGCTTCAATGACGCATAACGGAAAATACATGCCGTGATGCATGCTGGGTAAACATAACGCTGCAAAGACGGACCCCAATAGGCTCTCTGTGTCTGATAAAAAAGTTTCCCAACCCATTTGATTCCTCCACGCACCCCACCCCCACTGCACCCCAACTCCCCCCCCCCCAAAATGTCACATATAAAAAAAAAGTATTAGATTTGTCGATTAGGTGAATCTGCATGATGGATTGTTGTTTTGTGAGGTAGGGATTAGAATGGGATGGGGGTAGTTTTATGAACGGCCTAAGGCCTCGACAATAAAACCCCATAATGTACAAAATGCCATCTAGTAACTCACATATTCTTGTACTCGGTATGTTGTGAGTGCATGGGTTACCAGAGGCCTCTTATCTCTCCACCTCTCTCTCTCTCTTATCTATCTCTCTCAATCTAACTCCTTTTGGGATGGGGGAGTGGTGGAGGGAGATGGGATGCTCGACCACTTTCATCCACTCTCCACTTTTCATTTCATCCATCTTATTGTATTTTGAAAGAACAACGAACTCGGAAACTAGATAACAATATAAGAATAGAGTCTTTAAAAGCCACTTCAACACGAACTCGGTTAGAGGAAAGAGAAAGTTCGAATAAAAAAGTAACTTGGATATGTGAAACGAAAAAAAAAAGTAATCAATGTGCTAGGAGAGGTCAATTAGTAGCCAAAGGACAACGAACTCTGATAATGGTAAATGAAAATATGCTAGAGGGACACAAAAAGTCCCTAACAGAGATTTTGACACGAACTCGTTACTTGAAAGGGAAAACCCAACAAAAAGTAACTTCAAAAGTGTAAAAAGTAAATGTAAAAAACAAGAATCAAACGAAGAAAAAAAAAACGATAAAGTCTTCCACAACCATACGTTGTCTATTAATGAAGGATAAAAGGTATTAAGAAAAAGTAAGTGATGATCTGAAGACAATGTTTAAGGGACCCTTATTGTCTTTCATGGTCCATGTCTTAAAGCTGGAGAGTAATTATGTAATAGCCATCTTTTCACCTTCTCTAACACGAACCGAGTTTCGTTTTTTCTCCATTTTCACTCCTTTTTTTCACTCTCTTGGCCAAAGTACTTCCTGATGATGATTATTACTATAATTATCGTCATCATCATTACTATTGTTAAACCTAACGATGAAATTATTAGACAAAATAGTTAACCCAAAGAGCGGGGGGGGGGGGAGCTATTGTTAGGAATCAAATACCTTGGCCCAATGTAACAAAAAAAAAGCACAAAAACAATACAAAACGATCCATCAAAGTGAGAATTTTCTGTTTCGTACTGACTTTGTTTGATGACATTTTTCTAATAAAACACATCGACTACCATTTTGTTGTGGTAGAAATGAAAAAAGAAAGTCATTCAAACAATAATTGATTGTTGCCCTTCAGATTAAAAGTTCAGGCATCCTGGTTCGTAACCAGATGGAATCAGGCCCGAATATCTTGGACATCTATATATACGACAAACGTATGTAGTTTAGTACACACATTTCTGACGAATTCTCTGTGAAAAGGTGTCGTTGTTGTGAATGAGTGTGAAGATAAGATGGAACTGTTTCTAAAGGTTGAAATATAATTAGTGGAGCGATTAGACCGCGACTTTAACACGAACTTCGTAATGTGTATTGCAGATATATCTGAAAAGAATAATACCTACATTGTTTTTTATAGTTTACTTACATTTTATTGATGTGGATTGTGTGTAATTGTCCTGTCGTTACTCGGACCTGCTTTCTGGACGATTGCCACTGTTGTCGGTTTTTAGCTTCTTCCTTGCATCCGTTTTATTAAATTGTGTTTTTTTTTTTTCTTTCAGTGACTTTGGTGGGTGAAACAGATATGAGGTACACTACCGATGATTAAAACGGTTAATTTCGACGAAATAGAAAGTAAAGCAAATTCATCCCCCCAGAATGCTTTTTGTTTGTACGGTGGTCTGCCGCTTGTGGACTGATTAGTTTAAAATTGTTTTGAGTAGCGTTTTGTGGTTTTTCTGTTTTGTTAGTCTTTTTTTAAACAAAGTTTAAACCCACTGGAAACAACAAATAAAAAGTTCCTATACTTCATCACATACATCGAGTGACCATATAGCAGAGTTGACAATACAGAGGGCCTGAGAGAAAGGCTCGGGTAGAGTAGGGGGGGGGGAGGGGAGCGGGGAAGGTAGTGGGTCTAAGTCCAAACCAAAAATATGGTTACACACAATTCCCGAAAAACAAACCAGGGAAATAAATAGAGGGAAATTAATGACTATGACACTTATTGAAGCGTTTCTTTAAAATGCAATAGGCGAATCTTTCTGTACCTCGAAAGAAGCTAAGAAGATATAAGAAAGCAACAAATATGAAAGTTCCCTTCAATACCAACACCATAAAGCACGTTGCCTCTCTGTACCCCCAAGAAGACGAAAAGACAAGAAAAACTTATGGCTGCACCTATCCTTTTCCGTCTCTTTTCCCCTTTTGTAGAAAATGATAGAGGGTTCATCAACCCCCCCCCCCCCCTTGTGACCGCTCTTGTGTAACATAGTGAATATTTATTGAAGGAAAAATGTGGTCCTCCCAAAACTGAATTAGTATACCCCCCTATGCTAATTCACCAATGGCTCGTTTTCTTTATGTGATGTTATTTTAGTCGTTGAATTCCGGCAGTACAGCTTGCTTATGCAATCTTTGATATTTACACCACACAGGGGACCAGATTGCTGTACCAATAATGGTTGCAAATGACAGTCACCATGTTGGCAAGAATTATTACTATGTAATGACATTTTGATGGCGGGAATAGCACGAGATGAGTAATCGTCCGTCTGAGGAAGAGGTTGAAGGGGGAGGGGAAGGGGTGTCCCCTTTCCTTCTAAAGGACAAAATTTGACGGACTCAGATACAATATTTTACATCTTTCGAAGTCACACTCTTTCCAAATAAATGATTACATAACAATGTAGAGCTAGTTTATGTACAACTGTTGTATATTACAGCCTGTTGAGATAAAAGAAAAAACATTAGTATGCAACTTAGTGCAATATTTGCATCTTCTGAAGTCAATTTTCTAGATATATAGAAGCTTTCTTTCTTGTGGGAGGGGCAGGGTCAGTCAGGCGTTTTTCGTGTTACTCTTAAGGATAATGAGATCATGAACTTTGTTAAATATTGGTAATAGAAATTATCGGATTTTCGTCAGTAGGCTACAGAGTTTTAAGCATAACAGCGATATTTTCCAAGAGCAGCTTTTGATTTTTTTTTCAGTTGCACGGTCTACAAGTTACGTAACTCATAATATAGGCCTTAAGTACAATGTGAAGCACAATGTGTAATTTTGTGTCTTTGTTTCAGCTGTTCTTAATGCTAATTTGTATTAAGACCACTTGAAATGAAGAATTGCTCATCAGATTTATTGAGCATTCCTCCTTGTTTTCTAAATCGTTAGAAATATTCATCACATTTAATTCTACCCGATGCCTCTGTTCTATTCTTTCTCTTTCCATTTTGCTTTCCTCATTGTTCTCTTTCGTTTTCTTCTTTGCTTGTTTTTGTCCTCTTCTTTGCCTTTTCTTTCCCCTTTTGTAGCAAACTGACTGACTGATTATCCCTGTTCTCTTGTGACCCCCCCCCCCGTTCCTTGTGTAGCTAACTGAACATTAAGCTGGTGGCTCACAAAAGATTATCAAGGTAATAAGACTCTAACTCTGTATTTAAGATAACTGAACCAACCAGGTCAATGGCATTGTAAAATAAATGTTATGGCACATTTTTTTCATTAAGAAAAAGTTATTTGTCAATCTTTTCCCAGAACGGTGCAAAATTGTGCATAATTTCGGGAACAATGGCAACGGCTCACATGTATCCTTCTAACCTGTACAGTGAGAGGGGTGGTCTGAGTTGGTGAGGGGTTTACTTTGGGGAAGAGAATGGGGGGGGGGGAATTGAAAAGAATATTTTTAATTGGAGTGGATGAGAAGTTACATCTTTAGAGATCTTTGAACAAACAACAGACGCTCCTTTGATAACTTTGTAACTGTTTGTATTGTGGGTAAGGTAATTTATGATTTGATTGTTAACGGAGGGACTTCACCCCCCCCCCCTTTCCTATTGGTCTCCGGGGATTTGTGTTAGAATGATTCGCGATGCACTATAGTAACATTGATATATACTAGAAATTTTGTTTCTTACTGGAAGTCGAATTTTAGAGATTTAGGAAACAAAGCAATGTCTCAAGTATATTTAGGCTTTCAGAACTTTTTGAGACATGCGGTATAGTTTCCACCCAGACGTTTCCATTTTTCTGCGATTATGAACAAAACTCGAAAAAAAATGGTGATACAATGCGCATAAAAGTCGATTCTTTGTTAACTATGGAAAGCAATTTTGAGTTGGTATTGTGATACCTTGATTTTATAAATGACATGAAAATTCCAATAATCATGTTTGTACACTGTCATCGTAAATATTATAGTATGTTATCCAAGTGAGAGACACATGGATTTGAAGTTATTGTATCGATTGAAATAAACGGACAAACACATACTCATCAACACACACACACACAAGTATGATTGGGTGAAGCTTCGTAAGAGTTGACCGACTATGAGAATATGTAACATAAACAGCCTGATAGCTTGATCAATCATTAAATACTAAATAAATAACTATACAATAGGATTAGCACACAGTATATGTCACATTGCGGCTGATAAGTAACCTTTGACCTTCCCGGAACTATTCAAATTGGATAGTTACAATGTACTGCTGAACAAATGTTATAGGAATAAACGGTTTGTGAAACAATCAGTTTGTCTCTGTGACCATGATTCAGCTGTTTTTATTTCTTTACAATATATTGTTTAACATAACCTCCGGGAGGTTTATTCAACAGGTACAGATACTGAAAGGCAAGGAAGTATATGCAAGAAGAAGAGGGGGGGGGGGGTGACTTGGATTAAGATGGTGAGGGGTGGAAAGGACAAGGAATGACGGATGGATGCATGGGTATATAAAATTTTTTATGTCAACTACCTATTACTAAATTACCAAATTGGGAAATATTATCTTGTCTTCTCACTATATTCGTTTGGTGGTCATGATTATTTAAAAAAAAAAAATCAACACAATAAATTGACTAAGTGATATGAAATTCTTCTTAAAAAATCCTGGCGATTGTTATAAGAACGGTCCATGAGCTCGACTGCCAATATTAGAAACGGAATGTTATTAGGTGTTCAGATATAGAGTCACATTTGATCGTTCCACACCACTGTTAACTTCTCATTTACAGAAACTGAAAGACGAAACTTGTGTGAACGCGTGTGTTTGTGAGTGTGTGTGGTGCTTTTTCTTTTTTCTTCTCTTTTTTGAGGGGATCGTGGAGTACTGTCAGTCAGTAATACAGTACTTGAAAAAATTGTTCTTAATGCGTAAGGCAAAATGTTAGCATTCTCAACTTTGCTGGAATTATATCAGTGATACATGATTGGAGTTTGTATCAATTACTCCTAGTGGTAGAGAGAGAGTCGGGGAGGAGGGGAGAGGGAAGGTGGGTCTTTAGGAAACGCTCGGTGAGGACAACACTCTCTTTTCCTTCAGCAAACCAGAATTCACAGGAATATGTGACCCTGAACTAGTTTATTATATTCAATGAGACTCAAGGACTGTTCTTCGCTGATTAATTTTCCCTTTCGATGACATCAATACAATGATACAAATTGAATTCATATCAAGTACCTTTGGTTAATACTTGACTCAAATGGGGAAAACTAAAATCACTCGCTACGTGACAGAAAAGGAAACAGACCTATCATCCTTTTGCAGGTAAATTTGCTCCCATTGAAAAAAAAAAGAGAATGTTATACCTTCCTAGAAAATTGGAATGGTATTGTCTTATATTAATTACAATTATCTTTGTTGTTACAGAGAACGAAAAAGAAACACACACACACTGTCATACAAAAACAACTTGAAGACAGTGTTGATAGCAGTAATAAAATTGTATCTTCACTCAGTGTAAAATGTAGGCCGTCGTTGCTCTCTTCCTACCATAATTTATACACGGATATAGGAGGACTTTTACTGTGTTTGTTTCTCTTTACTCTATATATGTTTGTGACACGTAATATTTAAGTAAGTTACATATATATATATATATCTGTCATAGGCATTTCATTCTGTAACGCAAATTTTACTTATCCATCTCCTCTCTCTATCTCTTTTTCTGTACATAGTATCCTGAAGAAGGCCAATGAGGCAGAAAAAACGCGTACAAAACACTTATCAGTAGGACACACTGGCACATGACATAATTAGCAATTTTGCACGCAACTGAACTCCTCACACCCATCGAGTCGAGCCATTAAGGTTTGTCAAAAGGAGCACATTTATTGCTGTCACGAAAGAGTGGTAAACTCGTGTCACGTAATTGCTTTTAATCAAAACTTAAATGTAATTAAATAACACCATAAAAGATCATGATGCAATATCGAAAGCAAAAGTCGGAAAATCAGCAAAAGTTAATTGGGAAATTTAATATTGTATGTTTTGTCAAATGACAGTTTATACAATAATTATGTAAAATGATTCATATTAATCTATTATCTATATCTATAAAAAAAATGATTCTATAAAAATGCATGTAAAAATAGAAAACAATAGTCACAACATTTTGACGTCCTGCTTTGCGTGTCAAACAAATCCCTGGTTTACCAACTGTGGTCCATATTTTTTTACCTTTTGAAAATTAATGTTTGTATTTTTTTTTAAATGTTCTTAATTTTAGCTACCTATTCCTTAACGGGTATACCTTTTCATTTACCCAGACCCACACTAATGATGTAAATTGCTGTCTTTAATTCTAATTCCATGGTTTAACCAAACACTTTATAACGGTGATATTTTAATCTCGTGGATCATAGTAAAGATGCATGATAAAGCGTACGGTAACATACGGCTACCGTAAATATTATTAATTACAAATGAAGGCTCGCAAAAACATTAATTTTAATTTATGATTCTATTCTAACTCCTTGGAGGAAAAAAAAAGAAACATTCACATTTACATTTTATCCCATCAAACTTGTTCATTTACCCATTTTTCATTTTCTAACGAACTTTTGTCGTTAAAAATAAAAGTTTGAATTACCTGTCAGATTTGTATGTCCCCTATCCCCTTCTTTTTTCATCTCACAATTACACACATTTTGAACATCAAAGTTTGTCCATAATTCTGCTCGACGATAAACTATATTTACGAAATCATTTGGTATTTGTAGCTAACGCACTCTTTATAACAGTATGGTAAAACAATATAAGCATATAAAAGCAGAGTTACTGTCTACAACTGTAGGTCTTAACGGGTAAGTGACCCCGAACTAACAATATCTTCCTTGCGCGGCTTGTTGATAATTGTTTGCAAAACTTTCAATTCATTTTTTTTTTTTATCAAAGCAAGACGTAAATTGAAGAATTGATGATGGGTAAATTATATTATTTATTACATATCACATTGACTTAATGTGACATTTTCTTCTTGGAAATAACTTTATTTTTTTTTAAATTAAAATTTCTAAACGTAAACATACCAACGCACGAGGAAGAAAAACAGGAGTAAAAATAACACCGAAGAGGTTACTAACTTTAAAAGAGGATTACATGATTAATTTGAAATAAGTTTACATTTAAAACGTAGGTGACTCTCAGAAAAAAGTCATAACATAGCGATCAAGTTTTTTTTTTCATTGGGCGTGGAGGGAAATTATTGTCAAAGCTGATGTTGATGGTGGAACTCAATTTAGTTAAGAAAGTAATTCAAAAGGTATTGTAAGAAACTAATTAAAATGAGAACCCCCTTACAAGAAAAAAAAAAAAATGAAAAACGTGGCCTTAGGAAAGCAAGACTGAAAACAGTTCATGATTATCACGTGATAATTACATTCGTTTCTTTCCTTTTACTTCCTTCCTAAATGTAAGAAACTCTAATTGTTTTAAAAAGAAGGAATGAAGTAAAGCAACAACGACAATACACGCATGTAACACATAGCTGCTTTACTAAACTACCGACACACACACAAATCAAGTTATTTTACACGTTAATTGCAATCACATTTAAGTTAATTGTTACTTGGTAAAGCAACGATCAATTTATTGATTGATAGGCCTATTGAAATATTAACTGGTACAAAAGAAATATGTGAAGCCACAACATATACATTCACAAACAGATAGACGTGCAACAGACGTACAGGACACGTATCACGCAACACCTAGGCGGAAAAAAAGGGACATGCCAATCAGTTGCACCGCCACAGCTTAGCCTTTGAAACAGTCAATTCTTACTGGAAGAATGACCCAAGTGAGGGTATCATCCAGTTTAATAGTGACCCATACCAAACGAATGTCCCCCAAAAATGATCCCCCCCCCCCCCCGTGGCATCCCGCCTTCTCCCCCATTACGAATACACATATATCCTATGAGTGATGGTTATACCTTTTCAAACTTTTCAAACCGGATTGTTTATTGTTTTACGAAGACAAGATAACGTTGACGGTAGGCAGTTTGTCACATTTTGTGGTCCATTATGTAGAAAAACAACTGAAGTGAAGAAAAAAACTTATGCTAAAACAGCTTGAGATATTTTCGTCTCCGACAGCAACCGTTCATACATGCTGGCGAATATTTCCTTCATCAAAATAAAATGTAAAGAAAATATGACCTGTCAATAATTTACACGAAACAACTTTTCTTTTGACAACTTTTCTTTCTCTCTGTTTCTTTAGTAAACTTGTGCTGCTATCAAGAAACTTTGTAAGGAACATGGAAGAGATTGTGATATGGTATGGTCCAGTATATTAGTTGTCGCATGCGTCCAAAGTTCTTTATTTCATTAGATGTAAAAAAAAAACTTAATTAATCTTGTAAACCCCAAACGTCTGAAGCATCTCCGGGAAGTTGCAATCGACGGTGAGTTAGTAGTTCTACAGCATTTTGTGTCTATAAATTTAATACCATGGTTTAGTGTGAATACATTTGTTTCGATGTCCGTAATTTTTGCCAAATTGAAATTTTTAATATTTGTACGTGGTAAATTATTTAAAGGGTTCTCGACTGCATACTAAAGGTTAAACACAGATATAAAATGTCGTTCAGAAATAACACTAACATTTAACAGCGGCTACACACATTTGTAGGCTCACATTCTCACAACAACACCGCACTGCTGTGATACATTTATACACTATAGATTGGTCTCCACACCCTCATGTAGCACATGTGACAATAGAAACGTTTACAATAGCCTATTGTCTAACATATTTTTCAAATCTAGTACAAAAGCCCTTTTTATTATTTTAGCCATATTTATAAAACCAAAATTATTATCTTTTCCATTTTAAACGTGAGAGAAATGATAGCGATATGCGTCAAAGACTAATTTCCTACTAATCCTAGCAAAAAAAAAAAAGAAAACAAAAAGGAAAAAAAAGAAGAAGAAAAAGAAGTAGAAAAATATGACAACGTAAAATAGAAGAGAAAACGAAATTAATGAAGGACAAGTTCTTCACACACGTTTAAAGACTGAACAAAGGATTGGGGTTAATAAATGTACAAAATCACTTAACCTCGTCCCTAAAATTCAAAGTTAGGATACGGTATCACGATTTTACACTTTTCACATTTCTTTATAATCTTCATGGAAGGTCATTGCTTGGTGGGAAGGGACATGGAAGGAGGGCAAACCCCCCCTCCCCTAAAACAAAAAACAAAACTGGTATTTGCGGTTTGTTTCAAGAAAGATCTCGTTTTTATTGTGTGACATTGGTATCATCATTACAGTGCATCAATGATCATGAGCTGCCCAGAGAGGTGGGGTCTGTGAAGTGGGGGGGGGGGGGGGAGGCTGTCTACAGTTTCTTTACTGTGTATCAATATAAGGGTAATATCCTTCAGAATCTGATGCAGTTTCTGTATCAAATTTTAACCGTGCATTGTAACGCAATTATGGTAATATAATGCATACATGTTTGTTCTCAAATACTTCAGTCAGTGAAGTTTTCTTTTTAAGTAAGATAGTTTAAACAAATTTTGGATACAAGAAAAATTCTCATTGCAACAGATAATTTCACCAGACGCTCATGCAATTCTGTTGTACAGAATAATCGAAGTCAGTGACTGTCAAATGCCATTTTGTCATAATAGACCCACACAGTTTCAATTGAATACTTTGACATTCTAATAATCATTTTTATATTATTATTTATTTGATACCATTGCCATTGTTTTCTAATTTGAATTTGATTACTTTCACAACAATTATGTATACTGTGATGTAATTATGACGACAGCAAAGCAAAGGTACAATACAATTAATATTTCAAATGTTTTCTAGTAACATATTTCGTAAAATATATCTCGAGTACAGCATAGGAAAGAGCAGAGAAGGTAAACAGTGAGAATCGGCTAAAAGTTTGCATTTGGCTGTGTCGAAACTTACATTTCTGATTCTATCAAACGCTGAACATGTAGGTTTGTGTGTATGTGTGTCTGTATGTACATAATTCAAGTGTTTCCCCTTTTCAAGTGTGAGAATCATAGAACTGTCCTACAGTAAACACACAAATGAATTGTTACGATTTCTGTAAACCGTAAATGCAGAATTTGCCAAAGAAAAAGAGCAAATATATAAACTTGTAAAACTCAAAATTGACAGTAAATTGTACAGTATTATTATGTAACTTTGACGAGTCAGCTTTAATTGGTTATTTTCTTACATTTTATGTCACGTGATCATATTTTATTCCTTTTACATCTATACCTTATATTTTGCTTTGTAACATTTCATGTTGTATTTCTTAATTATTTCGTCTATTTTCGTGTCCTTGCATTTTTGTCCTTGCGGACTATACTTCAGTAGTATCCTCCAAATCACAAAAAAATAAAGTGTTTTATAAAGAATCAGGTATTGTCCTTGTTCGAGTTTTCGTCGCTTTTGCCAATTTTTCGTAATTTTTATCAACAAATAAAGTAAACTTGAAGATAAACTATAGCTTAATTCTAGCAGCAGGATTTCATAATAATTTCAAGGCAATGCACTGTATGTTCGTGTGAGAGAATTAACTATTTATTTGTTTTGTCACGACTTCCAACGAAACCTTACACATTCTCGCCTGAGGCATCTTTAAAAAAAGAAGAAAATTCATGGCTCAAAATATCCACTGATGCCTATCATCCATATCTTAAACACCCCTCCTCTGGCCCCCCAATTGCTCCCATCAAGGTGCATAACACCAGACTATAAAGAAATTAAAGATGGTATAGTAGTGACACGTACCTCGGATCAATTTTGGCGGTGCTTGATCCTGCCCTAGTTCGACCGTGATGCCTGGTGGGGCTAGCACTAATCGAAGCAGCCATCGACGCCCCATTGCCGTTATGCACTACCGTGTTAACGTTGTGCCTGTAGTCGTTCGCTATGTGAGTTCCGTACATTTTTCCTGCCCAGAAATTTATGCTCTCCCCCAATACCACCGGTCTCTTTTCCCTGTGGAGAAATTCCCTCTGTCCTTGTTATGATTTGTTCTCTTTCAGAAATCTTCATGTGGTTTCTCAACGTTTGTACTTTGAGGTATTCGCTTTGCAAGAACTTCCGCGTCAAAACCACGACAATAAAGCTAAGTCAAAAAAAGTAAAATATGATACTAAAATTGGAAAGACATCAAGTCGAGAGATCCACGGTGTATTTGAGTAGTTTTATGCAAGTTCGAGTGCCATGTTTGTTGATATACTCCAAAAAATAGAAGAATTAAAACAACCAAAGTTTGGCTTTGTTTGTCGTTGTAGCTTCCAGTGTTAAGTCAATAAAACTCACTCACTTTTTAAGGCAAAATAAATAGGTCCGAAAAGCGTGGAGTCGTTATCGAAAAACATCCAATGTGAAACACAGAAATCAGTGGAAAAATTTCCGACCGAGACAAACCCTTGGACAAAAAATATTCTTTTTCTGCGATCTAACACATCTGTAAACTTCCAGTGCGTAACAAAAACAAACTTTCACTTTATCTTTCAATTTTTCACAATTCATGCAAAAAGAACGCAACACAGGAAATACGAAAACTTTAAGGCTCCGTTTTCCAATGAAAAGCGATAGATTCCTCAAACTTTTTACTCCCCATTTATGATTCGAACACGAGGTGAGACTATTTTTTTTTTTTTTTTCGTTTTAGATTGTCAAGTGAAGTCAAGCTTGATAGATCAAGCACATAGTTGATTCACTGTATACCTTCATGTGCATACAAAATGTGAACATGTTATTTCTTTGAGGTCAGGGTAAGAGAGTTGACAGAAGTTCAGGAAACGAACAAAAGTAGTGTAAAATTAAACAAAAGAAAAACAAAATAAACAAAATTAAATTAACGAAATATAAACAACAGGTAGGAGGGAATTGAGAGAAACCACGGCAACCAACAGTCTCAAACTTTTGTTCGATCTTTCAAATGTAAACTTTATTTTGGCTGCCGTATATCGCAAGGTACATTCGTTACGAAACACGTTTATAAAGAACACAGGTTTATTTTAGCCGATAAAATCCACTTCGCGGGTTGTATTTGACCGCTCACTAAACACTGCTTGTTGACTTGTTATGTTAATATGGTAATTAATGAGCAAGCCTTTCCATTGTCGACAAAGGGGGTCGGACGACGATACTGGCGACAGTGGCATGCCCGAAGTCGACAAAAAAATGAAGCAGCCTTGAAGTATTATTACATTAGCCATATGCAGCCGTTATTATTGTTTAGCCAACGAAACTTTCAAGTTACCAGCGGATGTCACCCGTCAGAAATTAACGCCAACGGTCCGGTTAATATGGGGACATAATCGAGGTAGAAAAGTGTTAAGAAAATAAAGACATCGTCAGCCTGACTGCTGGAACAGAAAAGAAAAGGTCTAGAAGGAAACGTAGAGACCCCGGTGTATAGTAATCTGTGATGGATAGGCTTGTCTGCAACACAGTAGTTTTGATTTACCTAGGGTACAAAGTCCAACCGTTGACGCATATATAGCCTGTATCACGTACGATTAAGACGTACAGGTTTAAACATATATATTGCTCACGTCACTGGGGCGGAGGTATCTTCTTTTTTTAAGAAAAAAAAACTTTTTTCCCCACCAAGAATATGGATTCGTCTCTTCAAACGATCGGTTTGACACCCAATAATGACGGCTTAAATTTCTAATGAGATTTTGAACGAGGGCTTAAAAGAGATAAACAAGTCACTAACGATAGGGATGAAATGCTGGGGAGATAACGACTGAGGTCGTGAGATTGAAAGACATTTGTGAAAAACAAAATCAAAAAAGAAAATAATACGAAAGAGTAGAAATAAGTAACGATAATGTCAAGATAGCGCAGGGATAGTTAAAATGTGTTTGTTGTAAGGCAGTTAAACTGGGATAAAAGTATAGAAAAGTACGAATTGAATTAATACACCAATTACGCCATGCCTTTTGTTTACAACTAATTAACACGCCTCGCTTTGTGAAAAATGTATGAAAAGAAAACGAAATACAATCTTTAATAGTCCATGGACGTTTAAACTTTGCTGTCGATGTTAAGGTGACGTCAGATCAAAGAAAGATGGAGTGATTGATTTTGACCAGGGAGTTGTGACAAAACTAACTGGTTCAATTGTAATCACATTACAACCACCTCACCTCCCACTTCCCCACCTCAACATGCGGAGTTTTCCTCATCCCAATGATCTTATAAAATAAAGTAAATTGCAAATGAGGACGGGATCTGTAAATGAGGACGGGATTTTCAAAGATAACATTTAATAGTCCATTTAGTTAAGGTGTAATTTAATATTCAGGGTAACTATTACAAGAACGAAACAGTGATCAGCCAGTGGTATCAGAAAGCAACATTGTTAACATCATTTTATTTTTTTTCCTCTTTTTTCTAAAAATTTTGACACCTATGAAAGACTTGAGATCCTCAATTATGGTGTTGGGGAGGAGCAGAGTTTTACTAGTAATTTAGTTCTATTAGTAATTTACTTTGTTTCTGTGACAAACAAACTCAACGAATCCGGAGGTTTGGGTAGTTTTCAATATCAATTTTTAACTCGGAAGCGAATTTCTGCAAGCTAGATAAACAAAAGAAAATGGTGTTTGACTTGTAGTGTCATGAAAACGAGACTGATAGGGTGCAGCGTGGCACACAGAGATCCGGCGCTGGTAGGGCCCAAGGTCCCAAGTTCCGGTTTATGAGGTTTAGGAAATGTATCATGGGAAACTTTCTACTTACCATACATATACGTGTCCGTTGTTACCTTATATATTGACTTTCCCTGACTAACCTGAACTGACGCGTATACAAGCGAATTGACGAATCTTCGCCGGCTTTAGTGGGGTTGTGCAGATATGTCAATAAATAAATAAATATAAATTTCAATACGTTGAACTATCTAGTTTCACAAATTAAAACGTTCATGAATTGCGAAAACAGTGATATTCCAAATTTTCCTATCGTGGGACTTAAATTAACGAAAACGGTAATAAAAATATATAGGTATAGGTAGGTAGGTAGGTGGGTAGGTAGATAAGTAGGTAGAGGGGGGGGGGGGGTGAGGGAAGGAGGGAGAGAGACGGAGAGAGGAAGGGAGGGAGGAGGGAGGGTGGGTTGGTGGTAGGGAGGTACTTAAGTTAAAGGAGGTCGTTAAGAAGTGTGGTAAGTTGGTAGGGATGGTTCCACACAGCAGTAAGTGTACGTTTTTTCTCATTTCTCCTGAACACCGAAGTAGGTCTGTACATCGGAATCGAGATAGTCCGGCTGTCTGTGTTCGGCTGAACCTTATCGGACATCCTCTGGTTCGATGTGCGACTATAACCTTTTAAGTGCCATTGACCCTTGACCTCTGAGAGTAGATGGACACTGTTAATGAAAGATGGTATGATAGGAATATTGAAAGCCCCGACTGAACTAGCAGATCATAGGGTGAAGAACCCTGATTCAGAGACAAAATTACGGAAACTGAGCGAAATAAAATTCTGTGCCTTGCAGAGGCAGGAAATTAGAATTGCTTTGATGGAAAAAGTAATTGCTAAGATAAAATAAGGCCTCAAAAGACTGGATAAAGACTGGCTGGATATTAATAAGGATGGGGGCATTCGGAAAAGGAGAATTCTAAACGGGAGGGATATTTCGTATGATTTAGTGCCATTCGTAGCTTAATACACTGCTTTAATAACAGAAAGTGTCAATGTGTGTGTGTATGTGTGTGGGGGGGGGGGGGTGGTGAACAATTGGGTAGTTGTAGGCCTATACACAACATGGGGATTCAGCTAGCGGTCTACTGTATGTATCCAGAATGTCAAATGAAAAAAAATCAGTTCTGCAACAGTTATGGTAACTAAACAGGTAAATATTATTTATTGCAAAAATATGGCCTGTTTTGTTTTTCATGACACCAAACCACAAGGCACTGAAACGCTTACACACACATACACACACACACCCTTACACACACATACGCACACAGTTACAAACATGCACTGCATATATGTGCACTACGGTTTCGATACTGAAGCCCAACGGGGTACAAGTCATAGGCTCTCCGAAATTGTTACGTGCATTATGTATAAGTGTTAAGCCTTCACTTTGGGCGCTATTTGGTGCACTTTAAAACGCAATTGTTATGCATTGTGCGCGGAAGTTTTGTATTAACCGTGAACAAACAGCGGCACCTTTTCTGGGGTCGCTTGGGCCCTTCAGGAGTCGGGAAGCCGGTTTGTGCGGGGTGAGTGCCTTGTTTACCGAAAACCCAAACACTTCGTCAAGGAATAAACAGATTCAAAGGCAAAACCTGTCAAAGAAAATATAGGCGAAGTTGAGATTCAAGAAGTGGAGGAAAAATGGGAGATATATTTAAGAACAAAGGTGAAACATTTTGCCTCGTCTTTTGTTTGGCCAAGTGAGCCTGGGCCTGTATACGGTCGCTGTGGGATACGATAGCTTTGAGGTTTTGGAAGAATACACAGGCAAGCGATTATTCTTGTTTAAGATGATCTCAGGGAGGCGTTTACTCACTGTATCGCCAGCCTTCAAAAAGTCAACAGTGACAATGAGAGAATAAATGTTTTTTGTGTATTTTGAAGGGCGTAAGGCGATTAATTTGCCTTATATATATACTAAATATACTATTGGCACGAAGACCCTTGTGTGTTATCTCGTATGCCGCTTCCCGCTGTCTGTGTGTTCATGTGTGCACAGTAAAAGCCATAGCGATTACTCGATATGAGTACACGGTTTCCTGAAGAGGTGTTTCGATTGAAAGAAAAGAGAAAAGAAGTAATAACCTTTGGCCAACTTTAATCACAAAATAGAATTGTTGAAGGGTTTGATAATGTGACGCGATGACGGTGACAATCATGAACGTGATGAGGAGGATGTAAATGATGTTGATACACTGATGATGATGTTGATGTTGATGATATAAACAATAGGAAGATGATGATGATGTTGAAGAAGATAGTGATAATGGATATTACGTTGATAAACAACAAAAGCAATCATCATTATGAAATAACATATCGAAAGCACATTTCGGGTAAAATTATTTGTATTACCTTAAAGGGGCTCATTGAAGTGGTTAACAAAATTCATGATATTAATTTGTCACACCTGTTTATTGTTATACATATAGACCTATTGAAATGGTTAATTGTGAAACTAAGAGGTTCTGAACGTCTGACACATAAATGAAAGAACAATGATAGACAGTAATTAACGAGTTAAATCACTTAGCGTACATTGCAAATCTGTGACCAGACACTTTTTGCCATACTGTATTAGTCAAAGACACGTGTACATTAGGCTAATAACTACAATTTCTCACATTTTCATGTCACTGAAAGGAAAGGTACATGACTGATAAGGCTAATTTAAAGTCTTGGCAACAATGGTTTTCTTTATACTGTGAACCCCCCAAAAAATTTATATTAATTCAATGAGCCTTTATAATTAACAAACATTAAAGCCTTTGAAATAATTTTAGACAAGTTCACTGAAACACTGAATATAAAAACGGCACCCTGATGATAAGGAATGTTTGAATTTTTTATTTGTTAATAAGTTTGACTGTTTATAAGTTTGACTGTTGCTACTAGTAAGACTTACATTGAAGGAGCACACTTTTAAACCTTGGTACGTGTATTTTCTGTGAAGTTTTTTTGGCCTAACTCAGCAACTTCTCTATCTAACTGCCCTATCTATTTCATTCAGTTGAATTTCAATTGTCCACCACAAACTTATTTGTTGCATATCGTAGAAATTTACGTTTCTAAATCTGCTCATAACACATAGAGCCTCAAACTACCAAGTATTTATACTTGCGGTATTCTTATTTTTTTTCTCATATTAAAAAAATGTGATATTTTACTGTCACTCATTAACACATTATTAACACATTATACGAAAGCAAATGATGATATATCTCCTTATCGTTTTCAGATTATTAGATAACATTACTTGTTTTAATCTCCCTACATTTATAAAAAAAATATCATTTCAATCTCCAGATGTACATAAGACTTTCGAATACAACTTTGTGCAGTATTAGTACTTTTTTTTTTTTTAATTCCAAAGATTGAAATAAGGGATGACTCTAAAATAAGACTAAATATTCACTCTAAGAATAGCTTTTCAGTTTAATTATTCACTGCAAATAAAGAGTCATCCTTAATTTTGCTCCAAAAGAGTGACTTTTCACTCGGTGGCGGTTTTGGAGGGTAACTTCTGAACCATAACCACAGCCAAAATCATTGCAAATGAAAACTTGTGGGTGGGGTGGAGACTATCGGGGAAAGGGGGTGGGGTGGGGTGGGTGGAGTTGTTTGGACGTCCCAGGAACTTTTGAACAAGCACGGAGGCTGTTTTACGGCCTGAGGCATTGGAGTTCGATTTCGCGTCTTCTGATAACTGAAGTTTGCCAAGCTTTTTATCTAAAAAGCACATTATTTAAATATTCATGTATTTAAGGAGGATATAGGTATAGTTGTGACATACATTTTACATTACTTTTTACACTCTCTTCTTCCAACTATTCTTTATCCAAGATTACAGTCTTGTTGTATTTAAGGGCTACAGGAGTTGACAACACTTAAAAGTGGGTGTGCATGGGATGAGACGTTGTCATCAAGTCTCTCCTTAATTAGACTTAAAACCTCTTGAAAGCAAAAGAGTGGTTATCCAGGCTAAGCAATCTAAAAGAGTGAAATTTCACTTCTCTTTCCTGAAATTAACAGAGGGCAATTGAGTCACGTAGGTCTGCGGATGATTGAGGTACACCACATCATCGACAAGTTTCCAGCGTCCGCAAATTTGTCTAAATGACTGTATGTAAGAGATTGTGTGTTACCTCTGGGATAAGAGTTGCACTGGCAATCGCCTGATCATCTACCTCTTGTTCTTCGTCAGTGATTCAGGCGGAAGAGAAAGTGAAGAAAAAAAAATCACATTTCACATAATCTGAGAGAGAACTATGCGACCATCTTCCAGATCTCTGAATATGAAAATTGTCTCGGCATTTTTGTTGGCCCTACAAAATTCAGACTCTCCAAGAAAGCATAGCAGTCGGTCACTAACTATTACTCGAAATCAAACAGGCCAACTGGGAATGGATAGGAATATTCATGTATGCAAAAATGGGACTTAAACAACGTTTTTTTTTTTCAGCAGTGGTAGTGCGGATTTTGACTTCCACTGACAAATTTTCGAGCTCATTAACGCAGACGAAAAAAGGAGAATCTTTGGTTCAACGTATAGACCAAATTTTCGTATTTCTATACACCTTTAAAACTGTGACGATCTACGAATATATCGCACACGGTTTGGTTTATTTTCTGTCGCAAGGGAAGGTCGAAGGAGCGGGGGGGGGGGTATCGGGGATGACGGAGGGTGGTAGGGGGGAGTAGCAGAGAAATGGTGCATCAGTGATTCAAAGATTGAGGGCTCCACGACGGTCGTCTCCAACGGTTTGTGAAATTTTTTTCAGTGATCTATATTCTACACTCGTGGACAGACAGACAGACAGACAGACAGACAGACAGACAGACAGACAGACAGACAGACAGACAAAAAAAAAAACATCTTCTTTGCTTTTGAGAAAATGATTTTTTAAACCTTGTGAATGCTTCTGGTAACAATAATCGTGATGTCATCTGGGCAAATTACTTGAACATCTTTTGTTTCATGTTAGTAACAGAAGGAATGTAAAGATACATACATCGTAGTTTAACGGAGTTTTCAAGAGAGAGTATATTTTCAATAACCAATGGGATTATTTTCAATAGGCTAATATACACGAGTAGAATACAAACTTTTGATCAACACTTTGTTATATGGATTTCGATTGGGGAGGGGAGGAGGAGTCAATAGTCACATGTCCCCCTCGTTTGGAGTGGGGGGACGGTAACGCATGTGCCCCCTACATTTAATGAGCTGAAACTTAAAGGCAAGGTGACAAAAAATACATGTAGGTCAACGAAGACGTCGTTATTACAACTGTCCTATTGTAACCTAATTTTTCGAACCCCCGCCATTTTTACAGCAATCATAACAAAAGCTAGCTTTCAAATTTTCTTATTGTCCCCAAATATTGATTTTCCACCATGTATCTAGTCACCAGAAAAGAAGAGCAGTTTAAGATGAGATGTCCCCACCCTATATTCAAAATCAAATCGACGGCAATTCTTTGTTAATACACCAGCTTCATGACAGAAGCACCCACAGTGATGATCTCGCCTGGTGTATTTTAGGGGATACTATGCAAAAAGAGGGCCTAAGTCACAGACAAACAACGAAATTTACATTTAAGAGGAACGTACCGGTACGGCAATTTCGTCGAACAATGTGAAATATATCAGTCTTCCGCATAATTGAAACATTTCACGTTACCGGAGGATTTTGCCTGCAGCATGTAACAGAGGGCGCTCTTACCAATTTCTTTTCTTTCAAAGTCAAGGCGATGATACGGTTATTGCACAACAACGACGGCACGGCAAGTCCAACCGCAAAGTGTTATCATGCTGCAGATGCCTCTAATCTGATCACAGTTTTTCTTCATATTTGTTGCCTTTCTTCGTTTTTTATCATTCTTTCATTATCATTTTCTTGAGATATTATCATCCTGCTCTTTACTTGCAAAAGTGCGACGTAACAAGTTTCTCTTTTATCAATCAGATAAATCATGTGGTCCCTGCCCCCCAACACACACACACACACACACGCACACACACACACACACACACAATCGACTTTAAATTACGTTGTTGTTCGTGTCGTTGATGATGCTTGTTTATTAGCCATTTCTGTTTTCGATTCATTCAGCCATTTTCTGTTTTCAAAGAGGAAGGGAGTGGGGGGGGGGGGGGAACTTAATCCCGAGGTAGGATCATTTGATCAACGAATTGGAATCATACCTTGTTTCTTCACATTCTCTTCTTTTAATCTGCAGGAAAATGAGGATGATGAATAAATTTTCCCTATCCCAGCCTACTGCCGCCTCTGGATGGCAACAATGCTCATTTGACCACCAATAAGTTCATTGACTGGACCGTCATTTGTAAAATATTAAGGATCCACTTGCTCAATTTAGAACAAAATACACTTTTTTTAAAATTATGGCAATCGATTAAACATAACTTACAAACTGTTAACTAACCCAGGGGCATATCAAGAAATTTGTCAAGATAGGTAAAACCCGTAGAAGAGTAGTTATAGCGTCACTATAGGTTGGGGCGAGGTGGGCAAGGAATGTTACCCTACTACTCGGACCTTTGAAGGCCAAAACTGTACCCTTGCCGTACTGAAATACCAGCAATATCATAGGGAAATAAAAAAATGCAAACCAATGCTCGGGGGGGGGGGGCGGCCCCGTTCCCCCTCCCTTGGCTACATGTCTGAGCTAGCCATTGTGGTGAATAGAAGATAATCTTATAGAACGAAAAGAAGAATAAGGATTATCTTGATGATAATATTAACAGTAAAAGCCAAAAAGAAACCTCATCTCTTTGCTCGAAATACACGTAAAAAATTGGAAATTCAACAGGATGTCTCTACCTTGCAGTCGAAATGGGACGATGCATTTTTTCCTTTGCTTTAAAAGTTTAAAGTCCTTTCAAATAAAGTTACGAGTATGAAAATTTAAAACAATATATGCCCCAGGTGATTTATTACGAATGCCCTACGTACCCACTCTTTATGAACAACATGATGTTGTTTTGTTTAATTAGTGAATATTGCTTGATTTATCTTCTTTGAATAAAATCCCTGTTTTACGACCATCAATTCACGTCATTTTTCCTCTGATGTCTTTACATTTTCGATCCGCTATGTAGGCTATTTCTTTTGTAGAAAGTCAGCAATCGTTTCGTCTAAATGATTATTCATTTGTTTTTTTTTTTCGGCATGTAGTGAGAGGAAGTCATTGTAATTTTCGTGATAGGTGCGAGAATTCACACGTTTATTGAGTGTTAGGTCAACATGAATGTTTGGATGAGGCATCCGTGATTTTTTTTATTCGTATAAAACGCCCGAATGATAGACGAGAGAATAAATCGATCACTTTGAAATGTAAGAGAAAAAGAAAAATGCTGATAAGAACGTTTAGACACGTGTCGGTGATTATATCAAAAGTAAATACATCCCAACCACCAAGCACCATTTTTTTCTCACTTTTAAAAGTGAAAGTTCATTTGCTTCCATTCTCTTTTCTTCTATGTGACTGATCGATTGTACCCCATCAACGACGAAAAAAAAAAATGTTAAGCTACAGTTCAGATATTCACACATGGGCAAAAGCGAGTTTCCAAGAGTAGCATAACATACATCGTTCATGCGAACTTCATCAACACGAAAGAGCAGACACTTGAATATGTTTTCAAAACTAAATATGACAGCCAGTACTTTTTTTAAAATGAATGATCGTGACTGCCTTAAATTCCCCATCTCTGCTCTGTTTTTCATTTTTTTTCGTTTCCTTTTTTGCTAGTTAATTTGTGCATCGGTTTCTGCTGTGGTTTCTGACTCGACGGTTCACTTCCGTTTAATATGGAACCCCATAGTGTTGTGACTTGTCTCGAAGTGATGTTCGTTTATGCAGCTAAACATAGCGGTACAGCCGCGGACGGATGTAATAAGTGATAGGGGTATTCATGAACACAATACCCAAAGACAGCTCTTTCAGGATTCTTGCCGCCCCCCCCCCCCCCTTGCTCGGTTGCTCCGTCCTCTCCGAAGAGAATCCACTGGAATTAAGCTTTTTTCAAATGTTTTGGTCCATCCCATCTCTTCCTACGATGTCTTTGTTCTCTTGTTGTCGTTTTCCGTCTTGTTTTTCTGTCTAGTTTTACATTTCTTGATGATGATGACGGTTAAGGGGGGGGGGGGGGAATACTGGTGGTTAGTTGAATACATGTCGATCATAGAATATCTGTATCTTCTGACGTGTACAGTCGATAGTGAAGTCTGGCCCCACTCGCCCACTTGAATGCCCGATTTCAAAAGAGCTCGTTTCGTATGTACCAAATAGACCTAATCATGAACACTTTCAGATGTTCATGTAAACAATTTTCTCCCCTCACCCTCCATCTCTTAAAAAAACCGACAGAATCAATCACATGAAAATACAAGACAAAGAGTTGAATTTATTTTACTTTTTTTATCCGTTTTATCTTTCGAATCTGAGAGATAGACCTACTAATTCACATAAAATACAAGTAAAAGAAGGAAACCTTTCTTGTGACGCCAATAATTACGAAGACCATGACACGTATTTTTTTTTCATCATAACAATCTAAACAATGTTTCCTTTTGAATGCAAAACATGAAAAAAAAAAAAAAAAAAGAAAACGCAAATACAAGACCAGACCTAGCACTTCCATGTTGACGTACTGTATGCATAGGGAATAAATTGATTCCAAAATAAATTGAAGAAAAATTAACCACATGGAAGAAGAGAAAATAGAGCAAAATGAAAGCGAGAGAGATATTAATGTAAAGAAAGACCACTTGAAATATGACTAGAGATGACAAAACAGGGAAAGGATAGTCAAGACGTCCCCCCCCTCCCCCAACCAGTTTACCATGAAGATGCAACGGAGAAGTGGTTCTATGAGAAAGGCTCTGAAATGCTGTTCAAGACGAATATTGTGAACTCTTCTGTTGATTGCCTCGTTACTTCAGAACTATTGGGAAGTTCTTAATAAACCGAATTCAAGTGAAAAACGCCCTCTATTTCTTTACATTGGCAGGGAGAGAACAGCATAGATGGCAGGTGGGGGGGGGGGGTGAGGGGGTGAGGGGGAAAGAAGGGTGTTAAAAAAACCACCCCTCCATAGCTTACAGCCGATCTTGTGAGCGACAACAAAGGGAAAGAACAAACAATGATATAACCATTTATTTTAAATTTGCTGTTTTTCTCTATAATTATTTATACAAATACATTTGGAAATACATTTGGGAGTACAATTTGATGGAGGTTAGCAAGTAACTTTTTTATGGAGACAGTTTTCTTTTTGTCCACATAAATGGTAAAAGGAAGGAAAACAACTTGGATATGACATGCGACTGAAGGAGATAACAAATGGTAAGGACTGCTTTCACGTACTGCCACAGTTAACCCCACTGAAAACTGTACGGTCATGCGGAGGGGATGATAGAGCGGGTAGGAGACAGAGAGGTGGCTTGGGGGATGGGTACAAGGGGGGAGGGGAGATTTGTGTGCAACATTTTCAAATTTTACTTCAATTTACTTAGAAAAGATAATATAGCAGAAGAGCTTTAGCGGAAGAAGATGACTTTCAAGTTGCTCAAATTTGTAAGTATATGCTTTGAAGAATGCTCTATGCTTGACTCTCTTAACTTTCGAGTCTTTTTCTTTTTTTAATATATAGGTGCATACATCGTTTAGTGTACAATGAAATGTGGCAAAACTCTACCTTTTTGTCTCGTTGTAAGACTTCAAAGAAAAAGGCAATTTACACGACACGATTCAAGTTAACCACTTTGGAAAAATTGGATGTACTACTAGAGTGTGTTCACTCTTTATGATAGGCTTTTTCCTATCAATGATTAGGTTGTTAATACAGTCATGTCTCCAGTTCCTGAAAGCAGCTAAGAAATTAAGGAGGACCTACCTTGACCTGACAGGTCGTTTATCAAATATAGATTTCGGTCACGACGTAAGCAGATCATGATGAAAAGGTTCAACATACTTAAGGAATCAGAATCATTTGACATGCAGCGCTGACAGAAGACGCATTTTTACGATTAAATTCCTGCAACGGTTGAGAGGAGAAACTGCATCACAGGAAATAGTTTTCTACCAAAAATCAGATCTGGAGAATATCACAGGCACAACAGACTCACTAGTGGAGACATAAATTTGAAGGGTCTCACAAACATGGAGTTCCTGCACACAGTCATCTAACATTATCACACATTCAGGAGACTATGCAGCCTATACTGTAGAACACATAGCCCTAGAAGAGATCCCGTTTTTTCTTTCTGTGATGCAATGGGATAACTTACCCAAAATTACCGACCAAATTGGGTGAAAAAATTCCAAAATAAATTTATACATATTTGCATGAGATTTTACTATTTGTAAGCAACTAATGTGAAAAGTTCACAAATTGTTACCATTTAAGTCTCTCTGTACATGTCTTTTTTCTTGTCAGCATATGTTGTTCATTTAATACAACTTCCAGGGATACTATGCTATTACAATAGGCATTGGAGAATGGAAGAAGCCAAGTTCTACAGTAGCACTTTAAAGGGAACATGCAGTCACCCCAGTTTATATTAGTATAGTCCCCTATCCTAATTCGTGGATGGCTCTTTTGCATCAAGTGACAGCATTTATGTTCCTGGATTGCGGAATTAATGCATATTTATTTGCTTTCTTTGAATACACAACAGTTAAAAGGATCCTTAAAGATACTTGTAAGGTATAAAAGAGGAGATTTGTAAGATTTAGTTGATACTTCAGAAAAGTTAGGGTGACTGCTTATTCCCTTCAAAAACAATGTGGGAAATTTTAACCACGTTTTTAAATTTTGAAGGTCCTTTCCTGTAAAATATTACAAAATGCTGCTTGGTATGAGCTGGAATTTTCACCAATTAAGGCAACGTATGAAAAAGACAACTTCATCTTCCTTGACATTTAACATCCAAAAAATGGCAACGCTGACTTACAGAGGGTCGGTCATTGCCAAGTAAGCAAAAGGTGTGCCACAGTCACACCTACCTTTGTACAGGAAGTGGCCTGTTTGCCAAGGGCGACGTTAAGTGCTGCTTGTGCACTGAAAAGAGTGAATTTTGTCTTACACCTAGCACGAACATATCCCGCTACCATAGTACTTGCTGTTACGTGGATGTCAAACTACAGTGATACCAGATTCAATTCTGGTCTGGGTTTTGTAAGTTTTACATTTGATAAATCTCCTCCAAATTCAGTCAAAAATAGCCCAAGATGAACACCAAAACAGAATGATAACCAATCATGGCATGATGTGACATCAGAAGACCAGTCTATATCGTATAGGGGTGAAAAATATCAGAATGGTTTCGAAATCTCTCCAACCAATCTAACATTAGCTTAGATCAGACTGGCACTATTTATTAATGACAATTAGGATCAGATACTGGTCTACATGGAACAACACAAATGAAAATACTAACAAAACATCATTAAACTGATATTTTTCAAAAGGTCCCTTTTGATATACTGTTGCAGTTTGACCCACGCCTTACATAAGCTGTGCACTGTACAAAAAGGCTGGTATCATTGTAATGTGTGTAGAGCCATAATGCATGCTGGATGTGAATAAATATGTTAAAAAGATGCTATCTGCAGAGAGATAAGGATGTTTCCGTTAAATTTAACAAAAAAACTGTAAAGAATGTCGCCCTCACTAATTGGTCTATAGTGCACCTTAAACCAAATATTGGCAATCAAATCATCCCTTCCGATTTTGGAACCACACAAGATCTTATCTGTTATCTGAAGTGAATGTGTCATTGCTCCTGGCTGACCCCCCCTTACCCCCTCCTGACTAACCCCCCAACACCACCACTTTGAGTATGAAAGAGGACTGACATCACTAATAAGATACCAAGCTGGGAAGAAGAATGTGCATGAGACATTCTACTGCAAAGAGGAAAAGCTTGTACCAATCTGGACAACATGGCGAGAGTTGCACTTTCATTCCGAATGATGCCAAAACAAAAAATAAATTTAAAATGAAACAAAAAACATAGCGAATTCAAAACGTTTTCTCCCATACAGTGGAGATGCTTCTTTCCTGTCTTACACATTTTATTTTAGCTGCATCGCCAGAAGATTGCTGCAAACGGGTGGTACGATCCTCTGGTGGGAATCACACACAAGACCATGGACAAACATTGAGGCCACTGTGCGACATTGATATCTGCCCTCAGAAGCACTTCCTATGTTAGGTTTCCCTGTACCACATATTGTACCACACTTTTCCAGAATTTGTGAAAAATTGACCGTGCACCCTTTAAATTATCCAATTTGCTTAATTTCCATACACATGTAGAGCCCATCAAAGGCCCCATTCCAACGACCCTGGTCAATGGTCCCATTCTGATGTCCCTTTGGTTGGTGTTCATGTGGCAAGTGGTGATTTCTGCACCTCATCATTGAAAACAGGTTGAGATTTCAAAGAAGGGTGAGGCTAAGCTGCTAGAAAACACCATACTGTGTACTTGACACAAATGTTTTTCAACTTGCTTCATTGGCATGCAGTTGACAAGAAGGTACAAAACGAGGATAACCCACTTTTTTTCCCCAAATAACTGAATTAGTGAATTAAACATTGCTTCACTATTATCAAAAAGGCGCATGCACGGGCTTGAAGGCTCTCTGACAAGTACTGGCTGGCCAAAGCAACTGAATCCATAATCGTCAAGCTGTTCCGGAGGGAAGGTTTAATAGCAGACCCATTTTTTTTTTCACTGCTTTCACCAACAGCATATGTGCTACCTAATTTATTTCCTAATCTGCCTGAAAGCAATGCATGATGGATGACAGAAACTTTTACAATCGCTGCAAATTCACAGATGGTGTGAAAAGTAAGACCTGAATGACTGTTTGAATACATCGAGACTCTCCAGTGTCAGAGGTTAAAATGTAAACACCTGTCAACAAAACTGAAAGAGCTGAAAATCTACAATTACATAATTTTAACTGATTTCTGTTCCAACCAAACTTCTTTTGTACATTTTAAATCACAAATTTGTTCACTTTAAAAGGTCAAAACCGTTATGTGTAACATTTGGAGCAAATTGACCCATTTAGTAATATTCTATACCGGAAGGACTACAAGCTCAACCTGGTCTACACACTAGGGACCAATTTGGCAGCTTTGTGCCCAACAAAAGTTGACTCAATCAGGAAGAGACTATGCTGTGTTTGGTGAGTGGAACTCACTCCCGGCCTGCGTATGTTAATGACGAAAGATTCTTTGACAAAGGACACTAGCGGTCCATTCCCGCACAACGAGACCAATTTCATCATTGATTGGCAGAAAAAAGGAGCACTACAGAAATAAATCACTGATCGTGTTCATTCCACAAACAGAAACGGCGAAGTGTAAGAAATCAGCACTTGCCAAACTTCAAGGTTATTTCCATGAATAGACAAACAAGAACTTTTGGCCTGCTGCCTTACATTAGTCCCTCCATGGACTCTGCTGTTTTTAAATTCAAAAATTTGCTATAAATTGCTAAGCTCCAAAACTTCCCCTGAAGTAACTGAAAATAACCGACAAATTTTAAGTGTTATTTCAGATTGCTTTAACACGATATTCAGAGGGCTGAGTTTCTTTGACTATTACTTTTATGCAGATCTGATCAGGACTGTTTAAATTAGAACTTTAATACAAAATCCCCAGGCAGCTGACATGCAGTTGCAAATGTTTTGCAATGACTTTAATCATGCAGTCGAGAGATGAAGTCCCTGTAAACAAAGATCAAGAGAGCGACCATATTCAAAGCTACTTAAGAAAGAAAAGTTCAAACCTGGTTATTCTGTCTAGGGAGATTCACAAATGAATTGTACAGCAGTTTTCCCCATGCAGGTGGGACTCATCTAGAAGTACATAAAAAGCTGATGTTTCGCATTTTTAAAAAGTAATTTCCTATTCAGGAGACACCTTCTGGGTACAGAGTTTTGGCACCTTTCATTTTCATTCATGTCGCTCTGGAGTCAAACCCGCCTAGAAGGCAAAACTACCGGCACACGATCAGGTTCGTCTAACCGGCGATGTTGGTCCCAAGCTAGGTCTAATCCTGAGGCATCGCGGACTCGGCAAGGTTCTTTATTGGCAGCTGTTCTCTGTGAATTAACACTTGTTACACCTGTCCTGCCGTTCATAGGGTGATGCAGTGTCGATGATGGCCTCGTCAACGTCTGAAATAAACCAGAACGGAAGTCTAAAATCCGGTCTGACTCAATTTCCCGTTTTTATGCAACAAGGAAGCACAAAGTCAGCAGATACAGATACTTCTCGGAGCAATCTCCAACAATCTAAAAAAAGGCTAAATTGATAGCTGAACAAACTCTTGATTTTAACAAACAGAAATACATGTCTTTCTTTGGCAGATATTGAGGTTGTCGTGGATGTTCACATTGCAATGACAAAAAGTGAAGGACAAAACCAATAATCTTTGTATGCCAATAGTGACTAAGTAGCAATTTTATGATTTTTTTAGAGACCCTCTCTACGCTAAGTACCCACTGCAATGGCATATGTTTTATTGCAGTTGCAGCTGTCTTATAGATCACCACCAAAGACATTTCTGGTAGGTATCTGAGAGGTACTTAGGGGCCTCCCCTGTTTCAAACATTTACGAAGCTAGCCTTAGCGTGCACGTCTGCATGAAGAAAGATCCCTTAAGTTGATCAATATGCAAACTTTTTTCAATCATTTGGCAAAAGACTTGCCAGCCCGGATGCGTAAATGTTTCGATGAAGAGGTGGTGAACTGGAAGATGGTGCCAGGGAGAGTAAAATTTTTGGCAACGACAATCGCAGCTGGATTTTTTACATCCATGGGGGGAACACATACTTTTATAGGAGAGACGTACTACAAAGACCAACATTTGAACTATGAATCACTTTCCACCACAATCTGTTGAACAAAAGGCACATCTTCTGTTCCAACAACTCTCAGAGAATGAAAAACAGGACGACTTGGGTCAAAAATATGTGACTGGCATTGGTATTGCAATATGCTACAGATGACTTGTTATCTCAAATCCAAAGAATCTCATTTTGAGACCTATTGATCTAGGGGAAACAAAATGCCACACTGTTGGCTGACGATAGGGCATGTGACACTGATAAGCATGTTTGTTGATGGGTACCACCAGTCTGAGAAAGACTCAATGACTGCATATACTGATCATGCATATATTGCTACCTCCTCGTTTGCTGTCCTCATTAATGATCCTAACAATTTTGTTGGGGCCAAGACTTTAATTGGACAAGTACTTCAAACAATGCAATAGTGTTTGAGGATTTTTGTTAATTGGTTTTTCATGCCATATGGTCCTTGATTGGGACTTATGGGCTTCTTCTAATACTATAAAATGACAACATTAGGTAAGTCTAAGTAAATACTGCTATAACTGTGGACTGCTGCCCCCTGCTTGAATGCTCTGAATGGTAATGATATATTCTGTTCAGCCTTATAGGGAAACATGCTGCAAGTTTCCAAGATCAAAAACACACTGCTGTCATAAATGTTAACTGCTGCCAACAATCCAACATTTCTGTTTTGACTTTTCATTGCCTCTACTAAGACTACTGGTAAGTACTGGCCGACGACAGACTGTTGCAAAAACTTTGGAATTATTGCCATAAAAAATGATAGTCTTTTGAATTCATGTCTTGCGAAGTGTTCCAAGAAATGTTTGTCTTTAGAGACAATAATTAGTGATATGAACTGGTTACACACTTGGATAATATTGCTGTATGCAACTTCCTGTAACTGTCACACCTTATCCTACACCAAATATCTATAACAGTCAATTCTCATTGTGTAGCAGTTCCTCCGACAACCAGGTTTAGTTGTACACCACCTATCCTGCAACTGTCACTTGTTATCATGTACCCAATTCCAGTAAAAGTCAGTTCTTATCCTGTAGCCATTCACGTAAAATGATTTAAGTTGTACTGTGTAGCACTTCTTATGACATTCGGTTCTTATTGTATAGCAGTTCTTGTAGCAGTCAGTTCTCATTCTGTAGCAAGTAGCTTTGTAATGATGAATTTTGTTTTTTCCAGTGCTGCACAAAGTTCTGTCCATGGCATTTTTCATGAGCAGTGCACATGGTTTGATTATCGTTTTAATTTAGCTGCATCCAATTTAAAAAATTGACCAACAGGTTTGATAAATACGATGCCCACTTTAAGAGCAAAATTGCTGTGCTGACAACAATGTGACAAGTTTTAAATGTTGTAATGGATAATCCACACAATTGAATACAAATGAAACTTGCAACGCTAAACATTGACACAATCAATCTTAGTATTGCATATAAAGAAGGGCTGCACACAGGCTAAATTACTTCACAGTATTCCCAATTCATCGCATCCTGATCTTTCCTGACACCGATAAAATTTGGGTATATATGTGATAAGCCAACCTCAAACTAACTTGAACAAATGCCGGCTAATCCTATTCAGTAGGGGCTACTAAGTCTATTCATTTCCTTCTTATGGCTTTTCACCTGAGTTTGAGATTGGTGTACATGAAGTGCAGAATAAAACCTTGTGGTAAGTTGACAATGTGATGTAAACCTTTCCTTTTAAATTGCCTTTCCTTAAAAAACCTTTCCTTTTAAAAGACAAGAGTGATTTTGGTGTGATCTGCCCATTTTGAGGAGAAAGCTGGTTACAATCTCACTGATCTTACTGTAACAGTCAATTCTTATTACTGCAGCAGCTCTATGATGGTCAGTTTTATTGTGTAACAGTAGGGGTAACAGTACTTTGTTTTGTGATCTTACTGAATCTTACTGATCTTACTAAAATTCCTTAATAAACCTTTCCTTTAAATTGTCCTTTCCTTAAAAAACCTTTCCTTTTAAAAGACAAGAGTGATTTTGGTGTGATCTGCCCATTTTGAGGAGAAAGCTGGTTACAATCTCACTGATCTTACTGTAACAGTCAATTCTTATTATGCAGCAGCTCTATGATGGTCAGTTTTATTGTGTAACAGTAGGGGTAACAGTACTTTGTTTTGTGTAGCAGATCTTTAATGGTAAGTTTTACTGTGTAGCACTACAAGTAACAGTACTTCTTCTTGTTTAAAAGTTCTCTAGCAATCAGATTGTTTGCAAGAAGCAAGGGCCTGAAGTGTGACTCTCACCTGGTTCCCTGTTCTTAGGATCTTCGACAAAGTCTTTTGCAATTTTGTAGAAAAGTTCCTCTGAAATGAAAAGAAATAGAAGAGAAATGAAATAAATTTCCTGATGAAATGGGAAGAATGAATCTATTAGAGAGAGAATCTATAAAAGAGAGCCGCCTCGGCTACTGCTTCTCTGGTGTACTGCTAGGCTCAAAATATCCTCCATAATTTTGGGATGGGGGAAAATGAAGTGTGCTACATTGTTTTTAACTACTGTCTTCTAACAGTAGCTAAGGTACCTGGTGCTTTATCTCCTTGGCTTACCCCCCAACCATCTCCTTGTATTCCAATCAAACAAGAAGAGAAGGAAAATTTAAATGAGAAACATACTCATAACTGCAATATCGCATATTGCCCGTTGCTGTGTTGCATATGAATGTGTTGCAAGGTAGAATATAACCTATTGCATCATTGCATACAAACTGTTGCTCTGTTGACCATACAATGACGACCTGCTGAATACCACCTGATGTACTGTTACAGATATATCCAATCCTGGAAATATTGCACTCCTGGAAATATTGCACTTTCTGAAATATTGCACTCCTAAATATTGCACTCCTGGAAATATTTCACCCCTGGGATTAGAAATGCTGGACTGTTCCACATAATATGCTGCACTGCAGAATATTACCTGTTGCCTTGCTGAAATGTAAACTGTTGCACTGCCACATATGTACTGTTGTACGGCTGAATACAGCCTGTTGGACTGTTGCACATAAGCTGTTGAAGTGTTGCATATTACGCGTTGTGCTATTCGCACATAACATGTTTCACATGGCCCATTGCACTGTTGTTTACTGGTTGTACCATTGCACTTAAACTGTAGCATATGACCTGTTGTCCCTTGTAGTTGCCTATGAGCTGTTGCACTGTTTCATGTACCCTTTTGCACTGTTGCACATGCAACCTCCTACACAAGGCTGTTGGACTGTTGTTTAAACACTGGATGCACTATTGCATGTAAATTGTTACGTATCAACTGTTGAACTGCTGCATACATGGCTTGTCGGACTGTCAAAAATAACCTTTTCCACGGCATCATATAACATGTTACACATGACCTGATGCACTGTTGTAAATAACTGAATGTACCATTGCACATAAACTGTTGCGTATCAATTGCTATACTGTTGCACACAGTCTCTTGCACTGCAGCACATAACCTGTTGTATATTTAAAGCTGGAAAATGAGTTGTACTGGCAATCACCTGGTCATCTACCTCTGTTCTTCGTCAGTGTTTCAGGGAAGAGAGAGTAGGAGAAAAGATCATCTGTCACAAAACCTGAAAGAACTCTATGCACTTATCTTCCAGATACTTAAAGACGAAAACTGTCTTGACATTTTTGTTGGCCCTACAATATTCGACTTTCCAAGAAAGCACAGCAGTTAATCCCTGTCACTTGAAATCAAACAGACCACTTGGAAATGGATATGAGTATTCATCTATGCAAAAGCAATGATTTTGGGGTTTTTTAATAGCTGCTATGATATACTCCTAGGAATTTGACTTTCAGTGACAAATTATCAGCTCATATTCCAGCTTTAATATCAGCTGCACTGATGCACAGACCCTGCATTAACTTTGCACATTACTGTTACACTGTCACAGTTATAGTACTGTAGCATAGGGCATGCTGCTCCACGTGTTCATGACTGTCGGACAAAGCCATGTTACCAGGTCTCTCACAATGTGCTCACAACATATTGAATATAAACAGCTTGATTCTGTACTCACTTATGTTGTAACCGGTTTTACTGGAAGTCTCAAAGATTGGACAATTAATTTCTGTAAATGGAAGAAAATTGATTTAACACTTTGAAGTATGTCTGTATTTCAACTTTGCCTCTAATAACCTTTTTTGAAAACTGAGAGAGCAACCACTGAAATAAGGATGTTTCAAAAAAATGTCACAGTTCATGTGACAAGACTTAAGAAATAAAGATGCATAAGAAGAGACCCTTTAAATTTAACACAAACCACAATGCAAAATGCATTATTATGCTTTCATAGAAATAATGTGAGTAATGCTGCAAGTACAATGTCTGTTTGGGTTGACCATCATTTATGAACTTCATACATCTTCCCTTGTCTGTCTTAAACAAAAGCGAGTTACAGATCGCAGTCACTAACCCTTGCCTTGCATTTACAACACCACACAACTTCAACATTGAGAGACCACTACAGTGTGATTGTTGACAGGCAGCATACGCCGCCATTCCACAGAAACCGAAACCAAGTTTCACTTTGGAGCTACTTGTGTGTATTATGAATTCATGTCAACATGCTGCAATGAAGGTATTACACTATATAACACAATACACTGTGACTCCTACATTTCCTGAAACATTCTGTTTTCAACATTCACTACGTCAGGTGAGACAAAGCAAACATGTTAACGACTTAACATCACTTCCTGGTGACTTTCAATTCCATTCAATACAACGTCTTAAAAGAAAATCAATATCTGAGATTTACAACCTAAATTACTCCTTAATGATGTTGCCTATTCGCTTCATTGAGTCATGTCTAATGGCTGGGGATCAAGGAAAACAGCTGTAACTTCAGGACTTGGATACGAACCATTTTGAGATGAGTTTTAAAAGGAGCAATGAAGTGATTGGATCAAACACGGTTTTGAGAGTAAATGCCAAAGACCGAGCACAAATTTTATCGATAGCATATCGCAGGTGAAGGTAGGGCTGTCGAAATGGACGACACCCTTAGCATTCTCTTGTTCAGCTGAATTAGCCTGTATACCGCATCCTCAATAATCTGACATCGCGTCCATCTGTCCGCAGACTGGCTATCCTACAGCACCATTCTTGATCAACTCTCCCTCTTTCGTGTCCTTGATGATAACTGGACAACTGTTCCCAACAAATCAATTGTGGTCTTGACTACGCTGCTGTTTTGGAAAAAATGCCTCAAAAATTGAGGACCAAACTCACCAGTAACAGACCAAAAAATCTGAGAGGAAATTTTAGGTTGTCCTCAGTACCAACTTTTAATTTCTGCAAAGTGCCTCTCATGGGCACTGCTATGTTGTTGTATGTGAAAATATTGGAAAAAAAAACCAACCTACAGACATGGGATGCTGCCAGGATCACATTGCCAGGATCACATTGCTATATGTCTATGATAGGACATAGACTTTCTATGTGGGGAGTCACCTTAGGCTGGCAGGGAGCAAACTGAACAGTTTTTGGCCAAAAGCACCTCCTAACTCACTAGAAATGTCATTTATTGGGCTTATTCACACCTCATCCCACCCCCCCCCCCCCCCCCATAGACAAATGTAGCTTAAATACATTTTCCAGTAAATTTAGGTTTTTGGATCAAAATATGATTTGGGCTGAGCTGGGAGGGGACACAGTGACCCTGTTGTAGCACCACTGCTTACAACTGGTGCTGGCATCCTTACCTTCGGCATACTTTTCAACTTCTTCTTCGTCTACTTTTCGACTCTGCCTGTTTTCCTCTATGAGGTCGCATTTTGTTCCCGTTAAGTATATCTTACATTCCTGGTGATGAATAATGAAGGCAAAACAATTGAATGTGCTCTGAGAGATGCATCACTGGAGACATGTAAGACAAAACTTACACCTCTTTTGGATGTTAATTACATCATTTGTCTCAACACAATTACAGATATGCTCTTACTTTAAAATCTTAGCGTATTCTGGTAACCATTGAACACTGCCCCTGTGGTAACCAGCTACATCCTGTCTACCACTATCCATATTGGTATCACAATCCTTACTGGGACAGGATGGGATGATGCCTACCTGTCTCCACACAACGGCTGCACCTCTAACTATTGTGGCTACAGAATCATGATAATCCTTGATGCTGCCTTCCTAGATGCCTTGAATCGATCTGGACAAGTTCCCCCTTCTCAAAATTTCCCCCAAGATATGTGAGGGGGTAAGTTACCAGGTTAGACGCAGCCAGCTGCCATGGGGGAGGGGGGAGAAAATGTGTAATGGTTACCAGAATACAGAGATGTGTTGTAATGAGAGTGTGCATGTTGTGTTGCTTACTTCCTCAACATGAAACTGCCTGCACAGTACGAAGTTGTGAAGCATAGGAAGGCGAAGTCTATAATTAATAAAAAGAAAAAGACCCACACAAAACCGTCAAACAGTTACTTGGCTGTTTTTGAAAGTCTGACTGAGATTATGTCAAAGTGAACTTTGGATGAATGACCATGTCCAATGTCACGGAGGGCAGTAACAAGGGTTTGACTTAACAACACTAACAAGGAGTGATAAATATAGCAGAGAGTTTTAACATGGTAACTTCGAGAGAGATGACAAAGGTGTTTCTAACATTTTGGTTCATACGATCTGTTTCGGAGAGGTCACACTTTGGAGAATTTGTTTATTGTAGGCACAGTGATTCTTACACATCATGTCAAAAAGCTGTACATTTCAAAAATAAATTGTTAGATTTGCAATACTCACAGGTTCATTTTTAAACAGCTCGTCAACCCAGAATTTCGCTCGCTTGAAGCTAGCCTCTTCCGTTAAATCTGCAAGAAAGCAGAGACAAGGAACATTGTGTGAGACATCCAACCCTAAAAGACAAAGTGAGGTTTATGCTGTTTGGGAAGGCTCTTGATAAAACAATAAATCAATGAAATGTGCTTTAACTACCAGAGGACGCGATCAAAAGTTTGACTAAAGCTAGATGCAATCAAACGTCCTTTAAGTCTTATATGGGCTCTTGGGACAACATCATGCACTTTTAATACAATGAAAGGCAAAAGCCATTTCAAAGATACTGAAACGGAATGTATTTTAATCTCTCCATTCTATGGCCAGTTTATCCACTCTCCAAACTGTTGTGGCCCTCATGTTGCATTGCAAAGATACAAAACAAATCAATGAATATCCACACAATCCATGCTTTAAGGAATCAGTGAACACCCTGAAATGGAGTAGTTTGTGGCTATTTTTAGCACATGTATATTCCAAGAGGGGAGGAATGAGAGCTAGGCAATTTACCATCTTAAACATCCCCTACATGGAGTATGGTACATAGTGCATGGCAAGAAGGGCATTTTTTTTAGGGGAAATATATAGCACATGACATGCATGATGTCACATTCTGTGACTATCAATATGGATGGTGCCACAAGTTCCACAGCATTCAACAAAATGTCACACAACCTGTCACACAAATTCCAAGAAAGACTAAACAACCTGTGTATCATATCATCAGACATATTTGAAGTGAGCAACCGATATGTAAGGCATCTGAACACTTACGACAACATGCAACATCATGACACAAAACAAATATAATACACAAATTTTTAATGGAGGAATAATGGCAGTTCAAAACAATCTCAAATGCCAGAGCATACAATATACGAAGAATCAATGCTATTTATTGCAGCAAATAATAACATATACATTGTGTGTTTTACTACATTACACCACTGACATCACATACAACACTTAAAAAATTGCAAGAATTCCATTTTCTGAACATACCATGTGGAAGAGTGTCCCTTACCATAGCATATAAGACCGGCATCACACACCACACTAACTTACTGCAAGATTCCAGTTTTCATTGCATAGGCTGTGGTACAGTGTTCCCCTACCATAGCATACAACTGGCATCACAAACCATACTAGCAAACTGCAAGATGTCATTCTTCAAAACATGCTGTGTTGTATGGTATCCCTTACCATAACATACAATAGCTCCTTGGCACTTCTGTAATATATCTTGCTCATAGCTTCGTACCTCTCTGATCCGGCAGTGTCCTTTGTAGGAAGGAAATACATTTGAAATATCAAGATGATTAATTCTGAAAGGCTTCGAATGAGAAATAATATTTGAGGTGCACATGTGGAGAGAGATCATATACAAAGACTACGACTGAAACATGAAGCCACTGTACCTATCCAAGAAAAATTCAAGTGATAGAAAAACATGTGATAACTTCCAACAAAGATGTTCTTGTAAACAAAATTCAGACAGGAAAACAAAGAAAACAACAGAGAGCAGAATCTCTGTGGCTAAAGAGATGACTGACTGTATGTTCCCCTTGCTAGATTGAGGGTCATAACTTTACCTGTTTTTAAGAGAGTTTTAAATTCCTGGTTGAGCTTCTATCCAATTTCTATATCTGTTATAAACAACACCAGTGTCGGTAAAGGAATCGCTTAAGTCACCATAATATGTGGCATGACAACGTGGGACACTAGCAAAAACCTGCTTTCTCTTCTGGGTAAGACAATTGTGAATAAACCTCCATCTTCTCATATTTAGATTCCAGCTGTATGCTTATTGTAACATTTGATGACCTCTTAACTTGGAACAAAAAGAATCTTCTGACGCCATGGTAGTGCTTAGAGTGCTAACACAGAATCCCCAAAACTTTTTGGTTTGGGAATTAACTAACGACGTACTCACTTCATATTACAGAAGGACAGGGGCCAGATACGCAAACGTACAATTGCCGGATGCTAACCCATAGTCAATACGGTAATGCATGGGTTACATGAGGTGAGGGAGTACCTGCAATGAGTTACATATACCAGTTGTAGGGTACGTTACGTACTAAAAGACACTGAACACATCTGAAAAAAAAAAAAAATGATCACTGTAGCACTCACCCAAATACCCATGGTAACATTAATTCCTCCAACCTCCACTTTCTTGGCACCAAAAGCTGCTCCAATAGTCTAAAGTGATGAAAAACAAGGCCAAATACCAATTAAATATTGCACAGTGAACAAACTGAAGTATGAACATCATTTTACGATAGTGTTAAGACATTTCCTAGTTTAAATGTGAGTACAAAAGAACAAATAACGCTTTGAGACAGTTTACAGTAACCAAAATTCACAATTTGCTAAACATGTTCTCTAATGTTGAAACCAGTCATATCAATAACAGGTGACAGCACAGAGTGAAACCTAATAGCCACATCTGCAATGCATGTAGAAACATTATACATGCTTCTTTACTGTACCTAAGGCAATTTGAGAAAGGTATGAAATTCCTTAGCTAAACTTCAAGGGAAACCAGCCAACCATGGTGGCACAGAACATAACTTGGTGACATAGCAAGATACAGAGGAGAGCATTACTCTAGTTGCAGTACAATTTGGTGTTTGAAGAGCGTTCTCTTTGTTATGTCACTTAATAGTCTTGTGAGACAGCTATCCCTGTTTACAGAGAGTAAAGAACACACAATCTTTGCCACTGGCCAGTCGGAGATACTGTACAAATAGATAGCTTCACTATCAAACAGATCTGTAAAAACACGAGAATACTAAATGTTTTGATTTCTAAATTCTGGCTCTGAGAGCAAAAGTTCTGGCATGCGAAGCAATACATGTTGGGATCTCTCTAGCGAAAGTCAAACGACTAGGGGGTGCAGTGATGGAGCTTTATTTCCAAGCACTTTTTGTGAGGTAAAACAATGCAATAGTGTGAGCGAGAGGTTAATGTCTAAGCAGTTAATGTCTAAGCCTCTAAGATGTGAATCTGCACATGGCTGTCGTCAACACTGTGGAACAAATAAACTCCTTTGATCCTGCGAAACTTGATGCGCTCATTAAAATGATTTGTGCTTAACGGCATGTCATCAAAGGAAAATCTGGCAGTTCATAGAGGCATTTAAACTACCCTCCTTTGATTAAAACTTCACACAAATCAAATAGATGCAATATAAGAAAAAAACTTTGGGTGTAATCCTCATCAATTGCATAACAAGCTTGAGTGACCACCACCTTATCTTTGGAAGGATCAAAATGATTAAGAAAGACATCAAAATCAAACATCAGTTTTTGTCATGACTCTTTTAAACTCGAGCCTCATGAGACATGCACTTAGAGGACAAACTGCACACATACCACATGAAAAGTTTTCAATCATTTCTAGTACAGTACTGAAATGATGTCTTTGATACCTGTTTTACAATGAAATTTAGTCAACCTTCCTGTACATGAGTTGCCATTGGTTGCCTCATCACCAATACGTACAAACTGAACAACAGTTTCGAAGAGGCACATTGGGTTGTTTCGAGAAATTCACTAAACTTTCATAAACCTTTCCTTCGCACACTAAAATGGTAAAACTACTGTGAGTGGCTCCTCATGCACCACATGCAAAGGAACATTTAATGCATAAGTAATAAATGATTCACCTTGATTTTTTTTAATTTTTGACGAGACACTTTCCACATTGGTACTAATTGCACAAAACCAGCAGGCATACAAGTCCGGGTGAAAATTAAAAGACAATGGATATTTTATGACTACTGGATGTGACACTTGACTCATTATGCTAATTATAAGCATTGTTGTGTATACGTACTATTCAAAATCCTTAAACTTATCAATGCCAACTCAGTAAGCCCCTTTAAGGTATCCCAATGGTATCATGGAGATCACATTAATATCCAATGGAGTCAGTTACAAGGGCTCTCCAATTGATTTAAACATGCATAAGGTTCAACCATGTCTGCCATGATTGAAAAATTCATTGACTATCTGATTCAACATGCATGCTTTTTTACATACGTAATACCACATACCCATACTGCATGCACTCGTTCATAGCAGAGCATACTTTTGTTGGCCTGTTTTTTTTTTTTTCTGTGACTAGCGATCCAGCCAGGTTGCTGTCATTGATCAGACTCACTGCATAAGTATGCTGGTACAAGTTATTAGCGCACATACAGTACATCACTACAACACACAGATGAGCAACTGGCCAGATTTTTTGACTGCTGACATTGGTAAAGCAAGTTGAAGGTGCAGTAAACCTTGGTCAGAGAATGTGTCCAAGTGACTTGAAAAGTTTGAAAAAGGTTCTTGTTATGAACAAGGGGACTGTTTCTAAAAAAAAATAATTGTTGTTAGAATGCAGGAACCAACATCTTTCTGAAACAGGAGGTACTTCAGAAAGTTGTTTAACAACTTGATTGTTGTTACTTGCATGTTGTTTTGTTGTATTATTTTTTTCTAATTGCAGTGGTTTAGGCAGTTAAGCATTTTGCTTGAGGGTTCAACTGATTACTAATGGTTTGCCCTCTACAGACACCTTCGGGGACTGTTGATATCGTTTTCAAGTGCAAAGTGAAATCAGTATGCATCAGCATTTCTCTTGATACAGGGTAGCTAAATGAACTGAGTGATTTGCCTGGTGTTACACCATGCACTAATCCAAGTATTGTGAATGGCTGAAATATGCATAAGGTATGTACATTACACTGGAAGTAGCATCTGAGATTTAGTTTGTTGCTGCTCTCCCAATATGCAATTTATTGGGACATAATCCGTCTCATAAAACCCATTTCTCCATGAAAAAAAAAATACCTAAAAGAAGATTAATCTAGCCAGTTATTGTGATTGATGTTTGTTATAAAATACATTCATGCTTCCATTATTTCTTTCGTTTTTTTTTTTGCGGGGGGACACTCTTCAATTCACCATTTACAATGATTACTAACTGACCTTTTACAGAAACTGCTGCTTATTGCCAAAGCTTTCATGCCTCTTTCTACTAAGAAGTGTACAGGTGTATATCTGAATCCACATCGGAAACAGGGTCACATGTGACATCTGCTAAACTATTCTGGAAAGTTATTATGGTGGGGGGAGGGGATTTCACAATATCTCTGTTTACAAACATGTCAAAGTGAGGAAAGTCATCTCGTTTCTCATCCAGAGTTTCCCCCCCCCCCATCATGGGAAGGAAATCAACTGTCATGAATCTGTCCTTGAAAGCATATTAAAGAGATCTTTGTTTGCTTTTAATTGTCACTCTGCTGATGAATCTACATTCTGAGAATTCATTATCTCAATATGAAGGTGACGGTGAAATTGTTTGCTGCAGTACCTCCCACCCCCTAATCCCTTACACATCAGCACTTTAGGAGATTACTTTGCTTCATGAACCAAAAATTGCATGATTTGGCTCTCACTCAGGATCCTCCATGGAGTCAACCGATTTTTGAATGCTACTCTAAATAATGTTTGGTTTGCAGTGAAATAAACATACTGCATGTCGATCGTAGACACTTGGACAGGCACCATTGGCTAAATGGACAGCTTTATTGAGACTTACATTTTGGTAGGGCACGTTAGAGTGGAATCTGTCGTGGAGGTACCTCTCGACGAGGCTGGTCTTGCCTCCTGCTTCCTTCCCGAGAAGGACCACCTTCAAGTCCACTCTGCTGCCACTCATTTCTGTGACATCTGATGGGTGTCACCTGTCTTCAGTTGGAATCAACACCAGTCCAGTATGGCCAGTCTGATGTAAGAGGAAGAAACATCCGACGAGCGTACCGGGAGCGAGACGAGGTATCGATGAGAAGTTGCTCTATGCTACCATTATCCTTCTGCCAGCAGGTGGGATCGCTTATTTCCTCTCTCGCAGGTCAAGATGAAAATTTCTTTTTACCTGTAAAAAAATTCAGCAAATCATGCTTGATGACTAATGAAAGCTTTCGCTGGAATGAAAAATCTCTCACAATCAACCAGAAAAAATAAACCCCTCTCTGCCATTCTTAAAGGGAAATAGGGCGTTTAGAATATATCAACATGGCATACGAAGAAAATAGCTTTAATCATTATTAAACCATTCAGTCACACCAATAAACACCTGCAAGACCTTCATCTCCTCAAAACATTATGCATGTGGTGAGTAGCGGAAGATGCATCATTTGAATTTTGAAAAGTTTGGGTGAACAAATTATTGTTGATCAACAAATAACTGAATTTTTATCTATGAGAAACTTATTGCTTGAAAAGACAGCTACAGTCCTTCCTTATCTTGAATAATCTGTCATTCTACCTTTACAAACACTGGTTTTAAATCTATGGTTGTTTTCTGTCTAACAAACACCTTATTTCCCTTTAACATTTTGCCTCTACCCCATTTCGATTGTCAATGTATCCATGAGGGTACATATAAAACTGCAGTCATACAGGGAGAAAATGGAGTGAGGGGAGGTGAAAGTAAAACTGCAACTGCAGACAAACACCCTTGAGAAAACTTCAGCAACCTGGTCTAATGTTTTCAATCTTCTGAATTTCAAGTACGCCATCACATTTAGTCAAAATCTTACACATACCATGCTTCTAATCCTATTAAATTGTCAGCTGTACCAGTCTATTTCTTGAACAACACTGTAGTTTATGAGCTTTATGCAAATGATATGTGCCTTATGAGCATCTAAGGTAAGTGTTGACATTTCAGTAATTTCATCTCATGGGACTCCGAGGAACGACTATAGGTTACCGCTGCACTGTCCTCGACCCGATTGCAACGCAACACAACTCCTAGTAACTAGCTGTCGCAAGCGAGTCTTAACGACCTTTAAACGGTTGCGCTGTGTTTCAGTCAGGTCACATGCTAGCTGCATATTGAACTGACCAAACTCAACTCAGTGAGTTGGCCTCTTTTTGCTCTCAGTCCACATTGGGACCATCATGTTGACATCCCATAGGGTTACCTGATTTCCAAAATTTGTCTTAACTGACTATGGAATGCCAGTCTCATCACAGTCGGGTCTGTGACAGACGCACATCAGCCAGGCCTCAACTCAAATGGAACAGCTTAAAAACTATCAAATATGTTTGATACTCTTAATTTTCTCAGAACTCCTAAATATTGTTGTGAGTCAATTTGCAAGTAAACTTTGCTGCGTACCGAAGTGACGTGATGCAAACCCAATGGTCAGCCACTAGGAGTTTTGTTGCAATCCAGTCAGGGGAATGTGCAGTAACCAAGTTACAGAATGGTAGAACTCTTTGCAGACACATTTGGGGCAAACCCTGTACTGTAGTGAGATTTTCTCACTCACAAACTTTCTCAGTACTTTCTTTCCAAAAGTGTCGCCATTACCGACACTTCCCACACATTCGCAGTCAGCTAAAATCTATGTTATAATTCTCTGGTGAAAAGAGCCAAACTTTGTTGGGGGGAGCCGACGTTCTTCTCACAGATTTTCTGGGAGAAAAATTTTTACATCTTTGCAAGTGTCGGAAAGTGTCGGGTTCTGTCTGATGTGTCTGCAGCTGTCAACCGGGACGGACTACTACTGTAGCAGTCAAAATGTAATTGTTCTTTTCAAACTTAAGTTATCCTGCCAAAAATTATGTCATGAATTTCTAGGTTGCTGTACCATGAACTCATTTAAATTGCTGCTGTTTATTATAATGAGCAAAATCACGGCCACATTTCATGGCTTTGTCTTATATATTGCGAGTCAGATCTTAATTTGATTCAAGCACTAATCAAATTTGGTTGTCTGAAGGACAACATTGTAATAAATTTTGGTCCTCCTGTAGAAATTTTGGGTGTCTCAGATGCCAGGACTACCACACCCTTCACCTGTCATCACTGACATTAACATCCATGATGTAAATTTTTACCAAGAACTTTTACACAACATACTTATGTACAATCCCAATTTGAAACGATACTGCACGTACTTTACGAGTCACACAGTACGAGCAACTCATATTGTATATGATCTGGTTTCCTGATTACACCATGTTGTTAAATTTTTAAAACCTTAATATATGAAGTTTCTCTTTCAATTTAGGTTCCTGTTTTGGGGAGACTAAGACACAACTATAGCTATTTATAATTCTCTTTTTCTCTCCTTTTCCATGCAATGATGTTAATTAATGTCCTTTGACTGACAACAAATTTGACAGATGCAGAGCAGCTCATATTACACAGCATACACAGGGGCCCAGTGTTTTGATGACAACAATTTTTTTGTTTAATTTTCAAAATTTGCACATCTTTTTCTCTTCTTGAAATATGTAACACCTCTCCCTTGATACCATAGATGTTGTATCAAACTATCATAGTATGTAGACACTGCATGATATTTCAAGGGAAAAGAGCCACTTACAGAATTCACTCAAAGGGTATGTGGTCAGAAATCAGAATCTGAAAAGAAGATGCTTTTACCGTTCTTAAAAAAAAAAAACCAAAACTCCAGAAATCTCAAAACTCACCTGGTTTGGTTACCTTCAAATGGTTTATTTCTGTGTATCACCACAACAAATGCACTTCCAATCTACCTTACCAGTACAGGTACCCTGTAACACCACCTTTGGTGGTGTCTCATCCAATCTAAGACTAGCGCCCTCCTTCCCACTCTGCATCGTAATGTACTTAGAGTGTCAATTGGTCTGTTTTTGACCAGGAGATGTTCAGAGAAGTTTGCAGTAGCTTCTTCGCGTTTCGTAAATGATAGGAGAGAAAATTAAATGCGAAATATGCTCCTGCTCATGACTATGCAGCTCTGCCCAATCGCCAGTGATTGATAAAGAAAGCGGATGATGAGTTAAGTTGTAACTATATGAAAGCGAGACCAAAGGACAAAACACTAAATCAAATATAGGGCACTCTTTTTTCAGTGTGCAATGTCTGTATGGTATCATGTGGGCTTAAGTAAAACCATTGTTTGGTTGAAACCCCAGATGAATTAAGTCAAGTCATGGTCATATATCTTAGACATTGATAATGAAACTGAATGCAACTTTGATTTAATTATTGAATACTATTCCCGTTGAATAGATATCAATGCCCTAATTTGAGTTGTATGCATGAACTGTTTGTGCAATACAATACACAAGAAAAAAAACACACACACACACAATGGCTGTAACATTTCTCTGGCATCATGTCCCCCTCCCTTTGACATACACACCTGAGGAACACACTGTAAAGTTTCACACTATGTTCTGTTGATCAGCTAAATAAATAAATTTCAAGGCCTACCATGCATTATAAAACATGTGACCTTTGGCACAGTACATGTTTTACTTAAACTTCCTTGACTATGAGCAGTGTCTCTGATACGACAACCTATGATGTACTAGGTATTAGGCAATTAGCAACCTTCCACTGAGAACTCAGTATTACAAACCCCTCTGCAGGCAAATTACATACTTGTACTTCATATAAATTTCAAGAGCTCAACTACAGTATGGCCAGTGGAAACAACAGTAGATAGGCCATACTGAACTATTTGAAAATTTAATTATATAACATAATACCTTTATACTAACAGTGTAGTGCAAAAGTATGTTAGGCTTGACTTTATTTTTCATCAGATCAGTTATCCAACCTCAGTTCTTGTTGGAGGAAATGGGAAAGCAAATGATATGTTAAAATAAATTTTCAACTTCTCATTTCATATTGCACATAACGGAAAATAACTAAACAAGACCAAAAACTTCCATATCGTAAATTTATGGTAAATGCTTGCAATTCTACGACTGGATATCATCCTTCCCTTGATCCCTGTTTCTGTGTGACTTCTATGTTAGGGTGTGTCGGCCTATCCAAAAATCTTGGCAGTTTCAACCGTATTTATGTACATGAAGACTCTGAGCAAACTGAAAGTTTGTTGACATGCAGTTTCATATTATTACAGACTTATTTTGAACATTGCCTGGCCAATTCTTTTCACCTTAAAATGCTCACCAAAAAAATTAAGCAAGCCATTTGCATTAAAGGCTGTGAAATTCTTTCCTTTTCATCTGCATGCTTGACAGCTCCAGAGGTTAATCTAACTATTGTGGGCCACTGGCATGATTGTCTATGAAAACATACGATGCTGCATGTCTCTGCAATAGCGTTGCAAGTGCATCTAATTCACAACAGATAGTTCTGTGTCTCTGAAGAACGGGCTGATACACTTAAAATTTGAACATTGACAGAGCTACTGCAATTACTGCACCACGATTTCTCCCAATGCATGGACCAAAATTGAGAGATGAATTATGGGTCTGCCTGTTTTCAAGTGTACAAAGTTCACAAAGTTAGACAGTGTGTGCATATAGCACATAGTTAGCATCTGTAGTCAGGGTAAAATACAGTAATCATTGCCACAACCCTTCAAATGGTCATGCAAAACAAGGTTACAAGAAAGAATAGGCCTATGTCAATGAAGAGAAAGAAAAAGGAAAAAAAAGGAAAGGATAAAAAAGAAAACAATGAAAAAAAACACACTTAACAAAGAAAATGAAAGCGCCTCATCTTGGACAAAGGCACATGAAAAAAGAACCATTTGTGTTTGTTTTCTAAGGAGATTTTTATTAAATATTTTACTGCGTATTCATTTAATATCTGACAATAATTGGGGAACATCATAAACAAAGCACACATTTCAAAGATGGTACATTAGATTTTCCTGGTTCATAGTGAAAAGAGATGGGTGATTTCTATATATTGAACCAGTGTGTGTTGACCAATTTTCCATTTGCAAAGACAGCAAACACAACTGTAACATTTACATATTCCTGCTATGATTGTAGTTTGAAACTTTGGAAATCAAGGCAGGAAAGGAGAAGGGAAGGAAACACCTTGCAAAAATCCTTTTCATACTAGTTGGCTCAATGACATGTGCGAGCAAACTATGCAAGCTGAGCTGTGCAGTGATATGAGCAAAATGAATTTTAATGCAAAGCAACAATATGAACAGCATACTGCCTTGACAAAGTTAATTTTAACCACAATTTCCTTAACCCACCCTCCTTGCCCACCCCACACCCCCAGAAAAAAGGAGAAATTACTAAATGTACTGTACAGAAAGCATAGCATTGACATCTTTCTTAAAAGCTAGGACCAACAACTACTGTAAGGAAAATCTGAACTTAAAACTTTATCTTCTAGTGACTTTGAGCTTTTGACCCAACTTCAGGTTGTCAAGTTTTTCTACCTGTAAGCTCAGCATGATAAATCCTAACAGTTCATTTAGCAAAAGATTCAGCAGAAAATGTACCGTGGGTCTTTTTCACATGTACTGTAATATTGAGTGTGAGTCTGTGACAATTTTGAAGGGTAAAAACACATGACAATGCTTCTAAGTAGCATAATGAATCAAGTTTCACATCCAACAGTTGTGAAACTGTCAAAATATTTTGAATTTTTTACCTTACCATGCAGTGGCTGTTTATATGAATTAGTACTAACGTAACAAGTGTAAGGTCACAAATTTTCAAAAACCAAATCGAATTGTTACCAACTCATTCAGTAATGTTCCTTTGTATGTGACACATGGGGAACCTATTAGATTGACCATATGTCATGCTGAGGAAACTCAAACAGTTTACCGAAAATTGAATGACTTTCATGAAACAACTCAACGTGTCTCTCTACGTTAAGACCCCCAAACCTGGCACAAATGTACTGTAGTGACAATAAGGATCACATGAAATGTGGTACCCAATACTGGGCTGGTTAGTTTTGAGAGCTTATGTGTACATCTCATTTAATGTTCAGGTACACTCTTTCATTTACAATGTTATCAATAAACACAACATTGTGTTTTTTATTTTAAACTATGGTACGCTGCTTGAAACGTCTCATCTAAAACATCTTAAACTTTCAGAGTTCATCAGCGAGACAAGACCTACCATTATTCAAATATTTCATAAAAGATTCAGTGCCACTTTGTGGAGGGTGCTAGCATTTAATGATATGTGGTGCTACACGGTACACTCCGCCATTTTGTTGACACACATACACATTGCACATATTGCACATAGCAGAACTGTAGTCCACTGTGGATTTAAAAGTCATTATTTTTCCAAAAAACTACAGTGCTTGCATTCTTGTAAATTTTCACTTCCTCCCCACTTGATCACATGGTCTCCTGTACATGTACAAATGAGTAAACATCTCGATTTCAACATATTATGTGGGTAAGCTGATTTCACAAATGGAACAATCAAGTCCACCGGGTGCATGAGCCAAATTTCTTTATCGTAAGAAAATGGCAAACAATTACCAGCACCTTGAATGAAACACGTCTTCAAGGACCATCACGCCTCCATTATAGTAAGCATGAAGAGGTCGTGTGACATCCAAGCTGAGTGTCGTCCATACGACGGCACTGCTAAATTTTACAGAAGACCAGAAAAGAAGTATAATCTAGTGATGATGGCGCTACAGTACGTATACATAGTGCCAAACGCCGTTATTGTAAGTGGGGAGTAAAAAACTGTACACTGTAGATGTGTGCAACCGGTGTATGGTCTACACTGTCTGCAGAGGGCGAGGCATCATGTAGAGTCATTTTTTTTTTTTTCATGAAATTAGTAGATCAACTTTGTTGCATTTTAAATTATATTATCCACTATAATAGATCCATCATTAAAATTGCTACATCTTCAGTTACATTCAAATACTGGAATAAAAAGCTAGGTAATTTAAAAGTACACTTCAATTCATGGGGTGGGAGAGGGGTTCATTTGATTTACACTACTGTATGATTGGTAATATGTAGCTAACTGCAAACAGTGTCTCTTTTACATGTCCAAATGCCTAACATGGCTCTGAATGCTATGATTTCAGTGTGCAGATGGATAAACCCTTTCAGGTAGTGTTTGCTATACAACTGTTCATTACAGCAGAAACATGGTCTGGAGGAGGAGGGCAGAGGGGGGGGGGGCATGTCAACGGATGACAAATTCTTCACTCCAAGTTCACTGTGGCACTAAACATTGTATATACAGTGTAAATAAGGTCTGTTTTAGTATGTATGTTACAGTAGCTATGGGCCTAAACTCAGGTCAATGTTAGACCTATTTGGTAACAGCTCCATTGTATGTTCTGCAGTGTTGGTTGTGTGGTCTATGCTAATGAAGGTGCGTTAATGATATTAGACTGTTTGTGTGCATATAGATACAATGAAAATCCCAAGGAATACACACTCAGTGATGGGACACATGCTAACTGAACTGTGTAATTTTTGACATTAAATGCTCAAATTAAAAAAAAAGTTTGTTTTCATCAATTAACTTAACTTCATAATTAAAGTGGATTAAATAACTAAATATCACTTTCATCTTTCAGCGTTGTTATACAATGGCTGCTGTCCATAATGGATCATTTGTTTGTTCTGTGAGGGTGGACTTTAAGAGAGTTGAGTCTCTTATAACTTGGGCTCTTCATGAATTTGTAGGACAGAGCTTTCCGGTATCTCATCTCATTTTGCTACAGAAAATGGACAACTTGCTACACACAACATTAAGGTTTTCACTGATTTTGCAAGAGAACACCCAAAAAACTTGTAAACTGCTACGCAAACTTTGAAGAGTAAGACTATTCCCTGTTTAATACCCTACGGATCCATGCTATTTTCCAACATTATGTGGCTACACCCATTATCCAATCATATTTTGTTTGCTTGTACTTTTTGCAAAATACTTAAACTTATATTAAGCATTTTCCTTTTACAACCAGATCTCAGTCTGGAATTCTGTCTGTCTAGTTCACATTGTAGTGTGACTTTGAAAAACACGTAGAAGTCACTGATCCTTACTATTTTTCAGCATATTACAAATACTAAAAAGATACATTGTATAACAACGAACTTTTGTGCTAGCCAATTCCTTCAGAATAATCATAAATTTATGTCAATCATTGTTACATGTTTCACCACATTACAGAGATGGGGATATCTGCTTGTCAATTTTAAGCATTGCCATGAACATCAAACAGATGCATATGAGAGAAAACAGTGGATACTGCAAAACGTGAAGTAGGGGATATAGTTAGGATGAGCCTGAGTCAGGCAGCAACATCATGTTTAACCTTCCGAGCAGGTGTTGGTATGTACCGTTTTTTCATCGTAACATACCAAAACACCTGCAAACAATTATAGCTTTGTCTCATCTAAGATCCCAAATCTCTATATTTGTGAGTCTTTCTTAACGTCTGATGATTAGTTCAAAAGAGCATGAGTAGTTACAGCCTACGGAAAAGAAGTATTGAGCACTTCTGAGCAGGTCTTGACAAACACGCTCGCCAACTCGTTGGCTAGTGACATTTCTTAAATGGCGACCAATAAATTCACTATGGTCGCGACACTGGTCAGTTACTTGGCTAGGCGTGTGATTGTGCATTGTCCATGGCACTTAGTTTGTACATTATTAATGTACAGAGTACAGCCAAAGCTATAAAAGGAGTTACAGTGTTATTGACACTTTTTGACAGTGAACACTGACAGGTGATTGTTGACAAACCTTTTCGTGCGCTGTGATCGATATGCACATGTATCACGTATACAGGATGTGTATATGCACAGAACAGTATGTGAGACTTATTGGGAGTTAGTGTTGTAATCGTAAAATAATTCATTAGGAAACAAAGATTTACATTGGATTTAGCTGCTGATAGGTGAAATCATCCTTGTTTCTGTGATTAAGGAAGTGAAATATAAATTAGCTGAAAATCATAGGCTCAGTTTTGACTAAACAGTTACTGGCCTAATGTAATGTAAGGTCATTAAGCCTAATGTCACGCCAGTAGTGTTGTGTAAAAGTTAGGCTACAATTCGGGGCTGTATTGTTGCACAACTATACATATTTATACTGATTTGAAAAATTGGCGAGTGACTTTTGCCATTTGGCGAGCGGATTTTTCCTCAAGCTCGCCAAATAGTGACTTGTTTTGAAAATTTTTGTCAAGGCCTGCTTCTGAGTGTGACTGATTACAACAGTACACATGAATTTTAATAACTTACAATCTGTACGCAGACTGAGTCGGAATCCAAGTTGTAGTTTGTGGACATTGATATTACGAATGCAGTCAGAGCTGCTGCATGAGTGATACACGACTTTACAAGGCTACATCATGTTAGAACTTCTTAAAATCAGTCATTTTAACGACATTTTAATGTGTTCCTTGAAAAGTGTAAAATGCAGTCCTAACTAAGTAGTGTTTGCAGTGGACTAGACATCTTCCCCCCCCCCCTTTCAGTTTTAATCTTCTAAGGAGAGGCCAGGGGCACTGTGGTTCCTTGCACAAATGTACAGAAGTATAAATTATGAAGTAAAAAAAGCATTTTATTGTTTTGTACAATAGCCCATGTTGCCCATTTCTGACCCATGAACAGTCACTTTTGTAAAATAAAATCTGTAGAGAAAGAGACATTTCTCATGAATTAATAAAATGGCCCATATGGCCCATTTTGGACATTGGATCCCAAACATGACAAAAAGCCAGATGGAGCCACTTCCATAGCATTAATGTGAACAACCATCAACAGCGTCACATACAATCTGTAAGAGAAGAAGTATTTTGCATGATTTCACAACAGCCCAAAGGCACTATAGTTCATTGTACTTGGAATATACATACTGTCAAATGATATGCATAATAGTGCAAACAGGGAGCCCGCAACTGAAGGTCCCAAGAAGCTTATGGAAAGCACCTATGCTCTACACAAGATCTAACATTTAAAGATCAGATTTTTGCATCCTATACGTCAAATCCAGAATCACACACAATGAAATTAGATGGTTTGGCCCAGGCATTATCCAAGGGGGAAAATAGGTGGATTAATCACCACGTGGTTTTCAAGATGAAATCACTCATGCAGATGGCTGAGTGAAAGGGTTGGAGGTGGAACTTTTCCATAGAACATCCAATCAGTTCTGTGAACAAAAGCCACAGCTGTTTTTGATGGCATGTCAAACCCGCTGTTTTGAATGAGTGAGCATGAACTATGCTGTAAATCTAGAACAGGGTTTACGTAAATACCAAAAGAAGGATATTTATCTGTCAATATAGTAGTAGGTATTATTAATCATTTTATATTATGTAATTTTATATATATTGATACTAATGTCTCAAGGTGGATATGGATAATATCCCTAACAATGAATATTATCAATAATATCAATATACCACTACTGTTTAAAGGCTGTAATGCATCACCCCAGACAGTTTCAATTCTCCTAACCACCTACCTCTAGTCCCTCCCTCAGCCTGTCTTACATTCCTCCACATGTGTAATCAAAACAATGGATCCCTGTGTACGCTGTGTAATACGAGCTGCTCTGCATCTTTCGAATTTGCTAGCAATCTAAGAGTACTGTAACTTAGAACCAGTTGAGAGTTTTCCTTTCAGGGAGGTAAAAATACAGCTTAGGGTGATGCAATACGTACAGCCTTTAATATGAAACGTAGAATATGAAACGTGGAGGGGCAGGGTTCTGAACAAAAACCAGAAGTCTGCTTGCCCTTCTCAATAAGGCCAAGCCTATAAATGCTGCAACTTAAGTCGTATCTGTGCAGTTGCCAGTTGGTCCTGAAGTTGAACATTCAGCCTAGCAAAGGTTAAGTTAGGGCCTAACCTATAATGAACTATGTAGCAGCACTAAAAAAAAATAAATCAAACAAGACGTCCTTTTCACAAATTAATCTCTGTTTCCACTGTTTTAGTGTGGCCTATCTGTAACTTAGTGTAAGTTACTACATGTAACCCCAGCAATCGCAGTTGTAAATGTAGTAGCCTACATGTGTACACGGTACAATAACTCACTAGGTGTTACTGTTAGTGTTACTGAGTCTGTGTAGACCCTGGTTTAGGCCTAGCCTACGTACGAACTACTGACTGTACGACGAGAGTGATACGAACTTAACGAAGATCAAGTGCCTGATTTCCTTAGGCTAGTTAGAATATAACTTGTGAGAACTCAGCGATTTTAAGTAAGCTCATAAATCAACATACCATAGGTAATGAATATCGACCGGGAAATAATTGTCAAATACTTCCAGCGACCAAACAACTCGAAAACAGGTTTTATGTAGCAACTTCACCAGAAGGCAGAAGAGGGGTGTCGTACGTAGTCTGCTTATTTACAGGTAATCAAGGTCAAAGGTTACATGCATGTTGGACGTACAGTAACAGCCAGACTTACCAAGTGTGGATCATTTCTATACATAGCCTATTGGGCTACTCACTGTCATGTGATTTGTGTCACCGTACTGTGACTGTGTTTTGTGATTTTCGCTTTGGTGTTATTTTGTAGTGGCGAGCGATTTTCAGCAATTTTTGTTAGTCAATTTTTGTAGTCAATATAGTACGGTTCGTTAATTCGTTTACTTTGCCGGATTTTTAAAGAAATACTATACATTTCAAAATGCCTGGTAGTCACGTTGCATTCTTGCAAATCTCAGGTGTCGTTAAGACGCAACTAGGCCTAATTTGAATATCCTTTAAACTATATTTCTATTTACACCTTATTTTTTTTTCAGAAAGGTGACTCGTTTTACCGGCCATTAGTAGCTAATCATTGAAACCTAGGCCTTACTGGTCTTTTAAAATTGAAGTTGCAATTGTTAAGAAATCGAAAGGAAATTTACATGAAGACATCACTAAAGGCCTCTCAGGTCGTAAAAGTAGACTAAGTGCGTAAAAAGTGAACTTCAAAATTAGTAAAAAGGTACAGATATAATAAAGCAGTAAAACAACGTAATATTCACAAAAGGTATAAGAAATATGTGTAAAGCAAACCGAAGTTAAATGAACTTTTGCGTCTGTCTTTTTTTCATAGGCCCCTATTGAAACATATATGTTTATTGAAGGTGTGCCTGCCAATGAAACAGGTCACTTGACTTTTCTTGGAACGGGTTTTCTGAATGCTTTTTAACACGTTTCATATGCAAACGTGAGTGAATGAGCCCCATGTAAGATTTCGTTATGGTTAATTCCATGAGTGGTAAGATAATGTATGTATTCTTTTTCAAAAAACGGACGTAGCACGGATGCACATCTTTTAGTTCTTCGTAACAGGGATATTCTGTTGTAATAATGGCATTACACATCCACCGGAAGGCAAACTTAGTCCTTCTTAGTAAGCCTCCCATCAAACAGGCTGAAAAAGATCATGTTGATTCGTAAGATTATTACTTCTCCTGTCGACTGTCCTAAAAAAAGATACACATGTGACTTAAATTTCTAGAACATGTATAACCGTAAATCTGCAATTAACATAATCTAAAATTTTTTCACTATTTTGTTAGAAGTTAGGTTTAATACATACTTCAATGCAACAAAGAATTCTTCCAGTAATGTGCCGGTGTTGCATTTATCAACTAGGCTTACTATTAGGCAATTCGAAAACTCTTTTCTCCACCAGAGAAGTTTGTGGATCTGCAAACAGCAATATAAATAAGGGACAAGACGGTGCTTGGAGTGAAAGGACACATTAACTTTCATTGAAGAACTCTTTTAAAAGGAAACGGAATATTGCTCGTGTCGTTAGTACTAGTTACTGCTACCTTTAATGTTACTTTAGCGTTGCAAGAAGACACTCCGTGGAGTTTTTGCAACACAATATGTTTCCCAGCAGTATATTGTTAGGTAAAGCTATACTAATGTTATTATCGTCTAAACTTCTGAATGTTTCTCAGAATGTTTCGTCAGTGGCTGCATATATACCTCATGACCCGGAACTTGTGTAAGTGCCGAATTTTGCTTTTATCACGTGTCCTCCTCTGAATCGGGGAAAGTGAATGTTCGTGCATGTATGATTTACCGATATTTGCCAACTTAATTCGTTTCTATATTATGGCAGTTCAATAGTTGTTTATTTGTATGCTATTATTGACCACTGGAAATATGTAAAAATTATAAAATAAAAAGAGAACGAAGCCAGTTCGTGTTTTATCGTACATGGTCGACAGTTTGGATTAGAGCGCTGAATTTTCGGATGGTATTTATAAATCAATTTAATTGCAATTCTTCTGATTTAAAAAGAGGTCGCCGTTGCTATGGTAACTAGTACACACTAAAGGGGTAACGGGAACTTAGTTGACTGAATTAAGGGTCAAACAATGGGAATGTTTTCTGTGTGTTGTTCATCTGTCCAGTTTTCCAGTCAGTAAATGGCTGTGGCCGATTTATTCAGTTTAAATGTGATAAGAAAGTGTATGGCGAGCCAAAGGAACAATAATTGATAAACCAGGTTAATCGACCGAAACACCAGGTTTTTTGACCGGTGAATCAGGTTTATCAAACACTTAACCTTTTTTTTTTTGACCGCTACACCGCTATAGAGATAACTGGCAGTCAACAATCGTTGTCACGATCCCGAAAGGAATTGACGTGCGTGGCACCTTCACAAGAGTGAAACACAATAGCATTCATTAGGGTTCGGGGGGAAAGGCATTTTGAAAAGCGAAATCGAAGTGCGCCACCTTTTAAATACAACTAGGATTTAGATGGGCGGAGGTGACCAGCTCATTTTTGCCAAAACAAATTATGCCTATTTCTTCCTATTGTTTTTTTTTTAGTTAGAAGCTTATGCCAAACTCACAATAAATATTACTTTAGACTTTGGTCATAATAATTAATGACATGTCTTTTATTACCAGTTTTGTCATGCAAAATATTTTCACCCTGCTGGAATCACATTTTTGTGAGTAGGGTTGAACCTCCAACCGCGCCCTTGAGATAGCCTACGTCCCTACACCTTTACAGATAAAATACGAGCATGACGTTGTATTGATCAGAAAGTTGTGATAAGTACATGAGACGCATTCATGTCAAGCATTAACGCAGTTTTATCGTGTCAGTTGGTAGGCGTCCAAGGGACGAAACCCCAGAAACTCACATCATTTTAAATGTAATTGTATTGTCTATAAACATAGTTCTAAAACTAAGGCTGGATAACTTCAAGTCCATATGTCTACGTCTATGTGGGGACCAGGGGCGAAGCTCCTGGGTTCAGTGTTATTAAGTCATGATACTATGGGTAATTCTGTTGACTAAACACAAGTCTAAAAATCAAAGTTGGATAACTCCAAGTATCACTAATCATACTTTCAAACAAAAAGTGAGTAACTTTCCAGGGGCAAAGTCCTCGTGGGGGGTCCAGGGGGCGAAGACAATGGAAGCCCCTGGGTGTTACGATATTTGTGATGCACTAAAGTCATCATTTAATGGGTAATTACCATCGACTAAACACAAGTCTAAATTAAACTTAATGTTGGATAACTTTAATTAACCAACTTTAAGTTTAATTCAATGTTTTCTGAATTCTCTGACTACACGAGATTTATATTTTTTGAAAATCCCAAATCTCAGTTGCGGCACACGGGGGAACAAGGATTTTTTTCAGGGGAACGTCCCCCTCCCCCCCCCCCCCCATGCCCCAACAGATATTTGTATTTATTACACATCAAAAGGGCAATTTTGAAAAGTCACGTACTGTTTAATATATGACAGGTATGTGGTGTAGCATGAACAGCCCATAAAAAGGGCCGACTCCGACATTTAATCCATCAAAACAAAACAAAAAAGTAAAAGTACCGTAACCGATACCTGACATCAGAAAATGAAAACGCAGAGAACTAGCAACAATGCCGATGTATTTAAGAACGAATGGCGGCAGGACTCCCTTAGCGGCTGTCGCCACTATCTGTTGCCGCGGAGCGTAAAAGAAATGTTTTCCCTTTAACAACCCCCCCCCCCCCGAATCCATGGTCCGAAGCGGCATTTTCAGAGTGTCTTAAATTGCATGTACCCATTCCTGAGGAAGGCATGTCGGCAGTTTCTCAATAAATGAGAAAGAATAAATCAAGCTATGAAAATAATAATGGATATCGGATGGATTTAGATGAGAGAACATACACGAACCATAATGAATTATGCATCCTCTTTCGTTCATTTTCGGAGTTTTTGCAAACATACCTTTAACCTCTCACTTTTTCATGCATGGGGGGGGGGGGGAGCCCAAACATCCCCCCGTTCCACCTTTCACGGTTTGTAGTATGTGTAAGAATTCTTTACTCTAAACACTGCGTCATCCAGAGAGTGGAACATTTGGAGTTGATGAATTTGGCAGGATAGCGATGGGACGGGAGTGGGGGGGGGGGATGGAAACGGGTCGAGATGTATGTTCTCAACGTGGTTCTTCGAAGATGCGAAATAAGACACTATGCAAAAAGGTTGGTAATTTTGACCAATCAATGGTGTAATCGCTATACGACGTTCCCTGTTGATTCATGATGTCTAAAAAAGACAAATAAATAAACAAATAGAAAAATAATGGTAATGACGCCAGTTAATGAAGGCAATGAAAAAAAAAAAACGGGTTTCTTAATTTTTAAGGTTATCGCAGATGTCAACGATTCCGTCGAATCATGCAATCAGAAAAGTACAGCACTGATGAAATAGTAAAGCGTAACGTTATCTGGAGCACATTTGATGTGATGATGAACCAATCTTACCAATCATGAAACAATTTTACAAATCACGAAACTGTCTTTTCGATACCCACCTTATGGAGTGGGGGTGAGTTGCCCTGTGAACAAGTGATTTTGTGTAATTTGCTCTTCTGCTACTGAAGTTTTGGTCAAAACCCTAGTGCTAGTTAGTACAGTATTTGAGACTCCATCAGTTTCCTCTGCTTCTTTAGAAATTCTCACCTCCACTGCTACCTCTGAAATTGATCCCTTTAACAAAACTAAAGCAAACTTATCAGATGTGGGTATAGGCAAATCACTGGCATTCGGGTCAGAAACTTCATTGTTGATCTATGCAGGTGCTGACATGTCCCGTGGTTTAATTAAATAGAGAAAGGTATAAAAAGCAACCTAACTATAATCTCACTACTAATCAGTGCTAATACTAATCGATATTACCACAATAATTAGTTAACCTTAGGTCTACTCATCCATGTCCAAAATCAAAGAGGAAGGATGGTGGTTATAACGTGAGTGTTAAATCTCACCCCCTCATTGAGGGCGTCGTCCTTTTCTAAGGCACGTGACCAGCCTCACTCACCGCCTATGGCGTTCCCTGACCATGTGTGTATTGAACTACTTTGTCAAAGTCATTTTTAACTTTTGACATGTGACGTCATGACATGTCAACATAGTACTTGGGAGCATGATCAAACTTGAAAAGTGAAACAAGATAGGGTTCAGCTCATGGTAAAGGCCGAAATCACTCACGGTAAGAGTGCGCCCTCTATTTATTTTCAATAATAAATTTTAATCATTCAAACTCAGAGCGGAGAGTTCCCCTCAGTTTACTTAGTCAACTCAGGTTCGGTCACGGGACAGGAACTACAAGCAATGAGATGCAAAACGAAGCCTTCTTGATGGTCAATAACCTAAACAACAACTTACCAGGGGTGAATGTTACAGGAATGATAATGAAAAACAGCAGAGGGTAAAGAGGGGAGGCCGGGTGATGAGCCCAAGTAAAACGTCCTCCACAGAATTTCGGACGGTGTCAAAATTACCGGCCAAATGAAGATAAGTAGGTTACTCCAATAACGCAATCTACAACCACAGAACAGATGAAGAAAGAATAAGGTGGTGGGAGGAATTGGGTGGGAAAATGCAGTGAATAATCAGTGATGAAATTAAGTCCTGGCGTCCGAGACGCCCGAAGTCTCTACAGGACAACCAAATTTTGATTCAAGGTTGTGTTTCGGACAACTAAATTCATTTAGTGCTCGAATCAAATTATGATTTTACTTGCAATATCTGAAACATTATGGTATGAAATGTGGTATAAATTGCCATTGAGCAGAAACAGCATGACACAAACTTATATTACTGGTGCTACGGTACACCAACCTAGAAAAAAAAAACTTCAAGTAATGACATAACTTTGGCAGAACAACTTAATTTTGACAAGGACAACATCACATTTTATACATTAGTTGTCCATCGGACTATCAGATGAAATTTCTAAAACTTAAACACCTTCGCCTATATTTCGGATGCTGATTTAAAGTCGCATTAGCTATATATGCTAATACTATTGATGACGAGTCGATAGTGGAGCAAAAGGATGTGGGGGGGGGGGGGGGTGGTATCTGCATGAGAGGGCGACTGAATGTCTCACAAATGACACACTTCCATACCCACCTCGCGATTACTCCCTAACACCACATGGGGGCAAAAAATCTGGTTAAATGGTGGTATGTCTATCACTGTCACGTTGAACGAACAGCTATAACAAAATAAATATATAAATAAATACTTCTCTAGTATGAAGAACTACTAACAAAATAACAAAATATATATTTTAAAATAATAAATGGAAATGTGCAGACTAACACCATGCAATCGAAAGTGTTGGCGTTGAGGTGTCTATTCACTACAATGAAAACTCCGACAACTCCGAAAACTCAACCGACAAAAATATTTCGTTTCTAAGTAACTGTTATCAGGTTATTTCGGAAACATCTCTTGAACTGATAATTCTTTCATGCTGGCTTCCTTCTGATTTGGGCCCAGTCGTAGATAACGACATTTTTTTAGTTTGCGCCATTCTCGTCCCGATAACGGTTTACTGGCCCCCTCTGAACGGGATGCAGTTACGAACGCCCCGCAGGGATGTCGGCTTGTAGTTGCAGCATTAACCACGGCAGCATTCGAACTATGAAACTCGTTAGCGCGTCTTATCGGTGGCAGGGTCAAAGGTGGGAGCGCTATTGGGGAATCGACGCGATCTTCGATCGGCGACGCCCGGCAAGAGCTGGCCGGTGTGTCGGTCGTATCCGTAGCAGATCTAACCATGGCATGAGGTGGCTCTAAATGGTAAACTTTACTGAACTGTCTTTTCCTCTCCTCCGGGCCGACGAATCCCGGCAGAGGGCTACTCTCCGCTTTGATGATGTTGTTGTTGCTGGTCTCCTCTTGCATGATGTCGTTGTGGGATCTTGATGCCACCACCGCGCTCGTTCGCCTCAGAAAGTCTTTGATCTTCCGTTCGGTGCTCTCCAAGTGCAAGTAACTTCCTTCGGCGACGTCGCCGAGGAAAGACGGACTCTTGGGATCGTGATACTGAAACGACACCGTTTTCGAGTTGTCGGGAGGATGAGGCGAGGTGACTCTGAGGCGCGGTGCGAGAGCGCCATCTTTTTCTACTTTTGAAGTAACCTGAGGTGATGGTACAAGATTCGGATGCATGTGATCGTGACGATGCTCGAGAGAAGGAGTTGTCTCTGGAGCGATCCTCACCTTCTCTGATCCTAAATCAAGCTGACTCATCTTTTTGGAAGACTTTACCACCGACGGATGTTGGTCAATCCTCCGCCGGTTCAACATCCTTCCCGAACGCGTCATCCCGGGGGTAGCAGATCTTTTAACGCACGGTCGACATGTTGGATCGGCCGTTCCGTATGATGTATTTTGAATATGATCAGAGGGCACATCGAAACTCGAATGTGTCGACGCGTGTATGACTCGGCTATTCGAGCATGTACTGACGCTGGTCCCACCGTACTTAATGGCGGTTTGTTCTACTGTAGGATAATTAAACGTATGGGGACGGTGAGCAGGATTCCTACCGACAAACGTTCGGTCGTCTTTGTCGGGTTGCGTCGGATGATCTCTACGGTAGCTCTGGAGCAATAACAGACTCCTCTGTCGCACTGTCTCACGCCTGTCTCTCTCCGTCAGTTTCGAGGGGCGTAATCCTCCCCGTGGTCGCGGCTTGTTTCGTTGCATCACTGATTTACTTGCATATAGTAGACGCTGATACTTAACACCACCGGACCGCTAACTGGATCAGTTACTTGGAATGTAAATCGCAAAAACAAAGTATAAATCACTAAAATGAAAAACTTTAATTGGATTGAATTCCAACAGATAAAATCCCAATAATTACATTCCCAAAACAACAATAAAGTCACCGACTTCGGACGAACGAATTCAGCCCTGTCGAAGGAACTAAGTTTGCTCTGATATTAACTTTCTGAAGAAAGTTTCAACGCATCAACACTTCCTTTGGCTTTAAGTTACGAACGGTATGTCAAGTTTTAGTTATTTTCCCAAAGAACTAATTATTCACAGTGTACCTGGCGGCCTCGTTCGAAGGTTGTACTAGTACGTACATCTGAACTTCGCAATTTTCGTTCATCTCAGCCAGAAACTAGGTCCAATTTGTCAATCCTCTGGGGTCACATGATTACGGTTCTGTGCCAATGGTTTTATTGCTAAAACCAAACAAAGCAAGGCGGTACACCACCTTAATCTGACCTAGGAAGTTGCCGGGGCTCAGCTTCAACACACTTTAGATATGTATATCTTAAAAGTTAGTACTATGTTACGTTTTTGTGGTTTCCATGTACTATCCAGTGAGACGGCTCTTAATTCTGGACGTTAAAACGGTCCTCACTGCACGAGTCTCATGGTGCAATATTTCCACACATCCTCCCAGTCGTTCGCTCTGATACCATCCTGCACTTCCATTCACAATGTCAATGTTTCACTTTGATGGAGTCCAGATTCTTGGTCTAGAAATCTCCTTTTTTTTCCCCGAAACGAGACATTCAAGGCTCGATTGGACGACCTCAGTAATACGGAATATCTTGTACGTATTACGTGGAATGATGTAATTAAGTCGAAAGTAAATCTCCAGATGAGAAATTTTAGCCTGGGCGTCTACTTCTAGGATTTCGTCCTCCCTTGCGACTTTCCTTTAGTTATGACACGATTGACACAAATTAAAACAGCACAGAGCATGCATGCATACACTCGCGACTGTCCTTGCCATGTAAACCTTACCCGTACTGTGCCTTGTTGAAATTCCCGAAGCAGTGTCAATTCGCCCTCTTCTAATACACGCGTGCATGGGACGGTGGCATTTTGACGAATGCCATATGGCTTTATTTTTGAAATGACAACAAAATATTACGTTTTACGTGTCATCCTTCTTTTTTCTACAATTTTCGCGGAGGAGTGTGACCTCGCGTTGACCTATCAGCATGGCGCTCTGGAACCCATGAAATAGGATACGCTTCATATGTTAAAGGGCCGTCTCCTTTCTTGCACTTTTTGCGGTATCCTCAATGTTGACTGGAAGAACAAAAGCCCATGGAGAATTGGAAGTACAGGACAAGAAAGTTGAGTGAGAGCATGCATGGTGTATAAGAGAGCGGAGTTTGCTTGGTTTTCAAGAGGCAAGAAAGTGATGGATTAATTAAGAAAATAACAGTAAAGAACTTTCAAGATTACATGAATCATACGACAGTAATCCACTTCAAAATTGATCGATCTTACAACCATTTTATTATCCAGTACTGAAAACAGAAAAACAAAGATAAAGGTATCCCCAAACTAAAATGATGTACAAATGAGTCTCTAAAAGTCCGAAAATGTAATTGGTGTCAGTATCACAAATGACAAAGATACCAACCCCAAAAAATAAAAGACTTTAAATCGAAGAGAATCACTAATCCACCGCATGCAGTAGGTCAACAGTCTACGGGTGTTCAGCCTTTATATTTGTTATTTTTTATTTATCTGTTCATTTTGCAATTTTTATGGAGGACTTAATTCTAGAAAAGCTCTAAGGCCTTTAAAAAATAAAACACAAAGCTAGTAGCACTTGAAAAAGAAAAAGAAACGTGACAAGATAGGCACAAATAAACAAGTAAACTAGAAAATAACAAAGCATATCACTTAAAGCTACAGAGCGTTAACATGTAAAAAGAGAAAGTAAGAAGAGACAATGACGTCATAGCTACTGACAGTAAATGTGAAAGAAAAGAAGACAATGGCATTAATATCGGCAAATACAAAACGTGATAAAACAGAGGGAAAAGGTTCAATAGAAATCGTAACTACAGGTCGTAACTAACCCTAAAATAAAGGTGTGTCACAAGAGAACGTTTACAAGAGAAAAAAAGAAAGAGTTTCCAGCACGAATGTCGACAGAGAAGTTGTTCCAGAGGCTTGGTGCAGCATTTTAAATGCATATTTGTAGTGGGACCTCGGAACTGCAAATTAATTGGTTGAGTTTAAGATTGCGGCTAGGTTAGTAAGGATGAATTAACTCAAGATAAGTAAGCCGGAGCTCCATTTTTCAAACAATCGAAAGCGTGGAGTAAATCTTTAAACTGCTAAAAGTAAAACCTTTGTTTACTGGCCGGAGGCGATTGCAGCTGTTGCAGGAAGGGGTGGGCGGAGGGGGGGGGGGAGGGGGTTAGCATGATGAACTTTGATGATTAAAAATGAGCCAGACAGCACTATTTTGCACAACTTGCAGCCTTCTGTTCAGGGACGTGTTAATTCCAAAGAAGCAGACTATTTTCATAATCAATGTATGAGATAATAAAAACATGAACAAGTATCTAATGGCAACAGCGGGAGTTACAAAGTGACGAGTACCTGAAATATTGCGTAAGATTTATTTACATGAGTTTGTCATTAAAGAATCGTTTCGGATAGAGTGGTAAGAAGTTAAATATATACCAAAGATCTTTGAAATGGTCAATTTGATAAGTGCTTCAGTTTATTTCAAGAAAACAAGGAATACTTTTCTCTCTCTTTATTGGTAAAAACCATTTCTCAATAGCATGTTCAAAACTTAAAAATTTTTTAACGAATTATTTCTTCTAAAAATGGTACATTACATTACCAGGAAATTGTGATGACACTAGGGTACAACTACATGGATGTCCTTTGTATTTCTCTTCAAACTTGATCGAATGTCTTACAAGAAACACGTGACCTTAATTTTTTACCTTAATTTCCACAATAAATCCACAATATAGCCTATCCATATTTTAAGTACTGTCAAATTTCAAGGTTAAATGAGAGCTTCATTTTCAAAATAAGAAAAGCAAAGACTTGTTGTAATAATTTGCCAAAGTTACGTGACACATCCATAAAGCTATATACATAGGTCCATGATGACACTATACTTAGGATACATTCTTGAGGGAACTTTGCTCATGATGACACGTACTTAGGATACATTCTTGAGGGAACTTTGCTTGTGTATTGTTTGTCTCGATGCTAAGTAATGTACGCAGTGGCGATTCAATCAAGGTTGGGTGGGGGGGGCGGGTGGAGGGGTGATTGATTTTCTTTTGATATTAGTGTATATGTCTCTAATAATTTCCGGAGGCAAGGAACCCATGATAAAACCAAGCAAAGCAAGAAACAACTTGACAACACAGAAACATATACCTTTATTACGTTCAGTAGGCTATTACTTGAAATTATTTTCCTTTTAAATTCACTTGAAACTCAAACACTTTTCTCGGCACATTATGTTCTGCAAAACGACACGTATGCTTCTCGTACCTTTCTCTATACATTGCGAGATGATTGTGCACTTAGAGCGAACTTCGATTAAGATCAAAGTAAGTACCCAGTGCCCAATCTAAATCAGGGGTGGCTAACCTGCAGCCCCGGCGCTGGCGAAATGCATCCCTTGGGGAACTCAAGTCTCTTTGAACAGAAAACGCCAATAAGTAAAGTAAAAGAACGATATATATAAGTAGGCATCTTCCATGTCAAAGCTGATGATATCTTCTTTGTTGTCAATCTTTTACTCACTCCGTATGCCGATGTTAGGTATTTTTCACATTTTTGGTTCCTTGCATCAGCTAAGGAACCTATACAGTCAGGTTGCCTTGTGTGTATGTGTTTGTGTATGTGTGTGTGTCTGTGACACTTGCTTGGGTACCCTCCAACTCACTGAAGGGAAAAGTGTGCCCTTTTTTGGTAGAGGCCAAGATCGTCTAGGGGCAAAACTCTGAAAATCTTTTTAACACGATATCTCAAGTTATAAAGGTTGGACGAAGTTTATACTTGGTTTGTGGATGCAGTATGATGAGAGAATGAATTTGATGTGTTTTGGTGAAGGTCAAGCCAGAGGCAAAGGATAGGGGGTTTATTTTACCGCTAAACAGTAATGTTATGGCAAGTTTGGGCTCCCCTACTCTTTCCATAGGAATTGCCATACATAAAAGTAAAATGAGGGTGTACAGCAAATGGTTAATTCTCTCGGTACAAAGAGAGGGTTATAGAGGGCGGGCTTGTAACATGTGCGGTTATCCACAACGTTTAAAGTCTTGTACCCCCTTGATTTTGCTTGCAAAAGTTGACAAACTGTTTTTTCAACAGGGTGACCAACCCTGATGAAAAACAACAAAAACTATGTATACAGTATACTTATGCGAATATGCGAATGCTTACTGACGGGGACGTTGGTGCATCTCTCCTGGGGAGAGGGGGTAGGGATCAATCAGCGCCCATCATCACTCAGGCAAGGCGCTCACAAGTGTTCTGATATTGTTCTTACCATTTCTGTCAGTGGCCTCTACCCATCATTGACCATATTCGGCACCGGTCCTTCAGATGGAATGCACCCTTCCAGTGTTCTACAACGGATGAACGCAGTGCACAAATCCGGACGAAAATCCTGGATCCGCCGCCCCTGCATCACATCGAACCATGCAGCAGCTTTTCACCCAGGCTAAAATTAATAGCGGATAGAAAACAGACCGATGACTTGAGTGTGAATGCGTGTGGAACTGTGGATGTTTAATAACGCATTGGGGAATATTGGAATTTCGTGCGTTTATTCCCTTCCAGGATGATACATGAATGTCATTTAATATCACACAAATATCACAAACAATCTTAAGACGTATGTCTACTGTACAGTTTGATTTATATAAAGTAACGAAGCATCGCTTTGAGCACTGACACGCAGGAAGCGGTATATAAATCTCAAAAGATAGTAAATATTTAACCAGTCCATTGAATTTATTCCAACATTATGAGCCATAAAAGCTCAGTTGGGAATACATGACAACATTCGACTTTAAAAAAGTGACTTATTGTACTTTTTGGTAGCTCTATGAAAAGAGAAAAAAAGAACAGTTTGGATTGTTTTTCTCAAAGATCCAAGTGACGCCGTAATTCAGCGTTGAAGGATACACACCCACATTGAGGACGGCACACATGTCACGGCATCCCCCACCCCCCCCAAAAAAAACTATGTTGCTCGCTATTAAAGCTTTGATATGCGAGTTGACAAATTGTCAGTGAAAGTTAAATTCTGCGGAATATCTCACAGCCACTACAAAATAACATTGTTTCAGCCATATTTTATATATCCAAAAAAATGTCGAGACAATTTTCATATTCAAATATCTGGAAGATGATTCCTAGTTTTCTTTCAGATTTCGTGACAGGTTTTTTTTTCTCCCTACTTTCTCTTCCCTGAAACACTGATAAAGAACAATGGTAAATGACAAAGCGATTGCCAGTGCAACATATTCCAGCTTTAAATTAAGATTTGAGTGTACTGTGTGGGCAAGTTTTCTCTTTCACCGAAATGCAAGGAATTTTAGAAAAGATGAATTTTTACTACCTACGTTTTATAAGACAAACAACAGTTTCCAAAAAAACAAAAAAAAAAAAAACAAAAATAAAACCGGACGTAGCTTACAAGTATAACGCTTCTGGGATTCATTTCCAGAACACTTCAAATCAACTTATACACTGAAACCTGTTGGGCGCAATTGCTGAGGCATTTTGCCACTACATGGCTAAAATGGAGGCACGGCACGCCAGACTTTTTGCGCACTTCGATATGGACAATGAACAATCAAATTCTGATTTTAATATCTCTTGAAGTTTTCCCATCAAAGTAAGTATTCTTCCTTAATTTTGACGCAGGATTATGAACGACCATGTTCCATTCATCTGAAGCAGCCCCTAACCCTGAGTTTGGAAAGAGTTTTTCTGTAGCATATCTCTAGGAATCGAAATGTCCATTAAGAAGTTTCGCGTGACAGTCAGAAAACAATCGAGCCAAATGAACAGCTACAGGAGTCCCCTGTCAAAACCTAACTGAGGGATGAACTAGTTTGAAATCTACGTATACACTCACGACGTTCTTGAGGAATTCGATTGAGCCTGTTCCTTTAAGTTTTACTCCAATATCAACATGGATCGCTACACTCCCTTGCCTTCGTTATATTTAATTATAACTATGGCATCACACTGGTGAAAACTAACCGCCTGCTGTGGAATGGCTGGAATTGAAAACCATATATACTGTTTTATTTGCTCTTATTCGACACAAGCGCACATTCTTTGGGAGGACAAATCTCAGATTTCACTCGCCAAACCTGCAGATTATGGAGTGTTTTCGAGGTCTTTTTTAACTTTGTTGTTAGAGTTGAGTCATATACTGTAAATAGTGCAAATCGCATGAACGGAACCTTCCCCACCGACCTTCTGTAAGTTCTGTAACGACCAACTGAAAAGAATGTGGACATTCTTTGGCATGTAAGCAAAACAGAGATGAAATACTGACAAGTTCCGTAACAGAAGGTGTTTAAATGTGATGCATGTATCCTGAGGCGTAACGAATGACTCTGGGGGCAGCCATGCAGCTCCTGTGAATTACGGGCCCCCAGAGCCTTGTATAGCCCCCTTGCAGGGGCGCCACCAGGTGCCTGTGGTTTGGGGGCACATGAAGATTTACCATCTGAGCTGAGCGCCACATAGGTTGGCGCGGAGTGTTCAGGAAACTTTTGGGCCCCAGATGACAGGAGACCTCATCTTCTGGCCATTTGATCTGAATTAATCTCAGAATTGACATTTTTGATCTGGAATTCTGAATGATGAGAAAATATTTTATCACTCGGTGGAGAGGGACTTTCTTGATGACCACCCTCGACTGAAACAAGAGCTTTGGGCGTAGGTATCACCAACAGACGCACATGTATAGCAGACTTAATTGCGATTACATAGATTACGTGACAATGGAACAAAGAAGCACAACAATGTCGTGCGCGTAGCACTCTGAAAATCCGAGGGTTTCCATTTAATTTGGTGTTGTTTTGACCTTATTCCTTTTACACTACTGTAAGAAAAGTATTACAGCTCACCCCACCCCTATGAAACAAATTGCTTTCACAGCGTTTTCAGAGCATTTTCTATTAAAAAGGTACCCCTTTTCAGTGCACTCGTGCAGAGCGACCCTCTTTGGTCGGGGACTCCCGGGCCGGCCCGTTCCGAGCCCATAGGCGTTACGCAACTGGTATTATCTACTGGGCAGTCGGGGATATTGGAAGAGACTTTCGGAAAGACTGCGGTATACGACATGAGTCATGGTGACTGGAAGTGCACAGGAAGGGAATGTTCTCTGCGAAAGTTTTCTTTTTTGGGGGGTCTCTGGATAGCGAACCCCCCGCAAATCGCACCCCCTACAAAAGCTCCCTCCGCCTTCAAATAAAATTGTTGAAAAGTATTTCAAATGTAGACGTAATGTAATGTTTGTCTCTAAGTGACACCATTTTGCATCATTATCATCTCATTAATCAAACATTTCTGGAGGAGAGAAGTTACCCACCAGCGATCGCACAACCCCCCCCCCCCCTTTCCTCCTGAAAATTCGTAGAGACCACTTGGGACATGTAAGATGTCAGTGGATTTTAAAGAACAAGAATGAACACCGCTAGTATGTTGGCAGATCTAAAAGGGACCGACGGGGATGGATTTAAGATAAGTCGTGACCTCCAAAGACACCCCCCTTTTCCACTAAGATCGAAAAAAAATTTCTTTGATGCACATTCTGCACAATTTAAATCAACACATCTTCATTTTGGCCGACTCCCTGTATGGTAAACCTTATAGACCCTTACAGTTGAGGGTGGTGGTGGATGTGAACCCACTACTCGTGTGATTAAATGAAATAGGAGAGTATATTCCTGAACGTTTGAGACAACACAACGCTGAGAATAAAAACACAGACTTTCATCATCATCCTCCAAATTACCCTACCAAATCCTCAGTCCATCAGAGGGAAGTGGTATTACTTCCAAATTGCGATCATCCAGGAGTAAAAAGCATCTTTCATACGAAAAGACAAAACAAGAATAAAAAGAGACCAACACATAATTTTTAATACACTATCATATTTAATTATAAACCGAGTAGACCCCCCTCAACTATATCCATTCATATAAACAGTAATATATTTTATTACACATTCTATGTACATAAGAAACACCTTTGGTAAAATAAAAAAAGAAGTTTTGCTAAGCTTCTATAACTTCGCAGCGTTATAAGTCATTTCTTTCTATGTATTATAAAAACAAAATGTACACTTCTTTCTTCTTCAAAATATTTTCTCTGTGTACTAGTTAAAATCCTACCCTCTCAACCAGTTCACAAAAATACCAGTGGACTTCATACTCACACCTTTTATTTTGTGGTAAAAAGTAAAACCTTTTCAAAAAGCCTCAAAGGAGAAAACTTATAGCAAGACATGTGGTCCATTTTTTTTCTTTCACAAAGTTTTATGTAAATACTATGCATTTACAAAGAACAATGTCACCATGTAAATCCAAATCATGAAACAAAGTAGAAGGACATTAAAAGTGAAACAACAGGTCATTTCTTGCGCTACATAAACTCAGGCACCCCTAGAATATTTGGGTGATGAAAAGTTACAAACATTATGTCACAAAGGCCGAAGGGCCTACCACCCTTTTTCTATTTTGGCACCACCCCCCACAAGGAAAGTTATTTGGCAAAGGCCTGCATAAACTTCTGTCAAAAGTGTCTAAAATGATTGTCTGTTCTCTAGTAGTACTACACACTTGACACTCGTTTAGCAAGGACTGGAGCAACTAAGATTTAGCAGAGCAACAACTCTCCTGATACTGGACCTTGAAGACATAGAAGTCACTTTCATCAAAATGCAATATTGATTCAACAGCTTTGTTTTTGAAACCTGAAAGTTACCTATAGATGAGCAATGAAAGGGATAATTTTCTGATGCAGCATTGTAGCACTTGCGACATGTGATCCGTAAACGGAGAAGTCGATTGGACTTGACTTTGAATGATGTCATTCAGACAAAAAAGCGAAGGGAGGGAGTTTGGTGATGGAGTTGAAATGGACTTTTCCAATATGACAAAAAGTGACACAAACTAACACTTATTACATTCCTTCAATTTTGTGTTATGTTTTTGTGTTTTTCTGTGTTTTTAATACACTGGCGCAAAGTGTAAACTATGAAAAGAACAGACTTAAGACTACCTTCTCTACTAGGGAACTGAACAATACACTTGTCTGTCTGCTTGTCTGTCCGTCCATCTGTTCACCCACCCATTTCACCTGCACAAACACATGACAGAATAACAGTATGTAGAGGACAACAGAAAAACAAACATGCAAGCCTAACAGACATCTGCTTTTTGAGGTTACTTAAGAGTGGGAATATGAGTTGAAAATTTGTCAGTGAAAATCAAATTCCGTGGAATACGTCATAGCCACTTCAACATAACATTGCTTAAGCCCCATTTTTGCATAGATGAATATTCATATCCATTCCTAGTTGGTCTGTTTGATTTCAAGTAACGTTAGTTGACTGCTATGCTTCCTTGAAGAGTCTGAACTTTATAGCGCCAACAAAAATGTTGAGACAATTTTCATCTTCAAATATCTGGAAGCTAAGTGCATAGTTCTCTTTCAGGTTGTGTGACAGGTGATCTTTTGCCCTACACTCTCTTCCCTGAAACACTGATGACGAAGAAAGGTATGTAACTAGGCAATTACCGGTGTGACTCATATTCCACCTTTAATAGTGAAATGACTGAGAATGTGGACTGGCAGGTGTAGTGTGTGTCCTGCACATGCATACCTTGCACACACTTCTCTACTTGGAAACATAGATCATGTCACATTTCTGCTCCCTGTTTAGGTCAAAATGGAGACCGCCAACATTTTCCGATAGATTGCTCGCCTTAAAACAATAAGGGCAACAATAACCTTGACATGGATAAAGTAATGCCCAACCTTCATACCGCATCTGGGCGTCAAATCAACAGCCGATGGCTAAATTTGTGACAAAATGTGACTCAACATTGTCATCAATTGGACATTTAACAAATGAGGTTAAAATTTCTTGCAATTAGTCTTAATCCAGTAGAGACTAGGCTACATTTTCAATGCTAAAGATACAATCGAAGACAATATTTGGGTATGGAATATAGTACATCATAAGTACATTTTATGTAATAACAGTATTAATTCAATTTGATTTGCTATCAAAGACATAAGGGCCCTTTCATAGCGACACATGAATCATACCACGGAGGTCGGAGGATGATATAAAACAAGAACAAACAAAACATACAAACACTTGGCCTACTCTTAATGTAAAGTGAAATAATATTTCACTCATTTGGCAACGTAAGGGTCACACAAAAGGGAAAGTGGTTTCTTACATGTAAAAAAAAAAATTAAAAAAATATTGTTCAGCCCAAAAAGGGTAACCATCAGAGGTAGAGGAAACAAAAAACAAAATAGACAAAACAAATCAAAGCCTCTGGTTTTACACATTGCAGTTTTCTCCTTTTGCTTGAGCAAGCAACAAAGGAACGAAAAAGAACGAACAAATTCAGGACAATGGAAACTGTTCTACTAGGACCAAACATTGCGAGACAATAAAATGAAACAAATTAACAAATGAAGGTGATAAAAATATAAAAAAATCAAAGTTTGAAATAAAAAGTATTCTGATGAGGAAAAGAAACAAATCGATGCAACGAGGACTGGACCTCAGAATCAATATTTGCATATCAATGGCAAAATGTTTCATGTCATGAGTGGGGCGGAGCAAGAGGGTGTGTGTGTGTGTTGGTGGCATGTGTTTCGCTTTTTAGGTCACTTGTGGAACTTTCTTGACATAAAGGTAAATACAGATAAGACTGGTGATAACCTAGCCGGTTCAACGGACGTGTATTGCTCATGCACCAGCTCTGACTGCATTCTTAACACCAACATCTGTGAATTGTTGCTTGGATTCCTAATTAATCTGCGTGCAGACTGTACGCTATTAAAATTTGCGTATGCCGATGTAATCAATTACACTCTGTAACACTCAACACTCCTTTCCCTTAGGCTAGGATTATTCATGCTCTTTTGAGCCAATCATCAAACATGAAGAAAGACTCATAAATATAGAAACCTAGGATCTTTGGTGAGACAATATCTGTGATTGTTTGCGGCTGGTACAGTGTGTACGATGGAAAACAGTACTTACCAACACCCAAGAGGGACTTAACTATTTACCCCACCAATCACATCCAGTGTAATCGATCTGGGATGACACAGAGTTGCTCTTTTATCACAGGTTACTAAAATGATGCAAGATTGGAAGCTTTAGTCTTCTAAAGCAAATTTTGATTCCTTTACAAGTTTGCTTTGCAACTACTGCTTCCCTAGACTAACAGCTGAAGACAATTTGCTAGTATATACTGAAGGGACTGGAGTATGAACAATTAACCATATTCAATATGAAACCATTCAAAACGGCAAACAAATTTATTCAAAACATTGAAATAAGTTAAATATTGGTGTTGGCAAACATGACACTTGTAGTACCTTGTAAAAAGTTCCAAAAGAACAATAAATGGTGTGACCTATTTTCTGATACCCTTAAAATATATCATTTCAAAACTGTGCTTCGACTCAGGGTGCAAATTTTGTTTAATTTCCACTTAAAAGAGCAAAAATGCCCTCAGATTATACATGGAAATATTTCAGTTATTGGGAAGTACCTTGCAATGAAATTAGTAGTTTTATAGCCTAATCAGGGATCAAAATGACTTCAAAAACTTATATTCCTTCCTCCTTTTTAACTGATTCTTGTTGATGGCTACAGAATATGAGAATCTCAAGAAATAACAATGACAGAATAGCGACTCATCCGAATCATTTTAAGTAGAAAAAGAAATTTCACTTTCCATTGAAACAGAACACATATAACACCACAAATTCATTATATGGTCATGTTTCAGTAAGTTACGCAGAACAAACGTACTAGAAAAGCTACAGCGGGGTCTAGAAACTAGACAACAGACCCAAGTTGCAAACAGAAGAGGTTCCCAGCCCAGGCCACCCTCTACATCAAGAACATGTGAAGATGAAGACGATTGAATATGTATCTTTCACAAAATCAGCAAATTGCAGAATAGCGACGAGAAGCTGGAAGTCGGGGATCAGGGTGAGAAAATGAAAATAAACTCAAACATCAGAGAAACACAAAGAAGTTACATCAATTGTCCACATGGATGAGATTTATCTCCTGTTTTGATTTTCATCAGAGCAGACTAACAAGCCAAGAAGATGCAGAGGTCAGTATCGATTCAAACTCAAACAAACGTAGCCCTGTGTGTCCTCCCGTCCGTCCCCACGACCGTCAGCATGCCCCTCTTTGGAGGTGGGGAGAGGTTCATTTTCATGGGAGGGGGCATGTTGTGTTCCACAGAAGGCTTTGGGGCAACATCTGGTTTCTTTGCTACTCTTGGTTTGGATGATGAGATTGCCCTAGGAGGTTTAGGGGTCTCGGTGGAAGACTCTTCATATAGTGTTTTCAGGTGATTGTTATTACTGTTCCGGTAAGACATGGCTTTAACATTCGTTGGACCGTGATACTGCTCTCTGTTGTTGTCTGCGAGTGGTGTCGGTGGTGAATAATCAGCGAGGCCCACCTGCAGGGTCACGTCGGGCCCTGGGGTCGGAGCTGGAGGTGGAGCCAGATCCCCGGTATTCTGAGAGGTCAACGTCACGTCCAGGTCGAAGCCCGGTGACGTTGGTAAGTTAAATTCGGACGAGATGGACACACCTGAAACTTTGTGATTGTGGGGATGGGACTGGTCAGGTTCTGGGATGCTGTATTCCTCCAGGATCCCGTCATCTCCGAAACTGCGAGCTGGTGTTGGTCAAGGAGTCTGGATAACCGCTACTTCCGAGAGACTCACCAAAGGTGACATTTCCCATGGCCTGCAGGCCACCAAACACAGCATCTGCCTCCTCATGAGAGGGAATGGTCCCCGTCATGAATCCAGACTCTCTCAAGGGCAAGACTGACCTGGGTGGGGTAGACATGGGTCTCTTCTCCCCGATGCCAACCTCTGTCAGCCTCTGCTTGGCCTCCTCATTCCTCCTGTTCTTCTCAGCTTCTGAGAAACCGAGGGAGCTGGCAGGTCGGTCCTCCACTGGTTCCTTTGGGAGCAAAAATTCTGGTAGCTCCAGGTTTCGGATGGTCAGTCCTCGCTGATCGTCAAGCCTTCGTCGGTTTGCTTTTGCCACAAGTCTGTAAAGATCTAGGGAGAGAATGGAAGATGTGGAAAAGGGTGAGACTTGGATGTAGCTTTGCCTTCCATTTTTGTATTTGCCTCCCCCTCCTCTTTCTTTTCGAAGGACTGAAGAGCAAAAGCAATCTATACGACAATACATCGAACGATGCAGATGATCGTTTCCACAGAACCGCCACCGGCAACATCTTTTCTGTGACAAGGACACCTGAACAAACATATCTGTGATTCCATGACCTTTGACTATACAAACCCATATTTCCCTGGAAATGGATTAATTTACTTGACCTGATGAAAAGCACAAATCAGGGATCACTCTTGTTAAACCATAAATGATGGGCAGGGATGCAGTTTGGTTACTGTGCTAGAATGCACAGTGGCTTGTGTTAGTGAGAGCTAATGCCCAGCTCCGTTATGAAACAGTACACATAAATATGTAACCTGATTTTGAGGATATAAGTTGGTTCCATTTTACTGGTAATCTATTCGACAATTTTATAACAAGAAGTATGGCTTGTACAGTCAATGACAAAGGAAAAACTTCCTCGTCTCTCACACTTTGTCTTTTTTCCTGGTTCATCCCTTTCACATCTCTCTCAATTAGTTGAACAACACCCAACAATGGTATCACCTGAAGCTGAGTATGCAGGTAGCAGGTTATGTCCAGTGATCGGCGCAAAATTCAGCTCCGGTTGTGTTGTTATGGATACTTACCAGAAAGTGTTGCCACACCAGAGAGAAGTGCACGCACAACATTCTGTGAGTGCAGAAATCGCATAAAACCAAATGCCAACAAGTGCCACCACCGATGTAATGATCATGATAAACAGAAGAAACGCCACCATCATAAAATAAGGAACTGATCACCAATGGGGGCGGGGGGAGCTGCGTACATTATAATTATTATGCAATCATTAGTATGAAGATGAATGTGAAAAAAAATAAAATGTAGCAAAATATAAGATAAAATTCATGCATAACTCAGGTCCAAAAAAAAAGAAAGAATAAAAGTAGTGGATGATTTCCAGAATTGCAGGTATTACTCCAGCACCAATACCACCCGTCTCTTATCTTGGTAATATCAAACTTCAAATGTCCAAAATCTTATCATTTCATAACACTTTTCATCCGCAAAACAACAAACCACTATGATGTCACAAAGACTGTATGCTCATTCTGATAGTTAACAAAAGGTATTACTGTCATAACAGTATTGGTATTTTTTGTATGTTTGCAGCTATCCCAGTATCTTTCTTTTATGATTTTTGCATGCTTAACTGCATTACATTTCTTTTTCATTTTTGAAATGAGAAGAACGTTAATCTGCGGACATCAAAAGTAATCCTCTAAATCAGAGGTAATCCACTCATCACATGATCGTCTTAAAAATATACAATGACTGAAAAATACGATGACATAGACATTAGGAAAATATCGACTGGGTTTTATTTTCTTTTTTTCTTGGGTGTATGCCCAGGCCAGTCTTCCCAGGGTCACCATTAGACTGACTTGCAACTTACCATCGGATTCGGAAGTCGTTTTCAGGTTGCTCCGTGTGTTGTTATTGTTCTGTTGCATACTGAGGGCAGCAGACTCCTTGCTGCTGTCATTTTTACTGCTAACTGGAGGCTGTGAACAGAGTGCAATGACCTTGTGACAGTTCTCATCCCACACATAGCGACTTTCTTACGGTGGCTTTCCCCTAGGTCCTTGTGTTGACATCAATCATTCCACGAGGGAGTTATCAGTCGACCAAACAAAAAATCTTTTGACTTTATCATTAATTTTGGCAGCAATGTCACAATTCTATCTGCAAATGTAAAGTTTTTAATGTTTTCAGCTGATATCCTGATTAACAGGGTGATTGTATTACACACAATCCATCATGTCACTTCTGAATATTCATATTGGCTCGACAGAAGTCGTTTCGACAAAACGGCATGGCTCGACAGAAGTCGTTTCGACAAAACGGCAATAAGCGACTTATAAGTCAATTCATGAGAAAAAGTGGACTGCGTATTTCAGAATGAAGTGACTTCAAAATGGACCGACAAAAGCAAGTATGAAGTGGGACACCACTGGAATGGCGGACATGACACCAATGAAACAGATTTAACAGTGATTGCTATACTGGTCACCTTTTCACCACAGAGACAATGAAAAGACTGTGCTCTAGGGACCAGATGTGAAATGACAAATACAAACGGGCAGGTGCGTTTGACAGGGCATTAGACAGTGAGGGTGACTGAGCATTGGACAGTGAGGGTTCACTGGACATACCAGAGTGATTGTGACTGGGCATTAAACAGTGAGTGTAAACGTGCATTAGACAGCAAGCGTGATTGGGTATTAGTGTGATTGGACATATGACAGTGAGTGTGACTGAACATTAGATAGTGGGTGTGACTGAACATTAGACGGTGAGGGTCACTGGGCATTAGTGAGTGTGACAGCATTACATAGTGAATGTGACAGGGCATTAGACAGTGAGTGCGACTGGGCATTAGGTAGTGAGTGGGTGAGTGTGAGTGAGCTATGAGTGTCTTAAGCATCACAGAGCTTCGAGTAACAATGGTGACGAGGCATCAGTAGGCAGTAAGAAAGACAGGCAGTGAAAATAACCAGGCATCAGAGATACAAATAGTGTGGCCTAAGTATCGGTCACAGAGTAGGTCAGGGTTTAAGTATGTCTAAGCATCAGTCACGGCAGGGAGTATGACTAGACATCAGTCACACAGTGAGTATGGCAGGCATCCACCTGATTGTGTATGGCTGAACATCAGTCAGGAAGTATTAGAGTGATTAATGTTCTGACTTGGTGTAAGTATGACTGGGCATCAGTCGAGAAATTACACAGGAATGAGAGCATCAGTCTGGCTGGCTGTGAACATGGCTAGGAGCATCAGCACTTACAGGATAAAGCAGGGTGTAAGCACAACTGGGCATAAGTCAAACGGTAACACTACACATCTGCCGGGTTGGGTGGGGAAGAAAGGGAGAGGGTGGCAGATGAAGGAAGAGGGTGGGAAGTAGAGGGAGTGGATGGGAGGGAGAGGGAGGGAGGGAGGGGGCAGGAGGAAAGAGAGAGTGTGAATCAATATGAGAGTAAGTTTGATTAGGTGTGCAACATGATGGTGAGTTGAAAAAGTCATTGGGTGAGCTGTGAAAGCTAACTGAACATCAGTCAAGCTACAAGTAATATTCTCGAACAAGTTAATTCCATCAGTGTGTTAACCTCCATGTGTAAAAGACAGCTATGGCACAACTACAACTTTCTGCATCATTGAAGGAAATTTTGAGTGATACTTGTTCCTAATTGGTTTCCTTCTCTTTCCATATTTGATTTAAATTCTCGTCATCAATGAGGTTATTTCGCATTTTGCAACTTTGCAATTGGAATAATTCTGACTAGGTTTCACAATTACTACACTAGTCCTCTGTAAAAATGATAAGCTGCAGAAATAATGATACCAAGGTAGGCAGAAAAAAAATTCTAACACTACCACTTTGTGTGTCTTGCATAGAGAGGACCTTCGTTTAGGTGTTCTTTAATTATGGACTGAAATGAGTTGATGAACTCATGATGAAAACATCAACATACTTTGCCACTTCTCTTCCTTTATTATTTTACTGATAAACAAGTGAAATTCAGCAAGGTAGTGGAGATCAGTAGTAGTAGAAACCTACCTAGTCCCCAGCTGCTGTTTCTTCTCCCAATCATCTAACCTCTTAAATAAAATTTGTGATGATAGGCACTTGCAGCTATTCTACCCACATGCAGTTTGAGCAATTCTTTGAGACAAAACTGTTTTTGAAAATAAAAAGTGTTGCAAAGGTTGATGTTTTAACTGAAAAATGCAACATGCAGCAGAGAAATTTGGAATGAAAAGATCAGAAAGAATGATAATTGAGGCGCTCCCCATGTGCACTTATTGAATTTACAAATTCCACTTTGAAAAAAACTACGGTAATGGTAGGATGGAGTGATGATGGAGTGGAAGGGATACCTTTCCTAGTACCGTATTTTTGCTGGGATCTTTGGCTTCTTCGCATTTGACTGACTGTGTTGGCTGTGAGCCAGCTGAGACTTCCTCTGGACTTGAAGGGGCATCTTCAGAGCCGGGAGGTACCTGGTCCTTCTCCTTGTATTTGCTCTTCACGTCACCAGCTGATGAGGTTAAAAGAAGTGGATACATGTAGAAATATAATTTTGTCTTACTGTTGAAACGTAGCTGATACACACAGTCTCTGTCTGGAAATGAAGAACCAGCGACCATCATGAATAAAGACAGGAGAATAAAGAGAACATAAATGTTTGGTATTACCCTCCCTCCCAAAAATACAACAAAGTAAGAAGCCCATCAGATGTCGACAAGGCTTTTTCTGTTATCGTTAGATATGCATGTGCTTTGCACCACTGAAAAGATACCAGGATAAAGGCCCATGGGATCACTGCTGAAGAGTTTGGCATTTAGTATTTGGAAGGCATAGGGTTTATTCTACCGAGATTCAGAAGTTCTGAACATAATGTTACACTGCTTCCCTGTCCCACCAATCTATTAAGTCACTAAATTGGGCTTCTGTTTACAGACTGAGCAGAGAGACTTTAAAAATGGTCTTTGCATCAGCCTGTTTCCCTTGCAGCTATGGAAAACATAATGGGCAATTATGTCAAAAACAGGGTTTCTCACCAATAAACCCAGGTTTAAGATGGAAAACAGAGTTCATTGAGAAAGTAGGCTTTTTCTATGCTTTGGAAATAAGTATAGTTTACACCAACATAGCAAAATATGTTTCCAACTTTTTATTTCATTTCAATCTCTGGAAAAGCCCCTTTACATAATTGAATGATATTTATCAGGTAGCTGTCATTTTTTTTTTATCAAAAGGCCATACCCCATCATCTACTCAGTTTTAGCCAAGGATTATTGAAGGAAAATAACAGAAACTTTGTGAGAGCACGATGACAATCACATTAAGGAATAATATGGTAGTTCTTTCATGATTTTAAAACCATTTTGAAGAACTCTGAAAGGTGTTAATAACTATTCAAAATAGAAACAACAATGATTGATTTTTTTAGCTATTGCACACTCTCCTATGTTTTAGTGTTTTTATGCACTGAGTATTCTTTCCAATCCGCGCTTTTTTATTAGAATACTTGACGATAACAGAAGCGAATCTGCAATTAATCTATAACAGCAAATCTATAATCAATTAATCTATAAACTGTGTCCAGGGATAAGAATGATTTCACAAACAAACATCACTAGAACAGCTACTCCTGAGTTACTAAACCAACATGCCAATTCTCTTTCATTCTTGAAGTTATTTGTACATTCTCGCTATTGCACAAAGCACGTTTCACTCACCGCTGTACTGCTCCAGAGTTTCGATCATTATTCTTCGGTTGTCGAATGCCGCTACTGGAATCTCTAAGTCTAAGGGTATCGGCGAATCGCTCTGGAGAGCAAAGTAAAAACAACGATGAAAGGCATCAAATGAATAGCATGATGGGAATCCTTGTCATCAGTGGCGTGACGCCAAAATTTGTAGCTCTACTCGGATCTTCTCCCTCCCATCCCACTATCCTCTTCTCTATCTAAGAAATGATACAACAAACGATCAGCAGGTCTATATTTTTAAAAGTTTTGGACATTTAACTCCAAAATAGCAACAAAAGTATTAGATTTCATCTTTGCATGCAACGCATCTGGAGCTTCCTTGTTCTGTGTGGGGCTGACTGGGAGCAAAGTCAGCACAAGTATGTTGGCATAAAGGAAGAGCTTTTAATTGAGAATTGAGTGGCTGCTTGAATGGCTAAACTGAACATGTGTCAATGACTTATAAAGGAAAGCACAAGAAAAAGAAGGAAATGGTGAAGATTTCTGACATTAAAATATTCTGCTTCCTTCCCTATGAAGGAGGCGTTTACTTAATTTCAGACGACTAATTGTGATCACCGATCTTGCTACTGGCAGGAACCTACCAGGTGTACGACGAGAGCGTCTAATTGCAAGCTGTACTTGTACGTAACGGGACGGAGTACTTCGATCAGTTTCTTCGTCGGTTTCGATTTGACTCCTATCAGTCTCTTGCTTGGCAGCTCGATTCTGTTGTTCAAAGAACAGAGAATTAAAAAAAAAAATACTTCCAAGAGGGAACGAAAAAAATATATCCAGGCCATTTTCAATTGACAGAAGTTAGTAAAATGTGTTTCGTCAATTCCATCCTGAAAATTTGTACGAACTGCTCAAAGTGAGATGTTGACTGAAAACACTTTCACCAGCATGCTATCAAACAAGCTGCAAATTCATGAAACAAATCACTCCTAAAGATCGACAGCAACTCTTTATGAAATACTGTGGACGTATTTATGTATCGCTGCAAAACCATTTGGAAACTCAATGTACATATGCATTGTAAATGCATGGCATTAGACCTAAACCAGACAGAAGTAAGCATCTTAACACACACACAAAAAAAAAACAAAAAACAAAAAAGTTGAGACTAGAAGATCGTAAAGACACAAATAATGGTTGGGCTTATCAGATGTAAGTCATGCTTCAGGTGTCATTTTACACAAAAATGAAAATTTCAGTTTTATGGTTGCAGACCTATTTTAAGAGGATGAGAAAAAGGAGCATTTGAGAAAAAAAATAGTGGGGTTTTCTCACTTGAATACAATTCTCCTCTCCACAACAACTTCTTTGCCGGCCAAGACACTGACATCCTGGTGCAGGTCGATGAGCTGCGGAGAAAGAGAAAGCGTAAAATAGGTAAGTTGCGAGCAGGATCATTTACGTAGCGAAGCAGGTTTGACATGCATTTATGCCATGTGAGGTACAGACACAAATATTGCAACATGACATGAGCGAACTGCTGATGCCAAGATCTGGTAATGGAAGAGATTTTTGTCACAGTAGTTCTGCGACTAATCAGGTCCTGGCCACCAAGAATCACACATCCACACAAAAACAGTGCCCTACTATACAAAAAATCTATTGCAAAAAGAAAACTTTCCCCTGGCATCAAGATTTTATTCCCTTCCTAGTTTCTTTTCAAATGACCAAACAACAGTGGACCTGAAACTTATTGTCCTCACTACACCGTCTGAACAAGAATGGACATGCATTGCAGATAGTGTTCAACAGAGATACAGTTATAATCTGTGATAGGAGGGGTAACTTGGTAGAAGGGGTAACCTGGTGAGAGGTGTTAAGTGCTTCAAAGTTGTATTTCACCAATCACTGGGTAATCATTCAAGGCAAAACATAGAATGAATGTGTACAAGCACATCCTTAAATTGCCCAAACTTTGTAAGTTCCACAATCTCTGACTCCACAGGTCTAAACGGCAATCCTTACAAAATCTAGTTTGAATGATACAACTTTGTTTCGTATTTTTCTGTAAATCAGAGGGTAACATGAAATCAGCAACGATTGTTGCAGTCCCCACGCACCACGCACGGAAAATTCCACAAACTTGTCTCAGATTTGGGGAAAATAAGTAAATTTTCTTTTTTCTCTTGCCTGCATTGGCATCTCATCCACATGCTAATTGGTGGATACATATTTGGCATAGAATATTAAAAAAAAGCAACATACATTTTTCATGCTGATATACGAAGCAAAGTTTGTGTGCACCATACCCAACAAAAATGCGACATATAGCAAAAACAAAAAGGAGAGAAAACTTCCAATTTATTAACAACAAACCTAATCAATTTGTGGAAAGTTGTGTATCATGCATCCTTGACTTACTAGAGTTAGAAAGTATTGTTAACTTGGATAGTTCGTTGATGGTATAATAATTGTAATAACTGTAAATGTAATTCTCAAAATGGTGGCTGGTTTTAACCATACACAGGAAGACCCATTCCAACAAGATGGTAAGCTTCCATTCTCAAGTCACAAGCGAAAACATCTCCGTGTGCTAAGATGGACGAGAAAGTGGTTGGCGAAGGTGACATTTTTGAGAAAATCTGTAGATGAATATTGGGTATATACAGCGAGATGTTGTGAATGATTACACCAACTGCATCCAGAAAAAAAAGCCACAAGGTGAGTGTCTAGAGAATCGACTCAACCAGGACATTGGGTGCTTTTTGGAATCGGTGAGATGGTAGGTGCAAATTTATTGTTTTCAATGTCCTCTACATTATAGGCAGCAACAAAGCCCAAGACTTATCTGAAAGTGGCAGAAAAGTTTCTTTTCGCTTGTTTAGTTTGAAAGTTTCCAAGAAGAAAAATCAAAGAGAAAAAAGAAAAATTAAAGGAAAAAAAAAAAATTGCAACTCCATTTAGCATCCGAAAAACTGAATCATGTGGATAGCTATTAAGGGCGAGACATGAACATGACGACTCTGCATTCTATTTCAGAAGATTAATCCATTACCGCCACATATGAGATGAATACATAAAGGATGAATTATTAACCTATGAGCGACTACTTTCAAGAGCCAGAACATCACCAACATTTTCATATATGCCATGGTAGGGATGCGAGAACTGCTTGTATAGTTTCCATGGTAACAAACACCGAGCAGCAAATCCGACTGATGAGATGTAATTTCATCTGACAACCCTTATCTGTGTGAGCACTCATTATAATCCCATTTTAATTAGCTAAAACAGCAACACAGCACTCGAGAAGCACCGTCGCAATCGACAGGCTCAGTCACACCCAGACCCTAATGCTACATCTGTTTTCGAATGACGTCGAAAGCCGTGAGTATCACCCCAGATGTCAGCCGTGACGTTAAAGACGTCCATCACTGTCCCCGATGGCTTGTGGAATGCTACGCTGCAGGGTCACGTCAATGAATGTTTCTGAAATAATTTTATGACGGATAACTCGCGGCTTGGGATGAGAATGGCGAATGATTAACAGGCCCGACGTCATCGTCAGACCTGCTATGCAAACCCACAGACAAACTTCAAAGCTGGCTTAACATACCTGATCAATGGTTTTTTGACGTTTCTTGCGTAACTCTGAGAACGTGCTCATGAGCTTTCACCTATATAATGAAAGGTTTGTGGGACGAAAGAACTGGGCTCATTCATTGCAGAATTGCTTTAATCGTCTTTTCAAGACCAAATATGCAGTTTTGTTGCTTTGAGTGGTTTGCAGAGTATGTAATGTGTAAGTGCACAATGTTTCAAACTATCACACCGGTGGAATGAATGTGAGCTTGTGTATATCATTATGCTCCATAGCTAGGAAGGTGAGGCTCAGGGTTTGATCATTGGCTGGGTCTCAGTGAGATGGGTTTTTTTCATCTAAAAGCAATCTACAGTTTTCCCATCTGAGTTGACTTTGCGAAAAACGGACAAATTTGTTCTAAACGTGTTGAGTTTGCAGCCATCCAACATGAAGCTGCCAGGCTTCTTCCACATTTGTGATTGCTGAGTCTGTTAAATGACTTTTTGAATTAATAATTACTGTAATGATAATAATCACATATTTACAACCACTTAAGGAGAGCTCCCCTCTGGTGAAGAAAAATGATTGACTCTGCCCCCGGCAAGCTACAGCAACTGGAATCTCCATTATTCTCTGTGTTCAAAAGTGTTCGTCATTCATCCTTAATGCTTCTGCCATGACTCATGATCTGGTATTTACCGATTTGTGTCATTATAGTTTTCTGACCTGACAATGGAAGTAGACTCTTCTAAACATGTTATTTTTAAGGTATTTTCAAACGAGTATATTGCAAATATGGAGATGTTTTCTATCAAGTCAGTAATGTACTGTGTAATTTTAATTATCATAGTGTAGAAATGGATATGTCACCCTTTCCTTGGAATAACAATGCCTGTGACACATGATATAATTTCACTTCCTCCAATATCTCAAAGCTCATTTCGCTCCAAAAGTGATTGAGTTGCAAATTTTCTGTTTGTTTAACTCTGCCAGGGATTTCCTAACTTTTTATCCACTAGGATGCGACCTAGGATATTTGTTGAAAAAGACTCTGCTAAACTAACAAACAAAAGGTGTAAATAACAAACAGAGAAATGAAGCTGTATTTTCTTTAAGATTTTGTTTCGTTTGGAACTTTCTGGTGAATGAGAAAATGGCTGTTTGTAAGTCTGGATTCTGCAGGTAGCACCCCTCCCCCCAGAGAGGGGCTTTGAAGTTGCATATACATGGGCAGATGACAACCAAAAGCTTGACAAGGACTGCTGCAAACATTTTTCCAGTTTGTTACCATGCTAATAGCTAATACGAATATCCCTAAGTGGGTCAAATTAAGCAGGTTCACTTAGAGGATTTCTTACATTTGCTGATTCCCATTTTCCCATTGTTCAATCGAGAAAGAAAAGAAATGTAGGAATATTACTTCAATTGACACTTCCTACTGATTCACAGATCATGACACTGTTGTGATACACATTTTGTATGTTGCAAAGGTGAGTGGTGATTCTTCAAATGAGTAACCCTAACGACTGGCAAAATAATTGTGATACCCTTGTTCACATTTAAAACAAAGAGCATTTTCTTTGCAAATGAATATGCATAGATTATGACTAATGAGGAACAATATATTATATACGTATATATAAATATATACAGAGTCGTGAGTAAAGCCATGCAAAGTGAAGAAAGATTTGGTTTGCTTTTGATTAGCCCATGCAGATAGATTCCATACAGTTGAAGAGAAAGCAAAATACCTTTTCTGTGTTCACCGAACCCTGTGCGATCATAAAACAAAGAAAGATTCGAGGTTGTCAGTTTGTAGCGGAGACAAAAAGCCAAAGAGAGAGGAAAAATAGAAAAAGACGAGTGGTGAGAATACAACCGTGGCATCATTCGTTGATGCTGCATATCTCACGATAGCTGGCTTCATTACATTCAAGTTAATTATTAATGACACATGACACATGGAAGAAGAGCATCATATCTCAAATTTGGTTCAAGTATTGACTGATAGGGTCTCATTACAATCACCGATTTTGAACTAAAGATCGCACTAGTGACCTTCCAGTCCTCTTTTTCATCTCGTCATATTTGTCATGTTGGTCGCAGGCTTCAAGGTGTTTTTCACAATTCGAGTTGGCTTCGGGTAAACTGAAGGTGTGGAACTTGGGCCTGGTTCTATTGTTCACTACGGTGATAGTCACACAATCTAATGACAATGGAATTTCTTTCAAACTCTTCTACTGTGTCGTCTTTCGAGATAAAAGAGTAAATTTTTCACAGAAGTGTGTTAAGTCACACAACTTGTGTCTGAGACAGGTGCTAGTGAATTTTTTTTTTTTAACAGGCATGACTTTATGACACTCAAAGATTTTTTAACTTTCAGAGCAAAATGTCCACTATGCTCCTAAAACGTAACTGGCAACTGATAAGACCGAGCCGGGAATTTGCATCGATCCAATCTTTTTGTACTCTTGGCTGACATAATGTTAAAGATCTTTGAGATTGACAGAAATTTTGATAAATGCAGACTTGCTTCAAATGTTTACCATTCTGAACTCTTCCACATGATGATGGCATACATTAACCTTTCCTGTTGTGATATCGAAAGACATGATACTGTCTTTTATTCCAAGATGTAGTCTCTTTCTTTCCTATTGCTACTTCTTCCACTTTCTTTGCTCAGAAAGTGCTCGAACCTTTTGGTCTCATTACCGATTAAGAGAACTCTCTTTTGTAAATTGCACTTCCCGTATATGTGGGTCCACTTCACGCAAGTGTACGTAAGTTTGTATGTAAGTAATCAGTGATGAGAGATTGTTACTTTCTTCAGTAGTGATACAGTTAGGACATTTACCAAAACACTGGCAGAAAATTCCACAAACATCCAGCACAAGACGATACCGCGGTACGGGCATGTTCATTGTTTGTTCTTCCCATTCCATAGTTAGTGAATTTAAAGACTTAAGCAAACTTCCTGACGGCTGCCCAACCCTCCAGAAATATCATGATTGCAACGTAAAAAGCTCCCGCAGATCGAAATCATGAGAAAATGAAACGATAGCTGGTTAAGTTCCCCAGATCATGTTTTCAGCCATGTTCGATAAAACCCCATGCAGAAGCAATGTCGCCTATCAACACACTACCTCTTTCGTCGTTTTGATGAAGATTTCTGCTGTCTGCTGGGTCAGCCCTTGCTCCTCACAGATGGGCAGCAGGATCTCCCCGATGCTCTTGTCAGGAACAATCCTGACCCCCAGGGTGACGTTGTTTGGGAAGGACACCAGAAAGTGAGTCGAAGATTGTAGCACCAACTGTTCGAAATAAAGACAAAAAAAAAAGTCAAGTGTAGATTTGTTTCGTTTTACAGAATAGATGTTGAAATGAGACCTTCTTTCCTTGCACACTGTTCAGTGTAGTCATTTTCATTTGGAAAATATGTTGACTTTGTAGAAATTAAAAAAAAACTGACTTGAAAGCTAAAAATTTATTTATATTTCCCCTATGTTAACATAAAACATTTTTTAATGCAGCTTTCCCTTCCCAGGTGAATACCAATCTTTACAAATCAAAATATTCAAATTGTACACACTGTTTTTTATCAAATCGGGGACATGTTTGGTTAACATTTTGGACTGCCAAGTCTGCTTCAAATTCGTAATAACGGTGCGTACTTATGGTCCGTTTTTGGAGAAAGACTCTGCAACCAAATATCCCTTAAAATTATTTATCCTACTTTAAGAGGGATTTGTCACTGAAAATGATTCAAATTTCATAAAAACACCAAATTATAATTGAGAGAGGTGCAGGAATACCCTGTTCAAAGATGTAAGCATGAATGTGAGTTTCGCTAATCAGACGCAGTGAGAAAAACCCTTGACATGTTTTCTTTGGCATTAAACCAGAGAATTGATCTCAAGATGTGTTTTGGCATTTTAAGTTTGTGTATTTATCACAACATAGCCAACTCATGTCATAACTCATGTTCATTTCTCATTTTTTTTTTTGTTGGAAACATCCAAATTTTCTGTAAAAAAAAAAAGCAGCTTCTTCATATACACCATTGCCAACTCAATATCAAAATTGAAAAGCCCTACAGGCACTTTACACATGACAACGTTAAGCCAGCATCGCACAAGGTAAGCTGGCAATCAGGCAGCTGTTTCTAATGATGTTTACTAACCTCTCTGGAAGAAGCAGCATTGTACGTCCCCTTCATCAGCTGGGTGTCTGACTGAGACACATGAAGGTTGTGAGTTGTGGTACCAGCCTGAGGACTGCTGATATAAAACTGAGTATCTGCGAAAAATTGACAAAAAGGCAAAAAATTGACAAAAGGACAAAAAAACGTTTTGGACAAACTTCTCATTAAGAATAGTGGGGAAAAAGTCATTCCATTAACTTAATAATCTAAGCATAAATGCCTCGACACTTTGCCCTGAAACTATTCAAGGCTTTCAAATATGGTGAACCCTATTGAGATTTCTGACACTTCTTTTCTGCCAAACAGGTCACTGTGCACCTCAGACTATTGAGACCTTGACCCTTTCAAAGTATCTCTCATAAACAATTGAGAGTAGCTGCCACGGCGAAGATCTCTGGGAAAGCCCCTTTAAAGTCTGACAAAGACTTTGACAACTCTCACAATTGTCTCTTTTGTTACTGATTGCCCCCCACAATCACAGCTTGGGAAGAAGATTATATACCCATGAAGATATGAAGACACCAAATGAATCATGTTCACATGCAGATTACATGTTCACCTTTCATAGTGATACACTACCAGTGGGTGTGAACTCAAGGCCACTTCCCCAACTGCACTTTTACGTAAACACAAGCAAAGCCTGTCAATGTCTTGATACCACTTTTTTTCTCTTAAGTGATCAATACTTTGAAAATAAGTCCAAACTTTGGGTAAAAATAAAGCATGTATCGCTGACAAGTTGCAAATTGTACACCACCAAACATGGAATGACATTATCAGATGTTTTGAAATGTATTCATGTTTACATTCAAACACGAAACTAGCGTGCCAAGCTTTCAGCATTGCGCACATGATTGAGATTTTGCGCCAAGTTTGCTAAACTTTAGGAGAACTATTTACACGTTCTACTACAAATCTGTACTTGAAGTAACGGCATGTGGTTGCAACATTCAATGGATAAATCATCCTGGTTTCTCACGATATTTATACAGATGTAACTAAGTGTGAGTATTTTTGTTTTTTTTTTTTTTTTTTTTGGGGGGGGAATTTGGGTTTCAATATCAATGCCTGTTTTGATTTTAACAGTCAATCCAACCATGAATAGAGGTTACCCTCGCCCACTGGGTTATTGTGGACAAGACACTACACTAGTGAGAATAAACAATTTTCAAGTACCATTGCTATAATCACTCCATTGAGTATGATGGAGACATGCGCTGCACAGACACACTGAACAAAAACATTTCAAACACTAAATTAAGGGTGATTCCAAACACACTCACCTGTATTTGTTGACTAAGGCCCCTCTCCCCTTCTACCTCCCATCTCTATTTTCAAGAAAACCAGTCCTTGCCACTGATTAAAATCCAACCAATGTCAAACCAGCGCTTGAATATTGTGACCTTGGTCATAACAGTCGAGTAACATTGCTCTTTCCGCCCGCAGAAATTCATCATTTTCAAGGAAGTCCCATCCCCCTTCAGTCAGGTTTCTTATCATACCTACCTTTACTGTTTCGCTGTGACCCTGGTCTTCTGCCAGTTATACCTTCAAGGGAAAAGACAGAAACGTGAAATTTTACAGTACTTAGTCTATACCATGGGACACACTCTTCCTACAATCTGTATGAATGAGGAAGGTGGGAGTTGCTTCGAAAAATAATTTATATTCCGGTGAAAGAGTATCATTTAAATAAACTCAGCTGTGACTTACATCCAGTCATAACTGTAACCATGGGAACAGGTACAGGATGGTGACGACTTTGACAATCCTGTGGTGAGATTTATGAGTCATAATACTGTGACAAAACCAGGTCACTTAAACTGTTTCCTTTCATCTTTCACACATAAGAACTTTTTCTGTCTCCTAATATAGTGAAAATTGGCGGCTACCGAAAACAAATTCCAGTCGTCTTTTGAATGGTCCCAATCATGTAATTTGTGTCTCTATCACAATCCACTCAATCTTCTCTTTTCACAGTTTTGAACAAAACTGGCGTGAAATTGACAGCCTTTGAGTTATCAGATGTTCCGCTACCATCGAGAAGTGTTGTAATTTTCCTCTGAAGTGATAGATGGACATAACTTTGGGAGACTGATCTGGGAAAGGATCATCTTTGCTAAATCCCTGATTTTTTTCTTGGCAGGGGGGGAGGGCTCGAGTCGGCCAAATTGCTGAAGGGAAGTGCGAAATTTGTGATGCAGATACGTATTTCAGCAAATGAAGTTGCACTGCACGTGAACATAAAAAAAAGCATGCATAAAGAATGTAGCAGCTAGGCTTTTATTCTTTTTTGAGAAATTAGGACAATTTGTCTTCCGTTCACTTTTCCGTTAATAAAAGGGACACTCCTAATTGAGACAGATGGTAAACCAGATCATGGAAGGTTTCAGATTGGCAACATTCAATATTTGTTGAGCAAAGAAAATGGCAATGTATACAAAAATATGTATCACCAATGTCTATATGATAGTCACACGTAATTGCACGATAAAACAGTCCGTGGTGATAAAGGGAAATGGGGCATTAAGAATATACCAACATGGCATACAAAGAAAATGGCTTTAATCAGTGTTAAACCATTCAGTCTCATCAATAAACATCTGCAAAAGCGTCATATCTTCAAAACATTACGCATATGATGAGTAATGGAAAATGAATCATTTGAATTTTGAAAAGTTTGGGTGAACAAACTATTGTTCAGCAACAAATAATTGAATTTCTATCTGACAGAAACTTATATTTTGAAAAGAAGGCTACTGTTCATCCTTATTTTGAAAAATCTATCCGTCTTTGTCCACAAACATTGATTTTAAAAATATGATTGTTTCCTGTGAAACAAACGCCTTATTTCCCTTCAAACAGTTCGAATCATTTTACCGCTATAAAATAACTAGTAAGTCCAGTCATGATATCACAGGATTCAGAATATAAACTCTGTTTATAAACTTGGCTGGTGATGCATTAAAGCAGGACATATGCTATTCACTTTGCACCGTGGGACTGGCTATACTTCTTAGTTAAGTACCATACCACGGTCTGTTTGACAAAACAAAGAAAGTCACCAAATTTCCAAAAGAAACGCTTTTGCGTAAGAACTTCAATGTGGTTATTTGCGTGGAAGTTGCACCTATTACAACAGTACATGGTTAACTTCCAGCTGCTAATTTTGGAGCAAAAAAAAAATCCAAAAAAAAAAATCAATCCTTCCTTCCACCATAATTAACACTCTAGTTGGTGAAACGTTTGAAATATTATCCTGAAAGATACTTATAAAAAGGTATAAAAGAGGTGAAGTTTCAGTGACTGCTTATTCCCCTTTAAGGAGAGGATATTGGTATTAAATATCTTCAAACAGTTTGGATTACACAGGGTGAGAGGCACACAGTATTAAGTATATTTAGAGTAAGAGGGAACTATTCATTTGGCATTTGGACAACAAGGTCAAATAACAAATACACAAAGAAGGGATTTTATTTTTTTTTTGTCCAAAGGAGTTATGACTATGAAGCTTTGATAGTTGGTCCAGGTGTTGAAGTTTGATGTATCTGAATTTCAACCAAAATTCAAGCAACACTGTTCACAATCTGTCACACATTTAGAGCAGCTAAGGTAAAGCTATTGTTTCCACACAGAAATGTATACTTATGCTTCTAATTTAAAATGCTTTCTTCTACTATATAACAGGTTTTAAAAGTAGAATTTTCTGTCTGCCTGAAGATCTTCCCCTCAGTCATCTTGAGTCCCAAAATTTATCATTATGACCCTGATTGTCCTTTGATAAAACTGACATGGTATCTTTTTGCTGGTTTAGATCTGCAATTGAATTTCTGCCTCAAAACTCAGGAATTCCTGTCCCCCCTCCCCCCATCAAAGTTATACCTGAGCCCCAGGTCACCTCCCTCAGAATAATAATTACAAACCATCAATAACCTTTCCCAAGTCCTCTCAAAATGATAACCCTTTCCCAGGTCCACCACAAATAATATTCTGACGATATCCTCCACCTCTCCCAGGACAAATCTCAGGATATGACTTAGTCAACCTTTAAAATAACACAGATCACGTGTGGTCACTTTGCAGGTTGCTCTTTCGCTTGTTATCAAGTTAGGATAAGGATATGGTGAGAAATAAGGAAAATATAGAAAAAAAAAATGAAAGCATTTGTGAGATTTATAAGACAAGTAAGATTTGTGAAAACTTTGATTGGTTACACATAAGTCAAGCCATCTTATTAAGTAATATCAAAAAGGCTGACTTTCCAATGAACAGCTTACTTCAAACTTTTTGATAAATCCAGGCAAATGCAACAGATCCTTTTGCCAATTTCACAGACATCAATATATTCTGTTTTCTCTTTGTTGAATGCTGTATCAAATAACTTATGAGTCAAAAATAGACTCATACTTGGTCACAATACTATCATGGGAGGGGCTCGGTGATCCTGTGATAAATTTCTAAAGAAAGATCCAAGAACCTCTACACTCTGAACATACCTGGATGGTAGAGTGGGAAGAGGGCACTAGTCCAGTATCACAATGGATGGCACCAAGAACAGTGTTAAAAGTAACCGGTACTCTAAGCACAGTAGATGAGAGTGCATTTGTTGTGTTGAGACAGGTAGGTGAGGAGTGACGTAAATATTAAATGTCATCTTTGATCTGAGTGAGAAGTTTACACTGCAATGCCAGAGTCTCAGAGGTTTTAGAGACTGAAGTGAGGTCATCTGGAACTCATTGTCTGTCTGGCCATCTTGACTGGCAAAGGTGGCCTTTGTATTTAAATATTTAAAAAAAAAAAAAATACTGACCACTGCAGAGAGACGAGCATGTACTGAGCGAGCACATTCCGAGTGGGTTGATATTAAATATCCATAAACTAAATCCAATGAACTTTAAAATGATCCATTTACCACAAGACAAGTGACAACACTAACAGTCACAATGACGCTGAAAACGATATCTGAATAACTCATCTTTTGAAGAGGAGGACATTTCTAATGGTAACTTAAAACCACATTTAATTTCGATGGAAGGTAATGTTTCAGGGAAACAATTACCTGTAGGAACCAACTTGCAATGCTTTTTAAAGTTAGGTGACCACATGGTGAGGTGAGGTGTGTATAATCCTTTAGAGTACGCCATACAGCATGCAATCTTTGTCGGAGACTATTGAAATGTTTTTGTCCTGTGTTTAATATCTGTTAAAAGTTGCAGAGTAAGTTGGCTTAAAACCAAAAAGACTGTCTCAAATGTTAACATGAGAGATGGAGAAAGGTCGGTGGGACCCTCCAATGACAGTGCCCTTATTTACAGCGTCCTTATTTACAGCCATTAAAGGGAAATAAGGTGTTTACAACGCACCAACACAGCATACAAAGAAAAATAGTTTCCATCACTGTTGAACCATTCTGGATCATTGGTGAACATCAGCAAGTTTTGATTTTTTTTTTCTTCCATAAAACAAACGCCTCACTTCCCTTTAAACAGGGTGTATTCCTCGTGATATGTGACATGTCACCGATGGCATTGGCTGCAAAGTTATGAAAAGTGCATCATTTGAATTTTTGAAAGTTTCAGTGAACAAATTATTCCCGAGCAACAAAAACTGAAATTCTGTCTGTGAGAAACCTATTTCATCATTATGTGTGTCACAAATACTGGTATTAAAAATATGATTTTTGTCTCCTGTAAAACAAATGGCCGTACTGTCCTTTAGACGGGGGGAAGGGGTAAATTCATTCGTCTTGATATGTGTGATGTGTGACATGTCATCGATGGCACTGAGTGCAAATTTGCTGAACTAATATGTCATCACTGATTTCTATTGGTTTGTCCTATGTGGCTTGGACGGGCGGACAAAAAAAAAATCACCTCTGAGAGGCAGGTGATTAATGAGTGATTTAATTATGGGTAAAAACAGGTCAAGAGTCACATCAAATTAGATAACATGGAACAAAAAAAGATTTGGTCTCAAAAAGCTGTATCAAAGAGCCAGGGTAGAGAAGGCAAAGAGGTATGAAGAAAGGGAATACCCAACAACCAACCTTTCCAAAATGGCAGGATGGGCTTCTTTTTGCCATTCGACAGCTGCCTCTGCGGTGATTCTGGTCTTGTCTGCTCCTCCGTCTGTGGCTACAAAAGGAAAGAGAGAACAATAAAAAAAAAGTAAAAAATATAATGGCTCCATTTTCAAATTTCTGATGACAAATGAGGTTAAATGACAACACAAAAAGAAAGAAAAATCAAAGGACATCATGCAGTTCACACTGTATACATCAGAATGCATATCAAGGATACATACAAACAATAAAATTACATTGGACAGCTCTCCTCACCCAGTTCCAAAATCTATTTTCACATGGACACGTTTCACATAGTATGCCTTCCTTCCTCCCATGATTCTACATTCTCAACATTTCAACAACAACAAAAAAAGTGACACTATTCAAGCCTCATCTCTCGAAGGCTCAGCTGCAATTTTTAACTTCACTCAACCAGATTGTTGCTGTTTCAAATTCCTTTTTCTCAAGGATACAGAGTCGCGAAAAGCTTTGCACTTTGGTTTCAAAAAGGATGTCTGTCTGTGAGATGCTCATAGAGGCTTGCAACTATGATGATTTTTCATTGAAGGCAGGACTCTTGTTCCTCGAGGTCCCCACAAACCTACTTTTCTCTATTAATTATGAAGAAGACTACAAGGACTTTCATTCATCACACTGTAAGGGTGCATCTGCAAACGAGTGGAAATTCTTAGTTTGGGAAATCTGGTTGCTGCCAGATATTCCACTACATGGAAAGTAAATAGAACACAAAACTACTTCATACTGCTTGCCTATACTTTACTCTTTTGTGGTGCAAATTTGGTACCAATCACTTAATATTCTACTAGGAGTCACACTTGTCAGTGTACACAGCCAATAATGAACTGCTGATATTGTATGTTCCCATGAAATAGAAACCCTTCCTCCTCCTCAGGGGACAGCATGATTTCCTCTGGCGCAAACTGAATCACACCATCTAAGTGGAGTGGTCTGCAATTTGAATTCCCACCTACTCCGATACAAAATCACGTACCTCCCATAAACACTCACGGGTCCCATAAATTTGTGACGACGTGGCCGGTGCATCGGCGATGCGAACTCTACGTAGTGCAGCATGCATGACTAGAGACGGACGCTGCTGATCAATCAATATCAAACATTTAAACTGATTTATTCTACGAATCTACTGGAAAGAAAACATTGACCAATGGCATCCACAACAAGCAACAGCCTGTAGGTGGCATGATTTACCATTCTCCTCAAAACAGCTTTAGTTTTGGTTTACTTTTGAATAAACTTGATCACATGTACTACTGTATATTGCTTTGGTTGGGGGTTTTGCACTTGTATAGCTGGCCTGGTGATAGTGCCACACACCCTTTTCTGGGTTATGATTCTTCGCAGACAGCAGTTTCTATGGGAACACATGCATCTGTCATTCTGTATACTGTGGGCATTCCTGATGAGTCGAGACTAGATGACAACGGAGGCATTTATCGCTAAGACCGGCTAATGTGTTTGTTTAACACCGCTCACACATTTCATGAAGAATTCTTGTCCATCCCTGTCTTTATGGTACTCATCAAGTACTGTTTATAGTTCTTAAGAAAGATTGGCCAATATTAATTCACAGCGCTTTGCAAATTTACATAGCATTTCCTTTCATTTGAGTATGTACGTACAACTGGTACATTGCCACAGTGAGATGGGTTCTCAAGAGTTGCTATCCACCTACGAGGCTACTCCCCTGACCCCCCTCGCTTCTCACCACCCAAACAGAAAAACGTCACTTTTGACACGAACAGTTTACCAGCTTCATTTGCAAAAAGTCTATTATCGTCTTGTGAAATTCTCATTTTGCCAAACTGCAGGACATTTTATTTTTGGCAAATATGCATGTTACACGGGCACATGCCCACATTGAGCCTCATTTGGTTGCTCCTCTTTCAAGGTAACACCCCCCCCACAACCGCAAGCATATTCTCGACACAACAATTCTTCAACAGATCTTTTTTTTTCCATAGCTTTACAGATTAATAATTCGAAGTTGAAATATTTCCAATTCGCAAAACGGCGTATCACAAATAATCTAAAGAAAATATTACTTATAAGGGTCAGGGAAAGAAATTGCAAATTTTCAACGGGGTTCACATCGAAGCACTAAAAACAAAAAGCAAATGAAGACGCATGATAGCTGCCAAAATCAGGATTTACAAACATGGCTGTATATCATCGAGGGAACATCGTTGCCTTCCGTATTCATGTTTTCATGTGAGACAGCTCATTCAGAGTTGAGACAAGAAAGTCGAGCGAGTAACGCCGAGGAGGTACATTTAATGAGATATAAACCAAGAGACTATTCGGTGAAACACTGAACACAACTAAGTAAAAAATGTGCGGTAAAGAAATTCAACAAAATTGGTAAAAAAAAATGCCAAGTTTTCTAGGTAAATGAAGTCTTAAGTAGTTAACTGCTTACTTCTCCATCGGACATCACACTAGTGAGGGTACTATTTCAAACCACAGGCACTAGATATGATACAACGGTAAACACAATTTCATGCAAACGGATAAAACAACAAACGAAAAGTGGATACTGACCAAAGAAAATAAAATTGATAAAACCATACATAAAGAAAAATGGAAGAAATGAGAGAAAGACCAAACAAAAAAGGTATTGACTGATGAAATTGAGGAAGGAAAATTTGTGATCATTGTAATAGAAATGGCTAAAAGCATTTCTGAAGATGTATCAACAGGTTGCAAGGGATGACAAAATTTGGTAGATATTGTACTTTGAATGCTAAATTTTGAGTGACTGTCCTATTCTTATCCACTTGTTTATGAACTTCTCTTTAAAAATTTGCAATGGCAAATGGCACACAAGTGCATGCATGTAAGGTACAAAAAAAAAAAATAGTAACAAAAAAGTCTGGTCAAAACGAGCTCTTAAAACTATTGACAACTTTCAAGCAGGCTGAAGGCTGTTCTTTTATTGCTGTACGACACGAGCTTAACCAAACATTTAGCAGCCAAAGAGCAACCTTTTACAGCTTTACAAGAGGAAGCACTCAATTTTGCCATCACCCTCTGCTAAAATATCAATTAATGTGACGTCGAGTATCGCTTTCCTGAATAAACATCGCGGTCTGTGAAACAGATGAAACGACAGAGTTCTGAAACAGAGCCACCGTCGGGAAAAAAATTTGAACCGAGGTCCCTTTCGCCTGTAGGATCAGCAAATTTTTTTTTTCCTGCTTCTTTCAACTTTTTGCCTTTCGTTGTCGATTCTATGCGAGGAATCGAAAACGGGAAACAGTTACAGCTGAAGCGAGGGGATTCTTCTCTTATCTCTTTCCTTTTTTTTTTTTGAAGAAAATCCCAGCTGTTTATTGATCGCTGTCTGATACTTATCTAAGCTCGCTGCGATTCCAACAATCTCCGCCGACATCCTGAATTGGGGATTTAGGTGAAGTCAGGGTCACACACAGCAGGGATGCGACTTCCTCTGCCGTCGTGGAACACAAACCGGCCAGCGATAGGAGTGTGTGTGTGGCTGTGAACAAAGTCTACGTCTGCGATGACTGATCTTAAGTGGAAAGACGCTTTCGGCTTTGATGTGCTTTGTTTCCTCCAAGAAACCAACTTACAGGACGTATATCGGCGTTTAAAATGATCCTTTTGCTAGAAAGGGTTCACAACATTGATGACCCCTCCATGACATTGACCGGTTCCTACATAGAGTACTTTGTTGATACATATTTATGAAGGTTTCCTGGCAACATGCACAGTGACTCTAAGCATCAACTAACAGGTCCCCTGAGCACTTTTCTGTGACTAAGTTTTTCTTGATATGACTTTGCAAGTGAAAAGTAATATATTTATTTTACACATAATTCAATATCTAAAGAAGTATCTACGTGCAATTTGCATACAGTAAACGAGTTATTTGTCCAAAGTTAAATAAGGTTTTTCTCACGAAATAAATTTCCCATAGACAGAATTTCAGTGATCTGTCGTTCAAGAATAATTTGTTAATTTCACCCAAACTTAAAGGATGTATTTTCTGTAACTCTCATCTCATACATGTTTTAAAGAAATGAAGATTTAATAAATGTTCATTGATGAGCCATTCTGAACAGTTATGAAAGCTAATTAATTTGTATTCCATGTTGGTGCATTGCCAATGCCCTATTTCCAATTTAAAGCAGAAGAAAATAACTTTGGAACAGATCTAAGTTTGATCTAGTGAAAGGACACTTTTTTTTTTTCTGGGAATTACAAATGGATTCTTCGCAGGTAGATTTAAACCAAGCCAAAACAAGCATATGGTAAGGACCGCGGTAATGCAGCTAGAAGTCTGCTGATGGTGATTCAACCAAAATAAGGAGTGGTACCTTTGTCGTGGTGTACTTGTGAGTTGAGAGCTTGCATGACAATGTATATTGACAAAACTTGATCCAAAATGCAAGGAGTTAAAATGGCACACCTCAAACCATTGAAATTGAGGAAAGCGAGCATGTATGTATAGAATGACGAAGAGGGGGGTAAGCCTGATTAAGTGTCAAACATACCAAGTGTATCTTGGTGCACAGTAGATCAGAATGCAACAGTTGAAAGAGACAGGTATGCTGATCGTCTACATATAACCCTAACAGTAAATTTTGGGATGTCAAATGTGACCTACTTGTGAGTGGAGAAGTTTGACAAAATTAACAAGAACTGGAAGAAGTCAAAACTGCAATTGTACATATAGTCGTTCAAACATACAAGGACTAGTACCTGTAGAAAACGAATTCACAGAGGCTCATTGCCTTAACTGTGGTCAGCACGAGCCGTGTTGCCGTTATACTTTCAACATTCACCTTTCAACATTTCAACGTTCAATAGCCAAAACACAATTTTGCCAGCACTTGGCCTAGTGTAGCACCAATACAAAAAGAATAAAGGGAAAAAAAGGACTTGATACCAAAGGAAATCATAAACATTTGACCTTCTTTTCTTATGCAAATTGTCTTAGTGAATGTGCAATAACTTCTTTAGTGTCTTTCAAAGCAGTTTATGCAAATCGGGCACGTCTGTGAAGACATGTTTCCATTCAGTGTAGTTCATGCTAAGCAATCAGTGCCTTGTGATAAATAGCTGGCCTATCACATCACAGATTTGAATGGAGGAAAAGCCAAAATTCCGGGATTTCATCGAACAAAAACAAAGTCGTAAGCCCACAAGGAAGGCAGTTTCCTGTTGCAGACTCGTAAGAGTTACACTGTGAGCTGACCAAAACCTGTCTGCCAACAAGGACACGACTAGGCATGTCTAGAACGCACTGCTTATAGAAACACAACGCTACTCGGGTCTACACATGGCATTGAGTAGTTAACATGCAGGAAGACAGTTTTCATGTGGGAAGTCAGCCCATAACAGCAAATCTGAGAGTGGTGACTGTGCACAATTAAATGTACCGTGCTACAAGCAGCCCCACCGAAATAAAAAGTCAGGATAAAGGAGTGTTGAATTAATGTAAATACTGAGTTCAGAGCATCAATTTTGTTTTTTTAGCACTGACCCATTTTCCTTGCTTCCATCTTGTTCCTTTTCCTCTATCAGTTTTTCAGTACATTGAAAATGTGACTTCTTTGTTTTTATTGAAATGTCTGACATTTTGTGTCACTTAATTGACTACAAGTCAATTCAAAGGCAAACTTGTAGTACTCATACTGTTTTGGAGACATGGAAGTATTGGCTTTGGGATGTTTAATGTCACATTAATGAAATATCAAAGCAGAGTTTAAGTGCCACTGCTTGCTTTTGTCACGAGATTTATATTAAAAAGAGTAGATCTCAATAGGGACAAACTGTTCCAAAAACCCTTTTCATAAAATCCTAGGAATGTATACTGTTTAATGTGTCCAACAATAGAACTGCTGGTACTTAAACAAACACTTGCAGAATTGGGAAACTGACGAAAGATACAGACGACGAAAAAAGACGGACGAACATTTCAACACCGACAGAATCTTGGACTGAAGAAAAGCCTGGTTTCTTTGAGTCGATTAACTATCTTTGTTGGATTAGCTGGGAATCTATTATCTTTAACAACAAAAAAACATCCCACGGCACACGTCTACTGCACCATTCATTTCCACACAATTGTTATTGTTGCAAAGTCTCTGGTCACGTAAACACAATCGATAAAAGATCATCCTCACTGCCACGTGTCAGTGCTTCTGTCAGTCTGTCTTACTGCTGTTCAAATTTATCGTAATTCATTTTATCATGCATTAGTCATCAGACTGTCTGCGCATGTAAACTGCAATCGACTGTTACCTGTATTCAGCACAGTTCACTGCAGATTATCCCTTTGCGTCTATAAGTCTCTCATCTTTTAATACTTTCAACACTTTCTTCTGCTGGACTGTTCTGCACAAAAATATTACCTCAAAGTATCAGTTTCACTTTTTGGACACTACATCTTACAATTTGCACAAGACCACCGAATGCAGCACTGGTTTAGATGAAGGTGGTACCCCAACATGGGATGTGGGCGGGTATCCCACCAGATGGACTGGGTAAAAACTTGCACCGACAATGGTCGAATAGGGTACATCGTAGAGTTGGAAAAGATCCGAATAAGCATTTTCGTAATTTAACCTGTCCAGATTTGGATGCCCAAGACAGGCAAGCAGCCCAACAATTATTACGACAATCCATGAATAACATGGTGGTGCATCTTACAACTATTTATATGCAGTGAAGTGGCAATGCTGTTGCATGAACTCAGAGGAAAAAATTATGAAATCACTGTGGTTAAAAGGGAGTTGCAGCTTTCACGGGCATATAAAGAGAAAACTTTTGCAAAGGCAAATACTGTATGTTGACACGTAACTTTCCATGTCCTTAGCCAAGTTTTTCAAATTGCAGCTATTTTTATCAGCGACGATATACTGGCCGCATCCAGCCATTTTTTCTTTGACCAATTTAGCATATTTCCTTATGTCAGAGTGGCAGCCATGGTGACAAACTCACTCTTGCTAATATAGTTTGAAAGTCTGAACATCAGTACCCACAATGTTACCATGCTATGCCATGCTTTGAGCAGTTGGACCAACAACTTTGCCAGTACCTCTGTTTACATCATCTAACATTCATATCTACGATTCATGTCTGACCTTCGTGCACATGCACTATCATTGTGCCCATAAACTGCTAACAGCACTAAACAAGCTATAAAGATTAACCTTTTCTTTTAATACTTATTGTCTTCAATGTATTGTGAGGCAGAGGTGCTTTACACAAGTGGATATGCTACTCAAAACCCCATGGCACAATGGTGAAGTAACGGTGTGTTTGCCTAATTGCATGCTGACCCTTACTTTGTGTCGCTGTCCATACATAGTCAGTACTACAGACAGCAGTATGACATAGCAAAACGATACTATGCTGTCAAATATAGCAACTACGTTACAGAGCAGTGTAGTATCATACAGCTGCAGTCCAATGTAGCCTGTGCTATACAAAGCAGTGGAGTATCATAACTGAAGCTGAAGGATACTTTATAGTAGTCCACTACACCTAGAGCAGTGTAGTACCATATATCAAGCTGAATGACACTACACCGTGATGCAAAGTGCTACACTTTACTTAAATGTATCTGCTGAACTACACAGTATCCACAATCATACCACACTGTCACTCATACACTACATTGACAGTGTGACACAGTATGATTCTAATGTACATTTTTTACCAACACTAGAGAGTACTGATTTTCTTATCCTTTGTTGTACAGTGCTGTGCTTGACTGTGTAGCACTGTAACCTTGATGGGGATGGTACATTGCACCACACAAATATTTCAATGCTAAACTGCAGTCGGCATGGGGAACACAACCGTGGTGTACTGTTTAAAATAGTAACATGGTCACATACTACATTGGAGAGCATGGATCTGCATTTTACGGAGCTTCGCTGTACCGTACCATGTGGTCACACAACGCGCTCCAAACATTAGCAGTACCGTTTTGGAGTTGTAACTGACATAATGACTGTTTAACATCAAAGTAACAGTTTGTGATCTTTAGAATATAGTCAAAGCAGGCGATTTTGGTCATTTGTCATTAACTACATTTATATGATTTCACTGAAACAAAAGAGTCCAACCATGCCACAGAAGTGTCCTTCGCTTCAATAGTAATTTCGCTTTTGAAAGTTGTAGACTAATATACGGGATGTCCATGGCAATTTGATCCCTCTTGTAACTTGATGCCCAAATGATGGCATCCACTTTGCCTAATTAATTCCCGGCTTATAGCCGCGAAATTATCTGATTTCAAAACAAAAGAATGCTTGAAATGTTACCATTGACAAATGTGTGGGATTTGAGAGGGAAGAAAGGTAACTGGCCATTGTTTGGAAACTTGAAAGAAAGAATATTGACAAAATACATATGCCATCCCCCATGGTATTATTTTCAGAAAAATGGTCGATACCACTTGAACTGTTGTTGTCCAAACATGGCAGTATTATGATTTATGAAAGAGTTAGGGAGTGCCAATAACAGTACTTGACTGTAATAACAGCAGGGTTTTATGTCACTGTCATTTCTCCTGTGTCCCCCCCGAACACCTCTAGTCTTTACATAAAAACATGCAAACATAAATCATTCCACAATGATTTTGCCCCCCCCCCTGTTCTCTTCTTTTCAAGTCAGTTTTAACGCTTCCTTGGTTCCAATTTAAAGGTGATTCTTTGTCTAAAATCAATCTTGAGTGACCTCAGTGTCTTCTCACTGCAAACATTACTACTGTAATTAGCGGAATACTCTGGTACATGCTTGATCTTCTGAACGTCATGATAGCAAAGCGGCGTGCACACACGCGCGCTGCCGATGTTTCACACTGCATGTGAATTCTGACCGTAAATTAGCGACGTTTCGGAGGGTCATCGAGAAGAGACTGCCGTCAGATGAATACGACGACCAATCACATTTCAATATAGTCCTAGCATTTAAGTTAATGAGCATGACATAATCATCTCAAAATGTGAGACTAGCCTACTGAAAGTTACGAGACACCCGTCACCACTACTTGCAGTGATTTGCTATTGTCCAGTGTATGTTTAAAAGACATGGATTCAACTCTGGATGCAACATGCACTAAGGGAGGGGCAGGAAAGGGGGGAGGCAGGGTGGGAAGAAACGGGAGCAGGATGTCCCCATTAAATCATCGCTACAGAACGCTGCACTAACAGTTACGACATTGTAATGACCATTACAGGCGATACAGGAACAAAATTGTTTCCTGATGCGTCTTACGTGCAAGCGTGGAGCACAAACATGTTTTCAAGATGAGGAAAAAAGGAAAATGGATGAATACTCGAAATGTACATTACGTGCCTGTGAAATACGCAGCTGGTATTTCAGAATTTCTCTGAGCAACTTTAAAGAGCAGATACATTTTGTTGTGTTTGAATTCATTGTTTGCTTGTTTATATCTTTGCTGACGTAGAACTAAAAACAAAGAAAAGAAGACATTTTTCTCAGCGGAACTGCCGGGTGGAAAGCATGGGCCGTCTTTCGGTGTTTGCGTTATACGCAGGCAAACGATGGTAGTAAAGCATACTGTACCCCAAAGAGGTATCCGTACACATTGGAATAGTAGTCTTTGGTACGAGACGAGAGAGTAGAAGATTTGATTTGACGAAGGTCCACGACAGACTGAGACTGAAGGAAGAAAACGAGTCACAATAAAACAAGATGGACAGAAAAAGATGAAGAAACATGAAAATAGATGACCTTTGACACTTAGAAAAGAGTCTTACTCCACACTTGTTCATACTGTACTGTATGTTCTACAAATTCTGCATATTTTCTCATTCTTGACCAGACTTTGTTCAGCTCAGTCTCCCCACCCCCCACTTTTTCATTTTATCTCCATCTCCTTCTATCCCATTTGCTTTTGGTCTCAAGCTTTAAAACTCCCTTAGAGCCTTTCTATCCCATTGACTTTGGTCTCAAGCTTCAAAACTCCCTTGGAGCCTATGTCCTGCTAACCGAGAACTCGCAAGTCCACAACTTACGTGTTTCTAACCTGTACACAGGACTGTGACGAAAGAAAATCCAAAATAATAAATTCGACTATTTGAGTCAAATTTGAACAGAAACAATGAATGTCTAACATGCACGTGTACCATGCATCCATGTGTGGTCAAACAAGACATGACTATAATGTGAATCTCTTTGCAATGCAGGTACTGCAAGTGTTGGAGAACCCAGACGTCTTTTAACTCGGATGATAGTACTTCCTCCTCTTTAAACATATCAATGAATGAATTGTAAATTGACTTGTTTTGCGAGTGGTCACGCTAATTCATCAGAGGGATCAAAGAGTAATAACTATTTTTTAGAAGTCTGGCCACTAAAAACAGAGGATAGTGTTCGGAAAATAGACTCACTGGGTTCAAGAACAATTTAAAAGTGTATATGATATACGTATCGTGAACTAAAGACCCATTACTGTAAGGGATGGGGGAAAAGACAAAGTTTTCATTGCAAAAGCTCCACATTCAATCAAGATATACCACATGACAGACCGGCTCCAAACAAGCTTCAGGGGGAACAGCAAAAATAAACCTGAGGGCATTTTGCCACAAAGTACCGATGACACATTCTACCCCATGTGCAGGCTCTCACATGTGCTACAGTACATTCCACAAATCACATTTCTTGAAAATGAACAAAAAAAAAGAGAAAAAAAAGGAGTGGCAACTTAAAGGCGAATTCCCTTTTGGGTGGAAAAGGAGTGGCTCTACGTAACTTATCTACTAAAAATTCTACAATCAACAATGAAGGGAAGGCCACCGACAGGAAACCAAAAAGGACCAATTACAGCTGCAAATGAGGCTTATTTTTGGGGGCATCTCGGCACACAAAGTGGGCACCGGATTTTGCCGTAGGTGCAGTTCCTTATTTTGATCCCTGGACAGACACTGATACTAAAGGGAAATGTGATTGGAATATGGTCTTCTAAATGCTAACATCCTTATTCCTGTATTGTCTTAATTTTAACTTCTTTGTTGAAAATGTTATCAAGGACATGAAACAAAAGATCTATCACAACCTCCTAGAGCATTTAATTTGGTTAAAACAGATAAAACAACAAATGAATACAAACAGAAAAGTCTGTTTCCTTTTGGCCATTTCTGAGAGGGGGATTCGTTTCATGACATGACAGCCTTTCCGAGAAAGACTGTCCACACCCTACAAAAAATACAAGCCCCCAAGAAGCGGAAATTGAACGGCCAAGTGAACAAGTCTGATGTTAAAGTTAAGTGAAATGATAAATTATTCACTCTCTAGTTTCTACAGACTTTTGGCTACAGAAATGAAAGCACAAGAATGTGGTATATGGGAAAAAAAAAAAAATAGGAAGCAAAAACTCAAAAACTTTTTCTCCCAAGGATGTCAAGATTACAGAGATGAGCTGATGCATTTGCTAGAACTAATGAACTGTCCAAATGTCGAGAGGCACCCAGTTCGTTTGGCTTGTCGATCGAGCGATATGGAGCAATAGGGCCTCTGGGAATATTATTTTGAGACATTAAAATGTTTGTTGCAATCCATGGTCCACTTGGATCAGCAATGCAGTGGTCATGTGAAACCACTGTTGTGACAATATGAATCCATTCTTGCAGAGAGAACAGAGAGAACAAAGGGTCACCTTGGGTCATTACCATCAATTGGTTGCTAGACATACATACAAGGTATTTGTTTCACTGTGGCGACAGAGTGCCTGAAGCAGAAGAAAATGGTTTAAATAATCACACAGACCAATCACCATATTTGAGAGAGAGATGATGGGACTAAATGAAGTGTACTGCCAAAAAGAATTTTCCTGAAACGATTTGCAGTATATTTTTAAAGCATACAAAAGGTATTACTCCATCTGGAACAAGCACTTTCCAGACAAACACAGGTGTTTTTAATGGGTCGAAAAAAAGTACCTCAGTCACAAACTGTAGAGTATGTGACATACAGTACATTTCACTGCATTAGTTTCTGAGGACTTCAGCCAAGTAAGCTCTTATGCCAATCTTCACCGAGTGAAAGACACATTTCACAGAGAGAAAAGGCAAACTTTTGTTATTCTTGGTAAACTTCATGAATGTGGTAAGTTCAAAAAAGAAAGAGTGAAAAATAAAACAGACTCGAAGAACAGATACAAAGAAGATCGACTTAAATTAATACCAAAAGGAAACAAAGCGAAGTGAGATCAAAGCAAATTTTTCCACACGCGTGGACTTCTTTATATCAAAGTCTCTTTTTGGCAAAACACTCTGGGCAGGTCCCCCAAATGTGAAAGTACTGCATGGCACAGGAAATCACACGAGATTAACATAAACAACTTCCCTGTTTATCAGTAACCTGTAATACATCACTATGACTTTAGGAGAGTGTACTGTAAATGCTACAGTGTAAGACATGCACGTAGTGAATGTATTGTGTGAAAAGGAAAATGTGTTGATGTGAGGAGTACATGCAGTAGATCTACAACAGGCAGAAACATGGTCAAAATTGCCTGGGCACTCTTTCAGAGCAAAAGGATGTGAAAATTGTGGGCAAAAAGGTTAAAATGAGATATAAAAATGTGACACAAGAATACAAGAGGGAATGTTCGGTACGACGAGACGCACAAAAAAAAAAGATGTATCGAGAAAGTATGTACAAAATTTTGGGAATGTACTTATGACATTAGACTAGCATACTTCACACACAGGTACACCATATGTGGTACAAATCATGAAGCTTTCAAACCCTGGGAAGAAACTAATGTGTTATTTACATGAGTGCAATTTATACTGTAAAAACATGCACAAATAGCAGTTGTGTGTAGCTTAATTTGCTTTTAACTTTTGGTGATAGCCTGAAACTGAATGGGTCAATCCATTACTAATCTCACAGGGTTGATTCACCACTGTGTGAAAAGACATTCCATTTTCGGAAGGGTTGAGCTACTGTGAGGTACCCCACAAGGAGCAAATTTGAACTACTTTGTCGAAAACAACTGGCCGATACCAATGGGGTTTTCTGTCAAAAGGGTCTGCTGTTACAAACAACTTACACAGTTCTATACAAATGTGCAAGTTTGTTGCATGGCTACGATGCCATCGAGCGAGCTGTGACGACGTGCGGATCTTACCTGCGTAGTCAACAGGGGAGAATGCATGTTATCATCCTTCAAAAGAAATCATTGAAAATCCAAACATGAATGTAAATACTCGAATGCCGAACAAAATCAGCTCGTGGACAAATCCACAAACTGCACTTAGGGCAGACGATTTAAGGAAAGCATGCCGTGTTACGATTTCAACGTACATGTCAAATATGTCCGGCTGATCTTAGAAAAAATCAATGGTGTGAAAAAAGAACATACGAGTTTTAAAAAGACAAAAATGGTCCAAAATCAACAAATGACTTAACAAAGGATTCCACGACTGGGATACCATACATGTTTTTCAGCTTACAACAACGATCTCAAGAAAAGAAGAGTTTGATGCTGTAAGGAATTATCTTACTCACGAAAAGGGATGACAGGTAAAACTGTAAACATGTATGATGTAGGAATAGTATTTCATGTTCTAGAGCTATCCCTAGTGGTTGGCCTTCTGCTGAGGGACCAGACATGGCCCATGAGGCCTGAAGGCAAGCCAACTGCAGTATTTATAACATGGCTGCGAAAACACTTTGATTGTTAACTTCAAATTGTTTGGGGGATAAACGGAAGTAGAAAACGTACATGTATTCACTTCAACTCCTGAATCAGGGGACACTTTTATAATATCTGTTTTGCCTTAAATACTTTTAGTGTAACTATAAGGTCACTTGCACCAACCAGTAACAAATCTGGATGTGTATCTAGAGAGATTTTTCACTTCTTATGACTGTGACCTCAGTTTTGAGCTATGACACCCAAGTAGAAAGAGGTATTGTTATTGACCAAGTGGAATTCAACATACGTAAAGGATGAAAAATTTAAATTTTACATTATAGTCTAAAACTGGAGCATTTATTGTCAAGGTGCTACAGCTGGGAGTGGTGATTAGCAAATGGAAAGGTGAGAAAGAGGGGGAAAAATGGGATTAGGGGAGAGAGGATATAGGCCCAGGGAAATGTGTAAGGATATCTCTAACTTGTCTTCTGGAAAATGATTGGCATCACTGGGTCCGTTACCGCAATTCGCCAATGTGAGTGCATACACCGAGAATATGAAAAGATGATGTCTAATCAATTTTGTAAAACTTTTTTTCTTTTATTATTAATATTTGTATTCACAATAACAGCACACTCCATGATGACTGCTTTTAGAAAGAATGAAAAAAAAAAAAAAATTGTTCGATGGACTGTGACGCTTTCGTGCAACTTCCCCACTTTGATGAGACTTACAAGGGAAAAAAATATTTAAACAATTAAATGTGCTAGAGACAAAAGGGAAGCAGAGTTTCTTTGGTATCCCAGGAAAAAATCATTTGCAAGATCATTTTATTATTGTGACAATCTGGAGAAAAAAAATGAACATATAGAAAAAAAGAACATAAATGGCAGTAAGGGATGCATTTTCAATACTCTACACTTGTGGTTCCACAGTAGCAGTCAACATCATTTTACCAAATGGCTTTGAAGCAACCGGAACTTGATTATATCAATCAGCACCTCGACTCATAATGCCCCAAGGGGGGGTGGTCCCTCCTACCGATAGAAATTAATGTGTAGCATGCTAAACATATATACTGACTTTGTGGTGATTCTTACTGCATCTTAATCTCATCTAAATTATTATATATCTTTCATCAAGGACAAGGTAATTACCATCACTAACATTCATGCCGAGATGTATGCTTACAGTATGATACTGTACACAAGCCACTTTTCTTTGGAGGTGTTATGCATAGCGATCAATTGGAAATCTCGTACTGATGCTCTCTCTCATTCCTTATATGAAAAGCGATTGAGCTACCGAGAGGTTTCAATCTAACAAAAGTTAATGTCTAAAACTAGGAATCTTTATGTAATTATTAAATATGCATTACTTTTGCCAAGGAACAAGCAGGAATAATTATGCAGTAAGTGCACATGTCATGGAAGCCACCTAGCAATCAATATGATGATAGAGGATAGAATTACGCCTAACTCATACAACTGGGAGGGATCACAAATTCACACAATACATACAAAATACAGGCTTGCATGCTAGGCTAATGAACTTAAGTAGTTAATGTTTGTTGAATAGACACAAGAAAAGTATCTGAAAACATGAACAAGAAAGGAAGGAAAAAGGAATAGAAAAGTAGGCAAAATATACAGTAATTGCTATATTTTTTAAATGTCAGAAAGACTAGGCTCGAAACTGCGATACCAATGCATGTTAGGCTGTCACAGACACTTCTTCATAAATGCAACAATTTTATATACCCTTGGTAAACTTTCCAATGATGATGGTATGTAAAAATTGGTGTTATTTTAGCATGGTTTTGCATCTTTGCCAATTTCTGGTAGACATGACCCTTTGAGCTGATTGATGGGTCAAAAATCCATAAAACCACTTTTTTAATAGCAGGGACTTTTTGAGTTGATGTTTTCTAGTACTGCATGTATTGTCTACATGTAGGAAAGATCACACAAAAGAAAGAGACGACAGCACAAGGGGACGACAAATTTCATAGACTTTACACGAGAGACGAAGAAGGGCACAGGCTACACAAAAACACACACGTAGGTTTAAGGGTGTAAGGGTGTAATTATGAGGAGGGGATAAAAGGGTAAACTGGATGATCTATTGCTTGAGAATTGCAAATCCAGACACTACACTTCTGTGGCGATGAAATGTTCGTTTCTATGGAGCATCCTGATTGGATGTGAGCACCAATTAACAGTGTTCCTTAACATCTATAGATGCTAATACTGGTTTTCATTGCACTGTAAAAGGTAAAAGACTGCCGGCATAAGATGGGAGGGCTGTTGGCTATCAAATTTCTTTGGCTCCACTGATGCATATATTGTTTCGTCTCACAGTGCTCATTACAGTGGGTAAGGGTAACTGTATAGAACAGTTCTCCACTTATAAAAGTATTGAAATGCTTTGTAAATCTACCATGGTAATTGTCGCTAACAGTAGCAATTTTATCACCATTCTGCCTTGTAAATTAAAGGGTTTATTATGTTCCTCTTGCTACAAATTGTGCTTTGTTTTTGACATCACTCACTACAATGAAAAGCATGGTTTGTCCTGGAAAATTTATTTTATGAAAACACTTAACACAGAACTAGGGTGGTCACTGTAATGAGTTGTTGCTAACCATTTATCTCTACCCTTTTTTTTTTACTTTTCTGGTCATCTAACAGTGGGTTCATGATGCACCAATGGGTAGTCTATGTGACCGTCCCTAGAATCCCGCATAGCGACAGATACCAAGAACACAAACTGATCCAAGGAAGGTGCCACAAATGTCACACTCCTAAGAGCATTTGGAAAATTTGTCACATATTGGACAAAAAGCTTTCACTGTTGTGCAGACGTACCTATACTTTTGATTCTGGTTGACAGAAGTGCTCGACTGATCTAGAGACGACGACCGTGTCTTTTGTGAGATGGATCGCCGAGAAAACCTAACGTTTCTGGCAATCTGCAGCACGCGGGTCAACTCCGCCTTGCATTGATCGAAAGATCCCGATGTGCTTAGCGAGAGTTGAGTCGATGACTATTCAACCACTGTCAACCTTGTCAGATGTCTATGAAAAGACAATGGCCCCAACCAAACGTGACAGCGTGACCAGAAGTTAGTCGTTTACTGCATGAAGCAGTCCTCCACCCCCATAGACTGCCTCACCTTGTTCTTGCCCAGTTTTGTGTCCTTCTTCTTCCGGTTCTTGTCTTTGTCCATGTCAGGCGACGGGGGCATCCCTGGGTCGTCGTCCGAGACGAGCTCCGCTATGGACTGGGTCTCTATCGTCGGCATCGGCAGGCTGCCCATCTCCGAGAGGACGCAGTCTTGGTACAACTTGCTCTTCAAAAACCTCGAGTAGCTGTCCAATTTCATCAACTTGAAAATCTGGGTGAAGAACGAAAGTTCAAATTAACAAAAGTTTGGGTCCATGGAACAGGAAAGACTTACAACACTTTTCAATATTGGCAAATTGGTCTGAAATGTAAAATAAATATGCAGTCCTCACAACAATTGCACGGAAATGTTAAACCCTGTTTTTTGAAACTGAAACCCTTGGGGACTGTCATACGACTGAAAATGATACCATGTGTCTCCTAAACAGGAACAAGTTTGATTCTTACAACAGTCAATAGTGAAGTACTGTACACTGCCTTACACAGTGGGCTTCGATGAACTTGCAACCCTACATATAAGATGTACTATAATCAGGGTACTATTTAACACAGAGTATGTGGGCACCCTTCCTTTTGAAACCAGATATCTAACAACTTGCATAGCAACACTCTTCATTCCCTCCACAGAAGACACACATATTTCAGTTTAAATGCCAAAATGTGTAACATAAAGATTTGAGAAAGGCTGTTCCAGTGATAAATTTGAATGAATCAAGGAGAAAATTTAACATCAATTTCAGGGAGGAGATGATTACCCATCTATCATATTATTTCTTCAAATTTGCAAGAAAGATCATACATGCCATGGTCTTATTCATGAAGACTGTGAACTTTAAGACCACCCCTTCACAATCTGAGCAGTCTCCCCCCCCACCCTCATGTTACCCAAAAACTTGCCTGTATTTTCCAACTTTTTTCAACATTTGTTTCCCTGTTGTATCACATAGCTCTTTGATAACAGCTAAAGACACTCCTTTCACTTTCATTCCACGCCATTAGCTTCCCCCAAAATTTTAAAGTAACAATTCTCCAATACTGTTTAAAGTTTAAGCCCACCTTGGATTGAAATGGCTTATAATTAACCAAATGGACGACCCTCTCCCAGAATTTAAAAGGGAATAGTGATCGATTCGTTGCCAGGGACCTCTTCTGATGAAAGTAACCAAGTACTAGGCATGTATAGGTCATTAGTAAGTGAAAATAAAATGGAAGAGGGGAGGGAAGAGACAGATGCAGGTGGAAAGATGAGCAAAGACGGGTAAAACCTTCGAGAAGAAAATGTGTTAACAATGGATGGGACTTGACGTTGATCCTTTGACACTAATACTAACAAAAAAGTACTAATTGATTGTGGCAAGGGGTGGGGGAGGGGGGAGAGAATAGGGCTTGGGAGAGGGCCAAGTTGGCGTATTCTCTACATGGCATCTGTTAGCTTTACAACCCAAGACTCGATACCCCAGCTCATGTGAGTAGCAACAGCTGGAAATGCTGGCAAAGCAATTTGAGCATTTCAAGGGCGGTGCGATCTTTGCAAACTCTAGGTACTTGCCGTTTTCGAAGCAGGTTAATCACATGTAAGTAACAGGATTTAAGTTTGCACAGAATCTTAAAAGAGTACAGTTGTCAGTTTGTGTTGCTGGTCAAAGCATGTGCTCTCCAACCTGACTGGCAAAGAAAAATTAAAAGTATATTTGTAAACATGAAAATACCACAAAATAGGATAGATCGCTTTTTTTTTTATTAAGGTACTTCAGTGTCAAGTTTTCCACGGTCAATTGTGAAGAGAGAACTTCAGGGAAGGTTTTTAAGGCATGTAAAAGATATTCCATGAGGTTCAATACCTGACGAATGGAAAGCAGCCTGGAACTCAAAATTATTATGACACAATCTCACAGCTAATTAGCTACCCAGTGTCATAGCTACCTCACAACCTTGTGAAAAGATCAAACATGTAACAGGTAATTGCCATTACATGGCATGCAGTATCAATCACTGGTTACATGTGTACATGATATTAAGAAGATCATTAAAATGTGAATCGGATGTGCGCAAGACTTCCCTGGTGACGTACAGAACGCAGGCCATATTCTACGACCTCCCTCAAAATCTGAAGGCCCTCTGTGAAGCTCATGATTTGATGGCTCCTTGGAATCCATAGACAACACAGAGGGCAGTAGGGTCAGTAGGACAAATGAGAGGCAGGGGAGGCCATGCAAAACAGTACTTGATGAACAAGTGCCACAAGACCCCATGGAGGATGTAAGGATGTCGAATGCAACCTCTCAGAGTGATACGATCGTTGGAGGTTGCTGTCCACAGCATCTGCAGTCGACTCCGACAGGGTTTTGGAATTTCGAAGTTGTTTGAAACATGCAAACTACAAAGTAACAACTTTCTATTTATACTACATCCAGTGGAAGAAGTAAACGGATGTTGACTGCGCTCTGGAAAATATTCAGATAAGCATAGGAGGCTGATAATACTTAAGTGTCATAAATCGGGTAAACAATGTTGGTAAGATGTGTTAAAATCAAGGACTTTCTACGGGTCTTCTACTTTGTGATGTAGAGTAGATCTATTGAAAACCAGACAACACGGTGAGTTTACTATGTACGTACAATTGTACATTCATTGAACATGCGCCACACGCATGCCCAAACTACTGAGTACAATACTCGATATATACGCTGTAGGTACAGAACCTACTGTAAATATCCACAAACAGAAATAAAAGATGGGTACAGTACCAACTATCTACTCCCTGAGATAACTTCACTAGAAAGTCATGCTGTTAGTTATATTCAGACATGTTTCTTAGTACTTGGTATGATATTTTGCAGGGATGTAACGGATGGTTCAGGATGGGAGTGAGAGGATATATGGAAGAGGTATAGTGGGAAAGGAAGGGAGGGGGCTCCAAGCAGGCATGTAGTCGTAAAGAGAATTCAAAGCATATGGAGTGGCTTATCATAGGCAATGAGGTTGCTTTCTTTGAGGACTGAAACCAAGATGACACGAAGCTTAAGTTTTGGCCGCCCTCAAATCAACACCTCACCAGCCTCGAACCCACGTGCCGCAACCCCAAAACCTTCCCTCTGGGCCTGTCACATTATCAACAGTTATTGACTACATGCCTGCTGCTGTGCTTGTGCCTGTCGGGGCTGAAGGTAAAGAAAGACTTACGCTGCTTGATCTCAACAACTCAAGAACAGAGACATTTTTCTGGCAGAATGAAAAACAAAAAAAGTAACGACAAAACGTGACAACGAGAATTTAAACAAAACAAGACTAGAGCTAGAAAGAAACCGTAGAGATTAATTACTGAGGCAACAGACAACGACGAAAAAAATAAATGCATAAAAATTGATTGAGAAGTCTCACAGAAGTGTAAATGAATACATATTAAAATCAGAGGCAACATTGCCGGTGTTTGACAAAGTGAGACATATTATGACAGAGGTTCCAGGTTTTCTTGAGAAAAAAAAAAAAAATACTCGGAAAATTTGCCAACATCAGCAAAAGGCTGCAAATATTTAGATGATCCTTTGTCTAATGTTCATACAATGTCAACACTTTGCTCATCATTCCCTCTAAACTGCAGTGACAGTCAAAAATTAATTAATTACATGGTACAATAATGGAGAAATGAACAGCAAAACTGAAAGTGACATGCTTGGATGTTTTAGGGTTTTACCTTTAAAGGGAAACACTGCATTAAAAAAAAACTTTTAATGTGGCATACACAGACTTATAGTTTTTACCATTCAGTCTCCCGGATACACATCAGAAATGGCTTCATCATATCAAAACATTACCCTCTTAAATGAGATGGATCTAACATACACACTGGTTATCGGAAGATGCATCATTTGAATTTTTGAATGTTAGGGTGTACAGATTACACTTGAGCAACAAAAAATTGATATTCTCTTGTATCTTTTTTTCTTGAACAGGTGGTCACAGTCCTGTCTTGTTTTGAATGATCTACCATTCTGTGTCCAAACATATTAGTTTTACGATTTTCTTCCTATAAAACGTGACACAATATTTCCCTTTAAATTCTGGCTCAAATATTAAAATGGCTGAATCAAAATGGCGCAAATGAAAAACACTGATTACTTTTTCCCCATAGCATGTTACTTAGAAGGTTGACGTATTTCTGTCATTGTACCAATATTACATAAAGACCTGCTTATTTAAGCAAGTATATTGTTGAAGAGTTTTGTTACAAGCTGTCCAGAAAAAGATGTAACATAAATTTGATTCTTTTAAAATGGACAAATATGTCACCAACACCACCTACCGAGAAAGGAAAACAAACTTACATCACATGTTGCCCCAAACTAGATGCAACGAAATAAGATATGGGGGAGGGGGCTGAAACCTATCTACTTCCTTGTCCTTCTGATGTAGACAAAATATTTATAGACGATGAAAGATTGATACAGCCCAATTAATTTGAAACCAGAAAACATGCAAATAACTCCATCTGGGATTGCAATAAGAGTCTTTTAAAAGTATTGTTTTAGAAGGCCGACACGACTCATCTGCTTTAATACGTAACTGGAGAACTGCTTTCAAGCTTGATGAAACAAACAGAAATAGAGACAAAACCCTTTTAAATCGTCAATTATTAACAAAGAGAGGAGCTTTCTCCCTCTCCCTCGTTAAAAACCAGGACCTCGTATTAGCACTGTCCACATTCCATGTGGGGGGGGGAGGCACACCAGCCACAGGAGGTTTGAAAGAAAACTTCCCACGAGTGGTGTTGGTGGTATACAAGCATTGTGAAGATGCAGTGTTAAAGGAGAAGGAAACCCTGGGAATATATTGATCAAAATGAAGCAGAAGTGTTTGACAAACATCTTCCCAAAGTTTCATTCAGAGATATTGTTTCCTGTCCAAGTTACACACTTTTGAAATTCAGAGAAAGGTGCTGCCATTTTTGCCTAAGTTGAATGTGAAACAACTTGAGTAAGTCGAACAATGATGTCACATAACCACTGATAGCAAAAATTTTAATGCATTTCTTTATATTCTTTAGCTATTATTTCTATCAATCTGAAACACACTTGTTCACATTTTGTGTGGAATTACTGAGGTGTATCATGCAATCAAATCATTAATACTATGACTTGAATCTATGCATGACTGTTAAAATTTATTGACAATGAAATATACAGAAAAACAAAAGCTTTTCAATCACATGTGGTCTGGTGATGTCATCACAATTTCAAAATGGCAGCTTCCTGATAATCTTTTTATGAATATTCAAATTGCAATATCTCGAAAAGTAAGCAACGTATTTAACTGAAATTTGGTAATGGTGTTCCCCATATGTTGGTCTCTCATTCAACATTGTCAAAAGTCCTGACTTGCCTTCTCCTTTAAATGGCTTGAATCTAGAATAAGGTTATAGAAAGGAAAATTGTTTTGACAAAGTCATCTTGTTTGTACAAAATCTGAATTTAAGTACACATGCAAGGATCTGCTGTCAGCATTGGAATAACGCTGCTGTGTCTTGAAACTTCAAGAAAAAGTTGGTCAACTGTAAGACTGTGAAATTAACCACTGCTACAAAATGAACTGTCCCCCTGCAACACCTTTGTCTTCTATTTTATGGTTAAAGTTGTTAGTCTACCAGGTTCCTAGGACAATTTGGAATCTCAGGGAAGAACTTACAGTGACATCATCAGCTTTCATCAGCTTTGAATAGCTTACAAACCTGGTTTTGTTGACCTGGTTTTGTTGACCTGGTTTTGTTGACCTGGTTTTGTTGATCTGTAGTCGCTGGTTCCTACTCAGGATGATTAGAATGTCCTTACAGTGTGAAAAGGTTTAATACTTTAATTCCGAAAGAACATTCTTAATTTGCTTGTAATTATTGGTCAAGAGCTGTGAGACATGTCTGTTATTCTATAGGCAGGCTAAAAGCCCTGAAAAGATTGGTACTGTTCCTTTGTCTCGAATATTCTTCTTCAGTGTACAATGTACTAATTTATTGACACACATCACTTAAAGGGGCTCATTGAGTTGGTTCACATAATTCCAGATATTTTGTCACCTCTGTTGAGTGATACTCATTTGTTGATGGTCAATGATCAAACTAAGAGATTCTGAAGATCTGATGTGTAACTGAAGCAACAGAGATGGGGTAATTAGGTGTTGAAATCACTTATTGAAAATCTGTGACCAGACACTTTTACCACACAGTACTAAGCAAAGGCAGCACCTGTTAGAAAAAAAAACTGAACTAAAATTTCTCACATTTTTCAAGAAAAGTAGAGATAGATACATGGCTAATGAAGCTGATTAGAAATATTGGCATGCAACTGTTTCCTTCAAACATACCACAAAATGAACAATACCAGATCAATGAACCTTGACAGTACGTCTGAGAGTCCAATCGTTTGAAATTCCTACCGAATATTCTTCTCTGCCTCTTAGTGACTTGGTGATACAGGTGCTCTTTGGAAGGTAAACCTTCACAGCGTAATTCGTCCCGTGAAATGCCATCTTCTACATTCACAGCAAAGTATGCATGCTAGTGCCTTCATCGGTTTAAATCAGAATCGGGCGATTTTTTTTTTGCTACAAAAAGTAAGATGTGAAACTGAAGAGTTTCACCATAGCCTACCTCGAACTGATTTCCCCAGGTGTACCAGCAATACTCAATACTGACAGCAGTATTTACACATTACACCCAAATATCATGAGGAACACATGTACTGTATGTTGCACTTTTGAAGTGGTGCCATAAAATCACACCTGAAGCTCCCTCACTTTGCAAAGCAGGAAAATGGTAACTCTAGACAGTATCAGCGAGAGAGGTACTTCAAAAATGTGTGAAAATTCTGTGAAACATAGACTTTCTACGTTATTTCACATAGGACGTAAAAATATATCAGTATCTACTATGAGGTAACTGTAAAATTCCAGCCTTTGTCTCCTCTGAGCTCAGCAGAGTTTATGCGATTGCCCCTCTTGCCAACTTCCAGTTGTTAAAATGTACCTGCAATCCTTGACAAAAATGATGGGACACTTGTACACAAATGTAGTGATATTGACGTAGATTTGTTTCATCTCCCAAAATCCCCCATCCCCCTAGATCAATGTTGTCCTAACCAAGAGATATTCCAAATTAAAACAATTTCAACATTGAATGGGTGAGCGAGGGGGAGGTGGGGGGTTGGGCGTCATAGTAATTTTGTCGAGGATTGTAGCTATTGTGCTTCTGTATTGTTAAGTAGTAGAACCTGTCTTTAAGTTTAAAACAACGTCTTATCTTTTATTTAGGGCAGGCTAGGCTACAGTATCTATCACTTTCTGGGTGACATTCCTTCCACCAGCACTTCATTTAATCCAATGAATGTGGGGCCTTTGTATGTATATCATATCTTTTTGTCTGGTTATGGAAGAATCCAACAAGTGAAATGAATGAACAATTAATTTTCTGAAAGGACACCCAAATCTTTAAGAGGAATTACTGCAATTTTATATCTCAGGGGTCCATCAACAAAATGCTTGAAATTGCTCACATTCTGACAAATAAGGATCATAGCTAAAGTCACATATGACAGATTGCTATAAGATGGGTATATACTTCATGAAAGTCAACCCAAAAATAAAATATATGTTCACATGATAAATCCTTCATAATGTTTTTACTGGGTAAACTGCACAGTATCTAAATAATGAAAACAAATGTAATTTGTCGTATTAAAAATTAAAGAGTGTGTCAATGGAGAGTAAAACCCACCATTTTGATCCCTTACTGGGTTCTTGAAACAGCTATTTCCTGTAATACTTACCCTCAAATCTGAATTGTCCTTTGTATGACGTATATGAAGTATGGTACATGTTTGCAAAAAGATACATGGAGCGTGGGGTTTTTGCACACAGAAGAGTGACTTTACCTACAGGTATCTCCAGCCATCAAGGCAAGTAGAATTCCAAACAAACTACAATACACGATGTTGATGTAAAGACCAAGACTGCTCGTGAAGGCGAGAGAAAGACACGGGTGGAGAAGAATGGAGGAATATGTGTGAGAATGTTAGGGTACTATGAGGATGGTTGGAGGGTAGAAGGGGGTGGCAATGAAGGGGGGGGGGTAGAGGAGAAAAAGGTTGTAAAGGAAACAAGAAGAGAGGAGAAATGGAAACAGGTTTCATCGCGAGTTGATACAGCAAAGGGCAAGCATAGCTGATGGAATAGCAGTAAATAATCAGAAGAAGGTTCAAGTCCTGAAGAAGAATCAGCTCTTTTGAAATCCAGTAGCGCTTGAGTGAATGGAAGAAGCGCTACTGCTTTTATTTATCACTAAGGAGGAAGAGAGGGAGGAGTGAAAAGGGTGACATAGGAAGGGAAGGCAGGGGGAAGATCATTTCTGTGAAAATGGAGGAAATGAATGCAGTAAAACTATGGGATGGATCTGTCACCAAAAACAAGACTACGATATTATGTACAGCTTAATTTAACCCCTCCACTCATCAACCATAGTCTTAAATGTCCTAATCTCCCTAACTACCCTCTCCCATGGACTCCTAACCTCTCCCACGGACTACTAACCTCTCAACATCTTCTGTTCAAAAATCACCTCATTCAGGTACCCACCCCTTCCCAAACAGTAACATGCTCTCACTTTTGACTTACATGTACTAGCGTCAAGGCAACTTTTATCATGCGATTAAATATTATTAACCCAAATTGGCTTTATCCTTAATGTTGATATTGATCATCATTAATGTTCATCTCAGAGTCGGTCAGGAATGTACTTGTCAGTGTTCATTGCTTGGACCACTAGGTTCTTCTCATTGATGGTTAGTCATGAAAGTTCTCGTCAGTGATTATTAGTCATTGATGATTTTGCCAGTGATTATGTTCAAGTTGATGATTGCTGGTCATCAATGCTCCTCTCAATGATTGTTGGTCATTAATGGCCATGTCATTGATTGTTGGTCATTAATGGCCATGTCATTGATTGTTGGTCATTTATTGTCCATGTCAGTGATTGTTGGTCATTAATGTCCATGTCAGTGATTGCTGGTCATTTATTGTCCATGTCAGTGATTGTTGGTCATCAATGGCCATGTCATTGATTGTTGGTCATTAATGTCCATGTCTGTGATTGCTGGTCATTTATTGTCCATGTCAGTGGTTGTTGGTCATTAATGTCCATGTCATTGATTGTTGGTCATTAATGTCCATGTCAGTGATTGTTGGTCATTAATGTCCATGTCAGTGGTTGTTGGTCATTAATGTCCATGTCATTGATTGTTGGTCATCAATGGCCATGTCATTGACTGTTGGTCATTAATGTCCATGTCAGTGATTGTTGGTCATTAATGGCCATGTCATTGATTGTTGGACATTAATGTCCATGTCAGTGATTGTTGGTCATCAATGGCCATGTCATTGATTGTTGGGCATCAATGTCCATGTCAGTGATTGTTGGTCATTAATGGCCATGTCATTGATTGTTGGTCATTAATGTCCATGTCATTGATTGTTGGTCATCAATGGCCATGTCATTGACTGTTGGTCATTAATGTCCATGTCAGTGATTGTTGGTCATTAATGGCCATGTCATTGATTGTTGGACATTAATGTCCATGTCAGTGATTGTTGGTCATCAATGGCCATGTCATTGATTGTTGGTCATCAATGTCCATGTCATTGATTGTTGGTCATTAATGGCCATGTCATTGATTGTTGGTCATTAATGTCCATGTCATTGATTGTTGGACATTAATGGCCATGTCATTGATTGTTGGTCATTAATGTCCATGTCATTGGTTGTTGGTCATTAATGTCCATGTCATTGGTTGTTGGTCATTAATGTCCATGTCATTGGTTGTTGGTCATTAATGTCCATGTCATTGGTTGTTGGTCATTAATGTCCATGTCAGTGATTGTTGGTCATTAATGTCCATGTCAGTGATTGTTGGTCATTAATGTCCATGTCATTGGTTGTTGGTCATTAATGTCCATGTCACTGATTGTTGGTCATTAATGTCCATGTCATTGATTGTTGGTCATTAATGGCCATGTCATTGACTGTTGGTCATTAATGGCCATGTCATTGATTGTTGGTCATTAATGTCTATGTCAGTGATTGTTGGTCATTAATGTCCACGTCATTGATTGTTGGTCATTAATGTCCACGTCAGTGATTGTTGGTCATTAATGTCCACGTCAGTGATTGTTGGTCATCAATGGCCATGTCATTGATTGTTGGTCATTAATGTCCATGTCATTGATTGTTGGTCATTAATTTCCATGTCATTGATTGTTGGTCATTAATGTCCATGTCATTGATTGTTGGTCATTAATGTCCATGTCATTGATTGTTGGTCATTAATGTCCATGTCATTGATTGTTGGTCATTAATGTCCATGTCATTGGTTGTTGGTCATTAATGTCCATGTCAGTGATTGTTGGTCATTAATGGCCATGTCATTGATTGTTGGTCATTAATGGCCATGTCATTGATTGTTGGTCATTAATGGCCATGTCATTGATTGTTGGTCATTAATGGCCATGTCATTGATTGTTGGTCATTAATGTCCATGTCATTGATTGTTGGTCATTAATGTCCACGTCATTGATTGTTGGTCATTAATGTCCATGTCATTGATTGTTGGTCATTAATGCCCATGTCAGTGATTGTTGGTCATTAATGTCCACGTCATTGGTTGTTGGTCATTAATGTCCATGTCAGTGATTGTTGGTCATTTATTGTCCATGTCAGTGATTGTTGGTCATCAATGGCCATGTCATTGATTGTTGGTCATTAATGGCCATGTCATTGATTATTGGTCATTAATGGCCATGTCATTGATTGTTGGTCATTAATGTCCATGTCATTGATTGTTGGCCATTAATGTCCATGTCATTGATTGTTGCTCATTAATGTCCACGTCATTGATTGTTGGTCATTAATGTTCCTGTCCCTTGATCCAGAGTCATCATGTCAGTGACTCTTTGTCATTAATGTTCAAGAGATAACCTTTCCAGTCAGTTCTTTCTCTTGCAGTAGTTACATTCTAGAAACTTGGTTCATCAGCAACTTTGTGCCAACCTGTCACTGTAAGCTGGTCTTGTTAATTTTGAACTGTTCTTTGCAAACCACATTCCCAACATTGTGTGGATGGTACTGTTAGAAGATCTTTGCTGGAAGAGCCTATGGTAATGTATTCTGCATAACAACAGCACAATACTGACTTTTTAACCCACAGGATTGTAAACTTCCTGAAAGCACTTGATCCACTTACCTGAAAGAGGAACTAAAATTTATTGCACTGAACCACAGGGCAAACTGCACCATCTTGTATACATGTACTGTATATACTAGAAGCAATTAGCACCACAATATATTCATAACAGTGTGGCTGACAGTCACTCCTTCTATCAGGGTGTTGTACTTGAACAAATGACACCCCCTCAGTTTAATCAAATTTAAACACAGTCATAAAAGCACCTAAAGCATGTCCTTACAGTGTGCAATGCTTTAATTTGGTTTACACCAAAGTTAACAGCACTGTAATCTTGTAGATGGTAGACCCTCAATAAGGAGACTGGATTATATTACCGGCAAAGGCTTCCCATTCCAAAACCTTTGTACATTTTGCTTTTATGGTATACCAGTAAATAAAAATTTTCAATACACAAGCATTATGAGGTTGTACAAAAAAAAATAAAGCTAAAAATTTGTTGTAACAAAACCTTGGCTTGTTTGTAAGAGATAATTTGGGAGCCACAAAAAGTAACAGAGAAGAGAAAAAAAAATTAATCAACTATTGTATCAAATGTATTCAAAGGAATTATATTGAAATACAAATGAAGATAATATATGAGTGAATGAACAGATCTGTCAGGGTGTGTGACACTTAAAATGTCTTAAGAGGAAATGTTGTTTCACTTAAATCTCATTCCTAATGTGATTATAGCACCACTTTAATCCCCTACCAACACAGACACACAAATAAACTTTGGTTGTATCACCACCTACAGTACATTTCCATGTTGCAAAAATGCACAGGTGACATTTCCAGCTGAAATCTGGTGAAAAGAGCACCAAACTAACTGTCGCTTACAGGACAGAGTGCAAATTATGGTCATACTTTGATACAATTTTTTTTGCATTTTCTGAACATTTATGGTTTAAGTAAAAGGGTCACTTAACTTTTTAGCTGTGTAGACATGCATGACTAAGGCTGCTTTGAACATCACAGGACTATTTGAATCCAGAATGGCACTGTTTTTTTTTTCTTGCATATCATACCCTGGTGAGAAAGCATATTGTTACCAACGTCTTTGTTTTTGTATGCCTTTCAATTCTATTCAGTTTCGGTATTCTGTAATCCTTTCAAGCAGAGTAGGAACCATTCCGAGGTAGCTTCAAATATTTACAGTCTCACTTCCAAATGGATTTACACCACTTGGCCATCACGGTCATCCTTGCTTTAAATTTTGGAACATGGCACTTCTAAATGATTGCTCTTTCACCCAGTGAACTGAGGATCTTTTTTGACCAGCAACATGTAACACCATCACCACAAAACTACCTCCTGGTTGATTAAGCATAAGGTATACTACATGCAAATAGCCAGGCAGGAGAGGGGCATGTCTGTTTCATTCTGAGTGCGGGTTAATTTTCATATGTCCACTTCGTGCGATTTACCTTCAAGTTAGTTTTTTATGAAAAAGTGTTCTGAGTTGGAAAAAAAGGCACTCAAAACAGTGCCTGGTACTTTTGGTCATTTTTGGATGAGTGCAGGGAGAAATACATAAGTGTCAGGTACGGCAGTAACATCCGGTGCCAACTGACACGGGCACAGCCCCACAGCTCACGTGCTGGGAACAACAAAACCTCGGTCATTTTCTGATGATCAATCACATTCGAGGTTCATTTTGGTTTCAAACTCTTGTGTTAAAGCTTGGAATATGAGTTGCACTGGCAATCACCTGGTTATCTACCTTCGTTCTTTGTCAGTGTTCCACGGGAGAGAATGTTCGGGGAAAAGATCACCTGTTACAAAATCTGAAAGAGAACTATGCACTCATCTTCCAAATGTATGGAAACAGTCTATTTTTACTGAGCCAACAAATTCAGACTCTCCAAGAAAGAATAGCATTTAATCATCGTTACTTGACATCAAGCAGACCAATGGGAATGGATGTGAACATTCACGTATGCAAAAATGGGGCTTAAACATTTGTGGTGGCCATGACATATTCTGCAGAATTTGACTTTCAGTGACAAATTTTCAACTCATATTCCAGCTTTACATGTGAAGTTTTATGCATAAATTTACAACATGACCTAAAGAAATTTCCAACAATTTTGAGATAATTCCCCCCCCCATTCCTGTTACCTATTGTCTCCTCGACCCACCTCCACTGGAACAGATAGCAGTGTCCTGTCTGCAACTGGCTGAAATATATATGCTCTTTCCTGTTTCACTTGGTCGAAAATGTACAAGTGGATTACTCCAAGGGTCAAAAGCAAATATGTGATCAAATCAGGAAGATGTTGGTTGTAATGACAAACAACCCCCCACCCACCCAAACACTTTCCTTACACTTTCTCCTGTGACCACAATTCCATCAACTTTACTGCTTGCAGGCACTCCTTCAACTCACACAGATACATCATGCACTTAACAATGCATTTGCAGATTGCATTAAAAATCAATTTAACATTAATCTTTATCACACATTTTGAAACAAATTGTTCTTTCTTGTAAAGGAAATTAGTCCTAACATGAATGGCTTTTACTAAAAAAAAAACCTGGAAAATTCTCAAAAATAAATTCCTCTACACTCTGCAATTTACACAACCGTTAGAGACTCTAGTCAATGTCTGTTAAGTTGTTTTAAAATTTTGATGAGCAAACGATTTCAAACAGATTTATCAGTACGTTGGGAATATTCCATGAAGTCAGTTACCAAAATGTTTGTACTGCAGAAAAAATTTGCAAAGTCTCTCAGTCCTTTTGGGAATATTCCTTCATGGGAGTCACTAAACTGATCAGTTTCCTGTCTTTTCAGAGGGTTTCCACTCTTCTAAAGATGGTTCTGAAGGAAGGCGATAACGCTGACACATGGACGACAGAGCAAACACAATGAGAATGATTCCAGCCTTCATTACATCATACCCTAAAAATAGCTCTACACTGAGATACATGCAAGCAGAATCTCTACGATATGACCAACGGGAGGGCAAGTTGGCGGTGTTTCATGGATAAAAACGGTGTGACTATTGTTGGCAGATTCAGAAAAAGATGGGGACTACGAGATAACTCTTGCAAGAACTTTGTCAAACTCATATGAGAATGGTACCTTGCCTCCTTTCAAGGGCCGACATCTCCCTATTCAAAGGGGTTGGGTGGGAGTGGGGAGGGCCTGCAGTCACAGAAATATTTAAGTTGCTGCTAAATCACCATGTTTTGTTATCATGCTTTCATAAATCTAGTATTACTTGCAGGGTCACCAGGACGAGAAAGTGTTTGCAAAAGTCTTTGATTCCTTATAGAAGGGCACCAACAAAATTGTAACATTGTTACTTGCTAGGATGATGGACTGTTGCAACCGGCACCCGGACCTGTTTCATGACATGTTTCGGGAATTGCTACCTTGATCCCAAGTTTCTCTGACGTTCATCGTACAAAAGGTTGAAAATTGTAACAAAATGTACAATGTTACTTTTTCCTCACAGTTTTCCTTTTTTTTTTAAGTTATATAAAATGAAATAAAATACCTGGAAAACCTTTGCGGAGTGCTTTTTGTACTGTCAACTCCTATGATGTAGTAGGACTGCGAATCAGTGATTGTACGTATGAAACAATTTTATGAAACCCCATTATTTTGCATTGTTCGTTGAACAAAATTCAGCTTGTATGTGTAACTAAGATCACTTCATCATCATAACCGAACATATGTTACATGGTGCTGTATCAATGTGCAACGCCAAACGTTGTACTGTTTTATGACCTTATGAAGGATACAAATGTACTTTTAAATATTTACCTGGGTACCTGCCTGACTTTGGACTGCATGTACCAGGGTACGGATTTTGGAACTGGTGCAAACAAAGGTGGATTTGACTATCAACAGCTTAGGGTTGATTTTCCACCAGTCAATAAAACAAGATGAAGAAGAAAGCATTAACCTAATTCTAGAATAACTCAAAATCAGATTTGAAGAGTTGCCATCATTTTTTGGCGGTGACACCTGACTTGAACCTTCTCTCTTCCTTCCCTATTCATTCTGAAAACAAAAAGAGCTTAACTCCTTGTTAGTAGATACATACTACTTCAACAAACCTCTACCAAGAGATAAGGACAGGAGGCAATGTTGCACAACAAAGTTCCAAAGTTGCAATTTTTTGCTATCAAGGAAGTCGAGTGACTTGTAAACAGTTGCAGGAGATGTACTTAAGCAGATCTATGTAAAGGGGGTAAAGCAAATGTAAATAAAAACATTGGGTGTCGTAACAGAAAAGTTAAAATTAGGAAAGCCTAGGAGGAAAAGAGAGGGCTCAAAGTCTTTTGGGATTTGATTCCAGTTTCCCGGACAGTGGCCATGGCTTCAGTTCAGGGTTCAAACACAAATTGAATAAATAGTTAGTACATGTACCATACCTGAAGCTGTTGTTCTTTATACATCTCTGGACTAGGATTTTTTATGGCTTTCTCCACCATCTGTCTGTAGTCACCCTCTAAGTTGACAGGCATCGTCGCTTGTGGGGAAAGGAACTTGCGATATATATTGTCCGCACTTTGACGAAGCTGTGGAATGGGGAAAAGCAGCCCACATTTGAAGAGAAACATCTAGGATGTAAAGGGTTCCACAAAACATGAAGTACAAACTGGCCCCTAAGGATTTGTCTAAAGAGATCTTCGCATACATTTTACTATTTGTGCTGAAACAAATTTCGAACGCAAAATTTTTCAATCAACGATTTTCAACGTCTGTTCTGAGATTTAACTTGGGACATTTTACAGCTGGGTCTGACAAAATGTGTTATTAAACACAACACTAGTATCGGAAAGATTTAATCATGAATGTTTACATTGGCGGATGAGTGTAGAGACAACACTTTGGAGAGAAAATTGAGGATAAGTATCTCAAATTTCATGCTATGCACTTTGCATGGTATTTAAATACCATCACTTACATTTCAAACCAAACCATTATACGACAGACCTCACGCGACAGATCCTTTAGGAGCAATGGGTCTATTCCTGAGTATACAAAACAAAATGGCAGAACCCTAATTGTTTTCCTTCTTTTTTATCTTTACATAGTAATGCTTTCCCCGCACCTTTTTCTAGTCATCTTGACTGGCTTTACAAGATTGCTAGGAAATTTTGAGTCCATAATTTCAGTAAATCTTGCATAAAGGGGATTCAGGGATGTAGTGTGTGGGCACAGTTCAGCTGACATGTCACCTGACAACTTGAACAAGAAATATTTCTAGGTTGTCAACACATAACTTACCTCTGTTTTATCTGTTACCGTACTGAGTTTCTCGCATGCTATCCAGAATAATATATTTTCTTCACTAAATTCCTGTTTCAGAAAATCCTGGAGGCCAGAAAAGCAGAAAAACATGAACAGTTGATACGCTGCCCTGTGACAGATGAAGTAAATGTGCCCTCATTTATGATCCTAATCCTAAACACTTAATCCCTTATTATCCCAAATTATGTAAATTAATAAATTTACTGCAATAAATGACCAGTATACAGTAGTTTTTAGATTATCTGCCCCAAAATATTCACAATCTGTCCTTGAAATGGCAGATTTTCCAACCTGAGTCGACCCCTTCTCCCCTACGACTTTGAGTGCGCCACTGGATGACAACAGTTAATGGTGAAATAATGGGACGATTAAAATACAATTCATTTAAGTTGACAAAAGCTAGAGCGTTCCTTATTGGAAAGATGTGTAATGGCTTTCAGTACAAAGGGTGAGTGACCAAATATGTTCTTTCAGTGAAAGAGGCAGTTTATACTTAAATTTCCAAAGGGCAAGTGTCCCACTCCTAAGCAAAAAAATTGCAGTTGAATTTAATTTCCAGTGGATCTGGATTTTTGCAGAATTAGAACTGAGGATTCAGTGTCTACTTGTCATCTTGAGAACATTCATGGCTGGTTGATTGGAGAGAAAGAGATCATGAGGGAAAGTGCAGAAAGTATTGTCTCAAAATGACTAGCCCTCCTTCAATGACAGTGCACCTTCTACATAATTAACCCATACTTTTTTTAAACTATCAACCTTTGGTCTTTCAGGTAGCATGTATCTCATCTTTTATTAACCAGACAGGCCCAACCTTAAACTTTCATCTTAATTGGTAACCATTGTTTTGCACTTAAATATGACTGGGTAAGAAGTGTCTACCTTGTCAACTTCCTTGTGCCATGAAAGCTAGCAAGAATTTAAAGCCGTGTGATTAATTCCTACTTCCAGAGAATACAGGACTGACTACTATGGAATGATCCATCATCGTCGATGTTCTGAAATTCGTTAGCAGTAATATGTGAAGAAGTTTCAATGCTACCATTCTTTGAACACTGGGAAGTTTGTAAATACGTAGAGTTTGTATACACGCAGTAGCCACAGCTAGGAGAAAGCTCTCTGATTCATGAGTCTGCCAGAAGTTTTTTGGAATTTAAGACACCAAGAGGTGATGTTATCTCTAGATGTCGATACCCATCATGCAATGCTTCACTTTGCTAAGGAGTCAGTACTACAGACATTACTGAACTGGTCCCAAAAAAAGGAAAAGGTAGCTCAAGATAATGGAAAGAACGTAATTCCTCTGTTTGATACCATTCTGCACTATTAGATTAAACACTGCAATCGCAGTGTTGTTTGCAGTATGGGCAAACGATATTAATATGAAGAGACACTGCTCCCGATATCGTCACAAACAAACATGTCTCAAACAGAATCATCAAATGGGAGTCAAAACGTTTTTCAAACTTGGATCACATACCACGAACAAATAACATACCTAGAAACAAGAAATCAGACCTTTTGTTTGCATTTAACTTGAACTAATGTGATTAATATGACAAAGTAAAATCATGTCAGAATATTAAACTGTGGCTGCACAATGTAACTCCAGTACACAGTCCATAGCTTTATGAATGTTTATTCAGGTGTGCCTTGGTTCCGACTCGCCCCTGTGACAGTACAATATTGTCAGGCAATTGAAGGAAAAGTGCCCTCTGCATTGATTATGTAAATTTCATATCACAACACTACTACTGCACAGTTTCATTACATACCACACTGTAAACACACCCCCACTGTGTAAAGGCAACTGTCAAATTACTCAATATAAGAACATATACACTGTCTAATTACACATTACATAGCTTAATTACATACTACATTTTAATCACATACTCCATTGTTTGATTGCACACACCAGTTTTGTTGCAATCTGCATTTCAATGTATGACTACACACTACACTGTCCATAACATTACTGTACACCGTTTAAATAGACACTACATGGTTTAATTACATGCACCAATGTTGTTTAACTGAACACTTCAATCTACTGTGCACTGTTTGATTAGGCTCTTGACGAGTCACTGACACTTACTATGTTTATGTTAACCAATAAACACATTCACACTGCTCATGCTACACATCCAAACCTGTTAGTAAGAGGTACCATGCTTTTCCCCACGGTACAGTTTGCCCAACATAGACCTTATTATCTCTAGAGGAAGCAGTGTGGGGCTGTAGGGTATTGCAAAATGCATTGGTGACCACTAAGACCAATTACATCACCAAGGAAGCTGTGAGTTACAGTGAACTGTGCATTGGGGTCATCCAAACAAATATATCTTTGTTGAGCAATCTGAGCAACCCCCCCAAAAACTCACCGTGAAATATCTTAAACCTAGTTCGTCCTTGAGTAATCTTTCGAAGCTGACGGCCCAGCCCGAGACGCGTCCGATCGCGGGAGGGGTGTCGTCAGCCAGATCTGCTTGGCTGGCCGTGTTGCCATCCTGCTTCAGACTGCTGTCATCGATAGACGTTAGTTCTGTGAGGAAGAGAGGAATAAAACCTTTATCATTTGCGCCGTTCGAAATAACAGCGGCGTAGAGAAAAGAGCAGCGACGAATCCTTACAAATCACCCAAATGATCGACTGAAATGAAATAGTTTTGGAACTTTAGGCCTTTCCGACCCAAATGCTTTTGAGTGACGTTTTTCTCACCTTGATAGCTTCCAGTTTTACAGAATGAACAAAGTTTTGCTTCTGAATAAAATACTTTATTACGAAAGTATTATGTAACTATACATACTCTCATAAATGCTACAAAGTGACTTCCTTTCATTCATATCGAAGAAACCGTCCCAACATCGACACCACGGATGCAAACTGTATTCAGTCTAAGCCCAACTCTATGTCTGTGTCCAAGAGTAGTTAACGAGCCTTCTACGAAATTAACGCAGCAAGCCTCGCTCGTACATGCGCTGAAATTCGCATTTCTGTTCGCAAAAGTGACAAAAAAATTTTGTGACATCCGGTCTGACCGTAATCAGTCCAAATTAAGGATACGCTGTGTGTTTGCGTTAACATATTTCCTTGACTACAGACCACAGGTTGCTAAGTCATCAACTAATAATTCACAATGCTATCTACATTTCACCTTGACATCTGACCCAGTTTCTGAACAGGTGTCCATGCGGCATAGAAACTGAAGGGGGCAAACTGAAAAGTGAAAGGGGGGCAAACTGAGAACAGACTGGAGAAAAGAAGAATGGGTATGACTTTTATAAGGTCTCATGTAGTGAGTGCTAGCTGACAGCACTTTGTGACAAAATGGAATATCCACGTACTGCACTTGCAAGTTGAAGTTGAACTGCTAACTCTTTTTGAATCTATTTTAGAACATTTCTCTGAGGAAATATGGTGTAGCATCCCTAAGTGCTCAAAAGTTGGTTATACTTGCCTTAAAGGCTGTAATGCATCACCCCAGACAGTTTCAATTCTCCCAACCACCTACCTCTAGTCCCTCCCTCAGCCTGTCTTACATTCCTCCACATGTGTAATCAAAACAATGGATCCCTGTGTACGCTGTGTAATACGAGCTGCTCTGCATCTTTCGAATTTGCTGGCAATCTAAGAGTACTGTAACTTAGAACCAGTTGAGAATTTTCCTTTCAGGGAGGTAAAAATATAGCTTAGGGTGATGCAATACAGCCTTTAAGACAAACTAGAGCACCAACGTTGCACATGCTTATACCTGAACACCCTAAGGGTATATATGAGTATTATGTCTATATCATGTCATAGGAACCACCAGCAGTATCACTATATTGAATCACCAACATCGCATGAACGTGAGAATCTGTCGGACTGCATTATTTGCAGAATATCTACAAAGTTTAGCCTGTTTAATGCAAAATGATTCATATCCTCATATGAGTACTTGAACTGAAAATATTTCACATATTAACTAAAGAAGGTACACTTCCTCTTGTACAAGGGAGCAATCATCTCCAATACTATTCACACAACATATGCTAGCTCAACGATGGAGGGAGAAACATGCAGGCTAGGTGAACCCTGCATGACCTGCAGGGGTACGGACGGTTACTCTGAGCACAGCATATCAGGTAGATTACATAATCATGATATCAGGTGAAGGAATGACTATCAGACAACTGAGATGTGAATTACCGAGTATGGACTTAGCAAGCAGATATCATTAAAATTTAAAAGCAGTCACATATCACCCCAAGCTATATTTGTGGCTTGGGGATAGCAAAATTCTCAACTGGTTCTGCTCTTTGATTGATGGCAAATTCAAACGATGCACAGCAGCTTATATTACAAAAGCATACATAGGCCTTTGCTTTGATTTCACATGTGGAGGAATTTTAGACAGGCTGTGGGAGGGACTAGATGTAAGGTGGTTGGGAGACTTAGAGCTGTCTGGGCCGATAAGTCTTTGTATTTAAGGCCTCATTGAGTCTCCTTGCAGCAGGCAAATTTTATTGGTTACTGCATAAATAGTTTCAAGTTTTTGTGAATGGTTAACATGATACATTGATATGACATACATGTTTTGATACTGGATTTGTGATTTACTTTTAGTCCATTTTAATGTTGATATGTGAGTATCTACTTGCATTTCCAGGATAATAATTGTTTGCTTTCTCGAGACAGTTCCAGTACACTTTAACTTTGGCGGTGGCCGGTAATTTGTGAGAGCACTGGTGGTACTGGTCACTCATCATTAATGAGTTGTACCAGTACTGCAGTACTGTTTCTGACTTCAGTACCAGTATACTGTCCAAACCTATTCTTCAACAGCCTTGGCTTGAATATAAAACAACTGTTCCATGCTCTTCCTGTCTGTCTCTTCCTGTGCTCTTCCTCTCTTGCAACAAATTATAACAAAGCCAAATCTAATCCAATACAATGCTGAACACAATGCGATGTAGGTTGTTTACTGTACATATGCTATCAAGCACTAGGGATGGGCAAATTGCCAATGTTTTGTCGTGCAATTTAACATTCTTATGAATACAATAACCTTAAAACTACGGTGTGGTGTGGATAGGACACATCCTGGCATGATTTCACACAAATGGTATGGTTACCAAGAAAAATGGGGTTCCAGGTGTGGATGGTGACCATGGAAACTTCATATATTGTTGTAACAAAGGTGTTCTGCATCTAGGTAGCAGAACTATGAGAAGATTCCATGTATGGCTTTTAGGCCTGCTAACATTGATCAAAGTCTCAATGCAAAAACTCTCTCCCCAGTCTGACAGTTTCTTTCTGATCTTTCCAATCTTTCCCATCACTGGTTGAAATTTAAAAGCCTCCATGTGAAACTTGCAGCCCACAAATCATCTTCCAGAAGGAATGAGAGTATGCCTATATGAGCGCAGCATTTTGTCCACATACTTTTCATCGAACAAGTAAAAGCTTTTGGTTACAGTGTAATGACTCAGCAGAACCATTTAGGTGTCTCTTCAATCTTTTCTTTGAAGACTGTCGGAAACTTTTGTTATGTATGTCACACTACGAGTACGTACGTACACTGCAGTGAGGTCTCATGCAAGTCAATTCCTGATCTGCTCTTGCAATAACCCTTTGGCTTCTTGTAGGGTGACTTCTGTGAAGAGAGAAAGTCAACTAGCCTTTGATGTGGTTTTAAAATGCGGGTAGGTTGAAGGAAGATTAGAAGGTGAGCAGAGCTGGGAAATAGTTTTGACTTTAAAACATAGGCAAAGATGAATGAGAATGATGTCAGCCTAACAACTCGACACTGAACAATGAAGTCGAACATAACATGCGTGGTTCTTGCTTTGTAAGGCGAAACAGCTCTGCCTTCAACATTTGCCGTATACCTTGCCGCACGTACAGGTCCCAGATAAGGTATGCTCCATATCTAAACACATCTTTGGGGAAAACAGCAGTAAGCAACCATTTACTTTTTAGGACAACATCGTATTTTTACGAGAACGCCTTTGGGATCACAGAGTTTGGGGTCACTTACTGTTCCACGATGTCATTCCAGTTTCTCTATTTCTATGCATTAAAATCATCATTTCAAACAGGTTGACAGCTTGGGGCCAACACTGCTGATTTCATGTAATGTTCATCCATTCCGGAGACTGCAAGTATCATGATAAGAACATGAACGATATAAAAAAAAAAAAAAGGAAGGACAGAGCGATGACGACAAAATAAAGTTTCAAAGACCTCTTGGAAGGAAAGAGGAAGCACCCAGATAAAAAAGGGGGCTGATCAAGTGATGATGTATGTTGAGAGGTAATTGCTGAGGAGGAAGCGTGTAATTATAGCATGAAGCAAGTAATAATTGACATAACTCTAGGTAAGGTAGGAATAGCAGTCATCTACAATAAACTTTTTAATGAGTTGTGAGTTCACAAAGATCACTGACAACAATGTGTAGCTATTACCTACACATATTACCTACTCGTGGCTCATTACAAAGGCTGTATTCACAAAATGTGATAAAGACAGTTTTACTGTAAGGTGGTTGCAAAAATTTTTTTTTGGTGGCAAGGAGAATGAGCATTGACTCAACATATACCATCGGCTTACCTAAACGAGTTGGATATTAAAAACAACTTTTCACGAGAAAAATCAATAGGCAAGAACAGATTACTTAAACTGTTGCACTAAACATAATTGTGGAAGCATGGAGTCAGCGAAGTAAACTGCTCCCAATAAGTTGAGAATGTATTCACTGTTAAATACTGTAGCTGTACTTTTTGTCCCCTAACAGTCAGAATACTTCACCACCAGCAACGACCCGCACCTCCCTTTACCTCTGTGAATACAGTACATTACCTTCAAACAGTGACTCGGTACTCAGATCAAGAAACTCAAATGAAAACATCGCATTCTCTACTTCCGCGGAAAAAGGCACAGCCGAGAAGAGCGTAGATTCCAAACCTTTTCCAATCACTGACGTTTGCTGCATGTGAGAAGTCCTTTTTTCCCTTTGACCCCAAAAAATCAAAACTTGACCAGTTCTTACAAAGCCAAACTTCGAATGGATGAAACACGGAGGATATACAATATAGAATGAGACAGTGTATGGCGTATCTTACACTCCACGAGGGTCAGGTAACCAAAAGTTTCTGGAACAGCTGATCTTCACTCTGGTGGGCAGATCTTTTTAACTGTGTACAATATTGCTAATATATACAATGTGCAGGTTGTTTTCCTCATTGCTGGTGATGCTGGTTTCCAAAAGGAACTGTTACTGCGATTTTGTTTTTCCAAGGCAGGCTTCATCAGACCAAAATGAAACAAATCCTCTGCACTTAAGCGTATATGTGATAGCCTGTTTGTAAAATTACAATCATTAACATGAATGCTGAAAGAGTCACTTTCAAAATTTTAACGTCTCTGACGGTATGAACAATAAAGGCAACCTCTTTTGAGTCAATTGTTTTGACTACCCAGGGGGGGAGCATGCTCTGAAACAAAGAGTATATATCCCTGCAGTGCAGTATCATAAACAAGAGCTGTTTTTGCTTTCCCTCTTAATTAGCAGATACCCTATCACGTCACCAACACACAAACTAAACACAAAGAGTTAAGTAACATTGGCAAGTTAACATTTAACCTGCTTTAGGAAAGTTTGCAAGCTTTCCATGAGGCGAGGAGGCAACAAATGCTTGTAGGCCTTTCTACGGTGAACAATATAGTTGCCCAAGTTAAAGCTGCGACTCGCCAGCTGGCGAAAACTTTCCTCGATTATATCGACGGAACCAGTGTTATCAGGTCTTTAAAGCAGCTTGGTATGCTGCAATTACATCCCCAAAACTTAATAGTTTGGGAATTAACTTAGCAATGAACTGACATGTCACAATTTAAAGACAACTTAAACTATTTACTTATGGTTTGAGCACAGTACAGTAAAGTGGATCAATGTAATTCAACCGCACAGGACCATTCTTTCTGATGACCCAGTCAGTTTTAACACTTGCAGTTTCAATGTGGATCGAGAGTTAAGGGACAGTAAAAACGCAGAAATTACTTTGCATGTTCGCCTTGGCGTTCACACTCGCATTGGTGGATTGGCGCTTGAGTAATCATGCAGTAATTATTCTGCATATTTGCCACAGTCAATAGGTAGTTCAATTAACGAAGCTGTAATAATTAAAGTACTCTTGTACTTTCCATATTGTTATCGTAGCTCCTGTGTGTCCACACGACGATTCATGATCGCTTTTGTGATCATGGTCAGATCTGTCCCTAACGGGGGAAATCATATCTAATCGACAGTTTGCACAACTTTGTTTTGGTATTCTACTTGCCATTGCAGGGTAAGATTTCCACAACTAACAAGACGGCCACTGCCGCTAACTTTTCTGTCGTCAGACTGTGTGATGCTTTAAAGAGTTTCAAGTGGAAGCATGTAGGAAAGTTGCTCCTTGGTAATCTTTAACAGGAAGTACATGTGCTGCCAATGAATGGCCGGACCGTTCTGTTTCATTTTAAGTTTACCGAACATCTCAACAGGTCTACCAGATAACATGTTCGAAATGAGGATAATTACTTGACATCGAGTTGTGTTGACCCGAAACTGGCACTGTAATGTGGAAAACATGACATGTCTGGATACATTATGAATTAGATAATTAACAAAACATTGGTTGTTTGTTCAAAAATTGTTGATTAATTTTGACTGCACTATTTCAGGCTCAGTCTCCGATTCTGGGGTAAATGGCTTGGGTGATTACGTTTCTCTTTTCAAGACTGAAAGCTTAATGTAAATGCTAACAAGTTGTGTCTGAGTAGCACAGAGAGGCAAAAGATACCAAAAGGTCCCTTGGGTAGGGGTTGGGCTGTGGATCTTGTCCAATTTTACGATGCTTAAAATAGAGAAAGACTCCAATTGCAACTTATCATCAGAAGCTTCTTCCATCTGTTTAATGCTCTGATAACCTTTTTTTTTCTGTTTTATCAAATTAATCATTGAAAAGTCATGGAATGTAAGTAATTTCAACCAGCTGTCTGATGGACAACTCACTTAAAAACTGTGGTTGTATTTTCCAATGTTTAGTTGCTGCACTAGAAATGCTGTCCGAAATTCAGTATCTAAAACTGATTATGTGTAAAAAACATACCTCGAATTGCGCTGTTTACATTTTACGTTTTACATTTCCTTATGGTACATCAAATAGTCAATATTTTGTGCAGTATTTTGCCGTCCGATGATGTGGTTTTCTCGACTGAGGACACCTTGCGAGCACAGAATCTGGTGTAATTAACAGCCTATCTGTTGCATGGGCTACGGTTAAACTTCTTTACACAATGATTGCCATTTTTGACACTTGAGTATGAGTTGCAGTTAGGTGAAGTGACAGGAACATTGACAGTAACAGTAACCGTGGGTAAAAGGAGACCAAACTTGAAACTTGAATGGACGTTTGTGTTTCTATGGACAAAATGCTCAGATCAACTTGAGATGGTGCGACAAGGTTTTGATCCCTTTTCATACGACCCCTTCAGTGCCTTCACTAAGAAATGGATAAGAGGAGGAAATGTTTTATTCAAAAGTAACTTACCTCCATCTGAAGCTGTCAATGACTGCAATACAAAAAGAAAAGAAAACAACTGGGTCAAAAACGATGACAATTTAGAACTAATTAATGCTGACACAAACAAAAAAAAGATGCCGTAAGTAAAATGAACCCTACATAAGACAAACAGAGTTAAAGAGATTTAGAAGTGGAAAAGTAGTGAGAAGATTATTAGAAACAGACCAAGATGGTAACTTAGGCAGGTAAGGGGATAAACACAGGGCTATAACAAATGTTTGAAACTATCGTAAGTTCCACAACCATGATGTACATTACAATAATCATAAATTTTTCGTTTCAAACTGACTACCCACGCTGTCACACATGCACGATGAACAATTGCCACAGGTTCAGAAAACCTCCAAATTGTGGCTCATGCAGGGTTCGAAATTTTTGCTGGAGAGATCTTTAGGAATTGTGCCTGGAAAAGGGCATTCAGATGGTGCGTACAACAACTGTGTGCGTACACTTAACCAGCATACTGTTCACTATGCAGAGGCTGTTACCATGAACACAGGGAGTTTTCCCTCCTCCCTTCCATGAATGAAACTTGTAAACACAAACCAAATGTAAAGATAACATTTAACACAGATATCAAAAGTTGATGGTGGCAGATCAGACATTAGGTCTGTTTCTTTACTTTTACTTTCAAAAGATATAATTTATAAAACAGTGCTTTTGGCCAAGCCGGTCGACACGCCGTAAACGGAAAACACATTCATGGTCTGCAGTTGGGTGGTTGTAACGGTATTTCTTTGGGTTATTCATTAACCATGAGTCACAGAAGCCATTTCGTTTTGAACGACTGTAAACAAATCTGCTGTTCTACTTTCCTCTTTGCTGGAGGAGAGACGTCAACATCCCCTCCATGGATTAAGCTGGGTGATCATTCAAAGGCTGGCGTTCACAGCCACCGTTTCAAGTACATTCACATCAGGATGAGAAGAACAATTATTGAGATAATAAAGAAACTTTCTCAAATACAACCATACCATAACACTGACTGTTGCACCCATACTGTGTGCTGTCCTACACAGATTTTCAAACGAGGGGTGGAGCGGTGTGATCCATTAAACATGTATACATACTATCATGAAGCCATGACCAGGAAAGAGGTTTAAGGGAGGTGGAAAGGAAGTTTTAAATTATTGAGGGGATTATCATATTCTTAACCCTTTTGAAATAGCAGTAGCCTAGAGTCAACCTTTTTTTGGAGGATGAATGCAGCTTTTGTTAGGGCAAGATTTTTTTTTCCTTCAGCTGGACGGTCACTTTTGCTAAGGGGCATAATACTCTTGGGAGAGGGTGCCACCCTAGAATTTATTGGTGTGAACACTCACGTACAAACAAAAGAAGTTTAAGACATCTTTCTTTATCAAACAGGAACTGAGTCCATGACTATTTGAACACTAGGCTTGGATTGTTGTTTCCATGTGTGAAAAATATGACCGGAGTTGAAATGAGACCACAATTTCGTCACACAGTGAGACTGGCAAAGGAAGTGCCTCCCAAAATCAAAGCACATGACCATTTGCCCACTGCCCATCCACCGAGGAGCAAGTATGGCGGAGGGGAGAAACGAGAGCTGTACCACTGATAGACGAAATGCAAACAACGTAGCGTCTGGATGCTTTCCAAAAGTGTGAATTAATAGAGACAACTTCGTGGACCTCCCTCGTCTCCATACAAATGACACGTAATGTTATTTCAGCACAGCTGTTGGCGCCTGATTGATGTCTAATTAATGTGTGAAAACCAGGTAAAAACCAGTCAAAACTGCTGCGATACACAGGCTACTGTTGTCGATGTGTCCACCGCATAACTATAGATTCTACTACACTATAGACAGCACTATACATAAAAGGTGTTCACTAAACGTGACTTTGACGTCAGAAATCACATTTGGAAGTGTGACCGTTCCTTGAAAATGATGATAACTTAATGTTACCAGTGGTTAGCCTACTGGTTAGTTTCCACATATTACTAGCAAATAAGAAAAATTGTGTGTTATCAAAACTACTTTTGCTTTATCTCTGTCTTCCCTACTTACAGGTCACACTTCATTGTTCTTTGGTCTTTTGTTTTAACTCTTCAGAGCTAGTTTTGGAAAACAATCAACCTGACGAGTGAATAGTACCTCAACGCTGATCAACTGATCACATGATGAGTGGGCTACTCAATTCTAAATGACCGCAATGATCCTGTTCCTTGAAGTTTGTTAATATTAAAAGATGTATAAAATTTGACTTCAAATGTGACGAGAAAAGGACACAGTCCTTTTTACTCTCCTCCCCCTCCCTGACTCTAATTAAAACGGTTCTTAAATTCCTGCCAGACTTAAGTCAGCATGCTACAAATACGATGTACTGTAAGGTCACATCACAAGGATTACACCTTTATGTATGTGCACAGAATGAAGTCCACGTTTACAAGTAAAGATTGCATATACTGGCCATCCACAAGAAGAAGATAAAATCATATTCTGCTTTTACCTGTTCGTCTGTATCAATATTGGAACCCTGGTCGCTCATTGATGGATCGTGTAACGTTCACCGTGGTATCACAAAAAAAAATTTGCTGTCCCACCATCGAAACAGGATTGAAGGAGAAAAAAATCACCTCTATAATGACTCCACAGCTACAACAACTTTTGGTTACATAAAAAATGAGTACCTTCACAGTTCACACTACTAGAAAGCATTTGCTAGTAATCAAACCACCTCTCCTGTGAATATAGCAACTTCCTGCTTTATGGTTGCAATGTCTGTGCATTGGTTACCAAGAGATACCACTTGTGGTGAACTCCCAGACAGGTATTACAAGACTGCCTTCGACATGTTCACTGGTTAATAAACCAAACAGGAAATACATGCTCGAGTTGCAGAGGCCCTTTGTCAGGGCCTGACTGTCGACTTTTGACACGATATGGTCATTGGGGGAAACCTCTAACCTTCAGTAATCATCATCATCATCATCATAGATCATCATCACAGGCAAGGAATGTTTATAGACGGAATACACATCATCATAATTATTACGTATTTTTATTATTACAGTGTGTTTTCCATGTGTGTTTTAATGGTAGAAGTGCTTTTTTAGTGGGTTCCTCTTGGTCAAGATAGGAATGTGGAAAATGGGGACAGGAAAAAAAAAAAAAAAACAGATCAAAAGAAGATGTACCACAGGAAAAAAAAATGATCTTGACAGAGTTCGCCAAAGGAATGTGACAGTATCTCCAAATATTTTTGCAGTCTCAGGGTACAGTTAATGTGTGCTTGTCACAGTTGCTGAATACATAGCAAGTACACTTGAAACAAGAACTGGTGGCCACAAACATTCTACTTCAATTTTCATTGAGGAGATACAGCGTCTTTGCAAGAGCACAGGTTGGTGGTAATTTTTGGTTGACATTTTGGTGCTTTTAAGTAATTGATCAATGATGAAGAAGAAACTGATAATGAGAGGCGGTGATAGTGTGACATCTCAGTGTTCCGGGTGTTCCAAAACTGGGATGAAGGAAACTGAGATTCCAGTACTGACGAGGGAAACAAACTCTCAAAAGAGGTAAACAGCAAGGTAGCTAGTAGTAGATAGGGAGGTAAACAGGGAGGGTTTTGTTGTCTTTCAAGCAATATTTGCCTTCTTTTTTCATTCTCCATTTCACGTTTCTCCTCTTCTCATTTTGCACTAGTTTGTTCCGTACATTGTCTTGTTTTGCATATATATGATTTTAATTTGATTTTCATTTTCCCATTTTTAATGCCAGCTCTGCAGTTTCCTTTTCAACTTTAAATGAAGCAATGCTTGTGCTAAGCCACTGTGACACATTTTTGACACATGATCTTTGCCAATTTGAAGCACTGATATTGTGGGAAGGAAAAAAAAAGAGGGTTTCATGTGGTTCTACAACTGATGCGAACTGAAGGCGTGCACAGTTACATGCCGCTGACATTTATAGTGAGTCAGTTTGGCTTTACAAGTCGCTGTTTTGACCCAACGGATATTTTTTAGAGTGAACACTGGAAATAGTGATTCTTACTCTTACGGTACTCTTCAGTATTCATCATGCATACAAGTGATATACAGCTGGCCTTGTACCGAGAAAACTGACTTAATAGACATGCTTCAATAGCTGCAAAAACTCTCCAATGATGGACCCTAAAAGAGGTATGAATGCATGTTTCTAACTAGTGTTTTCCATTTGGAAGGAACGCCTTTAATGTAAATTGCATGTTGTACAGAGAAATTCTAGAAAAATGTTTGAGGTGAACAAATTTCAGCTGTTAATTTTTTTTTTTTTTTTATCACCCTGTAAATGCAGGATTATTGCTGTACACCAGAGTAGAATATCATTATTTAATTTTCAGGGACCTAACATCTTTGCTAAATATTCCTTTTCCCAAAACACTATTTTAGACTTCAGAATTGGGAGGATTTACTGTCTGGTTTTACCTGACATTTGTTTCATTCTATGGCTCATGCAAGTTTTCAAGCAATATCATTAAATATTTTCATGTCAAGATTTTGTAATACTGAGTTTTTCTTACACTAGCTCTGTTTGAAAAGTTCCCTTTACGATAGAACTTCCTGTTCAACCCTCAAACGTGCTGTGGTACTTCTGTTCATAAAGCATCTTTAAAAGGGGATTTGCTTCCTTCTTTTAGGGGAAAAATCACTTTTCCAAGACAAAATCTTCCCACGTAGGCATTACCACTATATTCCCCACAACTTCCTGGTGTGGGTATTCACGAGTGACTATGCTTACCCCTTGCCTCACTAATGCATATATTTGACTCTGTGCTCAAATCATACTCGAAACCAATCCCAGCACCGCACCCTCTAAGGCCTAGCCAGCCCTCGTAGGGTTGAGCGAAAGGCAAACGAGGGCTGGCTAGGCCTTAGAGGGCGCGGTGATGGAATTGGTTTCGAGTAAGATTTGAGCACAGGGTCAAATGTATGCATTAGTGAGGCAAAGGGTAAGTATATGTCTACGATGTGAATCATGGACAACAAGCACATTAAACACTTCTTTTGTTTTAGCTTTCATTTAGTGATGACGGCAAACACATCCAAAACTTCTTTGGTTTGAGCAACAGTTGATGTCAAAAAAGAGTTGTGATATTTCAGGGCTCAACATAACCATGCCATCATGCCAATTGTGTTCGTCATGATGCCCCGCCAAGAAAAGCAAACTTCGATGGTGTCAGTAATTTCCCCCTTTTGATTTGCTTTTGGAGACTGCCTCTTCCATGCATATTGCAGAGTCACGATATGTTACATAGATTCACTATCTTTCTAATTCAGCAAGAAGCAAATCCGACTTAAACTTTCCATTCTTTTTCTCTTCTCTGTCAAGAAACCTGATTTCTGGAAAATTCTGCGGCATATTTGACCGTCTGCACATGCACAGTGAAATCTATCATTGATAGTCTGTGGAAACAAATGCCGTCAGTCAGTGCCCTTCTCAGGATTATTGTCTCATTGCCGTTCTGAAGCTGACATTTCGAGTCCTGATGTTCAAAAACAAACAGCACTCCATTGCACTGCTTTTCTTTCTATATTTATTCTGTTGGTACATTTGACTTATTATCAACTGACTAGCAGACCTTATTTTCCAAGTTTTGAAAGGGAGTCTTTCTTATCTTACTCTCAACCTGGCTGACTGAGGAAAACCGCTGACACTTAGGACCAGCATTTTTTTTATTTTTCTTACAGCTGACTGAATTGGTCAAGGAAATACTGAGGAAGTCACTGCAATGTGATTGTTATTGATATGACTACAAAAGAGATTTCTTCAATGCAGTTTCCATGCCATAATGTACTCCATATTGTTAAAGGTTATGTGACATGTACCTAGGAAACTAGAAAAGAGCTGGCTTAATTCATATGTTGCAGAGTGAAACCCTGAATGATAGTCTGTTGGAATTACATTTATATCAATTACTGTTTTTGAGATACAACTTTTCAAAGTTCGATGAAAATGCAAATATGATGATGTAAGGTGTTTTACAGTGTAAGTATTTCTTTTGTTAGGTCCTACATATATTCTTTTAATTACTTGCCATGTGGCTTACACATTGGTAAGTGACATCAACATTTGTAAAAGAGAAAACAAATGCTTCCAAATTTTACCCTTGAGGCTTATAAAATTCTCAATTAAATTGTCCTCGAAATAAAGGTTGAGTAAAACAAAGAATAACGTGAGACACATCATGCAAGTCCCTCTATTGACACCATACTGTGAATTTACACACTTGGCCAATGTTTATTCATGATGCAGTTGTAAGACTGGAATTTGGGTATGACAATGTCAATATTTGATGAAATGTGATGGAATCTGTGGCTATTTTCAACTTTTTCAATCATGAATACAGTCAATACTCAATACTCCACAATGTCATTTTCATGTCACACCACCATTGAGGACTGGACTACTGACCTAAATCTGAAATGGTACTTGCACAGCACACTTGTGTTCCAAAAATTCTTTGATATATTAAATACTTATTTACAGTAATTACAGTATGAGATATCTGTGAAAAGAGATGGATAATATCGAACAATTCTGTCACTTTGTTTCAAGCAAGAGATTCTGACATCTCTGACAAGAATACATGGAAACTGAATAATAGCAGCAGGTGGGAGACGAGAGATGGCATGGGGGTGGGAGATGGCATGGGGGTGGGAGATGGGAGATGGCATGGGGGTGGGATGGGGATGGTGGGAGATAAGATGGAAGAAAAGAAAGAGAGAAGGAGGGTCCAAGGATTTTAAGGTGCATCTCGCTGAGTAGAAATTCAGGTTTGCACACATCACCAAAGCTTTTTCCCCTGAACCAGTCTGCAGCTGCTTCTCCCCATTCTTACCCCACCCCCCTTCCTTTGGTCCTGAGACATGAATCACTGAGGTTGTCGTCACAGATGAAAAGTCGCTTTTACAGAAAAGACTATCAACCGACATAACATCACGTTATGAGTATCCCTTGTAACTGTGCAGCCCTTTAAAAAAAAATACACATAAAGTTAAGAAAATGAATGTTCCTGACTGATTTGTACAATTCTACATTGCAGACATGCATCAAAGTTAACTTAGATAATGCTTAGGCATTTGAGAAGCCTAACCTGTGGAATTAGGCTAACTGTTATTACTAAAGCTCACATCTGTACATATATGAAATGGCTATAACATTTACAACCTAACTTGGAAATTTCCTGCTTTCAAGGTATATGATATGAGGGTATACCCTGTGCATCTATTCTCCCGGTTTCATCGGAGGCCACTTGGCCCTCCCCTTGTATGTGCCGCTAAAAATGCTTGTGTAGCATACATCATATCCATCCGTACATGAACCTCTACTTATATTTAGTTTAGCAAATGGAAATGAGCTTTCCAAAAGAACATGTAAAAAACAATAAATCAAGAACTTAATAGTTTTTGGCAATATATATATGACAACGACTTTTGATGTGCTGTAGTCAAAGCAGTTGACATGCCGCAGTCAAAGCAGCCAAGCAAATGCAATCTAGACCAAACTTGGGGCCAGTGGGCATGGATGGTGATACAAGTTAATCACGTACGTATGTGCTGAACTTTTGAATACCCAGATCCTGTTTGCCTATGCACAATTCAATCCCTAGCAGATCATTCTGTGATCAGCGACAGAGGGCGGGGAGGGGGGGTTTTTGCCTGGGTCTAACTGACCAACCATTAGAGATAATCAAGTATGGGTTTATATGGGGATTTGGTCCTCTCAGAATTGGAGAATCGGCCTCACCTTACTAGCAAGAAGCTTAGTCTGGGCAGCTCTGGAGGTCCTCCTCTTGACTTTAACAAGAGAGACAGGACTGTCACTGTATAACGTATCCATGGTTATAGTTCTAACACATACGATGTCACTCTACCACAACGAAGAAACTGCTCCACGAGAGTCAGCTCCGGTTAAAGTACCACGTAATCACCACAACATCCAGGGTACAGACACACTAACGCAGCAAAAACTTCCTTCTGTACATGGCCTGCAAATAACGACCCAAAAAATTCCTTGTGGTGTGGGCAAACCGTCACATATCCTTTCACGTACGATCCATTACAGCCCTACCACCCAGCTCGAGATTCCTGTTGGATTTCCACGTACCTCCGGTCCAAAGAGTGAAAAAGGAAAAATAAAAAAAAAGATGCAAAAAAGAATGGCCTATCAGTACGGCCAATCTAGTTAACAAGTTTCCTGCCGAGTTCTACGAGCTGACCCGGATTAAAGTATACCCTCCTCAGAGGGGAAAAGAGAAGAGTCTGGCATGCAGTTGAAACTAATGATTCACAAACCCACAGCACAGAGTGCAGTAATTAAGTCCAATGATCACTAGCAAGATATGACTGCAGTGTTTACATACACTGACACCAGTCTGTGAAGCAAATCCTTCCACCGCAGTCAGTGCTTCTTTTCTTTCTTTTTTAATTTTTTTTTTTTTGCTGATGGCCTTGCTGTGGCTGAACAATTTTCAAAAGGCGGAGTCTACACCCCGGTGCAGTTTCCTTGTTTAGTTACAATTGAAAGCAGCCCACGCACTTCAAAAAAGAAAAGACAGAAATATATATGTGCACTTGTGTAAAAAGTTGTGTGGACAAGGAGAGGAACCTCTCACCCTGAAATAATTAAGGATGTTTAGCTTATTAGTACTGGAGTGTTTGCCCCAGTATAGACATTACATTTGACTCTCCACACACACACACACACACACACACACACACACACACACACACACACACACTCAGACTAATTCAGTTTAACTGCCAAGGTCAACAGCATCAAACAACAATCACTCGGTGACTGCTGGTTTCGGACATCAGGTCTGAGATCACTTGCCACATAGGGCACATTGTAGCAGCCTAACAAACAGTCATATACATTGCTTGGTATGCATACCTTGTGTACTGTAGATCATTAACAAGGGAAAGTACGTAGCCAGCAAAATGTTGATGAAATAAATAGCATTCCCAAAATAAAGGAAAGCTTATATATCACAACCAGGAAATTTAAAATCACAACCAACTCTTGTGAAAGACTTGACTTTTGGACTCTGATTGAGTACTCAGCCCCAAAGATATCAACCTAGCTATCTCAATCAATGAACCCACCATGATGTTGTATGGCTGATTCCAGTGTTTGAGCTGGAGGACGGACAATACCGTATCAAACTCTCTCCCTTCCCCTGACCGACACCTTACAGGTAGATTCTCTTGATGTAACCCTACATGACCCACTATTATTAACAGTAGGTCCTTGTTCACATCTCCTACACCCCACAGTAAAAGACGTCTGAACATCTATCAATTTTTCGGAAAGTGTTTTGAGCTTTCTTCAATGTCACCGAAATCACTCTTACAAATAGTCAGCCAATGAGATGATTGTAAAAGGCACTACTTCTCTTTCTTTGGAAAAGACGCATAATCAGTTCTGTACGTAAAGATAACTGTCTCAAAATTAGGAAGGGAACTTGTTTCCGTCATGGCCTTCTGTACTTGAGAGGCAAAGGATTGCCCTCACAGACCAATGATTTTGTAGATGCAGCCACCTGATACAGCAACTTCAGCAAGTGTGTCAACTAAAAGGCAAGGAGTCTTCACTTTCCAACAATTGGCTGGTTGGTTACTTTCAGCTACACAGAAACAAGAGACATAGAAACAATCTAGCTACACTGAATGGCATTCCTAAACAATTTGTGTGACCAATCCAGTTGGGTTAGGGGGTAGGTAGAGGTGGTGCAAAAGTTTAATACCAGGTGTTTCTGATACAGTAGTGCAATAGTTGTGTGGAGACGGGTAAGTGAGGACGAAGTAGATTTTGTATGACCAGTGTTCAAGTACAACGCAAGTTATAATTCATGCTGACCGAAGTCAGTTTTTAAGAAAACACCAATGCTGGGGCAGCGTATGTGAAAACTTGCTTTAATCCTTCAATCTATGTGCAAAAAAAAAAAATGACAAGATGGCCGTACCTCCATCAAATCTTTATTGTTTTTACAGTGTAGTTTATAGTGTAAATACTAAGTTTGATCATGAATATCAATTGCTACGACCAAAAAAAAAAAAAACCTGAACACAAGTGACTGTTGCTGACTGGATGATGAATCAATTTAATTATCTGGACACATAAATTATCAAATGAGCACCTGTACTCAAACAAAAAAAAAAGAACACATTTCAATGAAAAGATCACAAGGCCTCCCATCAGCCTCATGGTTCTACCACCAAAGAATTGATGCTGCACTCATGTTTTTCTCTTATTGGAAAACTGTTATACAACCTAAAAGATGTCCTAGCACTTCAAATACAGTTTTTCAAACAATAAGACACTTTTCAATAGTACAATAAATTCACCTCTAAGAAAATATGGAGTTTTTATGAATATATACATTTCATTCACTCACAAGTCGACACGTTGAGAAATAACGTGATTCGTGCGTGACATCACACCTGCACGTGTCACGTAGTATTGCTGGTGCATGTGACACGTCATACATTTCTAAAATGGCGATACGGTGTACAACAACGGCGGTTGCAGTTTAATTTGGAAAGAGGCTATTACGGAAGTAAAACCATCACTGCTGTGATTGTTTGTAAATAGATGAGCACTAAGTGTAGGTTGAAACTGAAACACCCACTACATCGATTCCTCATTAAACAATGCCAAATGATGAGGACGATCCCCTGCTTCCCTGTCGGTGGGAACTATACTGCAGCACAGCCCATGAAATGTAAGTAGCAAAAGTGATTAGGCGACCAGCAATTTATATCCCTTTCAATATTACAAAGAAATTAATAAGCTGGTCGGTAACCATTGCAGCACACTCTCATGTACTGTAAAGTATTTAATTTATTGCACCATGGATACTACTATGGTCTGTACCACACCGCACTCTACTATCAGAAAGTAACTAAGTTAGATCATGGATAGTCCAAGTGAGTGGTCAGGAAACAGAAGCCACTAGTTCCTTGTTTCATTTTAACTTGAACTCTTTTTGCTCTAACAGATGTTTTATTTTTTCACATATATGCTCAAATCTTGCCTGACAAAATGAAGGCATACAAATTTTGCTTGTTCTTTTTTTTTTGGTATGCATGTTCATCCCTACACTTACATGCCAACTCTAGGGTGGTGGTGATGATACTTTGGAACAAACCAAGCAAACCCAAGAAGGAAGTCCTGACTATTCATTAAAGAAGTCAATGAGAGTGCACAATGACATAATTCAACACACTGTGAGTGTGCAACTCGACGTGTAATAACTCTTCATGGGAGAAAGCTTAACTAATGGTATTTGGTGGCAGCATTCCACAATGACAGGTGACTACGCAATTTTGTGACCGGAAGAGAGGGCAGTATTCTGGAAGGAAGCTCAGAGCAGTATTTACTGCTTTCTGGTCAAGGACTATTTCCAGTTGACTCAAGATTTCCAAATGTTATGTCATACCAGAAGATTACTGAAAAAGGTCCTTGTTCGTCTTCAACATTTTAAAAACATTTAAGTTTAACCTTGAAATTTGACAATAGAGAAAAAGGAAATTGGGTTGATTGAAGATTAGATTGAACTAAAAATGAGCTTAAAACATTTCTTTTTAAAGCAGACGAGATTATAAAGAAATATAAAGGATAGGCCAATTCAATAAGTTGGCGTATTTTGACATCACATTTCCCACAATGCATTGCATGACAGTTGAAATTTGTTTAATATAATACAATTCATAGCTTCCAAATGGAACATGCTATTGAAATACGGTTTTCACCGGTAACGACATGAATTTCCTTAATTTTACCAACTTTCAATCCTCTTTAACAATTTATTTTGAAAAATAAATGGAAAGCAGTCAGTTGTTGACATCAACCTATCAATGACCAAAAACAATACTGAATTCTTTGCAGTTGTTTTGAAATCAAGTATATGCAATTGTTCAAAGAATCTCCTATGCATATTTCTGGAATTAAACTTATTTATTTTTTGATTATGAAGATGAACAGCGAGATTGAAGAGCTTTCCTCCCATCCTTTTAGTCTGGCAAATGTCGCTACAGAAACAACAAGCAGGCTTGAGATGTAGATAAGAGACCGTTACCCACACTCTCTATGTGCCTATTGCACGTATCATTTACACTAGATATCAGTACTGAATGCTACAGAACTTGCAAAACAACATACAGTACCATTTACCTTCAAACAGCCGATTAAATGTTACGTCCAGTGTCAAGCACATGAACCAGGTAGCTCTGAATCAAAGAGCACAGACTATCACACCTGATGAATTTACCCAAATCTTGTAAAACTAGAGAAGCCTTGCAATCATGTACGTACATCAGTTAGGCAAAACTATACATCTCTATGATTGAGAAAATCACACTTTTGCAGGAAAGACTAAATTAAGAAACATCTGTAAAGCATCTCTAAATATTTGGAATAATCAAAAATATATTTTTCTATGCAATATTCTTACAGCAAAGAAGAATGCTTGCGGGGGGGGGGGCAATCTCTTCAGATTAAACAGGAGACTTTTAAGTACAAATGCTATTGTCATGGTACTCAAACCTCAAGCACAGGTTAAAAAGGGACATTGAGTAGATAATCTCTACACGAGTTTCTGCATACTGCCCTCAGTTTGTCATGCAGTCCCCCACTCCCCTACAAATGGAGATTCCCACAAAAAAAGAGGCATCATTACAAAATTGCAATTCATTGTCCACTTAAGGAGGGCATTATTATACGACAATACAGCATATTTTCTTTTGTTCTAGTTCATCCTTATGTAGAGTAACCTCTGTTTATCAAACACCAACTAATCTAGGTAAAACTTTAACCATAAGAGGTAAGAAGTGAAATGTGGGAAAAAAAAAAAAATGCAGATATATTTTAAAGGTAGGTGTTAAACATAATAACTTCAAGAAATCCATAGTAATGGTGGAGGTCAAAGGTCAGCTGGGGTCAACATGGATCAAATCCTATGTTCACGCATCAAAAGGAAAAAAAGGAGCCCAACAGCACATAGTTCTCTGAGGTCAACAGAGGTCGTTATTAATGCAACATTCAAAATATCACTAACTGTCTTTCTGCACATACTACTTACTAGGTGTCATGAAAGCTGTACAGACCCTCTCAGCACAATGAGTCATATTGAAAAAAGCCTAAGTGCCACCACACGTCATTCAAACTACCATGCCCTGCGGCAATCACAGAACTTTAATACTGCAAACTATCCCAACCAAACTCTTGCCACAACCTAGGCCAATAAACACCATGCATAGCCACTATTACAGCAAACACATTTACTGCTAACATTTATAGTGTAATACTGCATACCTTATTCTTTGTTACTGATGATGTTTTGTTGAAATTCACGGAGGAGCAAAATGGTATTGGATAAGTTAACTTTCCCATGATTTCTATGATTGTGCAGTCCGCTTGGAGAAGCATTTGTCAAAAAATCGGTGTCAACCATAAATCTCAAAACTTGTAAGGAGTTTAAAGAGGTAGTTTTATTACAGTTTCTTTTCAGTAATTATCTACTTGAACAATGTGATCACAACTAAGGGCACCTCAAGTGTATTCAAATTTATGGTAATATTAACGCAATTTTATGGCACAATCAAGTCCAAATAATAAGGTAATGAACTAATTATAATTAGTACCATAAATCTGATGATCTAGTTCAGTTTACACAACTCACTTAACAGCTTCCGACTGTTCATTAAAGGTATATGATGACAAAGGCACTTCAAAAAAAAAAAATCAATTTTAAACATGTTGGTCCAGCCAGATTGAAAGACAAAATGAGGGCAAGCCTAGACTTAGGAGGCAAGGTGTCAGATTTAATTTTGAATGCACTTTGACCAAACTCTAACTTAATGCATTAGTGAAACAAGGGATAAGTGTTAGTCTATGATGTAAATGATGCATTGTCTCAATGCACAACTATTCCAAATCGAGGTCACTAAAAATGGTCCCAGTTCATGTCTCACAGACCTACAATTTTGGACAAAATACCTTGGGACATCCTGCTTCCCCTTCCAACATTGGCTGTAGGATTACTGTTCTAAGTGTACAGTCACTCCTATAGTGCAACATTGGAAAGGTGCGCAGGGTTTCATATTATCCATACAAACCTAAAATTTGGTATTATGTTTGCAACATATGACAGATAAGATAAGATTGTAGCTGTAGCTGTCTCGAAACTTAATATTGTGTTGCTATATCGAATGGACAAATTTGAATTTATGGTATCATTGACTTGTGACATGTTGGTGAATGTTAGTGGGAAATTCTGTGCTGTAATTGGGTCTATTGACTGTGAATATTAAGACCCATTAATTTGAATCCATGATACTATTACTTCAAATACATTACGATATATGGTACTATGAACACATCACAACTCACTGGTGTGGGTATTCACAAGTGACTATATTTACCCCTTGCTTCATTAATGTATACATTTAGCCTTGTTAGCAAAAAGCAAACAAGGACAGGCTAGACCTTAGAGGGTGAAGTGCTAGAATACAATTCAAGGACATGTAACGAAGGCTAAAAATATGCATACGTGAAGCAAGGGGTTGATGATGTCAATTCCCTCTTTTTGTCTGCTATGGCCAATCACAGATGTGGCATTCACAGAACAACAGATTGACACCTCACTTGCAACTTGCAAGTGATTGCACATGTGCAGAAAAAAACCAGATCATGGATATTATATTATGTTGATTGCAATTTTTTTTTAAATTTTTAAATGTACATGTACAGTTTGTTCATGGATCAAACACGGCATTCAATGAAGGAAAATGACAGCAACCACTTCCAAAGGCAATGGGAACTGCACAAAAACAGCAAAAAACAAAACACATCTTTGAAAATTAATGGTTCTTTTCATAAGTGCCTACATAATGAATATGCAACGATACAGGTCTTACTACTGTATTAAAACATGCTACCTAAGTTGCCACTCTTTGATCAGTGTCAGGAATTGCAGTATTTAGTGAATTGAAGGGCTGAATTTACAAACTACAAACTGAATACCTCATTGCAGTGTCAGTGAGCAGCTCTGCTAACAAAATGAATATTCATTACTTGTGTACTTCCCATTGGTTTATTTACAGAAGCACACGGTTAACTTGAATGGTAACTGCAGACGACTACCTAGTATTTTATATGTAAATTTTACACTTGTTGTCATTATGCTAGAACAGTTTGAAATCATATGGGAGAATTTATCACCAGCGACCTATTTATTTTCCTCCATTGACCGAATCATGCAATTGAAATATGCACTAAACTTTTGGACATGAAATTTAACATTTTTACTTTTTGCCTTTGCATTCCATCCCTTAAAATTCACCATGTTGAAAAGCATGGTCAATAATGCACCTGATAGGCCTCATAGAAACTGCAGGCTGACATCTGGTGGGACTGACAGAAAGAATGGATGTTATTTATGTTCATGTTTCTTAACATCCTAACCTTCTTTCAAACTATTCTGTACTCCTTTAACCCTGCAACCAGAACCACAGGAATGCCAGTGGTAATGTGATGAGTAATACTCACATTTAGTGCTATTGTGTGTGTGTGCGTGCCACCAGTGCAGTGTAAAACAATGCTGTCTGTCTGACTACCAAATGACTACAAACAGATCAAGGTGAATAAACTGCACTCAGATAGACGTCATCAATTGCTGTGATACAAACCTCAAGACACCATGAGGGATCAAACATAGCATAAAGTGGACAGTAACTCCTTACCCACTACCATCCACCCCCTCCCCACACATTCTCCCTACCTCCATTCGACAAGTGCTGTGACAATCAATTTTCAAACCTACTCATCCCCTTTGTCATGAATGGAACATGCAAATATCAATAAAGTAAACCAAGAATCCAGTGACATTAACAGTGACCAACCACATTTGTATAAGGTGGTATTTTGCATCCAAATATCACAGTTCTGTCTGTAACAATGTAGGGAAATAATGCATACATGTGGCACAATGTCTGGAGTTCTACTGTCAGCTCATACTATACACTGTTTGCAATCCAGTGTTCCCCAACCTCATGTGAATTGTCAAATATCTTTCCATATTCTAAAGTGGCAATTTTTCAAGTTTTTTAAAAGACCAACTTCTGTGATTTTCCATGCCAGTGGGTGGTTGTACATACAAAATTCTGAAAATTTTATGTGAGTTTATTTCACTTCTGTCTTCACATTGTGACTATCGGTAGCCTGGTTGCAGTTATCAGTTACTCGCTTCTAGTCCTTTTCAAGTCTGAGTGGTGGATGCCTTTGAAGACAGAATTTTTATCAAGGAAAAACATTTTTTCCATGAAATTCCCTTTTTTGTTTTACATCTTCTGTTTTTTACACTTGAGGTTTCCCTGTTTCTGTGAGAGAAATTTTGCTAATTTACATTTTCCCGAAGCTATCAGCTGGGTATAAAAATTTCTTGTGTAAGTTCTTTCAACACAACTTGCTGTTAATCCTTGTGACCCTGGAGGTAAACACAAGTACAAAGATTTGTTTGGGAATTGAGATATTTACAAACCTTGGATATTTAATTCTCATCAAATCATTGGAAGGAGAAATCAGCCTTGATTTAGAGACAATCTTCAGGGGGAGCCCTTGTAAGGTGGCCACAAGAATGCATTGTGTGCTGCCAACAGGGACCTGCAGGCTGTTTTCATATTACTATTTTTATTACTGAAGTTCAAAGAACCTGTGGTATGTTGAGAGCTGGGGTGTTTAAGTTCTATTGACAACAAGAATGACCAAAAAGAAAAAAATTAAACCTGATTAGGAATGCTAATGATCACAGAAAAAAATGTCGAACTGGAAGCATTCTTTTATGCAATTTTAACATACAGTTACCAAGATTTGGTAAGGGGCTTTATTGTTTGACATATCACCTTGGAATCTCCTACATATATCAACAATTAAAGTTGCTCTTTTACAACTATCATTCTTTTCTTTTTTTCAAATAACCTAGAACAATCTGACATTACACTCATATATGGTTTTGAATTACAAATTCATTGGGACCCTTAAACACCTCTTGAATCGCAAGTCCATCCTTCTACATGTGCACTTCAGATAAATGGATAACTTACCCCCCCCCCCCCACTCAAACTCCATACACAGTTGTTGTACATTATACTATGAACAATTGAGTGCACGTAAGTAGTCCATTAATTTACCTCTACCTCAATGATAGAATTGGCTTCATCTCCCCCTCTTTCCTTCTGTCTGTCTTTCTTTTTCTCTCTCTCTCTCTTTCCTATGAATTTGCTGCTTATTTCATTGTCAAATTGTTACTTGAGGGTTCCTACACAAAAAAATGTGAAACAAATTCCTCTGGCACTTCAGGACATTACCGTGCCTTTTCTCATTCAAATTCTCTCAGTTTAAGTATTGATTTTGTACCCCCCAATGACAGATAAACTAACACCATTGTTGTTGCTCACAATGCAACCTGAGCCCACTCTGTCGAAAAGTGCACTGCATGCTGTGGAACGGACATGTTCAGTACAGTAGCTTTAGTAAGAGTTTGTTGCATCATGCATACAGAGTACAAGTCTGGTAGGCCTCTTACTGAGTACCTAATTGTTTGTCACAATGGAGAAGGCCTGGTTCAATTTCTAAATCTCTGTTGGATTGAATCAATGAGTCCTTTTTAATGCATAGATTATAAGAAAAACGTTTCAGAAAGAGAAGAGCTTAGAAATATTTAAGAGTGTACCTACCTATTTTGGAGACTGTTAAGCCATTTTGATGATTGAAAGTCCTACTGAACTATTGACTGACAATTCTATAGCTATGGAATGCAGCTTCACTACTTGCGACATCTCCATATGACTCATGTACAATACAGTATGAGGTGGAAATTGAAAAGTCTGCCCCAACGGAAAAAGACATGTACTGAAGATATAAACAGGGATACACACTTCTTAACTCCCGATAAATGGGCCTTTGATCAGTTTTCCGAAATCCAGACAGGAAAACAGAGGGCTAAGGAAATAAACAATTACGTGCAGGGAGGCACATTTTTTGGTAGGGATCTGTGAAGGGGCATTTTTCTACCTAGAGTTGACTTGTCATATCTTACTCACATACTCAAAAGCATTAACTATTGAAGTGTACTTTATTGGCAGTTAGGATGAGATTATCTGACTTTGTCTGGGATGTTGTCTTCCCCCCCCCCCCTTCACCACCTTTCCCCTCCTAGCCTACACTCACTTCTGACTCCAATTGAGTGCTATGCAGGAACAATTACCCAGTCTGTTTTGTAATGAGTATCCGTGGTAAGCGGTTACCACGCTGCAGCTGCAACAAATCGGTCACTTATGCCGACCATTGGTATACAACAACATTGAGTCTGCTGTGCAGGCCACTGTTACAAACGACGGAAGTCTTCCTCGGATACTAAACACCTGACCGGAGTTTTTGTTCATCATTGATTCGTACATATATGTTACACCAAACGAAAACAAAACTGAAACCTACGTTTCTGTTTTCAGTCTTGAACATTTGCATCTTAAGGTGGGCCTTCTTGATAGCATTCCTCTTGGCGGCTTGCTGTGCTGAACTGTAATCTGAACAGTCACTTCCACGCCTGAGGTTTGCCATTCCCTGAAGAAAGGAGCCAAGAAATACAAAGATATCACACATTTGAATCAAACACTGCGGAAAGTCTCTGTGAAAAAATTCTTGGGAAAAATTATTCGAAAACTGAAATCAGTGGAATGAACAGTCTCAAACTCAATGGCCTAGATATTGAGAAAAGAAAATAATTGCCAACCACTTAATAACTACTGATTTTGAGATAGTTTAAGTGTAGAAATCACTTTGCAAAGTTAACACTACAAAAAACTGTTACCCTGGCAGTTCTCAGTATATTCACAATCACCAAATATGAAACTGTGTTGCATGATACTCTCTATTAGATATTACAGTGTGAACCATTTGCCCTGTGTTGCATCACTTCTTTCCTTGACAGTGACACAATGATGGCACATTCACTTTGAGAAAAAGGTCCCAAATTTTTCACCAACGAGGGAAGACCTGTGTCACTGCCGGATGAAAGACTACAGGCAACTTTGTTCCACAAGTCATCCTAGGTTTTCTACTGAACAAGAAAAAAACGTAAGGTTATCATTTTGTTTGTGAAAATTGACCCTACTCTAAGCCACATGTCACCCCTGGCTTTTGTCCTGGCTAGAATGAAGTTATTTTTACAAACCAGCCCAAACTATCAAGTGCAGAATTTTCTGTGTACAATCATAAGGAGCTAGAAGGCCCACCATGGAAGAAAGAAGTTTAGAACTTAAGTCACTCAATATAAGATGCTTTAGTTTATATTCAAAGACTTCCTTCTTTCTTATTCCTCAGATGTTTATAAAATGCACCAGGGAGAAAAGACCAGAATGGACAAAAGACACAAAATAACAACAATGAGCCACAAACCTTAAAATGTGTACCTCCCCCCTTTACACCACTGACACACTGCCAATCTAGTTATGGGATATAAAAATTCCTGTAACCCTAAACCAAATGCAAAACTCACAGATAAAAATCTCACAGGAATCTTTTTGTTCTATAAACTCAAGTTACAGTTCAACAGAAGGTGTCAGAGGGTCTCTCTATAAAACTGGTACTGAAAACTCAAGTTCAGAAGGTACAAAAAAAAAAAAAACATACATGGAGGGTATTATATTTCTGACATTCTGTGTATATGTGTATGTGTGCTTGATTGTGCAGGACAGAACCTCCAACCTGCTTGTGTGAGTGTGTGAAAATATGCAACAGGGCCATCCAAACACAACTCTATCATCACACAAAAAAGTCTTTTCACAGTGACTAGCAGTGTGAAATTTGACAGCATCAACCGGAGTGGCATTCAGTCCCTTTGCAGGCGTTTACTAACCACTGCAAAGTTGTGGTTGACTTCCAAAGAATGCAACTGGCATTTATTGTTTGCATCTTTTATGTGCTGCGAAAACAGGTTATAGCTATCCAACAACCTGCACCAACACAGGATGGGTACAGTTCAGTGTGGTGAAGTCATGGTTTCACTCAGCATACCAACAGATGAAGATGACTTTTTCATTTACTTGATCATTGGTAAGCCCTCACTTCACCATTTATGGTCTCAGACCAAATTAAAAAAAAATCACCAAAAGACCAATCTGACTGAGTGGCACTTACAGTACAAGCGACATTATTAGCAGAACAAGTCAATATCATTAAGTGCACTGATGTCTTCAGGGTTTGATGACATCAGTGACATGAAACATCAAGATTTGCAAAAAAAAAAAAACCTGATTAAGGCACAGAGCTGCATCAAACTAATGAATCAAAATCACTCGTTATTTCTATCTTGCCAGATTGAAGCAACCTTTTGTCGAACAACTACATGGACGTTCGTGACATGCACAGGGACAGGTTCCTCACTAAGTGGCAAAGCATGGCTCACAGGAAAACTGTGATACTCTGACACAGTGTTTCAAACAGACTATAGGTTCATATCAGGCATCTTTGACGTTTTCTGGTTCAAATCCTGGTGAGGGTAAAGGAATCACCGGTGGCAATGAACGTGAGAGAAAATCAGTGACCAGTAGGGAAAAATGGCATATACTCAGAAAGATGGTGTGAAAAGGCATAGTGCAAAAGAAGAGGGGAGAATGATTTCAAGAGGGGCAGAAGCCTAGAGAGGGAGGGAGAAGATGGAGAAACTACTGAAGGAAATAATTCTCCCAACTGAAACCTCTGTACCTGCCCTCATGTCCACAAACTTCTGCCCTCCTTCGGAACTTGGCTTCCATTTACTACAACATTTTCTTGAACATTCTAGATCCCATTTGAAGTAACAAATGTGGAGGTGAATACAACAATGACATTACTCATAGTATGGACATACCTCTTACAGTACATTAAGAATGTCTTGACTATGGTTGACCAGATGCAAGTGGAACCAAGCACACATCTGCATAGACACAATACTATTATATATCTGGTACTATGTACCAGTCTAAACCATAAACAAAAGGCACCCTAATGTGTAAACAGGTGTAGTAAACTGCTAACAAAACAATGTTACAATCAATTCTACATATAGCACACTTCCTCATCCTCGAGTGTATAATCATTTCCATCATACTATCCACTTATTGGTCCCATATGCATGCTTAACCATTTTCTTTTCAGTGTTTCAAAAGCAGAGCCATCTACAATGCAGTTGTGTACCTGAACATTACTAAAGGGCAAAAAAAAAAAGTAAAAAAAATAACAATATTTGGTATACTCCCACATATGTTCAACATCCTGTAGACTGCTAATGGCCAATATTTTTGGCTCTTTTTGACTGTTTATAGATCTTTAAAAAGTAATATGCACTGGAAAGTTGGATTGCAAGTCCATCCTCACCATGTGTTTCAGAAGTGTATGCAACGTACGGGTCCATTACGTGTGTACCTCCTTTTCCACTGTGCAGCATAATGTTGATGGCTACATTAACTTGGGATGCATGTACAGTACTGTGATTGCATAATTTTGCACAGTTCTGCAGCCAAGATATCTACCACAATAGACACCTCACTACAGAACTAGCCGAATTGACTTCAATGACACAAGGATCATGGCAAGCTCACATGTCTCCACACAAGCACTGAACCTGAGACAATGAGGTCAAGAACCAATTCAGTGAGAGGTAATTGCGAACCCTTTGTCCTGTAGTCCAACAGTCTTATCAAAAACACATGGCATAAAAGGTTACCATCTTAGAACAGCAGATGGAAGTGCAATTATTGTGTTCAGAGAAGTAAGTGAAAAGTGAAGTAAATAGTAATGATTGCTATTACACGTAATGATTACGCAAAGTTCCAGTTTTAAGCTCTCAATGTATCAAGAATGGGACATGGTCTGAGGGTAGTAGCAACACAATCACTTCACTTTAAACTTCCTCCATATGATTTCATTTGTATGTATACCATACCAGTAATGTCTTGCATATTTACACACATACTTCTGTGCACTTAAGAAAGTACATTATGTTTAAGGACGAATGCTACAAGTGATGACCTAGCCTCCCAGCATGCTTGTAATCTACACCGAAGGATACCAGTTTGCTTGTCATTTTGCATATACATCAATTTTCCCCCACAGTCATTAACTGTTCTGTCAGAAAGAAAAGACTACCTCAGAGAAACAAAACTGTTGCTTCTTTATTCCAGAAAAATGCACAGGTAGCGCATGACTCACCAGAAAATGTTGGTGTCATGTCCATGACAATGATCCTTGTCTGACTTTTTAAATTTAAAGACATTTGCAATCCTGAGGGAGGGAATCTTTAATGATCCATAACATGGCCAATGAATAATGACAGGTTTGAAAATAACAACTAAATGGACTGCAAAACCAAATTTTGATCACATATTTTGCAGCTACTGGGCTGGACAATGCCAGGGGTGGTATTCAAGGCTACCAGCACTCTTATCAGGGTAGACAAGAGTGTAGTTGTTGTGTTGAGACAAGTTAGTGAAGAGTGAAGTAAAAATTCAGAGTACATAAAAAATAATCTAACGTCTAGCCTGAAATTGTAAAACTATGGCGGCAAAAGATTAATGGAGATACTGCCCACAGAGAGAGACATTACAATGGCTTGTTATCAGTAAGGACAGTGTTAAACATGCACACACACAAACAAACCAAAAGAAAAAAAACACAAGCAAACAATTTCTGACCCAGATTGAAAAAAATTGGACAACTGTTGCTGCCTAACTGAAAGCTTCAATCACTTGTTTTTGACAAAGAAAAGCAGGTTAATTTAATATGAGGAAATTCAATATAAATATTCTGAAAGATATAGCACAATCTATTTGCTCAATGCAATATTTAGAAGTTGGTAAGCTTTTCAAGACATGCTAAATTAAAAAACATGACACAAAAGAAATAACTTTAAAACTAGGTCTTGAAGGTATAGATACATTTGCATATTACAAATGTACTTTACACAATTTACAAATGAGTTTGCAAGATTCAATATAGAAAGCGAAAGAGATTGCAAAAATATTTTATGTACTACATACAATCGATGTTTCAAAAAGAAAAGTGACACCTGTGTAAATTACCCCAAAATGGAAAAGCTATAGTCGTAAATGTAATATGATGGCCTATCAATGTAATTCTAATTCTAGGACCCACTTTTCAGATGGTCTTAAATACAGCAAACACTACTCTCCAACAGTGTAAACAAAATACCTTAGGTGTTGTCACAGTAGGTTACAAGTAACTCTGAAATCTTTTCCGACTTATTTTCTCGTCACTCGCAGACTTCTGGCACTGTGCTCCGATACTTCCGCCGACACACCACGAGATCGCAGCGATAGCCAGCAGTACTGTACAATAGCCAGCAGTACTGTTGTCACGAACCAGCGAACAAACTCGGATAAACCATCAAGAATCACCCACCACATCAACTCTCTAGTGGATTCAGGTTCAAACTTAGATCTTAGATCTATGTATGTTTACTGCAGAGTGCACCACTTCCCTCCTATAGGAATTTGTCTGCGATTTTGCCCGACCAAAGTCGGAGGGGAGAACACAGCCATGTGTCCATGAAGAACCTTTTGCTGGTCCCAGCATTAGTACCACTGTTGTAACCTGTATGCAGAGAACACTGGACCAAGTATACTGTGAACTAGTAAAACTGTGAAAACTGTGTGTACAGCTTTTACTGTCATACTGGGTCTTCATACATCTTGAGAGACCCTCACATCTCGGCTACCATGCACATGTAAACTGCATGACCTCATAAATTAATTTCAGCATCTTAGTCATCACTAAACGTAGATCAAACTGATCAACTAAATAAGTAGATTCCCGACCAGGATTACCGGTATCCTTTGGGAGTACCAGCAAACATCCAGGGGATACCTGGGAAGCCTCTTATACAATTTCAAAATTTCAAATTGTGGAGGGGGGGGGGGAACATTTGAGGGTAACCATGAGAGAACAGTTTCACATACAAAACTAGCTATGCACAAAATTTGGCCATACCCTCACCCGACCCCCACTGTAAAATGTGACTTTATTTTCAATTATCATATGGTGGGAAAAGGGAGGACTAAGAGTGTACAAAACGACTGGTGGTACAGAGAGTCCAAAGGTTGTGAACCACTGAAGTGACGTGTTATAGAAGTTTGCAATTCTACTTTACATGATAGGAATCTCAAAACTCACCTGGTGTTGATATTCAGAAATGAACACACTTACCTTTCTCCACTCAACTTACTGTACTGAATAATCTTATCGCTGTCTTACTATTGCAGGTCCATACAATATTATCCAAACAACAACCACAATACAATAATTACAATTATACTTATTACAATAACATAAGCTTTACATAATCTTTTTTTTTCATCGTTAGACATTTTATGCTTTTTGTTGTAGCTTAGCAGTGTTTGGTGGTGGTATACAGTAAGATTAAAGTGCTAGTCCAATTTAGACCAGGGTTCTACTATATAAACAGAGTCAAAGATTACCAATCAAATCCAGATGCAGGTTGCTGAAAGTAGGATTTTAGATCCAGAGTGAAACAGTAGCGCTGAAACTTTTGGGTAATTCAGTAAAGGTATCACTATCCCATTGCACCATGACACAAATCTAGGAATGTTGTCAATGATTTGAAACTATGTTATTTATATAGAACTCATGCTTGACCTAATGTGATAACAGCTATTCCTCGGAGGCAAAGTCCTCACAATTGGTTACAAGTCTGCTCAGAGTGACATTTAAGTCCATTAAACTTTTCCTATAAAAGCTTCTGATTGTCAACAAGAGACTTGAATTATATTTTTTCCTCTCTCCCTCCCTCTTATTATATTTTTTTGACATTTCACCATTGCTTGTTGTTATTAAATTCCCACATGCACACCCATCTCATATTAATTTCTACCATACCTTTCAAAGATGGATCCATCAGATTGATGAACGGTTTGCATCTACGCCTGCAAATGCTACATGTCACAGTAAGACTTTGTAAGCCACAAACCATGTATGCACATATCAATAATGAAAGGTTAATCAATGCTGGAACATTCATTAACCGTACATGGGATAATGCACAATTGGGAACTAATGCTATCACAGGATCCATGTATTATCCTACACATGGTCACATGACTGAAATGCACAAGGAGGAGTTAAGGATCACTCCCAGGTATGCACTGTATGAACATTACTGAACATTACTTGCCGTTAACTGATCACATGGAGCATACCAACTCTACATTTCCAGCGATGCAAATGTATTAAGACACCGGTTTCATGTGACACATTTCATTGTTACCTTCGTGAAGTAGCACATGTATTCCTTTACAAACACAGCAATTACGTTAATACTAAAAGATCAATCGGGAACGTATGAGCTCTAAATGATGTAGGGTTTATATATAAGCTAAAACAGTACCTTTTTGAAAAGCCATCAGCTTGTTTCACTAAAGAAACAAAGGCATGCAGGTATACTATATAAATGCTGTTTACTGCACAACTCTCAAGAACTAAAGCTCAGTTTATCACTCTGGCATAACTCACACAATTGGCATTATCCTTTTAAACAAAGTCATAAAGGGGTATCACAGTAAAGGCCATCTTTAGAAAAAAAAAATCTTAAACCAAAAGAACGACACACAATTGTGCAATAATATGGGTTTTGTAGGTTAAACCCAGACAGCTTTAGCTGATTGTTTAACCTACTCAATCAAATCTGGAAGAGGGGATGGTCGGAAGGAAAACCGAAGGTTAACAACCATTGTTCAAACACAATAATGTACCATCAAAATCACCCCAAAATTATGGAAAGATTGTTTTTTTGCTATTGTGTCGATTCAGCCGAAGGAATGAAAGGCTTTGATGAAATGCTCTATCATAGAGTTCAGTATTCGTTGAAAGATGTAGATCGGTGATGAACCACACTGGTAATGGTCACTGATTGTTAAAGAGGCTCATTGAGTTGTTTTGTGAAATTCACTCAATTTTCTAAACCAGTCAAGTTTCCTTCACATACTAATGACAAACAGTCAAACTAAAAGGATCCCAAAGTTTTACATACGTTGGAACATTAATGCGTCAGTAACCAACGATTAAATTTGGTTTTTGAAACTTTGTGACCAGACATTTTCACATTAGTACATTCACATGCACACAATCAGAGCAAGTAACGGTCAAAAATTCAAAAAAATTGACAGTTTTCATATAACTATTGGATGTGAAACTTGATTAATTATGCTGATTGTGAGTATTGTCGTGTGTTTGTATACTTCAAAATCACCGCAATCTTTACTGATATCAACTCAATGAGCCCCCTTAAGGGGGGTTCACACTACAACGATATCGGATCGGATTACGATCCGATTTGTTTTATTTTTAGTAAATATCTTCTCCATCTCTGATCGGAAAGAACCAAAAATTTGTCAACTTGTGTCAAGATATGATTTGTACCAGAGGACTACGAAAATGAACTGTTATCTAGTTATTTCGTGACGTCACACCGACAGAAGGCTTTTATCGGACACTCGCGGTCCGATAAAAGATGTCTGTCGGTGTGACGTCACCAAATAATTAGTATAAATTAAATTTTCTTAGTCATACGATGCAAATCATTTATTTACAGAAGTTGGCAAATTTTTGGTTCTTTCCGATCAGAGATGGAGAAGATATTTACCAAAAACGAAAAAAATCGGATCGTAATCCGATCCGATATCGTTGTAGTGTGAACGCGCCTTTAGGATTGGTTGTTGTGGTGAGAGCAAAGGCTATGAAGTGTGGCATCTCACAGTCATTGAGATGGCCACATTGACATGACGACAGGCACATTTACGATGGGCAGCTTCACAGGCACCCAACAAATTGCATTGGCCTAGCCTAGAATTGTCTTTAAATCTGACGAAACTTAACTAATAGATATCTTTCTTACTGTTATTTTTATGATTCAATGGGTAAGATGGTCGGGCTTTCAAGGGGCATTGCCCCTGAACCCCACTCAACAAAGTCTTTGCCCTTGTGCCTTCTGCACCACTAGGCTGAAAACTGCTGTAACTTAGTAACCTTTAACCCTGCCCTCTACCTTCCTCCTAACCTGAAATGGATTAGAGACTCTTCCCTAACTACTACATAAAGTGCTTGTTATGTGTTTACTACTGTCTTAGATTGGAGTTGATAAATTGAAAGCATGAGGTTAGGGAAAATGTTTATATTGATAGAAAATTCATGATTTCCTTAACTGTGAGGCCTACAATATCCAAAGTTCTGCGTTTGCTGTCATCCAAGGGATGTTTTTTATAAACAAACACCTTGTTGAACAAATTCATATTCACAGTGTTTGCAAAACACTTGTCCATTGTATCATGTGGAAGGAAACTACAAGGGAAAGTCTGCCATCTTTGTTACAGTTATAATGAACCTTCAAACGTCTGAAAAGTGGGCTGTCAACATTCTCAGCATGGGAGTGCAGGTGTTGTGTTGTGTTGAAATAGGTACAGTACAGTATGTGAGGAGCAAAGCAAATTTAGTGAATTAACAGTATGATGCTTCACAGGATTATTGAATGCAAACTTAATGTATAAAGCTATTTTAAAACAGGGTCTAGAATTTATACTTAAATCTGGCATAGTCAATATACGTGTGTATGTGACGACATGTATGCACACTTAAAAATGTACTGCTCTATCCATCTAAGCCAGTTTGCCAGTCCACTGGAACTAGCAATTGGAGAAAACACATTTATGCCACAAACTCACAAAGGTCGTACCCAATAAAAGTTCAATAAATGAAATCCCTGGTACATGCAGAATTTTAAGTGCATCTTATAATGTATGCAACTTTACAATGTCATTAAACCACTTACAGGCTAACAATTATCACAATGGTGTCCAAGTACACACAGTACAGCTGTAAGTCTGCTTTTCCAAATTCTGACTGCTCACAGACAGAAGCATCACAGACGATAAATAGACAGACAACATTCATGTGATAAGTTGCCATGATAACAGAGCTTGCAAGGGTAGGGTAGGTGTCTGCATGATGTGAATTCACTTGACATCTAGGGCACACATTTTCTTCGATAAAATAAACCCTTGTGAGCTTAGACTTCATGACAAGTTTAAGTCAAGTGATAAGTTGCATGTACAGAGACAGGTGCATTATGAAGAGCATACATGCATCTTGCATCTGAGTAGATTCAAAAGTATTTTGGTGCCACCAAAATCAGAGAACTCAGCTGGTTTGGACATTCATTCATGAGCATCAAACTTAACTGCAACAACACTGCACATTAAAATCACCATGACAGAGTTGCCTGGTAACCTTTGACACTATCCTGACACCTCCTATGAATGCTATCTGGAATGGTGACTCCTAATGATTTCACACTGCTACAAACTTTATTTTGTACTACCAAAGAGTGAAAAAAAAACACTGCCCCCCCCCCCTTTAATATTGCAAATTGATGAGAGATTGCAGTTAATGCTTTCCATTAAACATTTGGCCAAATTTTGATATTTGCTGAAATCTTGCTTTCACTATCAACAGCTTGTCTATACACAATGGACACGCATCCTTAAGATACCTTTCTAGTCTTCTACACTGGGGAAGGAAGAGGGTTGGAAATGACTAACCCTCAGAGTGACAATAACCATCCTGATATAACTCCACGTAATAAACACTCCACTCTGCCAATAAAAAAATGAAGATAGGTTATATTCTCATTTCAAATAGGGCAAGAAGTTGTCTCTAAGTAACACCATTTTACATCATCAAATACAGTAGCACATCAAGTATCAAACACGTAAAGTATCAACCACATCTGCAGGTGAGGTTGAACACCTTCCCTTCAAACAACTCTGCAGCAATTACTTCTCGATTCATGTGTGGCTTCCCCACACCCCCCTCGTACTCCATGGAAAATATGTACAGAAAGCTGCTTATCTACAAAGACCTGCCCTAAAATCTCAATATTACATTCTTACAAACATAATAGTGCACTTCAATGTAAAATCAAGCAAATCATTTTAGAAGCATGGTAAGTTTTTCGAATCTCTCCTTTTATTTTCCTTTTCATACCGAATGGGACGAAAAGTATTAGACAGGAGTATCTAGAAGATGATGAATGAACACAACGTACAAGTGTTTCAGGTTAAATTGCACACAATTTGTGCAACAAATTAATGATGTAAAACTACATCTGTCTGGGACCATGGTGACTAGTGATGTTGAGATATAGTGAAATACCAACTTCATCATGACACTTTGCCCCCTGATATCATTTGTGAAATGACCCAAACCCAAATTGTCTGTACACTTGTAGGAAAATGTGTTTTAGTAGATTTGAGTCACAGATACGGGTAGATTATATGGAAACAAGAAATCAACCTTAAGGTTTTATTATTACACATTTGAGCAAGTTTGATTTACATGAAAATTAAGTGTCACCTCAGAAATAATGTTATACGTAAGCTGTACAATGTGACTTCTGTACATAATCCATAGTTTTCCACATATTTATTCAGGTGTGCTTTGGTTTCAACTTCCGCCTATGATATCACGATATCCTTGGGGAACTGAGAGAAAAGTGCTCCTGATATTGTTGTTGAAAATTTCATATTGTAACAACACGCAGAGAGACCAAACTCAAGGAGATCAACGTAACAGTCCATTCATTTCCGTACATCTATCTGACCAATGCAATGGCACTGTTCATAATACATCCAAGATTTAGTTTTCATTTTTACGAACTTCATAAGGAGCATGTCCTATGTATTGAAACGCCATAAAAAACACCCCCACAATTACGAATTATGCCAAATCCATTAAGAGGGTTTTATATTTTCCCTATTCCTTTGAGTTTGTAACCCTCTTCTGCCATTAAAGATCCATTAATCCAGGACACAAACCACCTGTTCTCCATTTAATGGAACTTCCACGATCATCATCAAAGAAAGTCTACAAATGCTAGAATTCTCGGCGCAGTCTCACCAAACTAAAACAAAAGCCTCATCTGCAGTTTGCACAATACACTTAATTAGCATTCAAGTTAAAACAGGTAAAAGCAAAGACTAAACTGGTTCTGTTTTTATGGACCACACGGCAGGTTACTGATTAAACAGCTTTTGCTTTTAACAGATGATTCCACACCAGCAATGACTATCAATTATTACGACATTTCATGTCAAACGAGGAGCTATCGATGTGATATCTGGAGAAGAGTGGTTGCTGCTAAAAGCAAGATGAAATCTTATCGACTTAAACTGGTTCCTGCGTAATGACTTGCAAGAAAGTAAGGTCTAGACAAAATCGTTCTTCGGTTTCCTCAGAACGTTTTTCCCGATAAACCTTTTCGCAATCTTGACTGTGCATGCACACATCCTCAAAATCGTAAGGTAAACAAACACGCTCTCCTAACTGCAAAGTGCTAAAAAATTGAGTCTAGTTTAGAATAGACCAATCACTAATGTCACTAAACCAATCACGTTTCAGACCAATTGCTAATGTACGAAGGGTTCACACCTACGCTTCTGTGTCTTGGGTGGTACATAAGAGGCCTTTTCCATCTAAAAAACTGTGTTGTAATCTGTCTTTAAAGTGTTTGGATTTTAATGCTATGTATGGTGAGTGTGGTCTATCTTGCTTACACCAAACAATTCCTTGCGTGAATCAAGATTGCAAAAGGCTCATTATTTTGAATTTTGGAGCATCTGATGCCTCATATGCTAAACAGTACACAGAGTTCATTTCAGCTCCACCCCTCCCCCTCCCCACCCCCACAGACAGCTGGACCGGTGGAATGGATCGGTCTTCAATAGGCTTTTGTCCTTTAAAACATTGAAAAAACTGTGATTTAAGTTACATGGGAGAGCTACGAAGTTAGAGTTATTAAGTTTTGGAAATGTCATCAACATCATACATGATGTGAACAAAACAACAAATATGCATAAATTACAATATGGAAAGTGTCCTCTACCAAGTTCTGGATATTTGCAGTTGCATCCTCATCGTTTCTTCATAACTTGGGTATCCAAAGAGGATCCGCCTATTTAATAATGCCTCCCTGGGGAAACTTTTGTACTGATCCAGAGTGCATTCAGAATTGAGAGAGGATGTGATCAGGGTGCGTTCAAAAAATTGAGAGGATGCAACCAGCAGCAGAAGAAGCTCTACACTTCAAGGGGAACAGCTCATGGCATATATGCAAAACAAACTAGTACAGTAACAAGTGCTGTGCAGTGTATGTAATGTTGAATGTACCATATTAATGTAAACAGGGCCAGAACGGAAGATTAAGAAAAGCAACTGAGGAAAACTGAAGTCCAAAAAGAGGATGTCATTCAGTTTACTTGAACTTCACTTTAATTACTTGTCACACATACAATTGCAAAAGTTGTTAATTCATTAACGTCTTCTCTTAACCAGTAAAGTAGACCGCTGAACCCACAACCCTACACAACAAAAGGTAAAACTACCACAGCAATGATCTGGCACTCTCTCCACTCTGTAGAGAAAGTGTTTTGCATGATTTAGTAAGTTACATAGACAATATACATGTACCACTCATTCTGACACTGGACTCACTTATGCTGGACACTCCTTTCAACCCCCCCTTCCCAAATATCACTACCATAGAGCTAAGGTGACAAATCCTCCAAACCGTCATGGAAACTATGACGAAAAAGAAACATTTGGCATGATTTTGTACAATGGACCATACGGCTAATTACGGCGATGATCCTTCATATCCTGAACATCCCACAGTTACCTTCCACTTTGCACGAAATTTCCATATTTTAAAGGCTGTATTGTATCACTCTAAGCTATATTTTTACCTCCCGGAAAGCAAAATTCTCAACTGGTTCTAAGTTACAGTACTCTTAGATTGACAGCAAATTCGAAAGATGCAGAGCAGCTCGTATTACACAGCGTACACAGGGATCCCTTGTTTTGATTGCACATGTAGAGGAATTTAAGACAGGCTGATGGAGGGACTAGAGGTAGGTGGTTGGGAGGATTGAAACTGTCTGAGGTGATGAGTTTTTGTCTTTATAGCAAAATAAGCAGAAAAGGCACATTTTGCATGATTTCATAAATTGTCCATATGGAATTCTGTATATGGGACCAATAATTCTGAAAAACCACTACCATACTGTAGTAGTAATGTGACACAACCTCATTTTACAATGCAATCTGCTGGAGAAGAACCATTTGGCATACACTTGCACAAAGTGGGTCCATTACACCAGGTCATGGCACATGACCTTTGATGCCCAAATTTTCTACACTTATTGATGATCTATAACCCAAGGATCACTGGGTACACTTACTGTAGCAATGTACAATCACAATGTACACTAGTAAACAGTTTGTAAAACTTGTCTTTTCACCATGTTTTTTTTTCCACCAATTTTTGTTTCCTTCAGTATTGATACATTTTGTTCAAAATATCCATTTTTCATGCATTTTGTCATACATTGTATATGTGCATCGCTGTGTGATATACCTACACGATACTGATCTGACAGTTGAAACCTGCGTAGGGTGGCTGATATTAAGTGCTTTAATTTTTTTTTTCTGTTTTAGAAATCATGTGTCTAACAATGCCTCTGGAATGTTTACCTAAGAAAGAGTACCACAATGTGGTGGTATGGTAAGTAACTACAGTGAATGGGGACATGACCTTTGATGCTCTAGATAAATCTAAATCAAGGGATTTGCTGACTTGCCATGCAGTGTAAAGTTTTTTTGTTTGAGTGGAATTTAGAAATCATAAATCAGTTGCCATTTAACATCAATGGATGACCTAGCATAGAAACAAGTCAGGCAACGTGATAGGAGTATGTTTTGTTTTTTTTTCAATCAAGTACACTGTGTTGCAAATGTAGCTGAATTGTGAAGAGATATGTACCTGAAGATGGATATATATATATACTGTGCAGGATCATAGAACCTCCCCAGAAAGAGTAATTGGTACAGTATATATGAAGTGCACAAAGCCATGAACTGATACAACACACTAAAAGCATGGATGGCAGTACAGTCCAGGGAAATAAAATTCTCTTACCATATAAATGAAACCAAAAAGCAGTAATTGATATGATTGAAAGATATGGACTTAAGTACACATTATAATCTTTAAATGAAGAGACAATACCTTCGTCTTCATCGGTGACGTATTAAAACATTACCCACTTATAAACCTGTAAGGCGGGAATATGAGTTGTGCTGACAATTGAACGGTCATCTACCTTTGTTCTTCGTGTTTCGGGGAAGTGAAAGTACAGGGAAAGATCACCTGTCACAAAATCTGAAAGAGGACTATGCACTCATCTTCTAGATATTTGAACATGAAAATTGTCTTGACGTTTATGTTGGCCCTACAAAATTCAATCTCTCCAAACTGGATTTTGGTTACACCTTTAAGCTAGAGACTGGCTTCTACCTACAAGCCAGATGCTGATTATATAGCACCTTTAAGCTGAAAGCTAGTTATATCTTTCAGCTAGAGGTGTGTTAAACATTTCAGCTAGTGGTTGGTTACATCTTCTGTTATGGAAATGTCCAATATATCATTTTTGCAGTAAGGGTACCATCTTGGTGCTCAACCGTGGCCTTCCGTTACAGCAAAGAATGTGGAATATACTGTGCAGAGTTCCATGCTGGGATCTTGAATGAGGTGCTGCGAATAAATTTTAACTGGCTTCAAAGACTCTTGAGGATTCTGGATCAGGCTAGCAAAGCCTAGCAGCTGCAATGCATTACACAGAGAGCTAGTGAGTTATACCTTCTAGAAAGAACAGTCTCAAATTGGCCTAGAGTACTAGGTGTTATGTCATCTTGTCATATCTGGAACGCTCTAGAATACAACAATTTACATACATTGCGCTGTCCATCTATCCAGCATTGATTTTGTAATCCACTGATCTGAAGACTCCCTGCTGGTTCCTGTGCACTGCTATGATCATCATACAAAGTCAGCCTTACTTGGTGCGCTGTGTGACCTTCAGTTCAGTCCAGGTAAGAACACTCTACCTGGATAGGGTACAGTGTCTCAAGTTATGTTGGTCACATCATATCAACATATGTTGTCCAACATTATACTGATGAAGATACAATCACCACTATCCCCATAGTCAGAGGAAACAGCCCAGGCTATTGACTGATGGCATTTTTGCACAGCAGTTGAAATTCTTTTCTACCCCTGCAGCATGAATTTTGCTTAAACTCCAATGTTTTATCTTGATTAATTCAATTTAATTGCTGTTAATGAACATCATAACATAGTTCCATGAGATCGATGAGCAAAGTTCGAATTTCTCATTTGCAGATCCCTCAGCACACCTTTGAATCTGTTTCAAATGTCTTCTGTTACTGTATCTGTTACATTTGTCTGTTTACTTAGCCTAATAGTAACTGTTTACAAACCATCAGCATATAAGGAACAAGGAAGTCTTGAAAAGAACACTACTGTAGCAAAAAGTGTACCACTTCCGAAAAAACAGCATTATCAATTGTACACAAGGCTTCATAGAACTGCATTTCACTTGCAAATTGAGGCAATGACAATAGAGACTTTTAAATAATGTGCTACATGTACAGTTATAACATGCATGGTACACTAGTGCTGACAGTCAAAATCGTGTACTCCCTAATTGCAAGAGCAAATTGGAAGTCCAATTTACTGCACCAAAATCTAAACTGTGATTTGTTGATAACATGAGCTACAGCACTTTTTTGGCCGAAACATTCTCTGATAAGTCTTAAATATCTACCATATATTTGCAACATTTTGTCAATAATGAGTGATAGTCAACAATGTCACCACTGGAATATCAGTTGTTAGAGAAAGTGGGGGAAAGATCACCTGTCACAAAATCTGAAATCTGCACTCATCTTCCAGATACTTGAATATGAAAATTGTCTCAACATTTATTTTGGCCCCACAAAATTGAGACTCTCCAAGAAAGCATAGCAGGCAATCACCGTTCCTTTAAATCAAACCTACCAACGGGACTGAATATGCATATTCATGTATGCAAAATGGGACCTAAACATTTTTTTTTTTTCGTAGTGGCTATGGCATTTCACAGAATTTGACTTTCAGTGACAAATTTTCAACACATATATACCAGCTTTACTTGCAATAATCCCAAGTAGTAGCTTTTTGAGTGAGGGACTACAGAATAGAATGCCAGTTGTCAGCACTAACTTATACAAGTCTTCAGTCACTTCATGGACATTGCATCCTTCATTGCATTGCACTGCCTACTGACCTTTGACACTGACCTTTGACACTGACTTTTGATACTGACCTCTCACTGATTAACCAGCAAAAGCAAAACTGTTCACAACTCCTCAGATGATTCAATAACATTTCAGCACAAATCGCAATTCATTTTCAATCATTTCCTCACCACCTTTACTACACTGTCATTGCTAGGTGCAGGACAAGGAATGACAGCTTCACAATCTGCAAAATTGTCTAAGGATATATGGCCAAACAGAAAAAAAAATTTATTGAGTCCTTTGCCAATTTAAAACTCATCATGCATATACTGTATTCTACCAAAATTCCAGCGGCAAAGTGCTACACATGATGATACGGTGTAGTCTCATTTTATTGTTAGTAGAACAATTTGAGGTGCAAAAGATTCACCGACGACAAAGGTGAAATTGACAAAGCTATTGTTCGATGCTTTGTGTCCATTTTGCGACATAGGGCCTGTTAAACCCCAAAAAATGTTACCAAGTGCCACTTGTTTATTGAAATTAGTGCCTGTCATAGGTCATTCTTGAACACCAATTACAGGCATAAATAATAATTGAAAATTGTCACCATCTCTTTTTCAACACAGTGTCTTCCGGTTAAACCAAAATCAAGGACACCAGGAGATACTTTTTGACAGGAAGGGGCTCATGGTCCAGCTAACCTTAAAGGGAAATAGGGCATTTAGAAAACACCAACATGGCATACATAGAAAATATCTTTAATCAGTGTTAAACAATATGGTCTCACCAATAAACATTTACAGTAGCTTAATCTCCTCAAAAAGTTATGCATCTGAAAAATAACAGAAGATGCGTCCTTTGAAATTTTGACAGTTTGGGTGAATAAATTATTCTTGAGCAACATAGAACTGAATTTCTACCTATGATAAACTTATTTCTTGTAAAGAAGGCCACCGTCCTTCCTTATTTTGATAAGTCTGTCATTGTGTTCACATACACTTGCTTTAAAATTATGACTGTTTTTTGCAAAACAAACCCCTTATTTCCCTTTAATTCCACTCGTGTTCACAGCTCTTCTTCGGGCAAAGAAACAAATGAGGGAAACACATGACAAGATTTCAGGAAGGCGGTTCAACAAAGCCTGACAGTACGGGGACAAGTAAAAAATCCACTTGGACACGTACGCTACTTTATAGGGTGGCCCAATGGACAAGTAGTCCATATGATAGCCTAAGCTACTACTGGATGATCAGAAGTGAACAAGAGCTTACTGCTATTGTAGAAGATTAGAAGTAGACAAGTACATATGACACGAAGAAGATTAAGAAGAGCTAGTCTGATGTAAAAGTAATGAAAACCAAATTCGTCAAAGCCTGTGGAAGGTACCGTAATCATAACACCTTTAAAACCTGATTTGTGCACTTAAGAAACCATGAAAGATAGATGTTTTCTTACCCTCTTGGATGCCGCACGATCCATTTGTAGTGTGCTTGAACCTGGTTACAGGCTGCACATGTAATAGATGCACATGTATGTCTGGCACCGGTGACAACCCTCACACACTGTGAAATAAGCTTGAAACTAGTCCCAATGTTTTATACACAAACCAACCATGAAAAGGTTTTACTTCCTACAGTATTAAACTTCAATTGCCACAAACAGTCAAGTGTTCCAAACCAAAGTGTTGTGTATACACAGGGAACCGAAAATAGCTGGAATACTTGTGACTTTTTTTTTTTCCTTTTTCTTCTTTTTTGGCCATCAATAGCTTTCTTTTATATCTGCAGACTGCAGTGCACAATGAAGAAATGTTCGGTGAATTCCAGTTTGAGGGGCGATATAGAAGAAGTCTGGACAATTTGCCAGCACAATGAATTTCTGAGGTTTTGACCAAAGAGGTTGGTTTCACCAAGGGAGGAAGACAAAATGTAGTCCACAGAGCCCTAAAATGTGATACTATTCCATGGGTCAACTGGTGTAAATCCTGCCCAAAGGATTCTCCCACTCTATTATTCCCCTTTCAAGCAGTCAGTTGGGAGAATGAAAGTTTGCTAAGCATGCTTTTTATAGTTTGCAAACCTTCCTCACACAATGAGGAAAGATTTCTCACTTTGATAGAGAGAAAGAAAATAAAAGTGAGGCTTTAACGAAACTTCATAAGGTCATCAATTGATTACGAATTAACCTTATGGCATTTATATGTCAAGAAGGCTGGTCATTGAGAAAATAAAACCAAGAGTTGATACTTCCATACAGTACAAACATTTGGCACAGTGGTTACAACACAAACCATTCAGAAAGAACTATTTCAAGAGAACAAGAAAAAAATAAATAATTTCCCTGCTGATAATTTCAACTAAATCTAGGTTCCACTGCGTGTGTTTGAATGTTAAGTATGAGAAAACCGTTAATGAAGCAAAAAATCTTCATCAAAACTGATCACAGACCATTCACAGCTATTCCTTTGCACTGAATTAGCTACAGCTTAACCAAAACTGTGCTGTTTGGAGAAAAAAAAAATAGCCTACAGTCATTATCTTCCATCATTCTCTTCCATTTGATAGCAATCTGGAAAGTAACATGAAGACCACATCTCTTACACGAGAAATTTCATTAATTAGAATTATGATTACAAAAAAAGAGTGATTTAGTTTTTTTGGCTAAAAAGTTTAATAGTGGAACCAGGGCCATGTGGTAAATGGATGGCACTTCTAGCTGACTTGTGACATGCAATGAAACCCCTATGCAAACACATTTCTTTCATACTAGGCTGCATTTGGACAAATAGATCACAATAAGGAAGTTTTTATAACTTTTTACAACTGAAGGAACTATGGACGGTCCTTTGGTGCAATTTTTAAAATGCAGGAAAAACAGTACATCCTGCTTTAATCACTTCTTGGAAAAAACAGAACTCTCAGAGTAAGAGTTCTAAGGGGTGCAATCCAACGGAAGCATTTCTAAAACATCATTTATGGTCCAGAAATGTATTATAGCAGGCTGTCTTCATTCTGAGACCATATTTTGTTTGTTCTGAGGTCAACTTTGACTTTGTGAAGCAATCGGTACGGACAATTCTACGCCATTGTGAATTTGTGATGGTTGACTGGCTACTACTCATCAATTCAAGGGACAATTTGGCTTTTAGAAATTTGACGACATAAATTCCAGCATGTGCACCAGGATGAAATTTCATACCCAACTATTAATGAGCCAGGCCTGGCAAGTTGGTCAGACACGAGTATGGTCACTTTCAGGATATATGAAAAAAATTATTTCCAATATATATGTACTATGTTTGGTTTGCACATGTAACAGTTAGGGACTGCTGCAGGGAGACTTCCCTCGCAATATATACTATTACAAATGGAAACTAGTACGATTGAATAATCAATTTGACTGTCAACCACATTAGTGCAAATTGAGTTGATTGTAAAAATTTTTCAGAACAAAAGAGCGTCACAATTTCTCTCAATCCTGGCTTTCTTGAAATAGGTACATCAATTTCGTAGTTTCTATTTTGCATTCATTACTGTAAACGGCAATTTAAGATGTGCAATTTTAAATGAAAACTGAATCATGTGTTGAGTCTCGCTGGTGTGACCCAGGCTTGAGGCTGTACACAGTTCATGGACAATTCTCTTAGGACATTCTCCCCAGACAGTTCCCTTCATTCTTTCCTTAAAATTAACCCTTTCCCTGAAGGAACTGCCAGGGCGAATTGTTCAAAGGGATATTCTCCAGGGTGGGAATCCTGAAGATGGGAACAGTCCAGGGAAGTTGATCCCGGGTGAACTTTCTGAGTGAAAATTGTTCGGCGGGGTGGGGGGAGAGAGTTGTCTGGGCATGGTATACACCTCCAAAGTCTCCTTGTTGACTTTCTCATATCTCTTTGGTCCAGTTCATTGAGAAGGGGGGAGGATGTTTCCAACTTGAGATAAACACTAATGTATCTTTAACCTCTCATATCTACCTCCCCCTCTTGACATCATGATACCACCTCTGACAACAGCATCGTTTGTAGTCTTGCAGAATTAATGCTATAGACTTACAATGCTGTAACCTCTCATTTTACAAACATCATGATTTTAAAATCAGTCTATGCAGTGGCTGACATACTGTAGCTATCTTTCTCAGTCTATGCAGTGGCTGACATACACTGTAGCTATCTTTCCCAGTTTATGCAGTGGCTGACATACTGTAGCTATCTTTCCCAGTTTATGCAGTGGCTGACACACTGAAGCTATCTTTCCCAGACTATGCAGTGGCTGACATACTGTAGCTATCTTTCCCAGTTTATGCAGTGGCTGACAAACTGTAGCTATCTTTCTCAGTCTATGCAGTGGCTGACATACTGTAGCTATCTTTCTCAGTCTATGCAGTGGCTGACATAGTATAGCTATCTTTCTCAGTCTATGCAGTGGCTGACACACTGTAGCTATCTTTCTCAGTCTATGCAGTGGCTGACACACTGTAGCTATCTTTCCCAGACTATGCAGTGGCTGACATACTGTAGCTATCTTTCTCAGTCTATGCAGTGGCTGAAATACACTGTAGCTATCTTTCCCAGTTTATGCAGTGGCTGACATACTGTAGCTACCTTTCGCAGTTTATGCAGTGGCTGACATACTGCAGCTACCTTTCTCAGTCTATGCAGTGGCTGATATACTGTGGCTATCTTTACTAGTCTAATACAGTGGCTGACTATTAACCATTCTGCTTTAACACACTCAATCTGTTTCGCAGTCTTAGTGGATCTGGTTGAAGGTCTGAAGGCTTTTTTCTCTTTTATTTCCCTTTGGGTTCTGAAACTCATTGTATTTTTCTATTTCACAATGATGAGGCCCACTGGAGAACAAAATAAGAATCTGCTTCCAGGTGTGTACTGTACAGGAATGGCCATTCCCTGCAAACAAATGAAAACAGGATAATTGTACCCCACCAATTCACACACCACTACCTGTGCTTTCACATAGTCTTGGATCTCAGGGGCTGAAACCAACAATGACTGGCAGGCCTATAGGCAGGTGGTGCTAAAATGTTTTCATGTTTAACTAGAGTATGTGTGGTTACTGAGTGTAATTTCAGAATTACAGAGTGCTGAAGAACAGTTGAAGGCACAAGACAAAATTAAAGAATTAAAAGTGCTCACAACCCTTTGAGGACCCTGTGCATGAAAAATCTTAAAAATTTTGGAAAAAAAGAAAAAATCTATACCCATTGCCTACATTGCATTGACAAATATGTCTTCTATGGGTGTGAACTCAGGTTGCTTGGCATTTCAAGCTCTTTAACTTTGGTTCAGATACCAAGTTATTATACAAAAATCATTTTCAATACAGATGGTTGTGTTTATGTCAGTCAAAAAATAATATATACAGAGGGAAAAAACAAAATTCACAGAAAAACATTTTTTAATGGTGTAAAATAGACTGAACAACATTTGGCATAAATTGCAGCCACCAATTGGTCTCTTATCATTAACTGTACAGGTGAGTTTTGACTAAATTACTGTACAATGGTGACCATGTACAGTACAAGTTGAATTTGTGCAATCACTGACCTGGCGATAATTTGAACACAATAAGATATCCCCCCCTTGACACTTTTTGCAACTTTTAGTGACACCTTTACAATTTTGCAATTTTAAGTGACCCCTTCACACTTTTGTAATTATAAGTGAAAGTTTTGCAACTCAAATTCCAGATGGGTGCAAAGTTTAAGGACACAGTTGTATACATTGATCATCAACGTGAGACCCTTCCTTTGGCCACTAATTGATTTACGGTGGGAATACCTTAATAATGAGGCCATGGTAAACAAGCTTAGACGTTCTTAAAAAGCTTTACATTCTGTAAAAATTCCACAGAGAAGACAATGAGAAAAAGACAGTGTTAGCAAATACCATAAATTACAAAGTCAAAACAAGTTTGTCTTTGTCTAATGTTAAGTTGGAAGATGTATGGTGGAAAGAAGATTCTCAGAGAGTGACATAACTGATACAAAACCAGTAACAAGATGTTTCACATGTAGCTGATACCATCTGAATAACATAATTTGGGAATGAATTAAACATGAAAATTTACCTTATGTTGAGGCTATGTACAGCTGCTGTGCAGGGGTTGCCAAAGCCAGTTTCAATGTGACATTAAGTACATGTCAGGCTTGGGCCACTACATCTGAATGTAACCAATTAAGTTTGCCGATTAACGTTACCCAAAGCCTGCTCCTTGCCATTTTAAAATTTGTAACTTCAGCCAGTCTATTGTAATTTACTCGAGGAAGATAAAAAAGGTAAGTAACGTGAATACTGCATGGTGAAGATCAGAGTTACTTCAAACTCACCCGACTCCACCAGTATCCCCCCATAAAAGAAAAACAATAAAAAGGCCCATTAAATGACTCATAATATGACAGTAAGGACAACATGAGGGGCAAATTGTTAATGAAAACCCATAGTGCGTCAGGAGCTGAATGACCTAAGCACTTGTCATAAGTGGACCACAGTACATAAAGAGAAAGTCCAAAAAGTCGAAACAACTATATTCTGTTCGCAGACTTCACTTGTTGAAACCACAGCGATAAAACAAATGTCACAGAGCATTCCCTTGCCAATGATCCCCAGCACATAAACAATGACAATACAGCCTGTAGACCTACAGCATGATTAAAAGTCATGTGACATAAAAATGACATTTTGTACTATTGAATGCATTCAGCACTGAAAACATTAAAAACAGCCACAAATTCCACCAAAATGGGTCAAAGATTGACCAATTCACAGGCAAATTAGCGCCTCACAGCTGTATCATGAATAAACATTGGGCAAGTGTGCAAATTTGTGATATCAAGAGATGGACTCCTATTATGTTGATCTCTTATGTTAATCTTTTGTTCATTTAACCTTTATTTCAAGGACATTTGAGAATTTTATATGAACAGAGCGTTCTATTTTGGAAGCATGTATTTTCTTCAAAATATTGATATCACTTACCGATGTGAAACTCAGTAATTAAATCATTAAAAGGCAAAATATATAGGTTTAACAAAAGAAATACTGACACTGTGCAACACTCCACATCATCCATTTTGCATTTTCCCCAAACTTTGAAAAATTGTACCTCAAAAACGGTACAAGATATAAACAAATTCAATAGGTTTTCACTCAGGGTTTTACTTTGCAGCTTCCGAATGAAGGGTGCTCTTTTCTCGAACCATGTCACACAACCTTAAATATTCTACAAAATCTATTCTGAGAAATTAAATCATAGCAACTTCACACTCTGGGATTAATTCTGACGACTTCACATGACCTTTTGTCTACGAGGTGCAGCTACAGGTACGCCTATAGGCATAGGCATGAGACTGTATGAATACTAGCACTTTCAGCCTAACAATCCAGTGTTATATCTAGACAAAAATACTGTTATACATATCATGTACAGTATGCACTGTGGCCATAACTCCATTCTACTAGGAGCCCCCTTTCTCTCTCTTCCTCCCCCTGGCCTCTTTTATCACTTCTGCAATTACAGCCAAATGCTCTACCTTTCACGTCGAAAATGGAATGATCTCCAGACGAGATCAGCAAAATGAGCGGCGACATAAGAGTCATTACAACTAATGAAGGTAGTAGCACCAACATCCTTTGTAGTCAGTGTCTTTAAAGTGGCATCGACGCACAGCGACTATGAAACCAGCCCTTGAGGGAACTCAGCCAAAAATTGTTAAGTGTTGGCCTGTAAGATCAGACGTTTGGGAGCTAGCACACAAAATGAAGATTTAGTCCCATATCTTGAGGAAGTTACAAATTTGGCGCTGGAGATGCACACAGCCATAAAATTGTTTAATCCTCAAGTACAACAATTTTGTTTCCTTATTAATGAACTGAGTTCTACGGTGAAGACAACAATCTAGCAGTGAGGTATGAATCCTCCTTGGAATGCTAGCTTTGTCACAGGTGGCTTTAACGACGACATCCATCCAGTGTGTGCATGTGTCATCCTAAGCATTCACCACAGCAGTCGCTATTGATTTTGAGGTTTCCCTCTTGACGATGAGGTTCCAGAGGAGAGGACGCCACTCACTGTACCGGCTGCACTTGAAGCTGCAACAGCTCGAATTGTTCATTTGCAACCTGACAGAATAAAAGACTCATTTGTTTTATTACCGTCTGTTAACTACAGTATATATATATATGCCATTTTGCAATATGAAGTAGAATTTTATGTCATGGCATTGTACTGTAGCTCAAATGGTGATGTTGGAACTTGGAGACCTGTAGAGTGAATTTTTTCTCTACACCATATTCAATTACAGAAAATTTGAGTTTGAATAATTTCATAAGAGAGCAGGTCAGTTTCACTGTCTCTCAAATACGTTTGACTGTTCCACACACAGAATTATCATGCACTTGCTTCAGAGTCTTGTCACTCAGGTAAATTGCTATCCTGGGGTGACAATCGTTTTGATACGCGAGCAAACTGGAGTAATTTTGTTTAGAGAAGAAAATAAGGCCTGAAGAGAATTTATAAGGAGACGGGTTGATGCATGCATCATGTCATGCCTTCAAGCACTGTTTATACGGACTTGTATTCTCTTCTGCTGCGTTGTAACCCATTTGCAAATTCGTAAGTTTTCAATACTGCACAAGCAGACATGTCGAAATTGTGAACGAGGACAGCTTAAATGGAAAAAAAAAAGCCGCATGATGTACAGTACATGAATATCAATGGTCGGCGTACAGTACCTGCATCATTAAAACTAGCATAAAAGCCCTCCAAAGAACTAAAACAAATCTGGCGGTATCTTTTAAGGATTAACCAAAATACTGTGAGGTGGCACAAACTGTAGCACAACTCAGTTTTACATGCAATTTTGGTGACAAAAAAAAAAGAATAAAAACCAAAGTGACAGACTGTGAAAGATTAGAGCATAATTTGTGTTTGTCATTTCTTGTATATTGGAAAATAATGAATTGGTAAGGAAGTACAGTTGTCAGTATTAGTTTAAGGAGCCTTTAGAGGCCAAAACATTGTACTAATTGCTGTAGTATCAGGGTTTTCTGGTAGAACTGCTGACAGCGAGGAATGTGGGTTTAACAGAAGTGAGAAGACTCTCAGAATGGAGGGGAGAAGCAGCGAGGATAATCCCAGAAACTGTGCAATATTTCACCCCTATCCAATTGAACAAGTTTTGATGAAATGTGTGTTCCACGGTTTATGAGGGAAGATTAAAATTTAACCAGTCAGGTAACTAGGTCAATTTGCTCAGCCTTCTGACAGTCAGGTTTGTCCATTACTATTAATAATCAAGGCATCATTCATGTTTATGGCAGATGACTCCATTTGTTTTAGAAGACAAATCCACTGTATCTATACCCCCCCCCCACCCACCCCACTCACCACTAGAAATACTTACTTTAATCACACAGACTACAGTGATGAAACTTAGTGACAATCCCGGTGTCTCACATCGGAGATGCCAAAAGTCGCTACAGGATGACCAAATTTGTCGTCCTTCGGATGACCAAATCCCGTTAGCGACGGAACACCATAAGGGTTTCATTTACATTTAAGACAATGTCAAGAAATGCGGAATTAAATGGATTTGCTAACAGCACAATTCAAATTGTGTTCATTGTAGAGCAACGTAAAGATAAATCATGACATCTGACGACTCACTTTTGGAAAGGAGAGTCACATTCTGCATGTATGTTTGTTGTCTCTTAGACTACTGGATGATATTGCAAATTACTAAGTTTTGTCACTTTTCTGCATGTCCTACAGTCATGTAGTTCATACCTGGCCCACTGTAACTACTCGCTTGGAGCAATGTGTCTGAAAACAAAGCAGTCTACATTCGCGACAATTGTCACAGTGACCAACAGAGGTGATATATGGAGACTCCTACAAAGCTCTGTGTGCAAATAAAAAAAAAAGAAACATGTCACCTAGAAAGTGTACAAGCAAAGTAACATATGAGTTCCTTTCAGTTTGTTCAAATTAATGCTCTGGCACAATTCAGACTCATACTGTACACAGTATCCCTAGCACCTCAGCTTGAATGAGCATTTTTGACCTGGCACACTGGCAGACGATTGCCAAAAAACTACTGTAAAAACGTTCAACACAGAACCCCAAGTATTCTATTGTGATGGACAGATTCTAAGTAGGGCTCTCACAGCTGCCTTTAACTTCTAAAATTTCAGCTATAGATATGAGAAAAGAAAAAAAAAACCCACAATTTTAGAGACCAGCTTTTGGACCTTCTTACTGTACTGTACAGTTGTTATGAATACTCAAAACCTAATTGCAGCATGCCCCTCTGAGGCCACAGATCTACTGAACAAGGGATTAAAGTACTGGCCCTAGAATGCTACATATATTCAAAGAAGCCAAAATCAGCTTGAGCTAATAGATTGGTATATGCATCATATGTACCATACATCATGGTAGCCATACATCAACTGAGTGAAACTGTTTGTCATTAAACTCCAGGTGCACTTTACGGAAACCTGCGGTTGCCAGGTGGTGTCACATGACTTACTAATGACTGTAATAATGTACTGATACAGACAAAGCAAACTCTAATTCACAGACCAACAGCATTGTTTGTTACAAAATGCAGCCCATCAGTCAGCACAACTGTACGCAAACTTTAAATTAAAGCAGCTCGTGTGAAATCTCCAATGAGCACATGGTAGTGCCCATGTTTTTCACATGACAATGTTTTGAACGTGACAACATCGCAACACAGTAGCCTGTGCACCTAAATGTTCACTGTGTATACAGCAGCACTGTCTCTTGTGACAATGCAAGACAAACTGCACAATAATTTAGTACCTGGCTTGATTCAAACAATAATTATCTGAAAGCAAATGCAATGAAATATTGAGTGGGTGTGCTTACAAATGAATCCTTTGTGTAAAAATATGACAGGGTAGAATTTTACTGAATATCCATTCTCTGGTAAACATCAGCATCTCTCTCTACTTTTCAAAAACTTAAGCGAAGCGGATGCTGCAATCACTTACTAAGGGTCTGCTAGGGCTGATTATCAGACTTTGTTTAGGTGGGAAGTTTACTATTTTGTAATTTACGTTTTGCTGATCTAGAGAGTGTACATGCCACAATCTACCTTAGGGGATCGTTAGCTGTAATTCAATTAACACTCTTTTTGAATTTTCTTCCAATGAAAAGATGGAGTATCACAGAGGATACAGAGGAAGCCGACATACTTTAGCTTACACTTCATCTTGGAAGTTAAATTGCATTATCATGTAACCGTCATGATACAATACAGCTCTTGACACATTTCAACATGCATTGAGCAGAAATTGCCATACCATGCATAATTAAAGTTTTGGGAAATAACATCAGGAGCAGTGACAGAGTATCATGCAAAATGTAGAAAAAAAAGTAAATATGAGATGATGAGATTGCTAGAGAGGATGAAGCAAATAAACACCATTAACAAATATAAATTAAGACTGAGTAAAGACAGGCCTTGACTTTCAAAGTTAACAGGGGTATGGCAATCCAGTGAACCTTCACAAATTAGAGCCATAGATGCCTTAGCACTATACTTAAAAGTTACAATACACAGTGTTAAGCCACGCTGTGCACACTAAAGCCTAAATAGCTCAAAACGTGTCTACGGAAGACGATTGAGGAATGATAAGTCACTGTTTATTGGAGAGTTCATGAATAAACATTCTACCGTATGCTGAGAAGCAGTGGTCGCCTCAAACACTATGCAACTTGAAGTAGGATACTTGAAAAGCAAACTGGCAAAATTAAGTAGACACACAGCCAACATCTAACAATATACATGATGTTACTAGGATAAAGCACAGTTAAGTTCACAGCAATTAAGTTAGCAAAGTGTATATGTCTATGATGTGAATTGTGTCAATTCCATTCAGCTTGAGGGTGGCTTAAACAATGTACAGTACAGTACCTTCCAGAAATTGGTAAAATTTTGAAAGATCCTTAGATTTTGTAACAGAATACATTTGCTGTTAACTACTAAAAACAAAGGTTTTCTTTCCATTTAAAACATCCCACTTTGACCAATCGAGTCCTGTGTCTCACAAAAATCTAGAGAGACTCACCTGGCTGTGAGGAGGGTGTAAGTATGATTGCTGATACTGGGTCCTGATCTGCGTTTGAGGTTTGCTCGGATAGCTACGGTGACCAGAATTCCCATACATGTCCATTCCAATAAAGTCATTAGGTAAACTGCCATTATGCCCATTCCTGCCAGTATCCCAACCAGGTTGATGGGAGACCTGTCGAGTTGGAATTCGATAAACGTTACTCTGGGGGGCTGGGACGGTTGAGGATTGAGCCATGTCATAGATGTTGACACTCCCTGCCCTGAGAGTGGGGGCTACGGCACGGGATGGCCTAGGAGGAACATGCAGAGGGTCGGGTCGAGCACGAGGGGTTAACTTATCTTCCAGGTTGATCTTTCCCATCCGGTCTGCAGTTGGTGACATTTCAGAATTCTGAAGAGACACTGGGTCAGACAAAGCAAAGTTCACATTATGAGAGTTGTGATTGGAGGGTCCACCCTGGTGGCCCTGATTACTGGCAGTTCTACTGGCCCTCTGGTTACGGATATGGGAGGCCACATCCAAAATTTGATCAGCACCGTTGACCTGCGTTCCTCCATTTCCAAACCCACTGTCACTGTTACTGCTCCCACTGTTACTTCTTCGGGAGATGCCCACGTATGGGACCTGTCCATAAAAATCCCCAAAGTGGGAGTTGTCCTGCCTGCCTTGATAAAACTGCGACACGTGGTGAAGGACAACACGGGAAGATGACGGGTACTCTGAACATGTGTGGTGCTCTAGGCTTGGAGAACAGTTCAAACCAAACTGTAATGAGATTTCCTCGTGCATGTGATGAGAACTCAGTTCAGGGTCTACAATGAAGACGTGACAGGCACTGCCGATGGGTTCGTCCTCATCTGGCCTTTGGTCAACTGGCAGGTTTTGGACGGTCACCACCCCGAAGCAGCGTTTGTCATCTGGGCAGATGCCACTGAATACTATTTTGTCTGCTGGGTATGTGACCGTCACTTGGCTGCGTGCGTTGAGCAGCCTGATCCCAGACGGATCAATGTTCATCACCATGAGTGAGTGGATCCTCTGCTCCACTCTCAGCCTCCGGACGCAGCCTCTGATTGCCTGCAGACTCGCAGTGGGTAGATTGGCAGCGGCTGGGATGTCCACGGATCCGAGGTATCCCACCACCACCACAGTCACACTCTGGGATTCCATATTGTCAAAATTCTCGGACTTGGAAGACTGTTTCAGGTCTGTCCTTGACATTGAAGGGTATGCAATGTTGTTCAGTTCGTATGGCGTGAGGGGTCTTGTGTCGGCATCAACGTCTTCTTCGTCGTCAGCATAGGGGTCTTCTTGTACATAGTAAGTCCTCTGGGAGATGGGTGTCGCCCTCTTTCGAAGGTCTCTTGGCCTACGTCTGGGTTTGTCCACATGACTCTGGCGCCCCAGGTTCTGGCCGCGAGGCCAGTAGTTGTCTTCGTAATGCCTGGTGTCGTTCCTGCCATTCACCAGGTCCGTGCGGTTGAACGGACTCAGGTGGCCAGGAGCAAATTTATCCGTGTTGGTCACTCTGGAGTTGAAGCCATTGGCGTTAGGTCCATAGTACATCTGTTGTGTGTAGTGAGCCTGCCTGCTGGGATGCCCTTGCAAGAAAGCTCCACTGTTGAGTTCTTCTAGAACCATCTGAGTTCGTTGCATGCCAGGTGTGGCGCTCCTCGCTCTTGGAAGAGAGCCACTTCCTCTGGGATAATTGCCCTCGTAATAATTGTCCTCCTCATCAGACGGCTCCTCCACCGCTATGTCAGCAACGGTGAGTCGTAAAACTCCGCTGGTCTCGCCGATCAGCTTGATGAACTGTTCGTGATCGAGCCGGGTCACGTTTTCCCCATTGACAGCTATGACACAGTCGCCTGGTTTCAGCATTGCAAATTCAGCTGGACTGTTGGGCATGATGCAACTGAGTGTGCAAGGGTGCTGGCCAGCCACAGTGAAGCCATAGCCATTCCTGCCCCTTCCAACTTCTACTGTCTTGAGGTTCATAAAGTTGGTAGGTGGCAGCCTCCCTGCTGCACTCCTCCTGCCTGAAGGGTACAGGGACGTCATCATTCTGAAAGAAAATCACACAGAAACACTTTTAGCCAAGACTTTAGAAATTGTTAGACCTGAAACATTCTTCCTTGCGAGTCTTATAATGCCATTAACTTTAATGAGTGTTCTTTTTGCTTTGGTAAAGTTATTTTATAGTGTAAGTAGATCCAGCATGACTATGCAGTAATAAAAGCTTGCAACAGACATCAGATTCTGTCATAATGCCATTCTCATGAGATCTGAGTACTGTAAAGTCCAGTCTGCTAAAACAGGATTTACCTGAGTACTTTCCGGTACCAACGAAACCAGATAAATCAATTTCCGCCTATGTGTTTTTTTGCACAATTACACAGGTGTGTCCGAATGGAACAGCGACGATGCAACCTCGAGATTCAACTTCACATCATTCACTAATTGCAACATGTAAGGTTTGGAAGGAACAATCGATTTTGAAGAGGAACGTAGGAAATCACATTCAGTGTTATATTTTATACAATTGCCTTCCAGATGCGAGCAGCTGAATTCACATTCCAAAGTCAGTATTGACTCTAACAAATTGCAACTACAAAAACCAAGTTTACCTTTTTCCCTTTCCCAATCAATGACTACAATGAGACATCACTGGAGAATGTGTGTTCTCACTATGTCACGCTCTACTAATCTACATGCTACCTGACAAATGCAACAATTGTGGTTCCCTAAAGCCAGAAAGCCAAGGGGCTTAGTGATTCCTTGCCATGACTATACTTAAATGTCCAAATGTCCTTCTAAGATACTGTGCCCCAGAGAAATTTAGTGTGGCACCCCTTCTCAATTCAAGTACTGGTCTTTTCTGTACACAGCATACCATGTGATGTGGCAAAACAGAATCACTACAAATACTAATGAAAGCAGTAAGACAGGTTATACTACTGTGTGTTGGCCTTTTTCTAGTTCTAGTGTAAAAGTTTGAAATTCAGTGAAATTTCACATTATTCACAGAAGCTTTCCTTCAATGTCCTTCCAGGTTTGTTTGTTTGTTTGTTAGTATGTTTGTTTGTTCAGTTCATTTCCATATCAACAATACAAACCATGAGGTTACAAAATCAACACAAAAAGTAAAAATAAAAGAAACAATTAATGATCATACAAAACAGAAATACGAAAAGGAAAAGGAGAGAGAAGCTAAGAAAACTGAATCTCTCCCCTAAATCAATTATAATAATGTTCAATTTTCAGAGCAACATAGCTCCATCAATATAACTCAAAGTAATGTTGCAGTGCTACTAATCGTACAATAAAAACAGTTGTCTACACTTATCTTTAACTTCTAATTCAAACTTTAGCTTACGTTCAATTTCTGAGTTCCTAAGGTTGGTGTTAAGATTATTTCACATTTTTATACCACAAACAGAAACGCTCATAGCTTTCAAGGTTGCATGGTCAACAAGTATGTGATGTAATCTCTTTTTCAATAAAAAGTCTTTGAATGTTTGAAGATAATGTCTCATTTTCAGCTTTAAACATTAATAGGGCTGTCTAAAATTTCATAAGACCTTCATGCTTTTAAATATTCATCTCAATCAAAAGTTTCATTAAATTTAGGTTTACAAACCAATCTGACATCTTTCTTCTGCATTACAAAGACTGAGTGAATATTACTTTTGTACATACAGTATTTCCTCATACTTCTAAACAATAGTTGATGTAAGGGAAAATGAGTGAGTTGTAAAGAATCTTCATTGAGCTGGCAGCCAAGAATTCTCTTAAATTATACATAATCGGAAGACTTTTAGCCACTTTAGAACTAACCCGTTTGATCTGCTCTTTCCAATTTAAATCACAGTCAATAACCACCCCAAGAAATTTTGTAGTGTATACCCTTTCTATAACAGCATTACCAATTTTAATAGTAACAAACTTATCACACTTTCGATTAGAAACCACCATAAAATTGGTTTTATCAACATTTAGTGATAATTTATTTACCAAAAACCGTACTCTCAACTCATCTAAGAGCTCACATAATCAAGAACTTAATCGCTGAAAATCATTTCCAGAGAAGAAGATATTAGTATCATCCGCAAAAATGATAAATTTGACTATATAGGACACATTACAGATGTCATTAACGTATAGAACAAGTGATGATTGATAGAAGAAATGGACAAGAAATACAGCTCACCACAAGCTCAACTGTCAATTATGGAAAGGGAGAATGGCGTCACCAACACATCAGAATGTAGCGATTAAGCATCGTGTACAAAGGATTAATTGTGTAATGGAAATCTCTACAAACAAAAGCTGTTGAGCTCATCCCATCAGCCTTGCCATTCTTCTTCAGTCGACATCCTTTCGAGCACAGAACTTAATGCATTATTCATACTTAGCATGCTCAGATTGTTCAACTGCATAAAAGGGGAAGATACTGTATGTCCGAGACGGGGGGAAAAAAATCCACCTTCATGACTAAACTGTAACATATGTATGAAAAGTAACGGAACAAAACCAAAATTTTACACTGAAATTTGTTTATTCAACTCATGAAGAAAGCATAACTGAGAACAAGCTCAAAGTTTCTTCAAATCCCCATGTACAGCGTATACGTTGCTGCTAGGTCCAAGCGGCTGACTTGACACACAGTGGATTGAGAGAAGTGCAAGCAGTTCAGTTGTGTGTATTTCCAAACATTAGCTATGCAGTTCATTAACACAGGTGTTTTTTTTCTTTTCAAAACGGTCCTATTCTAGTGTCTCTACTACGAGTCCTATTGTGCGATGTGTACTGTATGTACATGTAGGCTAGGCAGATACTGCATATGAGCTAACAATGACCGTTGTAGGCCAACAACGCGCTACAAACACTTTGCAGATTCGTCAGGAGTCAGTTTCATTTGTTTCATACCTTTTAACAACAGTTCACTGAGCAATACACAATGTTGAATTCTAACTTTTCTTGCAGATATCGAGTTTCAAAGGATGACATTTTATAAATTACACAAGCTTTTTACGATATTGTTTAGGTTACTTTACATATGATATTAGGGGCAAAATCTCTTATCGATATCATTTGCCAATATCGTGATATTGCAACAACACTACTTGACACTTAGAGAAGGATTTTCATCAATATGTAGTATACAGTATACATGTGTCACAGTCATTATGATTTTGACTTCCTATCCTCACAGCCTCTTAAAAACACATCTGAACATGACATAAGGACTGCATGTCCTCGTAGCCTGCTAAAATTTATCAAACAACAAGATTGCATTTTGACTTCATATCATCGAAGCCTCTTAAAAACAAATCCGAACATGACATGACAGCGAATCCTCATAGCCTATTAAAAGTATATCAACCAATATGACCTGTGTATCTCTATAGCTTCCTAAAATGTGTAGACCTATTCTGATTCCCACTGCATATCCTCATAGCCTTTTCATAGGCAGTTGAATACTAATTACTATTTTGTTTTATGGACTTACAATTTTTCAATTGACTATGTGTCCCCTTATTATTTACATAAAAATGATAGGTAATGTAGGGTAGTAAAATATACTTCTTTTTTGATTTACAATTAATCTCACCCAGTTGACATATACCTACCAAGCATTCCAGGAATTTCCACAGATTTTCACTCTGGACCTAGAATTATTTCCAACCCCAAGGCCTTTGGCATGCAGGGCACTCCAGGCTGTGATGTGGAGTGCGTATAAGCTATATTGCTAATCGTAAAGTTAGACAGACGGCATCCCTTGGAAGGCTACCACTGATGCATTCTGGGATATAAACAGCCAAAAATGCTCCGCCTGTCATTGGGATATGTACACTATATGCCTAGAAAATATGATTGACAATACAAGTTTTCAGTATGTTTACCGTCCTTAAATTCACTGTTGAGCATTACAGTGTTCGTGTGATAAAAGACTCAGCCTGAGTTGCAACACGGCTGTTCCTTATGATCCGAAACATTCCATTTTTGATATTTTAGTTTGCACTTTGGGGGTGGCTACTGTCAGTACTGCCACAGGTAATGGGGCATTCTTTCTGACCCTGAGATGTTGGCTACTGTGGATTAGGCATCCTGTACTGTAGACTGTGTAGACTAGTGACTGACACTGACAGTGTAGCCTAGGGAAGGGGTAACACAGAGTCTGAGACTGGTATTGTGCATACACCAAACTTTGTGAACTGCCAAACTGCACGCACCCCTAAAAAAAGAAGCCATAAAATGCAAAGACCTAATAACTAGGCAAATTTTTTACTACAATGCCTTGAAATGACTAAAAAAATAGCTGAGACACTGTCTATTTAATCACCCTTGCCTGTTTAGTCAACTTTACCGTACTGCATTTGCAAAGGAGAGGTAGGCTAGCCTAGGCCTAGAGCATCCTATTTGCAGTTTCCACCAAATGTTATAAATTTGCAAATCATGATTTTGACTCTTCAATGGAATTTTTCCTGACTATTTTTGTTGCTGGCTTGTTCACAGGTTTTTGCTGTAGGGTTAGGCACAGAATTTGTTTAGATGGACACTCTTCACGTAATGATTGTCATGCTAATGTTAGTGAGGTGTGCAAAGTTTGGCAGGTTTACATCGTATTGTGAACTCAAGTAAATGTTGATTAAAATAAGAGGTTCAGATGTACAATCCATAGCATATTGGATCAAATTACTAGTAAAATTGAATTTTAGACTTGCAAAAACAAGACAGATTTGTACTAGGGATTTTGAATTTCCAGCAGCTAGAAATTCCAAGGTTTTTATGTTAGACTTAGATGCACAAAGTTTTATACATCCATGCTACATCATGTTACGTTTCTACTTCTAGGTTATTGATGCCAACCAAGTTAGCAGCATGTAACATGTTCGGAGGAGAAAGCATAGGGCGTGCTGAGGCCTAGGTTTTGTTCGGCCTAAGCTAGGGCTAAATTGTCGTAATTGTATTTGTAATACGACGAACTTAATAATAATTACTACACAGTACTACTAACTTACCATACCAAGTTAGGCACAGCCTAGGCCTAACCGTTACTGCCTGTGCTTAACTAACGTAAACTTTGTTAGGCCTTGGCGCTAACGTTAAATGTTTATCCAAATTCACTTCTAACTTTACATGAACCAAAAGAAAGGTTGTATTTGGCTAAGCAAAACTGACCTTTCAAATACCGGATCAATTTCTGGCTCTCACACTCCACCTCATGACAAGCAATTTAATATAAAGGGTATCATATTCCAAAAAAGATGGCAAGTCTCGTTCATAAGAAAGACTTGCTTATCGGTTGTCGCTAAGATTCTGTCAACAACAACTGTCAATTAATGAAATGTAGATTTCACAATCGATGGCGTACTTTCAATTTTATTATCAGTGAACAAGCAAGGTGAATATGGAAAGCCGTATGAACATATAAGAGAAGGGTGTTTTTTATGTGTCATAGAAATATATTGGCCTGTCTGTGCCTTACATAACCAATGGTGGTTCCAAGAATATTGGGCAGGAAGGGGAGAAGGGGGGGGGGGGGCGAGGGACGGGGGTTGTTGTGCCTTGGGTGAACGTGCACGTACATCAACAAGTTTCCAAAATTGATCAATTGCACCTTTAATATGATATCGTAAACATCTCTCCTCTCACCATGGATTATAAACTCCTACCATAAAAAGAGCGCTATTTTTGTGAGCATCCTTGGGGTTCCTTTGTAGGAACTCTTGTAAATCCTTCTGATGGAAGAAACTCTCCCACATTGGGTGAATCGTAAGCATCCCAAGCAAAAATCATGGTTCTCCCCTGATAACTGAAATATATATTATGATTTCAAACGTACTCATCATACCGGCCTATTAAGGACCCCCTGCGGTATATACGTACCAAATAATCTTCCGTTTACAAAGCTGAATTGACTTTGTAAAAAAGAAATTAAAATAGATATAAACTTGAGTTGATGGTCACCCAATATGAAGTAGCATTATATAGGCCACAGGCCTCCTCACTTTCGTGATTGCTTACCGTCGTACAATGTCTTTTATAACCCTGAAGTAACGTATGCAGGACCTTACATAGACATTGCAAGGAATATTTGTCTGGGGGAGGGAGGACCTTCGGGAATTTCTTGAAGAATTATAGGCCCTCGCATGCTGTTTAGTGTTACCAAATGTCTGAATTTGTATTTTTTTTTCATATTTCCTTTTCCACATTGAATGGTTCATCATTTTGTTAACGAGAAATAGCCTACCTCAGAAAAACTGAGCTATACCAAGACATTTAATACTTCAAGAAACGTGCACATTTTGTTGATTCCACAGCACACAGGTAGTTACCCAGTGTGGAGGAGGGAAATTTAGCTTAAGTTTGTCCTGTCAGTGGTGTCAGTAAACAGATATAATCAGAGAAGGGCGAGAAACAGGCTGGAGTGCGACCAACAGACCAACAGTACTGACACTATATAAGCGAAGCCACCATCGTATAAGTGTACATAGAAAATGTTTGAAAAAATGCCCCTTATAGTTTGTAATAAATACCCCTTTTCAGTCACCTTGTAAATAAGGATTTTCGTTCTTGGAAACTGAGGTAAGGGGACGATCCTACGCCCTTGGATCCGTAATGCCGATGTGATTTTTAGTTGTTATTGTATTTCAATATCAGACACATAAAAAAACGTGGATTGATTTGGAAATTTCAATTGAACCAGAGAGAGAAAATAGGAGCAAAAATTGGAGACTGAAACGTTGAAACCATAGTAAAGTAAAAACAAGAGGCAAAAACATCTTGACAAGACCGAGGGGAAAAAAACAAAACAAGGAAAATAGGCCTATATGGTAATAAGGTGAGATTTGATTCTTAATTTAAATGAATTGAATGTTTCGATTCAATGATTTTTAGAAAATAATTTCAATTCAATTAATTTCTTATAATAAAAATATGATTATTTAAGGAGAGGCTCTCGTCACTCTTGACAAAGTACTTTAGATGAAAAGAAGCTGGAAGCTCTTTTTGATACCAGACTTGAAATTGTAAGGTAATAGCATTATCTTGATCTAATATTACTCAGCCGCAAAAAGTATTTGTGTTTTATTGTATTTTAGGTAAATACTGTACTGTATCTACTTTCTGTAAAAGAATATAAAACTCAGTACTTGGGATCCCTCATAGTTTTGTTTCTTTTAAACCTAAAACAGAGAAGTTATCTTGTATTTAGATAGGGGATGACACACTGACGGATCTAATGAGGACCAACAGGGGCCATGGTCCCCACCCAAAGGTGGTCTCAAATATTTTTACGAAAATCTTGAAGAACGTGATTTTCTATAGCAAGAACAACTATTTTTCGAAGAAAATTAACTTCGAAATTTCTGTTGCACCAAATCACATGTGATGACATTCAGTTAGAGAGAAATTTCCCATGGGGACTAAGGGGAAAACCCTGAGAACCCTGTCCCCCATATCAGTGTACCACAGTTTGGCTCCTCCCAAACAAAGGGCTTGGATCCGTCATGATGTTATCATTACTAAGCTATAATAATGAATGTTTACGAATTCATTCGACACAGTTCAATCAGATTCTTGAGGTTGGGGAACAAGTGTGCAGAAGAAATGGTTTTTGCCATCAGCAAGTAAGAAATGTGGAATTGATACTTGCACTTCACAGATCGTTTACTTTGGGCCAAAAATTAAATGTTTAAGAACAATTCATTTAAATGACATTTAAGGAGAAGTTGTTTTTAATCGTTCCAAATGGCAATCAGTATAAAATAACTGTTTGTCTGTCAAACCAACGTTTCACCTGGGTACCGTAAGGTTCAAGTTTGCTCAATAAAATGTAATCTTTGAGGTGCCAAAGACCATTAAAAGATGATGTAACATAGCAGAGGTATACTGCTTTAAAAAAAAAAACTGCGGAAAACTGAGCCATGTGACGAGCGCAGTCTCGTCACTGCACGTAATGCATTTTTGCGTAACTCTCCAACCTAATGATTTATAGACCGCAGACCATAGACGGGTGAGGAGGGACGGAGGGGGGGGGGGGTTGCAGGGGGTTACCACCAATTATTTTTTTTCCAGGCTGGGATGTAATTTTTTTCGGGCAGAGCGAAAAGCTGACTAAATTACTTTTCATGGAGAAAATCACGAATTCCAAATGAAAACTTAAAGCATAAGGGGAATTGATAGGCGGGTCAATACTGACCTGAAAGATGGTGTCATCTTTCTTGGGATTTCCGTATTGCACTTGGCTTCATAGAAATCATGACTGCTAAACTTTGCCACTAAATCATGTAAGTTATGTCACTCAAAGTTATTTCTATAGTATACCTCGAGTGTTTATGCAAAGGATTCAGTTGCTCATCCTTCATTGTCATCAATTTTAGTCATCCACTGATTGATGCTATGCAGCAGTGTCAGCAGAACTGGACCTGGGGGGGGGGGGGGGGGCTTATCCTTCTCAATTTTCTAAGAATCTTTATTTGTTTTCTTCAAATTTTTCAACCCCACCCCCTCTCTCGAACTTCGCCCTTTCAGCATTTCTACTCTCCCATCTCTTCGACCTTTTAAACCTTCATCTGCTTCCCCATTATAAACTTAAAGAATACTTAGCTAAAATTCATAAGACGGGAGAGACAGAAAAGGGTCATTTCCTGCAATCTGATGGTTATTATTATCTAAAAAATTTTCTTAGTTCGCTACGCGCCAAGTAATGGCGGCGCTTCGCTTAGATATTGTACTATTTGTCACCTTTTTAAATCCTATGTTCCATTCAGCTCCTTCCCTTTATGAGGTGGTTATGTCACTGCAACAAAGTTCTTTCAAGTAATAACAAAACCCCCTGATCGGATCAATTGAAAGTTCAGCCTCGTCTTTATTTTTTCTTTTTTATTTTTTCTTGTGACTGTGTAATGTTTTACTTTGTGTTGATTTCCTCCCTTAGTGTTTATGTTGACAGAGTAGTGAACATGAACGATATGCGATCTCACTGGTCGCAGTTTAATGAAGGTCTGTTCACATTTAATGCTGGTGATTGGTTGAGGCCTTACTACAGGGTTTGTGTGGACATAGGTCTGCCATGCTTTGTTCACATGGTATGGTATGTCAATTAAGGGACAATTGTGAAATTATCAGTTAGTCGGTTGGTTGCTTCGAAGCTGTTAGAGTTGAAGTCCTTCGTCTCTTCGGTCGCGTGAGAAATGAGATAGGCACTGGCTGCAAGAACCTTAGTCCAAAAAGAGACTATACTCCTATCGCCCTATACACGACATCTGTGTCGCTGGACCTGCGCCGCGCAACCCCTGCACCGCTGGGGACCTGCAGAGGTGTCCGACCACCTGCGCCACTCAAGACCTGTGGGTTGCCCAATATCTGCGCAGTGTCCGATAGTTGCGCTTAAGATTATACGTGGCAGTTGTAATGGTTTAGGCGGAGCTCGACAACTCAGGTCCCTCTATATCTGCGCAACCCCTGAGCATACAGTTTATTTTGCTTGTAAGTCTAAAACGTGACTAAGATGCAATTATAAAAATTACAAATTTACAACTTACATGTTCTGAGTTCTGAGTAATTTCTAAGTTCATCCTTTTACCACCTACTCCCCAACCCCCCTTCTTCTTTCACAAATTTCTCCATCTGTTCCGGACGAGACATGTCCTCCACCTCAGACTTTGGCAGCGTTATAATATGACAATGAAGTTTATGATCCATCCGAACAAACATCTCATTTACCTGTAGTTTTGCGCTAGAACTTGTAAATGTGTCACCATATTATTAACTTCTTTGAAATGTCTTTATTATTTTTTCGATCTTGCACCCCCCCCCCCCCCTCCCGCAGAGAGAAGACCATACGCCTATGATGTCGTAGAAGGTTTATAAACGGACGAACGACCACTGTTATTCATATGAACCTTACTCCTAACCGTAAACGTAACTCTAATCAATATCCCTGATGTAAACCAGATCCCGTCTATAAAACGTTTGATTTGTTTAAGCGAATAGACACCAACACAAACCACAAGGCACAGGCTATGGAGCGGACCAAGTTTAATCTATATCTCTATGCACGGGACACACATCCCACCCCTTCATGACATGGACATGGGCACATATACTTATATTATTTCTTCTTCATATGCAGTACAAAAAAGTCACACGTATCAGCCTGCTTGACCCCTCGCATGAGACAATGAGGTTGAATGGGTTACACACATGCAACATTTTTAGATGATGTTTGTCAAGTTTATTCAATGTCGGTAACAGTTTGGAATACATGAAAACAAACATATATGTATGTTGTGACGCATGGAACAAACACTCACAAACAATTTCAACTTGTTTGTATACATGTGCATGTATATCAACATCATTTCTGATACTTTATGGAGTACCATCTGTTTTGTTTAATACATTGGTCAAAGTCGCAATGAGATGAAATATAATATTCAGTCAAATAATACGTTTACCGAATGTCCACGTCGTCACGTGACCTTTTTGCCGTAATATAGTTCCTTGTTTTCATGCTAGGTAGCATCACATTAGGCTTGCATGTGTATTTACATTTTATAAATATTCATTCACTAATCCGAGAGATGTATGCTACCGAGTGCTTTCAAACCTAAATGTAGCGACTTGAAACCTGTGATTTCGAAAGATGTTTAAAGTAAAAGTGCCATTTAATAGGTTCTCGTGGTTGTTACAATTTTGAGCTTTTCGAAGTTTCCATGAATTTTAAAAATAGTATCTCATCGTACACTTTTCTCTTGGCGATATCCATATTTACCTTCTACATAAAATCAGATTTAAAAATCCTTTGAACAATTTCCGTCACTTTTTTTAGTCCGTCACTAAAATTTAATATCATTTTGGTACGTCCGCCAAAAGCAACGTTCTTTTATTCACCTTTAACAATAATATCAACTTTATTTCGACGAAAGTTTTGGCTGATAGATCTCTGAGACTCTTGCTGCTTCTATTTGACTATTGAACCTCGTCAACCTTTTACATTCCATTGTTTGAGTGGTAACCTGCCTTTTTTTTTCTTTGTCTTCATTGCTATGGTTACATTTTCTTTCTCTAATTTTCATTTTCACTGTTGCGAATTATTACATGCACCTGCGTCTCTTTCTCACCTCACAAGGATCGAATTGGCGCATGTAGTGGATCACGTGACAATATTTAAAATATGACTCCTTACGAAAACGACGAACGCCGTGGTCGTATACGATAGTTTCTACACCACGGCTGTTTGAAATCATTCGAAAGTTCACATATGTTGCATCCATAATGTGGTACCGCAAGCAACGATCACATTAACGAATCGTATAATAAATTCCTTCACATCTTTCTATCACTTGAAGGGTCAAACTGACGTGATCGAGCATGAAATGTATTACATCGCAATTAAATACCTCAGAGCGACATGACGGAATCCTATTTCTTCCTGTTACAATTATTTTGTAATATTTTCTAATAATTATTCGTTTTTTTTTCCTGGAAGTCTGTTCGAACTCTCTTTAAAGTTTATATTTTCCATGTTATCGCTTGCAGATTTCCGAACATACTTTCATAGTCAAAATTATCTGTCACTTGTTACGTGAAATAGATTCAAGTTTGATTTTGCCTTTCCCTTACTTTTAGTTCGTTTTAATGATCTAATGTTGATCGACAATGTAGGCTAATAGTCATCTAAAAAGTAAAAACAAATGCAGGATGGACAAACTGATGAAATAAATGAACTGATGAATCACTGCCTCTTTTGCTCGAATTGTTCGTTGCGTCCCACAAATTTATCAGTTAAAGTTGGCAACAACAAACTTAAAAATTAAAAACACTCTCCATCATATTCCGCATAATGATAGGAAAATCAATGAATAAAAAGTAAAATAATGAAAAAAAAATAACCCCCAAAGTCATTTGCACAATAATTATGTTTCAAATTAAAACAATTTCAAGGGTATATGCGCAAGTTTGCATATCGTTAAAGTTTACTTCTTTTGTTTTTCTTTCGTATCTTTGTTGACAATTTCTTTTGTAGATATTTAGAGGTGAAGATCGTTCTCGTGTATTTTGCACAAAGTTAGCATTTTCATTCCTTTTTTTTTATAATTTCATCTATATCAATAACTAAGTTTCAAATTAAAGTAATTTCAAAGGTATTTGCCATAAGCTTGCATATCATTAGATTTTAGTCGGTTTGTTTTCTCTGGTATCTTGGTCGACAATTACAAATGAACATTGCGTAAGTATATTTTTTATAACGTTAAAATTATCATACTTACTCTAAAGTCCAGATAGATCGTATTGTGCCCTGCGCGCGTGAGATGACCAACCCCTCCCTCCATCTCCCGCACAATTGGAATACAACAGTGCAGACGTTGTCGGTGTTTACAGGTAACACCGAATCTTTACATATCTTGCGGGTCTTTTCATTGTTTTCTTTTACGCGTTACCAATAATATCTTGTAACTTAGTACGACTGTTTAGTGGACATTCGACAAGGCCTTAAGCTTGATTTTCCTCCTGAAATCGTCCTCTCCTTCCTCGTGAATTACCCCTCCCTCTGGATCCAAGTCCACGAAAACCTCTTCCCCGATTAGGGCGTTGACCCCGTCCTCTATCCCCGTGGATGCCCGCACGATTGTGAGAGTACCACGGCAGAGGCTGATGGTCAAAGTGCCCTCTTCGGTGGTATTCCCCTCCTCGTCGAAACCGTGACCCTCGGGCAAACGTCGGTGAGGGATACCGCGGGGAAGGGAAAGGAAATCCAGAATTATTGTAATTGGGTCTGTGATTTCCTCGATAATGTGGGTAAGCAACCGGTCTGTAGAACTCTCCTTCTTGTCCTTCGTAAGAAGTATGAGAAAGGTGTGGAGGATGACGATGAGAATCATAAGACACCACACGTCGAGAGGACTTTAAGTCCTCTCTCGGTTCGGTCCCCTCGGTACTGTTGAGAACGACATCGTCAGATTGTTTCGGAGTACAAGCTCCCGGAGGAGTGTTGTCAGAGTAGTTACTGCTCGCGGATTCGGAACTTATTTTCCTGACCGGTTCTCCTGACTTCAAGGAACGGAGAGCCAAGAGCTCGGATTCCAGAGCTTTCAATTGCTCCTCGAGATCATTTTTTTCTTTCTCGCTGACACTTTGAAAATGTTCCTGTTTCAACTCCAGCTGGCTCGTCTGCTCCCAGAGCATCACGTTCTTGTAGAGTAGCTGTTGCTTCTCCTGAGTCAACGTCGCCAGGCGAAGTTGTAAGGCTTCCTTTAGACGGCATTCATCGTTGAACATCACCGACAGTGATCGTTGTCTTGCAGTGGCACTCTCTACCTCTTCTCTCAGACAGATGATCTGTTGCTTTCTATCTTCCTCTCCGACCTCCCACTGTTCCAGTTGTGCCTCCATCAACTTGGTTCTTTCTTCGGTATTCTTCAGAGAAAATGCGAGAGAAGCTTGATGATCCAGAATTGACTGCAATCTCCTCTCCAGGACGACTACCTCTCCTTCCTCGTTGGCAACTACTGAAGAAAGAAAGAAAGAAAGAAAGAAGTGGAGAAAGAAAGAATTATGGCAACATATTCGTGAGATTCATTAGTCTTAGTAAAAAAAAAAAAAAAAGAAATTTGTGAACCAACTTAATGAGCCTCTAGTAGGTTAAGTTACTATTGATTGATGGAATTTAAAGTCATTTAAGAGGGTGCACGACACTTTTTTGACAGCTAATACCTTCCGTTTCTGTCACGTTGGATGTCTGTTCTCTCTCTGCGATGCCAGATGTTTTCTCTATAAACTGATCAATGCTCGCCTGAAATAAAGAGAAATGTCGTCATTATCAGAACATTTTAGAAGTGTTCTTGAGGTAATTTGATTGTCATGGTTACGAATTGCTGACTGAAAGGGAGTGAAGATTGATAATACACGTGTCTTATCATGAAGGCACTAATCGGAGGCTTTGAAGAGAGCGCCACTTTTGTTTATTAATTTCAGTTACATTAATCTTACTTTAAGTTTGCCAAAGGTGCTTCCTTGCTTCTCAGACACCATGTCACGGAGAGTCATTATTGCGGTTAACATCTTGGATCTACGATATTCTTCCCAATTGTTTAAGTCGGCGACTTTCTCCTCTTTGGATTGTGCTGAAACTGGATCTTGGGTATCTGGAAATGCAACAGCCAATTGGTCGTCTGGGAAGTCTACATCTTCTTGGACAACAGAAAAATGGTCACTGTTGCCACACGTCGAAAGTGTTTTGGCCTCTTTCGGATGCTCTTCAACAGATGCTTCCTCACCGTCTTCTGTGTCCGAATCCTCGCAAGGTGTGATCACAAAGTCATCAAGTGTGTGGGGATGGCTTACGTTAAACACGTCACAAATAACGTTTTCTTTGGGGTAAGCGTCGAATTCCTCCGACGCATCCATTGGACTCCAGGTGTGGTTGGCAATCCCTTCGAAAGACCCTTCGATCATGAAACTTGACTTTGGGCTCAGGTATTCTTCCGAAAACGTCTGTGATACTTGATGTCCGTTTGTACTCCCTGTCAATTTCACAGGGGTACTGTTGGCAAAAGGAATAGGAATGACGTCCTGGATATATTCCCCTTCTTCATCTTTTGCGGATTTTTCAACCACACTTTTGGTGTCACCGGTATTACGCGATTCAAACTTACAGGCCAAGACGTTCAATCTGTGTTTTCCTTTTCCAAACTGTTCTTCTTTACTTGGTGGACTTCTTGGTGCACCATTGTCAGGAGCTGCATCCAATGAAAAATCTAAATTTTCAGTAGTATAGTACATGCTCTTGTCATCCTCTGGTTGGATCTTCACCTCTCCATCGATTCCATTGCAATTAATAATATCGGCAGTCGTTACTGCTGTGCCCGTCTTCGACTTGACGCCGCTGTTGCTCCTACCTGCACAAACGTCTGATATGACCATTTGGAGAAATTCATTTGCGACAAGTTTATTCATTGAATCTGGGCTGTCACTCGAGGGTGGTTCACATTTCAATGGTGGAGAAGTGTTCACCCGATTCTCGGGACCACATGGGATGATCTGTGGTGGAAAATTAGCAGCCGATATATCTTTGTAGATTGCTATAGGATCCTCGCCGGAGACAGCACGTTTGGAACCATCTGATCTCCTGTCGGATGAATCTTCTTCATCAGGAAGATGATTTTCTAAGTCCTTTGTTAGCTTTGAAGTCACCCGATTGATTGAATCAGGTAATTGACATCTTTCATTCGTTTCCTTTTTCTTTGAAAGCCCAATAACCTGGCGATGGCTATTTTCTGAGGAACTATCTTCGTTTTCTTTGGTGGGATTATTCCATCGCCCAGACTCAGATTGCGTTTTAATGGGACCATCACATTGCTTAATTCCTTCTTCGGACCTGTCACGAACATATTTGGCGTTGCCAGCTTTCGTTGGATTAATCTGCTCTGTGTTAGAAGTAGCAGACTGTTGCTCTGTTGTAAGTTCTCTGGAGACGGTGTCCAATACTTCTTGTATCAATTCGTCTATTTGTGAATCACTGGCGGATTGTTCCTCGTCATCGCTGATTGATTCATTGGCTAAAGTTTGGGGGTTTCCCTCGGTTGCTGACTTTAGTGATGCAACATCCTGCGAGATATAAAATAAAAAAAAATAGCCATATACATGGACACGTCTTGGCCTGGTTCATGTTGTTATTGCCTTCGATTTTTTTAATTAATTTTCTTCCGTAAAATTTCTATTGTGTAATCTTTACCAATTTTGAAGTTAATTGGTGTTTGTGTGTGGGGAAGGATAGGGGGGTGGGGAGGTAATGGTAGGGGACTAAATAGCTTGGCTTGCCATATAAACTTAAATTAAAAACAGTGGGAACAGAAAAAAAAAACGTAAAAAACGTTTTCATGAATTTTATAGAAATACATTACGTCGTTGCAAGCGTATTCGTATAGGATTTGGACTGTTTCGCAAGTGTTCGTAAACATTCGCATTATACCTATTGAACGCTTTTCGTGTCCTTTATTAATACGGCATTGTGACCGTAAGCTACATGTGGAAAAAACTCGAAAACAATCGAAAAATTTGTCCTTTCGTTGTTTCATTTGTATTGTCGTAACGTTTCGAAAGTATTTCAGAAGCCTAATGAATGATAAAGGATATTAAAGGATTATATCCCATCTACTTACAAATGTTTTCGATTACTTTTCAAATGTTTAAGATTATTTTTCAAATGTAGGCCGCTATGCTTCCCCGTAAACATTCGTGTATACACTCCAATTTTTTTTTTTAAATTCCAAAAATTTCGGGAACGTTCCTATCTATACTTCCGAGTTGTGACGGATTTATTCAGAATCGCCGAGAGAAAGTTTTCAGAACACGACTGCAAAAGCGACTGAGTTTCAGAGCGATTTCAGAACAAAGAAAGAATAAAAAGGCGCTATTTGCGGCCAAGAGGGAACGGGACTCCAAGGAGACTTCGAAAACAGACATTTACATGGAATAACCCGGAAGTAAATCCTACATGGGTAACTAACTTAAGCTTAAAATTCATGATATTTTTCATTTTAACCGTTGTCGTACCACATTTTCTGCTACTCCTCCGTCACCTTGTTGACCCACAGACGGTGCGGTACCGGTTTCTTTCGATGGTAAATTTTGTTCATTGTTCAGGTCCTGATGCGTATTGTCCAGATGACCTTGAGCTGGCTGTGGGCGTATCTGTGGGGTCATCGGAGCCCTGGTAGTCTGGGTATCGCTTCTAGGTTGGTAGGAGCTAGAACTGGCAGATTGCCCAGCTGAAGAAAACGTATACATTAAAGTTAATAAACTCAGTTTCTCCATATGGGGTCTGTTGGGAAATCTCAAGTAATTCTGTGTGTTACCTGCTGCCCATTGTTTCAGAAATATAGCTAAGGGCATTAAGTTATAAAGGGTAAGCTTATAGTTTGCCCCAGCTACTGACATGCCAACTTCCTTCAAGTTAGGATCTTAGTAAACTTGATCAGAATAAAAGAACTAAAATAACATTTTTTTTCACACAAAACAAATAAAAATGACAGTAAATGCAACAAAATAGTCGATGACTACCGTTATCTCTGTAGGTTTAGGTGATGGCTTTATTAAAATTAGAAAAGACTGAATTTTTAAAAGCAGAATTGAATGGGTTTATTAACAAAACAGAAAATCTTGTCCTTCAAAATTCAAATACACAGGATAAGGAAAACATGTAGCCGAAACGCTATTTATTGGAACAATACGCAATAGTACGCACACCACGGCTTAAACCAATATGATAATCCATAGCCTCGTTACATTTGCTAATTTAACTATCCGAGTTACAAACAATGGACTTACCCTCTGAGCAGATTATTCTAGAAACCTTGTTAGAGTCTTCGTTAACAGGTACACTGTTGTTTTTGGATTTTTTAATGAATTCTCTTCTATTGTTCGTTTTGCCTGTGTTGATGTCTCCTTTGTTCGGAGAATGCACATCATCGCCATCTCTCTTGCTCTTCCGTTGCAAGAATGATCGTAAAAACATGGTTTATGATCATGTGGTAGACAAGGACATGATTTTTTTTTTTTTTGTTCTCAATTATTCATTTTCAAATTAAAATATCCCAAATAACCAAGGTGTTCGTTATATCGTACTTATTCACGTAACGTCTGAACAATCAAGCCACTGACTGTAGAATGCTACAAAGAATGAATCATTGCCAAATAAAAAGCGCTTCCATTTGAAATCGGTTATTGCGTGGTCCGCGTTGATAAAACACGGCAATGCGCGCATTGGTCACAACGTCACAAAGGATTGTTTAGAATAGACCCCCCCCCCCCTTTTGCATTAACGTCACGTCACATAACAACAAACAACAGACAGACAATTGCTCTTGCCTGAGGAAAACAAACGAACAGTACACGTAACAGGCTATTCGCCAGTTGATCGAAGGGAAAAGACGCAACGTGCATGTGTCCAAGTTAGCAGCTTATCCTCTAGCGCAGGGCGCGTCATTGTATCATTGTGACGTCACATGCAATTGATCTATACATTAGTACCACACAGTGTGAAGTGAAATGCAACCAACAAACTTTATAAAAATTCAGTGCTACAAAATGAAAGAATATCACAGACTAAGTTATTTGCCGTCACTCCTCCACTACCATTATCCAATAATATCTGAAAACACGCATCGAATATTTATGGTGGCGTTTGGGAAATTTATTTGTTATCTACAAGTCATTCGTTGGTAGCAAACCTACCAAAGAGAAGGGAGTTGGGGATTAATACCTTCATCACCCCAGATATACAGACACAGGGGATAAAGAGAATATACATACACAGCGGGAGACTGCCGATGAAGGTAAAATTGGGTAAGAGAGAGAAAAGAAAAGAAATGGGGAGGCTTTCGAGCTTTTGTAAAATTCTCGAAAAGCTTATGTTCTCTAGATTTTATAATTTCCTGAACAAACACAATGCTTTTTATGATTACCAAGTTGGTTTTATGCCAGGTCGTTCCACCGCCGATGATCTGTTACCTTTTACTGATACTGTAGCCAATGCATTTGAAAAACAAATCTTTATGTTTCTGGTACTTTCTTAGACATGTCTAAAATCTCTGATACCTTGGACTATTCCATTTTACTTTTTAAACTAAAACATTATGGTGTTCGCGGAACTACACTTAATTGGTTTAAGAGCTATCGTTCTAATCGACATCAATTTGTAATTATTAATGATACTGTCTCTGACTCTAAACCCATCAATTGTGGGGTTACGCATGGGTCTATTCTCGGGCCCCTGCTGTTTGCAATATATGTTAATGTGTTGCACAAGGCCAGCGATACATTTCACATTATCTCGTGCGCTGATGATACCAATCTGTTAAATTTACTCCCACCAGGGTGCTAATGTTCCACTGTAAACTGTACAGCAGGAATTCGGATGTGCGTGCAACTGGTTTTGTGCTAACAAATTACCACTCAATGTAAAGAAAACTAACTCCATTATCTTCAGTTCATCGTGAAAACCTCTCCGTATTGACGTTCATGATATTAATCTTCGTTGTGCGAGAATCAAGTTATCAAACTTATTAAGTTCCTATAGGGGTCATTATTGACCGGCATCTTTCATGAAAAGATCATATCAATTTTATCAGTAAACAAGTTTCCATGGAAGGGGGGGGGGGGTGGAATAATTATCTTCGTGCGATCAAGTAAAAACATCTTGATTACCCTTTAAAATACTCTTATTCTTCCTTACCTTAACTTCCTTATTGTAATATTACAAAGGGGAAGAACCTATATGCCTGAAGCATTCAGCTACCTTTTATTCTTCAGAAGAGATGTATTCGCTTTATTTTGAACAAACATTATCTCAATCATACAAACCCACTTTTTGCGACTTTAAATCTGTTAAATATCTATGACTTGAACAGGTATCACACCTATATTTTTACATGCAAATGTATGAATGAAAATGTCCTCTCTACTTTCGGCCATTTTTTTGCTCTACGTTCTGCTACCCACATTATCCTAAACGAAGTTCTAATGCTATCTCTATCATTTAAAAATGTATTTACCTATATGAGGTGATCACGCGGAAAGGTTCAACAGTAGATATTTATAAAACGGTTGATGTTGTGACAGGCAAATGTCGGGATTTGAAAATGTTTGGGATGTACTGGTGCGTTTACATCCATTGAGACAGTTTTGGTCTAGTATTCATTTCTTGTTACTGTTAAAACTTATCCAACATGCACTGTGCATTGATACACATTTGTATGCAAATGTAGTTATATTTATCTTTAGAAGTGCATAGATAACATTGTCACAAGGCGAGAGCTGAAAACGATGAGCATAGATAACACGAGTTCGTGTTGTGTAAAAGTTGTGTAGCGCCATCGACATTTTAAAGTTGGTCGTTTTCAGCAGAGCCGTATATACGGCTCTGGTTTTCAGTGGTTGAAAAACTTGATGTTTGTCCTGTGTGCCGATCCTATGGAAGGCTATTAGTGCCATCTATATAAATATTTTTAATCTGTAATAACAGATGAATGATATGTAATAACAGATTATTAATCTGTAATTACAGATTATTAACCTGCATTTACAGACTTTTAATTTGTATGTACAGATTATTAATCAATTTTCACAGCCTATTTACAGATTATTACCAATAGCCTATTAGTGCCATCTGCATCAACTTTATAATCTGGAATAACAGATTCAGATAACAGATATTAACTTCTGTAATTACAGAATATTGATCTGTATTCACAGGTTATTAATCTGTATGTACATGTTATTACTCTGCATTTACAGATTGTTAATCTGTATTTACAGATTATTTACAAAAGCCTATTAGTGCCATCTGCATCAACATTTGTAATCTGGAATAACAGATCATTGATCTGTAATTGCAGATTATTGATCTGTGATAACATAATACTAATCTGTTACTAGAGAAAACTATTTATACAGAAAATTATTTACAAAAACGCGTTAGTTTCATCTATGTAAATATTTTTAGTATGTAATAACAGATTAATAATCTGCATTAACAGATAATCAATCTGTAATAACAGATTATTAATCTGTATGTACAGACAATTAATCTGTTATTACAGATTGCTAATCTGTATTTACAGATTATTAATCTGATATCAGGATGAGACATTCAGTCATTGTAGATGAAAGCAGCACATTCGTTCTGGGCAGTTGGTCAGGAACTACCTTATCTTGGTCTTCTTCTTATGGCATGGGGGGGGGGGGGGGTACTGAGTCGAGGGGTATCCCTCCCCTTTTGGAAAATTTGTAGAATCCTAATTATGAGATGTAAAATGCAAATGCAAAATCTATGACTAGTTTTTAATGAGTAGGTTTAGGTAATAATCAGCCGGTAAGTCGCTACTGAGTAATACACGTGATTCATAGGCAGGGCGCGTCTAGTAATTGGGGAGCACATATCGCCAGAAGTCTATGAAAAGGGCATTCTTTTTTCAGAATTTAAGTAGGGGAGAAGTTTGGCCAGAGGACATTTTGGGGGGCAGGCTATCTAAAAGGAGAGCTACTGCAGTTGGCCCAGAACATACAAAAATATTTTTGGCTTAAAGGGAAAAAGGGCGTTTGTTTTAGACCAGACATCCGTATTTTTGAAACCAATGTTTGTGGATGCAGAATGATAGATTTTTCAAAATAAAGAAGGGCAGTAGCCTTGGCCTCACGAAATTAGCTACTCACAGATAGAAATTCAGTTATTTGTTGCCTAACACTAATTTGTTCACCCAAACTTTTCAATTTCAAATGATGCATCTTATATTACACATCACATGCATAATGTTTTGAGGAGATGAAGCTTGTGGTAGATGTTTATTGATGAGACTGAATGGTTTAACAATGATTACCGCTATTTTCTTTTGTACGTCATGTTGGTGTATTCGAAAACGCCCTATTTCCCTTCAACAAACCTCCCAGATAACCGGAAAACGACACTTCGCTGTTGTCCAAAGCTGCATGCACCCACATTGAAAATATGAATCTCATGTCCGCGAGTTCTTAATTAACGAGGGAAGCATCTCTCTATCAACCCATGACAAATTTTGGATGGCTTTTGATGTTTCCACCTAGTAAATCGCCTACCCTCATTCGGCGGCCACGCGTTGACCTTTAAAACAATCTTAAGATCGGATAGAAGCGAAAGTCCTAAGGTCAAGTACATCTACTGTCTAGGCCGATCGCCACTATCAGTTGGCGCCCAGCGTGCATGGAATTTTTTTGGATTAAAGTGTCCCCTAGATCACCGGAAATCGACCCCAGGCCGCACAAGGCACCTGGAAATGTTACTTTCTTTCAGTATTTTCGTGGATGCAAAACCCGTTACTGCGGTTGACAGTTTTGGACATTTTTCCGCAATAAAAGAATCCATGTAAGAAGTTCAATTCCCTACTCGTTTATTTTTTCATGTAGACGGAGCATGCGTAAAATCGATGATTTCGTGTGTTATACCGTTTACCAGTTTCCAGCAGACCAGGCACGTAGCCACAGGGAGGGGATGGGCATGAATGCACGTGCCCCAACACAATGTTTAGTACTTAGTTCCTGCTTTTTGGAATACAAATACAGGGAGAAAAGATGGAAGTCTCGCACCATTTTGGATCCAGAACCTTTGAAAAATAAAAATATTCTTCGAAATTGAGGGGGCACCCTGTCCCTTAGATCCTCTCTTGCATCAGAAGAACTCCAAAATCAACGTGCCTTCCCCCCCCCATTGGTTACTCTGGCTACGTGCCTGCAGCAGACCTTTCATTTCGTTTAATCCATTCTTTTTTCGGTAGGAAATTTACCATGTCTTGTTCACAATCCCTCTCCCCCCGAAAGCCAACGTCATATGAGATTACTGTTTTGTATTAACTGAAACATGTGGAAAACTTGCTTCAATTTATATACTAACAGTACCTTGTGATGAATCTAGATTATGAAAGTGTTTTACATCAAATGGACATAATACAGAGATCGATCGTCACTCTTCGGCGGTTGTTACTAAGTAAGTTTCCATCCTAAATCACCTTCCACGACAAAAAGCTTCACAATATCATGTATAATATAATATGAATATATTAATGGGGCCTTTGCCCTGTCACCGTAGCAACAGGGTAGCAGGCGATTCCTTTCGGGCGTGATTTCGCAATATCAACGAGATGTTGCATGCGTGGAAAAATGACCATTGATTAGTCTGTTTCCCCATTGTAGAAATGGTTTAAACCATGAGATTATTATTTGCACGTTTCATTGATAAATGACTGAAATGGCATAGTAATTGTAATTAAAAGATTGTGATAATTAAATTTATGTCACATGGTTTTCCCTTGGAAACGTTATTCAACAAATTTTTCTGTTAATCATGCAATGACTGTGCCTCGCCGCGCCATTAAAAGAATTGTTTCTCAAAATCAAATGTATTAGTCATGTAGCGCATGCTAGTTGCTACGTGCGTTGAGGTTATGATGAAATTAAAGATGACCGGTCAAATAGAACGTGAAAGTTGACCTTGTCCTTGCAATACCTCGTGAACTTGATCCTTAACCCATTTATTTTCCCCTGAACTTAATGGATACGTTAAGGGAACACAGATCGGACCACCAGACTGCAGTTCTTTCAGTTGACAATTTACGACTCCAATTGGTTTGGAACTACCGAAGGAATTAATGATAGACAACGTAAGTACACTGTAACTTGTAAGTGAAACATTACTTGAACGTGGATAGTAACTAGTGCATGGGATAGCTCCATGGTAAGTGCATGCGCCAGTATCACGCCCCAACGTTAGTCAACTTGATGCTACTTCCACCTTTGTCTAAGTTACACTAGTGTGTGAATTGTGGGTAGGCCTGATTTACTACTAGCCTAAGCCTGTGTAAGATTCCATACCATCACTAATTTGAGTAACGATCGCTCATTAAGCTCAACTTCCACAAGTCTATAGGCCTATGCCTAAACTAAAGTTACCATAAGAACGTTAGGCCTAAGTGGGAAGTGGGATCTTTGCACTTAACGTATTTCTGTTTTGTATGATCGTTAATTGTTTCTTTTATTTTGACTTTTTCTGTTGATTTTGTAACCTCATGTTTTGTATTGTTGATATGGAAATAAACTGAACAAACATTACAACTGCAGAATACAAAGTCTCTCTAAATCATACCACTGAGACCTGGGCAGGGCAGTCGCAGTCAAAATAACAGTACATTGATATAGGACAACTACGACTGCGCCGCCATATCAGGAAGACAGTCTTTTGATACATGACCACTGCGACTGCCCGGCCAAATCAGATTGGAGGATAAATAATAGTACATTGATGTAGGACCACTACGACTGCGCAGTCACATCAGGAAGACAGTGCATTGATTTGTGATCACTGCAACTGCGCCGCCAAATCAGATTGGAGGATCGTTGATATAGGGTCACATCTAGATTGCATCGTTTTCAAAAATAACAGTACACTGATATAGGACCACTAGGACTGCAACTGCGCCGCTGAATCAGGAGACAGTGCATTGATAAATGACCACTATGACTGCGACTGTCCCGGCAAATCAGATTGGAGGGTCAGTGGACTTAAAGTTAAACAATCTTTCCCCCAAAAGGTAACCCCACACTTAGCCATTTAGGCTAGCGTGCAGGCACGTAGGATTTCTCATCTCTAAACACCAAAGTATTCAGCACCCATTCCCTATACTATTCACCATGCATATTGTACAGAATATTAAACTAAGCTTTACGAACGAACAGAGTTCATGTGCACTTCAGCTACATGATTTTGCCGATTTACTGGAGCTCACCGGCATCAAATGTCGATGGGGTCGTGAGAACTGGGGCAGACAGCCATCTCTGGCTTATGTAGAGCCCCCTTCTTTTCTGAAAAATAGGATTGATGATGTTTTTAAATCCGTTGACTGTTGTGGCAGTGACAGCCTCCCATGGCAGATTGTTCCATTCAGTAATAACACGCTGACTGAAAGAATGCTTCCTAATGTCTAGTCTACAGTGGTGCTTCTGGAATTTTAAAATGGTTCTCTTTAGTGCGGCGTTGTATTCTGCAGTTACTCCGAACAAACAAACAAACTTAAAAGTATTTCCTACACTATGCATCGGGAAGCAGTTGATACATTCATATGGTACAGAGAGACTGAGGTCGTGCCAAATAGCCTATGTTCCAACACCCCTATGTTCTGACACACGAATATTTCGACAGCAGCAGCTTAGTAAGACCCTCTGGATTCCACCGACAAGGAGCAGTGTTTGGCCCAAAGCCAGTGGTGTCGCAATATGAGCTATGTCGGCCATTAGTGCTGACATTTCAGACATGTCCAAATGGGCACCTAGAGCGGCATGCGGCACCTAAAATTATTTTGGTGGCACCTGGAAGGACAGAGCAAATGCCACTTGCGGCACTGTTTCAACTTAAAGTTTTACAGTGCACACTGTGGCACCCACCTTTTTTTTGTACACACGAGCAATGTACAGTGCACCCTCCTGATGACGGCAAAGTTACTTGTTGAACTTTTGAGTTATATACTGGTACAATGTTTGCCCTGTCGAATGCAATAGTACCAGAATGACGCTTGTAGAACCGGTTGGCATTATCTTGACAAGTAATGTAGGCCTAGGTCACCAAACGAAGGACATATGTGCTACTATATGCACGTAGGTAAACTGCATGCTGCACTACGTTGGTCCAAGATGGCACCTACGTTGTCCAAGATGGCACCTAAGCTAGATTGATCTCCAGAAGCGGTATCGAAGCACTGAAATTCTGGACAAGTCTGCATTTACAAATAAACAAGTCACATATGGCACTATACAGTATGCATTGATATTTAATGCTGTTTACTGACTCTATTAACACTGATATCATGTAGCCATGTGCTTAAACTTAAAAGTAAGACTTGCATAACATGATCAGTGCATCCTAACTATGCCAAGCATCATAGGTGGACCCCCAAATGGTGTCTTAAGACTCTTATGTACAGTATTCAGTAGTGGATGTGTAGCAACGAGTGTCAGAACATACTGTAGGGTGTCGGAACATAGGGATATAACTGTTACACTTTATCGAAACGTTTGTGATTGCTATGATAATCTCTCGTTAAAAACTTTCAGTATGACTTTGAATAGTTGTTGTGACTTGTTATGGTAAGCATCTCAACTCACAATCTCATTCCATGGTCTTAATTTCGGTTCAGATCACTGAACAACCCGTAGTTTGACACAGTCAGTTCCAAGTGATGGTCCATGTTTGCTTGGCACACTAACCATACAGTACGTAGCTATTGTTGGTTTAGTTAAGTAGATACTGTGCCATGTTTGGTACAGTAATTTTGGTACAGTTATTTGGTACAGTAATTTTGATGATCAGTCATGCATTCGAACTTCGAAACCCTCCATTAAAGTACAGTAACAAAGTCTACACACATACTAGCCTCGCTTAAATTCAGCAGATAATACAAGCAGTTGAGTAGTGTGCATATTGTTGAAAGAATCGCCAACCTACTTTTCCCCTCTTAGTGCAGTGTGCTTTTGACCAAGTGACATGCATTTAAAAAATAGTTAGTTTCATTCAGAAGTTGCAGTTTGAGATCCTGAATACATGATATTCTGTTGGAATCATGTTTATAAACCATTTTTTGAGATACTTTATGGCTTTTCAAAGTTTTATGAAAACATGAAACACATGATGAAGACTGCTGCACAGTGTCATTAAATTTCTTTTGTTAGGCCCCTATATTCTTTCTATTACTGGGTTTCACATTGGTAAGTGATACCACTATTACTTAATAGTCAATACATGCATCCAACATAAAGTTGTCACGGGCATATAGCATTATCAATTGTCCTTGGAACAAAGGTTAAGTAAACGACAAATACGGTAAGACATATAATGTGAATCCCTCCCTGGATGTCACAAATTTGCATATTTGGCTCATGTTCATTCATGATTTAATTTTTAAACAGAAATTTGTACAATGGTCTGTGTTTGATGGATTTTTGGGAAACTTCTGACTATTTTCTACATTTCTAATGATTAATTTGGCCAATACTCCAAATTGTGTTTTTCGTGTCATATGCATGTTAGAGTACTGTACTTCTGTACTGTATTTCAAAGTTCTTGCCCAGTCACTGTTCTCCACAGAGGTTTTAGAGTTTTATGGGGTCTTCACTTATGAGACCTGTACATTATGACAAAGTGATTTCCGCAGAAGGGGTTCCTCTCACTGCCAGGAATTTTTTATAATTGAGATGGAAAATGGTGCCATGTAGAGATGATTTGTTGCTTCTCTTAAAAGGCATTACCCTGAAACATCTGGAAAATAGCGTACCTACAGTATACCACTCAGACTGGTAATGTGTAAGATGTTTGTAACTAACCTTGCAGGATGCAAACAGTTCCTTCATGCAGTAATGCTCACATGTAGAAAAAAGTCAGAAAATTTTAGGTGTTACATGTTGATGTTAGATTTGAACAGAATCTCCAGGAATTCTGTTTCTTAAGTAATGCATACAGTATTTTTTTTTGTGAAATAAGTGAACCTGTGCAGTGTGATCTGGTGCCTGTTCAGGATATTCAGCAGGTAGTTGGGGTTGACCTTATGGCCAGGGTGAAGTTGGATTATCTAAGCAGAGTGCCACCATTGGTTAGCACGGTTGGTATAAGGAAATGCCTTGGTTTACTTTACAAACCGCCGGGAAATGACTGGAACTGGCAATTTTCTGGATGTCCTAGGGGTGCCATTTACTCTCCCTTGAAGTAGGAATCTCATGTCTGCAATTTCTCAATTGATGAGGAAAACTTCAATCTATTATTTATGAGAAAAGGTAATAATTTTGGATTGTTTACATGTAGAATGTTTTCACCTATCAAATTGCGTTCATTGCGTTTCCTCACCTTTTCCTCAGTATTTGGAAACCACACTTTACTGTCACTTGATGATATGGTGTCACACAAAGGCGCCACCAGGTTCTGAAATGTGGGGGGGTGGATAAAATGAGTTACAGTTAGAGGGGTGCTTCCATGGAGTGGAGGAGACAGGTAGGGTTAGGCATGTACATGATAATGTAGTAAGTGCATGCACATATTACAGAGCGTGCAAGGGCATGAAAAAAAATGGTGCTTTTCGGTAGGGAAGATAGATTTTCTCACTACCAACTTTCCAATTTAAGAAAATGAGCACCTCAACCCATCATACAGAAGTCAAGTTGTGAAAATCTTGTACTGTAAACATCTTACCTCAAGAAGGAAATCTCATATTCACTATAATGTGTACCACACTGAGTACAAGGACTATTGTAAATTTAATGTGTAGGTCAAAGATTATGTTGGGTCAACAGGGATCAAATTGTAAAAACCTTGTTAACAAGATATTTCAAGAAGAGAAGCTTGGACACAGGTAATATTTGGTATGTAAGTGTAACACAACTCTATTGTTTTTGGTGAGATCAAATATCTTTTTGAATCAGTTAAGAGGTCAAATGGTGAAAATGTTGTAAGCATGATATCTCAATAAGGAAACTTGACAAATCTCAAATTTTCTAAGTAGGCATACAATACCACATTGATTGCAAGAAGCCTTTTTGTTTTTGGTGGAGTTCAAATGGCATTTGGGGCCAACAGGGGTCAAATTGTGAAAACATTGTAAAGACAGTATCTCAAGGATGGAATGTTTGACAAACCTCATATTAAAGATGATTTACCACATTGAGGACAAAAATCCCATTTTTGGTAGGGTCAAAGATCATTTAGAATCAACATCTATGTCAAAAAGTGAAAACCTTGTATTATAAAACACAGTATCTCAAGAAGGAAGCTTATACAAAGCTCATATTTGGTTTGTTTGCATCCTGATTACAAAATATGGCCCCCAAATCTTGATTTTCAAATGAACATCAAGACTGTTCTGCACGATCTATACCATATGGCATTTTCTGGTTCTGGTAGTAGCATGCGTGATTTTGTGTGAAATTTGCCCAGTCGGCGATTTGAAAAATAAAAATCTATGCACGCTTACACATGGTAATGCAGTCGATTAATCCCAGGCATGTCATCATAGCATTCATGCTTTAAGTAATGTACAGTATGGTGTGCAGTGCCGCAAGTCATTTTGAGGTGTTCACATATTGGCATCAAAGTAAGCATATTGGCATTAAAGTAAGCATACTTCATTTTAAATGGGTTCTCTTTACCTATAAAGTCCCATTGTCCAATTGCAAAGTCAGCAATGATCCAGAGTGACACAATTCTGTGACCTGACCCTCTGGACCAGACTACCATTTTGAGCACGGTAACTACAGTATACATAAATTTATTTCCTATCAATGAACCATCTAGACACAGTAGTTATGCGCTGACTTCAGTGTTTGTCAGTAAAACAATACCACTGAGCTAACGTTTAATCCTCTATTCTCAGAAGGGTCCTGGAACTTTTAGTTTCTTGTATACACTGTAGTCCAAGCTTGTTTGTCCACGACGTTAGGATTTATTGAGATGTCAAATGGAGCTTTGCAAGGAAGAAGATCTTGTGAGCTGTCATACTGCATTACCGTGATCTGGACAATATTCAGCCTGTACTGTGGTATGAGGTACAGTAGCATGTGGTAACCTACAGTACTGTACAGCGGTACAGGTAAAGGAGGACACTGTGGTGAAATATCGTAATTAATGTTCCAGTGAGCTCTTTGTGACGTGCAAGTATGGTAAAATGCAAACAATGTTTCATATGGTACTGTTCCCTGGCTCACATCATGATGAGGAATCTGTGTAAAAGAGAGTTGCCGTCTGATTTATTGCACTGTCTATCATTTGTGCAGTATTTTTGATAGATTGAAAGACATTTCCTGTTGCACTCACCCAACCACCTAGCAAGAATATTGTGCAATTCCAGTGCTCAGACATTTCACTTGTCTGTGATACAGTAGTCTGCAACCTGACATTTTCCCAGCTTACCAACTATAGAAACCTTCACAGAGCCAAAGTCATATTCATTTTAAAAAGCCTCATCTTCAAGTTTTTTTTTTTTTTTTTATGGAAATAACCTAAAGGGTGTGGCAAGGCAATGGAAGCATGCAGTAACACTCACATTTGTTAAAACCACAAAGTTCTCATTATTCTTTGTTCAACCTGTTTACCTCAGGCACAGGTTCCATGTCTCCACATCCCTTTCAAAAACCAGACTAATATGATGTGATATTGTTTCAATTTCACATATTTATTTGGTTTCACTTTTTGTAGCTTTATTTATAGTTTGCCCTCTCTCTCATTCATTTGAACTTTTCAAATAACATCAAACTGCACATACAAGGAGTTTTAGTTTGTGTCAGTAAGGATTGTCAGGATATGACCGCAGACCTGCAGTATCCCATAAAGTTTATGCAAAAGTCCATTGTATACCTTGATTGAAAGAAAAACTGTACATATATAAAATGTTGTATATCTATGTTGACAATATCCTATGTAATATGCCACATGCAAGTTGCTTTAAACACATTAGTCACATATAGTGTTGCTGTGAAACTGCTTGAGTCCATAGATGATCTAAAAAACAATTGATTCTTTCATATGCCGTACATACAGACTGTGGAAGTTTAACATTATAGATAGGATCACCCTTATGAACAATTCAGAGTATTTGAGAATGTTTCGTCTGTCTGTGACTTCTGGTTTGGCCATGTCTTTAAAGCTAAATTAATTTGTGTGATACAAAAGCCACACTCCTTTTCAGATTTTTAGGGTAGAAAAACCAGGGTATCCTAGCATTATCAAATTTATTTTTCAGAATATATCTTGTTAATTCATTCCTTGACTGAAACATTTTTGGTAAAAGCATCTACCGACAGCTGAAACTTTTAACTGGAAGAAGGAAGAAACCTGATGGACGCTCGTCTTACTGACAGTTCATCCACACAATGCTTACATCGTCCGTCATCGTGTCAAATAAAGGTCAGGACAGAGTGTCTGGCTTATCTGATATGTTATCTTGGTCTTAAAGATCAAGAAGGTTGTTTGTGTGGGATTTTGACCTGGTAGATAGTACCCTGGCAGGTATACACTTCATAGGACAAAAGAATGGAAGTGATGATTAAAAGTTTTCTCTTCCATTAAGGAAATCCAAAACATTTTGTTTGCACAATTTTTGGAATTGTTTGGTGTCAAATATTTGCTGCACCAGGACCACCACTGTCTTGCTAACAAATCAAAATCAACCAGCCTCTTTGCTTTGTTGCAGGGTCAGTCTCTTACTGTCCTGCAGCTGACATCTACAATGCCTGATTATTTGAAAGGGAGTAACCATTTGTCGACACTTCATTTCCAAAAGTCATTGCAATCTTGCAATTCTCATTTCTCTTATAAGTATTTTTTGTGATATTGCTAAATATCAGTACTACATAAAGCCAGCTGTTATGCTACAAAATAATGCAACTCAACAACCAAAATGATATCATATAATGAAAAAGAGCCATTCATGAATTCGATTGGGGGAGTATACTAATTCAGTTTGGGCTGACTGCACTTTCCCTGTAAAGGAACATATTTAAAATTAAACAAGTGTTTTACACCGGGTCCAAACTTTGAACCCACATACTCTAGTCCATAGTGGGTGGAGTACCCAGGTACCTGACAATACTGTATAACTTCCATGATAAGGCTTTGAGTTAGTTTTGAAGTCGTAATTACTCTATGTAATACGCATGGCATATGCTTGCCATGGTAATATAACATCTGGTGTCTTACATAATGTGTCCTATAATGTACAGACATGACAATGAAGTGTTCTGACCTGAGCCCTTACCACACTATCTGACACAACTTACTGCTACGAGACGTCGTTGCGGTGACCAACTGAGCACGAACTAGTTTTAAGAGCAACGTGTCCAGACAGTGCAACTGCCAACTAGTCATAGACTGAAGAAGTGAGCCTTTTGGTGTACATCTTTTGCCCTTTTGTTTTTATTTAGTATTCCATGTACTGTAACTGTGTAGCGTAATAACTGACAAGTACTGTAGGCTGCAGTACTGTACAAGCTATAGATCCTACTGTCATTATCATATGTAGGAGGTCTAACTATGGAATGTATACCCCATGTGTATTGTTCACTTGGCAAAACATTTTTCAAGGAATAGATTTACCCAAAAGATTATGAACTTACAGGCCGATGATAAAGGTCGGGTTATGTATACTTCTGATAGTTATGTTGCAGAGACAAAGTTCAAGGATACATTCTGCATTTATATTATGATTAACTTATCTTCTCAGGGTTCATTCTAGAAGTCTGTCATATTGATCAGGTGCTTGTTCAGTCTCATGTGACCGAAGACGTTCGGTCTTATGAGTTCCATGACTGCATGCAACTGGTTGTAAATCCATTCACTCTCTGCGAGGAATCTCGTCGCAAGGAGTTGCATGATAAAGTCCAGTCGCATACAGCAGTGTATAAGGAGCTAAAGACACACATGCTGAAGTTGGTCCATTTAAGTAGTATGCAATGATTTGGTTTCATAAAACCAACCTGGGATGATTTGTCACAAATACAAGGTACGTACACTTAGTGAAGTGAAACTTAGGAAGGATTCTAGGTAGCAATTTCGGAACCAGTCCTGACTTTGCTCCTATTTAAGGGAGTGCTACAGCTTGAAGGCACACAATCAGGAGGAGAATTGAGCCCAGCTTTCTTTAATTTCTGTGAAATGTTGGCATGCTTTGAAAAGAGCAAACCACTTGCACAGTAGATGAGTCACAAATTTGTTGTTTTGGTACATTATTCTGCACATGATGAGTTAGAAAAAGAATACTGTAAACCGCAAGGACATCTCAAAGCTACTTGGTTTGCTTATAGCTGTTCATCATAATTTGCAATATTAACTTGTTTAAGTGTGCGTTGTTTTAATTTTGATATTTTGTGTAGTCAGTTCATCTTTGCATGCTGCTTCTTGGAAAGAAGGATCCACAGTCAATTGCTGTTGACAAATTGTTCTCTAGCGTGCCGTAGTTTGAGCATTATCGGGGTAAACTGTAAACCCAAGAGAACAAAACTGGCACGTACAGTAGCAATGTGACTGACATGTCTTGCATGTAACCCCTTCTCCATAGACTTGTAATGTTCCCAGCATTCCCAGCTGCTCTCTTTGGAGTAATAAAATTTCACGCCTGAACCTCTCAAGGTACAGATAACATATTGTCATGTTTTACTTAAATTTGTCTTCACATGTGATATGAACGAGTGATTTCTGTTTCAAGCAAAATTACCTGACAGGTTCGCCTATAATAAATCCAGTGTTATGCTGTTCCTAGACACATCCTCTCTACAGTCAGGGAGCTGATACAGTAAACTGTGGCATGCATGCAACAGAGTAGGCACAAGGCATCTCTGACAGTGTCAAGCGCATGTAAAATTCACCTAGTAATAATGCTTGAGGTCAATTCTTGACCTTTCCAAGAGAATTCAGCCCATACAATATGCCCTCCACAGTTTAGGCTGCAGGATGCTATATGATTGAAACAAAACAGGCCTGTTGACACCTCTTAAGACCCTGGCATATCTACTATACATGTATAAAGTCCTTCTATCATGGAGTAACCGCTACATAATGCAGATTTACACAAACGAAGAACACTTGACTGACAGTATAAAAAAGTCTCATTGGGTGCACAGTAAAAACTTTTGTCCTAATAATTGTTACAAATTGTGGCAGGTTTCTCTCAGAAGACATTGCCCAACAAAAGTAATTTGCTGTATGTTTTTAAGAAACAACTCTAATCCTATTGCTTAGTGCTTCTAAGGGTACCTTCTTGACATCTGGCTAGCCAAATTGTTTTGGCAGTCTCTTCTTTCATTTTCTCTTTGGTTTGCTACCTTTGATAAATATTTCTTGATTTTTGAGTTTCCTGTTTTCATACACTGATACTTTACCAGATCTAGTGGCAGCACCAGGATTTTGGAATTGGGAGGGCAACTGTCAGTCAAATTTTGTAGCAAAAATATCAAAGCATTTCCTTTCAAAGTTCTATCCTCCTGGTAGTTTTCAGTCCTTACACCCTTATTTTCTCTTGAGAGAATCTGCAGTAGTCTCAACATGAAGCCTACATGTATTACTTCAGTTTTCAGCCAATGACTAGGTATACAAAAGACAGGCAAAGTTTGCAGCTTGGACTAAGTGTATGATCAGATTCCTCTGTAGCAGTAGTGATAGTGTGCTGTATGTAAACTTGCAGTTTGAAGTTGGCATAATTACATATTGACGGTGACAGTGGCAAGGAATGTCGGCTCTTGCTACCTTCCAGTAGAGTGTTTCAATAGGATGCACATTTTGTCAGACTGATACAAAGATGTCATGCTGTGATTGGCCTTTCTTTTGTAGACAAGGCATTGATTGGTGCTTGCACTCTGTTGCACCTGTGATACAGTAGTGTATCTGACCTGGTAATTCTCTGCAATCCCCAAGCAGTGACTAAGCTTGGCAACTGTCAAAGTGAAAGAATAGTGTACTGATACCTTGTCATTCCATGATATTAACGTTAGTGAATAAACTTTTGCCCACAATGAAAAAAAAAATGCAGTGATTATGTTTGCAAAAGTAATCATCATGTTTTTGTTACCAGGAACCTTGCATGGCAAAATTACAACTGCATGTCTGTACTGCACATTTGTAGACTTACAGGTTACTCTGAGAAGTGAGAACTATGGTTGCTTTGAACTGTGAACTTAATTTGAACTGTGTATGTACATTATGGTTACTACAAACCACCGTAGAGACAGTTGTTTACATCGCTAACTGCGCTATGCCCTGTGATTGCAACTTGCAGTGTTTCAACTATAAAGAGAAATTTCTGGGAAGGCAGTTGCCAGAGGTTTTGGATCTCTTCCAATTGGCTAATCCCTATTACATCATTCTGTGGGGGGAAGTGTGGAGGGTTGCCAAATGCCGCCAATCAGCTGTGAGCTAGCAACCCTGGGAGCTAGTTGTTCAACTTCAGATGATTCTCATCTGTAAAGCGACATCGAAGTTAATGTTACTTGTTAGAGACCTATGGAAATTTTCGTGTTTTGTTATTGTCATGAGCTAATGTTTGGTGATATTAAAACTGACTACACCTGCTACTGTTTCATGGGATAATTTCTTCAGCCAGTGAGTATTTTACTTCTCTGTAAATTTCTATCAATTTGATTTTGCATGGTTCTATTTTCATTGGCATTTATATGCACAATTTCTCAAAATAGAGATTATTTTACAGGTTTATTGAATTCTTTGACTGAATGACAAGGTTTTAACATAATTGTATTAAAAGCACTTTGAACTTTTTTCTGAATATTAAAGCACAGTGCAGTGTGCAAGTATTTCAAATTGTTCACTTCTTACAGCAGAAATCAATGTTGTACCTTTGTTTCAAAAGTACAAGACCATTTTTCAAAGTATTACTGTAAAAGTTAAGACATTTTTTTTTCAAATTGTTTGTCCAACGATTCAGTGCCGGCCAACTCACACTACAGCATGGAGCGAGTCTCTCATGATGACGAGGAGGCAGTAAAAGCTGGTGAAGAGATCTTGCCAAAGACCAGAATTGAAGACCTCAAGAGTACAGTTGGGACATCATACAAAGACACCAAACCAACCAGGAGGAAACATGCCATAGGACTTCCTGATAATCCAACATTTGTAAGTTTTGTTAATGTTAGTGATTGCAATACCTTGGGGAGGGGAGGGGAGAGCATTTTTCCTGTCTCTTCCATTTTTGGAGAATATGGATTATTTCTGTGTAAATTTGCCAGAACTATCTGTACATGTTCAAGTCTGGCTGGTCTATCTGGACAGCTGGTCTGGCTGGACTATCTAGCCAGATAGTGAAATAAAATCCATTTCCAGCCTGACTTTGAAAAAAGTCGGGCCGGATATTTTCCAAAATTTTGTCACAATTTGGCTGTAAAATGCATGTGCATCTTTTTCACAAAATTTGATTCCTTAGAACAAAATACATGGATATTGTCACTATAACTGCACTTAACTGAAATTTGGTAATATTTATGAAGTAAACTTCAGTTAAGGTCATTTGAATTAATCTTGTGCAAAGTCTATAGATCCATTACATTTTGATGTTGCACTTTGAAACATGAAACATACTTAGGAATCCCTTAACAATTGTTATTTTCTTAAAGAATTGTTTGAGTACAGTCCGGCTGCATTTTATCTGGCTGGATTACGTGTGAAATCCGTTTCTGGCCTAATCTCAAAGTTGAGATCCTGGGCATCACTACTGTACAGTAAATTAGATAAAGCATGCTGCACTTGTAGTTAACGTATTATTCCCCATACAGTACAAGTTTGGTATGCTGAATGGAATTTTAATCAAATTTGTATGGAAACACTACACTGTACAGTTTCATGACCAAAGCCTAGAGTCACAGTGGTGGGCCAGTGATGTACAGATCTTCTGCAAACAATTGCACATTGTCAGTTTTATTTTCAAGTCAAGTTGTGAGTTTGCTCACCATCACCTCCCTCCTCCCCCACTGTACTGTAAGCATGTTACACTGTAAAGATTTTATCCCAATGAGTCAAGTTTTGAATTTGATTCTTGTTTAATAGTAGACACTGAACAAAACATGTGTACCGTTGTTTGAGTTGTTGTGCAGTGTACCTCATGTAATGCATGATGTAAAGATGTAATACATTCCCAATTTGCTTACAGTACTTTTGCTCAAGTATGCATTTGCAGGCTTATTTGTACCTGAACTGCTGGCTCAATTTCTCTGCATGCGGTGCTCACAAACTTGAAAAATGCAACAGACACTTGAATATGGACAAAAACAGGTCACTCTACTTTGTCCCGAAACCAAGGTCATTTAGTGACCATGATAGTTGTATTGTGTAAAGTGAGGGAATTTTATTCTGGATTTATGTCATATTGAGATCATAGAAACAGTTTGGAAGGGGTCTAGGGAAGGAGCAGTCGGTCAAGGACACAAGGTCAAATGAAGTGAGATGCATTTTTAGAGACTTCTGTTATCTTGTTGCAATGTCTTTTGTCTTTCTAGAACATGTTTAACATGCAACTTTTGTTCCTTGAGAAAACAAAACAAGGCAAAACTTCAAAAATGTTAGAAAAACGCTTTATGAGCTGGCGAATATTATGTTGACCTTACATTTTCATGCTGGTAGGGACCTATCGGAGAGCCAAATAGTTGACTTGAAGTATGACTGAGCAGTTTTCTCTAATACCTTGCCAGGGAACAAACTGGCAGGGTTATAGAGGCTAGATGCATGAAAACATGTGTTTAAAATGCACAGCTTGCAGACATGGTAGCCTTTGTTGTCCAAATTGGTGACATAATTTTACTCAATATATCTAGGTTAACCTTACTGAAAATAACAGTCTAGTGCCCTAGAATTGTGACCTGATGAAATCCTTTCTTTGAAGGACTGTGCTCCAGGCCAGTCATTTGTTTGGTGATACTGGCAGTGGCATTGATCCAATGTGTGCTAGCAGCTGTGTTATGTACGAAGCGTGCATAAAAAGGCAACTCAGTTGGGGTCAGGTGAAGTTCAACTCCTACAGTCACATGTTTTTCCACATGGGGAAGGAGGATCAATGCATTGCATTTAGAACTGACATCATATATTGTAGGGAAACTCTCTCTTACTATAGACTGCTGAAGTTGAAGGTACCTTTCAGCAGGGAATGAATTAGCATGGATGATGGAAATGATACTCTGCTGTACATAAAGCACATCTGAGCATACTGACGTACAGCACAATATCATTTGGACTCCACCAAGCTGTCTGGCCAACTGTCAGATTTGTAGCTGTAATTGGCCTTCATTCCCCTTTGCACTTACCTGCTTCCACAATTATTGCACTCTTTTGAAACATGCATTAGACTGGTGTTTTCCATGAATGCGCTCTCCATTCTGCAGTGTCTTCTAACCTCATCAGCTATTAAAGGAGAAGGCAAGTCAGGACTTTTGACAATGTTGAATGAGAGACTAACATATGGGGAACACCATCACCAAATTTCAGTTAAATACGTTGCTTACTTTCCAAGATATTGCAATTTGAATATTCATAAAAAATTATCAGGAAGCTGCCATTTTGAAATTGTGATGACATCACCAGACCACATGTGATTGAAAAGCTTTTGTTTTTCTTTATATTTCATTGTCAATAAATTTTAACAGTCATGCATAGATTCAAGTCATAGTATTAATGATTTGATTATTGCATGATACACCTCAGTAATTCCACACAAAATGTGTACAAGTGTGTTTCGGATTGATAGAAATAATAGCTACAGAATATAAAGAAATGCATTAAAATTTTTGCTATCAGTGGTTATGTGACATCAATTTTCGACTTACTCAAGTTGTTTTACATTCAACTTAGGCAAAGATGGCAGCACCCTTCTCTGAATTCAAAAGTGTGAAACTTGGACAGGAAACAATATCTCTGAATGAAACTTTGGGAAGATGTTTGTCAAACACTTCTGCTTCATTTTGATCAATATATTCCAAGGGTTTCCTTCTCCTTTAAGGTATTTTTGTACACTCAAAATTGTCTTAGGTACTTCTCTTTGCATCAGTTACTGAGATTCTGCATGGATTGCCTGTCTTTGAAGGATTTGAAACTCTGTAGAGCTGTTTTTTTGTCTCTTTTTTTTGAAAAATCAAGTTAATTAAACAAACTTATGTCTGATGAAACATGTTGTACGTGACAGTTTCAGTGTTTGTGTGTTTCCGATGTGGACTACATGCTCTTATGACATGCCGCCTGTCTGCACATACAGTAACTGCTGTATTTCCTTCTGCCATGCTACAACAATTACAGACAGGTATCTTTGGCTCACGCAAATTGTACATTTATAAATTTCCACACTTCAGATGTTATTTTATCATTCATACTGCTGAGAAATTTTAAATGAACAGCAAATTTATTTTGCTCCTCACTTACCTGTCTCCACACAACTATTGCATGTCCCACTACTGTGCTAGAAGTAACTGGCATAGTAGTGGGAAAAATTATAAAGGAACAGTAAATCTCAGCTCTCTCTCTTTCATCTGTGCCCTTGAGGTGTTTTGTTTTTTTGCCCAAAATATGAATTCTCTCTGTGTAACAAATGCCTTACTTCCCTCTTAAGTTTATGTTGAAGTTTTATCCACAATTTTAGTTTTTGTTTCTTTTTCTGTTGATGCACAGCTGTTCTTAAGTCAAAATGTATCTGCAAAGTTCACATAAAAGTTCAGAATATACAGTTTTTTCACATTAATAAAAACTATTTTCCAATTCACATTCCCTAATTTCTGTCTCAGGAATTGCACTTACTATGCTATACATACATGTGCACACACACTAACACACTTGAACATGTTGAACAAGCAGCCATATGCCTGCTCCTTTTCTTGTGAAATTTTTCTTTGTTTGTTGAAGTCTTATTCCACTGATAATTTAGTGGGTTTTGAGACTTTTTTTCCACTGCAGACATTTCAAGCCCCATACCAATATCCTGTTCAAAAATCAAGATGTTGCTATTTGAAGAAAGAGTTCTCCTCCAGTGAAAGGAGATTTCCAGTTGTCTCAAGGTTACCACAATGTCATGTAAAAGTGGCAAATTATTTCAAGAAGTCTTTGATTTATTTGAGATGGAAGTCCTCATTTAACTTTGAAATTTAGTTAAATGTAGAATGGGCATTGGTACAGTCAAGATTATGAAGAAATGCAAAGCATATCCCTCAGTTGTGCGCAGTGACATTACAAATTCAGCATAACACATTATAGTTTGAAATGAGCATTTCTATAAAAATTCATAACTTCCGAACTGAACATGCTGGTTTTTACAAATAAAGAGAGAAGAATATTCCTAATTTTATACAATATCCACTCCCTTCAGTGACCAATCCTGTTACTTTGTTGACTGTAAGTGGATCGTTTAAATGGCAAAGAAACTGAAAACAGTCTCTGACACATTAGAATCTTGATCGTGCCTGTTAACTGGCCCAGAATGTACATTGAGAACCCGATAGTTCTAGAATGGTATATGAGACTGTAGCTTCTTGTGAGCATTTTTGCTCATACTGTAGATGGGTACATTTTGTGATTGTATACACACTTGCATCTGTAACACAACAGACTGTGTTTCTGTGTTCACCATTTTATGCCACTACTGAACTTGACTTTCCTTATATCTGGAAAAGGACACTGTCATGTCACATCTGTAAAAAGATTGTAAACAACAAAACTCTCCTTAGTGACAGCAGTTACCTCTTTTGCTCAGTCACTTTCAGCTTGGGTAAAAGCGAGCAGCTGATTGGTCAGGAACTGATTGACCTGAATACAAAGGGGAGCTTCCAGAGCTTTCCAGCTAGCAGATTCTATGTGTCAGAGAGGCTGCATGCCAACTACTGTCATATCATGTTGATAATAGTCAAGGAAATCCTGACTTCACTGTGGGTATTCACTGTATTGCCATCCCCGTAATGTAATGTAAAAACTTGTTTTCAAATGCAGTTACAGTACCTAGAGCTGTGTGATGAAGTTGACTGCTGTATGAATAGGGCTTGCAGTTGCTTAGTAGATGGAGTCACATGACCCAGCAAATAGCATTACTTTAACTGTATGGCAGTGTAGTTGAGGAGGGGTATTAAATTAGGTTGAAGAGAAAGGATTCATGAGGAAAGTACAGTTAGTGGCAGACCCAACTGCACGGGAAGAAAGTTAATGTACCTGCACCTCTAGTATGGAAATAAGCAGGGGCTGGCATTAATTTCAACAAAGCACATGCCTTTATTAAAGTTTAAGTTGTGACTCTACAATTCACAAAATACATCATATAGGTCTAGTAGCTGCACGCAGCTACTTAACATTAGTATATCTTCATGTCAATAAGCAACACAGTATTCTGAGTAGCAGTTTGAGAGAGAGTTTTTGATTCTTGCCGCAGGCAAAAGGAATCTATGCAGTTCTGATGTTGTGTGTGTGTGTGTGTGAGATGCTTCTTGTAAACACTATATCTCAAGAAGGGTAACCATGACTGACCTCATACTTGCTGTGTGGGTTGGTCATAGTAGGTAGAAGATCCCTATTGTTTTGGGTGAAGGTCAGAGGTCATTTGAGGTCACCAGAGGGCAAAATGTGAAAACCTTGTAAACATGGTATCACAAGATCGGTAACTGTGACTGATGTCATACTTAATGTGTGGGTTGGTCATATTGAGTAGATGATCCCTAATGTTTTTGGTTGAGGTCAAAGGTCATTTGAGGTCACCAGAGGTCAAACTGTGAAAATCTTGTAAACACAATATCTCCAGAAGGGTAACTGTGACTGTTGTCAAACTAAGTGTATGGGTTGTTCATATTAAACAGATGATACTTATTGTTTTTGGTGGAGGTCAAATGTCATTTGAGGTCACCAGTGGTCAAACTGTAAAAACCTTTTAAACACAATATCTCCAGAAGGGTAACTGTGACTGATGTCATATTTAGTGTGTGGATTGTATATAGTCAGTAGAATACTCCTTTTGATTTTGCTTGAAGTCAAAGGTCATGTGAGGTCACCAAAGGTCAAACTGTGAAAACCTCGAAAACACAATATCTCCAAGAGGGTAAAGTCTGTTACTGATGTCATACTTAGTGTGTTGCTTGGTCATACTAATTAGATGATCCCTATCATCTTTGGTGAGGGGCAAAGGTCATTTGAGGTCACCAGAGGTCAAACTGTAAAAACTTGAAAACACAATATCTCCAGAAGAGTAACCATGACTGATGTAATACTTGGTGTGTGGGTTGGTATTAATGAGCAGAAGATCTCTAATGTTTTGATCGAGGTCAAGGGTCATTTGAGGTCACCAGAGGTCAAACTGTAGAAATGTGTAAACACAATATCTCCAGGAGTCTAACCTTGACTGATGTCTTACTTGATGTGTAGATTGTATATACTAAGTAGAAGACTTCTTTTTTGTGGTGGAGGTCAAAGGTCGTTTGAGGTCACCCAAGGTCAAACCTTGCTAACACATTAACTCCAGAAAGGTAATGTTGACTGATGTCATACTTTATGTGTGGGTTGGCCATACTGGGTAGGTGATCCCTAGTGCTTTTGGTGGAAGTCAAATGTCACGCTCATTTCAGGTCACCAAAATAAAGGTCATTTTGGATTAAAGGCTTGTGGTGTATCAAGAAAAATAACTGCAGTTGGTCTTATACTTGTCATGTGGATAGTTCATGTTTTTTATAATATAACCACGTAGCAAGGAATCACAAAGCCTTTTGGCTCTCTGGTTGTGAGATATATAGCTGGCAATCTGTGATATTTTGCAGAACATGCCAGATCTTTGTCATATGTAACAATTTTGTCTCTGTTTACTTACTGTATGTCTAAGCTTCATGGTGGAACCAAAAATGAGTGAAGTTGCTGAGTACTTATCATAGTTCAAGGTGGGGTAGGTAAGTGGCAAAAAAAAAAATTACCATTCTTTTCATCATTGCTGAACGTCCCAAACTCCCACCTCCCTACCCGTTGTTAACCTTGGAGTGCAGCACAGTAGTTGATGAGAGTGGGGTGAGTTCAGGGCTACTGAGATGTAATTGAGTTCTTCCCACTCAGGAAGGAAAAATAATGATATATCACTTTGAAGGTGTAAGCAGTGTTCCACCATAATAAAGACTGATGTTTCAACACTGCTCATGAGAGATGGAATGTTCATTTTCAGCACCTTTGCGTAATTTTTTTCACAATTTTCAAGTACAATTTGCCAACGCTTTCTAGTCAAAAGTTGTCGGAGAACAGTTTGTCTGATGGAGGCCCTACTGTATGTGTGAATTATAATGATGGGCTATACATGTGTTGGTGTTGTTCCTGTATTTTGCGGAAAGCCTGTCAATGAAGCATGTGCTATATGGCGCTTTGTAGTTTCCAGAGCAAGTTTGCTGGGGGGTAACTTGAAACACGTTCCAACTAACCTCATCCTGTTGGTACTCAAGGAAGGGCTGCAAGATACTTACAAATTGCAAGCATTATACTGTATAAGAGAAATTACTGTACTCCCAGTACATTTTTTAGAACATTTTTTTTGTAAGGTTATGCCCATATATAGTAGCTACAGTTCCAGACTACCATTTGCAATGCATGCAGTTATGAACCCCTATGGATGTACTGATATATTCCTCAAGTCAAATCTAGTTGGAGGATGTGGGAATTTTTCTGAAAAATGTTTTTCCTAACCCTGCTTTCCCCATGCCTTCAATCACAAACAGTTACTGATACTGCTCTGATACCGCCTATACAGGTGTACTTGTCCTTGATGCATCCAAGCAAAAATGCCTGTCCTGCACTCTGACTTAGTGAAGTCTGTTTACTATAGCACTTGGTTGATCTGGACATTGTGCTGAAGTACTAACATCTATGAGCATTAGACCATGAACCAACCGCATTTGGACACATAAGTGTAACATGACTCGTTCATGAAAAGAATAAGAGTTCTGTAACAATTTTTGCCTATTTGGACAGAGTACTTGGTAACCAGCCATTTCACCATGATGAAGACATGGAATAGAAATTGTTACTTTAACTGTTTTTCTCCTATCCTCATCCTCTAAGCAAGTCACCTCCAGTGGTGGCAATTCAAATGCCAAACATACAGTACAGGTTTCTTTGATCCACAATACAGTACTGTTGTACACACACTATTTTAATGAGCTGTTCATCACCCTGCTTTTGTTAGGCCTCTCTTCTATTATTCTGTACCCATTTTGCTGTGTATTATCTTTGAACCTGAGATATCTATATTTGATCAGTAATGATTTTGTTAAGTTTAATCAGCTTTGTATTACGTAAATTTCGCCGTGATCGTACCATACAATTCCAATCATCCCCTTTGGTTTGATAAAATAGCCAATTCTGCGCAGTGTGCAGTCATGCATGGGTTGAAGGTTGTTTCACATTCATACACATGACCGTACATGTGTGGAGTGTAAATGAATGTGTGCACTAGCTTCACACACCTGTACATTATGTATGTGATACTTCATACATTTTACAACTTTAACACTGTATCTCAATGAGGGAAGCTTGGACAATCTCATACAGTACAGCAGTTTATGTGCAGGGGTGGTTTCAGGTTTTCTACAAGGGGGAAGGAGGGGGGTAATTTGATGATTGCTCGTAGATAAGTGACAGACATCCTGGGGATCTAAGGAAAAAAGGTCCTTTAAAAACTTTTTGCTTACACAGAGTGGTCAAGACGCAAACTGGTGGCACATATGATGCTAGATTTTGAACATATGTCCAGAACTTTTTTTTTCTGTGGTTATCTTTCTCATCTTGTTTTAGGAAATATTCATCCTTAGACCTTACCTTTAAAACATCTTTAAACCACATTGCCCCAATGTCCGTACCCTCTGTCACGGGAAAAACAAACGCCAGTCTACATTTCAGCCTATGCCCCTGTCATGTGCATGCAGGGCCATAGCTGGGGTCATATCTTTTAAAAGTGTATGAAGATCCCCAATTCTGACCAGCAGGATGTATTTTGTTTTTCAATTGGGTGTTGTAGACACTGCAATAGTCTTGGACATGACCAATATCTTGTCATGAAGGGATAAAGGAGAGGTGCAGTCTTCAGGTACCGTAGAGGGCACTGTTGGGTTTGGCGGAACAAAGAAGAGCGTATGTGGGTCTGAGTAGCAGCAGAATTATCGAAGCGAAGCGCCACCATTGGACAGCTTCTCAAATCCTTCAGATGGCCGGAAATGGCACTTCCTGGTTGGTATTTGAGCTGCATGTGCTTCGCAGTTTGCACGCCCAAAGAGACCCGAGATTGAATTGTGTTAAAATTTTGCATAGCAATTTGGGGGATCTTTGGGAAGCTGTTAGTGACAACACAATGGAAAAAGAGACTGCAGTGCTACACATTTTTTTCATTTATGCAGCAATTTGGCTTGTGTCGCAAATTGCGATGTGACGCAGGATTCATTATTCCTTGCTATCTAATTGTAAACAACTGATAGGATCTTTTCTTGCCTGTGCACTGTATTGGTCATGGAAGTGTACTTTCAATAAAATTCACATTGTAGACATACTTCCTTGGCTTCACTGGCTATTTCAGTGGTTAGGACACCCGAACTTGGATCTATTCGCAACGGCAGAGAGTGCAAAGCTTCCATCCTCTGCTACAGTGCCTTCCATCTGAAGGCCTGGGCAGTGGACGCACTGTCCCTGTCGTGGGACGGCTTGGATGCTGATGCGTTTCCCCCCATTCACGACAATCCACTGAGTCCTACTCAATATCAGGGCATCCAGTACTCTCTTGTTGTTGGTGGCCCCACAGTGGCCCTGGTAACCACGGTTTCCTCTTCTCCTTGATCTGATTCATCTTTCTGTCATCTACTGTAATTGTAAAGAAAAGCCTGTTACATTTGTTGAGATGAAAGGTCATTTGGGGTCAAACTGTAAAACTGTATACAGGCAATCATCAATTCACTTCGCAGACATACATACCCCTCGCTCACACTATCGCATAGACTAGCTCAGCAGTCTAACTATGTGATAGTGTGAAGCAAGGTAAGTATAGTCACTTGTGAATACCCACACCAGTGAGCTGTGGGGAGTTCATATGTTATTTCATATGTAGAAAGAATCCTCAACTCCTATTGGTCCATTACCATCAGGTGACTGTAGTTTACCCTTGGATTAAAGCAGAGTAAAGTCACCCCCGGATTAATTGCAACAAAACCGTAGATCCACAGTGCTTGTCCTCTGCTGTCTCAGGACATGATGAACAAAACAAATCAATCGTGTTCTCAGGGTTTGTTTTCAGTACAAATGCGATGATTTGCAAACCCAAAGATCCTTTTGCTTTCATCTTTTTCATCAAAATTTTGCTTTGTACGAATGAACAAGGTAAGAAAATGCTGGACCTGTGCTGCACTTTAGAGAGGGTAGTGCTCCCCCGGGGGTACTGTTATTGAGCACTGGTTATTAGCCCACTTGTATTAACCCTGATCATGCCGTCATGCATTATTATCTCTTTAATGCAAGAATCGGCTCGATTAACGATTACGTCGCTGACGTCACAATGCTTCCCTATCACCTACCCTATTGATCATCAACCATGCACTCAACTGTGTTTGCACGAACTTCAGGTATGACTTAAAAGCAGTGTGAGGTTCAGTCCCTTATGGAGTTTGACAACCCAGTTTTGACAGTTACAGAATTACTTTGTTTGGAGTACCGAAGTTTATTTGAATACAATAGGTTGTTGCATTCTTTGATATAGCGTATAGTACATGAATTTACTCTTGAACTTTTAATTACCAAGTCCTTCACTGATAACGTTGTTTTACTTATTTTATCACTTCGTTCGATCTCCAACAGTTAGCTCTTTGAAGTTACATGTTGTTTATGCTGTGAATGCCTGCGAGCAGTGTTGATTTGATAGGAAGTTGTGAGAAACAACATCTCAATTGATGTTAAAGGTCAACTTTTTGCAATGAGCCCCTGTGTATGCTGTGTAATATTAACTACTCTGCATCAATTGCTGTCAATCAAAAAAAAAACTGAACCATTTGAGAATTTTGCTTATCCCTAGCCAAAAATGTACTGTAGGTTGGGCTGATGGGTAAATCTCTGAGCTTTTTGTTCGATAATTTCTGCAACTTGCCATTAACATATAAAAACTGGTAGTTCTTCTTGATGGCCTGTCCAGTCCCACATGCCTGGTCTTTTTTGCAAGGGAAATAAGGTGTTTAGAATATACTTGAACATGGTATACACTATACTATACAAAGAAATATCTTTGATCATTGTTAAACTATCCAGTCTCATCAATAAACATCTGCAAAAGCTTCATCTCTTCAAAACATTAAACAAATTATTCTTGAGCAACAAATAACAGCATTTCTATCTGTGAGAAACTTTTTCCTTGAAAAGAAGACCACTGTCCTTTCTTATTTTGAATAATCTATCATTCTACAAACATTGGTTTTAAGAATAAGATTGTTTTCTGTTAAACGAACACCTTATTTCCCTTTAAGTGAAAGATAGCACATTCACTCTACGTGCAAGTTTACATTTAATTTTTGTTTATGTTTATGAATCATATGCTATTCAAACAGGATTCACAAACAACGTGCAACTTTAGTTGTTTGTTATCTCAATTGTTCTCACATTGTTTCATGCTAAGTATTCAGTAGAAGTTGACTTAGTTAAGTATCTCTTTTGAACTTTATCGTAACATGTTAGAACAAACATGAAGTAGCATGACCAGAATGCGAACTCATATGAACTTTTGCCATTTAGTTAAAGGGAAATAATGCGTTTGTTTTACTGAAAACAACCACATTTTAAAAACCAATATTTGTGAACATGAAATGAGAGATGATTCAAAATAAGCAAGGACAGCAGCCTTCTTTTCGAAAAATGAGTTTCTCACAGATAGAAATTTGTTGCTCACTAATAATTTGTTCACCCAAACTTTTAAAAAATTCAAATGATGCATCTTCCGTTACTCATCACATGCATACTGTTTTGAGGAGCTGAAACTTTTGCAGATGTTTATTGATGAGACCGAATGGTTAAACAGTGGATACAGCTAGTTTCTTTGTATGCCATGTTGGTATATTCTGAAGACCCTGTTTCCCTTTAACAGTGGCCCATGCTCATCTTTCATACTGTTTTTGTCTGTCCTCTGTAGGTACTATTATTCCCCATACCTTCAGCATACTACATGGAACACAGTGTGTATTAAACCTGTTCTTAATATAAAGCTGACGTTTGCAGTAGCTACATAAATTAAGTACAGAAAAATGTATGAGGTCTTTTTTTTTTTTTTATTGATGCAGACTTTCTCTCTTCATAGTGTACCCTGACTTGTACTGTAATATAGCAGCATCCACCAACTGCAATCCCAAGTTCTCCTAACTAAAAGGAAGATACTGCCTCTTCCTGAGAGGAAAAGAGGCAGAAGAAATCTTTAATTAACCAAGGGAATAAATGTTGAACTGTTGGTTACCTTTTAAAACTCTAGAGTCCTTTCTTTTATAGAATGTTTAAAACATACAGTAACAAGAGGTTCACATAACTGTAGTGCATCCATGGGTTTGTGAAAGCAGCTGATTTGACAGGAGAAGAGAGCTACTGTACATGTGAAGATAAAGTGCTTTTCAAAACTCCTTTCCTGGATATGAATGCTGTTCACAGTGAGGAGATGAGACTACTTAAAAACTTTCTTCTTTAACATCTTCTTTATAGGGTACTGTTGATACAGTCAATTCACGTAAACTGCACAAGTGTACTTCATGGATTTTTAGTATGATGGATATCATCTCTAGTAAACTGTTTTGATATCGAACTCAATAAACTACGGTTTGATAAACTGTTTTGTAGTATAATTTGTATGTGTAGTACATTGATGCACAGTTTGCGCTCTCGTACCTGTCCGTACACAAGTCGCTTGCTCTTTTAGTCACTAGTACATGTTACAGCATCCATGTTACATGGATACTGTAATTACTGCCATGTGCAGACAGTGTATATATTTCTTTTGTTTCTTACTTACCTGTCTGTTACATACTCTCGGACCTCTTACTACTGGACATGTTATGTCCTGTAGAATGGTTACAAGGTGAGGTAATATATACACAGAAGTTGTCACATTAACTACTGTTTGAAATGAAGTATTATGTCAACATATGAGAAATTTTTCCGTCCATAAAAGAAGATTGCTTGAGCATAGGAACTATTACAATAGAACTGCATTGATAATCTATATCATAATCTTTTATTTTTCCATTTCTTTTCTTCTCTCAAATTCACAGGATTTAGTGCCAGAACTTGCCAAATTTAAAACTTCTCCTCCTGCCACGACATCTTATGAGAAGACATACAGACCATTCATGGGGAGGGCCTGCCCAAGGTGTTCCCATCACAGTCGAGTAAGAGCATGTTTTGTTTCTGTTTTTTTTTCTTTCTTTTTTTATACATCCTGTTGTTAGCATAACTGTCTGAAAGAAGAGATTGATACTGTAAATATCACTCACAAATATTTTGATATTTTCCATAAACTTGAAAGATAAATTGTAACAAAGAAGTGCAGGTACCATTAGTACTTGTGACTTAACGTCCTGATGTCACGTTGGTAAACATTTACGTGGTAGCCGGTGAATTGCACTGTATAGCACACTGGCGTACATCTAGTGGACCATCAATGCAAATTGGAAAAGTTGTGTTGTAAAAGTAGGAAGTACTTCGCAGTGAATTGAGAACTCTTTTGTCTTCATACCAAACTGTATATTAATGTCCACATCATTCATGAGAAGAAGCAACATGGAAAAGCTTTGCTCTGAAAGAAATTGTTGCTCCCAATGTGAACAACTAAGTACATTAACATGCTTTGCTTCAAAAGAGTACATGGTTGCAAAAGCAAGGTTTTGATGTGAAATTTAGCATGTGGCAAAGTTCGCAAACATATCATGCAATATAATACCAAACTCTTGGAAGTATGAGATGTGGGAGGGTTTATTTTGTTTCTTCTCCATACTATAGGATACAGTATTAAGAAGTGTAAAATGGAAATTATATCATAGCATTTCCTCAGTAGTAGGTAGTATTTATGGTCACCATGTGAACTACAATATATTATCTGTTTTGTTGTTCTCACAAGGATTGTTCAGCTGTGCAAATACATGCTTTTCAAACAGGGGCAAGGATGATATCGTTAAAATTGTGTTACGAAAGGAGAGTCAATTCCAGCAAATTCCCTGTTTTGGTTCCTTGCAGTAGCAAAAGAACCTATGCAGTCACTGTTGTGTGTGTATAGTGTGTGTGTGTGTATGTGATGGATAAGGATGCGAGGTATGTTACGCGATAACTCAATAACCGAGTGATGAATGTTTTTCAAAGTTGGTGTGTATGTGTATGATACTGAGTAGATGTGCCCTATTGTTTTTTAGGTCAAATGTCATTTGGGATCACCAGAGGCAAAAAAAGTGAATTTCTTTGAGGTGCTGTAACTTGGTGTCCATCTTCTAAACAGTTCCATCATTTCAGGATAAGATTGATTGGTAGGCAGAGAAAATACAGTAACATTAATATCATTAATATGAAAGGGCCAAAAGGTCAGAAAGTGATGTCTTATTGGTATCTCCCCAACAAAATATTTTAAGGTGATGTGTAATGGAAAATTTTGTTCGTCTGTGTGAAGTGCACATGATGACCTCATTTGACCCTATTTGACCTTATTTGACCCCTCTTGACCTTTGTGACATTTGTGTGATGCATGGATAGGTCTTGCCACATTCCAAAGTGGCAGGGTTATGAAAGGTTTACTTTATCAATATCCTTCTTGCTTTCGTTGATTTTTCCAGGAGTTGCTCTATCACAAAGACATCCCACAGATGGGAATGTTCAGCATAAGCACACCATTAAGAAAAAGGTAAGGTAGCTCATAGTATATTGTTTTAATATCTCAGAAGGTGGGAAACAGAGAAAAAAAAAACATGGATGCACATTTATTAGTTATAATTTTGCAGGCTTTTTTTGGTGCAAGTCATCCATGATTTAATAGTTTTCATTTCACGACAAGAATTTTTTAAACACAATTTCATTTGATGTGATAACCGTAAACTAAACAGTGGGTAGATTCCTCACAGGTGGTGATGATTTTGTCATCGCGTGCAAAGTTTCTTTCGCTGATACCTCTAGAAATCAGTATAACTGGGTTTAAATCTGATTTATCACAAACAATAGTTCCTTACCTCCGGTGTTTGTTGTCGGAAACACCCCGACACTAACCATTAAGAAACACTTTATGGCTGCATCAAAAGAGATAAAAGATTTGTCTGTTCTCAATAAAATAACAAACATTGTCAAGTAAAATACAGTGTGTGTGATGATCTGCTCTGTGAGTCTGGCATATATGCACCAGTCAACAAGAATTGCTGGATCAATGCAGGCCTCATAACATCTTTGTCTTCCGGACCTCATGACAGTGGTACCCAATGGATACCATATGCAAGTTAATGTGCTTATGTCTTTAGGCACACTGATTGGGAGGACTTGATATTTACTTTACATTTATTACTTACCTGTCTCAACACAACAAATGCAGTCCCATCTACCATGCCAAGGGCACTGGTAACCTTTAGACCATACTTGGTGCCATCCAATCTGGACTAGCCCTTCTTTCCCATTCTTTGTTCTATTCTGTGTCTACTGTGTGAGTTTTGTGTGTTCATTGCTGAATATTATATGTACAATAATGCAGTGAAAGGAAGCCTATTGTTACCGGTAGTTTTATACGCTGTGAGTTGCATCTAACTGGTTCTGTCTCTTACCAGTCCCCACATAACTGTGGTACCTTTCTCTATCCTGTTGGTGTTATTTGCTATACTCCTCACTTACCTGTTCAAACACAACACCTACACTTCCATATACAGTGCCAAGAGTGTGACCTTTGGCTACTAAATTTAACCACTCACTGTCACTATGACTATTGCTGATGAGTACCTCCAGCTCACTGAAACCATTTCTTCACATTATCAACATTTTCTTTGAATTCATGCATCAATGCACTGCATTGTTCTCCATGGGAAGGTTTTTTTTTGGGGGAGGCAATCCACCCCTGAGTGAAAATTGCCACCCCTGAAGTAACGACTGACCCCCCACCCCCGGAAAAGTCGATACAGGAGTAAGCTTCTGCCATAAATTCAAATAGAGCAAGAGATCTTCTCCAAGTTGCACCATTTTGCATCACTTAACTTCTCAATTAACAAGACTTTTTGGAGATGAGGCAATCATTTCCTGTTTGTGTACATGCTTTATGAGTAGCTGCTTCCCTTCCCTTGGAAGTATGGCAAGAACACTGCATTGTATGTTATCCCTTTGTTTGATTCTTCCAAAGAGGTCCCAGGGAACCTTATTGTTTTTTGACCCTCTGTGACAGACATTCTGTCTGTGACAGACAACTGATAACATGAGTCACTGTATGACAATTTAACATTGTTTGCAATGCTATGCACTATCTTCTATGGGTCCCGCTGTCCATGGTGCAACTGTTTAACAAGTTGGAGACTAGACCATGTGACCTAGATTCATGCCCTAGTTGTTTCTAAATGTCCTTGCTTGTGTCATTAGGATTAAGATAAGGAATAAATCTAATGTGCATTGGATGATGATGTGGACATTGTTCAATCATTTGTATTTGGATTTCATTGCTGTGTCATCATCTCCTTCACCAAAGTGTCCTTCAGGAAGGAAAACAAGAATGAAATCTGAAGGCTTTTGTGATATCTCTTTGTTTTCCTCAGTATGGAAGACGTCGTAAAATCCTAGAAATTTATGTCACGCAGTTTGCTTCAAAGTTTTGCAGTAGTGTCACTCAAAACTAAAGCATAAATGAAATGCTAATTTGTGTTACAGTTAAGTGTGCATTTGTTGCAGGGAGTAAAGGTTTAAACCCCAACACTTAACTTTTCTTCCAACAAACTGACACCATATCGATTTAGAGTTAAAATTTCTCAGTGAAGGCAAGGGGTAAGTATATAGTCACTTATGAATACCCACACCAGTGAGTTGTGGGTTTTTTTCAGATTTTATGCCCTGAAAGTAGGTGGAAGCACAGTGTATTATATCAAGAGCAACCCCCCCCCATTAAAATATGTAAGGAAGAAACTGCATGAAAAATAAGTCAGCCTGATGTTACAATCCAGGCAGCATTGGTTCAGAGTTGAAACTATGCTAGAAACAACATGTGTTGATTTTTCTTCTGAGGCTTTTTATGTGGGTAAGAAAGAAATTGTGTCAGGAAGATTGATGTTTACTGCCTTGCTGACGTCTCTGACATGTCATACTGTATTTTGCATGCAATATTCCAAAGTTTGCTCTATTCAGAAGGGGAATCTTGTCGCCAATGGTTAGACGAGACAGTGGTTTATGAAATTTTACATGTTGGTAGTTGTAGACATATCATAAAAACATGAAAGAACATCATTTATTCGTCCCAAATAAAGAATTGATCCTTTCATTTTTCGTCTGTTTAGTCAGCAGGAACAATATTTGATGTTGTCCACCACATTCTTTTTCCTCCTCAGTCTTCTGGGACGGTTCTTTCCATATTTGCACTACGTCTACACCATGAGGAACAATTGCTCGTATGCAGATCAAAAATCTATGGTTGCAGATGCCATGCAGAACAAGAGGTACAGTACTGTAAAATTAATGTATTAACTCACAGTTACCCACTCTCAGTACCCCCCTTTTCCCTGTTAAAATGTGTCAGTGTATTTAAGGATCATCTAAAATTGTCAGTGTAGTGCAAACTATATTTAAGAAAACTGCCGGAATAAAAGCAGTACAGGTTGAAAAATGTGACAGAAATTAGTGGAAGCAAGTTCTCCACAAGTTTGAAGAGATCTGATAGCCCCATGCCGGAGAGGTGAATTTTCTTACATTTCTTGACAAAACATGTTTGTTAATCATAGGGAAGGACACCTTTGTACTTTTCCTTGTCTATCTATGTAGCATCCAGTCCATTCTAATTAACCTTAACCTTTTGTGATAAAGGAAAAGTGGTAGATCTCATGTTAGGTAGGTGACATGGGCATTTTCCAAATGTTAGATTTACTTTTCTGTGAACTTGTTGCAACATATGCTGGGAAGCTCATAGTTTGGTAGTTCATGAGATACAATGTGTTTGTGACCATGCTGGACAAATCATGTGACTTAGAATACCCAGGCTTGATGTCCCAGTGAAAGTCATTTACCTGGTGGCTTGTTTTTTCCATTCTTCTTCGACATAAATCACAGGAAGGAGCACCCCTCATAGTTTCCTCTTTAAATCTGTTTTTGCATCGCATTACCTTGTAAAAGTTTTTCAACGTTGAATTCTGGTCACTTAAATATGGATAACTGCAATCATTGTCAAAGGAAGGTGTTGGTAAATTCTGGAATGTCTTGTAAAATAAAAGAGAAAATTTCCCCCAAATGTTGATAATTCTCATCAGAAATCCCCTCCCCCATTTACAGAATGGGGGTAATTCTCTATTCCAATTTTTACATTCAAAGCCATGAAATTTTTTGGCTTCGCGTGCCTCAAAATCAGTTTCAGCCTACAGTGTATTCTTTATGCTTGAGGGACTCTCAAGTTCAGCGAGTACCATTACATGCACTCAGTTCGTCTTTATCTATTGATCTGAAATGTATTGTAGACAAGAAAATAGGGTGCAGTAGTACATGTCCCTATATGAAGAGGGTTATTCCTTGCACTATTTGTGTGCATTCTTGTCAATTGTTTCTGATTAATACAGGCAATTTGCTGTATTCTTTCCCTGTTTATTGTACCACCAATTTGTGGTGGTTTAGTGTAATCTGTAAATAGGTGCTTAGTTAGCTCTGTACTATTACCTATAATATTTTTGTGGCAATCACCCTTTTTGCCCACAGGTGAGGGTAATTTCTCTTCAATTATTTTGTTCTGATTTTCTCACAGGGTTCAAAGGGCCATCCACAGAAGTGCAATGATTGACAGTGATGGTATGTGTTCTATCTTTCTGTCCTTCCTTTTTATATTAGTTGATGATATGATTCACAGAAGTGTCACCAGGAATACAGTAGATTGGAGAGAGTCACAACAGCCTTTGACTTTCTAGTCTTTTGTGACATGTGACGATTTTGTCATCCATGTCTTACCAGATTTGCATACACGGATCAATACAGAAAGTCCATTGGATATTCATTAAGGTTGGATGTGACCTAATGAATTTCCAGTACACTTATCGCTGGGTTAAACCAATAAAAGGCATGACTGGGCAATTCCCATTCAAAAACTTTCCCCTTGGACAATTTCCCCTTGGACAATCTTTCCCACAATTCTCAATTGGGAGAATTTCCCCTTTGACACTCCCCCCCCCAACAACTTCATGGAAGGGAAGGGTTTACAGATAAGTTCAGGGTGGGTGAAATTGTCCTTGGGGAAATTGTGCAATTGGGAGTTGTCCAGGAACCATAAAGAGATAACCCTCTTCCCTTTACTTATGCTTATTGGATGTGTTGCGGGATCAAACTCAGGACTAGGTTCATTCTGTGACTCGTGGTAGGACTAGAGTAGGAACAGTTCATGTCGTAAAAATATTTAGGAGTGCAAAATAAGTTAAATGGAGTGCATTCTGTCTTAACTGGTCAGCCTTTCTCCCAAGGCAAAATTTATCAGAAAGGGGAGAGGTGTCTCCCTCTGTTCATGGGTAAATACGTTAGCCTTCCAGTCATTGCAAGATTCTTGCAATTGTTAGTTGAGCCTCCTCTCCTTTTTTCAGCTGCTCTGGGGATGGTTAAAAGACATGCACTAATAAAAAAAAATATCACATCACCTTTACTCAAGTGGACATCGGACATATAGTCTCCCCTCAGTGAAATTGTTCAAGTGGGGCTATGTTGAACTTTCCCTGATTTGCTGCAGTCTTTAGGGTTTTAACTGTCACCAAATTGTTGACATCGAAGAATTCTTGATCCTCGAGTCTATCTTCAGTATATCCAGCTAATACTACAAGCATTTTCAGACACCTAGTATTGCATCATATCCTACATATTTGATCTTACTTAAGTGTGTTCATTTTGACCTTCACTGTGTTTTGGAAGGAATCACCATTACTGTTTGTTTGGCATTACCAGAGTATTTTAAGTATTAGATGTGTTTTATTTTGGGAAAGTAATGTTTTCCTTCTCCTTTTAAAAGCTCAGGCTTTTCGATGTTCATGAGTTCAATGAAGGATGGACTTTGGTGGTTTCCTTCCTGTTGTACAGTACATGTTATTGCCATTTCCTTCACAGGAGCCAAAAATGAAGAAACCTACCAGAGGGCAGCACACAAACACAAGGGTCGAGCTCTCTACGTGATCAAGCGAATGTCAGCGACCATTATGAATGTCACCCTCAGGTAATGTAGTTGACATGGAATCACACATGAAGTGGGGGGGGGGGGTTAGGGATGAAGAATGGGTGGGGTAGGGATTGGGATAGGAGTAAGAAAGGAAGGATTATTACGGCTTTGTGACGAATTATTGATAGAGGAGGTATGAATATAGATGGGTAGACAATTAAAACAAAAGTTATATGTTGGAATGTTAGATGTTACTATGGTACTGTACTCCACCAGTCACATAATGAAGTCACTGGATAATCTCAATCGAGCTGTTGAAAATGTATCTTTGGGAAGGGGTTAAAAATCTCTTTAAACTTAATCATGATCCTTGTCAGTCATTGCTCAAAGTTATTCTTGTTTGGAAAGGGTGGAGATCCTTTGCAACCTTTCCAGGCAACTTTGTCAGTATGGGAAACCGTCTTCAGCCACCACAAATTTTTCAGATAGCAAGAAGATCCTGGCCTATGGCCGACTTCCATCTTGGAATCTTCCACTAGTCACCTGCCAGAGTTTAGGTTCATGTTCTTCCCTCCTCCCTGAAAAACGACCAGAAATGGATGATTTGGCAGAATCCCTGATATTTTTGAATATATGAAGGCTGACACTGACTGTGTGTTTTGCAATGTTCCAGATGAACATTTTGATTATACTTAGGTATTGAAATGAGCTTGTTGAATGCCTGTTGTACAATTGAACAGACCTTGAAGTGTCATCACTCATTATCAACAGCAGCGTACATCACTCAGTACTTGGTTTGTCATCATTTTGATTCAGCAAATGCAAAATAGCAATACTTAAAGACAGTCCCGTCTGGATATTTGATATTAAGTTGAAAAGCCAACAAAATCTGTGAAAAGTACTATACCAAAACAGTTGCTGGTACAGCAAGTAATGATGTCGGCTGGAAAATCCGTCATTGGGTTGATCCAGTCTTGAATTGATGTTTGGCATTAAAGGGATAGGAAGTCAGTCATCAAGGTAACTTCATCATTAAGTAACCTCTAAACAGTGTAAGGGTCAAGTTTCAGCTCAATCACTTTAAAAATTTAATTTATAGCCTAACCACCACACACTGGTCGCTGGCATTGGTCGCAAAATGCACATGAGCTTCCATGTCTGTGGAGGTATGTGGTAACAGTTCAGTCAGGAAGAAGTGCTCCCTCTTTGCAAATGCCATATGTACAAATCCATAGCCAGGTTAAGTCTTCTTTTTTTTCAAATTTCTGGTCTGAAACTTCTTGGCATAAGTACGGGCTCAATAAAAAAAAAAAAAAAATATCTCCTCCAATTTCTTTCTCATTTGTCCGATGTTTAGAGTGATCTCATTCAAACTGGAATGGGTTGAACTGAAAATTGAGCCATGGAGGATTGAGAGGTTACTTAATAGCAAATTACCTCTGATGGCTGACGTATTCCTTTAAATGTCATTTTTTTCATAATCTTTCCATGTTCTTTAAATGTTGAAAAAATCTCAAGATGTATACAAATAGCTAATTGTACAGGTACTCTCGATAGCAGAGACCCTTTTAAACTTATTTTTGGCTGTTAGTGGTAACTAATAGCCAAAGATTCCTGGTTCCCATGTCATACATATACTGCATTTAACTGAGCTGGTTTGCACAGGAGTTGCAAGTGATGACTAATGGCACATGATTGGAGATACACACTATCACACAGTTTCCTGTGGAAATGAAGCAATTACCATAACAAGTGTCACAGAGAAAGGACTCTGTATAGTGTAATAGAACATTTGATACTGAAGGGTATAAATTACCATATTCATAGAGGAGGGAAGAGAACAGGGCCTTGTAATATGTTAGTAAATGAAAATGTGGATGGAAAATAGACTTGGTAAGTTCGTTGTCACTGTAGAGGCCGACTTTCAGAAATTAATCCGTAGATGCTCTCTGGAAGAGAATAAAAAAATATTGGTTATTAAGGGCAATGGTTAAATGTGTTGATGATGTATTAATGAAATGATGTAGATCTAATAAGGCCTTCTATGCTTCTGATTCATGATGTGCCAACTAATGTACCATCAAATCATTTGTGAATCTATTTAATCAGATCGTCATTGGCCAGTGACATGTCTGCCCAACTAACTGTTTAGGTAAAAGTACGCTGGAAGTCGAAAGTGCGACTAAATCTGAAAATGCTGTCAAACTGCAAACCCTTACAGCTACATAGATCTTGGATACAAAATGTTCACTCCAATGTAACTAAAATATTTACAAAGGAAACCTGCCACAACTCAGTTAATTGCCCAGCATTCTTCTCACATTTGCAAGTCTTGCTCTGCCCGAAGTGAAGACAGGGTTCGTGTTTGCATCTATGCTTGCGCATTCGATTTTTTGGATATGACTCGTGAACTCTAGGGATGCTCACTTTCATCTGCAAGCCCTGCTCTGTGAGCAGAAAGGAGAGTCCTGCTCCCCTGAAAGATGTAGTGCTCCCTATATGTAGCAGCTGGACTTCCTAGATCTTCAGCCATGTTGTAAATAGTACTTGCTGAACCCAGCCAGAATGCCGGTATGGCTGTCACAGTTATGGCATACCCTGCAATATTTTACTAGCAATTCAATTGAACGGTAAGTCATGGTCTTGCTTTATGGTATTGCAAGTAGTGCGCACAACAACGTTGGGACTGTGAAGACTATTAACGAAATTTTGATCTGCAATCTAGATCATCTTCAGCGATGTTCAGTGAATCACTAAAGATGATCCTAGGTTGCAGATTGAAAATTTTCATTAATCCTAAGAATACAGTAAAAGATGAAATCGCAACTCTGTCAATGTGTCTTGTTTATTACCTGGAGAGTCAAAACGACTGCGACCAAAATTAATATCTCAGGAGCAACTCCGTCTACCATCCGTCAACACAATTCTTAGGAATTCTCAAATAGTAGATGATCTTTCTTTTATCATTCACAGAATCACAGGGTATCTGATACTCCGAATCCTAAGTTTCTTGGTGGATGGTATTCATATACATCAGGGCCAAGCAGAGATGGTCAAACAAGCAGCCAGGGTAGGTAGACCAAATTATCAGTGTAAGACAGAAGGAAAGGTTCAACCTGTCATTCCAAGATTTTGTTTCAGAAGCTTGTTTGTCATGAAACAGTAGGTGCAGAAAAGACCAACCTTGAAGAACCACCAATATAAGATGAAGTGAAAAATACCTGAGAATTGTAGATGTGGAATTAGTTGCATTTGTGGTAGAGTCCTTATGTTGTGTTAAGACAGGAGGTAATATAGAAAAGGTGACCACTTGAGAGAAATGAATAACATTGAATACTTGAAGGGAGAATGAATGGATGGATGGATGGATGGATGGATGGATGAATCTATGTTTGAATGGATGGATGGATGAATTGAAATAAGGAATGAATAGACCATAATGTTGAATGAATGGACCAATGTGATGACACTGTTTATGTACTCAACATTGATAGAAAGGAACTGCAAACTTACATTTTAGTTGCAACTATTATGAAAAAAAGCCAGTGGGAAACAAATTTTCTTGAATTTCTATGTGTTTTTACAGAGAGACGTCCCAATCATCCTCGTGCCGCTGCATAGGAGCCATCTGGACTACTTGCTAATGTCACTCACTTTATTCATCAATGACGTTCCATGTCCGTATATAGCCGCAGGAGACAACCTGAACATTCCATTCTTGGGGTAAGACCATGATGATCTTAAACTGGATTACACCTAAATTCATTTGTTATGGTTCTAAGTTATCAGAGTCACCATTCACTGCTCAAAGAAATAGGATCAAAATATACAAGTCTTTTTGTGTTCCATCATCTTGAAAACAACATTTTAAATTTTTTCATATTTTGCAAGTTCTAATCTTTTCCATGTGGGGTAGTTATTGTTTGATATTAGGATATCTGTAGTGGTCATACCTGGTGACACTCACCTAGATGACTTGGGTTTAATTCCTGATGGATCCTCAAGGGCGTACATCCTGCATTGTGTCCTGTTTCAGCCCACTCAACTGTTGAAATAAATACCAGGTGATGCTAGGCAGTTATCGCCAGATGGTCTAGCGTTCCTTCCCGCGGTGGGGGGGGGAGGGCTTGCTGGGGTACATTTGTCATGTCCTAACCTTCTCGCTCTGTGTAGGACGAGTATACTCATCTTGAAGTATATGCACCAAGTTGATGTCACATAACGCCGAGCCAGTTAACAGTACACCCCTGTATGATGGTTCACTGTTTACAGTAAATGTTCCAGCCCTATAATCTTTTCACCAATTCCTCAGTACAGTTGTCTTCTTAAGTGTGTGGAACCCAGAAGTGTTCTAAGACGTGCTTGCGTCAGCATTGTTTTCTCCTGCCGCAATGCTACATAAGTTGGCAGCGAGGCGTTTATCAGCACCAACGTGGACTGTGACCACTACCAACCGACATATATCTTCATGATGATAGTCAAACATTTTGTGATCGAATAAAATTCTGCCATGAATTGGAGTGTAACAAATGCAGTGCACTGCTGTAGGGTGGAATGCTGGCACTGACACATAGAGCTCAAGGGATTGTCTCCTGCAGGAGGGGGGGACATCAGTTCTACTCTCTTATATGAATTATATAGGACACAGGTAGCTCTTGCTTTGTAAAGAAGTGTTTTCACAGTTTTATGGCACATTTTAATTCAATAAGTCGTTTTCTTGCTGTTTTATAAGCATACGCTTGCCATTATGGAAAATTTTAAGTGAATGTTATTCAGCAACTGAGTCTGTGATGAACTCTGCCTGTTCTCATTTCCCACCCCGTCTCACGCTTTCGACCACTACAATGTGGAGTTCAGTCAGCCTGGATGTCCATATCAATAGTCCATTTAGCAAATTATTCTCATTTCATCATGTTTTCTTTAGATGGTGGTTCAGACAGATAGGTGCATTCTTCATCAAAAGAAAACTGGATAAGGTGGTCGGAAAGAAAGACTTAGTGTACAGAGCAGCACTGCATACAGTAAGTTTCATTCTACTGCATATGCAGCATCTTGTTGCCGGTTTTTTTGTCATTAAAGGAAGGGTGACTAATTCATGGAACCTACATTTAATGTTTGATTGTTTAACTTAGGAAATTGGAGAAGAATATTGTTCTTGTCATTCATAGACAACACCATTCAGTTGCATGTAAAAGGTTTGTCTTTCCTTGCATGTATGTCATTAAATTGTAAAATTGTCTGTCCCTGCCAAACGTAAAAACAGACATGAGATATTCCTGGTGAATGTGTAATATTTATCAGCTCCTCCTCTGTACACTTGGGAAATTAATTCCGTTTTCAAATGTTATCAGTAATCTTATCTTGCATACTTGGCTGGTTTCTCCAGCCCAACGTATTGGTTTACCGTTGAGAGTGCGTCACCTGAGCAGATTGCAGTTATATTCATGGAATTCCTCATAGCTAAATTGCTTTCTTTTTCATTTCGTAGTACATGGAACAAATCCTGATGAGAAACCAGAACATGGAATTCTTTATAGGTAAGCTGTTTGTCTTCATTCTCTTGGAAAGGAGGGAGGAGAAATCATTAGTTGTTCATTCTGCCTTTGGTAGACTTATCGTCGCAGAAAGCTGACCTGCAATATGACATCACAATGGTATGGAGACCTTTATCTACTAGTTGTAATGGGTGAAGTGACAGAGTTAATTAATTGCTTATGTAATGGAAAATATATGCTGAAATAATACCCTCAGTGCTGTAAATCTTGTGGTCGTGAATTGCCACATTTCTATTGAGTTGTGTTGTCATTGTTTTTAAACAGAGGGTGGACGTACGAGAAGTGGCAAGGCCCTGGCCCCCAAGGGAGGTCTTTTGTCGGTGGTGATAGATGCTTACATGGATGGTAAGACCTTTGGAGAGAGAGATCACTTTTGTATATAGCAAAAAAGTTCTGTTTCTGCCATACAAAGAAATTCACAATGTGTTGTATAAATTGCTTGCTTTTCTCCTTTCGCCACCAAAAAGTTTCCGCCAGGGTTTCCTAATATCTCCTGCGCATCAAATTTCAGCAAAAGGACAGTTGAATTTTGGCAGAGCTCTGACCAAAGGAATGCAATACTTGTCCATTGTGCTGTTTTATTATATTTTCCATTCTAATTTTTGATTTCCTGCCAAAGGCAGGCAAGGAATCTACAAGGTCATGGTGGCATGTGTGTATGTGCATATGTGAAGTATATGATGCCTTGGCTTGTGAACATGATATCTCAAGAAGAGAAATGTGCATGACCTTTAAAATTGGTGTGTAGTTAGTCCATAATGAGTAGATGGAGTAGATGATCCCTATTGTTCTTCATGGAGGTCAAAGATCATTTGAGGTCACCAGAGCTTAAAGTATGAAAACATATTAAGGAAGATATCTAAACAACTGAATGTTGCCTAACTTAAAAAAAGAACCGTGCACATTGGGAACTCTCAATGAGTGATTGATCTCTGTCTCTTCTCATGGAGGTCAAAGGCCTTTGAAGTCAGTAGAGATCATTATTTGTGAACTTGGTAAACATGGTACCCCACAAAGAGTAAGGTGTTTGAACCCTAAAATTGGTATGTAATGTCCTTTGTTTTCTATGAATATTTGCGAGAAATCTCAAAGTCATTCAGCTTCTTGCTTTTTCCAACTTTTCTTAGCAAGATTGTCAAAGGCCACTTGGATCTTTTTGTTTTCCTTCAGGTGCCATAGCAGATGCCTACATACTGCCAGCATCTGTCAGCTATGAGAAGATAATTGAGGGCAACTTTGTGAGCGAGCAAATGGTAACACTTTTTGGTTGTCCTAAAGAATTATGCCAGCTATCAAAATTCTGTCAGATACTTAGCCTATAAACTTACAAAATTGTTAACTTCATTACTTGAATGTGGTCATTTACGTAAATGCAAGACACATAGTCTGTCCGTAATAGTGTTGTTTGAAGTATACAAGTGTGGAAGGTAAACCCACTTGACGTTTTGTTCTTCTTCCACCTTGCTCCGCCTCTACCAGTTCTTCCTTTGTATAATCTCCAGTGAAATATACAGCTCCTGCTTTCAGTCTACTCCCTTATCAGACACCACCTTTTCTCATCTTTGCCAAGTGACGTCACGGCAGTTTTAATTCACCATCATTCGCAGCATTACAGTATCCATCACTTTCCGAATGTGAACTGCAGTTTCCATGACGATAGAAAGAGACATCTCTTAATCCTTTTAATTCTGAAATGGCATAGCCAGTATAATTTTTTTTTCTCCTTTTACAGGGCTTTTCAAAGAAGAAGGAGAGCATTTTTTCTCCAATTCTTGGCCTTTGGAATGCATTCCACTCCAGCTTTGGTCACATCAGGGTCAACTATGCACAGCCATTTTCTCTGAAGGTATTGGATATTTTAATGAACCCAAATCTGATCATTGTTTTAGCCTGCCTGTGATGTCATGACCACAGGGGCAGCCAACAAGGGGAAGAGTATTAATTTATGCAGGTTTTCGAGAGCACGGGATTGTCTTAGTTCATTCTTGGAGCCAACTTTCATCGAATGTAGATTTTAGTTTGAAGCTTAGCTGAGAGTTGTGAAAAGAATATTGCAAACTAAGGCAGTCATGTAAAGCAAATAGCTAAACCAGAGTAACGGCGGGTCTTTATCTCTCTGATGCTAAGTGTCACAGATATGGTGGTAGAGGGGGTATGCAAGTAAATGTGTACCTAAGTTGATGATAAATGACATGGGTGCATTTCTTCAAGTTCAGATGCGATTCAACTTTTTGTTCATACTCCTCTCACAATATAATCCACAAAACTAGTTCTTGGGTTCAGAAGGATTAGGAGATAAATTGGCTTTAACTGAATGACGAATGGCGGCGGTACCCTTGATATAACACTGGTAACATCTCTGGTCTGGACTTCTGTCTGGAACTTGGTAGTGAACCACGATGCTCTTTAAGAACTGGAAGTTTCATGAAGGACTGAAGAACTGCAATCTTTTATGCAACATAACTTGTTTTTGTTTTGGCTCTAAGGAATACCTGGAAAGCGCTCAGAGAGCTGTACCAATTCAATCAGAACTCTCCTTGAAGCCCCGTCTGGAGAAAGCTATCAGCGACAACTCCCTCTACGGGACCGACGTCGTGCTGGAGGACCAGAGGCAACTTATCAGAGGATTAGGTGAACATATAATCTTGGGTAAGTCAGTCAGTCAGTCAGTCAGTCAGTCAGTCAGTCAATATTCACATGTATCCTTGATGGGGGGATAGGTAGCTGTAACAAGGACGGCGCAGACCTCTTCTTTGCCACAGTTTTCTTAATGAACAAAGTAACATGCATCCTGCCAAGATAATGAGCAGAAATTGACGCAACCAGAAGACATTCGGCAAGTAAGTTCTTAGATGGAGGGCTTACTCGATGGGTACAGTGTCGGTCTTGCAATCTCTAGGTCACAAATCCAATCCCACTTGAACCTCTCGGCAATATTCTAGGGTCTCAAAATTTCTTGCTCTGCAAAGCTGTTTACAGTGGTGTTAAGTTGGCTATCTTGTATTTTGGCAATTTCAATTTGGGTTTCTGTTGCCTGCTTCAGGTTGCTTGGTGCACCTGTGAGATTGCTGAGCTGTGCAAATCCTCTACCCCTCCTGTCTTTTGGGAAGTAGCTAGAGACTGGGACACACTCTAGCATGGTGGCATTAAATGGTGGTCCTGGGACCAGGTTGGGTTTGCATTGGGATTTATTAGTTTACCATTGTCTCATTTACCCTCTGAGCGCTTTTCGAAAAGAGTATGCAGATCTCTCCATTGTTCATCCATGATCAACATGGTATAGGGTCCTTGATGAGCCTTAGGCGGTTCCCTGATCTTTAAACTTATTAAATTAAAACGCTGAAGATGGATGGTAAGATTTAGAAATTCAGCTTTCTCACTGTAGGTGCAACTCTCAAAAAAGGTTTAAATCAGACCGTCTTTTCTTTTGATGACTCTTGAGTTGAGCTTCTTCCAACAAATTTTTCCAGGAAAGACTCAAGACCTTTATTTGTAATGCTTATGACGAAAGCTTGGTAGAAAATTTTGCATTTCAAACAGGAGGGCACATGGGTTAAGATATATAACTATATGAGATGAGGACACTCATGGTGAGTCTCTGTTGTCAGTGACAAAAAGTATAAGTTAAATTTCAGATATGAAATATTGATGGTCTATTTACATGTGCAGTGAAAAGTTCAATTTCATGGAGAATTAAAAATGGAGCATTTTGACCATTTTGAATTCCTTTCATCTCAGATTCACAAGATGTCTCATCCATAATGAGCACCAACCTCCTTGCATTCCTCTTGCTGACCAAGCATCGTAGGGTGAGTCACTTCCGCGGCCTTAGAGACCCCTTACGCCTCAGTTTTATTGGGCAAGCAATTGTCTGTTCTGGACGTACTTAAGATTACTGCACTATCCAAGACAGTTGAAAAACCTGGAAATGTGAAGAATTAATGTATCTTTTCCCCTTCCTTTCCTTGGCGATCTGTTAACTCAAGTCTCTGTGGCACAGTATAACCATCTGCTGCTATTAAATCTGAGTCACAAGATAGGACTTATCTGGTGTTCATTCATACTTAGTAAAACTCTCATTAACCCTGATTGTATCATCCCCCTAGTTAATGCACAGTCCAGTGTTGATTAACCCTTAATTAAAACACACTAGTTGGTCTAGGTTCTATCGGGCGTAGGTTTTACATGCTTATGGAAGTGGAGGAACCAACTGTGGACTATTTTATTGTACCAATGATAACATGTTCATGTTGACTAAATATTGATAGACCCATTCCACATGGTGAAGTTGTTCTTTATGCTAACATACCTGTTGCTCATTGGGCAACTGCTTCGTGGTATCCATCAACACCTATTGTTGTAATGTAAGTTTCAGTCTGTGGGTCAGTTATGGTTCTAACCATTTCTTTTATTTGATGGACAATTTTGAAAGGACAAGCAGAGATAATTTTATTTCAGAGAATGCTGTCATTATCTTTTCATGTATCTGAATTTTTTTTTTCCATCTCTGGTCTCACAGGGCACTACCATGAAACAGTTGCAGATGGACTTTGATGCACTTAAAGAAGAGCTGGTAACCAGGAGGAGGGATGTGGGTTTTTCCGGCAAGACCTCCGACATCGTCAAACACGCGATGAAGATCCTGGGCCCAAACCTGGTCAAGTCGGAGATGCGCCCAATGAATCCAGATGTGGTACCCTCCTCTCAAGGAGAGAGGGGTCAGCTGATGAACCAGAGGGACATTGTCGTACCAAACACCAGCCTGCCAGATATCTTTGAGCTCAGTTACTATGGGACCGCTGTCTTGCCCGTCTTTGTGATGGAATCTGTCGTAGGTGAGTGGTAGACTTGAGCCAAAACACATTGTCCCCCAAAATGATGAATTGGAATTAGGTATCAAACATGACAAATATTAGTACTGCAGAACTTAGTCATGCATTTTGGAGTTGAAAAAAATGTTTTGGGATCAGCTACGCGGTGAAAAATTGCAAAAGGTGAAAAAGACTTTTCACAGGGCACATTGTGAAAAAGTTGATACTACTTGCATGGACAATGGGTAAATCCGAGCGAGTAATCTCCATTACTCGCACAGACCTAACTGCTAACCCTAAACGCATTCCTAGAAACGGTCGCTGATGCGCTGAAATTTGGGTTTGCATAAATGTGTTCGGATGAACAGCCTTAATCTTGTGAAAATTTACAAATGTTATCTATCTCTAGAAATTGTACATCACAGTTTATGTGGTAGAATCACCTTATGAAGCCCAAGCAATTTCAGTCAGTTTGTAGTTTTGAGTGGTTGAAGTGTCACCGGGGTTTTTATCCCGTAGAACCTTGAAACTATCTTCAAATTGGATGCTTGAATTGACATTGTAGTGTGACACGTAGCTTTGATATTGTGACTATAAGATTAGAGAGGTGATAGCTATGTGAGTTTGCAAGGTACTGGGCCTCTTTGTCCTCAAAAAGGAACTTTCACCAAAAGACAACCAAATTTTCACCGAAAACAGTCCATGTGATGGATTTCAACTTGATTCAAGATAGAAATGTTAAATTTGCAGTCTTACAATGACAAATAAAAGGGGCACATGAAAGCTTTTGCTTGAGTGACATATTTGATGTAATTAATGTCTTTGTATTTGCAATTGTGCGCTATTAAAATTTAATCTCAGATGATGCAAAGTCAATCTTTTAATCAACACTGTCTGTGATAGGTTTCTTGACTGTCTGCACGGAAGTCTTTATTCACCTGTTTCAGTTTTCAGGACCAAAGTAGCAAGAAACAGGAAACTCACAATTCATGTCTTGATGATATTTCCTTGAGTCGTCAAACTCAATTAACTTTATGACTGGAACCAAAAAGCTGCAGACGAAATCAGCGATCTGTTAACCTTGAAATTTACAATGGTTTGGTTTTGCTGACGATCACGAATCTGTCTGATTGTTTTTCTTAAACAGCAAATGCAGTCATCTCATTGGTCGGCGATAAACTGAAAACGGCCAGGGACAATCCCAGCAAAACCGTCCTGATTTCCAAGTCAAAGATCATCCATAAAGCCGAAGAGCTTTGTGATATGTTACAGTTTGAATTCACATTCACAAGGGTGAGTACTCATTCACGCAGAATTTATGACCACGAAGAGCAATATTCGAATCTCTAACTCGGTATATTTCCAGAAACTGCTTGGTTTTAATTGGAAGCAGTAATGTGCCAGTAGCTGACTGCAGCGATACAGCTAGTGCATTGGTCTCTTTGAGGTAATAGCATTTTCCTTCCAGATACTGTTTTCTGTGCATATTGCTTTTCAAAATTATGAGATACGAGCATCAAAGATTTAAGATGTGTTTCATTTATAGCATTCGGTAAGCATTTTTATTACTGATCGTGTTTCACGTGTCTGTTTTACTCGACAGCCTTGTGAGAACCTGTTGACAAGCATCGCTGAAGCACTGGACAGCCTCATCCTAGCGGAGATTCTTGTCAGGCCAAAGGTAGGTAAATTTGAGAACATGTCATGAAAAAGAAGCAGTGGTTTTGACTTTCTTCCTCATCCGCAAAGTTGTTGTCAGTAGTTGCTTCACTCCATGACTTGATGTAATTCTTACTTACCTGCCAAATATGTTGGAGCATTACTGTGAAATTAAGCCATATACACTAAGAAGTAAATTTAATTAACCAAAGTCAAAGTACCTAACTTTTTGCCAATACTTACTATACAACCCCACCCCTACCCCTTCTCTCCTTTTTGACCGACTGTCTTTCATCACTCTCCATCTTTCATCAGTGCTTGGTCTCATGGGTAAGCTTTCATGGCACACCAGGTTGTATTACCAAAACCGGTAATAATCTGTTTCTATTCAGTTTGATCATTGCATCAAACAAAAAATAAAAAAAAATTAAAAAATTTTATATCTTAAAACTCAAAGATGATCGTGAGTATGAATGAAATAATCTGGAAACACTGAAAGAATTTGTGAAATATTGACAGTAATCTTGAAATGTTAGTTGAGGTTAAGGAGAAAAAAAAACCAGATTGAAGAAACCCTTCAACTGCTGGTGAGATGTTACCACCAATCCTGGACTTAAGTGTAGAACCATTGATGCCAACTTGTGGAAAGTATGTGTTGGGAAAAAAATGGTTATAGTCAAATTATGATTATCAGGCATCTGATTACTCCAGTTGCCTTTGTTTTGAAGTATTGCAAAAACCTTGCCGGTGGGTATTGGTCTTCAGGGTACCGTCTAAATAGCATCCAACTGAGTGGGTGAAGCAAACCCCAACAAATACTTTTGTTGCACCTTAAAGATCCCATTCTGATGAGGTCACGCTCTCCAGCGAATAATCTCTGGAAAGAGGTAGCAGGTACCCCAACCCTGTTCTCATTTTACTCCTCAGGAGGTGGATGTTAGGGTAGCTTGGATTTAAACACTTTGATAGAGTGTACATTTGTGATAGAGGTCTGATAATTTGAAACTTTTTCCCTCTAGAATTCCAGCAGCACTTCAGCAGATTCCCAGTGGGCCATGAGGATAGCCAAGTCATCGCTCCTGGACTTGGATGAGGAAGAGGAAGGCAGAGACGAGAGCGACTTCCACAACTATGATTCAAACGTAGAGTTGGAGGTATGAGATACTCATCCCATATTTGGTTTGGGATTTTATGTAAACAAAGTAGAGAGTATCATCAGAGACTGTCTCAGTCTTTACATACGATGAAAATCTTATGTAAGAACAATTAGTACTCTTCTTCTTAGCTGTAGCCACCGATTGTTCAAAGAGCGTACTTGTGTCAAAGTTTCCGTGCGACGATGAAGACCGCTCGCTCTATCCGATGAAGCAGGCGTTCGAAAAACAAAGTATTTGAAGCACCTGATATAGGAGAGCCGTCGTGATCTCAATTTAGGAGACCGATGGTAACCGTTAATACTTGGTAGCATGCACTTGTTAATGGTCATCCCAGTCATTCTATTTCTGAATCAAATTAAGTTACTTTTTGGGGATTGAAAGTTTACACTAGTTCCACAATTTACTCTTATTTTCATAAATTTGTCTATTTGTTTGCAATAAACGTTGTGGAAGGATTTCTGCGACTGTCTGCTTTGACGTTGTTTGACAAGAGACAAGTCTTAAATTTCCAAGTAGCCCTTTGTTCTATTTCACTTTGAAGTTCTCTCTTTGTGCAGGTATTCTTGTATCTCATGCTCCATTCAGGCTCTCTTCTAGAGAATCAACAGTTGTGCCCAACAATTTCACTTGGTTCTCATTTTCAAGTAACACCATGGCAAGACAATGAAAATAACCAATTTTGCCACTTTCCTTTCGATGTCGCGAGTTCCTGATTTATCACTTGTGTTTGAATGTTACTGTGAAATCTTTTGAAAGGAAATCTATTTTGATGCAGACCTTCAAGTTTGTTGCAAGACGTGACTGTACCTTGCTTACTTTTTTAACCTGATAGGTAGTGACCAAGCCTGCAGCCATGGATAGGCTATGGTACTTCCAGAGGATGCTAGGACCACTGATTGAAGGCTACTGGCTGTCGAGCTGTAACCTGGTACGCCTGCTGGACAACGACATGTCCGAAGCTGAATTTTCCAACATTACCAACACCTATGCAAAAGAGAGGGTGGCCAAAGGCCTTGCCACCTATGGTAATAACCTTTTTGTACTCTTGTCTTTTGTTACTGTGGAAAACTCTTGTGGATTCAATTCCCTTATTTGTGAGGGGCCAAACTGGTGGTACACTGATATGAGGGGGTTATTCCTTTGAAAATTTTTCCGTAACTAAATGCCCTCAGATGTGAATTGAGATTATTTTTACTTCCACATAATTCCATATTTGGGCCACCTTTGGGTGAAGTTGTAGTTCCCCAATCTCCCATTTCCCCTCTCTTGGATCTGCCACCTATGGGAAAGAATCTTTCATAACTTGTAATCATTCCCGCCTGAGTGCTTTAAAGGTTACTGTCATATTTTCTAGAAAAAGAAAAGTAAAATATGTATATTTACATCAGTAAGACTAAGTGGATCACCAATATTCAAGAAGCTGAATTGGTAATGTTTTCCTGTAAGGTAATTGGGCATTTTTAACTTTCAGCTCTGCTTGATTACTTCATCATCCAAGTGCACATTAGCTTCTCTTAACTTTTTCAGTTCCTCTAGTGTCAGTGACAGCTTCAGTTTCTCTCAGTCAGTCCGTCAGTCAGTCCGTCAGTCAGTCAGTCAGTCAGTCAGTCAGTCAGTCAGTCAGTCAGTCAGTCAGTCAGTCAGTCAGTCAGTCAGTCAGTCAGTCAGTCAGTCAGTCAGTACTTCTAATCTGCTTTGACCTGTCTGTCGTTCTGGTTTTATCAATCTGATGAGGTAAAAGCAAATCTAAAACACTTGAAACTTAAGCAACTCCACAACCACTCAAATGACCTTCAAAGAAAGATTCAGTAATTGAAAGTTACTGGATTGCCTTCCTTGAGTTTCAACGTCGCAACTTTGACGGTCACACAAGTTTTTGTCCCTTTTCCTTAACACTGTACACCTTGTTTCATCCCTCTCCTCTTCCTCAAACAGCTGAGGGGTGCGCCATGGACACCCTCCGCAATTCGTGGAAAGTTTTTGCTCATTGGAAGGTGATTTCTTATTACTATACCGAAGACAAGACCAAGATGGTACAACTTCAGAAGGGTTACAGGTCCGAGGATCAACTCAGCGCCTTCATCGACAGGGTAGAAACCTTCAAGACGTAGAAGATGGGACGGCCAGGAAATTTTTTAATCCAAACTGGAGAATCAAACTGCTTTAAGATGAGGGCATAAAGAGCAAGGATATTCTGAACTGCACCATTCAAGGTGGAAGTGTAAATATTTATGACAAGGCCATGTGGTCAAGTGTGTTCAGGTGCCATAAAATATAGCAGTATTCAAACTAGAATGAAATAATTATTGCACTTATTTTTTTGTGGTGTTTGACACAGCGATCAAAGGTAGTATTTACATCATTTCCTGTGTATCCTTTGGTAGGAAGTCTTGTTTTGATATTTTAATTTTTTTTTTTATTTGTTTCACTTGCATTTCTTGGTCATTGTTTCCATCAAGCAAGTCCCCATGGATTGAGTCAACAATGTGGGATGTTAATTGCCGTCAATGTTAAAATAAGTTAACTTTTCTCGCTATTTATATGGGTGGTACGCTTCAGTGCTGTTAGCTGCTCAACTGGTAACGGTGAAAGTCTGTGCTGTGACTCTAATCAGCAGTATATTTATTGCCCACATATGTCCACAATGCTTTTAACTTGATCTCTGTCTTCTAAGAATATCAGTTTTGTGCAATTGCATTGTTTGCTTTGATAACCATCATGATGAAAGCCATTCGAGGTCCCTAAAGTTTTTCTCTTTTTTTTTGTAACATGTATGAAGGTAACAAAGATGACCTTTTGAGTCGACCTTCACTCAGATTCTAGGAAGAGGCGGGTTGAATATTTTCAGGAGAGATGCTTACTCAAATGGTTAGATGGAGAATCGGTGACCTTTGCAATCGTGGTGGCTTGTGTGTGTGTGTGTGTGAGTGTGTACGTACCTGTCCGTGTGTAAAACATGTAGAAGCCCAATATGAACCTATTGTCTGTATGCAAAAGTTTTGAAGACATTACCATTTTCCTGTAAGTCGTGTTTTGTTTCTTTTAGGAGCTTGCCATTTTGTGTGTGTGCTTGTGTGTACATGTATGTGTCTGTCACAAATGTGTCGTGAACAAAAAAGGTTGTTGAGCTGACACAATAATAATAAGCAAGAAATGTCACTGTTCATTAGTTTGATATAGTTTTTTCTTAATTAGGTAATTGTTTGAAAATACTTTTTTTTTTCTCTCCAACCATTTTTTTCCTTCTTTTTTTTTTGGTTGTCTGTTGCATCCTGTTTTATCATCAACTAGTACCAATTAAGGTAATATTTTTGTGATCGTAGAGAGTTTTTAGAACAGTTGAATGTTCCAGCGGAGCAATCGACGTCAGTCAGCAGAGGGGAGATGGTTCTTCCATCATGTTTATAAAATGAAAGAGGTGAAAATATTTATCTGTCTTGCTTATTGGATGTTGGAAACGAAAAGGTGAGAAGGGTTGACTGGTTCAAACTCTCTTATCAAGATCATGTGGAACTTCATTTTGCCGTTCCCATGGCAGCGAAACACGGGGGCATTGTTCGCCCGGTTTTAGTGAAGGGAAAGTTGCAGGTACGACTTGAAATTTTGGTAATTATGAAACCAGCAATTGGTTTGTGGGTGTTGTTGTGGATGTTGTTGTGGATTTAAAAGGGTACTGAAATGCACTAGCCTATGATTTGTGCCTTGAAGAACGAAGTCATTGTAAGAGGGAAAAGAAAATAGGAGAAATCATCATACATGTTCATTTACCTCTACATACATACAGGGTACTCTTTAAACAACATTTACCACCGCACCACATTCCGCGTGTTTTCAATGCCATTATACAATATGGCACATGGGGTTGGAGAGAAAAGTGAAGCTGGGGTGGAGGTGGGGGGGGGGTGAAGAACAGAATTGTGGAAGTGATGTAAATCTTTGTTGCATCAAAAAGCGAAAGCAAAGTCGAAATCTGTGCCATATAAGAATAAAGACCTTCATTAAGGGTTGCAGGACAGCATTGGTTTTTCATTACGCTGAATCTTCATCCAGATGCTGTTTACGCCCTGCCAGCCAGATTTTTTTGACGCTCAGAATGCGTTTTAAGACACCTCTGGTTGGTCCACAAAATGTTGACAGAATAACCCAGTCATCCAGTCACATGGGAACCAAGTGCGATTCACACTGACTCTGCTGTGCGGTGCCCTCCTAATTTGTAAGCACCTGACCTCAAAGGGTCTGCACTGACTTCACGACACCATTCCGATATCTTGATGCAAAGGCACAGCCGACGACCAAGAGCTGGTAGAATCGGATTGACTCTTAAAGTCCTTTGTTCTGAGTTGTGTCAGACAACCTCATTTCAGATCTTTTGCAAAGTGTGTCACATCATTGGTTCATAACAACAAGGGATCATCGTTGCAGAATATAGGTGATAATATCATTGGGATAATAACATAGGCCCTTGGTTCCCTAACCAGGTGTATTAAGTATCCCTTGGAGATTTTGGTACCAACAAAGTCCACAGGTGGTACCTGGGAAGCTACTTAGACAATTTGAAGAAAAAGAGGTGCTTTGTCTTAAGTAATCGCAGAGTTGGGCTGTTGGGACATCTTTAAGGTAGTATGGGTTTGGTCTTCATTTTCTTATGGTGGGCAAAGAGATACCAGTTGGCAGCATTTACAAGTTGTATGGGGGAACTTCAAATGTTGGGAACCACTGCTGCAGAACATGCAGTGTTTAAGGGGCCATTAGCAGAAAAAAAAAGTTTAATCTTTATGAAATTCTGAGCAATCTTACCCAGATGTATGTCATTCAGGATTTAAATAATATTTTATTTTTGGCCTTTCCCCTTCATCTCTTCTCACAAATCCTCTATTTTGATCACAAGGTTTGTCATCCCATTCCCTCCATTGGGAGAAAGTTTATGTCAAGTTTTTGCTTAGAGCAGTTCAGTTTGTGTGCGTTCTTCTCTGCCCCAGCTGTATTTGCTTGATATTCCTCTATGCAACCAAATTTTGAAAATATGCCATTAAGATATATTTTTTTTTTGCGATTTATTCCTTTTTCTATTTTCGTATGACACCTTTACAGTTAATAATGATTTGAGTTGAGTCAGACCAAGAGTGCTTAGTTTAAACCAAGATCACTTAAGTTTCTCGATGATGTGTACTGTTCAGGCTGAAGATAGTCAATGGAGACAACAATGTATGATTCTGAGCATTGAATGGATTCTCAAATAGCTGCCATTTTGAAGTTATTATGCGTACATTGTCACCCCTCACATGCCAGGACACTGTGTTAGTAAGGTCAAATTGCTCATTAAAACACAAATTATTGTCATGCACTCTATGGCAAGGTTACTTCCATTCCTCTTCTTTTTTTTTTGATTTTCATTTTGTATTTTTCTCCTTGAATGCTTCTGTATTCAAAAGCAAGTTGACTATTTCAGTTTGCCTCTTGAAAACCTTCGAGGTTGTCATCCACAATTGCTTCTCATTAAAGTAACCACGATATGATGTGTATGGTCTTGTAGATCATGCTTGTACAGATAAAAGGGAAGTCACAATCCCATAGGAATTTAAGTCTCAGTTTTATGTCATTTATCACACAAAAGTCATACTGATTTGATTGGCGCACTTCCTTGCCAGTTACTTTATAAATTTTCTGAATTTTTTTTTTTTCAATTTTTATTTACCAGTGACTCTCCCAGATAAGGTTGAAGCCAGTATTTTTCCACATCTAATATTATTTTTCTTCGTTGAGACTTCCTCCGTGTATGATTATTCCAGGGCCAAAGAATTGTCAACCTTCAGAGAGTGGAAGGGAAAAGGGAGTGGGGGGGGGGGTGGTTGTTGGTTGTGGTCAACCACCTTTTGGTTGTTTTTGTGTAAAAATCGACTTAAATTGGTTCCCTCTTTTCCATCTTATATTTAAATGTCACTCCTGCCTGATTCATACCACAAATATGTAGTCATTTTATCACTGTCACTTGATTGCGTGGGGTCTCGATCAATTCCTTCACTTTAGACGATGTGCAGTGTGAAGTACTTTTTTCTCCAAACACAAAGGACAGAAAAGCGAAATAAAAAGTAGTTCAATGTATGATGATTAGGGGTGCTTTATTTGTTTATTGGATCATTTCAACACTTTCTTTGGTAAAATTGACCCATAAACTTCAAATTTTTGCTATTTATTTCAAGAATATTTTCTGGGGCAAAATTTTGTTTGGCAGTTCTTTGGTTAAGTTTTAGTGTTTCATTTCAAGTCAGAGGAAGATTGGGTCACAACATCTGATAAAAAGGGAGCACTTTATTGTAGAATGAATATAAATCTTCGACTGGTTGCATAGATTACTGCAATATTTTACTACAACTTTGAATTTGTGTTAACAAGATGACTTAGCAAGGTAGGGGCAGGGGATAAAAGCACTACAATTCATTCAAAATAGTTTGCGATGCTTTAATTAAGGCTGGTATTTTTCAGCTTTTAAAAACTTTGCCACATATCTTCTTTTATTGTTTAAATCTCTGGATGTATCTATTTTATCAGCTGTATTTGAAAGTTGCGATGTGGTATAAGTCTAACAAGAAAGAAAACAAAAAGCTGTTGTTGTCTTTCGTGTGTCTTTATCATACTTTAGCCGGTGATTAAATCAAGTCTCAATGATAATAAATAACTTCCAAGAGTCAAGGTATTATTGAGAATGATTTCTAAGAGTTTGTCCATGGATTCAAGGCCTCTTTGGAGCATAGCAACTGATGTTCCCCCTTCCCAGCCCCCACGTTAAGATCATTCGCACTTAGTAATAATCCTCAACTGCTATTGGCCTATTACAGTCAGGTGATCATGCATTATTTTGTAGATAGTACACAATCTTTAGAACAACACCACCGGCGGATGAATACAATAAAAACACGGATCGACAGCGTTTCGTCGTCTGTTGCCCGGGCACAAAACAATGGTACTTTGTCTACCGCGCACGAACATGTTGACATGTTGTGAATCGTGCATACCTTTTGTCGGGGTTCGTTTTCAATGAAAATGCAGTTATTCACCCACCCAACGTTTCTTACTTTTTTGTCTTTAATCAAAATCGCCCACGGTGTGAATGAACAAGGCCAATCAACTTCGGACCTGTGCATTATTACTTAGATAATGCACTCTGGGGGTCAATCCTATCGCTGGATGCATAAGGGCGCAGCGCAGTCCGAGTGCATCGCTTGCACTAACCTCCGATCGTAATTATCCTGCTGTTAATGCACGGTTCAGCGTTGACGCTAGATACTTGATGATATCAGAAGACGCCAACAGGTACCGACCGGGATAGTGAGCGGACAGGGTTACAGAAAGTAAGAACCCCCCCAAATCATCGATTATGGGACCTAGACCCCCAGCCATGAACCAACAGCTGAAGGTTTGCATGTTATTAAACTCTCCGTTGTTTTAAATGAAACATCAAGCGAAAGGAGCAAGGCGCACAATTAACCGACAATCCCACTACTTAACAACCCCCCCCCCCCATCCCTCTCCCCACACACCCATCCACACACCTATCTCACTTACCCTCCATCCATAGACTACTTCCTTTAAAAAAAAACATGTTAACTTAAAAATTTAGTTTTTATGACAGCATTTTCCCTCTCCGGCATTGCATATGGAATTGTTTCACCCAGATGTGTATGTGCTCCACACAGGTGACGAGGCCCAGTTTATAGCACATCTCTCCACAATTAGCACTGGGTGTACTGTATTGGTCTCACTTGGACCCACACCATCAGCCCCCCCCCCCCCCGGGAGACAAACAAAAAAGAATACGAAGTACTTTGAAAAGGAACATACCTGTGCAGGGAGTCAGTAACATTTTCAAAAAGGAAAATTGGCTATGATAAGTTTATATAAAATACCAGTTATATTACGTTTGGTATTAAACACCTGTGGTAGGCTACGATGAAGGTGCAGTTTTGTGTGGTACTATCTCAAATAGTTTCTTCTGACCATGTGATCTTGCAGTTGTCACGTGACTGGAACTATTTATTGACAAAAGAATCGATTGAATGATGGTTTGGGACTAAACATCTAGTAAATGGTTTATTTTGTGTGTCACCGTTAATTGGTCTTTCCTTTACAGCATCATTCAGGGATAAAATAGTTGGTGTTAGGAATAGATTAAGGTATCCTCTTCCCAGTAACACTTTGGTAACTATCTAGTAGTCCCTCATCTTACTAACAGTATTTTATTCTGGGGAAATTCCTCCCAAACTTACTTCGATAAATTCGTTGTTCTCTTGTTCTCCAAAAGAGGGCTGTCCGCTTGATCTCAAGTATTCCACTTTACACCCATACACTTCCGTATTTTTATAACCTCAATATTCTTACTTTAAAGGATCACTATAAAGATCGGTTAGGTATCTGCTTATATAGACATCATAATAATCAACTTCCCCATGATTTGAACTCGTTTTTCCACCCACACAGTACTCATTATAACTATCCTACAAGGGGAAGAGATAATCTGGTACAACCTTTCACACGAACAATGTTTGCCCACTATCAGGTGAGAAGCTATGGTGTACACCTCTGAAATTCCCTTGAAACAAAATTACGTAATTCCTCAAATATTAATTTGTTTAAGAAGTACCTCAGAAAACATCTGTTTTCTTTATACCTTTCTTAATCTGTTTCTTGTGTATTATGAGCCTAAAATTTCTTACGATTCATTGTTGCACTTATATATGCGTTCATAACTGCATTATTTTGTAATATTTAACGTACACTTCTGGATTTGACCAGACTGGAAAAGCTTTCAGCTTCATCTGGTTCCCAGGCTTTTGTATCGAGTATCAAATCTACTGGACCAGAAGTCAAACAACTTCGTCTATTAAAACGAAAGAGTCATGCTCTACAAATTAATAACTTTCGACAAATTGACTCCACTATTTCTTTTTTATTTCTCCTTCTTTTTTTTTCTTTTTTTTTGTTAAAATAAACGTGAAGAGCTAACCGTAAATTTCTGGCCGTTAAGCACTTCGAAAACTAATTACAACAGATACGGTAATAAACGCGGCGAAGACTATTTAAATTGCAGGTTATCGACGCCAGTTGAAATCGCTTGGTAACGATGTTGGAGGCAGATATATTTGTTTACTTCGACCTATTGTTATCGTTACGGTTTTCTGCCAGGAAGAGCTCTTTTGGTTGAGAGCAGCGGTCTTAATGTTCTGTGTTACACTTTTCCCAGATTTTTTTTTTTGCAAACTTTATTTCAATGGATGTATCTTAACTAAAAGATGCTGGAAGGGATGGCAGTACAGTACGTACGACAAACTGAGGAAAGTTGAAGAGATCGTTGCTGATTGTGAGAGATAATTACAAATTAGTATAGGCTGGAGCGACGACCATAACGATAATGTGGTAGGCCAGCTACAGATATCTCGTCTTTTGATGAATCTGATGTATTGAAAGCTTGAAGATTCAAATAGATAAACTACATTTAAAGGACCGATCGCTACTTTGAGGTTTCGGAGGTAATCAAGCAATATTGACGTGTTGGCAAAGATGATCATGATCATGATACTCATCTACGCAGCTAAATTTTTATTCTCACTTCGATATCGACGTTTCGATTCTTCAGGATGTTATAAATGTCTTTAAAACTCACGCGGATTAATAAAACACAATGGAATAGGGATGGTTTTCTAAATTAATGAACAATTATTGTTCATAATTCTGTGTAAAGATTTATGAAAGTTGTTTTCGAGGAATACAGGGATGGATCCAAGAGTTCAAGGGTACCCCCTCCTCTTGCCCGAAAGACGACTTACAAAGGGGTCCGGACCTTCCCTTTTTTCGGGAGAATTTTTTTCTTAGAAACTACCACTGTGGTAGTTGCTCTTCCTTATCTACCAGAGGTAGCCTGCTGAGATGGCGTAATAATCAAAAACCTATGCGAAAACTTCGCCAGGGTTTTGCTTAATCTACAGCCTCTTTCCAAAACACCTTATTTCTATCTCTATGATGTCACTGATTTCTTGTCTACCTATGAGCCAATTGGCCTACCGTAACTTTGCTTGCATGATTAGACAGTATTGTAGGTTGCAGTACACTGACGTGCAACCTCCGCCAATCATCTCACCTGAAGAGTATTTTGAAGATTTTTGCCCGATTTGAGAAAAAAAAACCCTTCCCAGGAAATTGAACTAACAATTCTAGTGGGTGTAAAACAAAACTCTATTAAGCTATATTTTAAGAAAACAGCAAAACGGATTTTCAAATGCATTTTCAGACGGAAATGACATTAAGACACTTTTGCCGAAAACGAGAGACTAGGTAAATAACTTTCGCTATGTTATTCAGGGAATTACTGTCTTCTTTCATAGTGTTGCCCTGGTGATGGGGATAAAAGCCAATTTTAAGTGAATTTTCGCAGCCGAGTGTTGACCAGAAGTTACAATAGACGAGTCGGTCTTTGTTTCACTTTAAAATTACTGAATAAAATCATTATCAGGTCAAATAACGCAATGTCATTCTTACAATTTGCTGACATCTTTAGATGAGAGGCTTGCTGTTGCAATAAATGGCAACCATTCGACTCATAGTCATTTGTTCTGACAATAGTTCTTTCTTCTTATTTCTTTTTTCCTGACAGTCGCGCCGCAATTAGTCGACCTGTCGAGAAGTTCAGTGACGAGCACAGGAAATGTAATCCTCTTCCAGTTATATTCCATTACCGTACTTAAAATGGCGGTTGAACGTTCACTTGAGGACTGATGAAAGTCTAATAATCCCAAGCTGGCCGGTCTAGGGCGGGGGGGGGGGGGCAAAGGAACCATCCCCAAAGGTGGGCCAAATCATCTTTTCGATGAATAATTGAGGAATAAACTTTATTTTGGTAGATGGTAAAATTATGCAATTGTACACTTTTGTTGCACCAAATTGCATGGAGCTGCGTCGTTGGAAACAAGGGAGCCATGTCCTTTAGCAGCGGGTTTTTGAAGGTCGTCGCAAGAGTGCAAAGAGCGTCTGTGGAACCTGGGAAGGCATTTCCGGCCACCTATTAGGAACACTTTTATTCAAAAAATTTCTGTCACGCTCTGTGAAAACTGACGGTTTGCTGTGCTTAGAAGGTCTTCTCACGATTCTAGGTAGTATGTATGTGATGGAGGGTGCAACTTGCCCCCCTCCCAGGGAAAAAAGGGGGGTGGTCCTTGGGGATAAGGCCCCATAAAAAAGTAGAGGCTAAGGAACAAATAAAAAAAAATGCATAATTCCTTAAGAATCTTTGGCTTATATCATCTCAACCAATCTGAAATGTATTACCACTGTTTGTTTTTTTCATTTACTGAGAAACTGCAGACATGATATCTCATTTTCAACGCTGCTTATATGCAGCGTAAAACGCTCGGAGAATACCGCTTCCGGCCATCTGGTTACCGTACTTGTAAAGCCAAAAGGTTTTCTTGTACGCTTTGCGCCAACCCGAGGCTTAGATATTGACCATTGTATGTCCCCCCCCCCCCCCCCCCCTTGCCATGAAGGCAAAAAATCGTGGATCGGCACCTGTTCCATAACTTATTTTTGGGCAAAATAAGACCATGATGGTTGAAATCTGAAAGAAGAAAATGATTGATCATTGTCCGCATATCGAAGTGGGGATAAAAATCCAGGTAACTCAGCATCGCACGCAGCGAAACAAAACGAAACAAGGGTGCACACGAATAGTTAACTGTTTGGACATCCTCCGTGCATCCCACATGGATTATTAGAAACCGAATGATAGAAAAAATTAGAACAAATAGAACATTTGATCCCTTAAATTCTTTCATTATTACTCTTTTTTTATCGGTGCGTGCATAAACATTTCTACTGAAGCAGGACACAGAAAAAGAGAGAGAGCTTATCTAAGTTATAGGTACATTTTAGACGTAAAGAAGAAGAGACATAAAGCGAAAATAAAGAAAAAAGAGTTAATAAATAATTTGCAGTAAACGAGGAAAAAAGGCCGCAAGTCTGACAGTATTCCATGGACCATCTGTCATGAATTATCCTTCTTGGGATTTCTTCCTGGAATTTGCTTGTTGTACTGGATATGACTAATCGTATCCATAAATCTTTGTCACCATTCTGGTTTATTGCCCTTTTTAATGTTAAGTTACACCAAAACATTGCCAGCATTTAGGGTTTGATCATGGATTTTTTTTTCTCAGTCCTGGTAAATATCAGGAATTGTAAACTAACCTAACTTTCGCATTTAGCAAGTAATGTAGGAACCAATGAAACGCGTGTAAACAAATAGCAAGAAAAGCAAGGCAAAGGGTAAATGGCTGGGAAAAAAAACCACAACGCTTCTAGAAGCAGGAACCCCCCCTCTCATATTAAGAAAATGAAAGGACCTCAGAAAGGGTAACATCGAACAATGTGAAAAAATAAAGAAGCAAAATGAAAAGCAACTTTGAAAAAGTAAAGTTATTTTTTTTCTCTGGTTTTTAAATTATGAAGCTATAATTTACATATTGGAATCATTGCTAAGTACGTTCCAGAGCTTACCAAGACTGACGAGGAACAGGCCGTGGGCAATATCATTACGTACGATGACGTAAGAGTGTCTTAACTCCTTCAACCTTGAAATACTTATTCATCATCCTTCCTGCAAGATTGGTTATAATCATCATTGCGATATAAATTGCTGTCAAAGCCTCATATAACCTTTACATGAACACAAGCATTTAAAAAAAATCGAAGATTACAAAACTATCGGATGATGCACCTACATTCACAGGCCGATTGCCTTTCACGTGAATGAATGATCTTTCGTACCTGCTAACCATAAAAGAATGTTTCGATAGTCATTTTGGCTATTTATATATATTCCACGAGGTATGAAACGATCGAAATTATTCTTAATTTTTTTTTAATTTCTGCAGGAATCTTACTTTTTTATACAACGTGTTTGTCAGCCACCCCCCCCCCCCCCCGGAAAAAAAGAAGGAAAAGTTCACTATGCAATGTACAATGCCGCATTGCACGACGGACTCAATCCCTGTGCGTGTCCTCGTGATTCGCGGAGGCGTCAACTTACAGGCGAATTGACATGAGATCGCGAGCTTTTGTCAGTGCATTTTCTGTAGTTGCGTGAATTCATTATGCAACTGAAGGATATGTTACCTGTGTCAAACTGTTTCAAGGTGATGAATGCCAAACAGAGAGCTCGAAAGATTGCGATAAGTGTAGGTGTATATAACGAAAGATTAAATCTTAAGTCATTGTTCAAATATGTCTGAATCTTTATCTATATTGATATTGTCAATTTTTTTTTTATAGTAATCCGTATAACTGACAGACCACCGGAAAATCAAAATAATAACATTCATTGATGACATTTTAGTCTTAGAAGATACTGAGGGAAAGAAAGAAGAAGAAAATAATAATAATAACAACAACAAACGTGAGTTCGTTCCAATATTGATCTTTAAAATATTATTCAAAGAGATCTAATCTACATTTATGGATATTAACACAACAAAGCATCTAGAACCTGCACAGCGATCTTAATTGATAATTTCTTTTGTCACGGTATTTCTTTAATTTTCGTTGACATTTTGCGGTATTAATGAGAATTGAGATGCAAAAACTAAAGGACACACACACACAAATCAAAATAGAATAAAACAACTTGAAATAAGATAAAGAAGACAGACTCAGAGAGGGAGAGAGGGAAGTGGAGAGATATTTTTAAAAAAATCTTCATTTTCACTGTATTGTGTATTGTTTAAGACACGTAAACTGCCCTTTAATTAGGCAGCATATTCACTCTTACAATTTACAAGGCTATAGCAAACTCAGTAAAAGCATACCCCCAAAGCAAGAGAGGAAAAGTAAAGAAGCAAGCACAAATGTCAAAATAAAAAAAGTAAAAATAATGAGACACATTAAACGTGGAATTTCTGTATCGTATTCAAACGACCACATAAGCAAAAAACGATTAAAAAAAAAAACAGAGGAACAGAAGGCGAATCACAATGACATACTGATGGCAAGGCTATGCGACATTTTGGTTCCAAAAACAAACTAGAAAAGATATTTACCGTAAAGATCTACAATTAGCATTACCAAAAAAGATCATATTCGGCTGTCATGTGCATGGTGAGCCAAGATTACCGAACACTGTCCGCTAAATCTGATTTTTGATTTTGTGAATAAGATCGAGATGCAGCTGATTGCTCCTTCATATGCTAAATCTTTGATCGGTTTGTTTGTTTGTTTGGGACAGATATGACTAACATTCATAACAATTAAACAAACAACCAGCAATCGTGCAGTGATATTGCCCTTACAATATTTTGTAAAGAAGGGAAAAAAGGTTACCGGCCACATGTACGAGTGTTAACACTTTGTATGTACAATAAGAAAATAAAATGAAGATAGAAAAAAGAGAGATAGGAAGGGAAAGTAAATTGGATGATTTTTAGACAGTACTCTGAGGAACAGAAGGCCTAATATGACTAAAAGAACGAAACAGACAAAAGATGGGGGGGGGGGGGGGGGGGTAGATGAGGGGGGATGACAGGGGGTAGGTGAGCGATTCCCAGAGTTGTAATGACTCAAGTCTACTCGAGTCACCTTTGTGATGACTCGACTTGGACTCGAGTCATATCATCAATGACTCGACTTGGGACTCGAGTCCGCGACCGGATTGACTTGACTTGATTTTAAGTATTTGACTCAATTCAAAATTTCAGCTCGCCTCTTTCCTTCTTTTTCACAATTCGTTGCTTGAAACTTCAACCATCGTAACTCGTAAGTTCAACTTAGGACGTGACGCTTATGCACTGTGAGCACCGCCCAGTGAGGAACCGTATGGACACTTTACCTTACGCGTAGTAAGCAGAGTAGGTACAGTGCACTAAAGACTAAAAAAAAATAAAAAGTATTTCCATAATCTGGTGATTGTGCCAGAGTTGGATTATACCCAGGTCGTAAAGATGATTTGTTGCACTTGATATTTATATCTGATGACATACCAATAATGCGAGAGAAAAAGAAAAAATGAAACCTAACCCATGGCTATAATTTCACGTAGTCTGAGATTCTCAATGACTTTTTTTGAGTGCCTCTTTGAACTTGACTAATCATTTTGAAATATACTTTACAGTGAGATGATACATTCCTATACTTACAGAAGTCAACCTATAGAAATATGAGGCTTCTTTTATTGTTTGTTCCCTCTTCCCTCCATAGCATACCTTCATCACAATGTCTACGGAAAATGTGTGAGGGTTGTGGTTGAATATACATATATATATATATATATATATATATATATATATATATATATATATATAAATATTGACGTATTTACATTGAAGGGCTCATCTAAGCTGTACGCCTGTATTGAGTTATTATCCCATAAAAATATGCTTAATTCCCCCCCCCCCCCCACCCTCACCTTCATATTTACAAAAGGCTCTGTAACACCTGTAAATTACTAGTAAGTCATTGTTGTAAAGTCTACTTCGAAGTTAAAGTTCGTGTTTACATTTAAGTTATAAAAACATAAGTTTTAAAACTGTTGATTCTTTAATTGAAGACTGAAATATAGTGACCTGTGAACTGAAGTATATAAGAATCCGATTTTCACGCAGAACAGGGTATTGAGACATGATTTTGAGTTTTGACCAATAACAATTTTACAATTTTATTTTTTTTTTCTCCCTGGACAATATTTTTGGTTTGTATGCTTCTTAGATTAGTCGACCCACTGCATCACATTTACCGTCCCCCGTTGTTCGGTTGAATAATTCTAGGTACGTCAAGGCGTGTATGAATTTCTTAAAAGGAGTAACTTACGTTATGTCAGCGCTGGAAGCCACAGAGCCTATTACGGAGGCAACCCTGAATGGTAAGCGCATGGTAATAATAAACGAAAAGATATCATTTAAAGATTGGCATAGCAAATAGGATTATCGTATTTAATATTAAGAGAAGATTTACTTACACAACCTTAGCAAGCTTAAATAACAAATAAACAATAAAAGAAAGTATTAAGGTTTTCCGTTGAAATTTTAAAAATAAAAGACCGTGATTATCTATTCTGTTTCGTTAATTATAGGGTAATCCATTCAACGTGACAGTAATCCATTCAACGTGACAGTAAACCATTCAATGTGACAGTAAACCATATCATCCTCTGACAAATGTCCAATTCGTAATTGGCTCTGTGTAAAGTATTATTGATTGAAAGAAAACAAAGGGACCTCACGGCATGCCACGCCACGTGTTTTTCTGTACAGCTCTGAAACTGGATATTAAACCTACATATAATATAATGACGTAACAAACGTATTACTTTGACACGAGCTTTCCATTTCATCTCAGAAATGAAATATTGCAGTCACTTGGCTAGGTGAAGTATAAATCGCACTGTACACGCATGGTGAACTGTTGTCATGGAAACATTGGAGTTCGTCAGTATAGTGACACCCCACGGGTACCCCATCATAAAGTGACCACGGGTACAGACGGGTTCTGGCAGATGGTTTAAATTTAAAAAAAAAAGAAGCTATTTGAGTTGTTTCATGAAACTCACTAAATTTTCCTAAAACCTGTCAATTTTCCTTCAAATACTAATGGAAAATGGTCAAACTAAGAGAATCACCATGTGTCACATACAAAAGGAACATTAACGGGTGAGCAATTAACAATTTATTGTAGTTTTTGAAAATTTGTGACCAGACAATTTTCATGTTAGTTCAAATTCATATGCACAGAGCAAGTAAAAGTCAGGTTAAAAAATTCAAAAATTTTGAGTCTTACGTAACTATTGGATGTGAAACTTGAATAATTATGCTAATTATCAGCATTATAATACATTTTTACCCTTCAAAAACCTCACAAACTGATCGATATTAACACAATGAGCCTGTTTAAGTAAAAATGTGTCAGTGAAGATGTCTGCAGTAGGCACGTGTTTGTGCACGTGGATCCGTACCTGCATTTTGGCTTTTTTTTTTTAAACATACATTTAAAATATAAATGAACGATTAACTTTAAACTAGGTAAGAACGCACCTGATAACAAAATGTACAAAATGTAATAGTTTTATGGTAAACTGAATAAAATTTGCTGAAATTTGCAGAGGTTGCCCCAAAATGAGAATTTCCAGCATATCTTGAGAACGAGTGGATCAATTACCAAAAAATATTTTAAAGAATTACCTGAAAATATAATGCCTTAATTACGTCACTGTTATGAAAAACTGAGTGAACTTCCTGCGGGGGGAATGGGGGGGGGGGGTTACTTTGCAACAACTCAGTTTTACAACAACTAGTTTACCCCTCTAATTTTGAAAAGTGAGCAATTCGTTTAAAATTTGTTGAGATCTAACATGAGAACGCACTGTCCAAGATATATCTCTCAGATTGTAAATAGAGTAAAAATTTGCTGATTTTGGTTAGGATGGGCCATTCGTGCTGTAAAACAAGATTTCCAGCTTAGCTTGAGAGCTATTGAAGCAATTAAAGTAAAAGTTGGTAGTGACCTTCTGAGAACAAAATGTCCGAAGTAAATCAAAATTCAAAGTTTTGCTCCATTTATACATCTCTTCCGATGTTGCTGCATTGAATTTCTCTTCCATATGGTGGTTATGTCAGTACTTTAAATGGGAATTTTCATCTCAACCAGTTCTCGATTCAACTTGATGCTAAGGATTCGTTGTTTTCGTTATTAGGGCCTATTCCTGCCTCTATTCACATGCAAATATGGGTATAGTTAGGCATGCGCCCCGGATAGGTCTTGTGCAATTATCATGCGTTACTGGCATGACAGCCTTGTAAAGGACCTCTGGACTTCTATATCCCAATGTAAGGTCGTTAAAAGCCTATTTACAATTATGCGACGTAACTCTAGCCCCAGCCCTTAACACCAACAGTCTTCGGACTGGCCATGCGACTATAGAACTGTTAAGCCAAACAATAAGTTCAGAAGATTGGGTCCTGTGATAAGTCGCAAATGTACTGACACGCAAGAAGTTCGTGTAGTAGAAATTTCCGGTATATCCCAACTGATAGGTTTTGTCCCACCCCCCCCCCCCTTTTTGTTAATGAGGAGTGCGGCGTCAACAACACAAATCGTTCCATTTTTCTCGAATACCAAGAAAAGTCTGTTCTATACTGTATCAAGTTGGTTGCATGCTCAGCAAAAAAAAAAAAAAAAATATTTGTTTTAATATTTGCATCGCAAATTATTTTTCTCATGAATATTCGTGTAGGCACAGCGTGGTGGAGATGGCAAGGACGGAAGATACCTATAATGTGATACAAAAACCACCGACATATGACCTGCTTCGTGGTTATCAACGCGCATTTATTAATACTTTCATAAACGCTCACTCGAAGGGGGGAGATTGTCATCATAAATTCATCATAAACGTATGTATAAAAATTATCAAACTGAGCATTCAAAGTGTACTACTTCTTGACTATCTTCGCTGAATGATATTTGGAGTAGCTGAGCTACCCACCCCATCATTTTACATGCAAATCGACTGAGCATGCGTCATGGGAATTTGACTACGTCGTTTGACAACAACCCTTTAGTTGAACAACGGATGTATTAAAGGTCTTAATGCTCCGCATCTTGATTTTAAGACAAATAAATCATAAAACAGTGAGTCACAATAAAAAAAAAATGTTTCTTTGGTTCCAAATTGACTCTTAAAGTTTGCATCCTCATTAGTACATCAATAGCAACATCGAAGCCTGGTAAAAATGTTAATATTGCGTTTTTGTCTTTACATTTCATACATGGATGCCCTGACTTGGACTCGTTGACTCCTACCTCTGCTCTTCATGATCATTCATCAATTGCGATTGGTTTGGCGATAAACAGTCAGAGGGAACTGAAAGAGAGAAATGCATGAACAGATGAAGATCGAAGAGGTTTGTGCTTTTCCCGCTTTATTAACGCTCATCTCCTTTACTCAGATCCTTTAATTACAACATAGAACTAAACCATCGGAAAATTACGATCAACTTCTTGGCGGGTCTTACGTCATGTTGAAAGGCAAATTGTCCAACTATAAAGCGTCATCTTCCGAAGATGTATTCCATACTTTTCATAGGTTTGCAATGTAACTGAGACGGTAGATCGCATTTCGAGCTTTCAGTCGTACATCCAGCGGCATACGACCAAGTTGGCTGTATGGTTTGCAATGCAAACGTAATTTGTAGCTTCTTTGATACAAGGACAGTCTAACTTAGACAATAACTTGACGTGAGCCTTGGAAATTTGTTTTCATCATTTCCAGAAAGTTGTCGTTTCAGCAAAGATTTTCGAGACACTTATAGCAACTGATTTGTTGAAAAGGATTTCATTTTTTTTGCTCACTTAAACTAGTTGTTACATTTTGTTTGGATCAATGAAACAGTGACGCAGGATATCGGAACCTCAGTGCTTGGCTTGAAAGTTGTACCGGGTGATTTATTAATTAATTAATATTAATTACAAATTGTATCGGTTTTGTTTTCTTTACTCAGACCAAATGTTTGTCTTAATGTTTACTACTTTCCGATCAGTATCAAGATACACAACCCTTGTGATGACAACTGATTTTCGAAAGTTCACGATGTGGAATATCGCTCCTTTCATATTTTTGAATTTTTTTGTGGGATGTCTTCAGTCTTTAATGGGATGTCTTCAGTGAAACACCGAGTTCAACAATCAAACTGCACCTTTGGAATCTTTCTTTGCACTTCTCGTTCTAAACTCCAAATTGTACCTATATCTTCACCAGACGTTGCCTGCATGCATGTTCTTCCTGTTTTGCTGTGTGCTTTGATGAAATTATGAAGTAACATTTTGGCGTCACTTTGTTTGTTGAAAATATTTTGCGCTTGCCTTCTGCATCATGGCGGTTAGATTTTTGTACCACTGGGTGGTTGTTGTTTATCGTAGCTTGGTTACGATCATCGGCATACCAGGTAATTCTCTCATAATCTACGTATACTGGAACAAAAGCTCTTTGGGTAGTGCCCAAGTCTTCATACAGGCTTTAGCCATGACAGACCTATACGTCTGTCTTTTATTTCCCTTTGAACTTCATTACTGGTTATACGAATTCGATTACCGAAGCGACGCCCTCTGTCGGATTTTCTTCACCTTGCTCAGCATCGGGTTTTACGTGTCATCTTTTGTGACGGTGGCGATATCGGTTGACCGGTATCTGGCGGTTTGTAAACCCATCAATGGACGATGGTCTCGGAGAAAAGCCAAGATGGTTTGTCTCCTCTGTGTAGCAATTTCCATGGTAGTCAACGTCGCGTTACCGTTTACCGCCGGCTTACGTATACGAAACTACGAATACTCAAATTTGTTTAACGTTACCGTCTGCGAACAACGGGAAAGTACTTTCCAAGGTATTTCGTTGCTGAGCACGTTACCACAATATTTGACCTTCCTTTTGGTATTCGTCATCCTCGTGAGTATGTACACCAGGTTATGGTTTACCATGAAGAAACGGGCCAAAGTCGGTGGTCTGAACCTACAGGATCGCACCCGCGCGAAGACGGTATCTCAACGTGCGAAGATGTCGGTTTGCGACACGGTGCAAGAAACCTATTACAGACCACCGGGTGATTCGAGCGAAGCAGACGATGTAGCCAGTGGGAACACCTCCGACGTAAGTTACGTTAAGCAAGAGAACCAGTGCACTTCAACCACCCTAATAAACCTCCCTTGCTCTGTATCGATGAAGGAGCAGGTCAACGGTAGGAAGGAGACCACGGTAGCATCACACGGCGGTATGGTTCAGAAATCAGACATCCAATGTGAGTCTAATGACGGTAGAACAGCAAGAGAGAGCACCAAAGAAGTCGATGCCACTGAAAAAGTAAACAACGGGAAACCAAAGAAAGCGTACTGGCAAAATCTAGGTGACGAACTGAGAACGAGTTCTCTTCTACCACCCAAAAATGCAAAATCGACGATGGCAAACCCTGTCCCCGAGAAGCCGAAAACCATTGGTGCAAGCAGTCACCGGAGGATGTCGAAACTAAGTCAGATGCTCTTGTTGTCCACGGTCGTCTTTTTGATCACGTGGATTCTGACCCTCGTCATATTCATGATGTCGTCATTGACAAAGACGATTCCTCGAACTAGTGGATGGTATCCTCTCATCTCTGTGGTGAGACTAAGCGGTCTCATTAACAACGCGATCAACCCGTTGTTATACAGTTTCTTAAATCCCAGGTTCAGAGCTGACTGCGCCCTCTTGTTCAAACGGTTGAAGTCTAAGGTTACGTAGATCAAAAGGGGGAAAATAGATTGGGATATCGAGACGAAGGGGGTGGGGGTCGAAATTTCTTTGATTAACTGCGTAGATACCTACGTAGATACGTACGTAGGTACATACGAAGGTGTGTACGTAAGCACGTACGTTGGTATTCTGTAAAGTTTGACATGAAATACTGTATTTCTCTCGCCAATGTTCATTGTAGTTCTCTACTTCATATACGCGATTTCACACACCAGTTCAATGTTCATGCACAAAACACATAATATGAATGTCTTAAAAACGTCGCGTGACATGCAGTTACAAAAAAGAGCTGGCGCTACTCAGAATCTGAAGGACATTTTCATATATATATGTTATCATTATTAAGAAATGCCTTTTCAACATTTATTTTTCTTTAACAGAGGTGACTACCTATGCCAAACATTATGATATGGTGTATGAATAATGTCAGTATTTCTTGCGTTAATCCTTTACATATTGTCTCTTAAATACTTGCCTTCTGGTTTACACATTGCTCTGTGATATCAATGTATTTTTCACACAATATTCACTTCCAAAGTAGACCCCCCCCCTCTGGGCACATCGAATTTGACATTGTCCTTGACATAAAAGAAAACAAAGGGTGACATATCAGGTGACACATCAGGTAATGCCTTCATGTTTATTCATATAGGTATAAACGAAAATTTGCAAGTGGGTCAATATTTGATGGATTTTGGTGCAATTTGTGGCTATTTCAACGTGTCCAATGATTCATACAGCGAATATTCCAAAATATCACTGTTATTGCACACGATATTTAATATCGTCGTTCAAGTTTTAACTGTCCCTTAATCAGCAAAAGACGGTTAATGGACTTCTATAGGATTCCGTCTGCATAAATGAGTAGCAGGCTAATTGGGTCTTTACAATGTTATATTTGACCAAATAATGACGTGAATGCATTAGCTACGTTAAGGAAAAAATATTGACGACGAATCCTGTTCAAACGAACAGTGGCGACTTTTGAAGTTCAAAGGAAATGGGCGAATTTTGAGACGTTGGTTTCTTGAAGCTGGCAGGTAAGAGCAATGTTCGCTGCCGGTAAAATATCACTGACTGAATCTTAAATAGGCCTATGGATCGTACTGGAAGTTTATGACAAAAAGAGATACGATGTTTATAATACATTTTGAATCGATAAATCAGCGTCTACAATTCTGCTAACTCAGACTGCTGATTATATATTAGCTTAGACGCCGAGAAGAACATGTCTCGATGAAAGGTCATAGAGAATAGCTGAAACCATGCTTTGTCCTTATTTACAAATATAAGCCGTATTGATATTTGACTCTGTGAAGTTATAACTTGATTGTTCAAAAAGTCAATGTATTGATATTTGAATAATGAAGAGAGTGATTAAATAATTCAAAATCAGAAGCATATTCGTTGTTTATATTTCGTCCTTACATAGAAGCATGGATTTTTGTATGTATTCACGTAATATATTGCAAGGACGACGAAACGTATAATTATCGCCAAACGAGGCACATTGAGGGAAAAAAATATATAAATACGTGTGCAACAAATCCGATCTGGACAGGTGTAACGTATAATACTGCGCAAAATGACAAAACAAAAGTGAAGACAAAAAACATGGCAAGGGTGCGCTTAATCGTCTAATGGCCGCTGAATTCTCTTTCACTCATCCACCGTCACTATTGCTTGCACGAATACCGTCCATGTCTAAAATCGCGTTAAACTTCTGCAATCGGTAGTAAGACTTACGAATTCTGCTATAAACAGTATTGCACTCTATCAGGTCGACCCCACCAGAAGCCAAATATATTTTTTTCCACTCTTCGTTATCACATGTAAACACAGAATTTTTTTCCTCTGTTTTTTTTTCAGCTTTTATAATATCTCACTGTTAAGTTATTTAAGATTTAACTCTGATAAGTTTATTATACGGATTTAATTACAGAAATGCTATTGATGATGACTTTAGGCTAGGTGATTATTTACAAGAGCATCTTTATAAATTTAACATTTTTCCATATAGTATACTGACAATGTTTATTAAAAGCAATGTACCTTCCGTGACGTCATAACTATGTCAAGGGGAAACTGTTGACGTAGACCTATAAAATGGAAACGTAGTAAGGGGAACTTAGTTGATATTGTTTGTAAAAGCATTCACAGTTTGGCACGATGTGTTCAACATATTAATAAAACCGTGTGAATAGACTCACAATCACATAACAGTCGTTTTAAAGTTTGTTTTTTACTCCTTTTCTACTTTACACATTATTGTGGAATCATTTAGGTACACATATTGTCTTTACATGTTTACGACATGCAGGCGACGGACTTGGTTACTTCTGTCGTATATCGCCCATCTGCACGGATTTGACCTTTCATATTGCCACAAATGTCCACATTTCAGATTGCCACAAATGTTCACATTTATCGAGATGCGTACTATAGTGAACCGCATGACGAGAAAATATATTCAAGGTCAGTGAGATTTCCATCTTAATAAATTCAGAATTCAAAGATGCATAATGTCGCACCTGATCATACATAGGCGTAGGGACGGAGGGGGGGGGGGGGGAGGCAAGGGGCGAATCCCCTAGTACCGTAGACGGGGAATTGCCCAGCCTACAAATTCGTCCAAATCCGAATGTAATTTTCTAACGTTACTATACCCCACGTCAAATCCCTCCCCCTGTGTGGTCAGTTGCCGTTTTCGGGGCATAAATTTGTTTCTCATCCAATGTTTGGATGAGAAACAAATTTAAAATTTTGTCGCTACGCAACTGTGATCATGTAATAAAAACTTTATTATTGGGGCAAAACTTAACCATATGCCATTCCTCCGCCATTCTACACTTGTATGGCACAGTCAAAATCGTCTCTTATTGTACACGGAAGAGCCTGCTTTGAAACTTACATGTTGCATTAAATAACTTAACACTGACGTGTTCGTGATTTTAGATCACATTTTGTGTAAATATCTTTCACTAAGACACTTCTGTTCTCTGAGGTCTCATTTTTGAGTCTTTGGTTATCAGATGAAAAGTTAGCAAATTCACAATACTTAATTAACATAAAAAGACCGAGGGATAATTACAAGAAGCTTTGAAAAGCTTTCAGGAATAATCGCCCCTAAAAATACAAAAGCAAAAAAGAAAAGAGAATAACATCGAAGAAAACAGAACAACAAGGAGAAACAGAAGAATATCTAACGACTGAATTAATCCTGTTTACAAATTGAATGGGTGTTAATTTGCTTTTAAAAGTGTTTAAGTTTTTGCTTTGTTGCACATAGGTTATACAGGGAGGGAATTTCAAATGTTTACACCTAGGTATCTAATACTATGTTAAGAGTGTTTCATTCTAAAAAAGGAGCACATATATCGTGTGATGAGCCCCAGGCAATATTACAATAGGACAAATATGGAAGTAAGACGGGTGCTGTAAAGCAATGGAGGAATGTGACGTGGAAATATATTGCCAGCAAGAATACCAATTAGCCTACTACCTTAGCTGCTTTATTTCTTCATCTGACCAAGTTAGATACTGATAAATGATAACTCCTATGAACTTGACACAAGCTGCAATTCTAGTTTTAACACCACACTAGACAATGTATTGAATTTGTCCATTAAATGGTTTGCCCGGTGATCTGACAGCAACAGTTGCGGTTTTGCTAACATTTAGAGTTAATTTATTCACACAAAACCAACATCGCACTTTATCAAATTCAGCCTATAAATATATGAAGTTGCTATCATAGACGTCTAATCACGACTAAGATAGAATAAAAAAAAAAAAGGTTTTTGTCATCAGCATGAGAAATTACATGCACAAGGAATTACCTGTCGCTTATTGCTGAGTTTCCCCAGATTATTGGCTTATAAAATGAATTGAAGCGGTTCCAGAACAGAACTTTGTAGGACACCACAGTGGATAGGGTTTAAACGAGAATTGATGCTTCTAATTACAACATATTGCCCTGCCTCTCAGAGAGGTAGCTGAGAAACCATTTGAGGGGAACACCTTTGGTTCCATAATATTAGGAATACTTCTGATGGAGAACAATTCCGTTACAGTGAAAGCACTTTCACCCGACAAAGATCTGACATACATCCTCTGCTAATATTAAGATACAGTGCGAATATTTCAGTCGTGATGAAGATTATAATTGCTTTTCAGTGTGCATGTGTGACGTCAGAAACGCGTGTTCAGCTTAGTGAATATTCAATCTTATGGCACGGTTCACTATTAGCTTGTTCGTTAAAAATGCATTTTAGATGAAAAGATTCATCTTCCATGACCCACTATATTTTGACCTTTGTTTTAATTTCTTTCAGCTTCTTGAGAGAAAAAGGTTGAGGTACCGAGAGGCAAGTAAGACAATACATGTAATAAAGAGAATACAATATAATAAACAAATTTAATTATCCTCAACTAATGACTCTTTCGAAACGAAGGAGAGAGATACCGTTTTTAATATCTTAGGCCTACATGGACCCATCGATGACTGATGGTGACGTAAAAGCGCCTTTTATTTAAATGGCGTGTGGCCTTGTGGTGTAGTTTAGGAAATACCTTTGGTGAGCCAGTTTTTTACATTTTGTGTGCAAAATATATAGGACATCGCTTTCAGCTACGCATGTGTAGTACTTTATTCATAAGGTTCCACTACTGGTGTTGTCACATAGGCCTACATACCCCCCCCCCCCCCTCTCTCTCTCCTTCCCAATTTCTACCACGGTGCCTGGCAAACGTGCTATGAGATCTTATCCAACTGAGTCATTTTAATAACGGGAAGCGAGTCGACAGCGGATCCTGTGGTCACATATGGATGTTTTGGTATACAGTAGAAGTACGGGAAAGTGAAAAGCTATGAAAAAGGTGACAGGATCTTCGATAGATTTGGAACATCAGTGGGAAAGAAAGCAGGTGGAATGTGGTTAATTCTAGAACTAGCGGACCAGTATTTGTGATTCACTGATCGACGGGTGCTACAGTATCAGGTGCGGATGCAAAATTTTGGGAAAGAGGAGGGGCGGGGGACACACGAGCGAGCGCCAGAGGAGTAGAGCCACGAAGAGGGGTCCTCTCCCAAGAAAATTTGAATTGTAGACGCGCCTAGATGCCATTTCCCATCATCTGGGAAGCATATTTCCCATATCTAGGGTTATTTGCTCATTTTTTTTTCTTTGGAGGATTTGATTAAAAAAACAATTCGTTGGTCAAAAATCGTCGGTTATCGAAGAGGGAGTGGTTGGGGGTGCGATCCCACCTGGGTCCGCTCTTGAATATTTTCACACTGTTTATGAAGTTTCATCGTCATCATATTAATTTCAGATCACTAAAAAGACAAAGAAAAATCTAACATAAGCAAAAACAGGGCAGCATAGGCAGTAGAAAAAAAATTATCCCTTGCAAATAGTTTTGTTTTGGAAAACTAAAGTTGCAACAGACCCATCGTACAAGGTCTTAGGTTTCCATAGCAGTTCCTGTCCATTGTTACATTGGTGGCAATAGTTTGTGTGCTAGTCCTTGGTTGGCTGGAAATTTTTTTTTTATTTATTTCAGAACTTAAACATGCTTAAAGTGCACCTCAAGAACTATACTCTTAATAAACTTGTTAATTTGCCAGGGAAAACTCCCTCACAAAGAATCACAATGAGTTCATTTTTATTCGATTTCTTTGTGAGTTCAACACGGGAGGGGGTGGGGTGATCCGCCTCTGAGTGAAAGTTACCGTTTCCCCTGAAATAGTGGCTGCCCCTACAAGCATACCAACCCTCAAAAAAAAACTGCGTTCTGCAGAGAGAAGTTGACAGTTACAGGCAGCTACTGTCACTTCAACAGAGCAAGAATTCGCCTAGAGGCGGCAGCATTTTGCAGCACCTACCATCTCAATTATTAAAACTTTCTGGAAGTGAGATTAGAACTTCTCTCCCTCCAATCCTTTCCGATCCGTTCGTGATTGCCTTCTCGCTTCACTTGTGTCCCCCCGGTCTTGAAAATATGTGAAACGTGGAACACGACCAGTGGCGACGTGGGTGCATCTTTCCAGGACGGAGGAAGGATGAGGCGAGGGTTAGGAGACACCCATTACACATTAATGCTAGCTAGGAAGATTAAAAGGCAATTTTTTTGGATAAAAATACCACCTTGATCGAAAGAAATTGCCTTCCCAGGTTCCACTTGCGTCATTTCACTCTTCTGGCGTCCAAAACCGCTGCGCGAGCGAGACGTGAGCCCCCCCCCCCTCCTCAAGCTGTCCGCGATCGACCACCTATCAGCCACAAATAGGACGGGTTATGTAATACTGTATTTCTCAAGCTGTTTCATTGTAGATGAAGATCTGGGTCTATCTGCACCACATTCACTGAATTTCAGTTTACTCCAGTGAAGTTACATGCGAACACATATTCCTAAACAGTCAAAGGGATCATTCAATTCACTATGGAAGAGTAAATTCTTCCAATATACACATGACGAGTATTTCATATAATGTACGTAATTATGTCACAACGATAGAAAAAAAAGAACCATACCCATTTTGACAATTGGCTTACAATGTTCGTTCTTGCTTGAATCACAAGATCAATTTGATTTCTTTTTTTTTTCTTCTTCTTACTGCATGACAATACGAAGGTCGTGATTTGGACAATCGTCGGCTGTTACTACAATCACATCTCTACGTTAATTTATGTAGCATAGATGACTAGTCGATATTTCGAAGGCCAGCCGATTGGGCAGCTATACAAATCGAAGGAGGGAAATTAATAGCGTCCTTACGAATCTCCATCAACTGTACAGGGACTACTGTGAGGTACTCATACCTGGTATGCAAGCCAGCAGCTCAGGGAGATTATCTTGACGGGAGAAGTGTTCCAAGAGTTTAGTTCCTTTATAAAGAAACTCATTTCCGTGTAGAAAGTCGCAAAACAGCTGGAACAAGATATTTGGGCAAGAGATGTGACTCAGATAGTGTCACCCAATCCATAACATATCATGCTCGTTGACCAGTCTTAAGACTTGCAACCTTAATCTTCCCTAATGTATCGGACCATAATCCAACCTTGTCAGGCCTATCAGGTATGCCATACATATCTCGAGAAACTAATGTTAAACCTAACAAGCCATAAATGTGGATTCGGTGGATCACGTGGAAGGGCAAATTGAATCATGCAAATAACCCAGCTTAAAGTTTTTTATTCCCTGCGGCGTATGAAGTTCATCCCTTATTTTGAGTTCTGCTATTTTCATGGAAACTCTGCATCTCATTGATGACTCAAAGAAGAAAGCTTACCTTTACTTGAAACTACACAAAGAGTACATTCTTCACTGTAAGAAGGGTTGTGTTAAACAGAATAACTTTTAATATCTGGATTTTCATCTTATCATACAAAATTTGTCAAGTTTCAGACAGTTTCATACATCAAACTGAAACTAATCTTTGACATTTTTGCATTCCACATGGAAAAATGGACTAGAGCATAAGAAAAGTCGCACATTTCGCAGGAGCTCCTCCACCTTTGACATTGTTCTAAATTTGTCGACGACGCAGATTAATTCTTATCTCCTTGTCTTGGGACAAAAGAATGGATACAGTTCGATCAATATTTAAATCAATCAATAAGTCTACCACATAAAAGATTGGATCCACCCAATCTGTGTTTCATTTTGTCTAACAAATGGAATTGTGTTTTTAGATATTTTCATAACCGTGTGTTTCTGCCTGCGGTTGTAATCAGCTGACTGTTCACAGAGAGGGAAGCATGTGACTTTGAGATTTGGAAATCATGCCACAAATACCATAGCTAGTGCACTTCTTCGATGAGAGTAGCAATCCCTCTCTCAACTGCTTTATTTACTGGTAAAGTTTTGGTTAACTTATCTTCAAGAGTTCATCGACTAAAAATGTCAACTTATCTTAATAACTTAAAATTGCTACATCATGGTGGGTGTCTGGTGGCCTAACTTTGCAATCACAACAAACGTTCGTCTCCCACTATGTACAGTGTACTGAGACATTTTCTGAAAATAGCGATAAATCTGGAACCAGAATTTTGGGGCACAGACCTTAAATCAACCAACATTCCATCTGTTCGATCCAGGAGAAAAACACAGACAATTAATGACATACACAAACGGAAAAAAAAACTGTCAACTTAAAAAAAAAAGGGGGAAAGAAATGGCGTCGAAATCATCGGCCACGAACACGAGAAATGGTCGGCTTGGACAGGAGAAAGTAGGAGAAACGGATCGGTCGTCGGACAAACGTAGCAAAGTCACGGAGTGGGAGGACTCCCAGAACTCCTTGCTGCATCTCATCACTTCCTTCCTAGTCAAAGATAGATCCCTCACTGGATGCTGGAAAAAAAAAAAGGATGAACAAAATAGGTCATGAACATGAGATAAAAAGTAAAACAATGTCTAACATGACTCAATTGACCCACTTCATGATGAAACATAATGGCATAAAACCTTCCAGATAACCTACAATGAAAGTTTTTTCATCAATTTTGAATGAAGTTCTAATCAAAGGAGGAACATCAAAAGACGACTCAAACCGAGGCTCTAGAATTTATAAGGAGGAAGGAAACGGTGGTTTTGAAATGGAAGAAAGGATCAATTACAGTCTTCAGTTCAACTACTCTATAGGGACGAGTCCAATTGTTGCGATGATTCCGTTCTATATCGAGGTGTCCTTTGAAACTTGCCTTTTGTTACAAATGAAAGCCAGAGTAACTTTTACATTGACGATTGCCTTCACAGTCACCGAAATGTCTGTCATTGTCCAGGCAATTACTGCATTTTTTTTTGTGACTATCTTAGTTTCTTTTTCATTCATACTCTTATTTTTCATTCATATCAGTGAGCATTTAGACCTAGGCATAGAATATGAATGGTCTTTCAACTTTGAGGTGACATACTTATGAAGCAGCTGTTTCACTCATATCTGAGTTATGAATAAGATGTAATTACCAGTGAACAAGCTAATAAATTCTGTTTGAATGTCTTTGTACTCTTGACAGACAATGCAGATGAGAGGGATGCAAAAACGCGTGACTTGTAACTTTTATTCTTGTTTGATTTTAGATGTACTGTAGCTGTCTATAAAGTAATTCTCCACAGGCACTTTTCATGTCTTTAAAAATTTACATATTTTATGCAATTTGTTATTCTTACTTTCAGGAAATATGTTGCAAAATTTGGAAAATAAAAAATTCCTTTAGTAAATATTTGTAGCAAATCAGTTGTGATACAGTACAGAGTGCAGTATGAATTACAGTATGGTTCTATTTGGTGATGAAACCTTAGTTTCACAAACAAAATTATTTGACTGAATGTAAGTATTCATGAGGTTTCCACAATGGCTGAACTGAAAAGGTTTTGCATTGTTTAACTTTTGCTGGGAACATGAAAAGGTCAAAAAGGGGAAGACGGCATTTGTCAGAATTATGTCACACATAGACAAATGCAATGGCTCACAATGTACAATGTGGCTTGTACTGAACCCCACCTTTAAAAGTGGTTTTTCATGACTAAAGAAGTGTCTACAGGAAAAATTATAATGTTTAAGTGATAGGTCTGTACCAAATTTCATATTTAACATAAAGTTTTCTTTCTTCTTACTGAAGACTTCCTCCAAAACAGAACAGACACTTCATTTTGCATCAACAGCATATTATGTTTCTCTGACATTGTTGCAATGACAATGCTTCTTCTTAGAGACGAGCTGTGCATGAAACCTGACAATAATGATGTAGTGTTTAGTGATTGTGCAAGACTTCAACCAGAATGCACAAATGCATTGTTGTTTCGCTAATCCAACCATGAGCACTTTCTTCTAAATATGGTACATCTACATACTGAATACCAGATCTGCCCAAGCTTCCCTTCTTCAGACAGTGTGTATCTGACTGCCTGTTGACACCAGATGATCTTTGACCTCCACAAAAAATAAGGTTCTTCCTCTCAATATGGCAAACCTTCATACTACGTATAAAAGTATCCATGATTCCTGTCTGGAAATATCACTTGCACAAGGTTTTCAATATGGTGACCCAGATGACCTTTTACTTCCACCAAAAACAATAGGCTTCTTCCTTTCAATACATGACAAACCTACATACCCTGTGCGAAGTGTATCTGGCGATATTGCATGCATGAAGTTTTCCAGTATTTGACCACTGCTCACCCCAGATGACCTTTGACCTCCACCAAAATCCTTCTTCTTAATATGGCAAATCGACATACCAATTATGGAGAGTGTCCATCATTAATATCTGGACATATCCGTGCACAAAGTTTTCGGTATCTGACCTATGGTAAACTCAAATGACCTTTGACCTCCACCAAAAATAATTTGCTTTTTTCTCTCAATATGACAAGCCTACATACCACGTATGATGAGTATCCATCATTCCTAACTGGACATATCGCATGCACAAAGTTTTCAGTATTTGAACAGGCTCTGTTGACCCCAGATAACCTTTGACCTCCACAAAAAACAATAGGGTTCTTCCTCACAGTATGGCAAACCTACATACTAAGTATGAAGAGTATCCATCATTCCTACCTAGAGATACTGTGTGCAAGAAGTTTTCAGTATTTGACCTCTGGTGACCCAAGGATGACCTTTGGCCACCATAAAAACAATAGGGTTCTTCCTCCCAATAGCACAAACCTACATACCAAGTATGACAGGCATCCATCATTCCTAACTGGAGATATCACACAAACAAGCACAAACACACACAATCACGATCGCATAAGTTTCTCTTCCATCAAAACTAAAAGCAAATAATTTGATATTTTAATGTGTTGCACAATGGCATCAAACAACACTTCCACATGCGAATAAAATTTCCTCTTTTGATCACATTAGACAGGAAATGTTCTCATAGGCTACATGATGTCGCACCAGACATGGGTGTTCTTCAACTAACTGTACATTATACCACAAGACGCACTGCAACACTTTATGAAGTACCCTCACATTCCACATAATACCAGACAAAAATTTCACAGTTAAAATGTCGTGTTCTCATCTTTCAAAATTGCTTCAGGGATTTTAAGAAACGGGGAGGAGGGGAGGGGGACACACCCCATCAGCCAAGGGCCAACAAGTGAGTGCCAGTGTTCTCATGTGCTATATGACCCGATCAGATATAACTTTAACACTTGACTGTATTGTTCTCATGTGCTGGATGATACAATCAGATAAAACTTTCATGAAGTGGTTTCATCTGTTAACATCACATCAGAATGATCAGACAACAAGTCTCAACAATTTTACGACCTCATAAGAAACAGTTACATAAAGTGATCTTTTGTTTTACAGTATATGATGCCCTGGGATACACTTTTACAGTTTCAAAATTGCATTTGACGGACACACACTTTCAAATTGTACCAAAATGGTTGACACTTAGTTCTTCTAGACAAAAAAAAAAAAAAATCAATCAGTGATTAATATTTATGCTGTTTTGTTTTTACTCTGGCAGTGGTTTACAATGACGACGTTTGAAAGATGATTGGTCTGATATAAATGACACACTAAAACTCACGAAATAGAAAGCTCATTCTGAGTACTGCATTAAGCCAATTAATTACCATACACTGTATCTTTATTCATCTCACAGTATTAGTAATGTTTTATGTTACAGTATATATTACAAATAATAATGCACTACAGATGCAGTGTTCACAAAGCCTTTATAGTCAAGCATCAAACACAAGGAAACTGTCACAAACTGAACATCAAATATATCAAAGATACACAGCTTCAGAACCAAATTTGAACAATGTAAATAGTAGTACAGTGCTTAAATAGTGTTGTTGAAATAAGCCATTGTGAAAAATGATATCAGGAGCACTTTTCCCTCGATTGCCAAATAATAAAACCGTATCATAGGGGTAAATTGGAACCAAAGTAAATTTGAATGAATATGTGTAGAACTACGGATTGCATACAGAATTCACAATGTAGAGACTAATTCCAAAATTAAGTCTGACGTGACATTCTACAAATCAAACCAATTCATTCAAGACTAATACAACCGTACGGTCTGATTTCACTTTTCCACACAAATGTTATTTAGTAAGCATGTGTCCTAAGAAACACCTTTTTTTTTTTTTTCCTCAAGTGTAAAGACAATATTGTTTGGGTCATTTCACAAAGGACATCAGGAGCAAAGTCTCATAAGAATAGTTTGCTGATATAGCAATATCTCAACACCACTACACTAACAAATTTGCTTCAATATGATGCTAGCATTTGCATGATAGAGAGGCAATCTGCTGAACATTACGTGACGCTACTGTAGACCAGAAGAATGAATGCATGGCAAGCCAAATTACTACTCAGCATCTACCACATTACTGTCACAATAAGGTAGAGAAAAAAGAGACAAAAATGTGACTCCTCAAGCACTGTGACACTTAGCTGTCCAAAGCATCTGAATAATGCACACATATAGTATATACTGTACCTGCTTCAGCAGCAACCTTCTTCTTTTCCTCCATGGCCTTCGCTTGTTCTTTCCTTGCTAAAATAGCATCTTCTTTCTTCTGTAAGGATTCTGGTAAAAAGCGACGGAAACAGAATGGAAACTAGGGATGAATTCACCAGGGCTGCAGTAACCATCCTGTCTATCTGCCTGCAGTTGTACGTCTGAACTACGTAATTGCTGTCATTGCTTTGTGGTGAATACCACTACTGTAGTAAAGGCTCATTACTTATAAAACAGTATCTGACAAGATTGCTAAGATGATTCATTCAGCAACTATAAAATATGCTGCAAATTGTCCAAAACTGAGCAGGTTATGTGTTTTACTATTCAAGCTATGTCCTCTACTGATCTGTGTGACCTTTGACCTCACCAAAACTAGATCATCCACTTATCAAATGCTACCAATACTATACATTTGAAGTTCCAGCAACTTTCAGTTGCTGAGATATCCTCCTTAATAGAATTTCAGACTTTGCAATCTGGTGACTTCAACTGACCTTTGACCTACCTGGAAAAGAATACGGACCATCTACTCACAATGAACTACCTACAACACCAACTTTGAAATTCAAGTAACTTTCCCCCATTGAGACACTGTGTTTACAAGTGTTCCTTCGAGACTGAAATCCCTTACTTTTAGGAGTCCATAAATTGCATACATTACAAAATGTCAGTGAAGTACAGTAATCTCAATAATCAATGTTATACTCAAGTTATTTCTAATTGAAACGGTTCTCGTTCCAATCGAGATAATTTTGAGAAAATGTCATACTGAAATGGTTTTCATGTTTTTGCATAATGCTGGACTGTTCGTGGGTAAGCTATTGTGTGGAAACCCCCTAAATCATGTTAGAATTTTGCCGCTTGCATGAACCTTCAAGCATGCTACAAAAGTTTAAGAAAATCGAGTTGCCTAGAAACAGGAAGTTTTTCTCTCATCTCTTGGTAGATCAGCTTTCTTTTTCTCCCTGTTGTTTATTTTCTGTTTTTTGTAACATATGGGTACTGTAGGAATCTGAAATTTCTGTCAAGTGATAAGTAGGTAGGGTATTCATCCCAATCTCGCAAAAATTACGGCTAACCAACACTTTGGTCGCCAGCAGGATGACCAAGCAGATGTGTTTTGGTGGAATTCAGTGATCCAACAGAAATGTTACTGGTCTCAGACCATCGGAAGACCGCTAATTTCGCACCCGATGATACAGTAGTGTGGCAGTCTATGACCACATCACAATACGCTATATCACGAGAAAATGTATCACAGATTTATAAATTGCAACAAAAGTCGATGAAAATCATCTAAAAGACAGAAAAATAACAAAATGAAGTTTTCTGCTCCGGCACATACTGTAGGATTACATGTACTGTACCAGCATGGCAGAGTTGTGTTTATCATATTCAGCATTAACACAGCTGTGGTCTTAATTCTGTGTAAGCATTTCTACCATTTATGGCTCGAAAGACTTATGGATTTATCTTTTAATTGTATCTAACAATGAGACAAACAAAAGGCAAGACATAGCTTTGACAAGAGAAGTTCACTTCAGAGGCTTCAGAGCCCTGACAATTGGCTCTACCTCACACAGTTGGATATGACACGGAAAACTCTGGTCAGATATAATTGTGACTGTTTCAATTTTTAATTAAACTGATATTTAACTTTGCAAGGCCACTTCCATTGTTTAAAATTTCTTCTATTCAACAGACTTACCGTAATGCACGATCATATGCAATTATGAAAGCTGCAGGTCTACATAATTATAGAATGGGATATTCCCAGCCACATACCATACCATTCAACATAATATTCATTTGACCCTGAGTTTCTGTGCTCTTAAAGTATGTAGTACTGTAAAATCAACTCTTTAATAGCACAAAATATTCATAAATAAAAAGGCAAACTGCAATTTGATAAAGTCTCAATTTCAGAGTAGTCTTCACTACTGAGAACTGAATTTCTGATACGTGGTGCAACTCTTTTCTTCAGTCAATTAAACATCGAGGCTATGCTGTGCAATAAGCAAAATTACTGTACCTCCTTAACTACTGTAAGTCTGAGAAAGTTAACACACTGTATCACTGTACACTACAGGTACCAGTCACCCACTCATTTTCTGGTAGCACGTTATGCGATCGAACACACATGAGAAACGTTCAAACAATGCTTGCACCTACAGTTGAAGAAAACATTTGGACACTGTTTCAACAAGTGAGATGGAACATTTTCTTGTTAGAAAAAACTGTGAATCTTACACCAGTTTAATTAACAATATACCTACAGTAGTCTGGGAATAATTTATATGGGTAGCACAGCTTCGTTTACTTCACAACATGATAAAATTGCTGCACAAGTGGAACACTGAGTGGTAGTTTTTGCAAGTTTACAACATTAGGGCTTTCACTGATTTTAGGACAAAAACAAACAAAACTTGAAAACTGCTAAACTACATACAAATTTCAAATACTAAATTATTGTCTGCTGGCGGAAAAACATCTATATTGAAAGTCAACATCTGAAGTGAAAGGCAAGTCTCCTTACTGTGATGTCTAGATCCATAGGCAATACCAAGCAGAAGGGCAGAATATCTTCCAAACTGTGAAAGAATATTGCAGACATATAAAGTATGTTAAACTTTCAAGCCATTTGTGATTCAGTTCACTGCAAATAGGATAAATTACTTTGAGACAATCATATATTCACTTTGAAATAAAAGAGACCAATTCACAAAAGCGACACTAAGTGTGGGACAAATATTTATCTACAGTACTGTACCAAACTTAGGGGTCATAATAACTTATGCCACCATTTACACAAAGTTAGCATAAAAATTTACAGGTCAAAAATTACCCTGACCTTCATCATAGAAACAATGGAAACTAAGCAAGTGGTTTGAATACACTCCACTTTTGCCCCAACTATGGATTGATAACTTGCTGTGAAAGTTTCTGTGATGATGGCCAGGTATTAACTTGCTGTGACCATACAATCACCACTAGGAGATATGCTATTATTCAACAAAATATTGCACTTCATTCATGCTTGAGGATTGAGTACAGGTAACATGTCAAATCTGCGGTTACAATGACTGTGTGGCAGTCACTGGTCAATATGGAACAGGTCATATTTGTGGTTTCAATAACTATCTGTTGTTCATTGGTCAATATGGAACAGGTAAAACCTGCACTGCCTGCAGCTTCAATGACTGTGTGCACTGTGTTGTTCATTGGTCAATATGGAACAGGCAAAATGTAGCTTCAGCAACTGTGTTTTGTTCCTTTGCCAATATGAAACAGGTCAGACCTATCGCTTCCACGACAGTGGTTTGTTCATTGGTTAACATGAAACAGGTAATATCTATAGCTTCAATGACTCCTTGTTCTTTATTGGTCGATATGGAAGAAGTCAAATCTGTGGCTTCAAAGAATGTTTGTTGTTCACTGGTGAATTTGGGACAGGTCAAATCTACAGCTTCAATGACTACATGTTGTTCAATGGTCAATATGGAGAGCCGTTGCTTCAATGATTCTGTGTTGTTCATTAGTGTCAGCTACTATATAGTGCAGGCACCAAAGCACAGTGTTCTCACACCTTCTCAATACTGGTGTTTTCTGTACCAGGATGCAACCTTCTTTATTCAGTGGTTTTTCAGCAACTATCCCTTGTAGGATAGAGGTGGCCAACGTAATGTACTGCCCGTGGCCAAATGTTATCTGCAGGGAGGCCTCATGCAGCCCAATCTCCATTTGGAACAGAAATAAAAATTAAAGAGAGGGGAAAGTAATTAAGGTGATACAAAATCTCAAGATAACTAAAATATATTTGTCGTCAACTCTTACACTCTCTAAATTTTGACATGGACATGTCTGTAAACCATAAACTTCACTAACACAATTCTATTGTCTCACTGTACTTGTTGCACGTGTCCTGGAGGGGAGATTTGTTTGCTGCAGTACAGATAGTAAAAAGAGAAGGATAATAGCAGGCAGGGTGTGCGGTCTGCCGCAAACTTTGAAAGTTGACAATGTGACCCCTCATTCAAAATGGTTAACCACCCTCGCTAAAGGCTACAAAATGCTTGGTCTAACATTAACTGCACCATGTACTGTATACATTTACAAGGCCTTTCATGAGGTTTGCAGGGTCTTTTTATGAGGAAATTTTTTCTGATTATTTCCCACCAAACTTAACAAACATAGGCTGAACCTAGGGTAAGCCTAAACATACAGGCACTTGAATTTTGACGGACCTTGACAAGGCAAATTTGTCTCTTAGCCAACATCATTTGGTTTTGGCCTAGAGTAGGTCAGAAAGAAGCATTGCTCTTGTGATGTTGAATTTCTTTCCAACATGATGCCTAGAATGGCTATTCCCTGCTGACAGAAAAGGACAATTTCCTAAGCAAAGTGCCACCATGCACTGGCACACACTGTACAAGAAAATTTTTTGCTTCACAAACTTCGCAGATGGCTTGGAACATTTCTCCAGGTGTATAGTTACAGTCAGATTTCAGTAAAGCCTTCGACAAAGTTCCTCACAAGCAGCTTATTTTAAAGGTTAAAGCTCATGGTATTGGTTCAGTAGTGGCTGACTGGATTGAAAACTGGCTGAATAATAGGTGGCAAAGAGTTGTATTAAATGGTCATTTTTCCGATTGGCTTCCAGTGACTAGTGGCGTACCGCAGGGATCTGTGTTAGGTCCTATTCTTTTCATATTGTATATTAATGATCTGGATGCCAGTTTGAATAATTCAGTACTGAAGTTTGCAGATGATACTAAGGTCTTTTCTGATATTCTTTCCATGGGTAAAGTGACTGAGTTGCAACAGGACTTGGATACATTGTATAAAAGGTCATGCGATTGGCAAATGCTATTGAATGCACAGAAGTGCAAGTGTCTTCACCTCGGTCATTCAAATGCCGAAGCTAGTTACTTTATTGGTGGTGTTCAAGTTGAAACCACTGAGTATGAGAAGGATTTAGGTGTTATTATTGATAAGTCATTGAGCCCTAGTAGACAGTGTGCTAAGGCTGTGAGCTCTGCCAACAAGGTCCTTGGTATTATTAATAGAATGCATGATTGTAAAAGTAGTAGTAATATACTGAAATTGTATAAATCTCTTGTTAGACCACATCTGGAATACTGTTGTCAGGCATGGCGCCCTTATCTACAGAAAGATATTGATAACATTGAAAAGGTACAACGTCGTGCTACAAAATTGATTCCAGACTTGTCTACTCTCAGTTGTGAGGAGAGGCTTGAAAGAACTGGTTTGATTTCTCTTGAAATGCGTAGACTAAGAGCCGACTTGATTGAAGTTTTTAAAATCGCTAAGGGTCTGGAAAATGTTAATCAGGCTACTTTTTTAATTGTCGGATGTTAGTAAAACAAGAGGTCATCAGCTTAAGTTCCAGAAGCACTACTGTAGACTAGACATTAGGAAGTATTTTTTCAGTCAGCGGGTTATTACTGAATGGAACAATCTGCCACGGGAGGCTGTCACTGCCACAACAGTCAATGGATTTAAAAACATCATCGATCCTATTTTTCAGAATAGAAGGGGGCTCTACATAAGCCAGAGATGGCTGTCTGCCCCAGTTCTCACGACCCCATCGACATTTGATGCCGGTGGGCTCCGGTAAATCGGTAAATATGGTGTCTGAAAATCACCCTCACCTTTGAAAATTTGTGCATGAGTACATTTACCCCTTTGATATGCAAGGGACTAAAAATCTCCTGGGGTTTTTCCCCCTGGACCCCGACAAGGGTTCCACTGCTTGACTCCACCAGGGCCCAAGAGGGGGGCCCTGGACCGCACGCCGATTCATTCGTACACTTCTTCTACTCCTTTGAGGGCTACTCAAATGTCAGGAAATCAGTAGATTATTATTGTGTTTGTGGGAAACTATGCAAGATTTCCAACACTGGGGTAGGGGTCAGAAGGTAAAGGATGTTTGTTCAGATACAATTCTAGCAAAGGAACTATTGAAGTACAATCATGTATGCTCATGAAGTCATGAAGTGTGTTTGTACCTGTGTTTTCAGCTCTGTCTTATTTTCCCCATCTCCCTCCCTACTCGGACTACCATCTTCTCATTGATAATGATAGGAAATGTGTGTATATATCTTCACACACATTTTTAGCAAAAAAAAACAGCATTACAGAGGAAATTAACATCCCCGCCAAAACCAAAAAACAAGAGAAAAAGATTTTTCACAGTAGTAAACTGACAAACAGTCAAGTACATCACCATGTACCATGTCACACTGACTTTTTCAGAATTCTTGTCATTGTACCATAACCACTTATGGTTTTTACTTAATATCACGCTAACTGTACTTATATTTATAATGGAGGTGCAGTCACAGTGGTGTGAGACTGTGAGTGGACATAAACTTGGCACCATTTCATGGCTCTGCTATTTTGATACTTGGCCCTAGTTTCTACTTAGGTCTACTAGTGTCAGGTGCAGTTGTAGCCTAGTCGCACTGACTGTCTCCAGGGTCTCATTGGTATGTATATAGGCATAGTTACCTTGTGTTCTGCAGTTGCACAAAAAGCTGGAAAATGGCCACCCTGTCCCTAACTTGGCTAGGCCTGGCCTCCCATAGTCAATACATTAAGCCTAGTACAATTCACATTACATATCTGTCTGTACGCACAGCCTGATGTACCCTTCTGCTAGGTTACTGGAAAGTAATAACACAATCTCGACTACTTCAACAGCATCGTCGCATTAGACCATAATATAGTCCGTGTTCATTATATCAACAAGAGTGAAGGGATAGGCTAAGCGTACGTCAGTTAATACTTCACGTTAGGCTACGCCAGGCAAGTAACACTAGCCACTCTATCTAGCCTATATAAACATGCGTGTGAGTATAGAACTTAGAAGCTACATTACACAATATCGTCACAAAATTAAGTTATACTTTGAGATATAACAAGAGCAAATTTCGGGCTCACACATTATAAAGTATGTAAAGTACCGGACAATGTTGTCTAACCTTGATCAAGGGTGAAACTGCTACTGGTGCGGGAGCCATTTTGTGACAGAGTGCTATAGATGGCGCTGTTGCTTTTCCATCGCTCAGAGCCGTATATACGGCTCTGTCCATCGCTCCATCCATTTCGAGAGTCGTCGCTCTGTCCAAAAGAGGGACAAGGGCTTGGGGCTTTACAGTTACAACTTAAATGAAAATAAGTGATTTCTTTGCAATGTACCATGATTGCAATCGGAATTTCATTTTGTTTTCTTGGTAACTTTCATCATTCATCTCATGAACAACATAGGCCGGCCTAATCTTTCTCAGTTGGCTCTTTCGTTTGCTGAGATTGACGCTTCAGGTAAATCTGAAATAAAACAATGATAGGCAACACTCGACATGGTCGCCATGGTGATAACGACTTACATCAGTCTCTACCACCAAAAATGAAAATGTTGTTACTTTCATCGCCAGACATTCAACAATTTATGCTTTTTCTGGGCACCAAATTTAACGCTGTCAAGGAAGGAAAGTAAAATGAAAATTCAAATTACTTTTCCTGTCCAGAGTAAGTGCCAACCCTGAAAGAGTGAAAGTGACTCAAACAAGAGTGTATGCACTACCTAGGAGTAAAACAAAATGGTTAAATCCACTAGGGAGATACCTCATTCCATTTGGGTGAAATATCGTTCCATTTGTCATGTACACACTCAGTTTTGAGTAAATTTCACTCTTTTTCTTTTAGAGAGAAGTTGCTATGATCCCTCATCCCATATTCTTTCATTGCTCTTAATTGTCGGTCAGCAATTGCAAACGTACGTTAGTTGAGTAATAGATAGGGATAAATTTGTACAGACACTACAAAGTTTTCTTGTCAGTTTGCAGTTATTTTAATATCATGAATATATCTCAGCCAGTCACCTGTAAATACTAGCAGCATGAATTTGTTTTCAACAGTTCACTATATCAGTCTTTAAGGCCTGTCACGGGTAATGACTTGTCTGCTTGCAGTTTTTCGCCTGAAAAGTAAGTATGATACTGTGTATTCTTAGCACAAAAACTTTTTCATGGAACGCAGCCACGTCAGTAAAGTAGGGGTGGGGGTATGACGGACCTTTTCATTCCAGTTGGAATCTGAAATGGGATCATGTTTTGCTCTGGTGAGTAACTTGGACATTTTGGCTACCAAATATGTCGATAAAATTGAAAATGGTGCATGCAGATGATATTTGTCGCTGATGACCCAACAAACAAAAACAAACTAACGAAGTCAACGAATCATCGAGGGTGGGCTAATATGGTTGCTGTATACAGTCATTAGCGGCTACAGAGTGGCACGAAAAAAGGAGGAGGACGAAAAGACCCCCTCCCCCGTTTTCGTAGCTAGTCCGAGAAATTTGGGTAATAGGGTAAAATGATCTAGTCTTGGAATATTGAATAGTTTACGGAATATTGTTAGTGAAAGAAATATATAAAACGTAAATAAACCAATGATTACCATGAAATTCTTTCTTTAATTAATTTAACTTAATGTGAGCATCTGGGTAGACTATTTTCTAGCGACAAACTCCAATATATTGTTAAGGAGAAGGTTTTTTGTTTCATATTTACAGCACTCTTTCCAGAAGCTTACTTGAGGATCCTGAGAAGTTTGATTTCAGGAGCGATCTAGAGGGGAATTTTTTTTATCCAAAAATCATTCCTGTTGAGGTCATACTATGAGCATAACCTCTAAGGGGGATATGGAACTTGAAACTCACGCCCTTGGACATCAGCCGCTGCCGTATAATATGTGTTTTGAATCTGTTGAGTGTATAGTTGCATGCGAGACCGCCGATTTAGGTAATCGGTTCAGGAATTTCCAACCAGTGGCTTTGTGGAAGAAGACGCAAAAGAAGAAAAATATCTCGGCATAATGACAATTGTAAATTGACATTGTGACTTTTTAAATTAAATCACGAAAAAAAAATCTCAAATTAGTCATTTTGACGTTATTAGGCACCTTTTCAAGAAAGACAAAAGTTAGGAACATTGACATTTCGATCTGTGAACTCGTCAAAATTAAAAAATTAAAATTTTGCCATAAATACCCTCTCGTAAAAATGATAAAATTCTGAAACTTATTATGAGGCAGGTTCATAGACCTTTCTGTTTAAACAGGGAGTTGCTATTTAATAGCAAATCCCTGGTTTAAACGACTTTTTGGTGAAGAATACATTTTTCTGAATTTTACCAACAGTTATTTTTTCTCCTCAAAATGAATATTTTTCCGAGTTGTGCTGTTGGGAGGACAGGCTCTGACTAACCAACTTGGACAATTTCTCAAAGTTTACCATTTTAATAATCGAAGAATTTTTTCTTCTATTGCATGTCTGCCATTACGCATTCGTCAGGACCCCCCCCCCCAAAAAAAAAAAACGGTCAGAAGCAAACCAATAAACTAGCCTAAAGGAAAATATCAAAAGCGAAAGAAAAATCATAACAATGAAAATGTCTTTCAAGACTAAGCAGGAGCCATTCTCACTTTTGTGGCCCCTCCAACTACACCTTTGCTGGGGGGGGGGGGGGGAGTGTCACACTCCCTAAACATAGGTCTACATCACAGCCGACCTTAAACGTTAGAAACAGAAGCTTACTAACAAAGTTTTGTTAGAAACAGAAGCAACTAACAAAGTTTTGTAAGCACTATTTTTGGGCCACCCCAGGGGGAGAAGGCATGGCCCCCGATTCCCCCCCCCCCCCTTGATAGTCCGTGTTATGGATATTTGACTAATTAGAGGTGATTTGAATGAAATAAAATGAGACTAAATTCGTCAGTGAAAATTTTCGTTTCGCACTTACTAAACGTGAATTGAGTCAAATACCGATTTGAATCTTGCACTGAAACATCTGCTAGTGACGACCTTTCGGTGAAGTGTTAAACAAAATGGCGCTCTCCTGGGAATCATGGATTAAAGATACAATTTTCAGCAAAAAGACTTGGTTTCTTGTCGGAGCAGCCTCGTTTGCGGGAACGGCTCTTTACGTAGCTTATAGGCTGCATGAAATAGCAAAACGGCAGAGAATGTTGAGGGTATGAATGAGTTTTATATAAATTTGTGTCCTATTCCTCACGTCAGTTTATGCAAATCTAGTTTCGCAACCTTCTATTCTAGCGTAGGCTGGACGGTACAATAGTACTACTACTAGCGCCAGTAATGTAAGTGCAAGGCCTAAGCCTAACGTAAGGCCTACAAGTTACTTTCAAGTGCAACCGTCGACAGTACATGTTGCAACTACTAGTTAGGCGTAAGTTAGTCCTGTGAAACTTGGCAACACTGCTCGCTCAGGCAGCTAATGTTTGACGAAAAACCACTCCTGTAACATTAATGTTAACGTTAATGTAACTTACGCTACACCCTGACACAGCGATACAGTACCTGAATCAGAGCAGGCTGTGTCTATGAAAGTTTTTAAAGTGTAAATGAAGGTAACCATTAGTCAAACTGTCTTGTAGTTGTCCTGTATTAATTGAATCTGTATTGTATCACTGTTACAAAAGTGAATTGTTAAGTTAAGAGAATGAAAGTCATTGATTTGTGTCCACTGCCCATTTGCACCAAAAACTGCCCTTCAGAAGTTTCATTACTTTCCCATGAATTTCATCGGTTGTTACAGAATGCATACTGTATGCAGCAACCAAATCTAATTTCAGTTCATGTGATGAGTGCATAGGTGGTGTAACACTTTTGACAAGAACATATTCCTAACCCTTGGGCTATCCTTGTCCATTATTATATTTAAGTTCAAAATAACATGTAGCCTACTGTGTAGGCTAAATACTTACCAAAGAGAAACAGTAATCATGAAAAAAAGAGCTGCATGTGTTCTCATTATTTTCTGGATACCAATGTATGACTTTCATTGTCTCGGCCTACTGTACAGTACTGGCAGTACTTTCATTAAAAAAGTTAAGCTTCATTTCTACTGCAAGGAAAGGTAAAATGTTCTACTCTAGCTAAATCATTTTTGAATGGGACCCAAAGTTAAACAATATTATTGATACTTTTTCGTTTTCTGACATTTGAAAGCTAATTTGTAACAGATGTAAAAAATACCATGTTCTCTGACAATTGCACTGGAAACTGTATTGCATTCCCTAAGTTTTGTGTATCCATTGTTTGACTTAATGTATTTTGTATGTACATCTACAGTACTGGAGGTATATAGTTGCATTTGCTCAGTAGGGAGGTCTCAGAGTATATTGGACAAATACAGTATTCCACATGATCAACTGTTATTGTGCTTGGAATGTACTGTAGCCTATAGTAAGCTTCTAAAGTTCTATAGTCATTATGAAAAAATCAAGAAGCTCTTGTCCTTAACTGATGCACTGCTCTACCGCATACAACCAGACTCTGTTTGCTTCATGTAAAAGTGCATCTCTTTAAATACTCAGAGATAATAAGGATGCTAAGTATGATGCATCAAATTAGGTGCCTCCTTACTGTATATTACAGAACCTGATGTGAACTCTCTCTTTGAAAGCTGACAGAGGTTATTTTTGACAATCTTGTGTCAGAATCTCAATCAATGCAAATTTTACAGAATATTGTTTTATCCTGTTTGACAGTCTTTACAGTATGTGAGGCAGACCAAGGAATAATGTCAGTCCATTTGTTTCCATAGATGCACGGAATTACTGTAGGAACCACCATGCTACTTGTTTCCAAAGTTACATGTCAAAGTTTGTAATGTTTGAAATTTGTCATCACATGTTCTGTTATGTAGAATACTCTTCAGCTGACTTACGTCTCTTCATCTAATTTTATCGTGATATCAGAATAGAAAATGAACAAAGAAAAAGTACTGTCAGTTACAGTAGTTTGGCATTTTTTTACCATCAGTGCAGATTGCAGAATATGAGAAATCTGCAGTGCAGTTTCAGGAGGAAGTCATGTTTACTGTACAATGTAACATTCAACCATTTTGTTGCATTACGTGTGATTACTGTATCATTGCTCATGTTTTCACTACACTACAGTGCAATACTTGATCACTTAAAAATGACACAGAATAGTGACTTTGTGCTACTGCAGCTTATTTTTATCAATGTTGACAGAAACTTATAGGAAGAACTGTAGGCCAACTGTACTGTATCATAAAAGGAACCATGTATGCATGAAGATTTTTTCCTTTTGATCAGCAAGAGCAGTTTAATACTGTATAAACTGGTTTTCACAATATAACAAAGTCTGTTGTGTAGTCATCTGTTTACGACTATCTTCTTTACCAAATGAAAAGTGAAGTGGCTTAATTACCATTAGTGCATGGTAGCAGTTACAGTACTGTATCTCAGTGGTATCATTTGAAGTATTCTGTATATGACTGAGATGTCTGTGGATGAAAGTAATGTACTGTAGAAACCACTGTTTTTTAAAATTACTTTTCAACTTATTTGAAGTCTATTTAAATACAAATTTTCATGTATGTGCACAAGATTACTGTTCTGAAAAAAAAAAGGCTATGAAAAAAGAATCTCCAGTTTCTGTACTGAGTGACCCTCTGCCATCAAACCCTACCATACTAATGTCTTTCCTTAGGAAGCCCCTGAGAAAAGGGTGCTGGTCTTGGGCCTCGATGGTGCAGGGAAGAGCACCCTCCTACAGCATATGAACAGTGGAGACTCAGCCAGTGCTTCCAAACCCACAAATGGTTTCAGCGTTATTAGTATCCAGAATGAAGGTGTTGCCCTGAATATTTGGGAGGGTGAGTGTTTTTTTTTTTTTTTAAGGTATGCCTCAGTTTGGACTTTGGAGGGAGACTGCTTTGTGCACTGGTCATTTAGAAGGATGTTTTCTTGCATCAGACATGATGGCAAGTGTTATTTTGCCAGTCATTTGGGTGACTGTTATTTGCACCAGACATTGGGGGGAGGGGTAAATTTGTGATTGACGCCAGACACTCAGGAAATGCTTTTTGCACCAATCATTGAGAAGTGTGTAAAATATTTTTCTATTCATCAGTCAGCTCAGGAGGAAATTGTTTTTGCACCAATTATTTGAGAGCACAAGTGCTATATACACCTGACGTGAAAATTTCGGGTGGTAAGAGTTGTGTTCACCAGTCATTTGAGAAGCTGTTTTCAGTACCTGGCCGATCTGATTTTACAAATTGGATGTGACTTTATGAAAGCGCAGATTTTGCTAAAATTAGGAAGGTGAGATCAAAACATGAATGAAATTGATGATGGACATTGTCTTGGTCAGGTTGAACCAAAGCATAAAAAGACTTACTCAAGTGATCTCTTCATCTTATCGCAACTTAATTTGACATTTTAGCTAATTATATATTGTGAATCAATGGACAATGGATCAAGGACAAAATAATGTGAACAAAGTAATAAGTATTTTTTTGCTAATCAGTGTTTGAATTTTCTAGCAGTCAAAGCATTTTGATTAGCAGATGTAAGCATTGTGGAAGTCTGCATATCACAACCTTGCATGGGCAGCATGTGGATTGATTGTATGTAAAGTTATGGCCTTGACTTAAAACAATATAAGAGAGAAAATTCAATTCTCTCTGTAGCCCCAGAGAAAACATTGATTCAAAATGATTGTGAAGCTTGCATGGAATTGAATGGCAACTGGACTTTTATGTTTAGCATATTGCATTGCAAATCAGATTATTTGTTCCTTGTAATCATAAATCCATGAATAGTTTCACTTTTTAATTCCCTTGATGTGACGGAGTGGGTCTTCCATTGTTCAAATCCAATTACCAAGGTTCATCCAATTGAAATGTTTTGAATCTTTCTTATTTTCTCATGCCCTGTTTCTACTCGTTTGTTTTTGGTTCCAGTCGGCGGGGCAGAGGGGGTCCGCTCCTACTGGGAAAACTTCCTACAAGGGACAGAACTGTTGATCTTCGTAGTGGATTCCATCGATGAACCTAGGTTTGCAGTTGCCAAGGATGAATTGAGCAAGCTGTTGCTGGACCAGAGACTGAAAGGCGTACCTCTCGTGATTGTAGCTAATAAACAGGTAGGCATGTATGATTGCATCATATTACCTGATGGGATACCTATGATTTAATTTGCTCTTTACTTACCTATCTCCACACAACCAGTGCAATTAAGGGTACATCAGAGAGTACAGTACCACCTTTGGGTAGTAGTTTTGGAAGGTGGTGCCACTGTGATATCCACTTTGGGTTAGGGCAAAGGGAAAGGTAGTGTTAAACATTACAGTACCATCTGTTTCTGGCACTTTAGTGGGACATACATTAGTTTCATGGAAACAATGTTCGTCAGCCATACATATCCAAACCAGGTGTGTTTTAGTATTTATGTCAATGGACCTTTCTTAACTTTGGAAAAGCAGTCTCAGTTTCAATAACAAAAATAGTTTCTCTAGTGAATATTCTTCATGTGCGGTACAGTACCGTAAATTTCTTGTATTAAGGGCAAAGTCAGCATTATAACATGAAACAGGCTGTGGTCCAGTGACTCAATGACCTTACATGTATGAATAACACATACTGTACTGTGTTGTGACTTTACCTTCAGACACAGCTTCTATTTACTTCATTATAGTAAAGATGAAAGGAGGAAGTATTGCACACTGAATGTTAACATGAGGAGGCTGAATAGCCGCATCCTCTAAGAGTCTTTCAGCTGTACTTGTTGAAAAGTTAAAACAATAGCAAGTCAGTTAAATTAATCAAATTACCTGTAGTAACCTACTCTAACTACTGCATAGCATGCTATATATAGCCTAACAGACATTACATAATCTGATCAGGACTTAGCATTACAGTAAGTGTGTATGAGTAAGTTACTGTAGGCTGACATTGATGTATCCCTATATTTACCTTATGTACTTCATTGACATATTAAGACACAAACACAGACCTTAACAAAATTAAGAAAACAATTTTTTTTCGTCACTCAATTTTTGGCATGTTCCATGGAATGGGAGGGAATAGTATTTCATCACTTGCATTGATATCCTTGATATCAATTTAATTTAAGTTAGCTGAATTTCATTCATTCACCAGTTTTAATCAACTACTGTACATGTTAGAGTTGCTTTTTAAAATGAATGTAGTGAATGTGGGTATATATATCTGTGTGTGTGTGTATTTGTCATGACATAAGTTTGCATGTAAAACATGATTATCTCAAGATACAATACTGAAGGGAACCTCCTCTGTTCTCATGTAGAACTGTATTTTGATTATAAGCATCCTATCATTTGTGGTGGCCGTGAAATGTCATTTTTAGTTCAAAAGTTGCAAATTTTAGGAAAGCCTTTATCTCTAGCATTGAGAAAGTTTATAACTGAACTGAAAAGAAGTTAACGTGCATTGAAGTAATGCATTCATGCCATGACATGGCCCACTTCAGAAATATGTGAACACCTCTACGTACCTGATATAAGGGCCTTTGATCGTGTTTTTGAACTGCAGGCAGGAAATGAGAGTAATTGGTCTCAGGAAATAAGCATTACCTTGCATGGCTGCGCAATATCTGTAGAACTCTGTAGTGGGGAATTTCGTGACATTTTATCTTTTGTGCAACATGCGGAGCATTTTGCACTGAGTTACTTTGCTTTGACCACTAGCCGTTAAATAGGATTATTGATTGGGGAGGCTGTGTGGCATTTTGACTTTGAAAATTGTCCAGTTCATTCTCACTAAAAATATCAGTGTCAGATTTTTGTCTCTGTGACCCAACATTAATGCATGCTTTATTTTGTTTGTTTTTTATCCCAGTGTCATCAGTTGGTAGAGTAATTGTAAGAAAACTTTTATAAAAAAAACATGTCAGTTTGGATTTTTTGTTTTTGATGAAAGTGGATGAACTAATTTAATCACCTTTGAACTCTTTTTTTTTTATCTCCTTTTCATATCAAGGACCAAGAAAATGCAAAACCCGGGAGTGAAATCTGCACCGCCCTTGGGGTCGTTTCAGACTCCGGAGACAGAGAAGTACACGTGTTGGAGACCCACACGTCGGATACGTCTGCCAGTCTAGATGAAATCGAAAAATTGAAAACCATGATGAGAACTCTCTGGCCAAAAGATTGACGGGTCCCTGTGCATCATTAAAGGTCTGCTATGTTTGCTTCAGTTGCATTACTGCAGCATGGAAAAGTTTTCTGCTCATGAATTCGATCAGCTGTCTTCATGAGACGACCTCTTGTATGTTGAGTTAGTCACATTTCCTCTCACAATCGTTCAAGGTAGATTTGTGTTGCACACAACGTGGGAGAGTGTGAGGCCCTTTAAAGGGCAGATGGACTTTTGACGAAGAGAAAACATTGTTCAGTTGACTTGCATGGAGCGTGAGTTTTCAGAATGGCACGGCAGGAGGGAAAGTATTGCGGTTTTAACAGTACTTAGACTTTGTTGACAACACAGCAGATCTTTAAAAGCACCCGTAGATCCATCATCCCTCAACCGTTTGGCTCGTGATCGGACAGGTCCAGTATTTTTTCCATGTCGTTGAGTGGAAGTGCAAATATATATATATATGTGTCATAGTGGTGGTGTCCATCAATAGGTTCTGAATGTCATTGTTTACATAGTAATTGAGCAGAGAAAATTTTCCTGCAAATGTTCTCCTTTGTTAAAATTTGTTGCAGTAATCAGTGCAGGAGAAGTCGTTGGGTTCTTTGAATCAGTTTTAAGGTAAAAACAGAAGTCTGAAATTCTTTGTCGTTCCATGACATGTTTGGTGAAAGACATCAGGTGTGCTGTGTAATATTATAAAATAAGTCAACCAAACTGGAATCGTCCTTGTTCTTGTCTCAGTCGTTTTCATTCAGCACAGATTTGAACACTTAACTCTCTTGAAAGCAAAAACCATCCAACACTTGGCCAGTACTGATAATTGTCAAGTCAAACTATTTGTCTTCCTCGCGTGAACTCACAAAATACAGATCTTCATTAACCTTGCTTGCTCATTTCATTTCTTTTGCTAGTTCCTTTAGCAACATCAAACTTTCCCAGAACGACAGATGAACAAATTCTGAAGCCTGTCCCTATTGTTTATCACTCGCTCATTTGCATGTAAAATACCTAAAATGCACTATACTACTACTACCCAGGGTTAGACACTGTGCTATAAAAAATAAAAATGAAGAATATGAAAAAATGAAATGGCAGAAGTAAAACTGGAGACGACAATAAGCTGTCTTTATTTTGGTAGATTCATGAGAATGTTCCTGTTTTCTGTTTGATGTCTTCATATGGAAGTCTTGCCCAGTGGCCTAGAATTCTTATTTCAAACAACTTTTCTCATAAGACTGAAGGTGGATCGTGTTTATGGAAAGCAATTGTGGATCGATTATTCTTATGCTTGCTCATCATCTCCTTGAGCTGATGATTGATTTTTTGACATCTTTGCCAATGACGTACAGGGTCTCCCCTTTGCCCAAAAGTTGAGCAATTTGTCACTTTCCGAACAACTAAGAAATTAATTTTACATGAGGAGAACCGTTGCCTCTAGTTTACATACACAGCCAGCAATAATTGTGGCGTGAAACTTGTTCTGTCAGAGTCAGACAATTGCACTTCTTTAAACCATCAGCATAATGCTGTGAGAAACACACTTGCGTACATTTTTTGGTATTGATGTTTTACATTGTTCGTACTTTACAATGCAGATAACCGTTCCAGTGCAAACTCTTACTGTGAGTGAGGAGTCCATTGGGTTCTAAAACTTTTTATGTACATTAAAGGCATTAGGATACTTTTTTTTCATTCATAATGAGAAGTACTGTAAGTAGTATTTAATATTTGTACCTTGGAAGAATTGTTCAGTGTGTGGTATTTCTTTAAGAATTGTTTAAATGCATGCTCGTTTTTTTCAATGTTGTGATGTCCAATGTGTATCATGGTAGAGCAACACCTTCTGTCGTATACTTTGAGGTTTTATGTTTAACCAAAGATGATTCATACTTGTGACTTTCCATTTGATTATTCAATTAGTTTCCCTTTTCACAGGCATGGAATCTGTGTGATATGATTAGCAAACAGACCCATATAAAGTCCTTTTCCCCATATATGGAGGAGCATCGCTGTGTCCAGTGTACAGTAGCTTTTAAACTTCTGTGTTGTTGATATAGAAGTATCTCAGCATAGCAAATCATTGAGGGAAACTGTTTAACTTGCTGGAATTGGGTTCTCTCCAGTAGAATCGTGAATAATGCTCTCCACAGATACCTATTTGTCATCCTTTTGAGATACTTCAAGCTTGCCAAAACATCACCTTGACAAACAGCATACATAAAATTACCTTGGCACTACTGTTTTGTTTCTTCATGTAACTTATCAGTACTTTTCATTTTTTCTATAAGGAATTATTGACCCACTCTGTCTAACACATAACATACGCTATTATTGGTGCTGTCATTCAGCCTTATATGCAGTGGCATTTATTCACATTTTCAGTGGATACAGTATCAAAAAAGAAAATGATGGGGAACCCCAACCAATTCAATTCAACTAAAGTTTATTAAAATCAGACAATGAAAACATGAGAACATTACAAAGATAAGCTATAAGTGATAAGGAGTTATACCAGAAAGCTAATTAAAGCTTGTACAAGGGTAGAACCCCTAAGTCAAAGAAACCAATTTCATAAAAAACAAGGAAACAAAATCGAACAAACAACAAAGCACAAAATCCCCCCACTCAACCCCAGGCAAATGCACGGATCAGAGATTGTCCAGAAGGACAATTCGTCTCTGTGTAGAACTCTGAAGAGACGTACCTTTAGCAAAATGTGTTTTGTGTAATAAAGTGTGCGACCTTTTTTTGAAGCATCATACACAGTGTTTTCCTTTTACAAGCCAAAGACAGTGGTGCATTGGTTCATATGAATGTCTAAGTATCACCAAAGCTGTTTAGCCTAAGTCAGGTTTGATGAATTTACTTCAATCCAACAAAGAATTGATACATATGCAAATGAGCACTGATTGGCTGAAAATGAAAATGCAGAAAGTGGAGCAATGTTGGTCAGAGCAATCTTTACTTTACAATCCGTTGAAAATTTACAGAAAATGTCAAGATTTTCTTTCTTGTGGATTCTCATAAAAAGTGCTGTTGGAGATGTCAAAAAAAATTCCAGCATTCTCCTTGAGAGGCGCTAGCACTGAAATTTGTTTTTATCGATAAGTTGAAAGAAAATGGAGCGCCATCACTAGCGTTTTCATAGGTTCCTAAAAACCAGAATCGGATAGTTATTTTTTAGTCATACAGTACATGTCAGGTGCTTCACCCGAGCAAATTACCGGCTGCATCATTGACCTTGGCATTTCTGCGGCACTGTACATGATGTTTGTCATGGAAGGATCTATTCTTGTCACTAGTGTAAGCTACTGCATACACCTGAGTAATATGGCCACTGATTTTGGAAAAGAAGGAATTTCCATTTCAACCTTTTGGCATTTTTTTTTTCAGTGTTTAAGCAACCTGATTGAGTTACTTTGGAACTTGGTGGTAAATGTTTTCCCGGGGATCCTTGTAACCGAGTTACTCTACCTGTGAATCACTACAGATCAGTAGTTTTAGATGTATTCTTCTCAGAGTTTTCTTGGTGTTGGTAAAATCATGTTTATAAGCTCCTTTTGTGTCGTTCACCCTCGTGCAATGTTTATAGTTAGTGTGATTTTTTTTTATTTTTCATGTTTAGTACCTAATTTTACTTTTTACACCTTCAAATTCATACTTCTGAGTGTTACAGTTTTGGACCATTTTGTTGTAGATTATTCTCTCACAGAAATATATTACTCTGCAACTTTCCATTTGTTGCCTCAGTGTCCTCATTGTTCTTTTCTGACGTTTTAGTTATCCTCATGTATGTTACTTACAAAGCCCTAGCTATGAGGAGGGGGTGGAGTGGTGGGATATGTGCCTAAAATATCAGGGTAGTGGTTCATTTTTTTTTAGTGCAATATGCAGGAACAGAAAAATGGAAACTCAAGTGCAGATATATGTAGTTGTGTAAATGATTGCACTATTTTGCATTTATAGCCCCAAAGGTTTTGCTTGCGAAGGGAAATACACCCCATAACAGCAATCAGCAACTTTGGTGCTCTCCTTGTACCCCCCCCCCCCCACCTCCCCCTTGCAAAACTGCAACTCTAGCTATACTGGTAGTAAGCTTATACAAACATCAAAATTATTCACCAGTTATGGATTTTGCACATTGGGCATTCACCAACCTCCTTCCAAAAACTTTCATAGCATTGTCACATTATTGCAGGAAAGGCACCCTCCTATTGTTTTTTGTTTTTGTGGTTGTTGCATTATTATGACAAGCTATGACACTTTTGGCCCTTTAAATATTTAGCTGTCTCAAATTTTGAGAAGTTTTTGTTACATTTCATGAAAGTGTTCATTTATTATCAGAGTTCTTTACCTGCAAAGGAATAAAAGTGTAGCTTTGTCTCTGTAGTGAAATAGTCGTCGCTTCACAGTGATCAGGAACCTTTCACCTGACACTGAACTAATGTCTGAAAAAGAAACTCTACATGGCTGAGACAAAGTGCATCAGCTGCTCCTGAGGTTATCAGTTATTACACCCATCTAGAAGATGCGGGCCTTTCAGGTTCCCTTGTGAAATGTAAGCTACCATTCAGAATCATATGTAGGAAGTTCTTACAGTAAACCCTGGTGTGAATGACACCTTTCACCTGAACTGAAAATTCTACTACACCACAGCAATACATCTATCAGAAAATCTATGATAATTCATGTCTGGAAGGACAGTTGTATCGTGCTTACAGACCGCACTAGTGTGGAGGAATCCTGTGGTTTTTTTATTACAATTTTATACTGGTATCTACCAATAAAACAATTTTGAATTAAATTTGATTTTTGTTCACTGTTAGGTCAGTTTGAAATGTCATTACCAGCATTTCAAGGACTGTATGTAAAGAAACTGGGCAGGACCTTGCATGACTTCTGGAAAGGGGTTTGAGAGAATTGTTGGCAATGGGGGTTTTGAAAAACTGTCATTTGAGATTTTTCATACTTCATTTTCCTGGTTCCTCCCAAACTAGTGTCTAAATCCCAAAGCCAAAACGTAAAGCTCAACCCACAACACGCTCAGTTTGAATCTTGACAGATTTCACATCATGCTTTATGTTCTTCTAAACAAGAAACAGAAGATAGAAACCAGAAATAAGAAATGGCAGGTACTTCTCAATATTTATTCAATTACAGCAAGCACCTTTGCTTCTGTAAATGGATGGAATGAACCTTTACCTTAAAAAAGGGCATTACCAGGAGGCATGAAGTAGTGCCCCTGCTACTGGTTCAAATGACGATAAAGTATGTCAAGACGTTAGCTGATACAGCTTATAAATATATTTTTGCCTTAATAAATTTAATGAAAATATGCTGTTGATCATCTGAAGGTGCTAGACAGTTTTGTTGAAGGCCTAATAATGATTTGTTCACTCAAAAGAATATCAGCTTTGAAGCCCCAACTAAAGTGATATGAAATTACTTTATGAAACACATCATTATCCCGAAACTAGTATGTACTTTTACCTCAATGAAAGGGTGAAGACATGACTATGTGATGGAGTGATAGGACAGATCAAAATTGCAAAAAAAAAGAATCTCAAATTATGATTACATAATCTGTCATAGTGACGGAATGACCCCACATTCCATAAATTAGGCTGCACTGTTTGTTCCCATCCTTGGATGCCTCTTCTCAAGTACTGTGGGAGAATACTATTTTCTTGATTTGAGTAACACGATAACATAACACGATAACGTAACAACATTGTGCAGCTTGAACAAGAAGGATTTAGTTGATGGGAGGAATTCACATCAGTACAAGACTCATTTAAAAAAAAACCTTTAACAGTTTGGTGCAGAAACTCTATGATCAAAACAGCAAATTTTAAAATAGGTACAGTTTTTCAGCAAGGCAACAAGTCTACTAAGTATGATAGTATTTATTAAAACCAGTCCATAAGAAAAACATTACAGTACAGTTCTTCTTTAGAGGGAACATTACAAAGTAATATGCAAAAACAGAAGAGATCCTCCATAAACTCCCTTCCTTGGCAAATATAATTTGCACAAGCAGTAGGAAACACACAGAAAATGCTATTAGAATAACCAAAGTTAAGATCTATGAATATGATATAGCAAACAATTGTTCAAGAAATGCTGCAATTTTACGTTAATTGGTTGAAAACATTCCACAGGCTGTGACGGTTGAGCATACAAGCCTTTCATGTTCAATATTTGGTTCCTAAGTCCCTTCCATAACCAGTGTGACATCGGACGTGATTTTGAAACAAAAACACATACAACTAACAATGAAAACATCACACAATCATGTATCACTATTGCTCAAAACCAACTCATAAGGTGATGTGCAGCGCAATAGTTATGTTGTCAGTTGGATATGGGAAACTGGCATTTTCTATTTTTTTTCCATAAATGACATAATCCACCAGTTCAGGATTGGGAGGTCACTGCAGAAGTCATTTTTGTCCTGTTGAGGCTACAGGTTCAGGTGGTGCTATGCTGTAGCTTGAATTTCCTTTTGCTGTTTGAATAGCAACGCCAATAATGATTGCACCAATTGTAAATGCCTGGGCAGCCACACGAAATCTCATCATAAGCTGTGATTTCCTGGTCTGACCTCTTCTGAACTGGATCAGTCCGTATGACAAAGCTAGTGCTGTCGCAGTGCAACCTACAAAGTAAATTGAATATATAGAATATCTGATGTAATGCAAACTGTAAGAGCTTACAATGATTAACACTTATCTGAATGTTAGAAATCAATGACTCATTTTTGGTTTTGATGAATACTGTAACATTTGCATTCATGCTGGTGTGTGTGTGTGTATGTGTAGGTTTGTTTAGGGCACTGAAAGGGGACACACACAGGAACTTCAAGCTTGCAACCGGGGTTACGCCAAAAAACGTGGATATCCCCATTTCTGGGCATTTTAACATAATGCAAATTGGGGTATCAGATATGCACCCTCAATTTTATAGGTCAATCTAACTTTTTCCCCAGTTACCTATTTTATGGATCTTTACCTGTGTATAGGGGTGTATGTGTGTAAAAATTTATACACACAATCCCGTCTCTGGCGTGAGTCGGGGATACATGCAAGACTAAATACCACTAACTGGCGACATCATATGCAAAGTGGGGATACCCCCATTACGTGAGGAAAAGTTCATGTCCCCGTTCGGTGCCCTAAACGGGTATGTCTGCGTGTGTGTGTGTGTGTATATTTGTAGTGCCTACCTTGTAAACACAATATCTCAAGAAGGGAAGCTTGGGCAGGTCTTATATTTTGTATGTAGATGCATCAGAGTGCAGGGCCGGCACTTGGTCAAAACAGACGGAGTGCCTAACACAAGGTTAACGATAGAAAAAGGGTGAATATTCAATCAAAGCATTGTTCCTAGTTTTATAAAACATACAATTACAAAAGAAAGGTCAGCTGAAGCCTTATGGTGCTGCAAAAATTGCCATTAAAGAGTCTGGGAGAATGAAGAGGAAAGGTCAGCACTTGGACAATAATCATACTCATTGAAATCAAACTTTGCTGCACGTCTCTCGTCCACCTCAATTTATAACCTGACATGCTTCGTGCAACCACTTCCTGTACATTATTTATACTGACTACAATGGTATTACTGTTACTATGATTGAAGTAGCCTAATGTTATTCTATGGGCATATAAGTTGTTACTTTGTTAGGCATAAAGGTTACAAACCTATTGGCACAAACGGATTCTGTTTTACTTTTTCCACAAACTTTTCTTTGAAACCTTTCGTTTTATATGGAACCCAGTCCCTCAGTTCTGGTGGCATTTCACCAGGATAGAGAAATTTGGCCGATTCCTTGGGCTTTTCTCCATTTTCTGATGACGACATTGTACTGAAATTTGGCAACTGTGATTTCTAAATCTCAGTAGTTATGTAACAAAGGGTGCACGGAGCTTCTATAGTGAATCACAACAATGAGTCTGACAGCAATTTAAGATTATGTTACTGTATATAGTACAGTGTACACGTACACTGGTACAATATATGCGCGAACACCCAGAAAATGGCATCTTCAAATTCGTCAGCAGGTGAAGGTGAGCTTTGCTTTCTGTAATTGTCATTGTCAATAATTTTTAAAAGTATTCAACAAACAGCGACAAAACAGGATTGGGTTGAGCAACGCCAAAACAGTAACGTCGTGGCACAAATTTAGTTAGGCTAGGCAGAGGCCTAACGAGTAACGTTAGGCTACAATCTTGGACAAAGTACCTTGGGACACCCCGCGCCCCCGTTCACTGTTGGCTATAGCCTAGGATTACTGTCCAATTTTGTCTGTCTGTAAAAATCACAAATCTTGACTTAGCGGCCAAAAATGTAAAAAACCAGCCTTAACTAACGTTCTACCATTATTTTAATATTAAGCTGAATCTACAGTTCTGACTTCAACGCATTTTGGTAGAGCGTGGAGCTACTTCAGAATATAATTTATAGCTGGGATTCCTACCAGCATTCTACAATTGCAGTACCACTCCTGTTGCAACGCAATGCAACAGCTGCCCATCAATGTTATTTCTAAACGCAACTATTTCTGTCGGCATACATAACCATGACACAATCTATTCATTCATGATCACTCCTTTCCAACAAAACATATACAAACAAACCCCCAAAATTAAAATTAAACTTGTTATGTTCGTATTCGAAATTCAGAATTCTTTCATTTGAAAATCCCCAGACACATAGGCCCAGATAATTAATTTTTATGGTGCACCTTGTCCAAAAATGTTCACTTTTCTTTCAAAATTTCGCTCCAGAATTGCTCCCAAAAAGTTCAGACAATCTTGGACAAAATACCTTGGGACACCCCGTGCCCCTGTTCAGTGTTGGCTGTGGGATTGCTGTCCAAAGGGTACATTCACTTCGAAAGCGCAACATTGGAAAGGGGCGTGGGGTTTTATTTATTTATTATATTTGCAACGTACGACAAAGTGTCCCAACAATTTTGTCCAAGATTGTAGGTAACCTAGCGTAGGCACTCAGGTCCAGTTGTGTGGTCCAAAGTTAATGTTATTCATTACATTGGGGAGGGGGAACGGGATTACCAGACGTTTTCCCCTCTGCAAATTTGCTCCAACCAGTCCGTCACAGTCGTTTCTCCCCTTGTAAGTTCGCTCCAAAGTAAAAGACATTTCCCCCACCCCAAATACCTACCAGTTTGTCCCATAAACTACAGTAGCCTAACTTGGTAACTGACATCGAACGCCGGTGTGCCTAGTACTAGTTTTCAACTGTAACTTTCATGATGTTGATAGCAAAACAAATTCCATGGTAGCAAAAGCTGTTACAGGGACAATGTAGGTACGTTGCAGAAAAAAATCCTGAAAGTAGTAAACCGCCCTCAGTTACCAGTTGAGTCGTTTCACACCCTTTCAAGTTCACCCCCAACAGTTTGCCCCTGTCATTTCACCCCTTGCAAGTTCACCCTGAAGTGAAAGCTGTTTCACCCCAATCACCTAAGTAACTGATAGCATGCCATTGTGAACACTGTTAGCAAAATTCAACTACAATTTTCATGGTAGCCAAAATGTTTTCGCAGTAGCAAAATCTGTCACAGGCACAATGTAGGCAAGTTGTAGAAAAATTGGGAAAATCTGAACAAGAGTACCGCCATTATTGATTCAAAAAGGCAGCATACAGACAATTTTGAGCTCGCTGCCCGTGCTAGTTGAAGAACAGTTCCAGCATTTCCTGTTTTTGCTGTTAAGCCGTGTGCTTGCTAGTATCTTGGCTATTTCTAGAAATGTTGCAAATGGACTTAGAAAACTGGGATATTGCAACCTCAAAATGGGAGGACGGGAGATCTGGACAAAAAGCTGTAGTCTCCCTGTTAACCCTGGAGAGTTGACAGGTCTGGACTTAGCTGATGGGACTACTTACTGTACCTAGCCTAGCGCGTACCTGAAGCGCAATGTTGCTGGAAGTGTGAATGAAGAACTTTGCTGATAGGGTCTGACCTGTATAGCCTAACGGTAGCTTGTACCGTAGGCCTAAATTGGCTTAGGAGTTAACTTCAATAAAGTTGCGGTGTGGAAAGTTGTAAACAAAGCAAGGCCAGGTTAGATGTACTGTACCCCCCGCGTAGAAAGCAAATTATTTGGTCCAGCTTAACGCTACAAAACCTAATGTCCGTCAGCTTTTTAATTCTTTTTTTTTTTTTAATTCTTTTAATTCTGCGGAAATCATACGTAACCTTCAGTTGCAAAGCCTTGTGCAATTGGCTGAAGCAGGGCTTTTAATTAAAGGAGAAACAGCTGCTACAGTACCATTACACATAGCTGCATAAATTGACTGTGAACAAACACTGTAAGTGGTGGAACTCTTTTGTACAATGTGTGCAGCAAAAATGGGCTAGTGGCCATGAATATTAAAGTTCTCCAAGTTTTGTGCCCTGTGAAAGGTAGGCTCTTTGGTATAGCCACCAAATGGGGGTGGCAGCCAGTGAGGCACTATGCAGGCTTGGTTAGATGTAAAGTTAGCCATCTTGCCTTGCTGGGGATGTATCATCGGGGGAGGAGGGGTAAGAAGAGTCGTGGATGTGCAACTTAGTTTATTTAATAATGAGATACTGCGGAATTTCTGCTAGACCAAAGTTGCTCAGCACCAAATTCACTTGAGACAGGAAGATCACAAGATGGAAGGTTAGCGAGACTGCATGAAAGGGCATGAGGAAGAGCCAAGGAGACCCAAATTTATGACGTGGACATTTACACGAAAAATGAAATGTCCTGAAATTTGATGACCATTTTAAATTGATATGTGCAGAATTTTGAAACAGATAGCAGGTAAGCCTTCTAGGGCCATGTATTTTTCTTTTAATTTTGTTTAATCAACATATTTATTGTTTCATCAAATTACCCTACTTACCCTATTGAAACCTGTTGATTTCGGTGGGGGTCAAAGCTCATTTGTGAAAAATTGTGAAAACCTTGTAAATATGATATCTCAAGAAGGGAAGCTTAGACAATTGTCATATTTAGTTGTTGGTGTACTATATAGAGTACAAGAACCCTGTTGATTTTGGTGAAGGTTAAAGGTCACGTGGGGTCAACGGATAAAATTGTGAAAACATTTTATATACGATACTTAGTTGATACTACTAGTATTGTAGTTTTTGAAAGATACAGTAAGTGATGTTAGATATGTGGCAATTGTATCAAAATACAGTATGTCCGTTATCTTCCATGGTTGTAAAATAACTGCTTACCATTCTTGTTTTGTGTCTTAGAAAGTTTCTCTGTGACATTAAAACTTGACACTGTATCTGTGTTCAGAAAATTCCAATAATTGGTTACAATTGGCCAGACAATGTTCAACAATGGGGGTTGTTTTTATGGAATAAAAATGCTACAATAGTTGTTAATTATTCCACATTTGTGACAGGAATTTGGGGATCATCTGGACTATTCTTTCTATGTGGAGCATTTTAGGTTGGTGATTTTTTGAGGCAGTGGTAAGCTTTGATGAAATGTAGGGGGTTACAGTTGCAATAACTTTACAACATACTTTCAAGCATATCTGACCTTGATTTGTGTGCTGAATGCAAAGAAGGCCTTTGTGGTTAAGCAGTCATGCTAGTCAGTTTCTCACTCAACCGTAATGTTACAGATGGAAGTCCGCGCCACAGGAGGGCTCGCCATGATATGCTGAAGATGTATTATGGTATCAACCAAGACGATGGTGGCGGAGGAAACGGAGATCCCACAGATATAAACGGAGAAAACTTTGATCCGCAGATCTACCTCTCGAAAGTAATGAAGGAAAAGAGGCTCAGTGAACTCATAGACAAAGAGGCAGAGATGGTCAAACGTAAGTAAAGAATATCATTTGTCCATCCAGGCCTATGACGTTGTAAGTTGTTTCAAGATCCTCAGCTTGAGTAAATGTTTGAAGGGAATACTGAACATCGTCGTTGAGGGTTAGACAGAAGCTGTAGAGAGGGAGAGGAACTTGGTGAAGTGGGTTTTCTCTGTAGGCAATTGTGCACAGAAGAATTTGTAGAAAAATTTTGTGTGCAATTTGTAGTAGAACCTGTATTCCATGGATGGAAGCCTTGCATAACTGACATCATACATTAGGACTCAACACAATCATGACCTTGAAACAATATGAACACTATGCAATCTATGTCTTACTCATCTGCAGATAGTAAACTGTGCCCCCTAAAGATGATGGGCTTTGCCGTATAACTGGTAATCTCATCCTTTAAGATGGTAGCTTTCTCTCCCTTTAACTGTTGGTATTAAGTCATTGACATCTGAAATATAATTGGATAACTGTTTTCTATTGTAAAATCTCAAAGCAATGCTGAATTCTCTACCAGTTTTGTTTTTTCAGCATTACCTTCGTCTTTCTTGCAGTACATATCTCTTACTGATTGTTTCCTTTTCCTTTATCTTCAGAAATCCGTTCTTTAGACAGCGACATGCAGACGCTTGTTTACGAAAACTACAATAAATTTATAAGTGCAACTGATACAATCAGAAAGGTTTGTTGACTGTTTTATGCAGAAATGAGTTTCTATGACCCAACTTTTTTTGCGAGTTTTTCTTTTTTGTCCTTGTGAGAAAAGAGGGTTTTCTCTTATCCTACCTGAAAAGTTGAATTCTCAAATTGGCTTAAGTCAAAGCCACAACTTTTCTTATGGTGCATATTTGAGTGAGTTAAGTTTTCAACTTGTTCACATAGCAATGTTATTTCAGTGAAAATACCGAAGAGTTTTGATTTGTTCCGTTAAATGTCTTTGATCCTTAATTTTAATTGGTTTAAGTCAAAGCCACAACTTTTCTTATGGTGCATATTTGAGTGAGTTAAGTTTTCAACTTGTTCACATAGCAATGTTATTTCAGTGAAAATACCAGAAGAGTTTTGATTTGTTCCGTTAAATGTCTTTGATCCTTAATTTTTTGAGTTTCTCATCATTTTAATCTTTGATACCACTCTGCCACCTTCTTCATCCCTCTCAGATGAAGACGGACTTTCGTCGGATGGAGGAGGAAATGGATAGACTTGCCACAAACATGGACTCGATCGCTGACTTCAGTGCCAAGATTAGCTGCACACTGCAAGAGAGGAGGGAGCAGATATCTAGACTCAGTGGCACACATTCTCTCTTAAAAAAGGTGCCCAGAATTTTCTGTTTAAAAAACAAAACAAAAGGAAATATAACGTCACAATCTTTCTGTCACACAAGCATGTGTGTCTAGTTTGTAACAATACATCAAGAGAATCAAAGCTTCAAGAAATCTGACACATTCTTCTGTGAGTAAGTGAAATAAAGCAAACTATATAGCGATAACCATTAAGCACAGAGGTCTTTACTTTAATGTCTTGAGGGTCTCATCTCTTTTCAGACCAATATGGATCTATTTGCACATTCGTTGTTGTGAAATGCAATTAACTTGTCACCATCCATGTTGTTTAACCAGCGGTGAATGCATTGCTTTGTATGTGATTGCTTTCCCCAAGGTCCTCAGCTCACATATGTTTCACATCCTAACATATCCTTTACACTTTTCTGCATTGTTTTTTACCAATGTGCAAATGGAGGTTACCTCGGTACCAACAGACTGGAAATTTCTTTAAAAGTTAAAGCTTGATTCCTGTCTTTGTTTGCAGCTCCAATTTTTATTCGAACTTCCTGCCAGGCTGAAGAAATGTATTGAGATGAAAGCATATGGTCAAGCCGTCAGGTATGCAATTTGCAGACCCTCTTGTCTTTGCAGCCCTGTCTGTGGTGTAATAGAATGTCAGGTCTGATACACCTTCATATGCTGAGGTTGTCTTCTTGAATGATTTCAAACTAAACACTAATCAGACATTTCCACCAGTCATGCAATATTTTGGAATGATTTCTTATGGGGGTAGTTTCCTCAGGTTAAACTTTATCAGCTTTCTTTGTCTTTTAACACCAGGTCCACATCTATATTTCCTTTGATCAAATTTAAGCAGTCAATTGGGGCCTTTCCTTCCGCATTACACTTCTGTACACATTTTCCATTCATTTGTTAGGTATGATTGTGACTCCTCCAAATCCTTCACATTATAAATCATGCCAGTTAAGAGAATTGTCACCATAGCTGTGTTTGCATTGACTGTGGTTGCTAAAATTGTTCACAGGAATGGTACACAGACAATCATATATGACAAAGCAAAAGGGTCTGTTTTGTGATTATAAATCTGTGAGCAATATAAGAAACTTTTGTTACAACTTATAAATCTGTTCATACCTTGCCACATAATGTATTGCATTGCAATGAGGCTATACATTTTCACATTATATATTACATTTTGATGAGGTCATACATTGCCACATTATATATTGCATTGTGATGAGGTTAAACATTTTCACATTATATATTACAGTTGCATGAGGTCATACATTGTCAAATTGTATTGCATTGTGACGAGGTGATACCTTGTCACATTATATTGCATTGTGATGATGTCATGCATTGTCACATTATATTTCATTGTGATGAGGGGGTACATTGTCCTATTAAATATTACATTGTGATGAAGTGATAAATCACCACATTATGTATAACATTTTAGGTCATTCATTGCTACATTATGTATTATATTTTAATGAAGTATTCTGATGAACAAAAAGTTATAAATACAAATTACAGTAAGTGTGATTTTCATATATCTGCAACCTCCACACTTATCTCTTGGAGTATTTTCTTCTCCATAAATAACAATTTTGAAAAAATCCTGTTCTAAATCAATTTGTTTGATTTGAATCAGATAGAGCAATTTAAATCATAATATTTTCATTCAAAAATCATGATTTTGATTGTTATTTTAGTCCTCTTGATTATGACTTAAACAATCCTGAAGTAACTGACCAACTTTTTTGAGCATGTGTGACAGCAATGACCCAGAATCCCATGTCCCATCCATTTATCTAGGTACTACGTAAAGACCAGAGGTGTCCTAGAGCAGTACCAACATATGCCATCGTTCAGCAGCATCCACGCAGACTGCCAAGGAATAGTTGAAGAACTCAGGATGAAACTGAGGGAGAAATTCAGCAACAAAGAGGTAAAGTCTCCCGTTAGATTGCATTATGCTGGTAGAGTTACTGTTGTCAGTGTTGTAGAAAGATTCCAAGATGCTTTCTCGGCATATTTAGTAAGTTCAATGATATCTGATAAATGTTCATGGTCTACTGGCTGTGATGTTGAGAGTATACTTGAAATCTATTTTCTGCTCTCAGATTGTTTGTTGTAGCTGCTGCCTTAACAAACGACAAGTTGTGAGAAAAAAAAATTGAAAAATAATTGCAAACCAGGAAGGACAAACCGGAACTGCTTTGTACTGTCCCCACAAATGTTGTAAAAAATAATTATCCTTTGGAAGAACAAATCTTACATCAGGAAAGAAACTCATTGTGAAGAACTTAGAAATGTCATTGTAACGTCAGTTTGGCGCCAACATCAGTGAGCAGTGAAACTTCTTGGGTCAGATCCAGAACCTATCACATTCTTTTATGGTATTTGTGACATTTATTTCAAATCCATTTTCCACATCTTTTTTTTTTGTTGTATGTTCAGTCTAGTGCAAGAGAACTGGCAGAGTGCGTTGACCTGTTACTACAGCTGAAGGAACCTCCAGACCAATTGTGTGATGAATTTCTCTCGCAGTGAGTTTAATATAACATTTAATATCATGCCAAACTTTCATCTACAAGAATAAACAAGTATGGACATAGAACAGGGGTTCTCAAGTGTTTTTGGCCAAGGGCCACTGTTGCTTGGGTTTGTAATTGTAGTAGCCACAATTTTGTGATTAATGATAGACATGTGAACACTGCTCAGACTGAATACCACTCGACAATTCATGACATGTATGCATAGAAGTCGAGAAATAATCAAGCCTACAATAAAGTCCAAGAATGAAAGTTAAAACAACCCATGAATTTTTTTTTTGTGAGAATTTTCCCTCTTTGTATATCAATTAGATCATGAGGGGCAATTAAATCCAAGCATATTCCTCTTACCATAAAACTGGTTCTTGGGTTGGTCCACTTCCTAGTTGAGCTCCAACCATAACGCACGTCCTCTGCATAAATACTGGTATCACCTTGAAACTACGGAGAACACTGGATGTTTCCGCGAACAAATTAAGGATATTATCCCACAGTAAATGCATGCCGTGTGAGAAAACATCATTGCAGTCTCTGTATCTGTTATAATATATCTACCACATGGTCCACATGTATTATATTTCTGCTTAACAACTTTTAAAAGCTATGTAAGGATCAATGAGAATGCAATGTCCTCAAACTGATATAGTCTCATAAGGAAAAAAAAAAGTAGTTCCACCCCACTCCACTTTCTAGTATTTTTCATCCAAAGGACAGCTTTGTGAGTTTCTTGTAGCAAATAATGTTTGGGAAACCTCTGTGTATAAGATCACTATCTTCTTCACTTATCTCAGTCAAGTTTTGGAGAAGTCGAAGGCCACATGAGGTTAGTAGAGGTCATAGTTTGAAATCATTGTAAAGTTGGTATCTCAATGAGTGAAAGTTGTGTGAACTTCAAAGGTGGTATGTGGTTTATAGTCCATTGTGAGTAGATGGGTAGGTCAAAGGTCATTTGAGGTCACCAGAGATTAAAGTCTGACAACTTCAAGTGAAATTTTCTGGAACTTCAAACTGTAACTATTGCTAGCTCTTGATGAAGTAAATGATCTCCATTGAGTTAAGTCAAGTTCAAAGGTCATGTGAGGTCAGTAGAGGTGGTAGATTGAAAACCTTGTGAACGTTGGTAACAAGGGAAAGATGCTGAAACTTCAAACTTGATGTGAATGTTGTCCATTGTGAGTTGGTGATCCCTAGATTTCTGATGGGTAGGTCAAAGGTCATTTGAGGTCACCAGAGATTAAAGTCTGACAACTTCAACTGAAATTTTCTGGAACTTCAAACTGTAACAGGTCATTTGAGGTCATCAGAGATTAAAGTCTGACAACCTCAACTGAGTGTTGCTGGAATTTCAAACTGTAAACATTGGTTGCTCTTGATAAGTAGATGATCTCCGTGTATTTGGGGAGGTCAAAGGTCACATGAGGTCACCAAAAGTCATATCTGTAAAACCTTGAAGACGTGCTATCTCAAAAAGGGTTTACAGGTCATTGAACTTCAAAAACAGCAAAGAAAGACAGTACAGCTGCTTACAAATTGCAATAGTCAAGAGACTTTCCTTTTTCTTGTCTCCAGCAGCTGAAAAAAAAGTTTAAGGAAGTAATCTGTCTTAGTAAAATCAACTACAACGTCTTGGCTTGGTTTTTTTGCGAGAGGTTAGCAAGCATTTCCTAAGCTGACAACATACCTTGGATTCTTGGTAAAGAATAGCTTTACAAACAGACGATGTACCTGCCCTTGAACATATCTGCCATTGGAACGTGCACCATGATCTTTGGAGGTTGTTATTCTAGTTTTGCTAAAATGTCTCTCCCCACCTTTGTACAATTGTCTCTCTTGCTTGGAGGTCGTTATTTATTAGTTATGTACGTCAAAGGTGAGGTATTTTTTCCTTAGCAGATGTTGTGTTGTGCACTGTGCATACTGTTTGTGTTAATGTAATCACATGGATGTCAGTTCTGTCTTGTTTTATAAAATGGGATTGGTCTTTCCCCTCAGAATCTTTACCCCCCCCATGGTGGGGGGCTGGTGCCTTGCAGGGACTCTGTTTCTGGTTTTCAGAGACTGAAACAAGTCATTTCTTGGAGGTTAAACTCTTCTAACTTGAATCATTCTTATTTGTTCTCTCTTGTGTAATTCAAATGCACAAAAACAAGTAAAGTGACATAAATCTGACTTATGTCTGGGTTGCAAGTCTAAGACTCTCACGATTTTCTTCTGGTTCCACATTTCAGTGCATCTCAGAAGTTAGATGAAGACCTTGAGGTGATGCAGTCACAAATTAAACTCCATGAAAATCCAACCAACGATGAAGATGCTGTGATGGAATCTGAGGAGGTGGAGGCAGACATCAGTCCTGCTGAGAGGATCATGAAAAACCTGCCAGTGGTGAGTTATAGTGGACTAGGGCGGGCATAACATGGTATTGCCATCGGCTAGTCGGGCATGACATGGCATCGCCAATGACTGGTCGGACGTGACCTGGTATTGCCAACAACTAGTTGGGCATGGCCTGGTATCACCAAAAAGCAAATAAGCTGTATTGCTCATCAGCATGTTAGACCGACGGAATCCCTTGTCAGACTACCGTTGAGGTGTTCTGGGATATGAACAGCTACCGATGTTCCTTCTGTTGTTTGGAAATGTACACTACATGGCTAGAAAATACGATCGAAAATCCAAATTTTCGGCATATTCACTGTCCTTAATTGGTCAATGTTGCACAATGCAGCGTCTCTGCAGTACCATAACAAGACTAGGCCTAAACTGCACCATGGCTGCTTTTTATGCTCCAAAACATTCCATTTGTAACATTTTAGTATGAATGTTTGGAGTATTTTACAAGGTTTCACTGTCAAAACTTTTCCTCCCCATGATGCACCGTACCAGCGATTAGCAGTATAGGTTATGGCACATGCAGCCACAAAATCCATTGTAAGCTTTAATACCCAGCAACAGTAGAGGAGATACAGTGAATACCATTAGTATTCTTCAGAGGATGCGATTCAAGGATATCTGTAGAATTCTGTATTGTTTGTATTTATCTGAATGTGAGCAATTTCTTGTATCATTAAGAATTGTCCAAACTTTTAAATAAATTGTCCACTTTTATGTGGACATTACTACATGCACAGCATATGTGCTGACCGTGAACGCACGTATGCATCCTGCAATATCTTTTAAAATTATTTTGTAGAGGCCTGGTTACAATGAATGGACCTCAAAGCCTTTTGTATAAGTTGAATATGGCACCCACCCTTCAGACAAATTAATATCTTTAGTAAATGAAAGATTCCTGTTTTACTGTTTACGTTAAATGTCATTACGTCAGGTCATAATGACTCAGCACCAACACTGGCATGGCATTCAAAGGCATGTCTGTTGTCTGCCTGCCTGAGTAGTCTGACTGACCATCAATCTTTTTGTGTATCTGTGTGTCTGTATATCTGCCTGTGTGTCTTATCTGTCTGTCCAACTTTGTATCTGCATATTTTTCTGACACTGCGTATCTCTTTATGATTATATCTCTCGATATGCCTGTTTACCAATTTATCTGTTTTCTGTTTTCTCTCCCATCATAGAGTTTCTTTCATCCATGTGGCTCTTTGCTTCTCACTCAGACACTTTATATTTTCATTCTTTATTTTGCAGGATATTTTGGAGTTTGTAGACAGCAGTTGTAATGGCTTTCTCAGTAACATCTGTCTGGTCATCTCATCGTACAAAGACCTCTTCGTCCACAGGCAGTCCATTCAGTGAGTAAATTGAACGCAATGGAGGTTCATTTTGAAACTCTTTGCTGTCTGACGGGAGTGGCATCTACTCTAGTGAATTCACTGCTTTGCAATTTTGAATCTTTTTCCGATAGTTTGTTAAGAGAGTTTATAGATATGTTAAGGTTGCTGATGCAGTTCTGGATGATGTATGTGCATAACTCACTGTGATAGAATGAAGGGTACAATAGCATGTAGACTAGGATAGCAGAGACTAGGATAGCCTAGACACTGGGATAGCATGTAGCCTGCGATAGCATGGAGATGGGCTGGCATGTAGACTAGGATATTAAAGTTGTAGACAAAGAGTACATGTAGCCTACATAAACCTAGAGGTAAGATTGAATATATAGACAAGGATAGCTTGTAGACTCAACAGCATTTAGCAAAGGACAGCATGTAGCTGATTACTGTGATCAGTATCATAGGTGTAAAAGTTTTCCTTTTTGTTTGAAGTGCCCCTATCCTTTTCTGTTTCTTCACCAGTGATCACAATCAAGAGAACTTAGAAGAAGTTGCTAACAGTAAACTGGGAGAGTTTGTGCTGGTCAGGATGGCCCAGTACTTTAACTGCCTTGAGCAACGTGTCCAGGCAGAGGTCAGTCAGTTAAGTTCAATTTGCTTTACCAACCTACTGTCATCCTCTTACGTCTCTCATCCCTTGCTGTAAATTTGGAATTTTAACAAAGGGAAAGAAAAAGCACAGTTTAGTGTCACCAACCTCCTCCTTTTCTTGTTTTTGAGATATTTGCCTGTAGGTAACATGTCACAATTCAGGATGGCTCTTTAAACATGGGACAATGTCACCTAGCTGTGCTGCCTGAGTGGGTCATGTTATTTTACAAGTAATGGGACTTCTTTGTTAAGTTATGATGGCTGTGCTGCCTGAGTGGGTCATGTTATTTTACAAATAATGTGACTTCTTTGTTAAGTTATGATCGTCAACACTTTAAACAAGTGACTCTTCTCACAAGTGAACACAAGTGAAGTTATCTCTTAAAGTTTACAGTCTCAAAAATTTCATTTTGTTTAAAAAAAAAAATGATTACTTTATTTTTATTGTTTCTACTTCTTTTGTTCTCCATTTTGAATGAATATTCGTTTTTGCTATTTCTTACTCTTAAAGAGGCTCGTTGAGTTGTTTTGTGAAATTAACTCAATTTTTCTAAACCGGTCAAGTTTCCTTCACATACTAATGACAAACAGTCAAACTAAAAGGATCCCAAAGTTTTACATACGTTGGAACATTAATGAGTGAGTAACCAACGATTAAATTTGGTTTTTGAAACTTTGTGACCAGACATTTTCACATTAGTACATTCACATGCACACAATCAGAGCAAGTAACGTAAATTCGAAAAAATTTACAGTTTTCATGTAACTATTGGATGTGAAACTTGATTAATTATGCTAATTGTGAGTATTGTGGTGTGTTTGTATACTTCAAAATCACTGCAATCTTTACTGATATCAACTCAATGAGCCCCTTTAATTGTTGTCCTACCATTTGCCTGTCTCAAATGGAGATGGTGAGATCATCAGAATATTTCCAGTTTTGTTAAGAATTTCTTTTGAGAATTTGTGAGAAAAACATTTTGTGGAGAAACCTGTTGAGAATTTGATATGTAACAAAGTATGTTTGTATTATTTACAACTTTGGAATGGTTTCAAGTTTCAACTGGCAATTAAATTTGTCTGCAGGCTTTTGGTATCTTTTTGTTTTTACATTCGACCAAAAAGTGTCGTCATTACTATTGTCATTCTCAATTCTTGTTGTTCGCTGCCACTCACAGTTTTTCCTTTATTGACTGTGACTCTATTGAGTTTTTCTTCATCCTTGATACATAGTGAATAGGTCATTATCCTCTCAGGCTCTCCCAACCTTTAGAGTTATCTACAATTTTGATATTTCCGACAGAAAAATACAGTGGACAACTCAATGTTAGTCAGAGCTCTGGACAGGTTCTACCGTCGACTGGAGGCTGTCCACAATCTTCTACCGAATCTCAGCATACTGCAGAGAGGAGTGGAAATCGTCAACAAGTGTGCGAAGGACAGAGTGGAATATTATTTTGATGGTCTGAAGAAACATTTTGCAGGTACATGTTATCTCCTCAACATTTCACAGGAATTTCTGTACACAATATTCTAAAGAATGGAAAGGTATGGTTCTGAGGGGGGCAGAGTTGAAGGAGGAATGGGGAGTTTCGAAAGTTACATGTATGGCTCAACAATTGCCATGGTAACAGCATGAAATGATACTGTTGCTGATGAATTATCAGAGAGAGGAATTTCATACAGAAAGATAAGCAGACCAAAAGATTACCCAAAGTTGTAGCAATGTCGATATCACCACAGGGAAATGTCAACATAGGGAGACTTTTTCTTTTTTGTTAAGCAAAGCTGGGTGAACCAAATAAGTGCAATACTAATGGTAAAACCATTCCTCAAGAAAATGGCATTGTTGAAATAACAAAGACATAGTGACATAAGACAATGCTGATGAGGTCAATACAAAGACAGTTCAAAGAAGACTTCACTCTGCTCATATTTGTATCTCTCAACCTGTCTGAAGGATCAAAGTCATCGCAAAACAAGATCTGCATTGGAAGTCATTCAAAATTATTGATGGTTCAAAGTGTAGAACGATAGGTACACAAGACACATTAAATTGTTGCATAAATCATTATCGTCCGTATGACAATGATCGATGCGATGCATATCATGTAAGTCATCCTATGTGTTCACCAACCAGTCTTGTTAAGACAAGTGCTGCTCTTTGCTCTCTTGCTAAAACCGAAGGTGTCCGTCAGGATTCCGAGGGACTGTCGCAGCCACCATGAACAGGAATGTTGATTCACTTGCACCTCTTTTTCTTGCAGAGTGCTTGACGGACATTCGGCAGATTCTTTGTGCCCCGAAAGTGGCGGGAAAACAAGAGGCGACCGACCTGTCGGAGCTTCTCTCCACGATGCAGTCCTCTATCGTGGACCAAGTTCGAACAGTTTTGACAAATCTGAAGGTGAGTCACTTGGAGGACTAGAACATCAGCTGGCTAATCTGCTAATCGCCAAGCTTTGTGCTTGGACGGATTTTTGCAATAGATAGCAGAGTAGCATTCGAGATATGCGTCACTGAATCCATAGCTTATTCTGTTATGTATGGAAGGTGTAATCATGACAGATTTAATGAGTTGTGGCTTTCTGACCACCGGGAAAAGACTTTTGGATCCATTGATCTCAGGAGCACTGTATAAATCATGTCCTGTACCAACTTTTCATTATGGTAGAAATGCCTGATTTTCCTAGAGCCCTAACAGAAACTGAGCAAGGATTAGGAGCAAACTCAGTAAAGATAAGTCCGTGAACACCTGAACTTGAAGCAAACACATACGATGTCATAAACATTTCTCAACAGCAGATAATCTCATGTCTCTCACTAAACGTTGAGTACATTTCCTGGAACTATCTTGATGCTTTTGGATCTGCTTGTGCCAATGGATCACAAATGTAATTTATATTGTTATATGCCTTTCAAATGCCTCTCAGAAAGGCGAAGGAAGTGTAACTTTCAGAACAACAGAGTTAAAACCATAGATTAGGGAGATAAAAACAATGAAAAAATAAAACAAAAGCATTTTGTCATTGATGTGAAATTATGATATCAATAGTGATGTAGTAATGATGTAACGATGATGTAAATGATAAAAATCACGTATGTTCGTCTCACAGCGTTGAAATCTTAGCAATTTTGTTTGATATCCAAGTTGCAACTAACATGTAAAATGCGGTTTTCGTTTTCCATCATTGAGTTGGCCTGCCAAAAGTTATGTCATTACTCATTAATTCTAGGTTGTTTGCACCACAAACACATCTTGCTTTGTGCTGTCAGCAAATCCATTAACCCCATATCATACATTCCTGTGAAAAGAGGAAGAAGAATATACAAGATGCCAAAATCAGATGCTACAACTTGTTTGTTTAGAACTTCTTTTCAAAGAGATCTGTGTTACCTCAGTGCCTTCTGAATGTTTCTCCTATACTAGAAATGTTTTTACTGATTGTCTTTTTCACATTTGTCTCGATATCAGGAAAGTACATCGAGGTTCAGTTTAGGTCGTGCCACTCCTGTATCTTAGCAGGTTTGATTATGATCACAATACACAGAACATCATTTTATCTATTCAGTAGCTGGAACAATGCAATGAAAAAAGCAGCCAAGCATTCCAAAAAAGCATGATAACTGTCTGCCAACGAGAAGAATTATGCCGGCTAGTTATTGTCATTTGAGCTGATGACTGCCAAAGTACATCATGTAGCATACTTTCAGGAAAATCTGATAAATTAACATGCCATCGACTTTGTCGATTAATCAGGTGGAGTCCTCAAGTGATGGCTGACTTTGCAAGTCCCCTGTGGATTGCAGAAGGCCTTTGAAGTTCTACAGATGTCTTTGTCAGAGGACCATCACCAGCTCATTTCCCCCATATGACCTTCAGTGGTGAATCATCTCGGGGTACCGACACCCCCTACCCTCTTTACATCTTGGCAATTTCAAACCTGGAAAATAAATTTAGGACAAGTAATAATCTGGATATTTCTCCACCTAAATGGTTTAACCCACAAAGAGTTATCTGAAGGATAATTTACCATTTCAAAGAGAAGATGCTAGAGTCATTTTTGTAAGTCATGGGGACTGGATTACAAGGGTGGCCAGTGTCTGGTTAAGGGTCATATTTGTCAAGGTTGGGGAGAATTTCTTAATTGGAAAAGCAATGGTCTGGATTCGGATTTGTTCGGTGGGTGCAAAGAGGCCAGTGGAAAATTTGTCCTCAGAGGAAATATTTCAAGGGAGGGTGTTGGTAATTATCCAGGCATTAACTTCCCAAGTGAGAATTATCCAACTTGAACTTGCCCAAAAGGAGGGTGTGTGGGGGTTCCCAAAAATGTCTGGTTACATTTTGCAGTGTATAGCATTCCTGTGTGTCAGGTGGCATTCAACACCATGCAGACTTCTGTGGTGCTGTTCTCTGACGAACTTATGATGAAGAAGGAAGATCTTCAGAATGAGTTGTGGTGGAGGGTGTAGAAGATGACATGTTCACCTGACATCAGTGGATCAATGTGCATTCTGCATTATCTGCTTCCAATGGATCTGTACTGTTGTTGAAAAATTACTGTCATCATCATCGTCATCATCACCATCATCGTCATCATCATCCAACATCATCATCATTATCATCCATCATCATCATTATCATCCATCATCATCATTATCATCATCATCATCATCATCCATCATCATCACCATTATCATTCATCATCATCATGATTATCATCATCATCATTATCATCATCACCATTATCATTCATCATCATTATCATTCATCATCATCATCATTATCATCCATCATCATTATCATCCATCATCATCATTATCATCATCATCATCATTATCATCATCATTATCATTCATCATTATCATTCATCATCATCATGATTATCATCATCATTATCATCATCACCATCATCATTGTCATCATCATCCATCATCATTATCATCCATCATCCATCATCATTATCATCCATCATCATTATCATCCATGATCATCATCATCATTATCATCCATCATCATCATCTTTATCATCCATCATCCATCATTATCATCATCCATCATCTTGATTGTAAAACACAGAAGATGTGGCTTAAGACCAAGAGAGACAGGTTGGGGGTGGAGGAGGCGGGTGGTGCTAACCCGAGTATTTAGGAGACCCCTCATATTCCAGACTTCTGTTGTCATTGTGGGTCTATTCCTTTTCTTCAGGCATTCATCTCGAAGGACGTCACCTTTGCTCACACTTCATTCTTTCCGGGACGTTTCTCTTACGACATCGTGCGGGAAGAGCTTGTGGTTGGATTCTTGATGCACTGTTTCCAAGTGGCATTGGTTAGTTAATGTCTGTGATTCTTTAACAACCCTTACATTGTAGAAATGACACCTCATTAGTTTCTTTGATTTCATGCTCCATTATAAGTTATGTCCTTGTGTGTGATGTCTTTAGCACAGGATGGGTAGTTTTTTCAAGCTTTTCAAAGACTTTCCTTTACATTTTTTCCACAAAATGAACCATAAATGAAAGATTGTGATAAGAAGAAGCTTAACATAGTTGAAAAGTTGAGAGAAATTTGAATTGAACTGTATTTTTAGTGAAGAAAGGCCAGGTATTGCACAGATAGATGCTAGGTCAGTTCTATTCATAACATTTTCATGAGGCTTGTTTATGAGTCAGCGAGTGAAAGGATGCACAATTCATCAAAACACTTTCTTACGACTTAAAGGATACAATTAGCACAATTTTGTTTTTAACAGTGATGCTGTTGATAATCTTAAAGACAAAAATTCATCACCTCAGATGGATTCAATTCTCCCAACCACTTTACGTAATTGTCCCTCCCACAGCCTTCCTAAAATTGTAATCAGAACAGTGGATCTCTGTCTACACTGTGTAATATGAGCTACTCTGTGTCTTGTGAATTTGCTGCCAGTCTTTGAGTAGAACCAGTTGAGAATTCTGCTATCTGGAAGCCAAAAACATAGCTTGGGGTGATGAGTCACTGCCTTTAAAGGTTTTTTTTTTTTGTATTGTAATTCTGTATCATTTGTTTCTATAAAACTCCCTCGCAGGATCTCTCTGAAGGTAGTCAAGATAAGAGTTCTCCTCCTGCGGCTCTCATCCTCATTTTGTCTCGTCTCTTCCTGGACTTTGAATCCAACACGGTCAACCAGTTTGTAAGTACTGCGTAAAACCTCTGACTTTCGGCTTTCTTTCGGTCTTTGTGCCTGTTAGTCAAATTCCACGTGATGTCCGTTGGCATAGAGTGTGTCACCATTTACATAGGCCTGTGTGTAACCTTTGTGCAGCATGTCCTGCTTCACTTGCTCCCTTAGTGTGTCCTAGCGAGGACTTGATTAAGAAACAGTATGAACCATGCAGCCACAGAGCAGAGCTCAATGAATGAAAATAGCCATGTATAAATATTTGTTAAAAAAATCCTTAACACTTCAAACGGAAGATGCTATTGAGGTATGGTTTTCCTCAGTAGAGATAAAAATTTCCATAAGTTTATGAAAGTGTGATCTTTTTCATTTGCAAATCCCCCAACGTCCCGCTCCCGCACCAAATTCTGGAAACTTTTGTTATCGCTGAGTGACCTCTAAATCCTCTTGCTCTTTCTTGTTAATTTCTCCATGGTAGGGTGTCTGTGATTATCAAACAACAGACTGTTGTCTGTTCCTTGCTTTTCCTTCTCCCATTCAAACAATTCTAAACTGAGGGAAAGTTTTTCACAAGATTTACCAAACAAGACTTGTCCATGCCTTGCTAAAGTCAAATCCTTTCTCAAGTGAATTGATCTCATGGCTGATTTAATCACAAATTTTCATTCGTGCTCAGAGGAATACTGGTGTGCGATCCTCATGGAGAAAGTGGCTGTTTCATTACACCAGAGTCTCCCTTCAACTTGGAAGTGTAAAACATAGTGTACTCATTTTGCAGTTGTACAGCTCTTTGCTGACACTAGTGAGCCAACTCTAACAGGGTCTGCTGGTTTTGACTTCATACCAGACTTTTTGACTACTTTGGTATTTTTGCTGGCATTTTTATTATTTCCAAGGGCTTAGCTGATGGAAAAAAAATTTGATTCATTAGATTGCACCAGGTCAGCACCTGGGAATAAAAATGAATTTGTAGACACTTAAATTGTATGATGCCTTTATACTATCAAAGATAGTGTAATATATGGCTTTTGGTGCCTAAAAACAGGGTAGATTATTGGAAAGTTGAGGGTTTTATCACAGATTATGTGAATATACCCTCTCATTTGGCCCTCAAATTTTACCAAATCATTGTTTTCGGTTCCCTTAGCTTTTGGCTTTGATCGAAGAAGTGATAGAAAGTTAATTGCGAATATCTCCATTTCTGTGGCGGAAAAATGTGGCAGAGCTGCTTAGATGGAAAACAGGAAAACATTTGGCATCTTTTTGGTTCTGATAGCAAATGAGAGGAACAGAATTTTCAAATGCATGGGTTACTCTGTGCTCAGCAGATATGATTGGCCAGCTGAAAGAGTTATTTAAAACTGGACTGTGAAATGTTAAGATTCTTGGATTATGTTATCCAGTGACTGAGTTGAAATGTTTGTGGCCTTTAACTTCTATAACCATTCTGAAATAATACAAAAAAAACTTAAATGAATTTTAGAAAGCATGATACTATGACGTATTCATTGCTTGCTGTTTTAATCGTGAAGAGTTGACCACTGGCCATTGGAGGAATGGACTTGCACTTCCGATCCCAAAAATGTCAAACATTTTGTCGTGAACCTCTGAAACTACAAACTCGGAAGAGAGAAAGACAGGCCAGAGAGAGGAATGGTGGAATGGAGAGGTGGGGGGTGGGGATGACAGGTGGGGATCGCCCGTTCCCACCATCGTAGGGCGATTTTCATTGATGTCAACCAGCTTCAAATGGTCATGCAGATATCCAGACAAGACCACTTGACGACAATGTTTGTAGGTGAAATCAAGGTACCTGTAGGGCATTTTTAAAATAGGTTAAGATCACCCATTTGTCTTCCTTATTTCATCATATGCCGGTATTCAGTACTGTAGATTCAATTCAATGTACTGTTTACCAGCAACAACATTTCATATTCAAAGGGTCTCCAGAGCATTTGTACAAGTGAACACTTCTCAAACTTGGCATGCTTGCGCAGGAAACAAGTGTTAGCTGGTTTTTATTTTGTAACATTTTGAAGCCACTTCCAAACACATTGTTCACTTTCTTATCAAATCCCAGGCAAAGTACTTGGAAATTTTTTTTCTTTTTTGGGGGGTCAAAATTGTTTGTTCAGCAGAGCTGTTTACAGCGGTGCTGATGGGGTTATTTGGTGATTTCAAATTGGGTTCTTGTTGCCCAACACACATCTCATCTGCTTCAGGTCGCTAGGTACAGCTGATGGGCTGATGAGCGCGGCAGATCCTCTACCCCTCCCAGCATCTGAGAAAGTGGCTTAAGACTGGAGTATACGCTCTCGTCTGTATGGGACGTTAGATGGTGGTGTCTTTGGAGCAGGTGTTGGGATTGTTTGGGTCACCCCCTTTTGTTATCCCTGGACACTTATGGAAAGGAGTAGGCAAGTCTCAGCAGTGTTCACCCATGATTAATGTGGTGAAGGATCCTCCCTGAGCTTGCAGGCTTTCTGATCCTGAAACTTTGAAATTTGGATTTGTGATCAAAATGCTTGTCACCCTTTCACAATCGTCAGCTTGACCTTACATCATTCACAATCTGGTTTGCTATTTGTTTCATCAGAACAGACTTTAATCACTTATTTCTCGTCCATGTAATATCTTTGCATATCAGTAAACTGGTAAGTAATCTATATTCAGATATTGCCAAAATGGACTCCTTTTTCCCATCATAGAGATTGCTCAGTGAATTCTCCATTCATTTCATCTCGTAAAATTTAAAAAAATTCTGTCTTCTCCAAAGGTGAGTCAAGTTAATGAGCAATTCCACATAGACCCAGCCCAGGTACACACAACTGCATCAGCCCTCTGCATCCAGTCGAAGGAAGTCGCTCAGAAAATGCTCAACCATTACGTCAAAATCCAGGGTCTTCAGATATCACAGGTATGTCGATGGATTTGAATGTTGGGTGAAGTCACGAGTGACCGTGTAGGATGACTGGTACGGATTTGGGGGGGGGGGGCTGTCGTGGGAGTCAGGTTGGTAACTGAATGGTGGATCGCTAGGTGCAGAGTGAAAAGGGTACAGGTATATCAAGGCATGGGTGAACCAGTGTGGTAGCCACGGCATCGTTGTGATGAGATGGAAGGAGATACAAGGATGCGGATGCACAGACCTGATAGGGATGGGGTGGAGGGTTAGGGTCAGGTCTAGTAGAGTGAGCTTGTATGTTTGGATTTTTGGACAAATTCCAGAACCTTCAGCTACGGGAAATCTTGACTCTGATTAAATGGCACAAGTCAAATTCAGATAAACCAGCAATTCTTCATATTAGACTGATATCAAGCTAACTACTCACACTTAACTAATGAAGTCTAACATATTAGGCTCTGAATGAAAAAACAGCTCTGCCTTCAACATTTGTCATGTATAGTGCAGGTATGGTCGGAGAATTTGCGTATTCCATATCTAACTATATCTTTAGGATCAACAAAAGTAAATGCAACCAATCAATTTTTGGAGACAACCTGATAATATGCAGGGAAAACTCCATTCCAAAGTGTATCTGTCTGTGAGTTTAATATATTATCCTGAAATTTCCATTGGATTTGTGTTACATGGTTTCATGAGAACAACATTTGCCTAGCAGGGTTCAGCGACGTCATTGTGGTGTTTGTGTCGCAACGCATAAGACTCCTTTAAACCATGTTGCCAGGCATGAAGGTTGTAGAACAATAGTGGTGGTGATGTCACTGATGAAGTCATGAGAATTGTAGATTATGAAATATTTGTAAATAGTTTCAGAATTTGGTTCAGGTCAGCTTGTGACATCAAGGAGGAAATGATCAACCCTTCAGGAAAAAAGAGATTGCATTCACCAGTCGGTGGTGTGGGGGACTGGGGTCTAATTGACACAATGGAAATAAAAACTCCCTAGTTGGTGATGGTAAATAAAGATAGTAAAGGCATTGAGGGAAGGATGTAAGGTCTGGTGAATTTGACCCACTTCTTGTTTTCTGTCCTTCACTGAGCTTTGATCAAAAGAGGAATAATTACTGGGCTGTTTCATCGAAGGTTGAAGCCAATATGAGATTATCGTTAATTTTTGTAACAGCATAATTTATTTTGTAGAAAGGAACAGTACACTAATAACTCCACGACAAATTGTTCATAGGCATTCATCTGGACTGTGAAGTTGATGCCACATCTCTCCACCATCCCCAACACACTCTTTGTTCTCCTCCAAGAATGCTTGTCAATCATTCACCGGCCATGCTAGAACTTTATAACCCTCAAAGCAAAGATTTCTTCCCTTCCAAATGACCCTCTTGTATAGTGATAATGTCATACGTCCTCTGCAGATGCTGCGTAAGAGCGTGGAGACCAGAGACTGGCTGAACACGATCGAACCCCGCAACGTCAGAGCGGTGATGAAACGTGTAGTTGAGGACGTGACCTTCATCGACAGTCAGGTCGGGATGCTCTACGAAGAAGGCGTACGGAAGGCCCACAGTAGCGACTCCAGTAAGAGGACTTTCCAGAGTTACAGTGGCCCCAGAAAGCACCAGAGCACAGCTCGGAGTTTTACACCGAGGTAAGAGCGGTACTAGATGACCGGTTTCGGTTCGCTTTGAAATTGTGCCTCACTAGGTCAGGAAAGATTGCTGAGTAGGTTTAGTTTGCACCACTTAGAATAAATGCTCCAGTCCGACACCTCCTCAGTTCAGTGATGGTGCAGAACCAATCAGAGATTAGCTTCTATAGTCAAGGTTTACAGTTTAGCCAATCAGAGTCATGCTTTCAATAAGCAGCATGCTTTCACCTATGTAGTAGGTTCTAACTGTCATACCGTACCACAGTTCCCCAGAGGTAAAGCCTACACTATGCCCTCTTCATCATGATCATGCCAACCCCACTGACTGGTCCTGATTCCTTGTCACCCCACCATCAGACTCATCTCCATTCAGGTTATTCAAATGAGATTCAAATGCCCGTAGACTCCATCTTAATTTGTCAGCAGGGACTTTAATCTATAGCTGATGTTTGTAGGGCAGTGCAGTGTATGTGTTAAAAGAAAAATGATCCTAAAAAATGATCACTTTAATACTTTTTTGTGACCTTCAGTAGCTTTGTATACCAGGACAGCTCCATTTTGTTCAGTGAATACATTGTCACCTCCAGAAATATGTCTTTGGATTTGCAACTATGTTGAAAAAGTGGACAATTAAGGTAGTAAAATATCTTTTCTAGCAGAGAATAACTTATCAACAAAAACAAAAGAAAATAGGAAAAAAGGCTTCAGTTAGTGTATCACATTTTTCCTTTACAATATGATGCTATTAACTGTTACCAGGAAGTCTCTTAAAAGTCCATAGCCTTTGGATGTCTTTTATCTTTGTCAGCAAAGCATTCAATGGTGGGGAGATTTTCCCTTATATTTGGAAGAATCTTTACTGCATATTTATCAAATGGTTTACCTTTAATCAACTGATAAACTTTAGAACTGAATACGACAGTTCGGTGTATGGGATGTCAGGGTTATCATATGTTCAGTGGAGCATACATGCCACACTGACACATGTTTCTCTGGATCACTTCCTAATCACACCCTTCTGCACAGCCCTGTCCCATGTGGGGTTTATACGAATCTGTTTTCTTTTTTCTCAGAGCTTGTTACTACCCAAACCGCCTCACAAGGTGTCTTAGTGCACTTCCTTTTACACAATTTGTTACTCTCATGTTTCTTTTTGATTAGATGTTAAACTTGTTTTGAAAAATAAAAGAATGAATGTGATGAAATTTATCGACAATTTAAGCAAGTTGATAACAGGTGTTACACTTTAAACTAGTGGAAGAGAGAACAAAGGCAAAACAAAGCAAAATAATTAAGAAGAAACTTGGTTAGGTCAAAACAAAACAGATTTGCAGTCGACCATCAAGCAGCTTGAAAAATGGTTGTATAAAACTGATGATCTCAAGACAGATGAAGCCCACCCTTCAAAACTTTGTAAAATGGAGTACCTTCAATTCCACAGGTTTGGTGCAAGTCATTACGGAGTAAAAAAATTCGATAGAAGGCATAGGTAAAACTTCAACCTTATGTTATGCCATCCATTTTTCTTCACTCTTATTGCTCTATACTGTATGTTTCAAATTTGCCTCACTGTACCTCTCTTTAAAAAAGAAAAAGAAAAAAAAGCATCTATGCACCTAGCAAAATGACACAATCGCTCATGCTCCGAGACCGCCGCAGTTCTCGATCCTGGGTCTGAGAATTGGCGTCATGTTGCACGTGCACACAGGATGTGGGAGAAAGCAGTCCAGACTCTCTTAAAATATTGTTGACGAGGGCCAATGTAGATCAATGGCTCAAAAGAGTGCTGATCTAAAAATAGCACACATGTATAAAACTTATGTAGCAACAGGTGTTGCCCTCGATCACGCAACCGTTTTTCACCGCTCGGCCATTTCTATATATCCCCCTGTTTTGATGTTTCACTTTTTAAGTCTTCATTGCTGTACCAGATCTGCCATGTGACTTCCCGTAAAGCGTTTTGTCAGTGAATGAATAAATAGAAGTAAATTACGTCACAACTGCAGACGAAAACTTGCAGCTGTTGCGAAAGACCTGCACGAACATTTGACAAGAAACTAGGAGGTTGACCATCAGCATCAGTTTAAATATGCCAGAAACCTAACCTTGCTGATAGAAAACTTATATTATTTTTTAATTATCATATTATACATTACTTATCTTATTAAAAATGATAAAATTCGCCAGCTGATTATATAAAGTGAAAGTTGATGGTATGTGCGTAAAAGTCCGTGTGGCAATCACTTTGGTTAAACAACACACCATGTACGTTTCGTGTGTTCAAGGACATTTTCAGCTGCATTTTGGGTTTAAGTTTTCACAACACAGAAATACACTGTCAATTCAAGATGGTGGATACATTGTGCTCCTATTGAAGCCATGTTTTTTTTTTATGGAATGTGTAATCAAAGTTTATACACTACTGGCAAAGTCGACCAAAACAACTCAATCAAGAAGAAAGTTTCCTTAAGATGACCTAGTTTACTGTGGCGTCAGATTGTCTGAAATTTGCAGATAAAAGGACAGTTGGTAGTTTAATGCAGCATCAGATTTTTTTATATTTAATAATGAGGGTGGCAGTTCCCTATTGAGATGTAATTTATGAACGAGATCCAGCTTTATTTTGGTGTAACCACCACTGCAGTGGTGGCTTACAATCGTTGTCAGGATTCTGATGAAATGCGTCAAAATTTTGGAAGCAGCAGGTAATTAAGTGAGATTGAAAATGTCATCTGTCTGCCATATCACGAAAATTCATAAAACAATATTCTTGTATCTTACAGGCCTATATATACATATTGCAACCCAAAATAATGCAAATACACCTCTGTATGTGTCAGGGGTTTATAACATTTCTTTTCTTCTTTTTTTTTTGAACTGGTAATTGCCTGGACAGCCTGGCTGACATAAAGGATTCATTCCAGAATTTCCCACCGTATATAGTTGGTCAGTTATCTAGTTACCTGAAAATTAAATTGTGAAATTATAATACTACATTTTGCTTTCCACACTCATATGCCACTATGCATCTTACCGGCATGATGATGTGTTCTTAGTTCGGCATACAAGTTGAAGTTTGGTTTGAAATAGTCAACTTGTTTGGAAAAAGTTTTTTTTTTTTTTTTCACAAGTACAAAGTACATTAGTTCATCTTTTTATCTGGATAGCAATCTCATCTACCGGGTAGTGATTGTTGGTTTGATACTCCTCTGTCTGTGTAGCTGTTGCAAATATTTTTGCAAATTACGGAAGGCTTCGTTGCAAATGTGGTACAGAAGACTGGCAACCATCAGATTACTAACATCTTGCTTTTTGCCTCTGGCTTTATATCCCATATCCATTTATCACTGCAACTTAACCTTCAAAAGTGTGCAAATTTACCACACCTGTGACACACTCACCAAAGAAGCTTTAATTGCTTTGAAATCTGTAAGAGGCTGCTCAACAAATGTCTAACAATGATTATATTACCGTTTCCAAACCACAAGTGAATTCCGCTCATGGAAGTAAAGCCTTGCTTGGATTCCTAATAACCAAGTACCAAATTATCATAAATAAAAAAAAAAAATTGAACTAACCTGCATACCTAACTGGAGCAACAATTTTATGGACAAGTTTTTGGTGCCAAAGGTCAAAGAAAAGAAGGCTCTGTGCTTTGTACTGTGAGTTGCTACAAATGTGTTAGAAACTTTCATTATGTTGCTACTCCTCATTTGTTATGAAAATGTAAAATTAGAGTATTCCTTCCAAAAACCCAAATGGACAGGCTGATGCTAAATTTGATCCCTGTCTCATGTGGAGAGTGCTATCCCAAAGGAAATGGGGTGGGGGAGATAGGAATGGGTAAATTATGTCTGTTGGAGAAGAGGAATGGGTAATTTATGACTTCTGTGTTGGAGGAATGTGGAGATTGTGACTGTTGGGGAAGAGGGATGGGTAAATTATGACTGCTGGGGTGAACAGTTGGGGAAATAATGACTGTTAGGTAAGAGAAACATGGGTAAAGTATGACTGCTGCGGAAGAGGAATGGGTAAATTGTGACTGCTGAGGAAGAGGGACATGGGTACATTATGGAAATGATATACCAGGTCACATCAACTTCATTTAATGTTCCATTGGGTTTTTGCTTTGTTCATGACTTTAACTCTCATCCTTTGATATAATGTGCACTAATTTGTAAACATGAGTTAAGTGTTGAAGTTCATTAACAACGCTCCTCCAACCTCCTTTAAAGGAGCTATTGCTTTAAAGGAAGGACATAGGTACACTTTTCTGTAGCAAACCTGAAAAAACTAACACATTACACCATAATAAGGTATGCATTTGGATCTAATTGTACCTGACAAATGGCATTACCTTTGATATGACTTACAAATCATGTTGCCTACTTTCAAAACTTTCCTGAAGGAGTTATAGTCTGTTTTCACCATATTCCTTAAATTACAGATTATGGTCCATCTTTCTTTTTTCTTTTTTGCTTTATCATTCAGTCCTATTGAAACTGATGTGTTTGTTCTTTTAATAGCTCTGGTTGTGTATGTTTTTTCTTTATCACAAAAATTGAACAGCATTTAACTTTTAATCCTAACTTGAAATGTTTCAAGCAAAAATATATGAACATATAAAAGCACACATACATAACAGTAAATATAAAAGCATAATAGCCCATATAAATGTTGCATTTATCAAAGGACTAAAGAGAAATGGCCATGCCAAAATAGTAGTACATTATCAGACCTTCGAAACATCCTGTTGTCTTTTCTTTGTAATCGTCTGTTCACTCACTTTCAAATTTGAATGGAAATAAGTTTGTTTCACAGAAAAGAAAAATCATATTTTTAAGACTATATTTTGGGAAACAGAAATATAGATTGTTACAAATGAGTCAGCATGTTAGTATCCCTTTTAAAATACCTGTTTCCCACAGATAGTAATTCAGTTGTTTTGTTTGCTCAACAATTTGTTCACCAAATTTTCAGTAGGTACTGGTAATTGCCCTAGTAACAAGTATAAGTAAATGTTCTGGTGATAGGTACACTCTAATGTTCTGGTAGTAGGTACATGTAAATATTTCGGTAATAGGTACTAGTAAATGTCTCGAAAGAAAGGTCCAGGTAAATGTTCTGCTAGTATGTACAGATAGATGTCTTGGGTAGCGGGTACAGGTAAATGTTCTGGTAATAGGCACTGGTAGAATTTCTGGTAATAGGTACTGGTAAAAATCCTGGTTATAAGTAGAAGTAAAAGTTATGGTACTGGATACTGGTGAAAGTTCTTTTTGTAGGTACATGTATTCCAGTGGTAGGTGCTGGTAAAATGTTTTGGTAATAGGTACTGCTAAAATGCATTAGCCTGTATTGGGTGCTGGCTAAAATTCTGGTAATAGGTAATCTACATTAAGTCATCATAAATTGCAATCTTCATTCAAATTTTGTTGTTACTGTACATCAGACTCAGAAAAAGTATCTAATGAAACTAATTTCTCTTGATGAAAGTGAGTTTTGGATGATCTTCTCATCGTCAGGTTTCCAGTCGTGATCTCTGCTGAGTACATTCTATATGGTTTATTTGGATAAACATCAGCACAGAAAAGAATGGAAGAGTCTTCCCTGATTGCTATTTGTTAAATCTTCATTATACTAAAGTTGCATTACATGTTTGAAAGCCTTATCTTTGTAGGTTTTGATTTTCTCCACCTTTGAGCATAAGCCTTCCGATATTGAACGTTGTTTTGACAGCCAGGAATTGTGATTGTTTCGTTTGTCCTCACACAGCACTGCGTACGATACGAGCCTGATGAGTAACATTCAGAAGCTGTTCTCGGAGAGGATAGAGATTTTCACCAGCGTGGAGTTTTCAAAAGTCTCAGTCTTGACAGGCATCATCAAAATCAGTTTGAAGGTAAGCATGACCTTTGACCTTTAACTGGCTCTGTGGCTAAATGGAGAGGCTAATTGTGTTGGCATTTGAAGAAATGAAACTCAGCAATTGAGAGACTTGGGGTTAGGTCCCTTGCCGGGTCACGGTAGGACATGCATTTCCATCCAAAGTTAGTCTTACGGTGTTCCCGTCCTGATTGGCGTTGTTAAGAAAAGAAGATGCCAGCATTATCGAAAATTGTTCAATTGGTAGTCAGACGACGTGAAGTTTTGATAAATTACCCACAGGCTTCTTCCACATTTTGTGTGGTCGATTAGCATTGTAAAACGACTACCCTTAGAGGTCTGACTTTCATGGCAAGGAAAGTTCGTTCTTGAACCTGATTATTTATTTGACCTCTAACTTTGCTGATTATAATCAGATGGTTTCCAAATGATGTGCTTCTGTGAGGGCCTTAAATGGGTTTGAAACCCAGTACTGGCCTATCGCTGTTTGATAGCTGTTTTGTGTAGCGATGCCGACAGTGGATGTACCGCATGTAAAGGTAAGCAGCTAGTCCCATTACGGCTTCCACCATCTGCATGAAGACAATTCTCCTTGAATGTCTGGACATCTTTGCACATGGAATTATTTGGGCTCACAATCTCTAGGTCGTTCTACAAATTAATCTCTTACATTCACTTCCCCCCCTCCTCTCTTACCCGTCTCCTCCAAACGTTTGTGTAGAGGAGACTGCTTAATTTATGTCGGAATCTCGTCATCAAGTCTGGAGATGATTTTAGATGGAAGAATAATGTCAGATACTGTTAAACCTTCTCAAAGTCAGCAGAATTTTCCAATTGTCTAGTACAGATGACCGGCATTTGGTGTTTGGTGGGGTAATCCATCTAAAGTAAACCAGGGTGCAAGAATGCTGTGAGGTTTCAGTGAATTCATACATAACATTTAGAGTGTAGGTTCTTCTACTTGGTATAAGACGGTTACACGCTAAGTATCAAAAGTTTCCATGATTCCTTTTTAGAGATTGTGTAAACAAAAGTTTTGGTGTTTGACCTCTGTGACCTCAGACAATGTTTGATCTCCACCAAATGCAACAGGGCTGTACTTGATTTGGGGCATGTACATACCAAGTAAAACTCAGAATTACCAATTTCATGGTATAACATTTACATGCTAAGCATATCGTGTCTACAAGTGAAGCATCATGAACACACACACATGCATACCAGTTAACTTGCAGTAGGACAAGTTGGACAACATGCAGTCTTAAAATTAATGTTTTGTGCATTATTTGTTTGCGTGGGAGTGTAGCAGTTGCACATTTATGCCAGTTTTGGAAGTTCGACAATTCTCGAACATTTATAAGACTGCAAAATGAGAGTTTGCAAATTAGCAGCATGCATACCAAAGCGGAAATCTGATGGCAGTACCCCTATATGATAATTGTACCATTTAGTCTCTACTGAGAGTAAGAAATACACCTTTTGCACCCTTGAAAGAATATGTTAGGACTAGTGCAACATCGGTCTTTACTCAGGGTTTCACACGTTTAGTAATCATCAGACCAGACTGATCTGACCAGTTACTGCTTAACATTTTCTGCTTGTCTTGACCTATTCTTATCTACTCTCAGTCTGTTAACCAGATATAAAGCACTCTGTCGTAAAAGAAAAACGGCACCCGCCCAACCAAATGTATATGTGTAGTACTATTGATAGTTTGTGTATACAAGCCAGTTCAATTTGCAAAACGCACACTGACTTCTCAAAGTTGTTTCTGCAAATTCATGGCAACCACACTGATGGTCAATATATCCTCTTTCATAGTTCATTCAAAAACAAGTCTATAGCCCACCAGCATCTTCTTGAGGTTCATTCAAATCAATGAAAGAAAATTATGATCTTGTTTATGACACAATTTTCTACGTTTTGTAGTGAGCCACCGTAAAGTTACAACTGTTTTAATTGAACAGTATGCTTAAAATCCTGCAATAGCATAAACAGTTATGATAACTGTTTATATTATTCCATAAAACAAGCCTTTTTCCAATTCCAACATTATCTACAATTTTACAGATTCCAATCAGCATTCTGGTAATCAAACTTAACAGACAAAAAATAAGAGGGTCGGAGGTTCGTGCATTTGTTGCAAAGGACATCTCTTTTCAAAATACCGTAGGAAAACCGATATTCACTGTAACTACTCACATATTGAAATGTTTTAATCAATGTTTTTTAAAGAAGAATTGAGAAAGGCCAGTTTAATTGTAGCAGGATATACTAAAAGGGAATCTTGTGACAGAAATCACAGGAAATCCAGTAGGATACTTCATTTGTAAAGCTTTAGTCATGAACTTAAAGATCAGAAGAAGTTTATATTGTTTGACATCCTCCTGTTATCAAAATGTCAGGCCCACTCGCTTTTTATACGCTTTTTGGTTTCGATGGAATTGTAACCTTTGTTATCATGCTGGTGTATTACGTGTATGTGTGCGTCTATGTTTGTGATGCCTACCTAGTAACCACAATATCCCAAGAAAAGAAGTTTGTATGTGGGTGTGTCATATTGAGTGCAAGAAGCCTAGTGTTTTTAGTGGAGGTCAAAGGTCATTTTGGGTCAACAGGGTCAAATAGTGAATACCTTGTAAACATGGTATCTCAAGAAGGAAAACATGTATAGATCTCACATTTAGTGTGTGGAAGTACCACATGAGTACAAAGAGGCTATTGGTTTTGGTGGAGATGGATGTGTGAAAAGTTCAAAGTCTCACATGATTTTTGTGACAGAAAAATCTATCTCGTACTTATCCTGTTCTTCTAACTGTGACAAGTGCCAGTTAAGACCTTAGGTATTAAGAAAACTGTCTTCTGTTGTGTTTTTCCCACTCATAGACGTTCCTAGAGTGCGTCCGTCTCCGAACATTCGGCCGGTATGGCCTGCAGCAGATTCAAGTTGACACCCAGTATTTGAATCTCTACCTCTGGAGATTTGTCAGTGATGAGAAGTGAGTACTCCTCTTATTCTGTATCTCACGCCGTTCCGTCGAGGATGGTACATTTTGATATCGCAGACAGTAAAATATGCCATTTGTGGTCATCGATCGCAATGGTGCATGCCCTGGCATGAAGACATGGTGAAAACAGCCAGGATTGTCACGTCGCCATTTGACGCAGAAAAAACTGTTCCATTGGCAGCCAAGAGTTCACTTTTGTACTTTAAGTGTCCTTCTGCTCCCCCTCTCTCCACGTTCAAGTTTCACTGGGCATTCTGGGTAAATCACAAGCAAGGCAAGGAACACTAAAGGTACTGATTATATCCTTGCAGGCCCCACCCTCTTTTCCCCATCTCATATAAGACATGGGTGGGAAGGACATGGTGCAAGTTGATAGGCAGTGTATCAGTGTATTGCACCAAGGAAATCCCTCTTCATCCTAGGCTTACCATGAAAATACAAAATCCATGTTTATCATAGTAGCAGATTGTAGGAACTCTCTCCATTGGCTTCCAATAAACTATGCTTACCTAATTTGAATTTGAACATCTCAAGGATCAAGAGACCCAATCGGCTCATGGAGGAACCTGTGTCATGTTGATCATCGATGGACACCGGCAAGATTCGCCCACTTTTTCTCTGGGGTCGGAAGTGTCAGATCCTTGCTCACATTCATAAGGTCCATCAAGGAGTGCCCAAAGATACAGTACCTTCAGTTAGAAGTACATCTGATGTGACAGCCCAGAGGTGTACGTCACTTTTGCTGCTGGACGTAACCTTCCAAATTGGAAAGGCTTCAAAGGAGCACAGGTGGCCGTGAAATACATCGTACATAACTTTTTGCACTTACTGTCTCGAAACGGAGTAGAGGCAAAATCTCTTTACCAAATTTGTGGTAAAAACGGCTCCACCAATGACAAATTCTGTTTGAAAACTGCCCCAGTAGAGAGAAAATAAAACAGTAATTTTTTAAATTTTTTCTTATGCTGACGCAAGCAGGATAATATTCATGAGTATGTCTTTTATGCCTCTACCTAGCATGTAAAATGTATTTCACAAGAACCTATGCTCCTTTAATATGACTTACACATTTCTAAACATATTTAAGTTGAAGGATTTTCACTGTATCACTGTCTTCAGGAATTCAACACAGTATAAAAAATTGAATTATTTGAATGACAATGCCAACACCATGGCAAGTCACCGTGGACAATCCTGCATGGAGCAGAGGTTTCATTCGAAAGTGCATCTCATTGTCTGTTGCACACTTGAATGTCACCCGATGAGCTAGACTGTGTAGATGTGCTTTTGATGCCAGGCGCAATTGGTTTCGTTAGTTGCTAAATTTGACTGAAAATTACAAAAGTTTCACCGATAGATACTTGAGATTACTTATGAATGATGCAGATGAATATGGTAAAGTAGTCTTCCCTCTTGTAACCAGGATGTACCATCTTTGGAGGAATTGTCACAGTCAGTAGAAACTGAGTGAAGTGGAAGTATGGATCTTAAAACACAGCCATTTATTTCTGTTCATCACACATACAATAGCAAATTACTACTTCATGTGGTTGCATGTTTTATAAACATTGCCAGCCACTAGTTACTTGAAGTGTGCTGGCCAGTTGGACAATGGTTTTGTAACCTTATCACTTATGTGTACCATTGCACTAGTAGTCATTTGAAATTTGTCAGGCAGTGGCTGTATGGTTCTAAGGCAACTAATTTCTAAACTTATTGCAGAAGTAACCAGAAGTGTGTCAGCCAGTTAGTTTAGTTAGCCATTAGTTTATAACCAGATGTGCGTCATTCAGTAGATTTATCATTGAACTGTTATTTGGAGATGAAACACTAGAACTAAAGTACAGTTGTCTTCTGCCAAGGTCATGCAATAATCTGTATTTTGTATTTTTCTTGGCAATTCTATGAGGCTTACATGGGATTAGAAAGTAAACACAATATGGTGTTTGTTGTCTGCTACAGTTAGCACAAAGAAGATGTTCCAACTGCCGCAGCATTGCCAGTCATTGGGAAAACAAGTAATGTTGCTGTCTTTTTGTTCACTTGATGTCGCGTATCACATTAGAACATTGCTCGGTGTAGCGTATGATGTTAGAACGTACCAACAGGTCATATGTTAAACATGAAAAAGAATAGGCATATGGCTATTTTAGGAAATTTATGGAAACATCTCGTCTAGTTGTCATAAAATTAGACTGTCTCTTCAATTTCGTTGATATCTGCATAAAGTAACAGTCCCTGTGCTGATACACCACCAGTCTATCTCGATTCCTAAGAGATAACCAGTCGTTTTGATTCATGAGACAGTGGTCCTAACTGGGACGTTGGCAACAAACTCGGCATCAAAGCATTGTTTCACATAATCCTTTCCATGGGGTGTAAGTAGGTTTGAATAGTGGTTGTTCAGATACCGACTAGAGTTGGATGTATCACTCAGTTGTGAAGGGGAGTCTAGGCTGTACTACTCACTACTTATACTGTAAATTGAAACTCTCATCACACTGGAGAAAAATCTGATAGAATTAGGATTTAGTTGTCAGTTGCCTCTCCTTGTAAATAACAGCTCAATGGATTTATGGCTATAAAACGACCAATTTGATTGCAGTGGCAACTAGAAGTATGTTGGACAGTTGATATATGGTGTTGGAACACAGCTAGCAACATCCAAAACACGCTACAGTATTAACAATTGTACCAAGAAGTTGATACATGGTATTGAAATATAACCAGCAACTAATAGCTAGGGTTGTGCCGGCCAGTTGGGAATGATTCTTAGACGCTACCATTTGTGTAGGCTATCGTACTTGTATTAACCTCAAGTGTGTCAGAAAGTGGGTGTATCGTTCTGAGAATACCACTGTTTTTAAATCGTTGCAACGGTGTGCAGAAGTGTGTCAGCCAGTTACTTCTAACCACTGGACAAAGTACTAGCATACTGTGCCTAGGAGTCAGGACATGGTTTTGAAACACTGCCAGCTTAATACTGGATAATCATTGTACTTTACCCAAAACTTAAGTGATTGTTTTATTGGAAAGCAAATATAGTTTCAGAAAGCAACCAAGCAGAATTTTAATTACTGCAATCGCTCATTGAGTGGAACGTGCGTGATATGAACCCAACCAGCTACTCTTACTAAACTACCACTTGACTGAATATTGTAGAAAGTTAAATTCCAAAAAAAAAAAAAAGTTATGAAAGTTCTATCAGCCTTATCACTTCTCAGCTATTTGTAGATGAGGATATGGCAATGCAGCCATTTTAGCTAAATTAATTAATTTTTTTGTTATGCATGCGGGATGGAGCCAGTCCTCCATCAGATGTAATCACCCTGTATGAGAAAACAAGCTTGCAATATGCTGGGCCCTGTGGACAAAGGCATCCAAAAAGTTATGGAGATATTGGACTGGTTGCAACAAGCCTTTGCGAAGTCACAGCAGCCTCGAAAAAAGTGAAAATGGGTGGACGTCGATTGTCGAATGGAACGATGTAGGAATGTTTACCCTTCTCATCATCACTGAAAAATTTATCCTGAAATCGACAGGTGCAGATTTTACCCACAACTGCGTGAATTTATACTTCTTGGATTCCTTTTAAATGTACCGTTCCTCAGTCTGTTTAACGCTAGCATAATTTCCAAGCACGAAGCGTCATAGCTTCTGTGGAAAACAGGTCACACAGCTGAAACCAGTAATAACCAATTTCTGTTCAGTTTGATTATTGCATCGAAAAACATTAAAACAGGGAAAAAAAATCGTAAAAACCGACGATAATGGTGAAATATCAAAAACAATCGTAAAATACTAAAAGTATTTTTTTTTCCATCTCAATTTATTTAACGATTCTTGGTACAAACAAAAAAATGGTGACATCAATGTACAGTTGAAACAAATTTGAGACACAAATACTTAATGACTGAGTAAGGAAATAGCAATAGTCAAATGCTTTTACTAACAGATCATACGGAATTTTACTATGGGTCATTATTTTTTCGACATGAAGTATAAACTTAAATTTATGGACTAATTCATTAACATGAGGTAAATCATTATTTAACTTTTTGTTAAAAATATAATATTTTAAATGCGAAATGAAGAAGTTGTAAGGGTGTTTTAAAAACCAAATTATATCCAAAGAAAAAATCCTGCTTCTTCAAAACAAACTGCTGTTCAAAAACACATTGCTCAACGTCTAAAATAAAATTTGAGGTTATTTTGCACTCCCAAAAGAGATGCTCAATTTTTTTGTCATGTCTTCCACAAAAGGTGCAACAGGAATTTTCATTTATTTTCATACAGAAAAGCAAATAATTTGTCGCTAGAATTCTATGAATAAAACGATATTGAAAATAACACACCTTACTCTCACTGCAAGAAGCAAAAGGAGAATGAAAAATTGAAAAATATTGAAAGTTTGCAGTGTTATATTTGTGGAAATATTAGAAGTAATCAAAGAGAAATAAAGTTTTTGTGTTTAGATTAGCATTTATATAGTGCCTTGAGCCATCTCAGGCATACAAATATTGGTTCTGTGTCAACTTATATCTATTTAAAAGTGTGTGAGGGAGAAACCATTTGTAATGGAAGTACGATTATAAAGCATCGGATTATACCTGTTGTCTTTTGTTTGAATACCATGAACGATTATGAATCAGGCATCCTCATTTGGTTCAATTTTGTGTTTGGTTGCTTTTAAAAAGTTGAAGAATATTTGTTCATATTTTGCACCAAGTTCTTATCTAGCTCCCTCTATACACAATACTGCCCTCTTTCTTCTACATTTTCTCTTATACTGCTGGCATGGTGTTATAGGACGTGCATTGTGACATATTGTAAAGCAAGGGGTTTATCATTTTTATCATTGAAGAGAAAGATTTCTTCTTTTCAGTCCAGCCTATCCTATTTTTTTCTTTAGGACTAAAAAGCTAGGTTTCTTATCATATACTACTTCCATGTTATCTCAGATGTACCCTAGATTTAAGTGTGTGCTTGAGTCATAGCAGTTTGTTTGGCAGCTTGTCAAAGCCCCCTATTTTTCCCAGAAAAGGTTTTCAGAGTGGTAAAGCCTTCCGGCTGTTTTTGAACAGATAGAGGGAGGTAAGACACGGTCAGAAAAGGCATTTCTGAAATTTGAGGCAGTGGGTGAATTAAGTTTTCCTTCACCAAGTCAGCTTTAATCTAGGATCCAGTGAATCGTCTTGTGTTGTTTGTTCTAATTTCTGTTGCATTTATTCATGTCTTTGTTTGATTGTTGTGCTATAGCTGATGTTGAGTCCACTGTTGGTCAAGCACAGCCGAGGACTCGAAGCGAACAACGTTTGGCAGAACGTTTAGATTTCTTCTGGTGCAACTCTGCTGGGTGATTTGGGACTCCAAAGCAAACCTGGACGTTACATTATTTGAAGTTGCATATTATCAGCAGAATGTTCTGTATTAAATTAAAATCTCCAAACTGACGTTTTTCCATGAACAAAAGCAAGAGATGGAAATTGCTCTACCACAATTAGAATATGTCATTTTACAAATAGATTGCTCTCGTAATGGCTGGTATACTACATTGTGGTTTTATGAAGTAATGTGTGCAAGATTCATATTATTAAAAGTTTCTGATTAAAAAAGAAGGAAAATTGTTTTCATGAAGTTTGCTTCCTGGAGTGTCAGTCACCAAAATGTGAATTTTTACTTCATTCCTTCTTTGAAAGTGTCAAGATGGAGAAATGTCTTTAAGAAAGCCTTTTGGAATTGCCATTCAGGTAGTCTCTCTTGCTCCGAAGGTTTCTTTCATGTAACTGGAGGCAATGATGCTCTCCCAGAAACACATCTCTGTGCAACGTGTCACCATGGCACAGTGCCACAGGCATACCTATCCGTCAAGCCTGACATAACACCAGCGGACATGTGTGGGGTGGTTTTGTTAGGTCTTCTACATGTGATTGCTTGTAATTAAAAATTGTCATGTAAGAAGTGACATGTGAAGAGTTAAGCCATTTGTTGCAAATTGGCTGCTAGTGAACAGTTCTCCTGGCATACGCTGTCATGTGACGTTGATGTAAGAAATTTATTGGTGTCTTTGATATTGCGCTTTGATATTGAAAAGTGCATGAACATGGTTTTGGTTGGTATGATTTGCAGTACACATACATATATATGTGTGAGCTTGTCACAGCAACATCACTATCTGGCAGTACCAACCGTGTTGCTGCATGTCCGTGTTGTAATTTCATGGTGCAGGGTCCAATGGCTCTGTTGCTATGACGATATGAAGAGATGCTGGTATTCTTATATGAAGGATTACCCGCAGGTTTTCTACGCACTGGATTGTTTGTGAAATTGCGCTGACAAAGATGTCGCTAGGTCATGCATCACTGCTGTGGTTAGTTTGCATACACTGTACAAGTGATAGCATATAGTATTAGAGCCACTTTGTCTGAAGCCCTCATCGACTAAAGCCCACTGTCGACATTTGATGTGGTAGCCCAGTATACAACTAACTGAAGAAGGTAAAACAAAATGGCTGCACAGCCAGTGTTCTTCCAGTTGGACTCACAGCCAGTTTGAAATATGCCCAATGATTGCCAAAGTCATGTGTATTCGAAAAGAAGGAGTCAATGAAATACTGAAAAACAAAACCCTTTCTTTCGTGACATTGCTGCTGGATTTATTCATGTGGGTTACCAGTATTTTGATTGCATAAATTAACATATCATTAAAGACATTTGCAGAAAGCATGGAAGTTTCAAGTAGTTCACGTGTTTTGGGCACATACGCAATTGTTGTAGTACAAACTGTATAGTACAGCTGTGAAGAACCTTGGCATGCATGAATATTGTGACTGAAACCTAACAGTAAACTTGGAACAGAATATTGTATAACAGTGTTTCCAGGCTCTTTCATGATTACCCTCATAAAACTTTTTGTAAAGAACAGTCGTCTGTCTGCTCCCTGTCTGCATAAGATATTCAAGTTTAATATTAACTGACTTTTGATACCGGGATCAAGCAATAGCAGCCAACTTTCTCTGTTTTTTTTTTTTGTATTAAGGAGGGGATGGTTGGTTGGTTATCAAAAACCATGTGACATGTATCTAGGGAAGAGCTGGCTTTAGTGCTTTCCTCAAAGGTTGCAGAGTGAAAACTTGAACAGCAATCTATTGGAATTGTGTTTGTATCTATAACCATTTTTGAGATGTGACTTCAGAGTTAGATGAAAATGCGAAAGAGATGGTGCAGAGTGTTTCACGGGGTCAGTATTTCTTTTTGTTAGACCTACATACATTCCCTTAATTACTGGATGTTACTTAGGTACATGATATTAATGTTTTTGAAGAAGAGAATATTACGTGCTTCCAAAATAAAACCGAGTGGCATATCAATTTCTCAATGGTCCTGGAAATGGAGGTTAAGTAAAGCAAAGAATAACATAGGCATAGCATGCAAGTCCCTCCCTTGTCATCACAAATTTGCATATTTGGCTCATGTTTATTCAAAATGCAACTCTACAAACAAAACTTGGTTTAATAAAGTGGTCAGTGTTTGATTGATGGTAAAGGACATCGTCCCTATTTTCAAGGTTTTTAATGATTTATTTTGGCAATACTCCAAAGTGTGTTTTTTTTGTGTGTGTGTGTGACGCATGTACAGTAAATCAGGACTGTTATTACATTTGCGATGCAAGTATGTATTCACAAAATTACAGTCCTGTGTTTTTCTGACAAAAGTTTTCCATGTCACATTTCACCCTCTCCCCTGTCTCTGTCTTGGTCATCTAATTGTTTTTCCCAGGACAGATGGGGCAAACTGGCTATTCAAAAAAGTTTCAAATTGTCTAGGAGGACTTCAGTGTAAAAGAGAGGGTTATTTGGCCTGTTTTTTTACAATATTCATTCAGAATTACAAAAAGTTGAAAAGATCCTGTCATTTTGGAATTAGGGATGTCGTCTATTTCCAAGAGGCCGATTCATCCATTGGCATAATTTGTCCTTATTCGTCCTGGCAAAAAAAAAAAAATTAGGTGTCCTTGTCTTAATCATCTCAGCAATTTTCTTAGTCAAACCTAGAGATTTTTCTTTATACTTTCCTTCACCAGTAAATGCTTAATAGCATTTGATCTTGTATTGTTTTATTGTGACCAGTGCTAGTATCAGCCTGAGATCAGAGCTAGTTTTTTTTTTTTGTAGTGAGCATGTGTCACTTTCGGTAAATCGGCAAAGAGCGGACTCAGTGTGATGTAAAAGCACACTCTCCCGGTGAACGTAGATGGAATTGGATGGAAATGGCTTGATCTGCTGATGTCAGAAAGTCACAGGAGAACAAGCTGTTCATCCTTCATTTCTGCTCTCACCCTTTTTTAAGTCCCCACCACAAAGTGACAACAACCTTGTCGTCAACCTTTTTTTTTACTGTAGTGAGTGTGTTCCATTGCATGCCCTCACAAAAAATAAAAAAATTGACTCGGCTGTTTTGCTAATAATAGACAACCTTCTGTGGATATCAGCATGAAAGGTCATGAGTGTGAATTCACAAAATTTAAATTTTGAGTTTTCATGTCAGTTTAGTTTGTCCAAATCACTCTCAGGTATCTGTTTTCTATCCTTTCAACTTACCTAACAAAAATCCCCCTGAAGATAAGGATTTTGACACATCTGTGCACTCTCTTTTCCTTATATTGGCAATGTAAGGGTGAAAAAAGAATTGTGAAAGTACAAACTTTTCTGAAGAGTGATAATGATGTTAATGCCATATCAGTGTTGCAGGTTGCCATGACAATGCCATGACAACCTCGTCAAAGTTTTTGTCAGATTCCTTACAAAGCTCATCCCATCTCAACAGTGTGCTCGTGTTGACTAATGTCACTAGGTATCAATGCCCTGAGATTCAGATGGTATTAAACAAAAGTTGTCAAGGTATGTAACATTCATTAGAACAACAGCCCTATGCCACTTGAACAAACAAAAGAAAGTCATTAGTGTGTTTATCCTTTGGTTCATAAAACACTCTTGATCATCGAAGGGTTTTGAAGTGATCCTTTAAAAGCCCAGATTTAATAATTGCCTAGTTTATAAATTTCCAGAGTTAATATTTCTGTGGAATGAGATTTCCACAAATCTGGTTCAATGTTCTCCACAGATTTTCGAGAGAGTTGGGTGTCCATGTGTGTAGTTCATGTGCTGTAATCTCATTGGAGGAGTTTGATTGGAGGGGGGTTAACCTCACTTTGAAACTTTGATAATTGATGCCCTATAGTTCCACTTGCAATTTCTTGCTCTGTTTGAAATGGCAGTAGCCTAGTGTCAACTTTCATCAGCCGATCAACGCTTTTGTGGGAGGGGGGAAGCAGGATTCTTTTTTTAGGGGGCAGTTGCTATCTCAGAAAGGAGCAATTTTTACTTGAGGGTTTGCCCCTCCCCCCAAAAAAAAATATCCTCTGGAGAACACAGTGATGATATACTTGGGATTATCATAAAGAGTACATGTGAACATTGTCTTGCTCATCAGAGTACATTATTTGATGGTATCATCTCTGATATGTTGGCAGCTTTAGAACATGTGTCCCTCCTGCAAAGCACTCTCTTTTTGACTCCAGATGAATTATGAATATTTCATTAGTCAACCATTTTACCTTCTCTCCTCGTGTCTCAAAAACTCAAGTGAAATGCATCTCCTTTGTCATTGAAAGAAACTTAAAGACTTGGACAGAGAGGTCAAAAAGGTTTCAGTAATATGGACAGATGCATGGAGACCTTAGGCAGCTTTGTTCATAATTGTTGAGAATTTTGGGGAAAAACCAAACTGTTGATGAACATATATATTACACTTCACACCATTGATCAAAATATAAGTTAAAACAATGGCAACATATCTGAATGAATGAATTATGTACTAAATGAATGAATGAATTTATAATGAATGAATTATTGATAGAATGTTTGTATTGACTAATTAAGTGAATCAATGATTGATTGATTAAGTGAATGAGTGAATGAATAAATAAATAAATGATTTATGAATGAAAGTTTGATTGATTGAATGAGTGAATAATTTCATTTATTGATTGAATGGATCAATGAATGATTGAAATGAATTATGAGTGAATTAAAAAGTGAATGAATGAACAAGTAAATGAATGAACAAGTGACTCTAAGATAGAGTATTAAAGAGTTCTCTACTTGGACATTCAAATTGAATCAAATCTCCTTACTGTATGTTGTTACGCAGTGGTCCTTCAGCCAGTGATGAAATAACTGGTTTTCTTTTTGTTTTGGAAGACTTTTTATCTATTAAATTTGGACACATAAACCACAATAGTAACAACAAAATAGAAGCTATAAAAGAAGTAGAATCCTCAAAAAAGGATGAGATTTCTAGAAGCTGAATTTATATTTATATAATCTTTTTGCTTATTTTCTCAATATCAGGTATTGAAATTTGACAAACAGATACTTATGTCAGCTTTACATAAATTTGGATAAATACTGTGAGGTTGTCCATGCCTAGTTTACGTGTTGTTTCACATAAAGTATTTTTACCTTTTATTATTAGATCAATAGTATTTTTTCCTGCATTTTTCCTGCTGTTTTGAAAAGCTTTCTTTTGTAGCCGATTATGGATGACTGTCGCTGTGGGTCATCCACCTTGTGAAAGCACCGTAAACTAGGTATGGAATTTCGTCTCATGTCCACATTTGTACCTCTTCTAATACAGAATTGTACACGTGATGTTGGATGAGATAGTCGGAAGTACTGTCCACCGGTGCCTGGAGCCTGTCCTGATGGAAGCAAGCGTGAGTAATAAATCATACTCTGACATCCCATGTGTAAAAATGTTCCACTTCGAGTGCCCCTCATAACTGAAAGGCATCAGGGGGCATTTTTTTTTTCATGAGGTTGTTTTTGGTCTGTATTCCATACCCAGACCTTGGCAACGCAAGTATGTATCATCTGTTCCAGAAATGTAACATATGCATAGAAATGTTGTGGTGGCTCTACAATGACGCTTGTCTTTCTTTAGCTCTCCCTTCCTATGGCTTGTTGTCCCTTAAACAGCTCCCCCCACCCATCATCCCCACCCCTCAACAACAACACATTCCTGCTTTTCAAAGTTGGAGTAATTGTCTCAAAAATTGATAAAGCACTTAAAACATATTAGTATTAGCTTTTTGTTTTCTCATAGTAGAATTAAGAAGAAGAAGGGGAAAATGAGGTTTAGGGGTTGCCTGGGGAGGATTATGATGGGGAGCTTTTGTTTGTCGTTTCTCGTCGTATTTAATCACAAAACGTTGAATTTATTCCCTTTCTTTCTGCAGATCGTGGATGTAATCTGCGAAAGAAGCTAACCGCAGCTGGTATTCATATCCGTTGTACATTCAGATTGTAGATATGGTAAGCCTGCCTGACGTGGGTATGGTTCAGTGAAGCCACAGTTCCTCGTAAACTTTACAGAGCTACCAGTGCTGCCATAATTGTGATTGTGTTGAATTCATAAATCTGCTTTGGTGAGGTTGCGCTTCGTTTGGTCACTATCCACGCAAGACAAGTATCAAGCTCTGCTGTCATTCTTGGCTAGGACTTTTCCCAGCAGTCGGTGGCTGTGATTCAAAGGAGGAGCAGTGGAAGAGTAGTTTTAATTGGAAATACTGTCTTTTTGTAAAAATATCCTTGGAATGGAAGAAAAAGAAGGCACCCAACAGAGAACAGAGGGACAACTTCATGTCATCGGAGATCTCCTGCCTGTGGTCAGGCAACATTTCAGTAAAGCAAAGAATTATGAATTAAATATGAATTAAATTTGTTGTGATGAATTTTCATCCGTAGCTGTTTCTGTGAGAAGTCAATATTCAGTGACATTACTGTGCGATTAAAGCCTTAGTAACAAAACGTAAAAGACAAAACAATACTGTTATGTCATCACCATGGTTTCATTGCCACAGTCCTAATGTAGGATAACTTGCATGGAAGAAGAAATTTTGTCAGTTTGACAAATATCGCTATGGTAACTACAGCCATATGATAGATGTTCAAAAGTGAAAGAGGGAATACATTCTGTTTGGTTGCAATAACACCGACCAGATGCCGTCATCACGGCTAACCAAAATAGTTGATCGATCGTAATAATTTGTCCTGTTGATAAAAATTTGTTCTCTTTGGTATTTATTTTTAAAACAATTCAATTTCACAGGCAGGGATCATGGTAGATTTTCCTGACAAACACATCATATCTCAATCCTGAACAAGTTTGTGACAAGTGTTCATCGGAACCGAACCTTTTGCGTTGGTATCGATGTACAATGTAATAAAGTCATGATAGCTTCTCTTAATATAATAATTCATGTTTCTGTCGGTGCTTAAATGGTTGTATGCACTTTACGGGTTCACTCAATGTTTGGTGGACAGATACCACCAAGTGGTTTCCGCCCATTTCATCATCAGTCGTGGATGCTATTATTCATCACTGTTGCTATGTTAGAAACGGCAAGTTAAATAGCCCATATTTGTCTGGTGTAACCAGCAAAAATAGTTGAAAAGTTTGCTTAACATGGGAGATTGGATTGTTTGATCGATAGTTTAATGTGACTGTACTTTTTAAAAGGTTGGTAGGGTTTGGCACTCCCAGCCCTCTGACAGGCACCGTGCAGATGATTCATGAAAAGTCATTATGTTTTGAGGGTGATAAAATATCGAAAATGAACATTTCAATGCCACAAAGAACCATATGTCTGTTTCTATTTGGTACCAGAAGGTTTTCCTGACTGGTACTTAAGTATTTTGCATCCAAATGAAGATAGGACTTAGAAACACTGACACAGTTACAATGGCAGAATATCAAGGAAGGGGGCAGATCCTAAGGTGGTCGAGGGAAGTGTTATTACAGGGATAGAGTAGAATGAAGTCACATCTTGTTGTGACACAGGTCAGCTTTGTAGCTCATACAAACACCCAAGTAAGGCAAAGTTTGCTACATACACACATATATATACATACATACATAAATATATATATATAGTTCCAGAAAATATCAAGGCGGTTCACCTCGGTTTTGGTCTGGAAACGTGTATACCGTAAGATGGACACTCTAACCACCAATCCAACCATCCACCCTTACCGTAAAAATTATGATGTCGCAAAATTTGTGAATTTAAAGACCGACGTTAGGATCGACACTGTGTAAAACGTTTTGGAAGAAAACGGATCAGAAAACTAGTTTTCAAGATGTTCCTTTTTTTTTAACGTCTGGATGAATTTTGCCGTTTTTGAATTCAAAGTTTACCTACTACAATGTAAAGGTTGACCTTTTGAATGGAGCATCGATTTTGGTTTCGTGTAACAACCATCTCAAAAATCACACTGCCTCCATATACCTGATAACCTCATGCCCTTTCAAAATCCATTTGTGCCAACAAATAGCAGAAAGAAACAAAGAAACACTGAATAGTGCAGTACCTGAGAGTTACTTTTTGATGGAATTAACCACAAGAAAAATCATCACTCAAACAGGAAACACATCGGTTATAAATTATAGCATTTGTTACTAAGCAGGAACGAAATTGTACGAATTGGCTGGAAGTAAGGAGTGTAGGCTAATTCTTAGAGACGAAGGGAGTGTCCAGAATTGAATACTTTACAAAAGTCAAATTCTACCTTCTAAATGTCGCATTTGTTTTGCCAGGTCATTTTCTGTGCATATTGAAACTGCTGGCTATTTTTACCACTCAAAATACTTGAAAAAGAAAGAAAAAGAAACATGATTTAAACGCAAAGTTACGTTGATTTTTTTCCTGCAAATCTTTCTTACAAATTGGCCTTTTCCAAATTTTACCCTGCAATTGACTGAATTTTATGATTTTCGTGAAATTTTGCAAAGCGGGAAATTCTTGACACTTGATTAGAGGTTAATGGTTGGTCGATTTTCTTAATCAGGAAACTGTCTTTGTTAGGGTATACTGTTGTTAATAGGCTAACATGCAGTTTTTGTGAGGAGGGAGGGGGTGGGGCTGTGTCCTCTTGTTGAGAAAGTGGTTGATGAAAATGTTGCAATTATCTATCTCTTTGGCATTAGCAAATTGCATCGGTGGAGTTTTACTGCCTTAGGTCAGGAAGGAGGATAGAATGGGGGAGGGTAGGACATGGAATTTTGACAAAATGTTTTAGCAGGTCCTTCTTTCATGTTTGATATTCTTTTAGCCACATTTTTGTGTCACAAACTTGGGCCGAACTGGCTGCCGTTTTACTTTGACAAAGTTTCCAATGTTCATTCAGGTGAAAATAAACATCATCTGCTGTGTGGAAGATAAATATCCACGAACTTCATGTAGCCTACGTCAGAAGTGATAAAAAATGGTGGCTCAGTTAACTGTTACAGGAGTCACGTGACTGTCTAGTAACATCATGGATCTGTTAGACGTGTTTCATTACCTCGTATAATTTATGAGCAACATTTGAAAGGGTTTTTTATTCTTCTTTATCAAGTCATCAGTGACTGAAATAATCGTCAGATGAATGAAGTGGGTGCATCCGGGATGTATTTAACAAGGAGAAAAGGTTCTTGATCGTGTCGAAATGTACCATCATTTATACGGCGAAGATCATGTGAGGTCAACAGAACTCATAATCGTTCAACATTGTTAACCTTCCATCTCAAACTACAGTAGCGTCATACTTGCTACGAAGGTCGCTTTCATTAATTGTCATGGTCCTATCGAACTTCATGCAGGTCAAAGGGGGCCATCTGAGGTTAACATGGGTCAAATGATGAAAATCTCTTTTAACACTATGTCTCGAAAAAAGTAAAGGTCACTGTGAGAGTAGCTATCAGTATGTCTGTCATGCATCATGTCCATAGCATATTCTGTGAGTGCTCACATGAAGGGCTGACGTTGAGAGTTCTCCTGTACGTTCTGATTGAGTACAAAGTGTTGATGTGAAAGTCACCGTTACGTGCATGGTTCCTGCAAACATTTAAGTTTTGAAAGATACATACGCTTAATTCTTGACGTTGCCACCATCTCTGGGTCATATACCCCATCCCTTTCTGTCTGTGGAAAATAGACCCTCTCAAGTGCAGTTTCTTGGTATATGCACAGCTTCAAAATGTTGGTTTCTGTTGGCATCAGGTTTTTTGCACACATTGAGGTACACGAATATCCTAAATATCTCTGAATTAAGTAACAGTGTGATATTTGTTGTCTATGTTCCCTTGACCAAAGCCATTTGAGTGTCTCCCACCCGCCGAGGTACTTGTTATACTGATGTAGAATCACATTTAGCTGCAGGAATATTAATGAATTAAAAATCACCAGTCAGTAACAACAACACCAAACAACATTTACTCCCACTGAGCTGGACCTGTCTGACATCCTTATTATGTTCATTTTCTTTTATGTTTTGCATTCCACCATGTCTGCAATTTACGTAATTATCATAGCTTGTTCAAACGAGAAATTAAAAGTATACGAATCTTGCTATATTCATACTATTATCTGTGTTTCCTCTTTGTGTTGTTAATTTGCCACTGCCGAATTTCATTCAAACGTCTGTATTTCCGTCCAATTTTATTTCGTAGGAAAAAAAGAAAGAAAAGAAAGTACAAAAAAAGGGAGAAAAACCCAAACAGCAGTGTAAGGAAGAAGTGAAGATTCAAGTCACATTTGCAGCCTCCCCTTCAATGACAAACATAAATTTAAACATACGCTATACCCACATACGAACACCTACTCCCCATGCTCCTGTGCCAGCAACAAGTCGAGGGTTTGCAAGGTGATAATTCATTTTCACAGAGGAAAGCTAATCTGTTGGTTGATGCTGCTCACGTGACATACTGCCTTCCTTCTTGCAATTACCATATGAAAGGATTGGCCACTAAAAAATTTTCATATGTCTCAGGAAAAAAAAAAACATATCTCAATGGCATGGTCCATTTGGAAACTACGGACTTTTAAAGGAATATCTATTTCAAAATGGTACTTTGCATTATGGGAAATTTGTGATGTCAGGCACAATAACTTGAAAGTCCTTTGCACTGCTTCATAATCTTGACTGTGTTAAAAGAAACTTAACGTTAGTGTAAGAGGTTTGGCCGTGAGTTCAACAATATTTTAAGGTAACTCTTCCTTCCATTGACCAAATCTTACTTTTCACTGGTGCCAAATTCAATGTCAAAGAAGCAATTTAGTGTCTAAGAACAAAAAGACTTCTAGCAATAATTTGGCACCGTTACATGGCGGTTTGGTGACCTTGAGGCAACTGGAAATAATTCTGGCCAGAGAAGCCTCTCTTCAAACAGCATTACCTTGAAATGGGAACAAGAATATTGGTGGGGAGTTCGAAATGTCTGCAGCAAAAAAAAAAAAAGAAAATATTATCTTTCCGATTCATGAACTCCATAACTTGTTAGTGGAATATTGTGGCGCAGGATATTAAAGGGCAATTGTTACTTTTTACAGTATTTTCAGATTGGATTCATATACGTTGTCAGATTGACACGAAGATGTCGTTTACAGAAACATCGTTGGTATCCCCAAACCTAGCCTTCTAATTAATTGGTGCTGAAACTCTGTGGCATAGTCATAGTGTGTTTGCCCTTTGTATAGTTGCTTTGAATGTAGGGAGCCCTACCTATCCGTCAATCCGTAGCTCAACAGCCTTTGTTTTCGTGTTAATTGTTAAACCTACAGCCAAGCAAGTTTTTTGTATTCTTTTAAGTGGAAAATGTTACATCAACTTTTGGTCTATTTCTCACGGCACAGGTGAGAATGTAGCTGGGAATTTAATTAGTTAATACTTAAAACTTGAAGCTAGTTCTTGATATAAAGTGGATTTTCTTTTTATAGCTCTTTGTTCTCAATGCACCTGTTTTCGTTTACTATGATTCCGTTCAAAGTCTGAAATCACTTCCAACTATTTTGCACCTAACAAACTGGATTCATTTTCAGTGAAGTAATTAACATACGTAAAATGTTTGTTTTTAGCTAATGTACCGGAGATCTAGAAAACTCAATGGGTGAATGTCTGTGAAGGGGAAGGGAAGGGGCGAACTAGGTTTGTTAAGGTTCATCACTTGGCCTGTTCGTGACAGTTTTTTTTTCATATTTTTTTTTCTCTCCTTGGGAGATACCGGAAACCTGCGAATTAAAGGTCACCTCTCGTGTTACTCGACGGAGAAGTGCGCTTACGAGGAGCGCCTCATTTTCTGTAAATCCCCTTTTATTTTTCTTCCTCTTGTTACTATAAGTATTTGGATATCATCCTTTGAAAGCATCGTCCATTCATTCATTCTTTTTTTAACGTACTGTGAAATAGTGCCTCTACGTCGTGCTTCCTTTCACGGGTCTTTTCTTGTTTCCCTAGTGACAAGGAGTTGATCATTGCTGGTACCGCCAACTGATATTAATTCTTTAGTATAGCCTTTAATTTGTGGCCTTCCATCTTTATCATACCTTGCCGGTGGAGACCTCATAAATTTATACTGACTCTTCGACGAATGTGCAGCGACTTTGGTTCTTTCTTTTCCTTTCTTTTTTTTTTCTTTGTCGATGTATGTATGGTACCGTCATATAATATTTTATTTTGCTGCTTTCAGTTGTGAATGCTCGACAATTACCCTATGACACAGTCTGGTGGGACAAACACAGTCATTAATTTGACTTTGCCATACACCTAACCTTGACATAAGATTTAAAGGAATTGTTCTCCACCAACAAGAAAACTTAACCTGATGTATGATATTTTTTGTACCGTTCTATCAGTCAGTCATAACCTCATCATTTTCATTTTTCCCGTACAAGCTTCCTTGGTTGTAGAATACTGCTGTGAAAGTTGGACTTCAGTACGAGCCTGAAAATGTTTCACGTTTGACCAACAAATGCTGTTTTTCCTTTTTAACACTTCTCGTGTTGCGTTCTTCTAAAAGGTTTTACGAGGTTGAAAATCCTTTGTTCAGCCATTATGAACACAGTTAGATACTTTTCGTTTGTGACACCTGTGTGCTCCTACATGGTTGAGATTGAGGATAGATTTACTGTTGATACTTACAGGGAAATAGGGCGTTTAGAATACATCAACATGGTGTACAAAGAAAAAATAGCTTTAAACATTGTTAAACCATTCAGTCTCATCAATAAATATCTGTCAAAGCTTCTTCTCCTCAAAACATTATGCATGTGATGAGTAACGGGAGATGCATCATTTGAATTTTGAAAAGTTTGGGTGAACAAATAACTGACTTTCTATCTGTGAGAATCTTATTCCTTGAAAAGAAGGCTACTGTCCTTCCTTATTTTGAATAATCTATCAATCTATGTCCACAAATATTGTTTTTAGAAATATGGTTGTTTTCTGTAAAACAAAGGCCCTGTTTCCCTTTAAAGAACCACCAAATCGAGGGAAGTTGTAGCTGGCACAAAGATCTTGCTCTCCTTAATTTGGCGGTTCTAGTTCAATATCATTCACCGAACAATGTCACTTACGTCAACTAATCCTTAAACAATTACCTCGCTCAGAACAATGCTTTAAAACTCCTGGTGAAACTGAGATTTTATCACTAAGTAAGAGATAAGAACCGTGCTACAACATACGCTGCAAACTATAGCAATAGCAAGCAATCCAGATTTTGTCGGTGCTACGTCACGAACGATTTATTTTTAGTTCCAGGCTCTTCGTCTTACTTTCGGTTGCTACGATTATTTTTTAAACCGATTCATTTTCCGAATTTTGTGAGGTATTTTCTGAAAGTAAGAACGGACAATTGCATATAACAATGTTGCAATATTTTCAAATTTTCAAATGACAAGAATAGAGCCAGTGGGGAGTTCTTTCAAAAAATTTCATATCATCATTTAGTTACCCATTTTATTTACACCATGTCAGTGGTGCTCCATGACACAGGTATATTTTAGGGTCCTTGTCAAAGGGCCTACTCCCTCACAAGTTGAAGAAAGTCTGACGCCCGTGGTTCATACCGGGTCAACGGATAAATCTCGCATAAGTCGCGACGGTCTATCGTGTGTCCAACGTGACACAGAAGAGGGACCACGGCTTTTGTGTCCTATGCCAGGTGTAGTCTCTGTCGGATGTTGGCGGAAAGGTTGATTTTTTCGACACCCCATGTTAAGCACTAGAACTGCAGGTACCAGTTGATATAACACACCTGCGGCACTAGTACTTAGTATAGAGAGAACGAAACGAGAAGAGATTCATGTTCTGGTAGGAGAGGGTAGAGCTTCCTTCTTAAAGCTGTGATGGAAGAAATAGCGGCACCCCGTGTTCTTAAATCTAGACAAGAAAAAGTGAGAGACAAAACAAGCAAACAAACAAAGAGGAAAGAAAAGAATACATAAATGAATACCAATAAACCAAAGTGAGTAAGCAAAGAGCTGAAAAAAATAAATAAATAAATAAAACAGGATAGATAATTAAAAATCTACAAATAGAAACACACACAATCAGTTACATAGATAAAATTATCTCTCTACTTACCAACCAAAGGACTTGGAGCGTTGTTATTTTTGGAAGAGATGTAATTAATCTTCCACTACCTACACCAAGAGTAAAGACTACCATAGAACGACCTGTAAGAACACATCATCAACTTTTTCCATCTAGTTTACAGCTACCACGATTAAGCATGCATGGGGCTTCAGTTGTCAACTAGACTCTACACTTTAATTTTCTGTGGGAATACCATATTAGTGAACTTGTTTACATCCAAGTTGAAGCAGCATTTTCGTTTTGATTTTACCAGTGATAACTAACCTTTTACTGCTTTGTAATGTTAAGCCACATGGATCACCAGACGACATTTGCGTAACGCGGTAACCCGCAACTCCAGGCCATTTCATGCATACAATAATCGTTTCTATGCGCGAGCATTAGTCAACGTTCTACCCATGCCATTTTTAAGAGTACTTTTGTCTTCAAATGCACTTTTTTTGTCCATATTACCAAAGGATACCCTAGAATAGGACTACGTCATAAAAAGGCCCTATAAACTATAAAGTATCAGCGTACATGTTAATTACCACATCTCCACACAGCTGTTTCAAAATTGCATTGCTAATGCTTTGGTTCGTGTAAGCTTACTTTCTACTCTTTGTTGCATAACGAGCTGAGCAAGCAATGTGATTACCTATATACAGATATAGGCCTCAATTGCTGGAGATTGCTGGAGATTTTTTTTTGGTCAAAGCTATTAATCTTCCATTTTTCAACATTTTTCCGATATTTAAATAAGTTTGTCTTTTGCAACAGCTGGTATCCTCTGGTGATAGATTTCTGCAGTGTGCTATGAAATTTTTTTTTCTTTATCAGTGAGATAAAAAATCTTTGATATTATTTTCACCTTATTGTGATAGAGTTCTCTTTGCAAACTTCACGATATGAAAGTTAGATTGAAAGGAAAAACAATCGTAAAACTGCGTTTGCTCCCCTACTGTATAATTGGCAGGCCCTTCCAAAAAAGGGAAACGTTACAAGCTTGGAAAGTAATCATGATTGAAAGACAACCCTCAAATCACATTGTCACATACATATCTATATACCGGCATGTTTTTAAACGTTTATCGAGGCGGATCGATTCGCGAGAAACGGGCCAACAAAATAAGGCCTCGACTGGCGCCAAAAGCTGCAGATATGCGGGCAAACAGAGGGCAGCTGTAGTCACACTTTCTCTATTTGCGAATGGTGTTATGGAACTGAAACTTATACTTGTTCGTTAGACCCACTCACTTCCAACAATAACGATGTGCAATATCATCCCTCCCCCAACCACATCACACCCCCCCCCTTTCGCCAACCACACACCCTCGTCTCACCCTTATCTACTGCAGTGGAGAACAGCTGGTATACCTATGGCAGATAACGCATACACGTTAGCAAACAAAAGATGGCATATTAATAAAATTATGATGACGTCATGGTGTAATTATACAGTTGACATAAATTTGAGTATTCTAGTTCTACGAACATACAGCCGTACGTGATCTTTTATGTGAATTTTATTGATGGGCTAGGCATAGATAACGGTATGGAGAAGTAAATTAGGTCTATATTAGCAAAAAGTTAAGTATTGCAACAACTGCGTATGAAATGAGAAACGTATGTAACAAAAATGTATATAAACATGTAAGTCCTTGTTTTTTTTTCTTTCGATCATCCAATGAATGTTGTAAAAGTAAGTTCTCTTTTAGCATTGACTGCCTCGTATCATGTTGAAAAATTCGAATTTGACATTTAAATAATACCAACCCTAAAGCAATTCAACAACATCGAAACTTGCGAAAATAAAGTTGAATAATGTTACTTCGACATTGTTGCCCGTATGTTACATTCAAGACATTTCCACTCCATCCAATACTCTGATAACTTAGCATTATACCTCTTGGGAATCAATAATCCGTTTTGCTTTGCAGAATCTAGAGACATATAACATATCATCAAGTCCAGTATCTTCATCCAGTTGGCTGTATTTTGTTTTAATTGAGAGGAAAAGTTATCGCAGATGTCATTTTTCTTTCTTCAAGATTGGATTTACTGTCCGTTGACTACCAGCCACCCATCCTACTATGATTCAAATCTGCCACAGAGACACGTCATCTCTTGTAATGTAAGTTTCTCGTATTCTCTACCGATTTCAGAATTGTGCCACCTAATGAGTCCATGCCTCGTCACGTCTGCACTGAAATGCCATTCAACACAGTGATCAGGCCCGTATCGAGGGGGGGGGGGGGATTCGGACGACCCCCCCAACAAGATCTGGAGTTCCGCTCAGCCTATGATAGTAGGCCTACGTTAGCAACATATAACCTTTCTTTGCATGTGTCTCCGACACTAGTCGGTCATAATTATCGGGTAAAATGTTCCACTTGTGGTAAAATCGAACCCCCCGCACTGAAAAAGCTGCATACGGGCCTGGTGGTCGAGTCTCACCATGCTCTCACCAACCAGGAGTTGATTACCAGATCAGATCTACACCAACCTGACTCCATTTTACACCCACTAACTTGATCACCGACGCCGTCGTATTTCCTCGTCTGTGGGAATTGTTCACGGGAACACACACGTTACACCATCGAAAGAACGCTATTTTACACAGTCTCACTTTACTCATGTAGTCAACTCAACTATACGCTTACACTAAGGAGTGTTCATTTATAGTCATTACATTTACATTATTAAACATCATTAGAAGAGAAAACGCAACTGAAAAGATTTGCTACACAATACCAAAACTGCGATATGCGTGTTTTCCTTATATCCAATGTAAGGATTTGTCAAATATGCAACTAAATAAATATACCATATGCAGTCTCTGTTTGCTTAAAAACGTAATTACTGTGCCCTTGCAAACAGGCGGTTTAAAGGACACAAGGAGAATTTTCCAGTTCCGTGTGTACATACTTAAACTTGGGAGAACTGTATATTTAATGACCCGTGAGAAGAAAACAGAGCTTGTAGAAATTGCTCGTAATTATTGCTTAATCGCACGTCAGCAATCTATTTTCTGGGTAAACGCTATGAAAAATTTCAAGCGTGTGTCGCCAAGCGATAAAGATGGCGCAATTATTCTCCGTCTCATTCGCAAGGGCCCATTAATCATCTTCTGCTTGCCATATGGAATTATTTTTCTCTTTGGTTTTGGTCACCCTATTTGGGATCTGGTTTAACCTTCTTTTTCTCCATTTTGTTTTCTATCTATTCAAATTGGTTTCCCTCCGATAATTTTAGCTTAAAGTTGAAATAAACTGAGACAGTATAGCGAACTTGGCCACGGCGTCTTTTCGAGTCTAACCGTAAACAAGAGAAAGCATGGATAACAGCAGTGGTTGTATTTAAAGGATAGGCTAAGTTTTTCTCATCGTTAACACATTTAGATGTAAAGAACAGATATTTAAATATACCTCAACAAGAATCTATCAAAAATAAGTAAATAAATGAATAAAAAAACTTTCAATTGATACTGCCAAATACGGTTTGGACAGCCAAAGTGATGGACAACATTAAAGGTCACGTGAAATGATAAACAAAATACAGAGACTAAGAGGAATGGCCTCCTTTTATTTGTACAATTCATTACACCAGGAATCGCACTTGGCGGCTGTTTGCAAACATCAGGCTCTTGGTTTTGCAACTGTTGCATTGTTTCCTACACATCGAATAATTCCACACTTGAGACTTGCCGTTAACATAGACTGCATTTTTTTCCACAAATTTTCCAGTTTTAAGACTGGATGACGTCATCATGACCTACTTGCGAGCTACAATGCATTGTATAACATACCCGGTGCAGCCCGTAGGAATTTCTGATGTAAGCTTCAGTAATATAGCTCAAGTTACAATCGTTACAAATGCAAGTACACGACAGCGTACAATGGTTATGCCATTTCGAGCATGCGCACAAACAACAAAAATTATCGGATGACTTTCCACGCGGTGTTTCACATTCTCAGGAAAACTTACACACAGAATCACATACCTGAAATGATTCTTCAAACTGTTTGATGGAAAATGCCCGCTATCTTCAACACTACAGATAAATTCTGTAAATTACGATACTTTTGTGTTGGCCAGGCTGAAACAAGTTCGTTTAAAGACTTATTGGGAAGTGTAGGCTTGCTATATTTAAAATTCCTTATTTTCAAGAAATGTATTAAATGGTTTTTCAGGTGACTTTGATCTGCGACAAGTATATAGTCATACTGATTTTAGTTTTGTGGTTTTTTCACAAGGTGCAAACTGGCATCTACTCAAAGCAATCAATTGATAAGTAATATTGGGAAGTTCAGATAAGCTGTATTTAACATAAGAAGAAAAGTCTGGCTCAATTCCGTAACAATTCTGTTACGAAGAAACATCTTCAGACCACTACCTCACTGATGATGGTCTGTTTTCCCGCCATTTTCTGTCTCGTTCTGTACTTATCATTTGCAATAATTTTCACACGTTGTGGCCCATTTCTCCATCATTTAGAAAGAAAAGATGGTCTGATAAAAATAATTCTTGGGAAGACACACGACGTGTAACTGTTCTGATGAACGTGCGTGTTACGCGCAGTTTACTTTACAATGGTTTGTCATTGTTGTGCTTGGAGCTTTTAACAACTTCTGTGAAACGTGACACACTAAGTGTCATATCCACCATATGTTACCTACTGATAGAAATAAACCCAGCACCATTTACGGAAGAAAAATCAAATTAGGGAACCTTTTTGTAAATCAGAAGTAAGGAAAGCCTCCATGAAAACTCCAAGAAGAACACAAGGAGAAACATGTTCGAACTACATGCCAGTCACATGCCGAATAATACGGTGAAAACATGACACGAACATAATCGATTTAGGGACTATTTTGTGCTTACCTTGAAAAACTGACTCTTCTCGTCGATCGTACAAAAATGTAAAGGACAGTCTTCTCCTATCCGTTCATCATCTTTGTTTGTGGGTTGCGTAAGAGAAACAGACAGACGGGAGGACGGAAGGACGAACTAACGGACTACCTTGTCCTGAAATATCTCTCCGTTCCAAGTCGGATGGCTGAAAGATGCTCATTTGCAGTAAAAAGTCTCCCTTTTTCGTTACCATATGTTGTCTGTATTTCGAGCCAAGGTATATTCTGTCCCCGAATCACAGCCGTCACGAATTATATATCTCTGCAAAACAAGGATTTTCAAAAACTATACAGGTAGTACCCTCATTGCACGGGCCCTCTTTATCAGTCGACTGTGGTTGATAATAGTGGAAGCGTGGAAGATAAAGACCGACAAAAGGCCTGTCGAAATGAAGAAACGACTGCCAGGAGTCTATGCTGTACTTGGTAATTAACGAAGATATAGAAAGCTTATATCGTGGCTTAATACTATATACTCTCCGCTGCATCAGGCTGCTACTAACGGTAGTTGTTTGGCTATGCTTCTGTAAGCAGGGGATTTTGCTGGTAGACCTACGTAGGTAAATACATAATAAGAAAAGAAAAGCGTAAAGCTTCATAAAGACCAGAAATTTTATTAATCCAGAATTTGTGTCAATTTGCAGTGCGTTTGCCATCTCGTTGAATTCTTTTTGTTCAGTTTCTGACTGAAAAAATATTAAACCAGCAATTATATTCTGTCTGAGCCAAATCAATCAAATATTCTATAATGAGCAAATTTTGGCATGTGTATTACCGAGCAGACCATAGCTCCATGAAACGGAGGAAAGAGTGAAGTCCTAGAAATGTTTGAACAATTCATTAATCATCTTTTTATTCGTCATGAGATCGATAACCATCTAAAATAATGGAATTGTTAATGTCTTTGCAGATAGTGACTCTTTCTAAAGAAAGACCTTCATAACAAAATTGAAAGAACCTCTCCCCCAAGAAAAACAAACAAGAAGAGAAAAAGGGGGATGAAGGGAGAAAAGAGATATTAGAGAATAAAATGAAACAATAAAATGATAAACAACAAAGAACACAGGAGAAAAAGGAAAGCAAAAGGAAAAAGAATAAAATAAAATAAATAAATAAATACTTCAATAGGGGTACGAATAAATACTCGCCCCCCCCCCCGTCTTCTCATGTATTCATTATTTTAAAACTTTTGTAGTACATTGATCTTGAAAAATTTTAATGAAGGTACTAATATAGCAATAGGAAATATGAGATGAATAGACAATATTAGTTCATGAGGGATGAGCTTCCACTGTCGGGGAGGGGGGATGCATATTCACGTACGAGCGTTACCCAGATGGGGGGGGGGGCAGATTTTCTAACCCCTTCTGTAACTTCGATTCAGAGTCCTATACTAAATTGTTTATGTTTCAGAAAGCGACCCGGCCGTGACCGTATATTTGAGACTCTGGCAATATTTATAGTTCCTTTACAGACACTCTCGCATCATTCATCGAAGGCTGCCATCACTATACCTAACCAACGGCTGGCATACAGCAGGGAAACCCCCAGGATGGTGCCTAACCACAATAAAAGGGAGTATATATAATATTGTGTCGAATGGGATTTTTACATTCATTCCATTGATTATTTTTTTTTTTTTGGTTGGGGGTGGGTGGGGTCGGCCGGGCGGCTAGTGAGTTTATGTTTTGTCGGTTTCATCTCCTGAGTCCTCAACCGCTTTGTTTCTTTGTTCGCCATGACATCTTGGCTTGATTGTTCGATTTCCATCTTCCCGCATGGTTAAGGGCACCCTGCATATAGGATTAACCGTGTCCCTGCCCGGTGTTAGTATATGTTACTTCAATGAGAGCGGAACGAATGAGAATATCCACAGATAAAAATTTTCAGACAAAGAAAAAAAAAGAGCAGAAATAAAAAAAGGACGCAAGAACGCATACGGCATCTTAATACATTAAGAGTGAATGAAAGATATACTGATACAATAATTTAAAGGACTAAGTCTATCTAACTTCGAGTTCTCTATGTTGAGATTACGTATGTGCTTACGTAGATAACCTACATGATAAATGGCGTTTCCATGGCAACTTATTCAATCAGAAAACATAAATAATTAAATATCGAAATGAAATACTTGTAGGCATACATGGTGGCTGCTACTATTAAACGTGAGAGCACTAGCGCTTAAGTTGCAAGCTACACATTGTGAAATTTTAATTATGTCCACTGAGAAATTATGACTGAAAAAAGAGCCCTTTCCTAGTACAGTCCTTATGAGACTGCTATAAAACGGAGAAAACTCTGCTATCCCACCATTTTATGTATATGTAAAATATAAAGAGACGACATTTGGCCGTAAACATTTTCAGAAAGCAAAACTGATTTCTCCACCATCACTTCTCACGTATGTTATAACGATTCAACTGCTTTTTAAGCAGCCAAGGGTTCTCACTTTCAGGGAATATATCGCAAAATTCGAAAAAAAAAAAAGAAAAAAAAAAAAGAATTATCATTGCAAATATTCGAAGTATGAACCTGGTGCTAGAAATCAATTGGTGTGACTAGATACCGACAAATCTGCTATGTTCAATGCTGTTGATATATTGAACATCGTGGGTTAAACCACAGTTCTGATCGTCTCTTATTTGGTGATAAAACCGAAGTTTCACGAGGGATCGGCTCAGATAAGTTTCAAAGCATCGTTCTGAGCGAGTATGGAAATTTCCGGTATAGACAGAAATATTAACGTTCTTCAAATATAGATTCATTGCAGAGGCTCGATTTTGTCGTAAGAAGCCGACGCTTCAACTTCCATCATTAGTTCAGTTGGATTTCAACGAAACACCTTCTCGGCTTCATCTTTCTTTGACACAAATAATAAACGATAATATTGTAGCCTGGGTAATCATAGAGGAATCAGCTCAGTGGAAAAGGGCTACATGTAATATATTGTGGTGGATTGCAGCTGTAGCATTTCTTTTCCCAAAAATGGTTGCTAACGTCGAGTGAGACGAGACAAAGATGCTTGGGCACTAGTTGGGAAAGGACTCAGTGGATACGACTGAATTTCATAGATATTTAGTCAAAAAGTAGAATGGTTGAGTGGTCGTTGGGTGTTCACAGTCAAGCAAGAGTCAGTCCAGTCCAACTCGGCCGCGAATAGTAGCTCATGAATTCATTTGTTTATAGTAAAAGTTGTTCATCATTACATTATTATAAGTATTATTTCAAGTCACTGATTAATCATCTGACGTGGTGGTCAAGCGTTATTGGGGTGATAAAAGGTGCATGCTTTTCTCGTCAGTGCTAGGGTACAATACTCGTCGAGTTACATTGACCGGACCTCTTCGTGACGTAGGATCCCTTGCCACTGTACACCGAACCCAAAAGGATACGAAGAGTGATGGTCGGTCAAAGGTTGACGGGAAGCTCACTAGGTGACGTGAGGTGAATCCAGTTGCAACCCGACCAGAGGGTTGACTGAAAAATTCTTTGCATGTGTTCTACCCATATGACCTATTGAGGTGGGTTATTTAAAAAAAGAAAAAAGTGCCTATGGATGCTTATACAGACCAGCACAACATTTAATATCTCGACAATTTTTATCCGACAACCACCACCTGACAAACACACACACACACAAACTAAAATTTTCTTGTATTTGTAGCTGTTAGTTAAAGTTTCATGCTTAAAGAGACAGTAAGTCAGACAGCAAGTGGTGCCATAAAGAAAACATCGAACACAACACTAAGTGAAGGCTAATAAAACCCACAAAAGCGGAAATCGGCAAAGTCAGCAAGAAAATGTTGAATTCCGTTAACACATAATTAAGAGATGTTTTAGGCGTAAACCAATGGTGTAACACCTCTTCTGTTTTGAAGTAGTTCGACCCTCTGGCCAAAAGTCGAATTAAGTTTCCTTGTGTTCGACATAGTGAATTTCAACCCGTCAGTCTCAGAGAAGCTACTCAAAAAAGCCGTCGCGTGGGCCAAGAGAATCATCAAAATCTCAGATACAGACATCGCCACAATTTTAAATGCCAGAAAGTCCGGCCATCCTCTATGACCATGCGGGCCGTCCTTGGCTGCAGAAAAAATGCACCTGACGCAATCACCATGGATGGATCATGATGCATTTTACATAGGCTTATAATCATATCCATTCTCAATTGGTCTGTTTGATTTTCAGTAACGGTGATTGACCTCTGTGCTCTCTTAAGAGTCCGAATTTTGTAGGGCCGACAAAAATGTCGAGACAATTTTCATATTCAAATATCTGGAAGATGAGTGCATCATAGTCCTCTCTCAGGTTTTGTGACATGTGATCTTTTCCTCCGTTTTTTCTTTCCTGAAATACTGACGAAGAACAAAGGGTAGATGACCACGTGATTACCGGTACAACTCATATTCCAGCTTTAATCTCAACCTGTGAACGTCGCTGAACAAACCATAAATGAAGCCTAACAACCAGCCAGTGTACATCCACGACGATCCCAACCACCCACCCACAATAATTGAGCAAACACCACTATCGATAAGCAAACGGGGTGTCCACACTATCCTCCTATCAAGTGATCTTCGATGACGCAAGTCCCATCATGCAACATAGCACTATAGAAAACGTCATCTTCCAACCAAACATCACTAACCAACCACAGGAAAAAAAAAATCATTTTCATTTTTTAGCTGCGTAGTACGATATTAAACTGCCAGTTAATCTGTAACTGATAATGTATCAGTGCTCATTGTCATTTATCATTTGAAATTCATTACTTGAGTAGAATTACCGTCTTACTTATTCCTGTCTGAGACATTACATGGTTTTCATGGGATTCCTAAAGGCAATGATTATTTTCTCACAAACTAGGCTATAACTAGGTTTAATATTCGTAGAATTACTACGTAATACACTTTCGTTAATTTAAACTTGATGCTCATGTGGCAACTGTAGACGTTCGCGCCGACCGTATCATTAAATGGCAAATTATTAAATTAATACCGTGTGAACGTGTGCCTGAAACTACATGTACAATATCCTATAATCATACAATGGCTGTGTTGTAGTCACATATACACTGTGACTGTAAGTACACATTTATTTCGGTAGACTGCAGTGGATAGCCTTTACAATCCACACCTAGTTTGGCACGTACAGTTGGATCATTTGAACAGAGTCTCTTCTTCTTCGCCGCAGTTATGATGTTCTCAGACTCACAAAAGTTTTCCGGTGGCGCCCTTCAGTTGCACGTTCGCATTACGCCATTGCGATCGCAACAATGGGCACGTGTGCAATATGATTAAGCGCCCATTGTAACGGTCACATAGGCGGAATGGGTAAGTGTCACGTCACAGGTCCATTCACGTCACGATTAGGTAAAGCCGGCCAGGATGTGGTGCACTTCTCTTCACAACGAAGATGGAACACTGTTATTCTAATAATTTTTTCTATCTTTTCCGCATTGTCTATTTGTTGTAATTCGTTGGCAGTGTATATAGCCAATAACAGAGGCCTACGTATAATATCATGTCCGACTGTGAACAAAACGCCAGTAATGAAAATATTACACCTACACCCGTTACCGATATTCCCGCCCAGTGAGAAATTTGGTGACATGTGTATTACACCGATTTTCTTTTAACTTTGGTTTGATTTCCGAAAACAGTTTTGCCTTTCTCCCTTTGTAATCTGCCTATCTCTTTTTTTTTTTACAATGGGTGTGTATATGTCAAAGATATATGGTTACTACCATGGAACGTTGCACTCACGATGTTTAATGTACCATGGAATAGGCCTAGTGAATTCAAAACAAAGGCTGCATAAGCATCTTATGATTGCGTGTAAAAAGACCGACTTCGTCCATATACTGAAATCACGCTCAGCTTGGCGGTTTGTGCGGCTAGAGAGTATACCGTGGTTAGTGTCTACAAAGACCTACACTATACGCTACGTCGACGCGAATCTCTTTCGAAAAATTAAAAATGATAGAGAAAAATAACAAAATAAAAGCAGTTCTCAAACTTTCAAAGTTTGAAAATTGATAGTACTGGACACGATTACCTCGAGGGTAATTAGAGTTTGAGATTTGCACCCACATTTGTTGATATAAAGACACACAAAGGCGTTTTCTCTCTCCACCCACCTCTCCTCCCTTCTCTTTCTTTCTTTTGACTGCACGGGCTCACATTATTCTAACTTCAGCTAATAATTTCAATTCAAAGATTTTTTTTGCATGTGCAAATGAATATTTCATTCATGTCTTTCGTTCATATTTAACTTCACTGCATCCTATATGCAGTGAGGAATTCTGACAACTTATATCTGATCTGACTTTACATTGAAGACCATTTTTTTTTCTCACCCAGATATCACATAAAAACGTCTGTGGTCCAACCTACGTATTTGGACTTTGCTTACCGTACGTTGACACAGTGATGTATGACATTTCATACATGAGCGAGGTATTTTGAGCGTTTACTTCGACGGATGGACCCTGCTATAAACACTGACCATAGATGAAACCGCAACAACACAAAGAAAAGTCTTATGGCCAATTTTCAGTATTTTTCTCTTTTTTTGCTGCATTTATTACACCTGATTTTTTTAATTTACTTTTCGTTATTCATTCAGTCAAATTCGGTACCAAGTAATACATCTACTCATCACCTATAGGATCGAAGGCATTAAGGTTTACTCCTGCTAATGACACGCGTTGCAATTTGTTTCTCAAAATCAACTGTTACTGAAAGCGTAATTAAAAATTAATTGTCAATCGAGTTGTTTAATGACAAACAAAGAGTTCTGCTTAAAATTAAAAACAAAAAACAGTCGCAATCACCGAAAATGAAACATTTCTTTCGATGCTATGGTTTGTTCAAATACTCGCAGAATGAGTCGCTGATTTAGCCGGTAGTTTAGTTACGGTAGCCTATGGGTAACTTACTTTGTAACTTTCAGGTAAAATTTACTGAAAAAAAAAGAAATATTTGAATTTATCATTGCCTATATCATCACCTTTACTACGTAAAATGAATGTGAAATGATTGAATAGAAATATTAACTTACTTGTTCGCTCTCGAAAGACATGCCGTATAGACGTACAATATGCATGGTCCGGATTTTTTCCCCTTTATAATTTCTCCGATATAAAGTCAAAATGTGATTAGTTTACAATAGTAACCCATGCTGTAAGGTCGGTACAAAGCAAGCTGAAAGGAGAGAAAAATGAAAGACCCTGGAAACGAAACACGTATAGTTGCTAGTTCTCTCGTATTGCCCATTGTGTTGGAAATTGTGAAGTCGTAACCCCTTTTCAATAGATTGCTACTCCATATGCTCATACCAGCAATCGTCCATTAAGTAATCTACAAGTATCGAATACTTGGCAAGAGAAGATGGTCTGTGACAAAGACTGTAATTGCGACTGTTGCACACTTTAAATGGCACTTGTTCATTGGTATCAAGTAGCTTTCTCTTTCTTGTTAGGACTTGAGAATTGTTCATGACGTCATACCCTTAGATATCGTAAACCGGGGTTAATTACTTTACATAATATCGTGTCTCTTAAAACGGAAGCCCTAGTTCGATGACCATTAATTAAAGTCTTAATGTGTCCCACTACCTGTGTTCAGTACCTGTTGTCTGCCTGTTTGTCGGTTCGTTCATCAGTCCGTTTGACCATCCATCCATCTGTCTGTCTGTCTGTCAGACTGTCTGTCTGTTTATCATCACTACACTTATCTGTTACCCAGATATTGGCAGACTTACAAAATAGATATAACGTCTTCCTCACTAAGGGTCATGGACGGTTGATTTCAGATTAATTTTAGGCGACAAGCTTAGCTATACAAGTTGATGTTTTAATTTTGTTCAATGTTAAACATGCAGGTAGCAATCATAGAGAATTTATCCCTTCAATCATTACCATCAATTTTGCATTTTGTTGTTTGATAAACTCAAGAAGAAGTGGTGACGTCACAATCGCAACGTCTTTGTTGCCTTCGCCATGAGGTTTCTTCGGAAAACGTTTTAAGCTTTTTTTTTTCTTTACAACCCTTTACAACATTTGCAGAAATTAAACGGTTGGAAAGAGAGGGAGAAAACGTGCGTATAAAGACAACAGTAACTTTTTTCTTTTTTTTTAAGATAAAAAAAGACAAAATGGTTTGTTTTTACTATTGGGTTTTATAAAGTTCTGTTGTGTCGGTCCAAAAGCTATGCAAACTTTTTGTACTATTTTTTTTTTTGTTTCTAAACGAATCACCGATGGACGTGCACAACTGCTGTAATATGATTAAAGTTGACAATGTGTGTATTTCACCAGCGGACCACCAACTCGACTAATACACGCACTTAACGTCTTGGAGACCCTCTCCTGCCAACAGAATGAAACACAGACGTTCGTCAGTTACCTAGTTGGTAAAAATGCCAACAGTGTGTGAATACCTTTGCTTTGTTTTTCTTTCGGAGGAGGGGGGGGGGGTATGGGAGTACTGAGTACTTGTTGTTGAAAATTGGAAAGTTAGGAAGATTGAAACAGATTTAGCTTATTCTAGAAGATTAACAGTAAAACAGTGAGTTTCCGCTCCGGGATGCTTTCGAAGTATGGTGGTGAGAGGATACTTAGAAATTTCACCTTATGTAGCTTAAACAAAATGATTACATGACTCTAAATTCTATCTAAAATCCTCTACAATGTTGAGAGCTCAGGTAAAGGTTGATGACCTATGACCAACAACGTTCATTATTCAAAGCTAGGCAGAGGCGTAAAACACATACTCATGAATACCATGTGTGAGGGGGTTAACATGAGAAAATTTAAAACATTATTTTTTTTTTAACGGTCTACCATGGTCCTTTCTGGCTGAATCACAGATCGGTTCAGAAGATATTCTCTCATCCGATTTGAAAGAAGAAAGTGCAAAAACTTATGTATTTTTATCACAACTAACTATCTTCCTTTAAAGCACAAAAGATGTGAAAAATAGGACAATTGAAGAATAAAGAGACTTTTTAAGAAAATCGTAGTGATATTGGAACCCAAATCCTTTTCAAGGGAGCGGGAGCGTCTCTCAACCCCCCCCCCCCCGCCTCCTTGTAGATCAAATTCTGAATTGTCCACATACGGAAACTTTTAAATGCCATGATAGGCAAGGCCATTAACCAATCACATGGTAGGTACGGAATCTCTTATATGACATTTATTGCACGCACGAGGGGGACCCTCAAATTTGGCTATTTTAATGTGTAATAAGTCAATGGGAGGGAGATTAATGGTGGCGTGGGACCTGAGGCAAGAAAGTATTTTGATCCACATTTTGGACAATGGATGATTACCTATTTCGTTTTGCAGCCAGGGCCCATCCTGTGAAAACCGTCGCATGCTTACACGTTTGACCAACTGGACATATCTTTGTATTTGATTCAATTTGTGTTTTATCAATCATTTTCAGTCATTTCTGCACCAGGTGTGTTCGTACTTCGATGTTTCAAACTGAGTAGACCCAAGCAATTTCGAACTATCGAAAACAGTTCTAAATTTAGCTCAATTACTCAATGGCGGATTTGTCCCGAAGATACATCCAACGTCACTTTGTAGAAACAAATTAAAAGCCTAGGGGATTCAAATGAAAGGTACACACTAGGGGAAAATGGGGGGGGGGGCGTGCTACGGGGTGTAGTGGGGATCGGGTGGTGGGGAGTTTTGTGCCCGTTGCGGTTGGACTAGAGCGTCGTTTCTGTGCATAGATGTATAGTGTATGCATTCCATACTAGAATAAAAACAATCTAACAATAACCGGTACATAGTTTTGTAAAATGTACGCATATGGTGTAATATAACAATGGAGTACAGAAGCATAGTTATTACTTAAGGTTCATCGCAAATGAGGAAATCAAACCTGATGATGTAGCCAGATACATAATTTGACCGATTGTTTCACCTCTTTTGCAAAGACACAATAACAGTATAGTCCAGCGGAGATGGTGTTTCTTCCATATTTCCCTGCATATTCCAATGATGAGATGGCTGTAACAGCAGTGACTTCACGGTTTTTCTTTTTTTTTCGAAGGAGACTTCAAAATAAAAAAAACAAAAAATAACACATAGAAGTGAAGCTGACAGTTTCTCTTTTCTTAGTTATCTACTCTTTTTTTTATTACAATAAACCGTTTTTACCGTCTCTTTACTACCTCCCATGAAGGCTCTATAATGGTAGGGTTGTTTCGTTGTTGTTGAATATCAAAAGCAAGCTGAACCAGTTGAAAAGTTGATCTCCTCGAACCCCTCCGTCGAAATGAGAGCATGTCCCATCTTTGACAAAATTTAACCTATGTGTAGCCAACATTTCAAAGTCCAGTGAAAAAAATAACGCAAAAAATTTCTATAAAATCGTGGCAGTTTTTCTAGCGTTATCGATCATGATAACAAAGAAAACCCAGCTAATAGCTGCTAAATTCCAGTGACCGCACCAGGATTTTCAACAGGGGGAGTGTGAAAATGGGTGGCAAAAGAAACTGTTGGGGGCAAAAATGTTACGTTAACGTGAACGCGTAGCTCGAGCTTTAATGACTGAGGTCCAGGAGCCCGTCTCACTACCTCTCGTGGAGGTAAGGGGCAAAGCCGGGATAGGGGTCCAGGGAGGGGGACAATTTTGGGAAGAATTTGCACCCACATGCCACCCACTTCCCTCTTGGTGCCGCCAGTGTTCAAGTCGCTAACTGTACAGCCCCTTGCTACCCTCGTTGATGGGAAGCAGGTACACACTACTATAATCCCTGATGGTATGTGACTGCCTTAAAGGAACTGGTTGTGCTCAAGTACCGTACCTCGCAGTCCCCCCCCCCCCCCCCAGCTAGCACATGGGTGAAGAGAAGCAAGTCGAGATAAATGCCCTGCTCAAGGTGACGACATGGATTCGAACAAGTACCCTCTGGACTATAATGCCTCAACCACTAGGCTACCGAACGCTCTTTTATTGGAGATCTCACTAACATTTTCTGTCTAGTTAGAGATTATTATGAAAAATTACCATTTCTCACAGGGGCATTGCATTATGGAACTCTGTGATGTCATACCAGTCAGACTAATCAAACATGTTTGGTATTTCTTTTTACAATTTATTGCCTTACTTAAATCAGTACCATAGCTGGAATATGAGTTGAAAATTTGTCAACAAAAGTCCAATCCGGCAAAATATGTCATAGCCAATCCCCCCCCCCCCAAAAAACAACATTGTTTAAGCCCCATTTTGGGTGCATTAATATTCATATCCATTCACATTTGTCGCTTTGATTTTAAGTAACAGTGATTGACTGCTATGCTTTCTTTGAATAGTCTGAATTTTGTAGGGTCAACAAAAATGTCGAGACAATAGTGAAATATCTGGAAGGTGAATGCATAGTTCTCTTTCAGATTTTGTAAGAGGTGATCTTTTCCCCCTAATTCCTCTCCCCTGAAACACTGATGAAGAACAAAGATAGACGACCAGGTTATTGCCAGTACAACTCATATTCCAACTTTAATATTTTCATCCTTTATTCTCGCAACATATAAACTCAGTCTACAATAAACCAAGTCTAATTTTATCACTGGTATCAAATTTCAATATTAAATAAACACTTCAATTATAAAGAACAACAAAGACCTTTGCGGTTATTAACTACAAGGCATATCGTTTGCTATAACATCCTGGGAAACGGAACTTTTCTTGATATAGACCAACAATAATTTGAGTTGCCAACAAGATATTGATGTCCATGGGGTTTGAAATGCCTGTAGTGAAAAAAAAAAGCAAATAAAAAAGAATTTAATGTTCTTGAATGTTTTGTGGCACTTTTCAAATACACAGACAGTAACCTTGTCGTTACCGAGACATGGGAATTGTTGCAGCAGTCTATTGTTTTAATCTATTTTGACCTAATTACTGTATCTACAGCTAAACTTGGAGGAGGTTTTGCTGTTGGTGAAACTGAGCAGAACTATTTGAGAGTGCAACCCACTCATCAGCAGGCTCTTGTCTCGTTCAAACGCCGGAAGAGTACAAGCAGTTATCTCTTGAAAACCATTGTCTGATACACTATAAGGTCTTAGAGTAATGGAAGCTACTTATTATGTATGCTTTGTGCTATGGCATACGGCAAGTTGTAAGCCTACAGTATATATACTACGACACCGGAAAAAAAAAAAAAATGATTCATCACGAGTGACTGCGTTGGTTGAATATGCGGGTATACAAGAACAACTGTAACCAAAATGATTGGGATATTCTACACCGTTGAACTACGTCTGTATGGTGCTCATACAAATGTACGCCTACGTTGTACCAAAATCTCCTCAATTATGCAGCGTGATGGCATTGTATGATTGCATGGTGCTATGAATCGAAAAAAAGAAGAAGAAAAAAGGTCTATGTGGAGGAAACAGCATAAAACACATAGTGTTACATCATGCTAAACGAAGGGAGCCATATGGAACATCCCATGCTTAAGCTTTGGTACATTTAATAGGGGGCTGCAGCATATATTTAATGATGCAGCTGTTTGTGTAAAGGCAGGTACAGTATTTACCGTAACTCTAACGGCACAGCGGCCGACATTTCTATTCAAATCGGACAGCAATAGTTACTATTATACACCTGTAACTATACATGTATAACTATATATAACTATATACGTATATAGCTTACATATATCACTATATATATAAATATGTATATAACTATATATAAAACTCTATATATAACTATCAATATATATATATATATATATATATTTCATCGTAGAGGAGTTTGCCACACTTATACAGTAAGGATATGAACAAATTTGCTAGAAGTTCGAGTATAATGGTCGTTATAATGAGACCACCGTCTACACCCACCAAGCATTTATTTTGTGACAGATTTGCAACTAATCATTCCTGATGTAATACATTTGTCATACATTCATTTGTGAGTCATACAATTCGATGATTATGTACATTTACCTAGTGGCCGGACTCAGATAGACAGATCATAACATTGCCGACCGTTTGATCTGAGCTCCACATCCCCAACCTTCTTTTTTTAATCAACTTGATCGGCACCTCCCCATATAGTGTCAGCATCGTAATACCTGCTTCTTTGTCCTGGCAACCAAAACAAAGTACGTGCAGTATCTAGCTAACATGGTTTAACTTGAGTGGTATGCTGGGAGTAAGGAAAAGTATGGAGACAGTAAAATGAGTGAACCCTGAGATTCTTAATCAGTTTGTGAATCTGCACACAGAAAATTGATCTTAGTTTACTCATGGTTCGTCGAAATTGATTCACTTTTATCTAGAAACTAGGTCATATACCATACGATATCACACCGTGGCGATTACCGGCTGCTGCCATGCCGCATACCTGCATCAGCTTTTAATTAATTATTTAACGGGCCAACATATACCGCTCAGACTCAGGAAAGTTACGAACTACAACAAAAGAAGTCGGCAACATGAATAACATCATCACCATCAGGTACATGTGTCTTGCGACATTCTGTTTCCTTTTTTATGGGAAAATTATTTTTCTTAGGGAAGTTGTTCACAATCTTTTTTGTTTTTTTTTCCCCATATGTAGACATATACGCTTATATCCGTATCTGGAGGGGAGAGGTGGGGGGGGGGGTGGTAGTTGCCAGCTTTCTGCATTGTTACGTGGTCCGTGGATATTCCTGATAAGGTGGGGGGGGGGGGTGGACGGGATTGAGTGGTATGGACGTGGACTGAAAGTAGTAGAATCTGCAAAAAAGGAAAGGGGGAATGGTCACATGGCCCAGAATCTATGTCACCACCCAGGGTTTGAGACGGCTCTTACTAATCGAGCAGTCCACCAGACGATCTATACACTCCCCCCCCCCGTGACAGTTGGGTCCTTACCCCACAACATGAGAAATTGTTGCTAGAATGATCAATGTTGGACAAGTTTAACACTTCTTCCGTTCTTTTAGTGGACATAGTTTGACAGTTTTTTTTTTCTCCTCCATTTGTAAATTAATTCGAATAAATTAATCTGAAAGGATTGGACACAACAATTCTGGTCACTTTGCTGTATCCGATGTATCAAGATACGAGTTGACCAAAATCAGTGTAAGCTGGGATCCGTTACCCAAGCCTCACATGATAGCATACTCATAATTTGCCTTCTCGAGAAGACACATTTTAAACCTGACAGTGTGTTTGGTTATTACATCATTTTGTACTATGCAGGAAAAAGCCTCCTCGAAACATGATTTAGGTACAAAAATAGCTCAGGGTACCTTACACTTGTAAGTCATTTAAAATGTATTCTATTACAATTAGATATAGGGCTATAGAATTTTTTCAGAGAGCTCCTCAAATATTAAAACATTTGACAACATTTTGCATCTGGATTTCTCCTCTTAGACTCTTCACTAGGATAGGAGAAAAGTTTAAGACTAAATCCCCCCCCCCCCCAACACACACACACTTCAAGAATCAAATAGATCTCATGCAAACCGCTGGCAACCACAAATCAATTTTATCTTTGTGTGGGTACTAATAACTCATTCCGTTTGACTACATGTTACTTACCTAGAAGAAAGAAATTTAGTGCTCACTCAAAATGGGCATTTTTTGTTTTCTTGTTTTAATCATTCAACGTTTGGTTAGTTCCGGAAGGTTGCCAATAAGTGCACTGACAAAAATAGAGAACAACCGACCCACCCCCTTTCACAAACAAGCAGAAAGGAACGCTGGCCCCCGGTATTGTTAGAATTAGTGGTAGAATTATCATGGTATAAATAAAAGCTTTGTTGAAAATAACACCCAACAAGTTTCAAGCATGTGTGATCATTTCTCTGTGTAGGTCTGCTAGATCGCGTAGCATTATTATAAGGCTTGAACAGTTTAATTCGAAGGGCGCCTTCTATTTCTGCAACTATTCCGTTTTTCAATATCCTTTGATCTCTTCTTGCAAGGTTTGAAATGTAAGTCGCTTTATGACGTCACGTCCTGTACCCACCCTCTTGTGTTTCGGCAAAAGAGTAACGTTTTGAAACAAGTAACAGATCATGAAATGGAAATAGGGCATTTACATTGCACCACTGCACGGCATAAACAGAAAATAGCGAAGATCATAGCTAAGCTATCTAGACACATCCATAAACATCTGCAAAGACGTCATCTCCTCAAAACATTATGCATGAGATGAGTGGCGAAAGGTGCGTCACCTGAATTTTTAAAGTTTAGGTGAACACATTATCCTTGGGAAACAAGTAAGTGATTTTTATATGTGAAAAACTTTTTGCTCGAAAAGATGGCCACCGTCCTTTCTTATGTTGAACAATTTAGCATTCTGTACTCACATATTAATGGTTTTAATGTCGTCATTTTTGGGCAAAATAGGTCTTCCGTCCCTTTAAAATACTTGTCTCCTTCCCTAGATGGTTAGTTGCCATTTTTTCTGCTTGTGGCAACTCAATGCTCGAATAACCCTTAAAGTGTTTACCGATCGTTTGGAGAAAGTGACATACGCTTTTATAATGAATAAGAAACTCCCACAAAGGTGATGTCCACATAAAAAGAAGAAAAAATAGGGAAAACATCCACATCATTCCATGAATATCGGACATTGTCGTGTGTGACACATAATTCTTTTATGACATTCATTTATCTGTTGCTACGTATGCCATTAATGTATATTTGATTCTGCCGGGGGGGGGGGGGGTCTCGTTGTAGGAAGGTTGTATGTTCATGCAGTCATTTGCTGGTGAAACCAATGACATCCTGATATTTCCTTTGTGAATATATAATTGTGTACTCGTTTGATTGTTTTTTATGTGGGTGAATGTCTGGGTTAAGGTGGGTCCAGGTCCCTTTTTCGATCTGTTCAAGACGGGCTCAAAAAAAAAAAAAAAACTACAACAACAAAAAACAAAAGAATGCGGAAATATCTGTTCAAAAGCATTGTGTATACGAAAAAGTGTGATTCCATATTGGAGGATGAAACCAAAATCATATCTTTGTAATTCCTCTCAAAAACCATCAGAATTACAGGTAATGATACTGAAAGATAAATTTTATAAGGGCGGACGGAATGGTTCGGAATAGTTGGCGTAATGACGGAATGGTTTAAAGTTTCGGTCCACTTTAAAATGGACTTCATTTTTGGGCATTCACAGATTATGTGGTGGGTTGCCTTCAATTCAAGTCCTTTTTTGCCATGGGGGAGGGGACAGGTACCATCCATTACCCATATCCCTTATTCCCTTTCCCCCCTCTATAAAGGTTGTTTTCCCCTCTCTATAAAGATTGCTACATTCCAGAAGCGACTGAAAATCTATGACTTATATCTTCAAAAATATTACGGAATGTCAATTGCTAGACTGTTCCACAAAAGTTGGTTGCTTCGTGATAACAGTACCTTCGACTTGGTGAGAACAGTAATACCGACTTTGGTAGTATCGTGAAGCTTCACAGCAAACATAATTACAATTGTGGATGACTAAACTGAGATATTGTGCAGGTTATTCAAATGGCAAAATGGCATCGCCAGCTTAAAACAAATAAAGTGGACAAACAGTGGAATTCAGTCTGAAATGGCATAATAGTGTGATAATGGCGTAATAAAACTGGGAATAGCAGAAAGTTAAAATAAAATCAGTCGTTGGAGGAGCAGGGTATTGATCCCCGTACCTCTCGCATGCGAAGCGAGCGCTCTACCATTTGAGCTACACCCCCTAATTAAATACTGTATATCCGTTGTCATATTGGAAGCAATCTCTGTTTGTTATTTTTTTTTCCATCGCTCATAGAGGAATCGAGAAAACACACACAACACGAAAAGCCATTATCTTATAATATGAAAGAGCACTTGATGAATCAATCCTTCCCACAAGAACATGGACACTGGTTGCAAAATGGCGTCTATTCTATTAGAAACAATTAAAATCACTTAATTGTAAGGAAATAAGGTGTTTGTTTTACAGACGAAAGGTCATAATTCTTTAAAACCAATGTTTATGGACACAAAATGAAATTAAAAATTACTGAAAATAAAGAAGGGTGGTGGTCTTCTTTCCGATGAACAAATTCCTCACAGATAGGAATTCTGTTATTTGTCACTCAAGAATAGAGTATACTTTGTTCACCTAAACTTTCCAAACTTACGTCAAATGATGCATCTGCTGTAACTGATCTTACGCATAACTTTTAAGGAGATGAAGCATTTACAGATGTTTAGTTGTGAAACGGAATTTTTTTCACAATGATTAAACCTTTTTTTGTTTGTATATGACTAGTTCATTTGAATAAAATCAAGGTGACTGTCACACTGTCACCAAGTGGAAGGTAACAACGGAGATAGTAAACGCAATTGACACTAATGCAACTCAGATAAATTTCGACGGCAGTTGAGAAACGGTGCCGACAAAAACGTGAAGCAATAGGCAAAATCGTGACAAAACCCAATAGTGACACTTTTTACGATTTTTTTTTCTTCAAAAATTTAGAAAAATCGTCAAGACAAAAATGATGTAAAAATAAAATGTGCAATACACACTTTTGTGGAATGTGGCTAATCTGACACACGTCAAAACTGAATCTGGATTTGTTTGTCACCTTAATGATTGATAACTTTAGGGCAAGATCAAGAGAAACAATGCCACGAAAAGAACCACATTGTTTATCATTATTCTCACGTCAATTATAAATCTAAATTCTACTCACTGTTTAGTGAGCTAAATTAGCATCTATTTATTAGACGTTATTTTTTCTTAGTAACTGCACTTTGGATAGTGTTACCTTATGTATTCACCACTTAATCTTTAATGCTGTCACAATCAGACTAAGTTGCCATTAAATTCATGAATTAAAATTGGATGGCTTTCTCTACCTTTTTTGTAAGATGACCTTAACATCTTTTGAAATGAGACTGCGAGATATTACCCTGCAGCCAAACACCACAATAGCCTACATTCAAAGCCTACCACAAAAAAGATGTGTACATGCTCATCGTCTTGTTGATAGTGAAGGGGGGAGCTAGTTCGAAATATGAAATATGAAAAGTGTACAATGGAGCTGAAGTATGGAATCCTGTGTGGTAATATAGAGATTGAAGTATTACCTACTGTCAAACATTTTTCCACCTTCAGAAAAGAAAATATTCTTTTTTCACATATATTACTCAGTGAGCAAGTGTGCATTACATTGAATGTTAATCCAGCAAAGGTTAAGTTTACGTGATGTGAAAGAAGGGTTAAATTAGGTCAATTTAAAAAAGAAGGGTTAAATTAGGTCAATTTAAAAAGAATGGTTAAATTAGGTCAAGTTACAAATTCTAGCCGATGATTGTTGATGGAGCAGAATTTGGGATAATGGCATTTTGAAAATTTGTACACATGCTCTCCAGTTTTAATTGTGGCCATCAATGTACGAAAAGTTTTAAGATAAAATGGATGAACCGTGAAAACTTCCCTCCCTGAAACGACGAGTGACACTTGTTAAATAGGGGACGCTCTTTCATTTTTTTCGCTAGTGCCCTTATTAAGTTACTGTGCAGTGTTAAGGCATCCCTCTAATTATGAGATTTACACTTTGAAATTTATTACATTTACTTCTAGAACTTCATTACATTTTTTTATGTAATCGTGACGTATCATGTCGTAATGTGGCGTTTATCGACAAAGCAGACCAGCTCACAACAGATGGACATCGCGTTGTAACATGTATATGTTTAACACTCAAAGGAATCAGTATTTTTTTTTTTCAAATGAATTAGCAGACGTTGTAGATCGCCCTTAGGTACACTATCTTGTGGGTGTCGCAGTTTCTTATTTAATTGTGAGCCGCTACAATTTTGCTTTAATAATCACTACACTACCCTTACTTCTGACAGTTTTACCTTAGCGTTCTATAATAGAAAACAAAATGTTTTAACATTTCACATTCGAAATGGTGAGCAAGGAATCGGGACTGTTAAAACAAAAAAAAAAAAATACCCCCCCTCCCAGCAAGGAAACAACGGTTTCGACAAAAGATGAGCTACATATTTATTTTGATATAAAACGTATCAAGCCGTATGTTTAAAGTTTAAGAATTACACGAAGCCATTCAAACACAAAACTGTTGTATGGTTCCAAGAGTGATTTTATTTGTTTTACGTTTTGAGTGTCTGTTATATTGGGAAGGAAGTAAAAAAGTAAGAAAACCAAAATCAAAAAGAAAAAAAAATGAGGAAAACATGCATGTCATTTTCAGTAGCCTGAAAGATTATTTTAGTTTAGGACTATACAAGTTTGGGAAGAATCAAATCACTTTACAACAAACACAATGCGTCGATGGTATAGACGCAAATATACTGAACGTATACTCATTCAGAAAACATCTACTCTGCATAAAAACAGTGTTTTGGATATGCCGCATTTTACTCCAGACTTTTAGACCAAACGAAAGATAGGCGAACGAGTCTTCAGGATAATTTAATCGTATGTTTAAGGTGAAAAATAACACCATGTACGTTATTTGAAGAGAAGCAGGCGCGGATCCAGGATTTAGAGAAAATCGGCCGACCAGCGAGCGCCGAACCAACGGAGGGGATTCGGTTAGGGGTCTTTCCCAAGAAAATTTGAATCTTAGATGCGCTTAGATGCGATTTCCCAGCGTCTGGGAAGCACATTCTCCACATCTGCTTGCTCGTTTTAGTAAAAAAATAAGAAAATTTGTTGGTCATTGGAAAAGGTGGGGAAGGTCGATCCCTTTCTGGATCCCCGCATGCATGTGAGGTGTTATGATACCGGCTCTTTTGATGTCGTTAAAAAGTATGTAAACATTTTGATTCAAGTATGCGGTCCTTAAACTTTTAGGAATTTCGCAGATTTCGGAAATATATTAAATAAAATTAAATTATTTTAGTAAATACCGCTTGTGGAGTATATATTACCGACAATTTCGATTTGTTCATCGTTAAAATTATAGTGCACAGTGTAGTTAATTGCAACACGAATCTGCTATTTGATACTTAAACATTAGTCCTTGGTTACTAAAAACATTTAACTGAATGTAAATATTCATGAGGTTTTCACAATGGCTGAACAGGAGAGGTTTTGGGGGCGTAATTCCCTTGCTAGGAACAAGTGCAAAAGTGCAAGAAAGCGAAAACAGCATTTATCGGTCCTACGTCACAGACAGCCACCGGCTACGGCTGACAAATTTTCAGGTTCGCACTGAACGCCAACTTTCAAAGTTCAAAGAATTTCACAACTAAGGAAACTTCTAAGGGGAGACTGATAGAATGGTCAAAATCTCATATCACAAAATATTTTACTGTTGATGGAGAATTCCTTAAATTCAGTGTACTAAATGAAATGCATCTAGTGTGAAAAAGTAGAAAACTTTGGTCGAAATGTTTAAAGAGAGTTTTAAGAATTTTAAGTGAAAGAAATGTTAACCCATCCTGTTATATACTGAACAAAAAAGCACAAAAAAAAGTAAGTCAGACAAGAATTATTCAAAATAATTACGGACGTATTTAATATTTCTTGCATTAAAAAGAGTCTAAATGGGAAACAAAATTGCAAAAGCGAGTTGGAATTTCATTATTTAATCAGAGGGACCCCGCTTGCTCGATAAATGCATTTAAATTGTGTAAACGAGAGTCAACTATGTCGTTTTAAATATCGATTTTTAAGCAAATTTAAGTTGTAGGGTTTTTTTTTAAGTAAATTTTCCAAACCAATCATCGGCAGCCACAAAGTCCATTTTGATCATTATCAAGTTTACAAGAATAATCACTCTTTCAACACGGTTTTTAATTATCATACTTAATTCCAAATGTTGCTATCAGTAACCTACATGAATTCAAAATTGTCACCGGAGGATGTTAGTAATGACGTCGTGGTCTTAATCATAATCCGATCATTCATTTAATCAAACTGAAAGGTTCACAAAATTTGCATATGAATCAAATTACTATTCTTTTCGTCTATTTATAGTGGGCAAAATGACGCAAGACAGGACCTGACTATGAAACCCATGTAAACATGCAGTGGAACTTTAGTATCAAGGTAAACTAAGCAAACTAAGGATATTGATGATATTCATCAACCCAGTGGGGTTTTGTGCACGACAGCCTGTGCACAGAGGGCTAAATCTCAAATAAGTGAAATTCCTCACACGATCTCTACACTGTGTAATATAAGTCGGTCATAATTCGTTGTGTTTCAACTCCCGTTGGCACTGGTAGTCGATTCTGTCAAGCTCTAGTCTGAGGGTTTCGTTTGCGCATAGTTCGGGATCCTCATCAGATCCGTCGACGCAGTCTTCATCTTTGTCACAAAGACGGCATCTTTCGATGCACATATTGTCATAGCATTGCCATTTCTCGAGGGGTGCTGATCGGATGTACTTCCCCTCAAATCCGTTATCGCAATAGTCTGACGAAGAATAGAACAACACGTGTGATATAATCTGCAACTTTCAATTTTCCAACAATGTAATTTCCCCGTCAAAACCCTTCCCCATGCAATTGCCCCCCTCCACTCAGCTGAAGTGACTTGATGTATACATACAGGCCTATTCTCTGTTTATATTCATAATTTTGCATTTACCTTTCTGTTTAAGGAAGTACATGAGATTAAATTTTTCAGTAAGCGATATGTTAAAACCGGGAGGGGGGGGGGGGGCTTGGCCGCCTTGGCCCCCGACAGGCTTTGCCTCTGGAACCCACCAGGGGTAAGTTTTCATGTTTAAAATATACGGTATACCTATGCTGAGATTTAATTTTTCACCTAGAGATATGCTAAAACATCAGACCTCCCGAGGGCCTTTTCCCCTGCACCCCGTGATTGGTCCTGAGTTTTCATCTTGTTAACATCCAGTAATGGCCAAACTAATTAAAATCGCTTGGAAACTTTGCGTTTAATAATGCGTTTTGAACAAAAGCACACCAATTCTGAATATTAATTTTCCACTCAGAGATATACCAAGACCTCAGAGCTTCTGGCACGTCCCCCCGTCCCCCTAGACCCCATCGTGGCTTTGCCCCCTCCCCATTTTTTTGTCCTCGATTTGTCCCTTCCCAAATCTAAAATCCTGGTGCTCCACTGCTGCTACCACCACAACCACTACTACCACTACTACTTCTGTTACTTCAGGGTGTTAGGGTAATTAGCACCTTGCATATTCATAGTACGTCACCGATTGTGCGTCGACAACTAATAGGGAGCTTTAGATTTCACGACGCGTTGACCTGCGACGCGGCAGTTAACCGAACAGCTTACGTCGTAGCGCCAACTCGTCGTCCTGCTAAATATGTGCTCTAGGTTGTCGTCTGCAGCAGAACGTGAAAGATCGAAACACCCGGTGTAGAATTTCAGGCAAAACGAGTAGGTGAAGTAGTGCCTTGTGCAGAACATTTAACGTGACGTCATTACGTCGCAGTGTTGTCCGCGTCTTGAAATCTGAAGCTCCCTATTATCTCTTGCATGTGCAACGAACCTTTATGTTGCTTAAAGCATTTCTCGGGGTTTTCATCTGAGCCATCCAAACAATCTACAATGGAATCGCACCAATGTCGCATCGATATACACATCCCTTCGTTGTTGACGCATGCAAATGTATCCTCATTACTCCGAAAGGCAGAACACTTTCCTAAAACAAAAACAAACAAAAAATGATGAAAAAAACATGGAAATCAAATTAAGCGACAAAGAGATTAAAGCGATTTCATGTGTACGGGAAATCAGAAGGATAAGATTATGTTTGATCCGTATTTTTTTTTTCTTTTGTAAATGTACACGTGAGGTCGAATAGGTCATTCAATCATTGAAAATGACAATAATCATTTTAAAGAGCAACCGAAACGGTACGGGGAAAGTAAAAAGCAGAAGTCATATTTCAAAATGAAAATAAAACGTACCACTCAAGTCGTCCCTCCTTGGTCGGTATCAGTAATTGTTGTATCAACTGAAACGAAGCACTGTATTCACAGACAACCTATGTCATTGATGTCACTGATCACGTCATTACTGCGTGATCAGCTGTTTCGACCAAGTGATTATTACATACCTCCCATTGTCTTGTTTCAAAGAGAGGTGCACAGTTAAGGTGAATGAAAACTGTCAACCATTGTAATAACGTATTTTACACTTTTTCTTTGCTTTTGACAAAAAATACGAAAAAAAAATTTTGATATTCGTAAATAGCAGGATTCTTGTTGAGAACAGACCCCGAGACCCCGAAAAAAGGTAAACAAGATCCTCAACATTGACAACAAGGTTCGTGCGCAATAGAGAAAGTACAATTCACCGTTTTTTGTAAGACAGTGCACTACAAAACACTGTCGATCTACGTTTTTATTGTATTCATCCGCAGGTGATTTTACTCATTAATCTGTTTTTTTTTATCTGCGGGACAATGCATTATCACCCACCTGAAATGGGCCAATAGGAGTTGAGGATACTTCCCAAGTATGTATGAATTTGTATTGAAAGACAATCGTTATTTCAATAGAATTTGTATGTAGACTGTGTAGGCAATCTTAATTACATGTGAAATGATATCTTAAGACAATTCCAAGTGAAATCATGCAATTACTACCTCGGGGTATTGCCGATGATGAATCAGTGTCAAAGGGTAATAATAAATTCAGGTGAATTTGTATCTGGAGACAATAACATTATAAGTAAAATTTGTACCTTAATTATGGTAATCTTAATTCTAGTTCATGGATCGAAGTAGCTTCTCATGGTGAGATTTTTTAATTTCTTTACAAGTCCTCAGAATGTCAAACCATCGAGCTAAATAGTCAAACACTGAGTTGTAACATAACCTCACTCTAGTGTGACGTGTGACATTACCTCTCTCAGCTGACCACCTGTTTACTCGCAGCTTAAGCCTTAGAGGAAGAAGAGCCGGGGGGGGGGGGGATCACAGACGGGCGGTGCAATATTCGACACTTCCTATAGAAAGTGTTGAATAGGCGTAACAGGGAGTTGCTCAATGACAGCTCCTGGTCGCGGCAGAGAGCCAGTGGGTGGTCACCCCTCCCTTCCGAACAACACAAATGGATCAAACGGCGCCCCCCAGCGCTTTAGCTCTTCCCCAAATTACACTTGTGTTTTTACCTTTAGCTCAGTAGTCTTCTTCGTTAAAAATACATAGGCTATTATTATCTCATCGCCCTCTAGAGGCTAAATGAGATATTGTAGCCACTTGGCTAGTGGAGCTATATATATGGTTGCCATGGAAACGCTTGGAGTGGATGAGTAGCGACACCCCAGGGGTACCCATGGTAGAGTGACCATGGGTACAGGAGGGTCCTGTTGGGTGGTATAAATGAAAATGTGTCCGTGCCAACGTGTGTGCGTGTGTGTGTGTGTCCGGACCTGCCCAAATTGTGGTTTTTCCAGAATAGTTTGAAAAGCATATGAGCGATTAAGTTGAAACTTGGTAAGGTTGTGCATGATGCCAATATGTGCAAGATGTATGATACATCGAGTCAAATTTGCTGATTTTTTAGAAAAAAAAAGTCGATTTTGCCCCAAAATTGGTATTTCTAGCATATCTTGAGAAGTATTGAAGCATTTAATGCAAAATTTTGCAAAAACTTACCTGAGAATGAAAAGTTTCGAGGTTTATCACTTTTGTAGTAAGGAGAGTGAAATTTGCTGATTTTTGAGAAAATAAAAAAGCCAATTTTGCCCCAAAATTTCTATTTCCAGCATATCTTGAGAACTATTAGATCAATTAACTTAGAGTTTTGTAAGTACTTACCTGTCAACACATTGTTCCACATAATATTACTGTAATGGTAAATCGAGTCAAATTTGCTGATTTTTTAGAAAAAAAAAAGCCAATTTTGTCCCAAAATTGCTATTTCTAGCATATCTTGAGAAGTATTTGAGCATTTAATGCAAAATTTTGCAAAAACTTACCTGAGAACGAAAATGTTTCAAGGTTTATCACTTTTGTAGTAAAGAGAGTGAAATTTGCTGATTTTTGAGAAAAAAAAGCCAATTTTGCCCCAAAATTTGCATTTCCAGCATATCTTGAAAACTATTCAACCAAATAACTTAAAGTTTTGTAAGTACTTAGCAATAAACTATTACAAATTCCCATGTACAGACCCTGTATTGAAATTAATGTGCATGTTGGCGATGAGATACGCAACTCCGTGGATTGCCCTCTTGTTCCATTTTTTCTTTTAAACTATTTATAAAATCTTTCAAACATGACGCCTATAACACCCGGAAAGTGCCCATTTCCGGCCATCTGAAGAGTTTGAAAAGCCAAAAGTTTAACTTGTTCAGCAAGTGGTGGCCTTCACTATACGGGTGCTTTGCACCTGATCATATTTCGTATGAAGTCTTTTTGGTTTGTGTGTATCAACTGTTCCTTTTGAACAGAAAAGCATTTCATCTTCTCCAGCCAATAAAGTCACAAAGAGTGGAAAGAAAGCAAAAAAAAGAAATGAGAGAAGAATGTGCAGACCTTGTTAAAAAGTCATATGTTGAGACAAAAAGTTCGTTGCTTCAGTGAACAGGTCCGTAAGGAAGGGGGGGGGGGGAGGGAGGGGGCTCAGGGAGTTCGGACGAAACCCCTCCCACAAGATCTGGACTTCTGCGCAGCCTATGATAGTAGGGCTACGTTAGCAACATATATAATGAGTTTTAAGTTGTTGGTCATAATTGGGATAAAATGTTTAAATTGAATGTGGTAAAATCGATCCCCCACTGAAAAAAAGGTGCATACGGGCATGGTGAACTAGTGAGTTTTTCAGTTTGAAAGTCCTAAGCTCTTTGTAGGGTAGAGTGTGTTATTAACGGTAATTTTGCTAAATTCTGATGCTTAAAAGTTTACTCACTGAAAAATCTCTTATTTCCCTTCTTGGATGTTACAAGAGAAATAACGAAGATGAGGATGGTAGCAAGGAACGTGGTCTTCATTGCGTCAAATTTGGTCTAGCTTTAACACTGAAAAAAAAAAGACAATGAGAGAAGAAGAACAACAACAATTAATAAAATAATATAAGGAGAAGAAGAACCTCTTTTTGAATCACGGAAATATAAAGGTTTCAATTATTAGCAATGAACATGGGACTGGCCCAGAGAACCCATTTTCTAAGAATTTTCGAATCCTGTAGCTTCCAGTCATCGTTACGTAATTTTTTATGGGACTAAGTGTAAGCATACCTTCTTGGTTACAAGAAAGCTGAGACTCACATTAAAGTGCGCATCTGTTTCTTCTATGTTATGGGATTTGCATTACGTAACACATATCAGGGAGCATAAATTCTCATTTATCAGCTTCAGTCTTTAAAAAACGTTCGGGGCATACTCGGACTCATTCCTTACCTTGATAAAGAACTAGTCACCTTGATAAAGAACTCGTTACCTTGATAAACACTTGTCACCTCAATAAAGAACTTTTCGCTAATTATGTATTTATTTTTAAGTTACGCAATTTTCCGTTATGTTTTTAGCAGGTTACTTTTTATCTATGTAATATCTACGAAGAGAGCCTGAATTGGTAATATGTTTAAAGCGGTGACTCAAAATTGTTGTTATTACTTTGTCTTTACACTTATCCTTTGCAATAATTATAATAATTATTGTACTTGTAAGACCATGGGAGACTGGGGCTTTATATCAGATTAACTTGGTATAGGCTTATTGAGACCTTCATCACATAGTACGGTATACACGCATGTTTGTTTACGTTACCGGTACGCCTTATGTACTCCATACAATTTGTTTGTATTTTGAGGATCCCGTGTTTCCATCGAAGGTATTATTTGCCCAGGATGGTGAGAACTTGGTTCTTGTTCACGGACGGGGTGGGGTCATGGAGATTTTTCAGTTACATCACAAGAGTGAATTCAACTGCATTTTTAAGCAAAGGATTATCTTAGACCAAGGGTGATATATTGTTAATGGTCCAACAATGTAATGGTATAGAAGTTCCCAGTTAATAGGACAACAGTTGAACGTAAGACAGTCCTGTCCAGAGCGTGTTTTTTTTTCCTGTCTCCTGCACCTTAATCATGAGTAAATTCACTTCACATAACCTTGTTTGTTGATCCTCATCTGTACTTGTTATAGCCTACTTTATTGTCTTAACGATTTATTTAATTATTATTTAATTGCTAGCAACAGAACTTAATAACGCACTGGTATGTATCATTTGAGGTACCGGTACAATATACGTGTGTCTTTTCTATGTACAGGCTTCCCATAGCTCAATTTCAAGGGGGGAAACCCCTACCAATTGTCTTACAAAATATAAAAAGAAAGTTATGATTGTAGTTACTAACAACTTATCCACTTACCCCTCGACTTGAGAAAAAGAAAATGATGAGAAATAGACAAGTTGCACTCTCCTTCAGGCTTATCTTGGACCAAGTACTGAAAGTGTAGTACGTGTAAATTCCACGCTGGAAATCCAAGTTTTTGGTTACGTGGAAGAAACTCAGTGTCTGTGTGTTCACTGATACAACTTGATTGGGGTTGACTGAAAACAGTGCCACCTCCACAACAAAAGAGCGCGTCGGCTCGGTTAATCGGTTGAGTAACCTTCGTGAATAGACTCCGTCGGAGGCAATATCATGAAGTGAAGGCCCTTCGTACGGTCATGCGTGGAGGTGGGTCTGCAGTTTTTATATACATAGCCTGTTATTATAACAGCGTACTGTGCCTCTGGTATCATGACCCACCTTGTTAGGTTAAACTTATCTTCTTGAGAGTCCCAATACACAGTAACGGCACGCGTCATACCGTTGGAGGGCGACATGATGTGAGTGTCCCAGGGCGGTGCTAGTCTAATATATCATTGTCCTAATTGTTTCTCACAGGATTAAACCCTACTATTGGGTAAACTTCATATAAGTAAGTTCGAGTACCAGTAGACTTTCCGTTACCGAGCAACTGGTAGACGGAAATATCAGTTAGGCAACACCCTGGAATACATCAGATGACCCATCGCTAGACTACTCAGGCTGATGCAAGTAATCGAAGCCCATAGCGTATGATTCTTTGATTTACTTAGCTCGTCATGTATTTTTCCCTCATTTTCATCTGCGTTGGTGCCCCACAATAGTAGTTGCGTTAAGCATTTTCGTGCACACCATTAAGTTACTGTGAAGGTGAACACTAACGCAGACATTTGTGTTGTTTTATTAGGCTAAGTGCCAATCGCCATTTTAGCCTGCTTGCAACATCCTTTGAATTCCATCACAGTGTGTAACACTGAGTACCACTCAGAGAAAAGCCGGGATTTGATTGCTTGCTCCAAGTCGTTTACACCTCTATCCCCCTCCCCCTCACTGACAGTACCAGTCTGCTCCGGGCCTGAAATTCATTTTCATGATTAGGGGCTCTACTTCAGCCGACCACCCCCCCCCCGGAAGATACACTCTCGTTGTCACTGTTTCTTTCACCAAACTCTCTTGTTAGAATATGCCTGCGCCGTGCACATCCGAGTTTGAGTCAATGTGCAAAATGCACGCGTGGAAGGGACATGGAATTGTAGATGTATCAGATGTAGATGTATGTATATATAAAACCAACACACGTTAACTCCAACGTAGGCCATAACATATTGGAGAAACTGAAACTGACGTTGATAACAGCAAAATGTTGATAACAGAATCAGGGCAATAAACCGGGAGCTCACTATGTCCTTAAACCGACTGCAAGACGTTTAAAATTACTATATATGGATCTAACATTATTTTTAAAAGTGATCATACTTAGATCTAATGTCATAGGTGAGTGACATGATAACGAAATCAATTAAAGGGAGATATTACATTAAAAAAACGCATGTCCAGTTTCAGTTATCACATGTTTATAATTTTGTTAGCGACAAATACTTCTTGAAAAACTACGAAGTCAATCCTTCAAGAAGCACACATTTTTGTAACATTCCCAGTAGGTGTTGGTGTGCACAGCCATTTAACGTAGGCCTACAAACCTAAACACCTGCGAACGCTTCGAGATTTGTCTCATCTAAGATCCAAGGTATCCATATTCATGAGTCTTTCTGAACGTCTGACGATTGGCTCAAAAGAGCATGAATAATCATAGCCTAACGAAAAGAAGCACCTTAGTCCTCACAGAATGTCCATAATGTGCTGAAATCATGTGCCGAGAAGAGCTTCTCTACATGATAGAACATGATGTGATAGCCAGATATACCATAATGATTAGGGTAGGTATCTTCCGAGAAGGGATGAACATATTACATCATATTAGGATTGGCTGAAAGAAGTATTGAGTGCTACTAAGTATAATTGATTACGTCAGCATACATGAATTTTAATAGCTTACAGTCTGTACCCACATTCAGTCGAAATAGCTCGCAGACGTTGGTATTACGATAGCAGTTAAAGCTGATGCATGAGTATTACACTTACGATGTGTGGGCTAACATTTTGGTAACACAGCATACAGGTAGACATCCAGTGTGTATGTGTGTGTGCGTGTGTGCGTGTGTGCGTGTGCGTGTGCGCGTGTGTGCGTGTGTCTGTTGAGGATCTGACAGAGGGAACTTTAATAAAAAATACTTCTCAGTTGCAGGAAATGGCTTGTCCCAGTCTCTCTGACTTTATGAGGTTTTCTTTCTGGAAAACGGAAGGTGGAAGGAAGGGGGTGGGGGTAGATGGCAGAAGTATATCTCCTCCCCTCATGTTTCGAACTGAGGTGTGGAGTGTGGTCACTTTCTCCCTCTCCCGCTTATTACGAAAATTATCTTGTACTTCAAAGGGTGACTGCCACACATGACAACCTAACCCCTAGACTTGCTTTGTTTTCTTTCACAAAATATAAAAATAGTATCCATTTCACAAAATATGAAAAAAAAAGGATATGCACTTTGTGTTGTTGAAAACATTCTTGTAAATTTAAGTCAATTCAAGCTTTTATTTATAACATACCTGGTTAGCTTCACATAATTGATAAATATTAATTTTGGAAATACACTACATGCAGCACTTGCTAGTTATTTTTAAGCCTACAAAGATTTCACTGAGAAGAATTAACGATTCGCACATTAATTAGACGGCCCCTTTCCTTCGGTTTCACAAAATCGGTTGAACAGAATACACAAGCTCACATTTGAATTTGAAACGGAGTGCAAACAAGCAGTGGATATGCAGTCTAACTAAAGAGCCACGTCTCAAACTAAACATATCGATGATGTTCAGACATACAGTGGCGAGTTGTGCACGACAGCCTTATGTAGAGGGCGGACTTTCAAATAGATGACATCATAATGAGACCTCTACCTAATACCAGTTGTCAAAATTCTTTGTGCTTTGTCTCTCTTTGGCATTGGTAGTCGATTTTGTCAAGTTCTCTTCTGAGGGTTTTGTTTGCACATAGTTCGGGATCCTCATCAGACCCGTCGAGGCAGTCTTCATCTTTGTCACAAAGACGGCATTTTTCGATGCACATATTGTCATAGCATTGCCATTTCTCGAGGGGTGCTGATCGGATGTACTTCCCCTCAAATCCGTTATCGCAATAGTCTGACGAAGAATAGAACAACACGTGTGATATAATCTGAAGATTGCATCATAAATGTTTCTTTTTACTCAGCTTTGGGATTGTTTAGAAATCCTACGAAACTATCGCAATGACAAGATTAAATCCCCCATTCTTCTTTTTCCACAGGAAATCAAACTACTGCCACAAAATTTATTAGTGAACGAACACGTTTGTACTTGCAACTCCAGTCTCCTCGTGTCATTTGGGAATAAGAAGATTTCGCCAAACTCTAATTTAATAGAAGAATTTAACGTTAAGCTATACCTACTGATATACATATATATTGTAAGGAAGTTGAAAAGAAAAGGTGCTACCCGATAAAATGGTCAATCTTGACAAAGAAAACACGGAATGGCTATAGCTGTGCGTTATGCACAAGTGAAAAGCTGTTCATCACCACAAAGAAAAAAAAAAAACAAAAAACATCGATCCTTAATTTTCAAACCTCGATCGTTAATTTTCAAATTTGATTTCTACTTTTTACTGTTTTTATGCCAATCCCGTTGCTTTTCGAAGTAGTTACTGTCATTTTCGTTCATTGAAAGACATAGTCCGTTCACGTACAACCTCGCGTGTACATTTAAAAATAAAGAAAAAGGTAAGGTCAAACATAATCTTATCTTTTTGGTTTTTCAGTACACACGCAATCACTTTAAAGTGCGTCAGTAATCCTGAGTTGTTAACTGAATATTCAGTACTAGTACACTTCCCATTGGCTTGCTCAAAGAAGCACACCGTTGATTTGAATGAAAACTGTCAACCACTACATTATCGTATTCTACACTTTTTTCGTTATGTTAGAAGAATTTGAAATTATATGGCAAAATTAACCAACTGAAACCAATTTATTTTCTCAGATTGTCTGAATGGTGTAATTTTAAGCCTTACCAAACTTTTGGAGATGAAATTTCAATGTTTTTACTTTTTGCCTACGCACGTTATCACTTTAACCTAGGCACAGAGCTGATCTCCTCATGCAGACACAATAAGATTAAAGATACAATACAGCCAGTAAGGAACTTGAACAGTTGAAACACAATACAATTCAAATGTAGAATATCCAGATAGACACAGCCATTTAAAGAGTGCAGTAGCAATGGTGACTTCCTTGTTGCTGGCGCAATGCAAACAATAAAAGAAGATGTACATGCAGCCCAATGGTTAAAATCTGTCGTGTAAAGAAGCAAAAAGTCTCCAATCTCTCCAAATTCTAAAATGTTCTTACAAAGGAAGGTTAAAAGTGGAGGAATAAAAGTGCTGGAGACTTGGCAAATTGGTTTAGAAAACGTAAGTATATTCATGACTACGTCACAGATTGTACGCCGACACCTTGTAACCTTAATTGTGTGTGCAACGGACCTCTATGTTGCTCCTCGCATTCGTCTGGGTCTTCATCTGAGCCATCCATACAATCTACAATAGAATCACAGTAATGTTCCATTGATACACACATTCCTTCGTTGGTGGCGCAAGCAAACGTATCTTCATGACTTCGAAAGGAAGAACAATTCTCTGAGAAAAAAAAATGGGACAAAAAAAGACGAAAATGAAACTCAATGTACTAAAAAAGGAAGTCAAAATTAAGAAGATTAGACATATAGTCATTGGCGTATAACACACCATGTGTGATTCAAATACAGATTCTGTAATTATTGAAAAGAGCATTCGGCGATACAAAGTGTAATGCATCACTTTTTTATAACATCAGGTCACAATTTAAGGCATATGGAAATATCTAATAAGCTGCCACTATGGTAGAATGAGTACGATATTGTTCAGTCCAATTTATTTCTCGTTAGACGTAATGACAAAATTATCAAAAAGAAGAAAACAAGATGTCAATACATATGAATTAAGGACAAAATCAAGGAAACAAGCATACTGTACATCAAAGCCAGTAACCTTGAAAATCAATTATGTAGCAGTACAAACGAGAAATGAATTTGTACATACAGACTTTCATAATTCGAAGTAAATTTATGCATTCAAGCAAACGCAGTTCCAACTGAATTTATGCGTAAGTTTAATCATAGCTTCGATAAAATTTATATCTAACAATATCATTATTCACAGGCAATTTGTATTCAAAGGTAATCGTTATTTAAAGTAAATTTGTGTATAAAGGCCTATAATAGGCATAATTTCAAGTGGAATAGTATTAAAATGTAATCATCATTTAAATATCTGTCTTTCAATGTGTGAAGCAAAAGGTGGCAATGAACAAATTCCGGCTCAACTTTGAGAGATAAGATCAGCAGTTGTCCAAAATTGACTGCATTAGACTATGGGGCTTGTAGTCAAAAAGGCTTTGAATCTCGACTTTGTGTCAACCATATTTCTTCTGGGAATGGTCTCATATAGCCAAAATCCCAATAACATGTGCAAAAACTTCTCAAGAGATGCTGGAAATAGCAATTTTAGGGCAAAATTGGCTTTTTTTTCTCTAAAAAATCAGCAAATTTGACTTAATTTACAATTACAGTACTATTATGTTGAACAATGTGTTCTCAGGTAAGTACTTACAAAACTGTAAGACAATTGATCTAATAGTTCTCAAGATATGCTGGAAATAGAAATTTTGGGGCAAAATTGGCTTTTTTTTTTCTAAAAAATCAGCAAATTTCACTCTCTTTACTACAAAAGTGATATACCATGAAATTTTTCATTCTCAGGTAAGTTTCTGCAAATTTTGCATTAAATGCTCAAATACTTCTCAAGATATGCTAGAAATACCAATTTTGGGACAAAATGACTTTTTTTCTCACAAATCACCAAATTTGACTCGATTTATCATACAACTAATACATCTTGCACATATTGGTATCATGCACAACCTTACCAAGTTTCAACTTAATCGTCCATATGCTTTTCAAACTATTCTGGAAAAACCACAATTTGGACAGGTCCGGACGCACACACACACAAATACACACGCGCACGTGTGGGTTTGTAATGGGCGCCGATTGAGGACACACACGAGAAATTAGGCTTGCAACCGGGGATATGCTAAAAAACGGGGATATCCCCGTTTCTGGATATTTTAACATAATGCAAATTGGGGTTTCAGATATGCGCCTTCAAGTTTATAGCTCAATCTGACGTTTTCCCCAATTACCTGTTATATGGATTTATTCCTGTGTATAGCGGTGTATGTGTGTAAAAAAAATATACACACAATTGAGTTTTGGGCGTGAATCGGGGATACATACAAGTCTTATATCAGTAAAGTGGGGACATCATGTGCAAAGTGGGGATATCACCGTTTACGTGAGGAAAAGTCCATGTCCCCAATAGGCGCCCTTTACGGACACACGCACACACACACACACACACACATTGGCACGCACACGTTTTCATTTATACCACCCAACAGGACCCTCCTGTACCCATGGTCACTCTACCATGGGGTACCCCTGGCGTGTCGCTACTCATCCACTCCAAGCGTTTCCATGGCAACCATTCTCCCATGGGTGCACAGTACAATATATAGCTCCACTAGCCAAGTGGCTACAATATCTCATCTAGCCCCTATAGGGCGATGAGATAAAAATTAAAAAAACGGCCCAATCTACGGAGGAGAGTTGATAATAGACGCTCTCAGACAGTCAATTTAATTGGTCCAAAAAGTATCAGTTTTTGAGTTAAGAAATTGGTTCATTTTGTCACTTTTCTCTTCAATGTTCAACTTCTTCGGAATCGGCCAGATTCGTCCATAGCAATGATAAGGTATCTGTTCTGTGATAAAGTTGATATCATCTCCATGCCCTATATACATGAGACACTCACTGTAAAACCTCTTATGGCCCTTCTTGGCTGTTACGAGAGAAATAACGAAGAGGAGAATGGCAGCAAGGGAAGTAGTCTTCATTGCGTCAAGTTTGGTCTGATTGTGACACTGAAAAAAAAAAAAAATGGAAGAACACGGCATTTAATGATAGAACATCGCGTAAAAACTCGACGCTTTCTTTTGGTATCACTGAAATACGTATATCGAAGGGTGAACGTTGTGAGCAACGAACGCGAAGCTGTCCTGGCAAATTAATGCTGTACGAATCTTCATGCATGTAAGCTAGCGACCGCTTCATATTGGTGTTGTGGTGTGATTTACATGCATAATGATGGGCTATATCTTTTTGGTGACATGATAGGTAAGCTTTTTTTCTCTCTTTTACTTGGCATTAATGTGTTGAATCTGTTTCTTGAAATATAGGATTTGTGTTTTGTACTAACATTTACAAGTATTACATACACAGAAGACTCATGAACCGGCTCAATAGTTTTAAAGCATTCATTGTATATTTCGGAGTCATTCCTCACCTAAAACAAAAACATTAGAAAAAAAAAACAGACACCTAAATAACAACGCATAAGAAATTAAAAAAAAAAACTTGTGGGTAATTATGTATTTATGTGACAATATAATTTACGCAAGCTCTCTGGTTTCCAAAATTCTTTTTTTTTTTTTATTTGACACACGAAGAAAACCTCAGGATTTGATCAGACCTTTATAGCAATGCTATACTTGTGCTATTTTGTTATTATTTTTCTCTTTAGGCTTCTGTTGTTTGTTCCACAGGTCACGCCTCATAGCTTTGCAACTGACTGACCTTTTGTGACGTAATACACTTTCTCTTGTTGAGTTTGTCACGAAATGGGCTTTTTTATATAGCACAGTGCACCTACGCATGGGTTTTATTTTCCATGCATTGCCTTTGGTCCCTTTTCCCATTTTTAGGGGGGGGGGGGGAGAGGGGAAGCAACACAACGGATAGAAATGCCATCTATCAAAATGCTTTTAAAGTAAACTATCTTCAGATACTTCAAAGATATATCAAACACTAAATTAAAACCAAAGATAAGGTGGTTGCGACGTGTAATTACATTTAACAATATTTTTATTTTTATATTATTTATTTTATATTATTTTGATTGTTTTTCTCATTATCATTATATTGTTATGATGCTTGATTCTCTGTATTCGTACCTATTATACTTGATGTAAAGTACCTTCTTTGTCTTTTTCTCCCTGATCTACAAACATCCCCTTTCTCTCTCCCGCTCGCTCCCTCCTCTCTCCCTGCCTCTTTCTCATCTCCTATATTGTTTCCTTTAGTTTTTTTTTGTAAATTCCTGTTGATGAGTTTGTGTCTGTAATTTGCTTCATTGTCAATATGTTATCATGATGCATAAATCTTTGCACTTCTCTTACAGGGCTTATGATGATCAATCGCTTTACTAATGTAACTAATTAAACTATATTATGGAAGACGTAATTAACAGTCTACGTGATCCATGTCATAAATGTCATAGATGTATGTGTATATCTTCATAAATGAATAAATCAATAAGTAAATCCGTCTATCAATTATAGCTCTTCTTTTCAAATTAAAGGGCAGAGAGTGCCTTTTGTTTCGGTTTTCCATTGGTATAGGTTTATTCAAAACTTTCCATATAGGTATGTGTTTACATTACCGTACAGAAAGTACTATTTCAATTTTGTTTGGAGTGATAACAGTCTTAAGAGAGCAAGTATTAATTGTTTTAGTCTGTAATGGAACGAGGCGCATTTGAATATGGACGATCCGTAGAGGCTATAGGTGTTCACACACGGATGCCTTTCAAAGGGCCTCCGGTGAGAAATTCACTTTGACTTACACATAAAATGTACGTGCAATGTCGCAAATGCAAGGCATGGGGGAGGGGGGGGGGGAGGGTAAGTGTTAATGACATGGACTTTCATTAATTATAGTACTCAATCGATACAATGTAAAACAGGCCTAAACTGTGGATATTATCTTTACCTTTCCGAGGTGAAACTTCATGTCTTGCACCTTTCTGACGAAACTTTCTGATTTTCACTGAACTTTGCACTCACGATTTTTGAATACATACATATGATTTTGTGAAGTTGTTATTTAATATTTGAATACAACCTCTCGACCTAATGAGGTATATTGATGATGTGGTGTACATATGTGTGCCTTAACTGTGATATACAAAATTCCGTAAGTTGAAGATCGAAAGGGAAATCCAACTTTCCAGTTCACTTTCATATGATGCCCGAAAGTGCAAATAATCATGAGTAAACAATTTATCCACTTACCTTGCCACTTAAGATGAAATAAAATGAGAGAACTCTGCAACCCAGGTTACACTTGGATCAAGTAGCCTTAAGTGAAGTAGCCTTTGAAAACCAAATTCCACGCTGGAAGTCAAGTTTTTGGATACGTGGAACAGATCCACACAATAACCAGGAGGTGGCGGAAAACGGTGGCACCGCGTCAACTGTATACCCACACCGGCTCCATTTATCGGTTGAGCAAGCATCGTGAATGGTCGCTCAGTCTCTATCAGCCCTAGTCACATCTACGGTCCAAAAATAAAAACAAAAGGAATGAGAAGAAAAGAATTCTGGAAAAAGACTGCAAAATACTGGAATAGTGGTACGTTGTGGCTTGTTTGTGGAAGTGATGGCGATGTGGTTAACTAGATTCTGGCTGAAGTTGACTTGTCACTCACGGTTCGGGCTTGACCCGACTTCAGGTTTAATTATCATCTGATTCTACAGAAGCCGAGAAGCGCGAGAAAACGATATGCTCAAAACAATGTTCCTTTTTTTTTTCAAGTTCGTTTTCTAAACTCTCGTGAGAGTGGAAGAATCAAACTAGATGAGAGGCTACTTCAACAAAGACAGCTAACAGTTGCCATGTCATGCCATCCTCCAAATAACTGAAAGTGCAAAGCCAAAGTCCACTACGGGCGGACGTTCTCACTAAACGACTTTTCCCTATCATTTTAAAGTTGGTAGGAAAAAACCAGCGCTATCTAACATATTAGCTGTTTTTGTTAAAGTCTGATCACGTCGATTTGTTAGGAGGGTGTCACGAAGTGTTAACGCCGTAATCGTCCTTTCTTGGAGTGACCCTCTCACATTTGTTGGTTGCCCTTTCTCCAATTTGCAAATAATGGGCTAGATATGCTTGTTTTACAAGCATATCGCTTTCCAAGTCCCACTGCCATTCTCGGCTACCGTATCTTTCTACCTTTGACGTTTTCTCTTCAATGGTGATCTAACTGACAAAATACGTCTGATTGATTCTTTAGGTTGTACGCATGATGATTTGAATCTGAGGGGGAGGGGTGAACAGCAGGGAAGGGGCTGAATAGCAGGAAAAATGAACAGCAAAAGAAAATGTGGGACAAAAAAATTTCGTTGTGCATAGCGAGAGCTTAGCGAGTGGGGTCCAGGGGTCCATCTTATAGCACCTGGTAGGGTAGCGGTGGGGGTCCAGAAGAGAAACTTTGAGGTTTTAAAATACCTCTATAGGTGGAAAATTTAATCTCAGGATGGGCATATCTTTTTTCAAAGTAAGTCAACAAATGCAAAGATTCCATAAAATAAATTTACTTCGGTTATTCCTCCAAATTGACAAGATGAAATCTTAGGACCTCTTATGGGGCTCAGGCATGGTCGTCAATCCTGGGTGGGGGGGGGGCAGGGGGAAACGTCCTCCGACATTTTGATAGGAGGGAGACGTAATATCAAATGTCCCCCCACATTTCGTAAAGAGAAATGTTTAAGCTTACTCTTTGAATGGTAGGGGACATTGTAACAAATATCGCCCACAGTTTTGGTGAGTGACTGATGTAATCGCTGGCTGCGTGACCATGCAGTTTAGGTGTTCGTGTACCAAGGTTAGACTCATTTACACATCCCAAATGCCAAAATTCGCGCGCTTCAACGCTCAGTGGTTTCTGTGCCGTGTTATGTCATTGGACAAAAGGAGGTAAGGGAATGACACACGTTACCCCCCCCCCTCCCATAAATACAGCAACAAAATTATGTTTGTGAACGTGTGCTTGAATGAATTGTCAATATACACTCAAAGGCGTCGCGACCGGGAAAGTTCCCCTTATCAACAAAACAAAAGTCAGAGCCACCATAGTCGGAAATCTGAATAAGCCAGTTAGAATTTTTCATATTTCAGTCTAGCACATTTTATGACGTGGAAAGATGCCAAATGTTGTACCAGATTGTGAGGTTACCTGGTAATTGAAACAAATTTTCACTAAATCTGAAATTTCATGTCATTTTCAAAAGTCGGTACAAGAAAAAGTTCTTCTTGTCATGCAATCATTTACGGTTGTAGCAAACTAAAAGACACCTGTAAGGAGAGTAAAAATAATTGGAATATTTTTTCTGAAACCATTATTTCTCAGGGGAAAAATGACTGCAATGGATGCAAACTATTGCACCAGATTTTGTTTAAGGTCACCTGCTAGTTGAAAATTTCTCAAAAAGAAAAAAAACCTGTTATCGTTAGAAAGTAAAAACTGTTTCGGAAAATTACGATAGCATAAATATTCTAGGTAAGTGCAAGCCAAATTGGTACTGGTTTTGAATTAGAGTGAAGTTTTTCTGATTAATTGAGAAACTGCAGACATGAGAGCCCTATTTCAAGGTTGGGTGCATGAACCCCAGATCACCCAGGAAGGACCGTTTCCGACCATCTGGCGGGGGGGGGGGCGGGGTTGTAAATCCCAAATTTTTCAGGTACACCAACCGAAGGTGACACTACGCTTAGATTGTCGTGCCCAAAGTGCGTGCAAAAGGTCAGGTCCACACTCCTCCTGCAAACGCTGGATAGACGCTATCTATGCTGCTATGGTAATTTTTATTTAGATTCTATTCATATACAGCTTCTGCCTAACCGACGAATTTATTATTTTTTTTCTCGAAATTTGGCTGACGGTTTTCAACCACTCTCCATGAGAAGTTTTCTAGAAATTCCCAATATGCACTATCAAAAATGTCTTTAAATTTACAGAAAATAAAACAAAGAAATAAATTAGAATTACAGACATTGTCTGGAAACTAATTACCGGAACATTTCTGTATTCCTTTTGTATTTCTTTATTTTATTTTCTTTAAATTTGCAAATTTACATATTTAACAGTGTGTATTTTGCTTAGATGCGTAGCTCTCCGCATAGATAGTAATTAGTAAAAAACACATTCGAGATAAATCTACTCCCCTAAGAAGAAAAAAATAGAGGAGTCCCTACCCCATGCGTTCAGCGCCAAACATTTGCAAAGTACTCAAAGAAAATGAAAGAGGATGGGTAATCCATTATGATTCTTTTATCAACTGAACCCCCATCTGATATGTGTTTGCCGAACCATTTTCATAGATTGATTTTTCTTTACATTCATTGAGGAATTGCAGACATGATATCCCTATTTTAAGGCTGGGTATATGCAGCTTAGGACGGTTGGGAAATGCCATTTCTGGCCATCTGGGAGATTCGAAAAGCCCAAAATTTTCTTGTACAAGCCGCTCCAACTGATGATGGAGCTCTGCTTAGTCCTGTCACACATGCCCTCAGACCCGCCTCCTTCCCCGGTAAAAACTCCTGGACACACATCCCTGAATTTGACCTTTTATAGACTTTGACAATATATGTGCCGTTAATTATTAGACCCAGCAGGCCCCGCCTGTCAATCATCAAATTCATCATTTGTCTTAGCATAGGCCTATGCAATGTCTGACCAGTTTTGTCCTTTCGGTACCATTCGAAGATACAGAATCCTTCGGAGATACAGAATCCTTCATTCAAATGTTCCCAATTCTACAAATACCTCCTAGCTTATAGGCCTTTTATCTGATCGCGTTAATGGACGTTACCCAATACCCCAGGGGAAACCTATAGGACCTGTCCAACACACCAGAGCCATCAAAAAGTGCAGTTTGTAGGCCCTGCTGGGGCAGCTTTAATCATCGAAACCTGTCAGTCAACTTACACATGTCTCCCCACATTTCAGTTTGGATTGACGCCCCTGGACCAAGGGAAAAGCCCTTAGAAAGCTCTGACCTGTTAGCATATCCCTGGGTGAAAAATTAGGTCTCATGATAGTTGTACCTTAAACATGAAACCTTACGATCCCTGGTGGGGTCGACAGAACCTGTTGTTAGCCTGGAGTGGAGATTTAGCGATCTCTGGGTGAGTCTCATGGACTTCTTAAAACAGAAATGCAAATTATGAATATAAACAGAGAAAAGACGTATACATCGTACACATTTATGTTTTTGTCAGGTGACTTCAAATTAGTGTAGGGGGAGGGAAACTGGGGGACGGTTCTAACCGTGGGCAAATGCCGCCATGCCTCCCCCCCCCTCCCTTGGGTGCCACCACTGGATGAAGGAGGATACTGCTATCATTCGTGACTTGGGGTCTATATAGGATAGAGACAGACTGGTGTAAACCAAATCAGTGTAAAGTCACAAAACTTCTGCTTCAAATTGTGAATTTGTAATGCATCGCAACATTACGTTTTGCACCACACCGTTTTCCATTTTCGAAAGAGGATTACAAAGTATTTGTATCTATAGTATTGCGTTTAAACGTTTATTGAATCTGAGCTACCTGGTCCAGAGTTACACAAGTGCCAGCGTGGCACCCAGGGGCCCACACAAAAATCCCCACAGGGTTACATAATTGTATTGTATAGTTTTTTTGGGGGGGGGGGTAGAGTGGTGCAGTCTGAATCGAGACTATAGTCATTTCACGAAACAGAGGTGACTCCACGTTGTCGATTTTTGGGCTGTTTCGCCTAATTTTAAAGCTATATTAAAGATCTATGGAGTTAATTCAACAAGTGGAAGGGGAGGGGGTGAAGCAACGACAAACTGTTCTCATTGAATGACTTGTGTCACTTAAGTCTTGTGAAAAGTGAAAGTCGCTACATTAGTTTGTGTCAGAGGTACTCAACAAAAGTAATTCCCGTGGCGCATAATTTATTTAGACCAGCGTGTATGTTCCTATTTATTCACAAACGTGCGCCTATACTTATAAGCTGTATAGCCTACATAGTGGCGCACGTAATGTGTACAGGGAAAATACATAACATTCATTTACAAGTATAGGTCCCTACGTGCAGTCGGACTCGGTTGGAAGTCGGTTACGTAAAAACGAAAAAGGGCCAGCAGCATATCAGCTTATGGAAGGCCTTTTCTTCTTCAAGTGCACCCAATTAAGGAACAAGACTATCTTCGTCCTTGTACAGGCATGAAGGGTAGGGCCGTGAGTTCGGTCTGTCGACTAGGTTGCATGCAAATGCAGTAACGATGTCCATGTTCCGAATCTTGCTGAAGTGTGATTTCGAATGAATGACGTCATTCACTTAGTTTATAGGAGTGTAAAATCGAAATATTAGCACAACACAACACAATACCAAACCTCGATAGTTTAACATTGACCTCAAGCTATGTGGTATATTTATACACGTATAGTACTGATTTTTATTATATTTACATAGCGGCCGTGCTTGCTTTTGATTTACATTACATCGTGCAAATTAAGTATCACTTGAGTTAAAGTGTCATCATATTACGTCATAACTCAGCTGTTACATTTCATTTTTATAAAAGTAGAAATACTATAGCTATGCCGGGTATAAAGACCAGAACAGATATTCACTTAAATGCATACACAAAGAAACTACTACTGTACTAACTAATGAAAGATTTATGGTATTTATGACGTCATTCATGGTACGGTAAATACAAGTGTCTTCTAATTGAGCATACAAACATGTTAAAGACAAAATTTACGATCAAATTGATATAGTGTGCAGCTTGTAACGAATTGAAAAGGGAAAATAAAAAAAAGAAAAGATATGTGTGTTTGGGATGAAGGGTGAACCCGTGGGGTAGATATAAAAGGAACGGATCCAAAGAAAATGCAGGGAGGAGTGTTTCCATTCCTACAATGAAGAAAAAATATTTGAAAAGATTGTTTCAGGGTTTGATGGTTGACGTATTCTCAACGTAGTGTAACCTTCATCAGGCGATGTATACCGCTGTAGTAGATTACAGGCGGAGATCCCAGGGGCACGGGGGGGGGGGGGTGAGCACTTTCCATCTTCAGCCCCCTTTCATTGTCGCCACAAACAAAAATAGCAAGTACGAGAAAATTAGTCAGAATGCTAGTCTTGGGGAATATTCACTCTTTCTTTCCTAAGAGGCAACATAAATACCAATTACCCGAACCTCGTATAATATTCAGACCGGTTGAATATTTTAGATTGCCTTCCCGTCGGTCATTGCCTATGCAACAACAAGTTTTGATAATCACCCAGTTCATGGTTAGACTTAAAGATGTTATGATAATATTCAAATGATATGCTATGGTGTCAAAAGTTAAAAGTGGGCGCTATGGCAACGGTGTACAAGATTTTTTCGAAGCTCACTCCGAGAATAATATCGGTGAGCTTACTTGATTAACTCGTAAGAGCTATTTAGTGGTTTGGGAGGGATATATATTTTTTGGTACGCTCCACGTCAGATAATGGTGACACTACGTTTAAGTAGTCTTGCCAAAATTTACCCCCCCCCCACCCCTTCGCTTTCTCTTCAGCATTCTATTTTTTAAAATTTCTTATTTGGAATCTCTTCTGGATTGTATGCAAAGGATGAACATCACTCAAATAGATTGAATACAGTATGAGAGGTGTCAAATGCATCAGAAATAACATGAAATATTTTGCATACACACCTTAAGTCTCTGAACAAAATAAATGGGATCACCCTTAACAAGTCTTATAATACTTTGAGGTAAAATAAGAATAAATTGTCTCTCTAAAAAAACAAAGAGTAAAATTGGCACTCAAGAAACGTATGTACACATGAAATTCATTCTAACTTCGAGTGAGTCATGGACACACTCTCTTTTGAGTGGTTTTCATTACGGTATTTGTGTTTTTCCGGTTTGTTTTAGAGAGTCCTTGTGAAATCTGAATTTCTTGTTAGAACAAAAACGTTTGAAGTGTTTTCTTATGAGCTTGAACTCAACAAAACTTTTTTATCTGCTTTTAAAACATACGCTTGATGAAAATCGATCGGTAAAATATAGTTATTGAATCTGAAAAAAGAAACACACGCACACACACAATTACGTATAAACCACAGTGAACGTTCAGCTGACTACGTTCAACTCAGGGGAGTGTTATCACTGAAACTTTGAGATGACAGTCGCTCTTCCTCATATACCAACGTACAAGCAGCCCGTTAAAAGTTTTCCGCTTGGGAAATCATTCTTACCGCGGGTTTTTTTTTTAAATTTCATCGAAGCTACTTGTTATAATATATAGACTTTAAAGAACTGAGAAATATTGGGTAAGTTACTCAAAGTGGTTTCAGATCATGAACCCAAAACTAATGAAGAAAACTCTACTTATGACGTTCGACAGAATAAGATGGGCGGGGGGGGGGGGGGGGGAATTATGTCGCGGAAACAAGCAGAACGTTGGGGAGGGGGGAACTTAAAATAGTTTTACACAATAGACTATATCATAAATACTTAGAGTTTGTGAATGTTGCTCAGGTGGAGTCTTAACGCATGCGTGGTGAAACGAATATGTTTGAATGTTTCAAGAGCTACCCTCAAAGTATGTCTTTTAAGTGTAGGGAAAAATCTGTGGCGTTTGATTTCACCAGATAATTTCTGCTGTCTAGGACTGAAGGGATTTACTAGCGACCCCGTTTCAATTTCCAGGGCAGTCTCTCTGGTAAGGTTTCTTTCGTTGGCATTGGTAATCGATCGAATTTAAAAGCTCGCACTCCTCCTTCTTGAGGGTGTCACACTCTGACTCGTCGGACCCGTCACAACAGTCCTCGAAACCATCACACTGTCGACATTTCTCGGTGCACATACCATCAGTGCAGTTAAAGATAGCTAGCTCGGCGCCTTGCAAGTATTTCCCTTTGTAGTTGCGACAGTCGGCTTTTGAAAGAAAAGGAGAACCCGGTGGATGATGAAAATATCAACAAAAGTGACGTTTACATCTCCCCTCCAAAAAGAAAAAGAAAAAAGGAAGGGGTGGGTGGGTGGAGAAGTAAGCCTGGGAGGAAAGACTAGGAAAGTACTGACATGCAATGGGTAGGGGAAGATAAGCTGTGTTCATGTGTATGGGGTGGTATGGGGATGGGTGTTATAGATCCCTTAACAGTACCCATAACAAGATATTAAGTTATATTTCAATTCTTTACCTATATTACAACTGATTATGTTTTCACAATTACACCTCAGCTTATCATATCATTTGGTTTGGTTTGAGGTGGGGGGGGGGGGTGGTGAGAAGGTGGGTGGTGGCGGAACATCAGTAACCCTACACTACGTGAGTTATGGAAAAAAATGTTGCATGATGCGCAAGTGGGCCATTTTTGTTGTGACCTGCGGTACTGCAAGTTGATGGTGAAAGTTTCAGGCTCATTTCCAAAGGATCCCCCCATTTTGGGAGGGGGAGGGGTGCAAGCTACCCTTTGGGAAGGAGATTGCTTACAACGACAGTTACCTTCTTTGTCTCGTTTACCGCAGGTCGCTTCGTCGGAGCAGTCTTCGCAATCTGCGACTTGGTCGCATCTTTTCGATATGGGAATACACATATTGTCCCCTGTCTTACACGCAAATTCACTACTGCTACCACCAGCAACAGTACAGTTCCCTGAAAAAAAAAAAAAAAATTAGTAAATATTGGTTGAGACAAAGAAGTTTATTACGATTTCCTGATGTATTGTGCTACTTCTTTATGACTGTTTGGCTTTTTTTTTTTCATGAAAATTATCCCATTACAATAGTGAGTACATGTTTATATACTTACTATTACAATGTACCTTAGTAAAAATTACACAACGAGAGAAACATGGGTAACTTAATCGGTAACTTAGCCGTGGTTAAAGTGATTTCGTTGCGTATACGTATAAGGTAAAAACATAATTTTATTTCAGTATCCGGTAATGACACGGTAGGAGGAATTTCTTCCTTCAAGTTAAACGTGAGGTTCTTTGAGCCAATGGGAAGTATAATGAATATTCAGTTATCATAACAGCTGTTGGCTGATGTCATAATGAGTGATAAGTAGGCTGTACTTTCTATGTTAATACAGTGCTTGGTTAGCCCTAATCAGGCTACTACAATGACCGGTAACTATCACGGAGCTACGAAACGAGTACTATGTTATTGATACACCTATAAGAATTGTACCGTTGAATATTCATTATAAAAGCTTAGTCTTCTTGTTGTATTGAGAACCGTTTATTTTCAAATATAAATTGTTTTCTTTTTCTGTTTTTATTCCATTTCAATTGCTTTTTGAAGTAGTCACTGTCAGTTTCGTTCATTAGATGATGTATTTCTTCAATGGACAATCTTTCGTGTACATTTAAAAATAAAGAATTTAAAATCAAACAAAATTTTACTCTTATTTTTTTTTTCGTACACGTGTAACCACTTCAAACAATTACGACCGCTAACGCGGCCAATTCTAACACATGAAGAGTCGACAGACTAACCTCCTAACGAGGTTTGCTTTCATTAGTAAAATTTACACCGTATTAGCATCCCCTTAGACTGTCTGTGACGTTCAACAATACACGAAGGCCTAAAGTTACCAGTGGGACAGAAACGAAAGAGAGTAAAGGTGCGTCCTTCATCTTCCCAGTGGTCAACGATTTAGTGTTTAAAAGTGAAAGGGCAATTAATAGGGTATGCACCTTTACACTATAAGTTCAGTATTGTCAAAAATGTTTTAAGTGGTAAATATTGAGCAGAGTCAAATCAGTGGTGCAATGGGAGAACAAAGTTACGCGATGAGGTTTGAATGGCAAGTCCAAAGTGTCGAAGAAATAAAAAGCCAAGATCATCGACCGGCAACCGGAGTCTATCAAACGATAATCTTTGATTATTAACCGATAATCTTATATGTTGATATATCTTGTTTATCAATTGAAATACACATTAATTAGTGGATAATGCCCCCACCCCCCAAAAAAATGTCAGAGCGATGATAGTCGGAGAATCTGAAATACCAGTTGGAATTTTCATATCTTAGTCTAGAGGTTTTGTAAAGCCAATGTTTCCTGTGTACGCTCGGCGGCAACCAACGGTGGCTCTCCACTTAGATGTAATCCCCACTAATCAGTAGCAAACATAATTCGGACAAATACTCTCTGCCTCCTAAAAGAACAAAAATCCTAGACGGCTATGTGTTCACCCACAGAATATTTGGCAAGTACTCAAAGAAAAAAGGTGGAAGAGGCTGTACATACGAAATTTCCTTTTTCAAAGACTAAGTTTTCTTTTCACATGAATTAAGGAATTGCAGACATGATATCCATATTTCGAGGCTGGGTACGTGCAACTCAAAGTACACACAGGAAGTGCCATTTCTTGCAGGCTGGGTGGGGGGGGGGGGTTGAAAAATGTTGATTTTCTTATAGCTCCTCGGGATGATGGTGGCGCTCCGCTTAGATAGTCCTGCCGTTATTCAGACTCCCTGCGCCTGCAACGTTTTTTGCTTCCCTGAGCCTGATACTGATTTTTTTCGTGGAGACTGTATCCCTTTAATTCTTTACCTCATCCTGAGTAGGTATTCCAAGAGTTCGAAAGTATCGAGATGGGTTCGCTACTCAGTTGGCAAAACATCCAGCCAATCGGAATTTTGAACCTTCACACCCTCCCCCTCCCCTTCTACAGATCTGACCCTAGCCTACGGCCCTGCATGACTACATCATATAAAGTTAGGGTTGACTTCATATTTGATATTTTACTTTAGGTTTTGAATTTGAGAAGTTTTGTTGACGGTTAAAGGGGGATCGAGTTCCATGAAATTTGAAGTGTGAATCAAAACTCTGGTTACACCAGAATCATTACACCGGAATCATTCATGCGTTCTCGCACTTTTCTTTACCTAGGTCAATACTATGTAAACACGTGCAAATATGTGCAAATGTGCTGTAGCCAATGGGAGAAACAGATTCGCATCCCTATTGTCCATGATTTTAGACTTGACAATGGATGACACGTGCTTTTTTCTTGCAAGAATCAAAATTTGTGTATATGGAGCCTACCCATTAAGGGTTTGATGGGACAATGTGTGGTGAAGACATATTTTCTTAAACATTGGTTTTAAGGGTATTTCTAAAGTCTACTACTAGAAGAAAATATAGACCAGTATAGAGGTTGGAAAATGGATTCTGTTTATCCAACTCCCATCTTCATATCTGAATTTAATTGCTGAAATGCAAAAAGTTGACAGACAGTATATACCTTAATTTGAGACAGTTTGCAGTTTTGCAGCTTGTGTTGTCCTTCCTGTACAACCCACATTACCTGTTTCTGTTTCTTTTTGAAGCAAAACTTTTTACATTACTTTGAAAAATTAATTTGTTTTTTTCTTCTACGGATACCACGTTGTATAGAGAGGGCTTGTACAGTCAAATTTGCCCATAACTGTGAGACAGTGATCCCATTTCGTAACAAAAAAAGTACAATAGTCTTCGCAAAAAAATAAATAAAAATAATAAACAAATAAACAGATAATAAATTAATAAATTTAGCTTGAGTATTACAAGAGTATCATCTGAATTTAATGTACAATCTATTTTTTTTAAATTGAGTGAATAAGTTTCACTATTCCATATCTCAGCTCATTAATGTCCTTTGAAAATGAGAGTTAATTGGACCATTTGAATTCACTTTTGTCAAGTCAAGCTTTGGGACATATTAGTATTTTTAAAATTTCTGATTTTTGGTACACTTTAAATCAGATAATCAGATAAATTTGCCTGTCAGCAGACCACACTTGAACAGTTCCGGTGTTGTTACAGTTGTAAGGAGGGCGCCAATTGTAACACTAGCGTCGGTAGACTTACTGCGAAACTTGGAAAATGGCCTCTTCTCGAGAGTTAGAACTACCAGAGTAGAGAAGACAATGGCGAGGAGAAACATTCGTGACATGACCTTTGATATATCTGTAGAATGAACAATAAGTGAAAACAATCACGACGAGTAAAGATCAATCATTGAAAAAGAATTGTTCAGTACAACATGAATGTTTGACATGTAAAACAAAGAACTTAAAAAGGAGTCGTATAAAAAAAATGAAAAAGAATGTTACTATAACACTCCATTTACTGCCAGGTCAATAAATAGCAAATGCGATACCACGAGATGTGCCCTACAGACAACGAACCTACGAAACGCCTCTTTGGTGGCCTCCCCTATAGCGAGCGAAGCGAACATCTGGCTTCTCGTCCTCCTCGCAGGGTAACAGACACTACGACATTTTACAGCTGGACAAGTCACACCTGGAAAAGACTCCCATTTCAATGCCCGATTTAGTTTTTGTTTTTTGTACCATGACCCACAAGACACTGGAGAAAATAGTTCAGGGTAGATTATATGTGATAATTGTGATTTTATGGTATTTTCGTGCTTTTTTAAAGTTTTACTTTTCATTTATTTCTTTTGTCTTTTGTTTAAGTACATATGTGATTGGAGTTTGATAAATTTCGGGATACATTTGCCTTTCCTTCTTCCAGATTGCAATGACTTATTGTTCCTTCCCAGAAATCGAAGTGAATTTCTCTTTCTTCTAAGATTAGAATTAATACTGCTGTTAAATCATTTACAACATTAA